>CM060907.1:183316406-185716406 GCA_030737815.1 Allium fistulosum | reverse complement strand
TGTAAGTAATTAAAGGTTAATTACTTAATTAATTTCCGTTAAGTAATTAATGTGATTAATTAATTAATAAATGAGATTTAGTTAAGATAAATTACTATGTGTAATTAATTAAAATGTAATTAATTAATAAAGTAATTAATAAATGATTTATAACTAATATAATTGATAAATAATTACTTAATGAAGTAATTAAAGAATTAATTAATTAAATTAATTAATCAAGGATTAATATAATTAATTAAGAGGTTAATTAATTAAGATAAGTAATTACAAATTGTTAATTACTGTTTATGATTAATGAGATGGTTAATTATAAATAAATTATTTAATTAATTAAAGAGTTAATCAATTAATAAAGATTATTTAATTAATAAATTAGTCAAGGTTGATTAATAAAAGTAATTAATTTAAGTATGATTAATTAATTGAAATAAATTAAGGATTAATGCAATTAATTATAGTTAATTAATTAATGAAGGATCATTAATTATTGTAATTAATGATAAGTAATTAAAGGTTAATTACTGAAATGGTTAAGGATAATTAATTGGTGAAATTAATTAAAGGCTAATTACTTGAATGTAATTAAAGATAATTAATCAAGGAAGATTAATTAAGGAAGATCATTAAGAGATGATTAATTAATTTGTAATTAATTAATGTTAGTAAGCAAGATTAAGATAATCCAAGTGATTAAAGGATAGTAATTAATTTAATTAAAGGTTAATTAAATTGATTTGGAGTAAATCAATTCTTCTTTTGAATGATTGGTTAATATTGGATGATTAATATTGGATGATTGATATTGGATGGTTGATATTGGATGATTTGGATATGATATCTATGATATGTGATATGCTGCTTTGTGAGATGAATGTTGATATAAATTATCTATTGTGATAATGTGATTTACCTATCTGTTTATATCATCCTGAATATAAGTTTAAATGTTTAAACTTTTAAACAACTTGGCCTTAAAAAAATACGTTTTGGATTTCGATGAGACCGGGATCGGGTTTCCGTATACCGGTATTCCAGGTCTGGAGACCCGAATACCACATCGATCCAAATTAACGATAGGTCGTGAATCTCAAGTGAAGATGAAGATTCAGAGTGCAAGGGTTATTGTCGTTAACTCTGAGGGTGATTCCAAAACGAGTGTAACGAGATAATGCCTTTGGTTTCGTTCGAACCCGGAACGAACTTGTATGGATTGAATGCTTTCAGCACATCGTCAGGCGGACGATGAGCATTCTAAGTGATATGTTCTGATTTAAGGTAATCGTAACCTCAAGCCTCATCAACCGGGAATGGCTAAAACAGGGGAGGTGCAGCAAGGCTTCGTGGGTAGCACCCACTGAGAGCAAGATAGATCCTTGTCTAGAGGTCCCTTTTCTTTTATTCGGCTTAGTGTGTGGTTGGTCGCGCCAACTACGGGATTGTCTTGTTCGGAATTATCCAGTAAGGGATGGTTCCGGCTTTGTGTTGCAGGGGAGCGGGCGTACTCCTCGGTACGGTGATCTAGGCCACGTACTATGACGGGCGGTACCCCAGTAGCCCTGCCATTGTATGGAATCCAAACTCCAATAAGTGCCGTACGTATTAGTTGTGCCCAACTATGTTGGAATGTGAGATGTAAGCATTTCAGCTATTTCTGTATTTTACTTGAAAACCCTAGACCCTATTATAATATAACTGGATTTCCTATCAAATGTTTTGGTTAGCGTAAGGTAAAAACTTTTCCATGTTTATGTGTGGGAAGTCTTACGTGATACCTTTGTTTTCAAAAGGTTTTGAAGTTAAACAATTTTAACCCGTTTACTCACACCAGACCCATGTCTGACCCAAGTGTTTATTTTCTGTTTTATTAAACTCTTGGGTACTCAATTTTTACGAGTAGCCAAGGGATTCAGGTTAGCTTTAACGAATATTCTGGAGGAGCAATGGAGCAGGAGGCTTCGGCGTTCGTAGATATAGTATTCCGCTGTGTTGATATCTGTGATAGTGTCTTGTCTTGTATTTGAGTTGTAATGTCTAGACAGATGTTTATAACTGTCTAGTAAGTGATGTATATGCTGTGTAACTCTGTAAATTGTTGTATACTATGTAATAGTTTATGTTATTAATATAATTTATTCGTTCCGCTGTGAGATCGTTGTTGTTGTTTCTTTCTTTCTTCTTTTCTTTTCTATTTTCTACCCCTTTCTTTCTTCATAATGATGCGACTTTCTGGGCATAGAAAGCCGGGTCGTTACATATGGTATCAGAGCAGTAGGTTGAGTGAATACCTAGGCTCTGAAGTGGTGTCTATCTTGAGAGCGCGTAATTGTTAGTTATATAAAAATGGTTTTATATTGTGTTAATTGATCGGTTGAGTGGTATATGGATTCTGGTCAATACGAGTAGCTAACGTTATTGATAGGGATCTCTAAACACTTGAACCAGGCCAACGGACACAATATTGTTTTAAAGAGGTAGATGAAATAATTTTACCCAGAAATAATTTCTATAAAAAAAAAATATATCATTTTAAATATATATATTTATGTATTTCTACCTATTTATTGGGTTACCTGTTCGGGTTTTTTCCAATATAAGTTATAAAGGTAGATAAGGTGGTAGTGTGTGTAACACAATTACCAATAGTTGGAGTTTGAATGTTTGAGGTTGGAAGTATATATCGAGACTGTAGACCCAATACCGTCTCGAGTAAATTGGCAGTATGGAGTAAGGATGTCTCGGATCTCAGAAGAAAATCCTTTTCAAGATTCGGAGTCCATTATTGGAGTGTAAGTTTGGTTGAGCTCGGGTGAGCAGATTTTCTAGAATTAAATCTGTCGATTGTGCAGAAGTAAGTGATGGTAGCTTGGCGACTTCAGGAAGGAGCAGCTGTGTGATGAAACGCAGTATCTATGGATGTTCCCGAAGGAGATGTTATTTTTGGAACCAGATCAAGAAGGTATTGGAGGAACAGTTGATGTCTACCGCAGGAAAGACTCGACTGTATAGAAATTCTCTGGATATCGAGTAAGAAAGTTTTATCTGTTTGGAAGTATGGGACTAAGGTCGATTAGTTGTTCTTCGGACATGGTCTCATTGTTTCCCCTTAAGAAGAGTAAGTTATTGGCATTTGGTTTGGAGCCCGAGTTTCTTTTGGGATGTCTGTATTCTCGGAGGTCCGTTGTGAGGTTTGTTGATGGTCTTAGTTTTGAGAAGCCTTTGGATTAGAAGCTTTTGGTTAACAGTGGTAGCAGTGCAACTCGAAGTGTTTGGTGCGCTGACGGGGAGGTCTTTGGCTTAGTAGTGTCCCAAAGATAGAGTCTGGAAGCAGCAGTGTGACTCATTTCTCCGACGATTTAGGAAATCTTTGTAGTCCGGGCAGATGGTGAATGTTTTCTTGAAGGGTTAACTTGTTTGGAAAAGTTTAAAGCTGTTTTAATTGGTAAAGAGAGAACAGTTTCTTTGGAATCCGAACTAGATAGGATCGCAAAAGTGACTTGCGATTAGTTTGAAAGTTCATCTTGAGTAATCTTTTGTATGGAGTTGAGGCATCTCAAGAGGAAGTAAAAGTTATCGAAGAGGTCAACGGTTTGCTCAAATTTAAAGATTTAGTTTATACCGATTTGGTTCCTAGAGAAGGATTTGGTGAAGTATCTTAGAATTTTATAGAGTATCTGTGTTTTCTCTTCTGCTTCTAATTTCGAGTTTCCTCTAGCTAAGGATAGCTGAAGACAGTACCCTTGACCGAGGACTCGTCTATTCTTTGAGAAGTTGGTTATGTCTTTAAGATAACCAATGTTTCCGCTTGTTTGTAGATCTAGTTTGTGCTCGAGTCCATCGACATTCTCATCTATTTCAAAATCAGAGTTGTGCAGCGAAAGCAAAGGTAGTAGCTGTGCAAGAAAGGAAGTAACCTCAGATTTCTACAAGAAGTTTATGTGAATTTCTAAGTGGGTATAGAATTTTCTGGAATCTGGGAGAAGGAAGTTCAGTCTTCTATTTCTTATGGAGAAGAGTTTGTGGGTTTCAGCAGATTTGAAGATCATTTTGTGCTTGGTTCATAATTGTTTCAAAAAGCATCAGTAAGGGTTAAGCTGACCAGGAAGAGATGAGGTAGCCCAGGATCGTCTAATGAGTTATGCAGATATGAGACAGAGTTTGGAATTCGGAGTTGGAGATTGAAAATTTGTTTTAAGTTTTCTCCGATTATAAAACTATCAGATTTGGTAAGTCTGGAAAGCTAGCACTGAATTATTTTGGATTTTCCTGTGTTCTCGAGAAAAGTAGTTCTTTGATCTACAGGATTGAATAGCCAGTTTGGATATCTGGAATTCATTGTATTTCACGTATTTCTGAGGGAGTACGTGTATGATTCATTGTTGATTGTAGGTTATGCAGTTCAGATGGATTTGGAAGTTGAACTGGACTTGAGTGTGGTCTGATATTTTTGTTCAGATTAGTGGATCTAGAGAAGAAAGGAGCTCTGGATTATAGTGGTATTGTTAGATTCTGTAGAGCGAGTATTCGGGTGTTATATCTGGGAAACTCTAGATAGTGTTAGTGAAGATCTATCCTGATTTGTATCAGAATAGTTAGTTAGGTTTGTTTGTTTGATTGGTTGCTATGGTTGTTAGTTACTGGATGATAGGTATGCTTTGCTGTTTTAAAATATTTGTTGGATTATTAAATTAACTTTGCTTTTAATTTCGGGGACGAAATTATTTTAAGGGGGGAGGAATGTGATATCCCGGGTTTTTGCGCAATATAAATTTAATAATCTGGAAATATTTAATCTGGAAATATTGATTTAAAATTAATAAGATTTATTTTCAAAGCTAATAAAGTTTTAATCTATTTATAATATATATTTTGATATATATTGTGAATGGAAATATCTTTTGTTTTAAATAAAAGATGAATTTTTCAAATTGTAATATATATGTATGTATATGTTATAATTTGATATTGTTGATAACTGATGTATGAATGGATATTGTAATTTTAAAAGCTTTGATTTAAATTTAATATCTTTTAAAAGTTAAAGATTAATTCAATTGTTTTCAAAATATAAAATAATTATTATTTCTAAAAGTATGATAGTTTAAATAAGATTTAATAAAAGATTTATTTTTATCTTGTTTTCTTTTAATAAGTATAAGACTAAAATGATTAAATATATATAGTTTTAAATAAGCTTTCTTTTTAATATCTCTTTAAGTTAAATAATCTTAACATAAATAAATAATAATTCACATTTACATAAATAGAAAAACATAATTACTTTTATTAATAAGGGTTTAGACATAATTATGTATTGTTTTAACACTTGTCAAACATATAAAACAAGTTGGACAATTGTCTAACTTATAAAATAAACAAGTGGCAAGATATACTTTCTCTAAAAATTGAATTAAATTAATATAATGTGGTAAAAGAGATCTGGTCTTCATTTTTACAGTTCGATTTTTTTTTCTTCAAACTTTTTCTCTCCTCATCTTTCCAAAAACTGAAACAAAGAAATAAATAAATCAAAACAGAAACCAAATGCAAATGAAACTGAATCAAGCTACAAACAACAGTGTTCAAAATCAATTCAACCCAGCAACTAACTCACCAACTAGATTTCAAAATTCAACTAAACAAGGTTCCAGATTCAACATTAAACAACATGCAAGGGATTTCAACAGCAAGCAAAATCAAAAGCTTTTGCCAGATCAAAGTTTAAAAGCCTGGAAAATGTTCTGCCCTGTTCTCTGCTTTGTTTATTGGCGAGTAAATATTTTTAAAAACAGACTTTAAATCTGATAATTGACTTGATATATGTGATGGATTGTTCTGTGATGTTATATATGTTTAAATGAATATTATCTGTGAATGCATGTTAAATTTGTGGAATGTCTGAGTTTATCTAAGTCACTGTATGCATATATCCTCTTACAGGATTTGATTTCTTTAAGGAAAAAATTCAAACCACCAAATAGAATTAATATTAGACCTTGATATTTAAAGGAAAGTTGGTTGTTAAAGCATGATGATAATTTTTAAAAATAATTAAGGATTTTAAATTCAACAAATAATTTTAATAATAGGAAATAACAGTGGTGTACAATTTATATCAGAAATTCATGTGATACAATTTCTAGCTTCAGTTATATAATTAGATTCATATCTGAAATTGAGGAATTTTGGAAATCAAATCAAGATTTTTAAGCAAGTATTTAGAGAGATATGTTGAGATGAACAAATTTGGTACTTTCGTCAATTATAGTTGATCAACGTGATGATCGGAGGTAATTTCTTGATCGAAGCTTGCTTTAGTATTGGAGATGATAGGAAAAATATAGTTGAATTTTTCCAATGTTTAAATTGATCGTATTCAATCAAACTAGGGTTTTAGGGGGAGTTCTGTTAGTCTGATTGTCGAAGCAGTTTCAACATGGATGGGAGACCGAAATCGATCGCGATAAGTGGAAGTTACTCGTTAGGGTTTGGCATTGCTTCAGGTTGGTCGGCGAGGTTGGTCGAAGTCTGAGTCGAGGCGGAGTGATGTTTTCTGATCAATGTTGGTTCCAGAATTTGGTCATTTTGGTTCGATTTTGTTGCCAAGGTGATATCGTCGATCTGGGCTTGGATTTGAGATCGCGTGGGTTAGTAGCGACGTAGAGGAGCATCGCGATGATCGACATTGGCCAGAGTTGCCTGTGCACGTGCACGTGTGCACGTTCGTGTGCCAGAGGAAATCGACGTTTGGAGAAGACGAATTGAACTCGAGTCTGGGTTCGTGTTTTATCGCGTGCGACTCGAAGTAGATACGTAGGGGAAGAGACTCGAAGCTAGCTCGTGTTTTTAGTAGGTTTACTCGGGTTGCTTTATTTCCAGTAACCTGGGTTTGAGTTTTTAAAAAGAAAATTATGTTTGGGTTTTAAAATTTAAAGAATAAACAAGTTTTCAAGTATTTGGTAAATTTGGAAAAGATTTATAAATGCTTTATCTCTAAGTAAGGTTATTATTATGATTTGTAAATAATTTGTTTTGAATAATAAAATTCAAATAATTCAAATAATTTATTTATGAGGATAATAAGATTTAATTAATATTGATATGAATTTAAGAATACTTAATTTAAATATGATTTGTTAATAAGTAGAGATTAATTAAAATAAATGGTTTTCTTATTTTAATTAAGGATTTTTAAATATAAAATGTTAATTAATTAATTGTTTAATTAATTTTAAATAATTAGTTAATTATTTATTTAATTTTAAATAATCACTTAATTATGGATTAACTAAGTGTAATTACTTAATAAAGTAATTATTGGTTAATTATTGAATGAAATTACTTATGGAAGTAATTAATAGGAGAATTACTCATGGGGTAATTAGTTAAAGTGATAAAAGGGTAATCACTTGAAGTTATTAATCTTAGGAATTGATTAATATAATTGTTGAGATTAATTAATTATGGAGTAGTTAATTAATTAATGAATTAAGGATTATTTAGTAATGGAATTACTTATTAATTAAGAAAGTAATCAAGATTTATTAATGGAAGTAATTAGAAGATAATTACTTATGTAAGTAATTAAAGGTTAATTACTTAATTAATTTCCGTTAAGTAATTAATGTGATTAATTAATTAATAAATGAGATTTAGTTAAGATAAATTACTATGTGTAATTAATTAAAATGTAATTAATTAATAAAGTAATTAATAAATGATTTATAACTAATATAATTGATAAATAATTACTTAATGAAGTAATTAAAGAATTAATTAATTAAATTAATTAATCAAGGATTAATATAATTAATTAAGAGGTTAATTAATTAAGATAAGTAATTACAAATTGTTAATTACTGTTTATGATTAATGAGATGGTTAATTATAAATAAATTATTTAATTAATTAAAGAGTTAATCAATTAATAAAGATTATTTAATTAATAAATTAGTCAAGGTTGATTAATAAAAGTAATTAATTTAAGTATGATTAATTAATTGAAATAAATTAAGGATTAATGCAATTAATTATAGTTAATTAATTAATGAAGGATCATTAATTATTGTAATTAATGATAAGTAATTAAAGGTTAATTACTGAAATGGTTAAGGATAATTAATTGGTGAAATTAATTAAAGGCTAATTACTTGAATGTAATTAAAGATAATTAATCAAGGAAGATTAATTAAGGAAGATCATTAAGAGATGATTAATTAATTTGTAATTAATTAATGTTAGTAAGCAAGATTAAGATAATCCAAGTGATTAAAGGATAGTAATTAATTTAATTAAAGGTTAATTAAATTGATTTGGAGTAAATCAATTCTTCTTTTGAATGATTGGTTAATATTGGATGATTAATATTGGATGATTGATATTGGATGGTTGATATTGGATGATTTGGATATGATATCTATGATATGTGATATGCTGCTTTGTGAGATGAATGTTGATATAAATTATCTATTGTGATAATGTGATTTACCTATCTGTTTATATCATCCTGAATATAAGTTTAAATGTTTAAACTTTTAAACAACTTGGCCTTAAAAAAATACGTTTTGGATTTCGATGAGACCGGGATCGGGTTTCCGTATACCGGTATTCCAGGTCTGGAGACCCGAATACCACATCGATCCAAATTAACGATAGGTCGTGAATCTCAAGTGAAGATGAAGATTCAGAGTGCAAGGGTTATTGTCGTTAACTCTGAGGGTGATTCCAAAACTAGTGTAACGAGATAATGCCTTCGGTTTCGTTCGAACCCGGAACGAACTTGTATGGATTGAATGCTTTCAGCACATCGTCAGGCGGACGATGAGCATTCTAAGTGATATGTTCTGATTTAAGGTAATCGTAACCTCAAGCCTCATCAACCGGGAATGGCTAAAACAGGGGAGGTGCAGCAAGGCTTCGTGGGTAGCACCCACTGAGAGCAAGATAGATCCCTGTCTAGAGGTCCCTTTTCTTTTATTCGGCTTAGTGTGTGGTTGGTCGCGCCAACTACGGGATTGTCTTGTTCGGAATTATCCAGTAAGGGATGGTTCCGGCTTTGTGTTGCAGGGGAGCGGGCGTACTCCTCGGTACGGTGATCTAGGCCACGTACTGTGACGGGCGGTACCCCAGTAGCCCTGCCATTGTATGGAATCCAAACTCCAATAAGTGCCGTACGTATTAGTTGTGCCCAACTATGTTGGAATGTGAGATGTAAGCATTTCAGCTATTTCTGTATTTTACTTGAAAACCCTAGACCCTATTATAATATAACTGGATTTCCTATCAAATGTTTTGGTTAGCGTAAGGTAAAATTTTTTCCATGTTTATGTGTGGGAAGTCTTACGTGATACCTTTGTTTTCAAAAGGTTTTGAAGTTAAACAATTTTAACCCGTTTACTCACACCAGACCCAGTCTGACCCAAGTGTTTATTTTCTGTTTTATTAAACTCTTGGGTACTCAATTTTTACGAGTAGCCAAGGGATTCAGGTTAGCTTTAACGAATATTCTGGAGGAGCAATGGAGCAGGAGGCTTCGGCGTTCGTAGATATAGTATTCCGCTGTGTTGATATCTGTGATAGTGTCTTGTCTTGTATTTGAGTTGTAATGTCTAGACAGATGTTTATAACTGTCTAGTAAGTGATGTATATGCTGTGTAACTCTGTAAATTGTTGTATACTATGTAATAGTTTATGTTATTAATATAATTTATTCGTTCCGCTGTGAGATCGTTGTTGTTGTTTCTTTCTTTCTTCTTTTCTTTTCTATTTTCTACCCCTTTCTTTCTTCATAATGATGCGACTTTCTGGGCATAGAAAGCCGGGTCGTTACATCCGGCGACTCGGATTTGAACGGTCGAATCTATGGCATTCGAGTACGATGTAAAGTATGGATGTAGATTTTCGAGCGCGAAAAATGCGGGATGTTACATTTGCTGTTTCTATCAAACTGATTCTAATTGTTCATCGATTCCTTATCTATCAGCTTGTCCGTCGAATTCGTGCCAATCTAGCTTTGCTTTGGATTTGCAACTCATCTCATTCTCGTTCATCTCTAGCCTTGAAAGGTGAGCAATCACTCATGATTAACATTCTTATATTTATTAAATTTGATTTCAATTGAAATGACAATTGAAATATGCTGCTATTAGTTATTTACATTGCTATATATATGCTATTATCTGTATCTATTCACTTGTGACATCTGACACCATTATTTGTTATTTATATTGATGATATATGCCTATTATATTATTATCATATCTGTTATCACTGTGCAAGTTCCATGTTAATATAGAATTCACTATGGGTTGAAATGATACATACCCGAACGATCTCGTAGAATAGGAGAAAATCGTTATGGGTTGAAATGATAGACCTAAGCGATTTTCATTGAATTAAATTTGGGATTGCAGGTTGAAAAGATATATACCCGTATATATATTTAAATTGCGGATTGAAATGATAAATATATGTATCACTTGACCCTATGATAGAAATTATATACAAACACCGTTGGTCTATATATAAATATTTTGAAAATGATTTCTATAATTTTGTAAAGAAATATATGGTTTTAATAAATATTGATTTCAAGATTTATTAAAGTTGATTTAATAAAGTTGATTTAATCAATATAAAATATGTTTATGTATTTATTTAAAAATTATATTTTTGAATATAGAGTTTGTAATAGTTCAGGTTGAAAGGATAGATTTGAAATTGATTTGAAATTGTATTTAATTAAGAATTATATTTAATTAAATCTATCTGAACTTATGGAATTTGGGGTTTTTAAAAGGATACGATTTTGTAACTTGATTTTGATTTAAGATGATTTAAAATGAATATTTCAAGTTTAAATCAATTGAAGGAAATATTTAGAGATTTGAAATTTGGGCTTTTATTTAAATGATATTGAATTTATTTAGTGAATATTGAAAAACTAAATAATAGTAAAGTGAATTTGATATATATATATATATATATATATATATATGAAATTATCAAATTTAGTTTTGAAATGTTGAATATTTAAAGCTTTGAAATATATTGAAATTGAAATGGCTTATTTTATGGTTCAAATATGTATTTGAAATCGATAATTTGAAATGGTTTATTGAGAAATTGAATTGAATTAGAATTGATGATTTAGATTTAATTTAAACTTGAATTTTTGGAATTTGAGTTGATTTGAATCGAGTTGTGAAATTTGAGGAAAACTATTTTATTATATAATGTATTTTAACTATATATTAAAACTATTTTTATATTTTGCTTTATAAATTATTTTTATATAAACTATTTAATAGACTAACTGTTTTATATAAACTATTTTATTTTATAAACTATTTATTTATATATACTATTATTAATATCTAAACTGTTAAGGGAAAGTATGGTGATTTCAAAGTATTATGATTTCAAAGTGCTATGATTTCAAAGTGCTATGATTTCCAAAGTGGTATGATTTCAAAGTGTTATGATTTCCAGTGTTATAACTTTGAAGTGCTATGATTTTTGAAATGAATATTATTTTAAGTGAGAAATGATATCGTATTGATATGGTTTTGAATTGGATATGATATTCTGCTTTGAAGTACGATATTTTTAAATAACCACGGTGTTATAATAACGTTTGGTTGTTAATAACGTATAGTACTGCAGAGTAGATAGTTCCACGGATCCTTAGAGGATGGTTATCCCAAACATCCTTTGAGTTACGTGTATTTCAGTTGATATTTCATTTGAGTTGGATTTATTGATATAAGAATGTTAATCCTGACTCGAGTGTTTTGTGTTTTGCTTTACGCTCGGGTCAGACTGAGTATCACATCATTTAAGACTCACCTTTGGAGTTGGAGCTTCAATTGGAGATCCATCTATCTATCCAGCTTTCAGATATTCAGTTGATTCCAGTGATGTATTCAAATTTGTTTCGAGACTCCTATGTATTCGAGACTTCTATTGTATTTTGTTTTAACTCTATTATATATAAATGGTAGCTTCATGAACTACTATTCATTTGTTTTCGCTGCATTATTGTTATATTACTCTATGTCTGTGATTCTGTGATTATTTATTTACTGTGTATGCTGAGTTTTGCCAAATTTAAATTAACAATCTGATATTTTGAGCAATTCAAGTCCGACATGTATAGATGCGAATGGTTGAAAATACTAGGATGTTACAGTAAGTACATGGGAAAGGTAATTTATGCCAGGGGCCAAAAATGCACTACTATTAGAAGTACATTGAAAAAGAAAAATTGTAAGGCTAAGCAATTGAATTATTAATTGAAAAATCTAGGATTTCTAACTCTTCAAAATAATTCAATTGTCATCATAATTTTACAGGTGGAGGATTTTGCTGTCATTGACTAGGTTATTATTGGAAAAATTGTGCGTGATCACAATCTAACTAGGATGACCATAACTGGGATTATAGTAATAAGCCGTTTCGTAAGAAATTCTAAGCAGATACACCAAGTTTTCAAATGACAGCTATTAGCTAATGTGTACTGCTGTGATATTATCGAGCATGGCTTAGGTGAGACAACTAATAGATAATACATACTACCATACATGGCTCATGCGAGCTTTGGAATTTATAATTCAAGTCGATTGGTATGTATTGGTGATGAAGGCGTTCTTCCATATGTTGTCCAAAGAGTTCAAATTCAATAGCAGGGCAATAGACATAATTCTTTAAAATGTTCTCTTCATGGGCTGTTAAGTTCAAGTATGATGAGCATGTTTAACAATGTATTGTACATGATTATTTAAAAAATGTCTATTACTGTCGCGGTTTGATAAGTTTATATTGTTGATACTACATTATGTTTACAACACAAAGGATGTTGTCTTCGAAATGATTATATAGTATAACTTATCATCGGTACATATTCTGCGAAATCAATAAAATAAAGCTTTTGCATGAACTTAACAAATTGTACATACCATTAATAAAACCCGAATATGATGAAATCCGTGTCCGTAGCACGGGTTCACACTAGTTACTTTAAATATTGCTAGCCAAGATGTATTGAGACTGGATATCAATGCATTTGTTAAGACTAGAATACGTAACGCTCTCCAAATGTAGGGTAGTTTATTACTCATGAATGTTGGGGAGGCACCAAGGGTTACCTACCGATAGTTATTGGATAACTTTGTAATGGCTCACTCGATAGTTTTCCGTTGATTAATATAACTAAGGTCAAATATAAAATATCAATGTGATTAAGTTACACAGTTCTCTTGGCTTAAGAATACTATTGATCCTCAATATGAAAGCTCCGCTTTAATTATAGTCAAATTGTGGCACGACGTTCATCGAGTGACTATAGTTGGGTCGAGTGGAAATATTGGAAGTGAAACACTTTTCAAGCTAAGATTTATCTCCTTAACTATATGAGGTTAGTATCATGGTCAACTGAAGTCAAGTCAAAGTCAAAATTTCTGGCTAAAATAGTTCAGTTAATAATAATTGTTATTATTGAACAAAGGACTTTATGTTTGGACTATAGAGTTGAATATGGACGATATTGAAATTTTGACCATTATCAAATTTCATAAGTACAAAGTGATATAATGTTGACGAAGAGAATTGGTGTAAATAATTGTCACTGTCTGGTATTGCTTAGCAAAATAAAATTGGATTTTACCGATACCAACTAAGCTACAAATTTGATCATAATGTTACATCACCTTCTAAGTGAAGTGTGAATGTTAATATTCGAACTGTTCGATATTAATCGCTAACCAAATTCACACCTAAGAGTCACACAACCAAAACATTGACTACTCCTTATTACCACACAATTTAAAATTTTTGTAATTGTTATAAATTAATTAATATTTATGAAATATTAATTATAAAAATTTATTTGACATGTATTGAAGAATATTAAATACTGTGCATATAATAGTTATATAAATAAAAATTGATATGCGATATTGATACATATTTAAATTGGATTTAAATGCAATACATATTGTTTGGGCTTGAACTGGATTTGTGGACCATATGGGGCTTTCTATTTTTGGCCAAGAAGGGAGCATGATAAGCCGACCATTTGATGGCTAAAGAGAGAGGTTTTGAATGTTTTAAAACAAGAGAATCAGTAAGAGAAAATTAAGGATCTTGATCCTACTTTTGCTCACTATTCTTTCCTTTATATAAACATCTTAACCATCACTTTATATTTTCATTTTTGCTACCTCCATCTTCTCATTTGCAGGCCTAAAACACATCCCTCTCCTCAAATATTCAGGAAATATGAATACAGATTAAATCAAATAATCATCGATGGTAAAGGCAATTCATGAGTTAGCAACATCAGAACTGGAATTGGATTCATGGAGTTTACCTCCACGTTTCAATGTGCGAACATTGGGCTTTGGTGAAAGGTACTCTTCTAATTTACTATTATATATATTTATATGATCATTGTTCCATATATTGCTTTGTTAGAAATATCACGAATCAGTATATCGATGGATGGTCATATATAGATGGTTGTGTATATAAGTGTGTGTACATATTAAAAAAATCATGTAGATTTGCTTGTACATACTCTCAGCCTGGAAATAAAAAAATAATAATTTATAATTTTTATTTTCGAAATTTAATCAATAATAATATTAAATGATTTTAAATGCTAAATCGAATTTAAAAGTTTAATACAACATAAGTTTAAAATTTTACAAAATTTATTTTTTTGTAGAAAGGCATTCGGCAATTAAAAAAATTTGGATATACATATATATTATATATATAAATACTATTATTTAAATTTAAAACTGATTATATAAATAAAATGTGTATATATTATTATCCCACCTTTTGGCAAGGCCGTGACACCAAGAACTCGACTAGGAACCAAGGGCATTCTGTCCCGAAGATCGATTACCTACAAGGTTCACTATAGATACTGATAAATTTTGCCCGAGTCTGGGTCGACCTACAATCGATACGACACCACAAGCAAAGCTATGAAAGTCAATGTTCCAAATTTCAAGTCAATCGGAGTTCGTATGCTTAAGATATGGATCTATCAAGATTCACTTAGAAAACATCTACAATTCGTATCCAACACTGGTTATCCATGGAGAAAGCATTGAGTTCGTACCCATCAGAGTCATCTACCACCTCCTTCGTGTCCACTCCATTCGTATCCATCAAGGACCTTCACTTCATGTCCATTCATGTCATAACCGAAGCCAAGCCACAATCTCATTCGTACCCAAGGAAAGCGCTACATTGTATCCATCCAGGAGCCACCATTCTTCGTATCCATCGGGTTCACCTCCTTCGTATCCCACAATGTAACGACCCATAAATTTTTAAAAATATTTATTTGTTTTATTTATATATTTAATTGGAATTTTTTGAAATTTTAAATAATAAAAATTTTGAAATAAAAATTGGATATTTGGAATGCGTCTATTTTAATATAGCAACTGGTAAATTTTCATCTGATAATATTGAAGTTTATTTTCTTGTGTAATTTTTATTTCAATTTAAATTAGTTAATAACAGTGAATTTAAAAGTGTTCCGAAACCTAAATAGGTCGACATGAGAAAATTTATTTAGAACACTCTGAATAAGACTGCATAATTCGTTTCGCAAATTTCGGACGTTTCAAGCTCCGTTTGGATTTATCCGTACGGAATAACAACGTATATCAGTGTTTGTATCGACTTTTGATCAGATGATCGTACCACTGATATCTGTATACCGTTTTGATCGTCTCGTTGTGCTGATCTCTGCGGTATATTCATTTGTGCCTTTTGGAGTCCGATACACGACGAAATCGGTGAAACGATCAGTCGTAGCGGTTCCGTGTTTCGAGCTTTTCACTTTCTTAAGCCTATTCATATATCCACCTGCTGAATTCTAACAGTCACTAACCTTTTAATATTCACCAGTTGCTTTTATTTTGGTTGCTTTCATTTTCTATCGGCTTGTAGATTTAAAAAAGCGTGCATGCCTGTTCATTTTCACGGCTCACATTCATCTTCTTTGTTCTGGTCTGTTGAAAAAAAAACAACAAAAGTTTTCCAATGATCGGCTGTACCCTCGCATGAACCCATTACTCCATCCTCTCTCCACCGATCTGTTTTCCCTTCCCAACCGAGCAATCTCCACCCTACACGCGACCAAGCCACCTCAGCCTCTCCGCACTCGAAATCACAGCACAACCCACTCGCCTACTTGCATGAAACCCTTCCATCGGCCTTCTTTCCCACCTTCACCGAGCAATGGCGGCACCCCAAACTCCATCACAGCCTTGCCGCTTGTAGCCTCCACCAGTTCGGGCAAGACCGGACATCACCTCTTCCCAGGCCGAGTGCAGTTCCTTCTTTAAGGTATATATATATATAATTCTAGTATATATATATGTACATAAACATCTTGATTGTGTAGAGATTTTATACGTATATATATATATATATTTTCTAGTATTTTGTTAATTCAAATATTCTTAGATATATGAGTTATATAATCTGTACTTATGTTAGTATATATAAACAATATATATGAGATTGTTTTGAGTATATATATTTTGGCTACATAGTTTATTTGGGGTTTACAAAGCTATGATGGTATATATATATATTATTTTTAATCTGTTTGAAATTATATATATATATACATAATGATGTTCATACTTAAATATATATACATTGTATAATTTATACAAAGTCTAAACTTGTTGTTCTGTTTGGATGTTGTATTAGTTTGTAAGTTGATATTTTATACATATTTGTTTATAAAGGTGACAACTTTTATATGTTTAGAGTATGCAAACAATATATTAGTTGGACATAAAACTGTTTGCTTTTATATATATGTTGATACACGAAGATTTTGATCAATGACAATGTACTTCAACAAAAAGGAAGAGATATATGCAAAATCAGAGGAAGATCGATGAAGACCAAAGTGTAAACATGAGTATGATTTTTATAGGTCTAAAGTCTAGATTATTTGTTAAAATCTATCCTCAAGAGATTTGCACGAACATTAAAACACATCCGTAAAACTTCATTTTTATGCACACATTCACTGTGCAGATTTTTATAGTTCAGTCGACTGAACAGGCATGGCCAGTCGACTGAAACTGGCACAGAATTACAAATATGCACAGTTTTAGTCGACTGAATTTCCTGCCCAGTCGACTGAATTCATTCCTGAAAATTTCTCTGTATATTTTCAGTCGACTGAATTTCCTGTTCAGTCGACTGAATCTGTAACTGCGAATTTTCTCTGAATAGACACCTTCCTCTTCCCAAGAGTTGCAACCATTCTCCAATGGAAATGGAAGCATCTCTTGCATGCACCTCTAGCAAACAAATGCACCTCTTCTACAAGTATAAATACATGGTTTTAACAATAGCAAATTACCAATTCTACTTGCTTTAATCTCTCTACTTACTTGAACATACTTTCAGATTCTTTTAAGTTTTCAAAAGCAAACCCATTGCTTGAATCTCTGTTTTAACTATAACATCTCTTGATTCATAGCAATTCACATTTCCTAAATCTTCACAAACACTTTGTATACTCTTGAGGATAAGATTATAGGAAAGTTGTACTAAATTTGACTCATTAGTGTTATCAAAAACACAACAAGTCAGAAATACTTTTTGTATCCAAGTTGAAGTCCTCTTCGGTAGTTGAGGCAAGAAATCACGTTCGGTTGTTCAGGTAAGTTGTAAACCTATTCCTCCGGGTTAAGTGAGGGTTGTTGGTTAGTTGAATTCCTAAGAGGAGCTTAGGGACTGGACGTAGGACAAGAGGTCCGAACCAGTATAAAGTCTTGGTGTCAACTTTACTTACTACTTATTACTATCTACCTAGAGCATTTTACTATTCCATATTATACGATCCTACCGCATAGACTCTTTCAATTGGTATCAGAGCAAGGCCGTCCTATAACCATAACACCGTTATTTGACATATTGATAATATGGAAAACAACACAAGCACAACATCTACCTGTAACTCTACATTTGCGGAAGGACAATCTACTCAAAGACCTCCTCTATTCAATGGACTAAACTATAATTATTGGGCTACAAGGATGAGGATTTATATGCAAGCAACAAGTTTTGAAGCCTGGAATGCAACTCAAGCAGAACTCGTTGTACCTACAACGGATTATTCTACATGGACGCAAGCTCAGAAGAATGAAGTTAGTGCAAATGCCCAAGCTATGAATATGCTATTTTGCGCTTTGGATAGAAATGAGTTCAATCGTGTAAGCTTCTGTACTACTGCACATCAGATATGGAGTACACTTAAAACCATACATGAAGGCACAAATAAGGTCAAGCAAACTAAGATCTCCATGCTAAAGAACCAGTTCCAAAACTTTAGAATGCGACAAAATGAATCCATCAATGACATGTACTCAAAGTTTCAAGACATTCATCATGCTTTAATAGGACTAGGAGAAAAATACATGGATTTTGATATTGTATCTAAAGTTCTAAATTCACTCACTGATGAATGGGAGAGAAAAGTCTTAGCAATCGAAGAAGCAAATGATCTATCTATAATGAAACCAGAAGAATTAATTGGAAATCTTATGTCGTATGAAGTTAATATGCAAGCTAAGAAAGATCAAGCACAAGAAAGAAAAAATGTAGCTTTTCATGCGGAAAAGGAAGAATCAGAGTCTGAAGATGAGGATTTAGCATTTATAGCCAAAAATTTCAAGAAATTTTTAAGATATAGAAAAGAAAATAAAAACGGATTCAAAAAGAATTCCTTGAACAAACCTTCATCCTCAAATATAGAATGCTTCAATTGTCACAAGAAATGTCACATGTAGAAAGATTGTCCAGAGCAAAAGAAGGAGAATCAGAACAAAAACAAGATAGAAAAATTCAAAAAGAAGGCATTCTCTGTAACATGGGACGATTCAGATTCATCTTCATCTGATAGTGAAAATGATAGCGACAATGAACAAGCAAATGTATGCTTTATGGCTCAGGAATCTGAGGTTAGTAATTTAACTTTCGACGATTTAATTGATGTAAACACTGAATTTTTGAGTACAATAAAAAATCTTAAAAAGAAACTTAAGGAGACACGTGAAAATCAGAACAAGGCTGAGTTTGAAAGGGATATGTTAAAAGATGAAAAGAAAATTTTAGAAGAAGAACTTGAAAAAGTTCAAGAGTCTCATTCAAATTCGGAAACTCAACTATCACTTTTAAGTCAAGAAATTGAAACTCAAAAGACAAAAATGATATAATTGTTTCTGAAAATCATGAATTAAAAACTCAGATTAAACAAGTTAAGTTAGATAATAATAGTCTTCAAGTTAGATTAGATAACATCACTAAAAATGTTTCTAACTTTAACAAAGGAAGAGAAAATTTATCTAAGATTTTAGAAAATTCTCAATCTTCCTCAAATAAACATGGATTAAGATATAAAAAGGAGCCAAAAATTCCTAAAAATATAAAAACAATTTTAAGAGGAATATTGACTCTAAACAACAAGTGTTATTAAGAGAACCTATTAGAACAAAAGAAGAAACTAAGTTTGTTAAAATTTGGGTTCCAAAGACTAATAACATTTTAATTAGAAATAAATATATTAAAACATTTATGGATAGTGTTCATAATAAAACTGTATTTATAAAAAGGATACTGAACCAAATTGGGTTTGGTTTCCTAAGTTCTAACATTTTAGGACCCTATTGAAAGGTGGGTACCAATAATTTTATATTTATTTTCAGGTCCCACACAAAAAGAAGAAATGGATATTAGACAGTGGTTGCTCAAAACACATGACCGGTGACAAAGATATGCTTACAAACATCACATACTTTGATGTTGGCTCGTTTACCTTCGGAGACAACTTAAAAGGCTATATCATTGGCAAAGGAGATGTGAGCAATTACAGTACATCAAATTTACCTTTTATTACAAATGTTTCATTAGTTAAAAATCTAAAACATAATCTACTAAGCATAAGTCAACTTTGTGACAAAGGTTTTAGAATAACGTTTTCGAAAAATAAATGTAGTATTTCTGATCAAAACCAAAATCTTGTTTTTGAAGGAAATAGAGATAGGAATATTTATGTTTTAAATATGAAAATAAATCATAATACGAATATGTGTTTACTAGCAACAGATAATGATCCTTGGTTATGGCACAAAAGATTTTGTCATATTAATTTCAAAACTATTAGAAAACTTTCTAAAAATGAATTAGTAAGAGGATTACCTAAGATAAACTTTAAGATAAAAAATCTTTGTGATGATTGTCAAATAGGAAAATTAACAAAATCATCTTTCAAATCTAAGAAAAATATTTCAACTTTACAACCATTAGAATTACTTCATATGGATCTTTTCGGACCAACACAAGTTCAATCCATTAATCATAATCGATATGTATTTGTAATAGTTGATGATTTTTCAAGATACACATGGACCATTTTTATGAAAAATAAAAGTGATACATTTGAGAACTTTAAAACATTTGCCAAAAGAATTCAAAACACTAAAAATTTAAAAATTAAGAATATTCGAAGTGATCAGGGTGGCGAATTCGAAAATGAAGCTTTTGAATCTTTCTGTAAAAAGAAAGGAATAAATCATAACTTCTCATTTCCTAGAACTCCTCAACAAAATGGAGTAGTGGAAAGAAAGAATAGAACATTACAAGAATGTGCAAGAACATTATTAAATGGAAGTTATTTACCAAAACATTTTTAGGCAGAAGTAGTAGCTACTGCATGTTATGTATTAAATCGTATTTCTATTAGACCATTAACTAAGAATACTTCATATGAACTTTTTAACAATAGAAAGCCAAATATATCGTATTTTAAAATATTTGGATCAAAATGTTTTATTCTAAATACAAAAGACCAACTAGGAAAATTCGATCCAAAAGCTGATGAAGGAACTTTTGTAGGATACTCGGAACGAAGTAAGGCATATCGAGTTTTTAATAAACGATCAAATACAATTGAAGAAACTTTACATGTATCTTTTGATGAAAACTTTAATAAAAAATTGAGCACAAAAGATGATGATGAATTTATAATAAATACAGATAATACAAATATTGAAAATATAAATAATACCGAACTTAGATCTCCACCTAAAATCTTACGAGATCACCCTGTACAAAACATAATCGGTGAAATAGATTCTCAAGTTAAAACTAGAAGTCAACTAAACCAAATGGGACATGTTGCTTTTATTTCTACAATAGAACCTAAAAATTCTAAAGAAGTATCAATAGATGACTACTGGATTGTTGCTATGCAAGAAGAATTAAATCAATTCGAACGTAACGGTGTTTGGGATTTAGTTCCTCGTCCTAATAATCAATCTGTTATAGGAACAAAATGGGTTTACAAAAATAAAGTAGACGAACAAGGAAATATAATTAGGAATAAAGCTAGACTAGTAGCACAAGGATATAATCAAGAAGAAGGTATTGACTTTGAAGAAACATTTGCACCCGTTGCACGACTTGAAGCAATACGTATTTAATAGCCTTCGCGTGTTTTCATAATTTTAAACTTTATCAAATGGATGTTAAAAGTGCTTTTCTAAATGGTTTTATAAAAGAAAATGTGTACGTAGAACAACCTCTTTTATTCATACACGAAAAATATCCAGATCATGTATATAAATTAAAGAAAGCCCTATATGGTCTTAAACAAGCACCTCGTGCTTGGTATGAGAGACTTAAAAGCTATCTACTAGATTCGGGATTTCAAATCGGAAAAGTAGATCAAACTCTATTCATTAAAAATACTACTAATGACATTCTAATAATTCAAATATATGTAGATGACATCATATTTGGTTGAACTAATGAAAACTTATGTAAAGAATTTTCAAATATAATGACTAAAGAGTTCGAAATGTCACACATGGGAGAATTATCTTATTTTCTCGGATTACAAATTAAACAATTAACAAATGGAATTTTCTTAAATCAAGAAAAATATTGTGCTAATCTGATTAAATGTTTTGGACTAGAAAACACTTCTGGAAAGCCTACTCCTATGAGTACCACAACTCATCTTGATTGAGATGAAAATGATAAAAGTATCGATCAAAAATTGTTTAGAAGTATGATAGGTTCCTTACTCTACTTAATCGCTAGTAGACCGGACATAATGATGAGTGTATGTTTATGTGCTCGATTTCAATCTAATCCTAAAGAATCACATTTAAGAGCTGTAAAACGAATTATACGATATCTTAACAATACTAAAGATTTTGGTCTTTTCTATCCAAAAGAGTGTCCATTTGAGTTAGTATCATTCAGTGATGCTGATTTTGGTGGATCTCGAACAGATAGAAAAAGTACAAGTGGTACGTGCCATTTCATTGGAAAATCACTTGTATCTTGGTTTAGTAAGAAACACAATTGTGTCTCGCTATCAACTTGTGAAGCAGAGTATATATCAGCTGCTTTAGCTTGTACTCAAGTTATTTACATGCAACAAACACTTAAGGATTTTAATATAAATTTAACAAACTCTACAATATATTGTGATAATACAAGTACAATAAATTTATCTAAAAATCCAGTTAATCACTCTCGTACAAAACATATAGATATTCGTCACCACTTTCTACATGACAATAACGAAAAAGGAATCATAAACTTAGAACATATTTCTACCGAAAATCAAATTGCCGATATATTTACTAAACCTCTTTTAGAAAACTCCTTTATAAAATTATGACGAGAATTAGGGATATTGTCTTTTAAAGATATCATATAAAGAAAATTAAAAGAAAAATCTACACAATTTTTTCAACTAACATTATATGGGAATTTCAATTTATTCTCACATATAAAAGTTATTTACCATACATTCTTAACTAACTTATATTAACCATTAAATCATTAAGTGGTTGAAAAGCATTTAAACTTTATAACCAATATATATTTAGAAAATTCCTACTATAAATATACTCCTAAACAAAATTCTTTTCAACAAGTCATTCCACGTATAAAAGAATTACAATAAAAATGTCTTACGGTAGCTCAGACTCTCATATCAATAGTATCTCCTCAGTTGAAAACACTCCTGCATCACCTAAACTACCAACACCAACACCAACGCATGAACCGGTGTACAAGTGGGAAAACTATCGCACTGGTTACACACCAGAATCAAAAAAGGCAAAACGTAGTCTTTTTACCTCCCCTGACACAAAAAGAATAATTGACGAGATTCATCATTTTCAACAACAACAAATTAATCTCCAAAGACAATTATATTTTGAACAGAAAGTAACGGCACGACGGCTAAGTTTTCTGGAGAAAATTGGTTTACATTTTTGTAGTTCAAAGAAAAATGAAGTGAGCGAACCCTTACCTCGACCAAGTAATGTGTTTGATCCATCTTCATCCTACCGTACACCAGCTAATCCCTTGAATCCTTGGACTTCCCCAAAAACTCCTCAGTATACTCCAAATTCATGGGATATAAATTATGGGAAGAACGAAGGAAAAACTCCAAGTCCATCCCCGAAGAAATAGTCAATTCTAATATTTTTTTAATGTTACATCTATATAATTGTAATTTGTTTTTTCTTTTATATATATAAATTATTTACTTTTATATCAGGAGAAATAACAAAAAAATTAATTGTCAGTCGACTAAAACCCACTGTTTAGTCGACTGAACTACAAACAGAAAACATAATATACACAGCTCAGTCGACTGAAATCATCTGTACAATCGACTGAATATTCAACAGAAAATTTCAGCTAAAAATTCAGTCGACTAAAAAATACTGTTCAGTCGACTGAATCTAACACAGAAATATTTCATACTATATTTCAGTCGACTGAACAGACTATTCAGTCGACTGAACGTCAATTTCCAGACAGCTTTTTCTTTATAACCACCAGTTTTTACCTATCCATTCACTTTTTATCTTCAACTACATCTTCTTTCCCAATTAGTTTCAAAACCCTAGCTCTCAAATTGCTCAACTCTCACTCAAATTATATACAAATGCCTCCAAAAAGATCTAGAGCTTCTTCTTCTTCATCCTTCGAGCCAATTGACGCTCAAATAGCACAATGGCTTTACGATGGAGTAGCCGTCACTAGATGGAATAAGATGAAGAATTCCCGTATCTTCGAGCATTCTTTTGTTGATTTTCAAAGTCTTCAAGCTTACAACATACAAGCATTAACAGATCAAGTAGGTCTAACTTCTCTCTTGGATTTGAAAAGGAACGACCATGCAATAAATCATGTCATGGTAAAATTATTTTATGCTAATCTTAATCTTGGACACCAAACTCCAAGAAATCCAAATGATAGTGTTTGGAGTTTGGTATGTGGAAATAAAGTTTGGTTCTCCCTCGATCGCATTTCACACATTTTAGGCTCTCCAAACTTTGGTAGCAAGCTTGAAGAAATAGACTTTAATCCTCGTATTCGCGACAACATCAATCATCAATTTTTGGATGATAATATCAACATCGGGGATATTAAATCCACTTCTCTACGTCCTAGAGCTAGAGTTCTCCACAAAGCTCTTATGAGAACAATCACCCCAAGAACGGGTTCATATGAACTTGTATACCCTAACAACTATCGCGCACTCTACGCACTTTGGGGTAATTATCAAGTTAATTGGGTTCAATTGATTCTTGATGAATTCCTAACATTCAATAATGGCAAAATGAGGACAATCTATTTTGGTGAGTATATCATGCGATTACTTCTCAATGTTGACACGCCATTGGCTGAGTCCGAGAATACAATGGTGCACCAAATAAACAATCTGACCATAAGCCTAATGCAACTTCCGGCAAGACCACCTCGAATCATTTCTCTTACCGAATGGGAAGCTAGGAATCAAGGACCTCAACAACCTCCACAAGTTCCACACGAAGAACCTTCAGATCAAGAAGAAGAAATTCGTATCATTGACCCTGGTTATAATACCAATCAATCTTTGGGTATTTTATCAAGGAATCAACAGATTCTTGATAATCGCCTCAAGAAGGTAGATCACAAGCTTGACAAAATTAAAGGATTCTTCAACAAGCTATGGGGTGCAATCTCATGTTCAAGCACTACTACCGCTTCAACATCTCGTGGAAAACGTCTGACACCTACTTTTACATGGACGACATCCGAAGAACATACAAGTAGCGGCACAGGCGGAGCTAGTTGTGGTCAAGGAGGAAGAGCCTATAGACAACCAACAGGAGGACCGGTCATTCGAGAACCTAGAGAGAGAGAAGGTTCTTACGATTGGGATAAAGATGAGTAATTTTTAATGGTTTGTTGTTCTATGATGTTAAAACCTTGTATCAATTCTACTTATGCAACTTTGTTTTATTATTTGACTATGCTATTCTCTGATAATCTTAGAATACTATGACTCGGTCGTATGTTTATATATCTATGATTATTAATTCCTTTTTGTCGATGACAAAGGGGGAGAAATCTATGTAGCTAACTTTGTTTTGTAGGAAAGATAAGTGCATACATTCAGGGGGAGAAGATTAGTAAATACATCTCTACAACACATTAGTGTTGTCATCAAACAAAAAGGGGGAGAATGTTGATACACGAAGACTTTGATCAATGACAATGTACTTCAACAAAAAGGAAGAGATATATGCAAAATCAGAGGAAGATCGATGAAGACCAAAGTGTAAACATGAGTATGATTTTTATAGGTCTAAAGTCTAGATTATTTGTTAAAATCTATCCTCAAGAGATTTGCACGAACATTAAAACACATCCGTAAAACTTCATTTTTATGCACACATTCACTGTGCAGATTTTTATAGTTCAGTCGACTGAACAGGCATGGCCAGTCAACTGAAACTGGCACAGAATTACAAATATGCACAGTTTCAGTCGACTGAATTTCCTGCCCAGTCGACTGAATTCATTCCTGAAAATTTCTCTGTATATTTTCAGTCGACTGAATTTCCTGTTCAGTCGACTGAATCTGTAACTGCGAATTTTCTCTGAATAGACACCTTCCTCTTCCCAAGAGTTGCAACCATTCTCTAATGGAAATGAAGCATCTCTTGCATGCACCTCTAGCAAACAAATGCACCTCTTCTACAAGTATAAATACATGGTTTTAACAATAGAAAATTACCAATTCTACTTGCTTTAAACTCTCTACTTACTTGAACATACTTTCAGATTCTTTTAAGTTTTCAAAAGCAAACCCATTGCTTGAATTTCTGTTTTAACTATAACATCTCTTGATTCATAGCAATTCACATTTCCTAAATCTTCACAAACACTTTGTATACTCTCGAGGATAAGATTATAGGAAAGTTGTACTAAATTTGACTCATTAGTGTTATCAAGAACATAACAAGTCAGAAATACTTTTTGTATCCAAGTTGAAGTCCTCTTCGGTAGTTGAGGCAAGAAATCTCGTTCGGTTGTTCGGGTAAGTTGTAAACCTATTCCTCCGGGTTAAGTGAGGGTTGTTGGTTAGTTGAATTCCTAAGAGGAGCTTAGGGACTGGACGTAGGACAAGAGGTCCGAACCAGTATAAAGTCTTGGTGTCAACTTTACTTACTACTTATTACTATCTACCTAGAGCATTTTACTATTCCATATTATACGATCCTACCGCATAGACTCTTTCAATATATACATTGCCAGTATATTTTAACGCATGTATATATATTAGTTTGTATTGTTGTTAACTGGTTTCTATACATATATACTATGTTAAAGAAGTTATATGTGGGTCTGCATATGGTATAAATTTGTTTTGTATACATATAGTATATAAGTTGTATTCATATTTCTTGTGTGCCCTGTTTTTAAGTCTGCATTCTTTTTATTGTTTATATATTACAGTAGTATGTATATATATATATGTAAGTCTTATTATATATGGTTATATTGTTTATAATGAATATTGTCATATATATTCAATAGGTATATAAGTTTATATATGTGTTTAATTAAAACAATGATTTTTAATTATATATATCTTATTTTAAATATGTTTGATTTTGACGTATGTATTGAAATGCATGTATATTAAATTTTAATTGTATTTAAATTTAGAATATGATTTTTGATTATATATGTATTCTCAGTTTGTATCAAAACTAATCCTGTTTAGTTCTCATCGATCTTCCGTTTATCAGCTTGATCGTCGAACTCAAGTTCATCGTGCTTTGCTTTGAAATCCATGCTTGGAATCGTAACTCATTCTATCGTCGAATCTCTCTCTAACCTCGAAAGGTGAGTTATTCACTCTAGACATTCGTACTTGTATAATTGTGAAACTATGACATGTGAATCGTAGAAATTGTTATGTTATGTTAATATGTTCATATATGCCTGTGATATGATTATATGATGTTAAATTCTGTTTATATATTTGTTACATCATCTGATATGATATTATATGTTCTACTGTTCATTTATTTACAGTTTCTCACACTGCAAGTTCCCTATCACTATGGGTTGAAATGATACATACCCGAACGGACTTTAGAATAAGGAAAAATCATTATGAGCTGAAATGATAGGCTCGAGTGATTTTTTTTGTATTTTTTTTAACTTGGGATTGCGGGTTTGAAACGATAGAACCCGAATTTTTCTTTTTAAATTTCGGATTGAAATGATACATATCTGTATCACTTATCCTAGGTTAGAAAATATTATACAGGTCCATGGTTATATTTTTAAATAATGTTTTCCTAAAATTTTTTTAAGAATGTATTAAGTATTTGGAGTTTTAAGATATATGAAATTTTAACTTAAATTTGATTTAATGATTTTTTTTAAATATATGGAATTTATAAGTCAATAAGTGGTTTTGATTTAAATTATAAAGAGATGTTGGTTTTCTATAAGTTGAAATTTTCATATGTCAATAATTGGTTTTAAAGTGTAATTTAAAGATCTTTATTTATGAAAAATAGCTTAATATTTAAATTTGATTTATTATGGAATTTTAAATCTAACCTGGTGATTTTAATAGATTTTATTTAGGGTACTTTTGGCACAGGTCCCTGGTAGGTTTCAAAATACACGAAAAGTCCCTATCTTAAAACTTTATAAATTAGGTCCCTGTTTTTCGAAAATCAACAAAAAAAAACAACAAAAAACATCGTAAAAAATTGACAAACTTCAAAACTTATTTCAACATATAATCATCTTCATATCAATGCAAGAAAAACATAAAAAAATTCATCAAAACCCAAAAAAACAACAAAATTCGCACTTCAGAAAATTCTGCAATTTTTCTTGAAATTGCCGATATTTCAGCAACTTTAGTAAAAAATTGCGTTGTTTCATGCAATTTTTTCTATTTAGTTCAATCTTCCAAATTTACTATCTACATTTATTCAAAAAACACATTATTGCACAACAATCAAGGAAAAAATAATGAAATTGCGTATAATTGAATAATAATCAATATTGCATAGAACACACAGCTTATTCCCAATAATTGCAGCAAAAAAAGCAATAATTCATAAAAGTTGCATACAAATCAGCAATAATAAGCCAAAAGTACCTTATTTTATGGAATAGCTGCGCACATATCAGCAACAATGTAGAATAATTACACATATTGTTGCACTAATATAAATTTTAGTTGATATATAATTATTCAGCAACAATTGCATGATTATCAGCAATAATATTCAATTGTTGCTGACATTTCAGCAACAATATTTACTATTAGCAAGTATTCCTGAATAAATGCAGAAATGTTAGCAATTATTCTGCAGTAAAAACAGGGACCCGCTTTATAATGAAACTTACACAGGGACCCGCTTTGCAATATTCTTCCGTTTTAAGGATGCGATCTAAATTTCCACTTTATTTTATGAAATGAAGATGTTTTATAAAATAAATAATTATGATTTAAATGGTAAAAATGTATTTTTAAATATGACTTAGCTTGAAATTTGGAAATTTGGTTTTTAAATGGAAATTTGAAGTTTGACTTATTAAAAGAATATCTTATTTATGAAATGGGTATTTTGAAAATAAAGTGTTAAGTTATTTGTAAAAATAAAGTTAAGTAAAATTGTGAAATTTCGACTTAATAAATGAATTATGATTTAAATTGGAAATTTATTTATAAATTTTATTTATTTAAATCATAAGTTAAATGATATCCAAATGAATATTTTCTGAAGTGGGAAATATGATTTTATAAGTTTAAAACGGCTAAAATTGAAGTTTTAATGTTTCTGAAATGTTTTAATAAAGCTGGTGTTAGCACCAAAATTGGTCACTAACCTCGTTCAAAAAGATTGTGTAGAGATATAAGTGATGAAAGTAAATTAAACAGAGGAGACAATGCTAATTTAAATGCAGAAAGTAAGAACACCGGATTTATAGTGGTTCAGCGTAATTGCCTACATCCACTTTGAGTTTTGATCTTTATTTCTTTCATAAGTAGTTGAATACAGATACAATCCATATATTAATGACTTGAATACAAGTTTTAGTTAAAAAGAGGAGAGTATAAAAAATGGCAGAGTCTCCCCATTGTTCTCCCAAAAAAGGTCCCTTTTCACTGTGACCCTGCCCCTCTATTTATAGACAAATATGGGCTGGACTTCCCAGGTGGGCTTGGTGGCCGAACACTCTAGCCCAAGTGTAGTGGTCGCTGTATGCCGAACCAAGTAGACCGAACACGTTGACGCCGAACCACCTTCTCAATGCCGAACGGTACGTTTGATGGGTGGGAAGTGCAGAACAGTTGTCAGTCGCAGCCGAACGATCCTTTGGCCGAACGATGCTTCTTAGCCGAACGATCCTTTGGCCGAACGATGCTTCTTAGCCGAACGATGCTTTGGCCGAACAATGCTTCTTAGCCGAACGATGCTTTGGCCGAACGATGCTGCCATGTAGAGTAGTTATATACGCCGAACGTCTTCTAACGCCGAGTACCACTGGATGCCGAGTACTACGCCGAGTACTCCTTGATGACGGGTACCACTGGATGCCGAGTACTACGCCGAGTACTATGAGATGCTGAGCACTACGCCGAGTACTATGAGATGCCGATCACTAGTTGACACCGAGTCGTCCTGTACGCCGAGTACTCAGTTGCCTGGTCAAATCTCCAGGAAACACTTGCCCCCCAAAGTGTGTCGTGTGAAGCAACACAACACGCTTTGAATCAGCGAGTATTCCTTGTCTTCAGAAAGAAATCCACCATGTTTCTTGAATAATCATTATCCTCCCAAGGTGTTGTATCCTTCTAAGGTCATCGTGATGCTTGGTCGATTCCCAATATTATAAATCCAGGGTTGTGGTTCATTAGTGGTCATACATGACTGATTCTGTAGAGCTAATAAGCTTCGGCTATCTGATCTAGTCTTTTCTTAATAACCCTTAGTGAGAATTCAATTTCTGTTGATTTCAAGAAGTCGAACTTTTAAGGATGTACACATGCACGTTCGGGTACATGTTCTTGCCATTGGCTCTCGGATGCGTTTTATATGCTCATAAGTCGTCACCAACTCCATCTAGTTTAATTGTAATTCAATCGCGATTCCTTGTTTGTATTTTCTGTGAAATAAGGGTTGCAATCAGCCACTTGAGGAGTTTTCCAAACTTCTCTTTAGTACTGACTCTATGATTTGGTTCACAGCTTCAACCTGTCCATTTGCAGTTATAATGGATCATGGAAGGTCATAAGGACAGATGACGTTACGGATAAAGAAGTTGATTATTTTCTTCATCTTGGTCATGGTTAGAGTTCTTCATCTGCCCATTTGGTGACGTAATCAACTGCTATGGTGGTGTATTTCGCACCATCTTGAGGATCGACAAGAAGATGATTTCAGTGCCCCCAAGTGGCAAACGGCTATGAACTAGCCATTTGACTAATTTCCGTCGGCGGGTTTCCCGGATTTTTTTCAAACATCTTGCACTCGTTACATTGTCTAGCATGATCAACCGCTTCTGGGTTGATAGTTGGCCAGTAATACCTGTAGCAGAGTATCTTCTTTATCATGGTTTTCCCCCTGATGTTATTACCGCGTTCTTCTTCATAGACTTTGCTCAAGATATCATCATGGGCGATATGCCGAAGCGTGGGGATGGATAAACTCCTTTTGACACACGACTTATTCTTAGATGATTTGGCGTGAAGCTTTGAGGAGGATCTGTCGTTTTCCATTCCTCCATTCAATAAGAATTCTTTATTGTAGATAGTCTTTGATAGGAGTCAACCATGACACCTTTTCATTTTGTCCACTGAGTTCGTGTGTAATGATGTAATACGTGAAGTCGGTTAGTAGCTCTTGGACTTGGCCGAGATAAGGAGCAAGACAATGCCCCCTAGCAAGATCAACTTCCTTAAATTTGTATACTACCAATCAAGAACCACAAAAGATATGTAAAGTTTTCACTTCAAATCCTCTAGCAGATTTGAGGCTGGCAGTCAAGGCTTCATACTAAGCATCGTTGTTTGTTACAGGTAAATCGAGTTTTAGGACGTAGCAGATTGATCGTTCCTCAGGAGTCATTATCATGATTCCTATTCCATAACACTGATCATTGGGTGCTCCATCCGCGTACATTTTCCATCTTATGGTTGGTTCTCTGCTACTCTTTGAATAGTCATCTGATGTGACGCCCCACCTCTATACCCATGCTAACCAAGAACACTACGATGTAGTGCTGTCAATTAGCGCAGAGAATGAGGCTGTGGAGGAGCGACCATCCATGTAACTTCTTTGTGCGAGCACCGATACGTCAGATAGAATAGAATGCATATCTTTTAAGGAGGAAATCCGACATACCGATACAAACACAAAGCTATCACACGGTCGCTATATATAATCTTCGGAAAACAAACATAGAAATAATCATAACATAAATCAGTCACAGACATCCATATCACAAAGGCGGAAGAAGATATGAATAAATATATAACACATGAAAGTGTACATCAGAGTAGTGGTCAGAAAGATCCACGATAATACAAAAGAATAGCATCACGTGCTATACAAAAGAATAAGTACACAACATAGAGTCTATATCTCAAAGGTGTACATCCAAAAACTACAAATCTATGTAGTTAGCCAAAAGTCAGAAATATCCTGAAGAGAAGTCAAGCAGAAGCACCTGTAACATCTCGGTCTGACCCGAGTATTATTTATAAGAAAATAATAAACGGATCAGTCTAACTATAAATATCAGATGATATGGTATAAAGTAAATGGCATGACATGAACATGAAATAACTATTACGACATACTACTATAAGTATGTAAATGATAATCAACAAAAGATTAATCAATATCACAAGAATCTTCTCAAAGATAAGGTAGGGTATCATACCCTAAACTTGTATTCATAACAAGTCAATAACACATGAATTCACCAATGCACAAAAACTGATATCATATCAATGAAAATCATGAAAATTGGCGAAGCACAAAATTCCAGAAATCATCATCAGAAATCCAGAAAACACATAAAAATAGGGGGGGAGGCCTAACACATGAATGGGAGCATGAAAACTCACCTACGCGTAAACACATGACGAGAAGCTATCTCATGGAAGCTATCCATTAAATTTTCACACAGGAATGGCCCGAAGACCGTAGGGTGCTACCCTAGAAATGTGATGGCGAAACATCACATGATCGGGGTATAGTCTCCCACGTAGACAAAGAGACATCGCTCAATCGCTAGTCTAAATCACAAAAATGATCGTCATGATCATAAGGAAGTGTCAATCACACCAAGCTAGTAAATACATGAGTTTAGCTTCATGTCCCATAACCACTTGCTTAACTTAAATATTTACGAACAAGCTGTAAATCTTCACTAGGAAATTGTCACAAAAAGGGTTCAATCGAACAAGTCCAAGAGCTAACCGACGAAGTGAACGCAAGTGTTTCATACCACCCGTTTTACTAAGTCGTTTAAGTCGATTTCTCATTCGAGTGAAGTAAAGGCTTGTATATACTAGTAGATTGAAAATCGGTTTGAGAAAACGAACTTTTGATATTTAAAATAGTGTTGAAATCGCTTTGATGAAAGAGTTTTGATATTTACTATTAGTATTGAAACCTTCATATATCTTTAAAGTGACAAGTCATAAAACGATGGTAGAAACAAATCAATTCACGTTCGAAGACGTGAGTAAAGTCCAAAGAAGTCAGTCCCAAAACCATCAAAGTAGAAATTCTGACAAATGTTTTTCAGATGAGATTGCCTACGCAGAGTAATACGGGGTTCGACCTAATAGCCGAACGACTTAATGAGGACAAGCGACCAAAGGATGCAGGACGACCTAATAGCCGAACGACTCAAGGACGCCGAACGATCGAAGGAGGCTGAATGACTTAAGGAGACCGAACGACAAAAATGCCGAACGCTCTAAGTGTGCCGATCGACTCAAAAATGCCGAACACTCAAATATGCCGAACGCTCGAAAATGCCGAACGCTCGAATATGCCGAACGCCTTAAAGATGCCGAACGCTCGAAAATGCCGAACACTCAAATATGCCGAACACTCATAGATGGCGAACCGACCTAATATGCCGATCCGACCAGAAGATGCCGAACGACTCAACAGCCGAACGACTCGAAAATGCCGAGCGTTCAAGAGACCGAACGACTTGAAGATGCCGAACGCTTAGGAGGCCGAACGTTCAGGAGGTCGAACACTCAGGAGGCCGAACGTTCAAAGATACCGAACACTTAGGAGGCCGAACGTTCAAAGATGCCGAACACTTAAAGATGCCGGTCGACTAAATGATGCCGAACAGCTTAAATAGGCCGAACCGATCGACTCAACGATGCCGAACAGCTCTAGGGGGCTGGAAAATTCGTCAAAACGCTCAAAAATGGTGTTTTTCGCCAATCCAATCCAAACCAAATGCAAATATTCATACAAATGCAATAGGGGATCATTCCCAACAGCCCAATGACAATTTAAGCAAGATGTGAGACTAAAAATCTCACCTTTTCACGGAATTTGATGAAGATGGAGATTTGAGAGCAAAGCAAGAACACCAACAAGCTTGGATCAATGGTCTTCACGTGAATTTGATGTTGAATCTCGGATTTGCAATAGAATTTGTGTTTGGAGTTTTAATTTCCACTTCCCACCACCATTTTTGACAAAGCTTGATGTGTTTTGATAGAGTGAGGAAGATGGTTGGGCTGAACTAAAGGGGTGCAGTCCAAACCAAAGTCAAAGGCGGGAAAAAGTGTTGAAAATTTCACTATCTCCAAACATATCGAAGTTTACACTCAAAAAGATCGCAAACGTCATTTTGAACTCAATGGGGGTGGTCTCGAGTCCTAATTTGACCGTATGCAAAAAGTAGCTTTTCGGACTAACATCCGACTAACGATAAAATATTTAAATAAAATATTTAAATATAGAATTGATAGATATGCGGGTTGTTACATCTGAGGTAGTGAATTTGGGTGTGAGGTCTGCTAATTTCCGTCCTTGGATAGCCCTTCGTGGGAAATAAGTGATATCGAATTAGCTTAGTTCGATATTCTATTTAAATAGTCTTTCAGACGTCTCAGGCCATCGTATGCCCTGTCGCAATGGCTGGTGGGCATAGGCGTTGATGGGGTGAGCCTAAAAGTAAGAGTGGAGCTTTCATGAAGAAATCAATAGAGATTGTGCTAGCTTCTGTAGCTTCGGGTTGATATCCAATGCATGGCTCGCGATAGTTAATGAAATCACATATGCATGTCAGAATGGGTCCAAGGGAAGATATCATCATTTATTCAGAAAAATTCAACTAATTCTTTTATCATCACTACACTGAGCTGTGATCCGATATTCAGCGCCCGGAAAGGGTCGCCATGGCTGGTTGTAATGTCGACCGTCAGATTAGCAGGTGCCATCCCAGATTCTTTGAGTAAAGATGTAACTATCATAACATTCAATGTGAAATATGGTTGGGACGGCCAAAGTTGATGGTTACTCTAGTCGAATCCTAGAGTCTTGTCATGAGTTATTGAGCCTAATAGCGAAGGGCTCTGAATGCTTTAATAGATTATCAGCAAATGGCCAAAGATCAGGCTTAAAAGCGCGTTGAAGGAAACGTCGAGTAGGGGCCAGCCTCGAGTTGCGTGCAACTGCATAGCTGGATCTTGCCATGAGTTTGAATTTGCCTGTATATTCGAGTAACGCATTTTCTATTCGATGCATTCATGATCCTTCACTCGTCCTTCGGGTTGGAGTGACAGTCAGTTACCCACAAGCTTTGGCATTGATTTAATGATTCTATCTCTGGGCATCCTTTCGGTCGTTGCCTTGAGTAGCTGTAAGCACTATACACAAGTTATAATACTGAGCTATCGTAGCCAATTTTTGGATGACCATGCGTCTTCTCCCAGTCTCGGGTTGATAAATGTACTACATGGACGGTTGAGTCTCGTCCTAGCTATGTATATGTTTTCACCTAAACTCCAAAGACATAGAGGTGATTGGTGAAAAGTCGGTTCACATTCATCTTGCTTCTTGCTCGTGCCCCCAGGTCTGGGGCATATACTGATAAGTAGGAAGGCTAACCACGCCCACTTTAGCTTTACTCTCTTTCCCGTTGAATCGTGGGATCATGTCAGTCGATGGGAGACTAGGTCTCGCCTATCTTGGATTTTATCGTGGTTTTTCATTCCAAGAGGAATACTTCGATGCCATATAAGTTTCATGGCGTAATTTGGACAGTGGATGGTCATCCACGTCCACTTTGGTTCATGCTCTGTAATCAGATCTCGAGGTAAAGTTGGCTACAAATGCAGTTGAGTTATGCTCATCCAGTTTCATACTCCTCCTGACGAATCGAACGAGGGTGCTGGAGAATTTTTGACCAAGAATTCATGGTTTACCTTTCTTTCCATACTCTGGGGGTTATAGTTTTTCAACAAACATTTGAGTCACATTCGTATGTGCTTGGTGCGGATCGGCATTGACCCTTGGTCTGAGGTATGATATAGTGGGTTGCTCATAGCTTTGGATGCCGTTTCAATTGGTTCTGTATTGAGGCCTCCCTGCAGTCGCTGCCTCAAGTTATAAAGAACGCCACGCTAGAGCTATAGTAAGATGTCGTATTCGGCTTTTTAGTGTTTTGTACCCCTGCCCCCGGCATTGATTTGGCCAGGTCATTAGTTAGATGGTCGAACTCCATCCTCAGCGGGTTAATAATCCTCATGTCGATTCCAGGCTGAAGTTTGCGGAATAGAAAATGGTCGGCATCCACTCGTCTATTTATCGATGTTTATACACCACTCTGCATTCTGGTGACTTAGTGTTATTCTCCCCCCGGTTGACTCCTGCCCAATTTGTGTTCATGCTTCGGTCCACACTCCGGGGACCTAGAGATTTGTCGAACGGTTTATGCTTTAGTCCACAGTTCGAGACGCAGAGATTTTCGTCAACTCGTTTATACTCTAGTTCGCACTCTGGGAACTTAGAGTAATTTGGTCCGCTTCTGGGATTTAGGGATTTTTATGAAGTCGTCTATAATCTAGTCCATGCTTTGGGGACTGAGAGTACTGTAGTCCGCACTCTGGGGACGTAGAGGTTTTTTGAGTCATTTATACTCTAGTCCGCACTCAGGGACATAGAGTACTTTAGTCCGCATTCTGTCTCCCGTTCTAGAGGGTGAGACCCCCCGACTGGTTGAGAGTTTGCCTAAACCTGGTAGATAATCCTTCTCTTTAAGATTCTCTTTGAGATTTCGAAAGTCATTATTCTTTATGCAGGACTACTGCATTCCAATGCTTGTTTTCTACGATTTTGTGCAGGCCATTCTGACCCCGAGCCCACTCCGAGGAGCGATGTCGCCAAGGAAGTGGGGGAGAAAACAAGTGAAGCCGCTCACGTAGGGGAGGCTTCTGGTCCAGACGCTCAGGTGATCGGAGCGCTTGATGAAGACAAGCCTGAAACTTCCTCTCCTACTGATGGGGGTTATGAAGTAGAAATTACAGGCGCCTCTGAGCACACATCCGAATTGAGCATGGAGGAGCGGCTCGAGAAAGAGAAGGAGGAGACGGTCAAGGTCATAGTAGAGCCCCGAGTTGTGGACTTGGACGATCCTTTGAACAAGCCGTTGAAGGTCATCCTTCCTGGCGGGTCCAAGCCCATGGAAGGCCCCCGTACTCCTTCAGTTGCTACCCCTCTATCAAAGAAGAGTACCAAGGGTAAATGCTCTAGAGAGGAGCCGTCTGGAAAGAAGTTGAAGAAGCACAAGAAGTGATTACTATCCTCGTTCAACAAGAGTTAGTTTAAGTCATGTAATTATTTTCATCTATTTCCTTAGTCCTTGTAAATAGAATGTCGACCCTGAACTTCGGAGGGGTTGTAATAGAAACTCATTTCTGAATAAGATTTAGTTTCTTTTTCTGTCTTACAAAAGACTCCTATTGTTCAGTTTTCTTTGTGATTGTGATTTTAATCCGAGCAGTTGTGAATAACATGGACTTCTTAGTCCATCTTCATATAACTCGGAAACTCTTCGGGAGTCGTTGAACTTCCATTTTGTGCTTCGATCACTTAGAATACTTTCTAGCCCATATATCAGGGATTTGACAAATTCAAGTTATTTGTGTCATAGTTCATATTCAGGGAACTTGGAGATCCGATTCGCTTATATTCGAGTCTGCACTCTGGGGAGTTAGAGTACTCTAGTCCGCACTCTGGGGACTTGGAGGTTTAAGTCATTTATACTCTAGTCCGTGCTCTGGGGACTTAGAGTACTCCAGTCCGCAATCTGTTTAAGTCGTTTATACTCTAGTCCGCGCTCTGGGGACTTAGAGTACTCCAGTCCGCACTCTGGGGACTTGGAGTTTTTAGTCATTTATACTCTAGTCCGCGCTCTGGGGACTTAGAGTACTCCAGTCCGCACTCTGGGGACTTGGAGGTTTAAGTCGTTTATACTCTAGTCCGCACTCTGGGGACTTAGAGTACTCCAGTCCGCACTCTGGGGACTTGGAGGTTTTAGTCATTTATACTCTAGTCTGCGCTCTGGGGACTTAAAGTACTCCAGTCTGCACTCTGGGGACTTGGAGGTTTAAGTCGTTTATACTCTAGTCCGCACTCTGGGGACTTAGAGTACTCCAGTCCGCACTCTGGGGACTTGGAGGTTTTAGTCATTTATACTCTAGTCCGCGCTCTGGGAACTTAGAGTACTCCAGTCCGCACTCTGGGGACTTGGAGGTTTAAGTCATTTATACTCTAGTCCGCGCTCTGGGAACTTAGAGTACTCCAGTCCACACTCTGGGGACTTGGAGGTTTAAGTCATTTATACTCTAGTCCGCGCTCTGGGAACTTAGAGTACTCCAGTCCGCACTCTGGGGACTTGGAGGTTTAAGTCGTTTATACTCTAGTCCGCGCTCTGGGAACTTAGAGTACTCCAGTCCGCACTCTGGGGACTTGGAGGTTTAAGTCGTTTATACTCTAGTCCGCGCTCTGGGGACTTAGAGTACTCCAGTCCGCACTCTGGGGACTTGGAGTTTTTAGTCATTTATACTCTAGTCCGCGCTCTAGGGACTTAGAGTACTCCAGTCCGCACTCTGGGGACTTGGAGGTTTAAGTCGTTTATACTCTAGTCCGCACTCTGGGGACTTAGAGTACTCCAGTCCGCACTCTGGGGACTTGGAGGTTTTAGTTGAGAGCAGTCGTATTTCCACTCTTTAATTTGTATTCATCTACTGTATCGAGGCTAATGTCGTCGAATGAACAATCGAACCACGTTTGCTCATGGAATGAGATTCTGCCCCCCAGGATGAGGGACGAAATTTGAAAAATGGACGATCGATTCTCGTCCGCATGGTGATTATAGCTCTTCCAATCAAGTCAAGGAAGGAGGTATATGACAGATGGTTGAATCACATCCATGTTGGGTTAGATAGCCAAATCTCTTACAATTTGCTCCGTATCTCCTTCTAGAAAATAAGGATAATAGATTGTTGAGTAGACAAAGTAAGTTGCATATGTTCCAAGGTGCAGTCGTGTCCATATATTGATAGTGATGGTTAGCGAGTACGCAGTCTACCATAGCTACTTCAAGTTGGGCTTTCGAACAACCTTTCGTGTTCAGGGTAGGATTTGATGTGTAGATGATCAAATCACGTCCACTTTTGACGGAACCCGGCGTCCCTGAGCTTCATGAGGGGTATCTGTATTTTGTCGAACTTTGTTCTATGACTCGATTGGAGTGGATGATCGGGCCATATTCATTCCAAGCAGTTTAGGTCTCCAAGTCAAATGTGGAGGTTGATGGATGGATGGTCGGTTGTTCGAATCGATCATAAGTTGAGCATACGAACTTGGATCGTCTTGAAACTTGGAACATTGGCTTCCCTGGCTTTGATTGTTATGTCTTGTTAATCATGGCTCGATCCAGACTTGGACAAAATCCATCGATATCCATAGTGAGCCTTTGTGTAACCGATCTCCAAGACGAACTGTCACTGGTTTCTAATCAAGTTCTTGGTGTCACGGCCTTGCCAAAAGGCGGGATAACATTTGCCCCCCAAAGGACGTCTTGTGTAAACATGACGTGCTTTGAAAAACCGCAGTCTTTCATGCTGAATATTTCCGTTTAGTTGATTGCTTGACAGTCGTCTCTTAATCATTTCGTTGCAATCTTCTTTTAGACAAATGTTCAACTAGCATGCTTTGCTTTGGTTCTGCCCCCAGTTTTGGGGATGAGTATGGAGTTGATGTATGTTTATACTCCGTCTCGCACTCTGGGAGTACGGAGTTGAGTAGATGTTTATACTCCGTCTCGCACTCTGGAAATACGGAGTTGATTAATGTTTATACTCCGTCTCGCACTCTGGGAGTACGGAGTTAAGCGAATGTTTAAACTCCGTCTCGCACTCTGGGAGTACGGAGTTGTGCGAAGGATCGTCGTGTATCAACCCATTTTTAGCCTTGATGTGATGGCTTACCCCCGAGCTCGAGTTTCACTTAGCGAGTGGCTGGTCGTATCGCAGCCGCTCTCTACTTGAATAAATTCCACTTGCAGGATGGAATTCAGCTCTCCGTTCATCGTGATGTTGTACATTGTATTTAATCCATAGCCCCAAATCAAAGGAATATGGTTGATGATGAGCAATAGAATTATTCTCGTCCAGATGTAACTCCACACGTCCGATCATGGTCTGCGCAGATTGGTTGGCGACCAAATCTGAGTACCTGGACACCTGCATTGTTTTGAAAGTAGTTTAGTTCAAGCTAGTCGTAGTTCATAGAACAACTGAAATAGAGATGGAAATGGAAATAATTCAAAGAAGATTATGGTAAATCTCATTGATATGTGAAGCAGCATCGTGTGCTCGCTATTCGACTCCGCCCCTGGCTCCTTTCAAAGGGATGTTGGCCGTCAACCGTCCAATTGATAATCATAGCCCTTTATTAATAGGCATCAGATATTCGATGCCCGCCATTCTGCTGGACTTGTACATACTATTGAAGCTTTCCTTTCCACGTCATCTTTTCGATCACACCTCGGAGGTGTTTGTAATCGCTCGTGTTAGGATTAGTGAGCATCTGGGAATATACAACATTCCCCTGATTTCTTTAGACTTTGGTGTACTCTCTCGAGGTTGGTTTCCAGTACCACTCCGAGTCGTGAGTCTTCAAGTAGAGGTTGTCAATTGAATCTTTCAAAGAGCATATGAGCTGAATTCTGAAGTCTTGTTTCGGCTACTGGGATCTACATCCTTAGCCAACGGGCCTTCATTGTTATTTTTCTTAGTCTGCTCCACTCCTCCTCACTTTAGTTCTGATTCATTTTGTAGAAGAAATGATCCATAGTCGTAGGAGGCTCTTTAGCTAACTAGCTGCCAAAATATATCTGGAGGTCGACTTTCCTCAAACGCGATCAGTATGATACCCTTGTTAGTATTTGGAATAAATTGTTTAGAGCATTGGTTTGCTTGGGGTCATTAAATTCGAAGTGCTGGGTCAGCGAAGAATGGTGCTCGGAGTCATCTTGGCATTTGCTAGAGTCATATCATCTATGTTCTCCAACCTTTGGGAGTACCGTTTGAATAGCGGTTGCTTGTCTGTTCCCTTGATGCCGTTCATAAGCTGCCGCTAGATCCTCTATGCCCTGGTCGATCATGGGATGTCAGGGAAGTGGATAGAATGTTCCTTTACTAAGTTGAGTTTTGAACTCATTATCCGGAGGCACTGCGCTGCCCTGTTTTTCGAAAATCAACAAAAAAAACAACAAAAAACATCGTAAAAAATTGACAAACTTCAAAACTTATTTCAACATATAATCATCTTCATATCAATGCAAGAAAAACATAAAAAAATTCATCAAAACCCAAAAAAACAACAAAATTCGCACTTCAGAAAATTCTGCAATTTTTCTTGAAATTGCCGATATTTCAGCAACTTTAGTAAAAAATTGCGTTGTTTCATGCAATTTTTTCTATTTAGTTCAATCTTCCAAATTTACTATCTACATTTATTCAAACAACACATTATTGCACAACAATCAAGGAAAAAATAATGAAATTGCGTATAATTGAATAATAATCAATATTGCATAGAACACACAGCTTATTCCCAATAATTGCAGCAAAAAAAGCAATAATTCATAAAAGTTGCATACAAATCAGCAATAATAAGCCAAAAGTACCTTATTTTATGGAATAGCTGCGCACATATCAGCAACAATGTAGAATAATTACACATATTGTTGCACTAATATAAATTTTAGTTGATATATAATTATTCAGCAACAATTGCATGATTATCAGCAATAATATTCAATTGTTGCTGACATTTCAGCAACAATATTTACTATTAGCAAGTATTCCTCAATAAATGCAGAAATGTTAGCAATTATTCTGCAGTAAAAACAGGGACCCGCTTTATAATGAAACTTACACAGGGACCCGCTTTGCAATATTCTTCCGTTTTAAGGATGCGATCTAAATTTCCACTTTATTTTATGAAATGAAGATGTTTTATAAAATAAATAATTATGATTTAAATGGTAAAAATGTATTTTTAAATATGACTTAGCTTGAAATTTGGAAATTTGGTTTTTAAATGGAAATTTGAAGTTTGACTTATTAAAAGAATATCTTATTTATGAAATGGGTATTTTGAAAATAAAGTGTTAAGTTATTTGTAAAAATAAAGTTAAGTAAAATTGTGAAATTTCGACTTAATAAATGAATTATGATTTAAATTGGAAATTTATTTATAAATTTTATTTATTTAAATCATAAGTTAAATGATATCCAAATGAATATTTTCTGAAGTGGGAAATATGATTTTATAAGTTTAAAACGGCTAAAATTGAAGTTTTAATGTTTCTGAAATGTTTTAATAAAGCTGGTGTTAGCACCAAAATTGGTCACTAACCTCGTTCAGAAAGATTGTGTAGAGATATAAGTGATGAAAGTAAATTAAACAGAGGAGACAATGCTAATTTAAATGCAGAAAGTAAGAACACCGGATTTATAGTGGTTCAGCGTAATTGCCTACATCCACTTTGAGTTTTGATCTTTATTTCTTTCATAAGTAGTTGAATACAGATACAATCCATATATTAATGACTTGAATACAAGTTTTAGTTAAAAAGAGGAGAGTATAAAAAATGGCAGAGTCTCCCCATTGTTCTCCCAAAAAAGGTCCCTTTTCACTGTGACCCTGCCCCTCTATTTATAGACAAATATGGGCTGGACTTCCCAGGTGGGCTTGGTGGCCGAACACTCTAGCCCAAGTGTAGTGGTCGCTGTATGCCGAACCAAGTAGACCGAACACGTTGACGCCGAACCACCTTCTCAATGCCGAACGGTACGTTTGATGGGTGGGAAGTGCAGAACAGTTGTCAGTCGCAGCCGAACGATCCTTTGGCCGAACGATACTTCTTAGCCGAACGAACCTTTGGCCGAACGATGCTTCTTAGCCGAACGATGCTTTGGCCGAACGATGCTTCTTAGCCGAACGATGCTTTGGCCGAACGATGCTGCCATGTAGAGTAGTTATATACGCCGAACGTCTTCTAACGCCGAGTACCACTGGATGCCGAGTACTCCTTGATGACGGGTACCACTAGATGCCAAGTACTACGCCGAGTACTATGAGATGCTGAGCACTACGCCGAGTACTATGAGATGCTGATCACTAGTTGACACCGAGTCGTCCTGTACGCCGAGTACTCAGTTGCCTGGTCAAATCTCCAGGAAACAGCTGGAATTAGTATTGGTAGCACTTCAGAAATGCTGTGGTTTTAAGATAGCATTTGCTAAGTGCTATCAAATTCTGAAACTTATCTAAGTTCTGAAATAACTAAATATCTACTATAGCACTTTATAAGTGCTGTTGTTTCTGAAATTGACAATGTTTTGAAATACTAATATATCTACCGTAATACTTTATGAGTGCTGCTGTTTTTGAAAATAAAATGTTTTGGACAGTTTATAATTGAACGAATGAACTTTGGAAATGAATATTATTTTGGAAGTTATTGACATTGAATTTAAATGGTTTAAATGAATATGTTTTGAAGTGAAATATAAACCACTTTTGAAATTTATAAGTTAATGCAATGTTTTGGAAATTTTATAATTGAATGAATGAACTTAGAAATGATACAACTTTGGTAATGAATATTATTTTAAGGGTCTTATGATTTTCTAAGTGTTATGATTTCAAAGAATTTTGGTTTCAAAGGTGTTATAACTTTGAAAGTACTATGATTTTGGAAATGAATTTATTTGAAATAGTATTTAATTAAGAATTGTCTTTGAATATATTGATTTGAAATTGAAGATTTAAGAATATGACTTTATAAAGTGGTGGTTTAAGATGATTTAAAGGAATATTTCAAGTTTAATAAATTGAAGGAAATATTCAGTGATTTGGAAATGGGGGTTTTATTTAAATGATATATTGATTTGGTTTTGGAATTTAAATGATATATTATGGCTTTGGTTTTTGAAATGGATAAGATATTTTGGATTTTAAAGTATAAATGATTTTGAAATAAATATCCATGGGTTATAATAACGATTGGTTGGCAAAGAGACCAGGATCAGATATGGGCATACTCTCTGTCGATACCGAAAACCACTTTGACAACCGTGTACGTGGTGGAGATTCCAAAATGAAGTAGGATGGTGGCGACGATCCTATTGAGGTATGAACGTGGACCCGACTCCCGTGAGTTGGCAATAAGGTGGTTAAAACATGAGCGATCTCGGGCCAATGAGGTAGCACCTCTGATCGGACACATTTCTTCGATACTATTATATTACTTTGTGATTGATTTGGTGGGCACCCTTCGATTTTTGATTTGGGAGTGTGTTCCGAGGTGGGCGGTAGTGGCTGCTATGCGTTTCCACCACCCCGTGTGCGTAATTGGTATATCTACCCTGGCATTGCCTCGTTGTGCCGTGTCACCTACCATACCGAGCTTTACTACGAGTTTTTATTTGTGTCGTACCTATGGAGTATCTTCTCGTAGCCTCCCGATCAGGAGGTACGCAGGCACTGTATAGATTATTGGCACTATTATGTGTTAAGGGGGATATGGGTAACTCCTTAACGCTATTTAAAAGTAAGTTTATTTTACTATTAGACATTATTATAATAGCGAATATTACTACATAGTAAATAGTTTAATGGATCCTTAGAGGATGGGCAGTCCTAAGCATCCTTTAAGTTACTTGTACCTTTATATTACAGTTCACTTGAGTTGGTTTACATTGTATAAGTATGTATGTCCTAACTCGAGTGTTTTGTGTTTTGCTTTACGCTCGGGTCAGATTGAGTGATACAGCATTCGAGACTCACCTTTGGAGTTGGAGCATTTCTTGGAGATCCAGCTATCTATTTCGCTTTCAGTTATCCAGTTGATTCCAGTGATGTATTCTGACTTATACTTGATTATCATATTGAGACTTCTGTTGTATCTTGTTACTTCAGTCGTATCTTGTTACTTCTGTTGCATTTTGTTAACTCTGATGTATATATATATTAGCTTCATGAATTACTATTTCTTTGCTTCCGCTGCATCGTTATATTACTCTGTGTCTATGATCTGTGATTTATTTATTTACTGTATATGATGAGTTTGCCAAATTTATATTTACAATTCGGTATTTTGAGCAATTCAAGTCCGACATGTGCGGATGCGAATGGTTGAAAATATCGGGTCGTTACACACAACGACCATTGTCTCGTGTCGGTTTAACTTCTACGTACTTCGTATGGACCTGCCACACATCGATACGAAGTCCACCATCGGGTACCGATACGAAGCACACTACACTCCATCGATATGAAAGGCGATGTACAAGATCGATACGGAAAGGCGTGATTAACTAAGAGACTCAGTCACTCGGCACAAAGAGGATCGATCCTAGAAAATACCGCCACGTCATTGGCCATTACGTGTCTAGCATTGATACGAGGAGGAGCATCATGAATGGGATTGATACAAAGTGATGCCGTTCGAACTTAAGAAGGCCGGGGCGACCTATCAAAGACTTTCCAATCGAATGTTTGTCGGCTAGATCGGGAAAACTATGGAGGTGTACGTGGACGATATGCTTGTAAAGTCACGACTCTCCATTGATCACGTCAAAGACCTTGAAATAATGTTCAACATCCTCCGATAATACCGAATGAAGCTCAACACATTGAAGTGTCACTTTGGAATCACCTCCATAAAGTTCCTTCGATTCATTGTTAATGCTCGAGGAATTGAAGCCAATCTCAAGAAGATTTGGGCGATTCAGAATCTCGAAACTCCCAGAACTATAAAGCAAGTGCAAAGCCTTAACGGGAAGGTAGCAGCACTAAGCAGCTTCATCTCCAAATCCACCGACAAGTGTATTCCTTTCTTTGATTTGATCAGGAAAGGAAAACGAAACTTTGAATGGACTGAGGAGAGTGTAAGGCCGCATTCCAAGCACTGGTTCAGCACCTAGCTACGCCACATATTATGTCAAAGCCGATTGATCATGACAAACTTTATATCTATCTAGTAGTATCGAAGAATGCGATCAGTGCTGCATTAGTCCGGAAGGAGGATCGGATACAACGACTGGTCTATTACATTAGCAAACGATTGACCGTAGCAGAGAGAAAGTATCCAAAGTTGGAAAAGCTGGCCTACTGTCTCGTCATTGCCTCGAGAAAGCTCCGTCCCTACTTTCAGGCTCATCCTATCACAGTCTACACCGACCAACCGTTACGACAGGTCCTTACGCGACCCGAGACATTCAATAAGTTTCAAATTGATTTATTCAAATATAATTCTTAAAAGAATACGACTTCAAAACAACTTAAATTTATTTTTCCCAACTTTAATTTATTAAAATTATTATAAAAATCTATTTTTAAAATAAATTTTAAATAAATACTTAAACATATTATATATTAATTAAATCAAACTTTATTAAATTAAAGATTATTATTAAATCTATTTTATATTAAAACTTATACATATTTTTTAAAAATAGTAAAATTTTATAAGTAAAATCTTAAAATTTAAAATTCTAAAATTTTAAACCTTTATAAAATACATTTATATATATAATATCTTAAAATCAATATTTATTTAAAATCACATATATTTCTTTTCAAAACCTTGAAAATCATTTTCAAAATATATATATAGACCAACGAGGTCTGTATATATAATTTTCTATTCTATGGTCAAGTTATACAGATATTTATCATTTCAATCCGCAATTTAATTATCTACGGGTATATATCTTTTCAACCCGCAATCCCAAATTCAATTCAATGAAAATCTTTTGGGTTTATCATTTCAACCCATAATGATTTTCTCCTATTCTACAAGATCATTTGGGTATGTATCATTTCAACCCATAGGGAAATTCTATACTAACTGGGACCATGCAGAGTGAGAACAGTGATGATAACAATATAACATATCAATAACAGGCATATATAATCAATAACAGATAGAATATAAATAACAGATCAGGGTGTCAGATGTCACAGGTGAACAGTTACAGATAAAGGCATATCATATATATAGTAGTTAAACAACTAGAAACAACATATTACAATTGTCGTTTCAAATGAAATTAAATTTTAATAAATACAAGAATGTTAATAGTGAGTGATTGCTCACCTTTCGAGGCTAGAGAAAATAGACAATGAACTGAGTTACGAATCCAAGCACGAATTCCAAAGCAAAGCTAGATTGGCACGAATTCGATGGACAAGTTGATAAATAGGAATTGATGAGAACATATATATATATATATATATATATATATGTGTGTGTGTGTGTGTGTGTGAAATTTAAAGTCTAATATTAACTCATATTAAAATAAGATAAAATAAAAATCTTTATAATATACTTCAAAATCAATATTTAACTTACACACATATTAAACAGAATAAACCTTTACAATATACTTGTAAAATCAAACATTATCAAAAATCAAAATATGTATCATTTCTCTAAATCAATAATTATATATATATATGCATATTATATTATGAAATATTTATATATAATAGGTATTATCCCTCCAAAATGTCGACATAACATATCATCTATAACAGGACTTTTATATATATATATATATATTTAAACACATATAAAAGTACATTATATGTATATATTATATATAAATAAACACGTCGAAATTTCTATATTATATTTTGAAATCAAATAAGAACTTATATAAACTTTTATAACTATATATACTTTATAATATATAAACTGCTTGATATGTATAAACTGTGTAACTTAAGTAAATAAATTAACAGATTATATACATAACTAATATATATGTGCAGGCTACAAAAATGTAACTAAATAAACATATGCAGAACAGTATATATAACAGAACATATTATAAAGTAACAAAACAACGTACGACTTACATATATATATATATATATATATCACTATATTATTCATAGAACCAAAAGAGAACGTGACCAAATCTCATCACTGCAATGCTTACCCAATAGTCACACAAGAATAGACAATGCAGGAACCCAAATCCACACAAGTCGTCTCATCAATGCTCGGCTATGGGGAAACTGGCTGCAGGTCGACAAGGCAGGGAGGCTTGGAGAGGGAAGTCTATGGCACTAGGTTGTTGTGGGATGGTGATCAGTCATGGAGGAAGAATAGGATGCGAGTGGCGGAGGATAGAGGGTGGGTTCGCTGGTTAATGGGTCGAGTGGAGTCGGCCGGGGTGTTGTTCGAGATGCAGGAGATGGTGGCTTCGGCGGTGATTGCGTTGGAGAGAGGGAGTGCAGGAGGGTGGTTGTCGAGAAAAATGGAGGTTGGGCGGTTCGGCAACTGTGAGAAGATGAATGAGATTCTCTATTATATGTATAAACTTTTAAATTTTTATTATTATAGGAATGATAGAACAGAAGAAAGGGAAGAGACAGAACAAAGAGAAAGGCAGAGCAATTGAAAGTGAAAGGACGAGCAAGCATAAATATCAAAATCAAGGAATAGTAAAAGTCCAACACGTGAATTCGGAATTTATTAATAGTCAGTGGCTATTTAATTCCTCACGTTGGATACACGAAAGGACAAAAGGGACACCAAAGGTTCAAAAACGGGTATCGATATGGCTGACCGTTACACAGATTTCACCACGGACCGGTTACCGCATTGCACAAATGAATATACTACGGAGATCAGCATGACGAGACGAACAGAACGGTACACAGATATCAGCGATACGATCATCCTATCCAAAATCGATGTTCGGTACCGGAAATGTTGCTAAAACGCCGGAATTAAGATAAAGGGAGCAATAACAGTCCAAATATGACGAAATGAAATATGCCATCTCACTCAGAAGATGATTTACAAATTTTTTATATAAAAATATTCAGGTTTGAAAAATATTTTATTATCATCAAATATTAACTGATTTAAATTTGAATAAAATTACACACTACAATAAACTTTCATATTTTCTGATGAAAATTTACCATATGCTATGTTCTAATAGACATATTTCAAATATCAAATTTTTATTTCCAAATTTAATTATTTAAGATTTCATAGAAATTCAGTAAAATATGTTATTAAAACTATTAAAATTTTACGGGTCGTTACACTCTCCCCCACTCAAAACATTTCGTCCCCGAAAAAGAAGGAGATGGGAGAATTGAAACAACCAGAAAGAAAAGATAGATTGAAATACCAAATACAATAATTAATTTAAAACCATATAAACTACGTTTATTTTAAAGTTGGTTTATATTTAATTAGTTGATTCCAATTCATTTTATTTAATCAATCAAATTTATTGTGTTCACATTTGATTGGTTTCATTTCCATATATTTTTATTCAACTGATTTGTTTCCCATTTATTAACATTTATTACAAAAAATTTCACAACAAAATTTGTTTTATTTTACTCATCTATTAAATCTATTTGACCAACCATAGTTAATTCCGCCTCAACATTTAACTTCAACTATTCAAAACATATAGATTTCAATTTTTTAAATAAATTAATAGTCATCAATTTGGTTTAAATCCATTTTGTTCAAATAATAAATAGTCATTCAATTAAAAAGTGATTCTCTTTCATTTTATCACATTTCTTTCAAACAAATTCATTTTTAACTTAACTCATTTATTTTATCCATTTATCTTCAGCTAAGTTGATTCCACAAAAATGCAATTTCACTTATTTTTAAGTCCATATTTATCTGCTTAAATAGTCTTCTCTTTTATTTATTTAATTTATTATCAGTGAATTCCCTTAACAAAATATCATTTTTGATATCCTATTACTTATAACATAGTGTATACTATCTAATTACATTCTAATTACATTTAAACTTTTCTAGGTAAGTTATATTAATGCTTCTGGGTGTAATTAAACACTATACAAATTTTTTTTATTTACAACATTTATATTAAGCCGGATTTTGGTTTGAGCAATTTATTACCTAAGTTTTCTTCTTGTACAACCTTTAATTATACCCTAACAATTTAACCTTTTGAATATTTTAGGCAAGTTATATATATTAGAATGCAATTTAGTGTTATACAAATAAGTTTTATTCATTATTCAACTATTTCAAGTTGGTTTAATTTCATTTATCATTTCAGATATTCCAATTATTCAAAAATTTCATTTTATTTCAATAATTGAAACCATTTCTTAATATAAAACTTAAGATCCAAATTTCCGATTTTACTTCAAACTATTTTGAAATAATTATATACATATAAATTATATAAATCAAATCATATTCAAGAATTTCAAATCAAATCTATTTTCCAAAACAAAAGTATAGCAAAGCTACTAACTCATTTCTCCACTTTGAAACTCGAAAATGAATGTCGATGATGCTGCAGTCATCACCGAAATTATTTTCCAGCGACAATGGAGGAGAGTACAGGTTTAAACTTTAAAATTCTTTGGAAATGATTTCTATTCCAAAATACTTTTAAATAATATAATAAAAATTTTAAAAGCCAACCTTTCTAAATTATCGGAAATTGAATTCTCAAATTCTAAATTTAAATTCATTTAAATTCCAAACCAGTTTATAAACCATGTTTTATCATTTCATTTATTTATGTCGGAATAGTCATTGATTTTACAAAACAATAAATGAAAATCAAAGATTATCATTTCTTACAACCAATTCATTTAACTATTTAATTTCAGAAAATTATACTTATATATAATATAATATAACCATACAAAATTTATTTCATTTACCTATTTTGAAAATAATATGGTGTCAGTTTGCTCTGTTCAAGTGTTTTGGAATTCCTATCGATATCGTTGATCAGACGAATCGATCGAAACCCCAAATCCACATAAACAACTCAAACAACACATTATAAAACATTTTATATAAATTACAAATACACTCCCTCACTCGATGATACAAAAATGGATTCTAGAACAAGGATAGAGATTCAAATACAAGGGGACTCTAATCAAAAGAATTTAACTAGAAGATAGGCTCGAAACGAAGATAAGATGATTAAATAACAAAAGAGAAAAGATGGATAGACTAATATTAATCGCGGGTGACCTTAACCGGGTCAACCGTGACTTCAAAAATAAGATCGATGCAAAATAAGATTGATCACAAGAAAATTACCCTGGTCGTTTACTATAGAAACATTCGGGCATAGCAAGAGATAACAGCATCTAAACCGAGGATATTGAAATCTTTGGTGAATCGATGCCTATTGTAAAGAAGTTTCTTTACAAATCATTATAAGGTTTGCGGGGCCGTCGATTCATTATAGAGATCAACCGAAGTGGAGTTATGGAATACTCCAGAATCAAGAAAAGCACGATTATGGGAAGACAAGAATGGATTTCAAAATGGATGGGAAAGTTCCAAAATTCAAAGGACATCTGAATCAAAGGGGAAGAGATTCAAGCTCGAACAAAAGTGATTCTGTAATTAAATTCTACTACATATGCTATGTTTTGCCTAAAATCAGAGCTATGATACCAACTATAACATCCTAATATTTTCAAACATTCGCATCCGCACATGTCAGACTTGAATTGCTCAAAATATTATATTGTTAATTTATATTTGGCAATACTCAGCATATACAATAAATAAATTAATCACAGACACAAAGTAATATAACAATAAGCAGCGGAAACAAAAGAATAGTAGTTCATGAAGCTACTATATATATGTAACAGAGTTAAACAAGATACAACAGAAGTCTCGAATACATAGAAGTTTCAATACAATAGTCAAATACAAGATCAAAAATCAACTGAAAAACTGCAAGCTGAATAGATAGATGGATCTCCAAGCGAAGCTCCAACTCCAAAGGTGAGTCTCTAATGCTGTGGCACTCAGTCTGACCCGAGCGTAAAGCAAAACACTCGAGTCAGGATTAACATTCTTATATCAATAAATCCAACTCAAGTGAAATATCAACCGAAATACAAGTAACTCAGAGGATGTTTGGGATAACCATCCTCTAAGGATCCGTGGAACTATCTACTATGTAGTAATATACGCTATTATAATATGTCTATAATAAAGTAAACTATTAAAATAGCGTTAAGGCGTTACCCATATCCCCCTTAACACATTTTATATATTCCCATAGTCTATACAGTACCGTAATCTCCCCCGTACTGGGCGTCATCAAAGGGCACTCCATAGGTATGGTATAAAACAAACTCGTAGTGGTCTCGATAAGGTAGGTGACACGGCACAACTAGGCAATGCCAAGGTAGATATACCAATTACACTTCCGGGCTAGTGGTAACGCATAGCCGCAGCTACCGCCCACCTTGATCCGCACTCCCAAAATCAAAGGGGTGCACCCAATCAATCACAAAGTAATAGAATGGTATCGAATAAATGTGTCCGATCGGAGAAGATACCTCACTTGACCCGTGAATTGCTCATGTTTTAGCCACCTTAAGTTAACTCACGGAAGTCAGATCCACGTATATACCTCAAATAGAATCATCGCCACCATCCTACTTCATTCTGGAATCTCCACCGCATACACAGTTGTTAAAGTGGTTTTCGGTATTGGCAGAGAGTATGACAATAACCAATCCCGGTCTCTTTAACAGCCAAATGTTATTATAACACCGCGGTCATTTCAAAATAGTTTATACTTCAAAACCAAAATATCATTTCCATTTCAAAACCATATCAATAAAATACCATTACTCACTTTAATAACATATCCATTTACAAAATCATAGCACTTCCAAAGTTATAACACTTTCGAAATTATAAAACTTAGAAATTATAACACTTGAAAATCATAGCACTTTGAAAACATAATACTTTGAAAACATAAACTAAAAAACAAAACAAAAATCAATTTCCCTTTTGAAAAATAAATTCTATCTGTAAATACTTTTCCTTTATAAAAAAACATTCTTGAAAATGTCCGAGTTTCCCGACTTACGTGAATTTTACAATAGTTGTGAAAATCAATATAATCCATGTGATTTGACTCCAAATTCGTATGGATATTTTAACGACAACAATTGTATAAATAATTCGGATTTTGAACCACAAAATTTTCAAAATGATGACCAACCCTCAACTCTTGAAAAAAGCATCGAAATGATTTCGTCTTTACTTCAAATTCTACACAAAAAATTCAAATGATAAATGATTTGTGTAATTCATATTTGTGCTATAACTCAAGTCAAGGATTTCAAAATAATCAATATTTGAATTCACTTCAAAATTCAAATGATTTTGATTATAACCCATGCCAATTCAATTTCAAACTCCAAAATGAATTTCAATCTCAAAATGGAAATGTGAACAACTTTTGAAATGAATTAGGCAATAGGAATAGTTTCAATAATGGTGCGATTGATAATTTTTTCTCAACAAATTCATATTGAAAATTCTCAAATTAATAATCATGAATTTGATTTAGTTGAGAAAATGGAAAAAGATTACGAGGATTTGTTGCATGAAACGTACAAAAAATTTCATGACAAACAAAATCAAATCCCAACGTATGAAGAGTCGAATAATAATCCATCTTTTACCAAAATTGACGATTTTCAAATAACAACTTTTGAAATTGAAAACGACAATCTTAATGAAGTTGTTGAAAAAATGGTAATTGAGTTGGATTTCAATTCGTTTGAGAGTGTGGAACCAAACCCAAAATTCGATCTTCCTTTTTCCGATTTCGAAAATTTGAATACAACAACTTTGGATTTTGAACTTGATACATGTAATGAAGTTGTTGATAATTCCACAAAGGAAGAAGAATTGAACAAACATGATTTCTTTGGACTTTTTGAAAACGAGTTGTCAAATTCTGATGGGGAAGAGTTACATCACCATTTTGATTTTGAAATCAATAATTTTGAAGAAGTTTTCAATGATAAATTTGAATTTCAGTTTGGTGATAATAAACTTGAATCTCAATCAATTATTTAATCAACCCTGAAAATTATCGAAAATAAAACAACTCGAACGACTTTTAATAAAACAACATTCGTTTTTCCAAATCAACATTCAATTTTGAAATCTTTTATGGTTTGGTTTTCCACGCTTGAGCTGTGTCTCGTATACTTGACGAGACAAATGAATCGGTTTTTGGAAGACCGTTTCATTTACTCTTTGACGATATACTTTCTAATCTTGTGTAAATACCATTCACCTTCATGCAAATATATGTCATCTTTTTATTTTTCTCCTTCCACTTGGCTTGACTGTGGGGACACAGTCAAAATCAAGGGTGGAGGGAAGTCTCATCTTCTTTTTGATTTTTCATAATTAATTTTTCGTTTTTCTTCCAAAAATTAATATATATATATATATATATATATATATATATAATTTTCAAAAACAAAAAATAATAATTAAGCATTTTGATCTATTTTTAAAGAAACACTATATGATAAATATATAGTTTTGGTTTATTAAATTGAAATTTTTGAAAATTTATTCGTCTTAACAAAAATAAAAATGAAGTTTGATTCCAAATAACAATGGTTTAACTAGTATATAGGAAGATTCATACGTGTTAATTATGAAATACATCCTAATTGAAAATCTTTGTTTTAAAACGTGGTTGATTTAAAGTAAAGATATAACATTTTTTTGTCTTCTAAGTTAAATGGTGCTAAGATGATAGTGCGAAACTCTCTTCTAAAAAAACAAAAAAAAACAAAAAAATAATTCTTGTATATATGTATGTATTTTTCTTAATAAACACCTAGAATCATATGTTCACACTCATGTGTTCACTCGCCATGCTCTATACCCTTCTCACGTAAGCACGAAAGGTAGTGCACGATAAGTATATTTGGCCTCAGTTTATCTGAGTTAGGTGTGTGTATATAAAAAAATTCTTTTATTAATAACGCCTACAGTCGATAAGTGTTCACACTTGTGTGTTCACTCGCCACGCTCTGTATTCTCCTCACATAAGTCCACAAGGCAATGCACGGATAATATATCTGGCCTCAGTTTATCTGAGTTAGGCATATGTAAATATTGTTAATATTAATAAAATTTTCAAAAGAAAAATGGAGAGAGTAAGCAAATGAAATCCAAGCATTATTTTAACTTATTTGATTTGACTTGTTATTGAAAAGAAATGAAAATACCACTTTGATAAACTTTGATAATCGACTATCGATCTATTTCGTAGTTACATTGTGTTATCAACCGAAAAAAGGAGTTAAACTATAGTATATTTGCTTTAATAACTTCGCTTTTATTGCAAATTTTGATGAGTAAATGACTTAAATTTTCAAGATAATGAACGAAACCATACTTAACTTATTTGTGTTAATTTAAAAGTAAATCCTTCATTTGTAAATATTTTCAAAAACTTGCGTTCATCCCATTGTAAATAAATCTTGCATTTTGTAAATATTTTCATCTTGCATTTTTGATTTTGTGGGTAGTATCCGCTGAAAACCCTCATGAGATGACACTCGTCCTACTGGGGAGACCCAGAGGTTTAACGGCTTATTGCATATGCTCAATGCAATCGTGCTCCCTATGAAAACGGATTTATCTTAGTGTTTCTTTATTTGGGGACGAATAAAAAGATAAGTGTGGGGGTATTAGATGTGCACGTAAATGTGCATATTTTTACCACCATATTTAATCTATTTAAATTAAATAAATGATCATATTGGGTATTTTAACTTGTTTAAACCAAAATTCAAATTATTTCAAATCGTCACATATTCATCTTCATCCAGGGGCAAAATAGTCATTTTTGTGCATTTATTAATTTGTGAAAATTTACTTGGAATTTTCTACGTTGTTTTGTAGGAATTTTAGTGCATTATACAAGTGGCTTCATGAGGATATGCATGCACAAGAATGAATACAAAGGAATGGAGATGGAAATACTTCAAAGTGATGATCATGGAGGACCCCACTTACCCACCTACCTTAATGTACACTTAGGAGCTAATGCACATGCTAAAAGGCCATTAAATCTTCATGCACACTTAATGGATGATTATATGATGCTAATGATTACTTGGCCACCACACTTCCTAAGGGCGTATTTTGGACATTTCCCAAAAAAGTGGATTAGGGTTTCATACATGTATAAATACCACTTATGCTTCATGTAACCTTCTTCCTCTTAGTGAGTTTTTAGCTTAGAAATAAAAGAAAGCTTCTCTTTTCTTTTCATGGCTACTTAGCCATTTCTTTCATGTAATTTTTTTTATGCAACTTTAATACATTGCTCTTTTCTTTTCTTGTTTACTTCTGATTTTAATGCAAGTAGATTAGTTTTATTTCTTGTTCATTTAGCTCTTTTTCCTCTTCTTTTTGTTTCATGTTGCAAGCTATATTTGTTGATTTGATAACAAATATGAGAGTCTAATCCCTTCAATTTAGGTGTAATGAAGCTCTCTAGTATGTAGATGCAACATTTTGATGTTTATGTTCTCTTTTTGTGCTTCATGGAAAAATGATGTTTATGTAATTTTGTGTTTAGTATTGAATTTGATAGCTTATGTTGTTCAAAACAAATAGGCTATGCTTAGTCATATAAATCACAAATTGCCTCTTCATCTATATATGATTATGGTAAAGAAGTAAATGTTTAAATTAAAATTTGATGACCTATATTTCTAAACAATAGTTAATAGGCCATGCTTAAAATAGATTTTTCTTTCAACTTTGTTGTCATATTTCATGAGAATTAAATGTGTATTAGTGGTTGTGTTATAGTTTGATGGCTTATATTGGGCTAATTAATAGCACAAATATACCATACTTATGATAAGCACATCAACTAATCTCACTAATGACCAAAAGAGAGATCATAACTTCATTTTGTTGATTTATGTGATCTAGAGAGTAGAAATTACCTCTAAATTGTCTTAGCACTCTCATATTTTTATAAATTTTCTTTTGTTAGTTTTTTTTCACATTTTTAGCTAATCACACTTTCGACTTTGTTATAATTTGATTGAATAGGAAATTTAAAATCAACAATTCCCTACGGATCGACCCATACTTTCCACGTACTAACAATTGTACGTCGTGCGCTTGCGGTTAATAATACTTTAAAATAAATTTATAACCCTTAAAAATATATTTTTCATTCCAAAACGTAATTTATAATTCAAAACCTTTACTATATTAGTAAAATCTCTAATAGCTCATATTAATGATCATCAAATATTGCTTTAAATCCATTTCATACTCTTCTATATTAAAATCCCATTATAAATATACTTCAATGTAATTTTAAAATAACAAAATAATCTATCGATGCTTTTAAAACATAATTTAAAACCAAAAAATCAATTAAACATCCAAAAATATGAATTATAGAGAAAATTCCTCTAAAATCATCAACAAACATCAATATAAATTTTTACCGTGTGGCCTAAGTCGAATAACATCGAATTTCGACTATCTAAACAATGCACACATAACATATAAATAAACAAAACAAAATCAAAATGCAAACGAATGACATCTCCTTTGCATTTTGGACAATTCCAATATACACAAACCATTACATATCTCAATAACATCCAAATCCAAAGCAATATACCTAACAAACACAATGATCATGCAAATCAACCAAGAAACAGAATTATTATATATGTGTGCAATAAGATATAGATATAATTGTGAGTAGAAACTCACCAAACGATGCTAGTATGACCAAATCAGTGGCTTTACCCTTCGCTATTGCCATTGTAACAGCCTAGGACATCACCAAAGCCATGCCTTATCTCCTACCATTGCTGCTCCACTAAGGATTGTACACAAACCAATAGCACACAATCAGCGAAGCTTTGCAATCATCAGATCGACCTGCCAAACACCTCACGCTCCACCTTCAACCTCCCCCACGTTTGCTGTCAGGCCAACCATTACCAAATCGCCTCCAAGTCAACTGCTCCTTTTCCACACATGCACTATAACATGCGGCCTCGACCAAGTTGTAGTCGCCATCCACCATTATGACCTGAGACACACATGCGAAACTCACGCATGCACTTTTCCCATCTCAATTTGCACACACGCACGAACAAGACACTAGGTCACATCGACCTTGCGACGACTTCCATACATCACATCGCCTGCTGCCCATCACCTCACACCGTCCACCATTCATGATATTTTTTTCTGTTGCGCACTCTGATCACTACTGGATCACTTCATTCAAATTCAAGCCACGCAAAGGTTTATTAATCGTCGTTAATACTGACACTACTCGTTGGGCTAACTACTCCCTACATTCCTACCTCCCTCAACAACTTCAACCTCATACATAAACAAACACATACAAAAGAAGTAGCGATAAGGAATATATATAAATATATATAGTAGGGAAAATAACACTATACCAAATACTGAGATTTGCAACTAACCATCCGCGCATTTGGCAACAGTTATTAACCGTTGCCATTTTGAAACGGTTAATAACCGTCGTGGTTCCGTTAGCAACGGTTTTTTATCGTTGCTAATTGGGAACGGTTACTAACCGTAGCTTCTTTGGAGACAAATGATGGCGGTGAATTTCATCCTTTCGCGCCATAATTTTTGGCGCGCTTCGTTCCAACTAGCAACGGTTTTGAACTGTGGCTAATTAGCAACGGTTTGTAACCGTGGTAAATGTTGTGGCAGCTAATTTTGTGCCAAATATCACAGTACTTGTGTCATTTACTCTGGGGCACAAAATTTACCGAGCATACATTAAAAAAACTGCAGATCTCTGATGCTCTCAGTCGCGATTTCATCCTCGTCGATCGGTTCCTCCAGTAGTAAAGCATAGAGCACAAAATTTAACTTGCAGCCGTGAATTAACATCTCCAACCTCCAACAGCAGCAGCCGGCGCTCCGGTGGATTCAAAGCTAGGGCATCTTTCATTTGTTTCAGCATCTTCATATCGCTTCTCATCTTCTACAGGTTTCCCTACTGTTGCAAGTTTTTATTTATTTCGTTAATTTCAACTTCCTTGAGCTTCGTACCCATTACCACTTACCTAACCAGATCTATCATTTTCAAGCCCTTAATCTCCTCCAACAGCACGAAAAAATTAGGATGTTTTGTCTCCTTGAGTTAGTCATTTTATTTTTTAGTGTTGCAAGTTTTCTATGGCCTGCTTATGCCGAGTCTCAGATTATTGATCCACTTTTTAATTGTAGAGATCTAGAATTTTATGCGTACTAGATCATGATAATCTGCCTTGGGACGCCATAAGTTGTTATATCTAAAAGGGGTACCTTTCCTGTAAAATGTCGAGATGGCCAAATTAAAAACGATAGGTGTGTGATCGCCAGTTTTACCGATTGGTAAAATTGACTAAAAAGTTAGGATCATGGCAGCTAAATTAATCCAGATACTTGGCAAAATATGTTGATCTATAATTTTTTTGGTTTTATAGTAAGTCCAACAATTTATTTCTAGTTTTGTTTATTCTCAGTTTTTGTCTGTCTTTTCTGCAAAAACGGATGAGCTTTCTCCTCTTTTCTACAAATCAACATTTATGTTTTTGTTATAATCTTCTACGTACGTATATTCTGGTAGTAAGAAACTTACTATTCTGATCAAACGTTGAGAAAAATTTGACTACAAAAACACACTGAGTTTCAAAGTCGGCTTAGGACAAACTATTCGTTCGAATTAACCAAAAAGCAAGATTATTTAATTCAAGTTTCCTTTCTTTCACGTAAAAACAAGGGTTTCATATGATGATGTGGTGGATTAAATAGTCGCCACAAATCTTGGTGGTGGGTGTACGATGATTGATGAGGTGTATTTGGTGGTGATGAAGGAGGAGATGGTTGAGGTTGTGATGATATAATCTATAATGCTATCTTAGTTGCATTTTAATGAATTGTAATGGCATTTTCAAAGGAAGTAGTTCTATACATTAACTCATAATACTATTTTGTAGTAACATTTGTTAAGAATAGAAGAATGTGATTGAATTGAGAAAAAACGAATTGCTGTAATTTGAAGTGAATGGAAAAAATTCTTTATTTTAATGAAAATGCAAAACCAATATCTCTTGTACATGTTACAGCTTCTACTTATAATAACAAACTGCTATTTGGGCTGAGATAATATGTGTGGCCCAACATTCAACACGTCCGCACCATATCTATACTATATTATTATTAGTGAGTTAAATTCCAAGCTCGCACATGCCCCTTTGAAATTTGGCAACTGAACAGTCGCGTTTTTATTTCTTTTTATTCGTTCCCAGCTTTCCACTTCCTTCGTTATCTTTCAACCTTTTAGATATTAACGTTCTCCTCCCGATTCATTTATTTCTCCATCTGGCGAAGTTGCCCTCCCCTTCTATCGCCGTAGCCAACCCCTTCAACTTCGAATCTTCGCTCGAACCACAGTCGACCATATTTAGTAAGTGGATAAAATTGTTGTTAATGGTGCAAGCCAAGTATCAGGAGAGGGGAAATGCATAGACAATACTCTGGTGCTACAAAATGACGCCGTTGTAATGGCAAATTTTTTGGAAACAGTTTGATGCTAATGTTAAATTTAAAGTGAAATCAAAAGAATATTCATCTGTTTAGTTAATATCAGAGTTGAACTTGGTGGAAAGCCATAAGATATTGTTACCCATGATTTCTTATTAGCTCTTGTTATTTTCTTTCAGTATGTCTTTTAGTATAGACAAACAATGGATGAATCAATCTAATCGAAGAAATACAGAATATGTGGAAGGTGTGAGAAATTTCGTTAAATTTGTTGCTCAAAACGGTGGCAATAAGGAAAAGTATTCGTGCCCTTGCACGCGGTGCAAAAATGAAGATACATTCAAATTAAATGACATTCATTTTCATTTGCTTAGATATGGTATTGTTCAATCATATACCGTGTAGTGTTTTCACGGGGAAAGAATACCGGAGAAGCCAAAACAACAACCGGTTAGTCATGCCACAAATACTGATGAGTCCGAACATATTAGGATGGAGGATTTGATCAATGATGCAGATAGATTCCATCATTTTCAACCTACAAGTCAGTTGCATGATAATGCTAATATTGGTGAGCAGTTTACGGATAAATCATTTTTTGATAGTGCAACTGCAACAGAGCCATTGTATCCTTCTTGTCCAAAAGTGATTACAAAGTTCTATGCCATTGTGAAGCTGAATAGCTTGAAGACCCAATACGGCTTTTCAGACAATGGTGTGACTGCAGTACTCGAATTCATAAAGGAGTTACTCCCCGAAGGTAACACGCTACCTTCAAAGTACCCCGACGTGAAGAAGATCATTAAGCAAGTTGGGATGAATTACATAACTTATGATGCATGCATTAATGACTGCATCTTGTACTGGAAAGATAATGCGAACAAAGTTTCATGTACAAATTGCAACGTACCAAGATACAAGACATCGTTCGACGAAGAGAGAAAAGCTACCACTGTACCTCAAAAGACCTTAAGACATTTTCCTTTAATTTCTAGATTGAGAAGACTGTATACTGTACCATGGATAGCAGAAGCGATGACCTGGCATGGTCGTGCCAAGTACGGTACAACCGTAATGCGTCATCCGCGTGATACTTCTCAATAGAAAACTACAGATTCTTTTGATTCTTCATTTGCTGCTGAACCACGAAATATCACGCTTGGAATAGCAACAGATGGTTTCTGTCCGAATGCTTCTTTAACTAACCCTTACAGCTGTTGGCCAGTAATTGTAGTACCATATAACCTTCCTCTGTCTTTATGCATGAAAAGAGAGTTCTCAATGTTAACACTGTTGACTTCTGGGCCAAAACAACCGGGGAAGGATATTGATGTTTATTTAGAACATTTGATAGACGAGTTAAAGCAGTTATGGGAAGGAGTCGTTACATTTGATTCATTTATGAAATCTGAGTTCATAATGAGAGCTAGAGTGTTGTGGGCAATCCATGATCATCCCGCTCTTGGGACTTTATCGGGATGTACAACTCACGGCTACTTTGCATGTCCTCTTTGTGGAGAAGAAACTACATCTGTTTATCTCCTTGAAAGTAAGAAGATTTGTTACATGGGACATCGTAGATTTCTTCCCTCCGGACACAAGTTTCGATACGATAAGACAAATTTCAACAACGAGCAAGAACTTAAGCATCCTCCAAAACCACCGACTGGTTATCAAGTTGAAAAAAAGGTAGCGAATATAAAAATGAAAGTTGGTAAAAACATACCGGAAATTGGTCGAAAACGGAAAAAGACAATCGATGAAGAAGTTCCTGCATGGTATAGGAGGTCGAAGTTCTTTGATTTGCCATATTGGAAAACAAATTTGACCCGACATTATATTGATGTTATGCATACGGAGATGAATGTCACGAAACATTTGATCAACACAATTATGAACCATAAAGACATGTCAAAAGATGGGATCAATGCATGGAAGGATTTGAAAATCATGGGTATAAAACAAAAGTTGTGGGTGATAGAAGATCCTGAAACAAGTAAAGTAACCATACCAAATGCGACTTTCACTTTGAGCAAAGAAGAAAAGATACGGTTTTGCACCATTTTGAAAATTTTGAAAGTGCCGAGCAAATTCTCTTCGAACTTCCATAACAATGTGAGCATCAACCCTCCTGAACTAAAAAATATGAAGTCACATGATTACCACGTCATAATGCAACATTTACTTCCGGTATTGCTTCAGCATTGTTTTCCGTAACATAAGGATCTACGGAATGCTATTCACCGCATTAGTCTCTTTTATAACATTTTGTGCTCAAAGGTGATCAACAAGGAACATCTTCTAAAAGCAAAGGCTAGTTTGGTAGAAGCAATGTGTGTTATTGAAAAACATTTTACGCCTGCATTTTTTGATATCAGTATTCACCTTATGGTTCATTTAGCCGATGAAGCATTGATTTCTGGTCCTATTAGATATATGGTTCATTTAGCCGATATAGCCGATGAAGCAATTGTAAATCAATTCATATATATAGTATTTATTGTGTGTTTTTCGTAGGAGGTATAACTCCTATGTTCAAAGCACCAAATCTCAAACTCGAGGCGGGGGTACATCTGGGGAAGCTATTAAAAATTTCACTTTTTGGTTACGTGAGGAGGTATATGTATTAAATATTTAACGTATTTTCAAGTTGACCATACACCTCCTTGACAATGCTTTTTACTTATTGTGTTTGTTGTAGTTGTTGAAGACCGTCAATGTTGACTCAACTCTTTGGCGGTTAGTTAACGGGCCGAAGTTTGATGCCCGTAGTTATATGAAGTACCAAGTGAATGGGTTTTTATTTTCTCCGAAGAGTTATGAAGAGCGAAAGCTAACACAGGATAGTGGTGTATGCATGAGAGCAATTACACAATTTAGAGCGAGTGGGAAGGATAAAAATTTTAAGGAAGCAGAAACAACTTATTACGGACTCATTCAACAGATAATTGAGTTGGATTACATTGACTTCAAACAAACAGTTTTTTATTGTGATTGGGTAAAGGTCGAAGATAAGATCAATGGTTGTAAAATAGATTCTGTTTCAAGCTTGATCACAGTTAACTTGGGAAAATTGAAGAATAAAGATAGTGTGAATGATGAGCCATTTATTCTTGCATCGGAAGCGAGTCAAGTGTTCTACTCAAAAGATTTAAAAAATAACGGATGGTTTGTGGTTTTGCATACACCAAAACGGTTGACCATAAATGTGGATGACACTGAGTTTCCCACCGTTTATCAATCAGCTTTTGAAGACAATGAAAAATTAGAAGATCTTATCAAATGCATATGTTAACTTTGTATTTCAGAGCAGTTATTGTACCTTAACAAAATATTTATTTAAAATGGTGTAAAATGTAAAATATAGCGTGAATGATAGTAAAAGATGCATTATATTTTTTATTAGTGTCATTATAATATCCTGATGGATCCATAAGGATGGATATATTGCAAGAGTTCATTTTGTGTTTGTAGTTGCAGGTACTTACATATGATCACATACATACACACATGTACACATACATGCATATGATCAGCTTGACTATTCTTTCTTTCTTTGTGTTTGTAGGTAGATAGGCAGTTCAAGATATTGTATTTGCGATATGTTTATAGTGCTTGTGTACCAATATTTTGATATTCTGGCATATTTTGATATATATTGATATTCTGGTATATATACTGAGATATGCGTGTAACGTAGTAGTGAGTTACATATGTGATTTTGTAGGAGCAGGAGCAAACACTATGTGCAACGGTTGTTAACCGTTGCTTTATGTGTGACTTTGGGCATAAAGCAACGGTTTTAAACCGTTTTTTACTGGACATAAAGCAACGGTTTATACTCATTGCCTATTGTCCATAAAGCAACGGTTTATACCCGTTGCATTTGGCCCAATTTGCAACGGTTAATACCCATTGCTTTTGGCCCAATTTGGAACGGTTTATACCCGTTGCCTTTTTCACAATTTGCAACGGTTTATACCCGTTGCCTTTTGGACATAAAGCAATGGTTTTCTCCCGTCGCTAAATTCAACCACTCCTGTAATGAAGACGGTTTTTAACCGTTGCTTTTGGACTTAACAACGGTTTTTACCCATTGTTAATAGCTTATAATGGTGTAGTGTAACAAGTATATTCCTAGATGATTACCCCAGTAATCATCATATACTCCTACTATCACTTAAGTATAAACAATAATCTATTACATACCTATGGGGACAGGGACTCTTAAGTCACTCTAAGGCCAAGACTCGTTTCTCTTATACTCTGTATTGCTCTAAATCTTGCTTCCATACCATTTTGTAATGCCCCCAATTCTATGCCAATACTACTCAAGAATATTACTAAGTAACACTGTCGAGTAATACATATAATGAAGCAATATGGGGCATACACGTGAATATTCCCTTGGACCAACACTGATTATGTATGTCAATAATGTGTTACTTAGCATATCCGTACTCATTTTTGATACAAAGTAATAAACATATATGCCTCCAGGATGAACAATACACAATCATAGATAAATAATATCAATCAAAGAACACGGAGTCATAACGAAGTAGATAAAATAATAAACACACACATATCATACAATATATAGTCCAATGGGCCACAAAATAATGGTCACTAGCCTAATGCATAATACATCACCAAATACATCAACTACTACTAAATACAACGAGGCTACAAAATGAGTAGGGAATGTATCATCCTATCTCTCTTATTAGCCTCAACAAAAGTCCACAACAAGCTCCATTATCACTGAGTACCTGCACTAGAAGTCGCTCAGACTAACCCGAGTATTGCAAAGAACACACGGGTTAGACTATGCCTGATTATAATACTAAATAATATAGTGGCAATGATGATAGTCAATATAGTATACAATTATCATACGTAACAAAATATAAAGTGAGATAGCCTATCGAGTCATATCATCCAAATCAACATAAGATGAATCATAAGTTTGAATCAATCACAATCCAAATCATAAACAATAAGCAAAGGTTATCACCAAATTAGAAGAGTATGGGTATGTGGGGACTGACTACGCTTCTGTCACGTCTCTATCATAGTCAACTCATTATAGGAATGAGAATGGTATATGCAAATCCACTACACATACAAACATAACGAACCCAAATGGGAGACTGACAGCATATCTGCTTGCTCCAGGAGCCTGACATGGCCCATATGACACGACTCCTATAGTTGCCGGTTACCATTATCTCCTTCCTCTTGGTATCATGACAATAATCCACCATAGGTTCGACTACGTGTAACCTCTACGACCATGACTATCGACATTGTGCCTCCAATGGTAACTGATCGGTGGCACAAGTGACATAGGGGCACTATTCATCAACTACTCAACTCAATACTAGGGTGTCACGGATTGGGGGCACGACCCTTCAATCAGGTCGCTAGGGTGGATACTGACCAATTTGGTTCACTCCCAAAGCATAAAGGGAGCTAGACTCAAGGTGGATGGTCATATTGTACTCATCCTATAGTCACAGATCTCTAATTATAGGTTGATACACGGCTCTCATAAGTCAACACATGATTATTGAATACTCACCGTAGCGAGTATCACTACATACACTGAGTGTAATCCTCATTTTAGTGACATTTACAATGAATAATCAGACAAATAACATATCGACATCCCAAAACATCGCATGTTTACGAATAATTATTCAATGCTCATAAACTTTTTCGATCCACACTAGATATCTCTATATGACAAGTCTGATGAATGACCGGATAAGTGTTACCGTATGTCCCATATCAGACTGTATCGCTAGTCCGTTTATTCAAATTCCTCATCACACAGAAATAATAACATACAATTAACATAAATAATATCATTCGAAGTAATAATAATATATGTAGTTTAATATAAAGTAATGTCCGTATATATATTTATATTCCATAAAATTCCTTTATAAGCCTTGAGTATAAGTTGTTTATTTTTACAATTTATATTAGTTAATTCAATCATTTATGAATAAGAATATTTTAATTTATTAAATTGTAACATCCCCCTACTTGGAGGCCCAAAACTAACGACTATGGATGCTGCAGTCAACCATAGTTATTAATCCTCGGTGACCAAATATGGCAATGTTAGATTCATTGATACATAGAAACACATGAATATGGAAAAAATTTAAGGCATCAAATGAGATCACATTCCATTTCAAAACATTTCCAATTCATTACAAAATCCCATAATCGTCAACCACGTTCAAAGAAAATATATTTATTACAACATATGCCAAGAGCGACATATGAAGATGCCCCCTTGGATGATTAGAGTATATATATGCAATTTAACAACTTTGCCTTTACATCAACACAACAGAATCAAAATAAAAGAGAACTCTAGATAGTTATCATGCCTCCTGCACATCTTCGGAAGCTTATTCGCCTAAAGAGGTACCTAAAAACCTCAACCCTCAAACTACTCAAAATCAATTGAGTACCTGAGAGTTTAAGGGGAAAACATAAACTTCAAGTCAGACATAAAGCTTGGTGTGAATAATAATATACCATCTCAAAACATTTAGATATCCAGTGAGACCACACCGCTTAGTGAAACGGGTTTTCCCCTAATTAGTGTCCTAAAACCTTTATAAAACCATATACTATGCTCCTGCATCAACAATGGTTAAAGCAATTTAAAACAATATGATATAATGATTTGCAAAACAAGTGGATCAATTCTAGATTACCCATCCCCATTTATTTTTAACTGTCTGTCACAGTTATAGTTTCTACGATTACTATTAACCAAATAATTTTCATGGGCTGACTAATAACTGGTAAAATGATTATGGACTCCCTGTCTAGTTACATAGTTTTCATGGGATCACCAAGAACCTATTGGTAACTCCAATATCTTTACTCTTATCCTAGTTTTCACGGGCAGACTAGGAACCTATTGGTAATTTCAATATCTCTTCTTTTTATCCTAGTTTTTATGGGCTGACTAGGAACCAATTGACATCTGTCAATATCTTAATCCGGATATAGTTTTCATGGGTTCACTATAAACCTATTGGCCCTTGCCAATATCAAATCATAGTTTTCAAGGGCTAACTATGAACTTGTCCTTTTGACATCTTTATTTATACATAGTTTTCATGGGCTTACTATGAACCTATTGGCCTCTACCAATATCTTCTCCTATACACAGTTTTCATGGGCTTACTGAGAACCTATTGGCCCCTGCCAATATCTTTTTTTAATATTTTAGCATCGTATATTTTGGTCTTCTTGACCTCCTGGATGAAATTCTACTCATTCAGAAGTTAACTTAATTTATATTCACTACTAGGTCAACCTAGCTGGTTATTCCGCCCTTCCCTAAATTACAGTTATGGGTCCATTACAATGTGAATATATACATATATGAAGAAGCAAACACAATAACTTGGTTAATCTCTTTAACCTTTTAATCAAAGAAAACTTCTTCAAAAAATCCTTTTCAAAACACTTTATTTATTTATGCCATGGTTTTCCTTTAAAATAAGATTGGGTTATTTGTTTTGCAAACTAAGGCTTTCGAAACCTTCAAAACTTGGCTTTCGACCTCACTGGATAACCTCCTTTGAAAGCATATAAATATCTTTTCAAAACATTAGGCCTCTGCCTTTCGAATCACTTCAAAACCTCTCTTTCGAAACCTTTCGAATTAAATAAAGTATTACTTATTATCTTTTAGAAGCATAGCTTCGAACCCATTGAAAGTACCCTTTTCAAAACCTTCAGAAGTATCCCTTCTGAAACCATTGAAAGTACCCCTTTCAAAACCTTTGGAAGTATCCCTTCCGAAACCATTGAAAGTACCTCTTCCGAAACCATTGGGTTTATACTTAAAAATATCAATTTGGGTCAAAGTGAATCTAAATGAAAGTATCTCTTTCGAAACCATTCTTTATCATATAAAATTATTGGGGAAAACAAGATGGCATCGGCACAATCCCTTGTGAAAGCTTCAAAACATTTAAGTTAAAACATTGAAGGACGGCATCGAAACCCCCTTTTGAAGCCATTTCCTTCGCAACCCATGAACCCTTTCGAAAGCATTTAGGAAGTGGCTTAAAACATCTTTTAAAACAATAGTTACCCTTCGAAATCATTCATGACTTCAATACACTCAAAAGACAAAAGGACAGCGGTTGGGTTTCAACCTAGTCGGAACCTATACTTTCGAAAGCATCATTTTCATAAGTAAAGAAACCCATTCGAAATCTTATACTTTAAAACATAAGATAGCAACCTCTTTAAAAGCCTTTAGAAACCTCTTTCAAAAACATTTGCTTCGACTCCTTTGAAAGCTTTAATAAAACAAAGGCAGACGCTTCACTTTTTAATGGAAACAAAGGTATCGACCACATCGGAAGCAATGCTTTCGACACCATGCCTTCCACCTTTCTCTAATCCACTACGTACTATCCAAGTGATACCTTGTGTATTGGTTTCGGCCTGGGTTGGTTTTGACTGAGATGGAGCGGAAGCATTGGAGTCAAAAGGTGCTTCTAAATAGAGGCGGAACCCACATTTCTGCGTAAACCAGATTTAATACCAATTAAAGCAAACACTTTCTAACTAACCTGCCACGTGCAAACATATGATTGGTTGCCTTAACTTTTCAAATTCTTTACCAAAATAACTGCCGCTTAATTTCAGATTTAAGCCAAGGTTAATTTAGCAAATAAGCCCTTCCATTAAGCAAAACCAATACGGCAAATGAGTCCTTCTTCTAAAATAATTTAATTTGCATAGCAAATCACTTAGGAAAAATCCCCAAAAATTATAAAAATTCACTTTCATTATGTTATCTAACATATCAAAATTTCAGGCCCAAATTCTCTATATAATTTCTGAAATAAATTTCTAAACCCAATTAACCATATTTTCCTTTGAAAATTCATAATAATCTTTCCGTAGCTTGGAAAATTATCAAAATTAAAACACAACTCCAAAATCATGTTTTACATAACATAAAATTTTTCCATGGCATTTAAACATCAATATCAATCGGTTTTGCCCTAAAACCGCATATATTCTTATTTAAACATTCTTGTTTAAATCAAACAAATTGTAATTCAAGCATATCATCATCCAAATCATCATAGAAACGAATTTAATCTTAAATCTGAAAAATAGATGTTCATAAAAAAATAGAGATGGTATAAATTATTATTCACCTTGATTAAGATAAGGAGATTGGATTGAGATTTATTCCCCTAGCTTTAATCCTTAGCTTTACTTTGATTTCTCTTCTCTTTTCCTTGTTAATGGCCGGCTCCTCTTTACATTTTTGTTTTGTTTTTGTGAACGTGAATAGGGAAAATGAAACGTGAATGGTGTAGGAATGAGAATATATAAGGGTAAGGTGTTATGTTTGGCTAATTCTCATTATGCCCTTATGTAAATTAATTAACTTAAACCACTCTTAAGCCCATTTAACTAATTAAATTGAGCATGACCCCTTAAGTATTTATTCAATTCTCAATCCCCTTATCACTTAACATTTACATTATTCTATTTAATTTATCTAATTAAATCTCCTGAATAATGTTATAAAAAATTAGGGGTGTTACAAACATTTTCCATTTAAATATCACCATTAGGTTCTCTTTATTTATTTAATTAAATTTAAATGATATTCACATTCATACACAATATATACATATAAGTTAGATTGTTAGGTATATTTATTATATGAATTTATTTTAGTTTATTATACCTATATATATATGTGTGTGTGTGTGTGTGTGTTTGTGTGTGTGGATTTCAATTTAAATATATATAGCTACTGATTGCTTTCTCTCACAACTAGGATTTTCATGTACACCTTCCCAGACCTGGAAAACAAACATGCACAAACTCACCCATGTAGACACATAAAAATACAGAATTATATATATACATTCAAACAAATCTATACACATATACTTAAAAGTCCATAATAAAACCCACACAATGCCACACAACTCACGCACAGGAGAAATGCACGAATACATACACAGGCATAGGCAGGCACGTAAGCACATAAAACTCATGAATATATCCCATAGGTGCACCAGTCCAAAGGTCGGAGTTTCCTGGAGATCATGCAGCTCCAAGCATGTTATGCCCACTTTATTTAATCCCTTTCACCAACTTCTTATTTCTCCTATTTCTTTGTCACTAATTTCCTAGGCTGTTTATTCTTTCTATGGTGCAAGCTTCCATGATCGAATGTCATTCTTATAGGAGAATATATAAGGAAGATATACAGAATCACATATATATCTAATCCAAAATTCTTAATTTGCATTTGCAGTGAGCAAGATTGACACGAGCAAGATTGACATAGATGTAGGTTCAAGAGTACTCATCTTGATGGAAGAATGTTACTTGCCTTGTTAGCTCCTTCTTCTTGCTTCTTTAGCTCTCACTGTAAATACTTTATTCCGAAATTGATGAACAACTCTTGATTCTAAACTTGATGATAAGTATAGAGATTATCGAAAGATGGTGGTAGGAATTTTGTAATTCTTTTTATTTTTATTTGAATTTATACAAAGGTAGGGTTTGGGTATTGCAAACCAAAGATTAAAGCATCATAACTTGCTCAAAACCCAATAATAACTAAGACCAGAAGCATTTTGAATCTATCGGAAAAGACTATGTACCAGTAGTGAATCGGAGGCAAAACTCAAATGCAAGGAAGCATAGTAGCCAATGGAATCTATGTAGTGGAGAGTGTTTTGGTGGGTGATTCATCCTTTTACCCTCATATAATGCAATTATGACACTCTAATTATGATATGCTGGCTATAGTAGTGTAGAATAACATTTACAATCATCTAAAATTAGAATTAGTTAGGATTTAGGAGGGATTTAGTTATAAATAATGAGTCGGAGTTAAGTTTACACAAAATTTGAGAAATCTGATGAATATATGCATAAAATGATGTAATAATATGTTAAACCAGACTTAGAGGCATAGTGCTAGATGCTAGGAATGTTCTCAGGTGACCAGAGGAGGAACGGAGGTGGCTAGAGTAGAAAAGACAAAGAAAGCAACCAAATTCCGAAAACTTGGCAACTGTTAGGAAAACATGTCCATCGGTGCACCTGTCATTCCAACTAGTCCATCGGCACTATAAATTCGGGAAGGTTTAACATGGGCCCGTTAGGGCCTATATAAACTAGTAATTATCGATTTGGATCAAGTTCCTACTATTTCCAAGAGGTTATTGTAGGCTATCGACAAGGCTATTGGCGATATTACAAATTGAGTCGATGTATGTGATGACTGGTTGCTATTTGAAAAGGATATGTATTTTATTGTGATGCAGAAATGTGATACGATGATGAATGTGAATGTGAAGGAGCCTTCGGTGTGGGTATGCATCTTGAGATACAAATATGGATAGGGATGTGGGTACAGATATGGATAAGTATGCGGACACGGACCTATGACACAAGTAGGTGATCCACGTGTTACGTTGCTTCGCTATACTACTTCGGCGTGCCAGGAGGAGGTGGTGGATGTTAAGCTACCCCATAGCCTATGGAAGGACCAGGGAGTGAGTCCAAATAGTACAAGGACAATAGGCTTTCCTATGACAGAGTATGCTCTGGAGGCAATTATATTATTTGTTACATATATCTAACTCGATAACCAATCTTATTCGAAATAGAAGGTGTTATGTGTCTGTATATACTTGTTGTAATGAGTTATAAATAATTAATTATTGAATTTAAGCATATTTAGTAGAAAATCTATAAATGGTTTGTTTTGTGATAGTAGTTACAAGGTGTTGTAATCATGAACAATTTATCATAATATAATAAATACACCATTTTAAATATTCCTAGTCAAGATGTATCGAGATTGGATATCGATGCATCCATTGAGACTAGAGTACATAATGCTCTCCAATGTTAGACAGTATATTACTCATGGTTGGAAAGGGCACAAAATGGTTTCATACTGATAGTTATTGGATAACTATGGAATGACTCTGTTGGAGATGTTTCATCCGGTCTCCCCGAACCAGACATGCCGGACCACCCAAAAGTTTCCCACCGAATCAAAGCCTTCCTAACTCCCACCGAATCAAAGCCATCCTAACTCCAACCGGACCAACCCATTGCCGGTCCAAATCTCCTACCGAACCAACTCATTGCCGGTCCAAACCTCGCCTCCAACCACCGAACCAACTCCAACCGGACCAAGCCTCGCCTCCAACCACCGAACCAACTCATTGTCGGACCAAGCCTCCCCTCCAACCACCGAACCAAAGTCCTATCAGGCCAGATTGTAGCAGCCCAGGCCCACCAGCTGCTATATACCTCCAAGACCCCTACCCCCAGCCTCACTCTATAAATAGAGGGGCAGGGGTACAACAATGGGGGACAAGTTTGAGAGCTCAAGCACGGAAGGAACTTTCAAACAACTTTCTTTTACTTATATCAAAGCTTTGTACTTGTAATAAGAATAACTGAAGAGAAATAACATATAAAGTGGACGTAGGCACATTCTGGCTGAACCACTATAAATCTGCGTGTCTTTTTACAGTTTAGCCCCTGTTTTTTACGTATTGGCATAAATCGCTCGAATCACTAAGCATCACATAAGATCTACTAAATCATACAACTTCGAGGTGTTTGTCCATTTTTTGTGCAAACATTTTTGGTGCTTTCACTGAGAGCTAGAAGCTCGAAGCTTCAGCTTCATCCACTTAACAAGTTTTCCTAACAGCATTGTCCGCCACTTGGAAAACATGCCTCCCAAACAGAGAAAAGATGTTAGCAAAGGAAAAAACATCGCATCCAGCAGTCTTCCAGATCCAGCTGTCACGAATCAAGTAGATCGTCCTCCTCCAGCAACAGTAACCAATGAAGAACAGGCTAACCCAACTACTCCTGCCACAGAACAGCCTGCAGCAATTACTAGAGCAGATCTGGACAGAGTTGTGGTTGAAGTAACTAACCGCTTCACGTCCCAGCAGGAAGCCTTGGTGGACCATCTCATGTCACGCTTAAGGGACGCTGAAGAATCCAATCGCAACACTGAATCATGGGGCGAGTCCCAGTCTGGAGGATCTCAGAGACAACAAAGATCTCCCTTCTTCGAAGGAGCTAACGGCAGAAGTAGCCGTGGTAGGAGCCGAGACCGAGCACAACCCGAAGTTAGGCCTGAGGAAATGTTTGGTACCGAACCCAACAGGGAAGGTACCGGGCGAAGGTCAACTGTAGCTGAGCCTATCATGCTGCCTAACCACAGAAACGCCAGTGAACGGGGCCGAGCTAGAGTTCAGCCCGAAGTTGGACCCGAGGAAGTGCTCAGATCAGAACCCAACAGGGGGAGATCAAGGCAAGGGCCAACTGTAGCTGACCCAAGCATGCTCCCAGAGGATCAAAGGCAGCCACTGGAAAATATGAGGAATGATAGACGATACCATCCCTATAGGTCATCTGGACGGAATCAATCCCACAGAACAGAACCAAACTCATTTCTGTCTACTCCAAGTTCTGATGAAAGGATGGCACGCTTATTCAGAGAGTGTGTCCAACGGGAGCAAAGAGATCGAGGGATAGGCGCTAGGGTAACCAGTCCTTTCGCCCGCAATATCGAAATTGCTATCACCCCCCAAGAATGGAAGATGCCAACAATGGAACCCTACAAAGGAACCTCCGATCTCGTTGTACACTTACAAAGGTACACGCAACATATGCTCATGAGTGGAGCAACAGAGGGAGTACTGTGCAAATGCTTTCCGCTCTTCTTAGCAGATCTTGCTACCTCCTGGTTCTGTCATCTACCCCAAGGATCCATCAGCTCGTGGGAAATGTTGAAAGAAAAATTTATCAGTCAGTTCCGCATTCATGTGGAGCAACCTAAGGACGCTTATTCCTTGTCCAACGTCAAACAGAAACCTGGAGAAAAGCTGCAGCAATACCTAACCAGATTCAACGCCGCAGCAGCCGTAGTCCAAGATGCCGATGAAAAGCTTATCCTAATGGCCCTCTGCAGTGGTGTGCATCCGGATACTAAATTTGCTAGAAGGTTGACAAAAGAAAAGCCAGCTACTTTACCCGATTTCTTCCATGAAGCCAGGAAATACATGAGGCTTGAGGATGCTGCCGTTGAGGGGCAGTCAGGACAGCAAAATAAGACAACCCATGGCAACGCCCCTGCTGTGGCAAGGGACGTTCGAAGAACTGATTCCACAGACAATGCTGGGGGAAAGAAGGGAGAAAAGCGCCTATATCGGCCAGGACCAAGATTCGACACTTACACTCCTTTGAACGAGACCGTCGAAAATATCTTCCTTGCCACCCAAGGCGAAGTTAGGTACAAACGCCCACCGTACAAGAAGGAATCAGATAACGCACAGAAGTCTGGAAAATTCTGCCGCTTCCACGAATCTCACGGGCATGATACCAACGAATGCCATCATCTCCGAGATCTGATTGAGGAACACATCAGAAGAAAGAAACTGGAACGTTATGTAAAAGGTCAGGACAGGACCCCAGCTCCTGCCAATGAAAACCCAAGGCTACCCTCCCCGGGGGCCGACAGGGGGAACCGCAACGCTAGCAGCTCTAGTCAGGAAAAGATAGTGGTCCATACCATCTCAGGAGGGCCACACATCGCAGACAGAAGCTGGAAAGAGATGGAAAGATACGGAAAGTCGCTTAGAGACAATAAAGACTATGTCAATTCGGTTATAGAAGAGCGCCACCCGAAGCGGAAAGAAAGTAATGACATCACGTTCGGTAAGCGTGACCTAGAAGGAAGGCAGTACCCTGACATGGATCCCATGGTCATCTCTGCCCGACTTGGTCCCGCCGAAGTCTACCGAATCCTGTAGACACTGAAAGCTCGGTGATCATCCTGTTCAAACACGCATTCGACAAAATGAAGCTATCAATGAAGGATGTATCCCCCTGCGGTAAACCACTACACGGCTTCACTGGAGACGCGAAGATGCCCCTCGGGCAACTGGACCTTTTTGTTGAGATTGGAAGCCATCCCCGCTCTGCTGTACGGAAACAAACATTTGTGCTAATAGAAAACCAGTCAGCCTACAACGCCTTCTTGGGAAGGCCATCCTTGTCTGACTTCCAAGTTGTCTTAGCCCCATGGTGCCTAAAGATGAAATTCTTAACGGACAATGGAGTAGGGGAAGTGGAAGGAGATCAGGACGTTGCTCGAGACTGCTATGTGACTGAACTTCGCAACAACCACAGAAAGGATAAAGGGAAGGGTGTAGAGATTTCCCTCTGCACAAAAAGTCTAGAAGCGTAGCAATTAAAGAAAGCCCCTCCTCTTCGATATACCAGCGACCCTTTCAATGAATTAGATCCTAGGGACAAAGAGGAGGAGGCCACCGCCGAGCCTGCAGAGGCTATGGAATTTATATCTGTAGACAGACACGACTCAAGTAGACTGTTGAAAATTGGGTCCCAACTAAAAACCGAGTTGAAGGAACAACTCATCGATTTTCTCCGCCACAACTTGGATGTATTTGCTTGGTCACACGCTGACATGACCGGAATCTCCCCCGACATAGCATGCCACGTATTAAACATTGATCCTACCAAGGCGCCTGTAAAGCAAAGAAAGAGAAGTATGGGGGCAGAGCGATCAGCAGCCCTCGATGAAGAAGTAAAGAATCTACTCGCCAATGACTTCATACGAGAAGCTATCTACCCGGAATGGATCGCAAACCCGGTGCTGGTAAAAAAGGCTAATGGGAAGTGGCGAACCTGCGTTGACTTTTCCAACCTAAATGATGCCTGCCCAAAGGATTGCTTCCCACTTCCCAGAATCGACCAACTTGTAGACAGCACAGCCGGGCACGAACTCCTATCCTTTATGGATGCATACTCAGGATATAACCAAATTCCTATGCATGCTCCCGACCAAGACCACACTAGTTTTATCACCGACCGGGGATTGTACTGCTATAAGGTAATGCCTTTCGGACTTAAAAATGCAGGAGCCACCTACCAGCGCCTCGTCAACAAGATGTTTGCAGGGCTGATAGGACAAACTATGGAAGTATATGTGGATGACATGCTAGTAAAGTCAAGGAAAGACATAGATCACGTGAGCCACCTAGGCAAGATGTTTCAAGTACTTCGACAATTTGGAATGAAGTTGAATCCGCTAAAATGCTCCTTCGGAGTGTCATCTGGAAAGTTCTTAGGATTCATCGTTCATGCCAGAGGGATAGAAGCAAACCCTGAACAAGTCCGAGCGCTAAGGGATATCAAGATACCTTCCACTCGGAAGGAAATGCAAAGTTTGAACGGAAAAGTGGCCGCTCTAAGCCGATTCATCTCCAAGGCGACGGACAAGTGTGTCCCCTTTTTTGAAGCTCTAAAGAAAGACAAGGGAAAGTTCGAATGGACTGACGAATGCCTGACCGCTTTCCTTCACTTAATCGAACACCTCCAGAAACCACCGGTGCTCTCAACTCCAAGCGAAGGAGAAGAATTATACCTATACCTCGCTGTGTCATCCCACGCCCTAAGCACCGCCTTGGTAAGGGAAGATAACCGCACGCAGCGGCCAGTTTACTTCGTCAGCAAAAGGTTTACTGGGGCAGAAGTCAGATATCCTAAACTTGAAAAGCTAGCATACTGTTTACTTATCACATCGCGAAAGCTGCGTCACTACTTCCAGTCCCATTCCATCAAAGTTCTGACCGATCAACCACTGAGGCAGGTACTCCATCGCCCCGACACTTCTGGGCGACTACTTAAATGGTGCATTGAACTGAGTCAGTATGATATCACCTATCACCCTCGCACCGCCATCAAGGGACAGGCCATGGCTGACTTCATTGCAGAATTCACTACCAGCGAAGATAAGGAGCAATTGGAAATAACAGGAGACATCAAATGGAATCTCTTTGTGGATGGCGCGTCAAACGAACAGGGCTCGGGGGCAGGTGTTGTAATAATCACTCCCAGGGGAAATAAACTGCACTATGCTATAAGGTTGGAGTTCGCTGCCACCAACAACGATGCAGAATATGAAGCAGTGATAGCCGGACTAGAAATTGCCATCGAGATCGGAGCCAATTCTTTGTGTCTTCACAGCGATTCTCAGCTTATTGTTAATCAAATACTAGGGGAATTCCAAGCTCGAGAAGAACGACTCATAGCATATCTAAAGAAGACCAAATTACTTCTCAGCCGATTGGACCACTACTTAGTCAAACACATCCCTCGGGAGGAGAACCGAGAGGCCAACGAATTAGCAAAGCAAGCAAGTGTGAGAGACATCACCATCTTCGGGGCAGTGACCATCTCAAAGCAAATGGCGCCAAGTTTTGAACAAGTGAATCTGATAACTGCAACCGAGGAAGCAACTTGGATGACTCCCATCCGAAACTACCTACAAAGTGGCACACTACCCGACGGGCGTAATGAAGTCAAGAAAATCTTGAGGAAAGCGTCCCGCTATACAATACAAGAAGACATCCTCTATCGGCGCGGTTTCTCTAACCCATTATTAAGGTGTGTCGCAGGAAGGGAAGCCAAGGAAATCTTATCCAACATCCATCAGGGGAGCTGTGGAGACCACACCGGAGGGCAAACATTAGCAAAAAAGATACTCCGATACGGATATTTCTGGCCCACCTTAAGCAAGGACGCCTTAGATTTCGTCAAGAGGTGTGACAGATGCCAAAAATTTGCTAAGATTCCACGGCTACCAACAACTGAGATTACTCAAATGACCAGCCCTTGGCCCTTCGCAATATGGGGAATTGACTTAATCGGCGAGCTACCGATGGGCCGAGGCGGGGCCAAATATGCTATAGTGGCAGTTGATTATTTCACCAAATGGGTGGAAGCAGAACCTCTGAATAAAGTATCTTCAGCAAAAGTTATTAACTTCTTGATCAAAAATGTTCTGTGCAGGTATGGAGTCCCACTCAAAATCATATCAGACAATGGACTTCAGTTTGACAACGAGGAATTCGCCAACTGGTGCCGAGAGCACGGAATTCATAAAAGCTTCTCATCCGTAGCGTATCCCCAGGCAAACGGACAAGTCGAAGCAGCCAACAAAATTCTGAAGACTCTGATCAAAAAGAAGCTCGAAAAGTCAAAGGGCGCTTGGGTGGACGAACTCCCTACGGCACTATGGGCTTACCGCACATCTTTCAGAACATCAACGGGGCACACTCCTTTCTCTTTGGCTTACGGATCGGAGGCTATGCTCCCGGTTGAAACCATTGTGCCTTCCCACCGTAGGATCCACTATAACCCAGAAGAGAATGAAGAGCTCCTCAACATGTCTTTGGATCTAGTCGAGGAAAGAAGAAATGATGCAGTCCTTAAAGCAGCAGCCCACAAACAAAAAGTGGCGGCACACTACAACTCCAAAGTCAAGCATCGTACCTTACAGGAAGGGGATCTTGTCCTCAAGTGAATCTTCCCTCGCCCCGGAGCACTAGACCCAATCTGGGATGGACCATATGTAATTCATAAAGATCTCCACAACGGAGCCTATATTTTGTCAACAGTGGACGAAGAGGTGTTCCAGAGGGCATGGAACATCCAACACCTCCGTCGATACTTTTCTTAACTTGTATTGCCCATATGAAGTGAATTAACAAAGAGAATCAGTGGACGTAGGCATTTTCGTGCCGAACCACTTTAAAAAACCTTGTCTCTTTTTTAACTTGTTCCTTTGTATCTTGGCTGCTTGTTAACTTTATCCTTTTCTATTGAACAAAATCCTGAGTATATAGCATTTCTATTCAAAGCACTCCACAACGCAACTTCACCTGGATAAGACCCAACAGGTACTATGCGAATCTATGCCCTCGCCAATGAGACACTTTTGCTCCAGCATCCCTCTGCTGCGGGTTAACTCATTGCTCGCGACGGCCCTTAAAGCCAACTGTAATGAGCCGATTATAAGCCACCGAGAAGGCCGACTATAGCCGAGGCAGCTCATTACGGCGTTAGGCTCGCCGGCAACTGTGAACCGACTATAAGCCCCAACATAAGGTGTGGCCAGCCAGGGGCAGTTCACAGTTGACGATCGGCACCCACGCTAGCCGGCCACAGTAAATCGAATAATACCCACGATTACGGGCCATAATGGCCCGGGTAGTTACTGTGCGCGATCTCGGCTCCGATGTGTCTTAAGTACGGCTGTGGTAAAAAAGAATTAACTCCCCGCGGAGGCGTAAGATGGGTGACGAATGTCTCCAAGACCCACAGCTAGGGAAAGTGACTACAAAACCCGTTTGCCACGAACTTAAGCACATCGAAGGCCTTCCGTGATTGGAAGTTTTACCTTTTCACGTATTTCAATTTTACTTAAAAAGCTTTTTCCCTATCCCCTATAACAATCCCTAAAGTACATGATACAGAGTAGGAGATACTCGCCAATGGGTGTAGGGACTCACAGTGGCAGGACATTCGACTACATTCCACGCTCGGTCATACAAGATATTCAAGACTGCCATCTACGATTAAAACATGAAAGGCGGTATTTTCTTCTTTTATGTACAAATACATGACTATAATTTGTTCACACCACACGCTAATATTGCAAGTCATGAAATTATGATTTAGAACCAGAATCTAACATCAAACACAATTTAATTACAAGAATATACATAGCTATATTTCTCATACGATATGCCAAAATAACAGCAAACATTCAAAAGACGACAAAATCAGCTTAAGTTAAAGGATTACACGTTAAAAATAAGACTATTTATTACAAGTGGCAAAATATCACAACCTAAAGGCTGCATTACTATTTTTCGACTAACATATACAACACTGTCGAATCCACAAAAGGAGTTTTTCCAGGTATAATCAAGGAGCTGGCTGCAGTGGAGCTTTATCCTTGCCCTGTTGACCCCCTGTCCATTCAAAAAAAAGGGACTCATTAGCAATAAGCAACCAAGTTGATGGAGAAACTAAAAAGGGAGACTTACCAGCGCCTGCTTCCTGACTATCCTGATCGTCATCCTCTACCTGCACGCCTACCTCCTCAGCAGCAAGCAACCGCATACCTTCCTTCACCGCCACCTTCTCCTCCTTGGCAAACTGGGCAGTGACCGCATCCATGCTGAAGGCCACGCCACCATCTTTATCCGCATCGGCCTTGGCCTCCTCCAGAGCTCGAAGATAGATCTTAGCCATGATCCTAGGATAATCATCCATCCAGGATAGGTTGCCCTGCTTCCAGGTTCGGAAGTACATGTCCTGAAGCATTTCGTCCATCATCCCCTCATTCTCCTCAAACTCCCTCATCCGGGCCTCGGAAGCCAACAACCTCCCAACGGCAGCATCTCTCTCCGATCGGTATCTCGAGCAGTCGGCTAGAAGGGATCCCCGCATTGCCTCCATCTCCTCCCTCAACTTGGCTTGAGCAAGCTCTGCAGCCTCAAGTTTCCCGGACAATTCATCCACCTGCTCAAGATCCGCTTTCCGAACCTCGTCCACCGTGGCAATAGCCATGTCAATCCGTTCTTTGCAAGTAGCTTCCATTTTCCGCAATTCGGCCCGACTAGCCTCTTCCATGGTTTTCCTTAATCGTCCAGTAGCAGCCTCATGCTGAGAAATCTGAATAGCCTGATCCGCAAGCTGTTTGGCCTGATCCGAAACCACCAATCGAAGTTGGATATTGGCGCTCCCAATCTCCTCTCCGGCCTTAACCAGTCGGGCATGATGCCCCATCAGCTTCTTAGTCTCCTCCGCCACCCGATCAATATTAGCCTTGGCCTCGTCTCCCATAGTGATTATACGAGTAGTGAGTAAATCGAGATCTAAGGACTTAGCTTCATCAAGTACTCATACCATGGGGTTGCGGGGGAGAAGGTGTTCACCGGTGACTTCGTCAAAGGTAATATCATGAGAGCTTGGATCCAAATCAGGATGACCCACAAATGGATTACGAGCCAAGTCAGGATGGTCGATATGAGTAACAGAAGGGTTTCTGGACGGGTGCGGAGAAGGTGCAAACTCGCTATCCTCCTCCGTGATATCATGAAGAGGCTGAGCCGTGAACTGAGGACCAGGCGAAGGTTCGGATAAAGGACGACTCCTCTTTCTCTGCTGAATACCCTCTTCGATAACCCCGAGAAGAGGACGGTAGCCGACTACATCCCCAGAGCGGTGGGTCGAAGGCTTCGGCTTGACAGAAGTTTTGGAAAGCTTGTACTGTTCAAGCCTGTGCCGAAAATCTGAGGCTTTGACCGTTTTACCTACTCCTGATATGAAGAAAAAGTGTCACAAGCATATATTGTTCTATACTTCGAAAAAACACGGCAAATTAAAAGGAGAGAAACACATCTGTGGTTGTACAAACCCTGGGGAGGAGTAGGATACTGCAATAGGTCATGGATTTCATTCCAGGACGGGAGCGGGTCATAAAATATTCCTAAGTCCCTATCATTAGTGAAGCATGCAGGAGTCAAGAGTTCACCTTGAGTCGTCGGAGCCACCCTGGCTGGAATGGTCTGGGAAGACTCGCTTGCACCGGTCCCGGCCTTGTCCGCTTTCCCGGTTTTCTCTACCAAAGCCGGATCTTCGTCCAGCCCCTCGAAAGCCTGGTGGAACGCATCGTCCGTCCACTCCTGAATCTCGCCTGCTTGCCCAGGAAGCAAGGCCCCGATGCCATCGCCACCTTTATCACCTTCCCGACCATCTCCACCCTCGCCTCTTTCCTCCTCTATGTCTTCCTCCTCCCGGGTAAGTCGACAATTGCTGGGGGAGGGACCGTCCGACTTCTTGAGTTTCTTACCTCCGACAGCTGGAGGTTTTGCGAAAGGTTTCCTCTTGCTACTCTCTACCGTAACACCTTCCTTGGTCTGAGCAGCCGCCCTCTCCTCCGCCGTTTCCCTCAGCTTAACTACTGACTGCTGTGGAAGGATTAAGTTATACTCCAGAAGAATCGCATTTCTGATCAAGAAGGCAGATGATCTATATTTCCCAAGAATAGCTTCTATCTCAGCCGCCGTCTGAACAAGGCGGTCAGTCTCCACAACCGCAAAGCCACCTGTCGCTAGCAAAAATGAGGAAGTATGAGAAAAAGCATCGCAATCATAATGGAAGTTATAGGTAAAAGCATTCGACTTACATCCCGAAGTAAAGCGCCGAATTGAAACAGAGTCGTCCCTAACAAAGAACCATTCCCTCTTGAACATGCTGAATTTGGAATACAGATCCAAGACCGGCTTGAAGGTCACAGCTGACTCCAAGCTAATGTATGGGGACCCCTTCTTATAGCACCTCAGGTTATATAGATACCGGATCTCTCGGTTGGAAAGAGCACGACCATACTTCCTCCGGAAAATGACGAAGAGGCTGACCAGTATAGCATAGGAGTTGGGTTGAAGCTGGAACGGGGCCACCTTAAGGTATGTGAGGAAGCTAGCTATCCAAGCGTTCAAAGGAGGGATGGCAACACACATGCAGTGGTATCTGCTGTAGGCGAAGTACCCTTCAAGAGGATCATACGGCATAACATCTCTCCCAGGCAATAGCAAGCGCGCCCTATCGATTCCAAAGGATCGGGAGATGACATCAAGCTGCTCCTCCTTGAGGGAACTAGGAAAACAATCGGGCGGGGAGTTCAGAAGTTCCTGAGGGCCGTACCCATCCACTAGTGATTTCGGGGTTGGTCCGTGACGTTCTGGATTCGGCTGAGCTGGGGGCACGGCAGAGGAACCTCCTTCGCCCTCGGACTTCTTCTTGTTTGATCGAGTTTCCGCTTTGCGAGACATTATCTACAATACCGGAAAAACACATTGTTAGAACAGAAGATGTAAACAAGTATATGACGTCATTCAGTAAAAACATATTCAGTATCATTTTTCATTTGGAATTCAAGATCCCTGAGTTCATCCGGTTACTCAAGTGTAAAACTCATTCGGCATCCCAGTGTGAGAGTTCATTCGGTCAATCCAATCAATAGCTCATTCGGCATCTCAATGTGAGAATTCATTCGGTTAGTCAGGGGTCCAAAATTTCCGAGTTCATTCGGTAGCCTAGCCCAAGAAGTTCGTTCGGCAGAAAACAAGCTCACCTGATTCGGCAGTTCGAATGATTGATTCGGTTATCGTAGCTGGTAAGGAAATGTGAAGGTTAGAGACTCCTATTTATAAAGCAAGGTTTGATAGCCGGACAAGATGGATCGGTCCTCAGGCCGAATATAATGGCTCAGCTGGAACAAAGCGCGGCACCTATAAGCACGTGCCCCACTTTGGGGGGCAAGTGTTGGAGATGTTTCATCCGGTCTCCCCGAACCAGACATGCCGGACCACCCAAAAGTCTCCCACCGAATCAAAGCCTTCCTAACTCCCACCGAATCAAAGCCTTCCTAACTCCAACCGGACCAACCCATTGCCGGTCCAAATCTCCTGCCGAACCAACTCATTGCCGGTCCAAACCTCGCCTCCAACCACCAAACCAACTCCAACCGGACCAAGCCTCGCCTCCAACTACCGAACCAACTCATTGCCGGACCAAGCCTCGCCTCCAACCGCCGAACCAAAGTCCTATCAGGCCAGATTGTAGCAGCCCAGGCCCACCAACTGCTATATACCTCCAAGACCCCTACCCCCAGCCTCACTCTATAAATAGAGGGGCAGGGGTACAGCAATGGGGGACAAGTTTGAGAGCTCAAGCATGGAAGGAACTTTCAAACAACTTTCTTTTACTTATATCAAAGCTTTGTACTTGTAATCAGAATAACTGAAGAGAAATAACATATAAAGTGGACGTAGGCACATTCTGGCTGAACCACTATAAATCTACGTGTCTTTTTACAGTTTAGCCCCTGTTTTTTACGTATTGGCATAAATCGCTCGAATCACTAAGAATCACATAAGATCTACTAAATCATACAACTTCGAGGTGTTTGTCCATTTTTTGTGCAAACAGACTCACTCAATAGTTTTCTGCTGGTTAATTTAACCAAAGTCAAACAGAAAATATCGATGTGGCAATATTACAGAATTCCCTCGACTTCAGAATACTATCGAGCTTCAATATGGAAACTACGCTTTGATTATAGTTAAATCATGGCAAGTACATATGTATATAATGCAAATGTGCATACACGTACATGTGTATATGATATGCATATATATATATATATTCTATAACATAAATATAAAATAAAAATAAAACATTTTTTACAAATAAAATAAATTAATGATTTTATTTAAAATTAATTTGGATCAAATCTAAAAAAAGTAAACTTCATAGGCTTAATAAGATCTAAAATGGAATTTTTTTTTAAAACCCATTTAACCTATTGCGTGCTAGTCCGGTTTTAGCATTCTGTAGGCTTCGGGTGGTTCGACGAAGTGAGTACTATACGCAATTTACATATCGATGGGCAATAGGTCACCTGTAGGGCATGAGGCTGATCTAGGGAAGTAATTCCATATAGTGATGATATGGTATGACTAGATGTGTACGATAGTCAGGATTGACAAGATGACAGGACGCGAGGTGATCGAGCAATAGAATCATACCATGTTATCGTATTATTTTTTAGTATACATAGAGTAAAATATCGCTCACTCACCAGACTTATACCTGACCCACTCTAATTTTTCCCCTATATATATATTATGTATGTATGTATGTATATGTATATGTGTATATATATCCAGGTTAACAGAGTTGGAGATGTGATGGTATCAGAGGGAGAGTTTATTTGTATAAATTGTGTATGATGGTATCCAGGTTATGGATTGTGTTGTATTTTTCTTATTCAAACATATGTATTTGATATTGTAGACATGTTATGGTGATGTGCTTATAGTTATTATTGATGTATTATATTTTATCTCCTCTCATTCTGAGATTCTAAAAGTCATTAGTTAGTACTATATGTGGCCATATTTGGTATTTGTTTTATCTCAACCCCAAAGACTCACCCTTTTGGTTCTTGGATGTTGACGTCAGTTCAGTTATCGAATCCCAAGGTCAGAAGGGCGGGTTGTTACATCAACTATACGAGGTTAGTATCATAGTCAAGTGCAGTCAACTCGAAGTCAAATCTCTAGCCAGAGCCATTCGGTTAATAATAATTATTATTGTTGAACAAATGACTTTGTGTTTGGACTATACAAGTTGAATGTGGACGATATTGGAATTTTGACCAATACCGGGTCCCATAAATTATAATATGATACAGTTTTCACTAACAGAATTAGTGTAAATAATTATCATTCTTGGGGACTGTTTAAAACAGACAAATTGAATTTTACCAAAATCGTATAAGTGATAAATTTAGCAAAACTATTGCACACTAGCTAAAGTGATATGTGAATGTTAATATTCAAATTGCTCGATGCTAATTGCTGACTGAATTTACACCTAAGAGTCACACAACCACAATGTTGAATACTCCAAATACCACTTGATTTATTAATTCTATGTAATTTTATTTGATTAATTTGAATTGGTATTCAAAATAGTGCATATATAAAATTAATACACATACGTATCGATGTACGATATCGAAGTGCGTTTAAATTTGATTTGAAATGCAAATTTACTTATGGAAGTGCAACTAGGTCCATTAGCCTAGTGATTGTGGCCGGCTATATGAAGGGTTGAAGGGGTGGTGTTTTGGGTTTGAAATGGTAGAGAAAAGAAAAAATCCAAATCCCCTTTTTCCTCCCACTTTCTTTCTTTATTTAAACCCATTACTCCTTTCATTTGAAGGTTACTTTTCTTGCCTCCGTATACTTTATAGGCCGCAAGCATCTTGACCTTCTATAACAACCCGCCATTTTAGAACCCCGTAATTACACAACAAAGTTCCAAAAAAGTGAGTCATTATGTGATACATGTTGATATATAGAGAAAGCATAAAACAAAAACTATACTAACTAATAACTTTCAGAATTTCACATCAAGCGGTCTCACAAAATACCATATCACACAAATATATCTGATTACACATATAGTATTACTACAAAAGTTTATAGAATCCAAATCCAATCAAATCCACACACTGTCACATCATGTCTTTAATACACAATTTATTTAATCATTTATACATAATATTTATGATATGTACAAGTCCATGCCTCCTGATCCATCTCGTCTCCGGACTCCATCACCCTGGGCAATATAAATAAAAGAAAATATAGCAGTGGGTCAGATATATGTATGAATGAGTAAAGCCAATTCAATACATGTATACGACTATGATAGTGATATAACATGTAAAGTATACCACCTTCTGGTCCCGCCTAACGCGCAACAAAATGAAATTATACCATGTAAGAATGATCTGATCCCAAACACCTACAGTAAAGGAAACTTGATATGTAATCCGGTACCGCACTTGCGGTAAAGGATTACACATGTACAGCTATTATCTAATCTCGTCACCTATGGTAAAGGATAGAAATACGAACTGGACTCACACTTGGTCCCACCACATGCGCTATAGGTTGACTTTTGTCCACATCAAAACTCCTAGACCAGATTCATTGCTCTATAGTAGAACACATGTCAACACCATGAACCATGGACCCCCTGCATGCGCTACTTGATTTAGTTATTCGTTCTATGTCCAAAACTACATACACTACACATGTATCTCATCGTCATCACCAAGATATACATCCAAACAGTGACCGTACAAGTCAAGGAAGTCACCAAAGAGTGATCAAAGAATCCACACAGAAAGTCGGGGTGTCGAACATCGATTTATGCATTCAAGAGCCCGAAATAACCCAACTGGGTCATCCACCTATGGACCAATGTGCATCCATCAATGCACCGGTGCACAACACTATTACAGGTTTTTTTTTTTCATTTTTACATTTTATTTTAATTTAAATTTAAATTTCTTTACTTCTTACTTACTTCTGATGATTCTAAGTCATATATATTCACTAAAACTAAATTTCTAAGGTCCCTAACACACACACACATATCGTCAAATTAAAGTTTCTTTAAGGTTATGATTCAAATTGGTGTTGAATTAGGTTTCTGTGAATTTTCTGAAAACAAAGTACGTTCTTTTTATTCCTTTGTTTAAAATTTCATTATTTAAGCCAATATACTTCATAGTTATAACCTAGATTAGCCCAAATATTCTTATACTAATACGAAAGTATTATAACAAGATCAGAGAGGATTCACTCATCAAATCTAGCCAAAATAACCCAATATGATCGCTGTTGTGAATTTCTAGAAATTCCAAATCCCGTAATAGCCTTTAATTCGTATTCTAAAAGATAGAGAGTCTCGCCACGGTTCCAATGCACTTCATCTCATCGAATTTTGTTAACAAAATAAGATATGTTGTGGTTGAAAAAAGAAGAATGTCGTTTGGTTCAGAATTGAGGAAAGAAAGATAAATGAAGATGTACGTACTTTTAAAATAGGCTTTAGGAGGAAAAATTAAATGTTACTTAATTTAAATTTGAGTTATAGGACCCAACCCAATTCAACCCAATCTGGTCCGCTACTCACATACGGTTTTAACCCACTTCAGTATAACCGCAATATTCGCTCATACAACATCTAATTTAAATAAATAAATACTCCATCTCGGCCATAAAAACGAGGTCTATGCAATAGTGCAACTGCCGTAAGCTAACTAACATCTATAAAAATTACCAGTTTGCCCCTCTAATGGAAATTTACCAAATTATCCCCATTTAAACTTCAAGTCTATTTATTACTATTATTATCTAAGTTTTATTCAAAATTTATGGGTATTACATTCTCCCCCCTTAAAGGAATTTCGTCCTTGAAATTCCAAAGGAATAAAAAAATGTAATATACATTCACTTTTTAATTTACACACCCATATCGCTCAGGCATGTGAACAACCATTCAAACCAAGTAATCATTTACATTCATAACTATCCTAAACACAAACATATAGGTCCTAGTTAAAGCATTAGCAGTCAAACATGGCATATAATGAACATGATCATGATAAATTGTGAAAGGTATAGTATAATGCAATTAATGCGATAATTGCACCTTATATGAATGACATGGTAGGGACATATGCATAGCAACATTAGTATAAAATACTAGCAGTTCTATATGAATTCAACTTTAGTGACATATGAGATAGTATATACTATAACATCCAATAAACATCGCATATAAGTCCTAACATCCAATTTAAGCAATTAAAACCTAACTCCTAGCAAATCACAGCAACCAAAAGAATGTACCGGCAAAGAGTTCAGGATAAGAAGTTGGTATTTTCTCCTTGGGCTCCCATGTACTCTCTACTGGATTGTCTCCTCATTGCACCTTCACTTACTTGATCACTTTATTCCTCAGCCTTCGAACTCTATGCTACACTATCCATGCAGGTCCTTTAGACGAACTAACTTTGGCTTCTACTTCCACATTCTCTAACTAACTAGATTCCACCACTATAGCTGAGTCATGTGCACATTTTCGCAAATGTGACACATGGAATACATTATGAACTCCAACCATTCTCTTTGGTATTTCCACTCTGTAAGCCAATCCTCCAATGTGCTCTAGCACTTGAAATGGTCCAACAAACCTCGGTGCCAACTGTCCTGTGTTTCCAAACATCATCACATGCTTAAGAGGAGATATCTTCATGAATATAAGTTCACAAACTTCAAATTTTAGATTCTTTCGTCTTTTGTCAGCATATGATTTCTACCAATCACATGCCACCTTTATCCTATTTCTTATCAATTCTACCTTCTACGATGTATCCCTTATTGTATATGGCCCAAATATCACCTTATCTCCCACCAACATGAAGGTGACTTGCATGGCCTTCCATACAATTCTTCGAATGGTTCCATCCCAATACTAACATGATAGTTGTTATTACACGTGAATTCCACTAATAGCAAATGATCTTCCCAAGCACCTCTAGTATTCAGAATACACACCCTCAACAAATCCTCTCACACTCTATTCACCCTTTCAGTCTGTTCATCTATGGGTGATATACTGTGCTCAAACTCAACTCCATCCTAATGCTATCCAGTAGGCTCCTCCGTAACTCACTCATGAAGAGTAGGTCTCTGTCACTAACAATATTCACTGGTATACCATGCAACCTCACTGTTTTCGTAATATATAATGTAGCTAAAGATGTTGTTGTTCTCGTGCTCTTTACATGAATGAAATATGCACTTTTCGTCAATCGAACCACCACCCAAATACTCTCATTACCTCTTCTTCTTCTTCGCAACCCATCTATAAAATCCATTGAAACACTTTCCCTCTTCCACTGCAGAACTTCTAAAGGCATCAGCAATCAACTCAGTTTCCTCTACTCCGCCTTAACGCTCTAGCAAGTGAGACATCTCGCTGCATACCTCGCCATATTTCTCTTCATCCCTGGCCAATAATAAACCCTCTTCATATCCCTATACATTTTTTCGCCACCAGGATGAATGGTTGTCCTCGAATGGTGACACTCTTATAACACCTCATTAATCAATTCCTTCAACTTCGGCACACATAACCTTCCATCCTGCCTCAAGTATCCTTTCTCATCCTTTTATATCGCTCCAAATGACTCGACGTCTCACCTTCTCCAATTGATCCATGATCACAACCAACCACGTGTCCTTTCTCCAAATCATACCAATCTTATCAACTCATGCAAGTTTAAGTTCCAAGGTTGCCAACAATCTAGGTGTAATATCCGCCGGTGGTCAAAAATCGAATCCATAAATATACTCCAACTGCCTCATCTCTAACATCATAGCACTTAATGTTGCATGTTTCCTACTCAATGAATCCACTACAACAATACTCTTTCCAGGGTTATAAGCAATACCGAGATCATAAGATGCTAAAAATTCCATCCATCTTTGCGGCCTTAAGTTCAAATCCCTCAATGAGAATAAATACTTCAACAACTTATGGTCTGTAAACATCAAAAATCTTTCTCCTAGTAAATAATGCCTCCATGACTTTAAGGCAAATACAATCGCAACCAATTCCAAATCACGTGTAGGGTAAAAAATTTCATGCGTATTCAGCTGCCGACTCGTATATTTTTTGTGAGATTTTTCATCTCATAAAACACCCAAGTATTTTTTATCTAGTAGTCACGATGCTTGTTTGCAAATAATTTAGTGAAAAACACCCAAGAATAATTTTTGTAGAACAGTAAATGAAGAAAAGCAAAATTAAACTGAGTAGGTGAATTAGAAAGCAATAGAGAATAAGCCATAATCAAAGACAATAGAGAATAAGCAATAATCAAAGACACAGAAATTTACAGTGGTTCGATGTTGTCGGCCTACGTCCACTTTGAAGATTATCCTTTATTAATAACTTATAAATCTTATTACAGCAATAGAAAGTAGCAAGTGTCTGATTACAATGGAGTCTCGAGTAACAAGCAGCAAAAAGATCATGAAAATGAACCAAAAGGCCTGTATTTATAGGGAGAGATGATGAGATATTTCGTTAAGATTTCGGCAGAAGGCTCTCTAGGTCCATAGGGGCCAACCATAACGATCGATGGCCCTAACTGGATGTTTAAGAACGATCGGCTATAGTTATGCCGATAATTATTTTTGTCTCCAAATGATGTGTGATTGTTTTTGGGGGGTCCCTTATGCATCCTGAACTTGCCCCTAAAATATGATGTCATTTTGAATTATAGATCGTGAGATATGGATCAACCCCTGTCCCATTTGAGATGTTCACTAAGTTATACCGATCATTATAAAGGATCGGCAAAAACGATCAGCCTTCTTCGTATCTTAAGGTTTTGACTTGCGATCGTTTTTGTAGGCTTCGCTCTTTAATATATTGATGCTCTAAAAGTTTCAAGTGGATTGGCCTTATGGATTTTGAGATATCGATCTTTGTTGATTTAAGCTGTTTTATGGATTGTTCCCAATTGATCCATATAAATCTTTGCTTTGTCCGTAATTCAAGCGTATGAACTTTGATCGTCTTGAAACTTGAATTGTAACTTCATGGAACTATGCCAATCACTCCATACTGATTGCACCTCGATTAGGACCCATTTCGGTTTTTCATACCATCGTCCATAATGTCGTATATAGTCGATTCTAAAAGATGATAACCATCCATTCCTAGCCAAGTCGATGATATCATGGCCTAGCCAAAAGGCGGGATAACATTTGCCCTCCAAAGTACGTCTTACTGCGAACATGACGTGCTTTGAATCATCGCAAGCCAAAAAGTCGAAAAGAAATCCATTTGGTTTATCAAATATTCATTATCCTTTTATCGAATTGTTTTCTTATCGAGGGTCATAATTTACTTATTCGTCATGATGATTGGTTGATTCCTAATAGTATAAATATGGAATTATAACTTATTGGTGATCATCTTGTTTTGTTTCTGGCGATTTCTAAACTTCAACAACTTGGTTTTAATCTTTCTTCGGTCAATTTCAGGTGAACATTCAATTTTTATTGATTTCAAAGAATCAAATTTTGAAGCATATACCAGTACGTATACGTGTTTGTACCTGACTCCCGATCACGATTCCATGTTCACGGGTCGTTGTCAAGTTTTGAAATTTTACAAATAATATTTAATGATCGTTATTTCCATTTTTATGAAAACGATCATCCCTGATCGTTAGTCTTTCTCTCTCTATATTTTTTTAACGATCATTGTCGATTATTAGGACATATAGAGGAGTTTTGGATCGCTAGGAGTTATGGAACGATCGATACAAAGTCGTCACCATGAAACGATCGGTATAATTTCAGGGCCACAAACGATTGGTATACGACCTACCTATATAAGCATCTGTACTTAACCATTTTTTTCCTTCATCCTTTAGTTCATTTCATATTGTTCCAACTTGAGGTAGAAAAAGAAAAGGCAGGTCTCCCTTCTTTATTCCCTTACCGATCCATAAAACGATCCGCTCTAAAAATCAATTTCCTTATTCACGAACCATTGTCGTGCTTCTCTAGATCTCACTTTGATTCGAATTCGAATCCATCTTCTTTTCTCAGATCTCAAATTAGGTAGGTCAATCCATACATGTTTTGTAATTTGAGTACGAGACATCTAGTGTTGATAATCTTGTGTAGGCTAGCTTAGTTGGGGAAGTCGTTCGATAATCTAGTTGGAAAGGATGGGAGTTGTGAAAGATGAAATTATTAAGCAAAGGAAATGATGCAAACCGATCTGCTACGATCGTTCTTGGACGATTGGCAAAACCTTGGACATAGACGAATCTAGAGTGGATGATGGTGACAATGTACCGATCATTATGGAGTGATGTTGAAGCTTGGGTGTTTAACGATCGTCTATGAACGATCGGCAGTGTTTTGGAGTTAGGGGCTTTTGAGGTGAAAAAGGTAAGGTGGTACAATCAGTTGATGGCATGGAAATAACGATCGGTATGGAAGGTTATCGAGGATGATCGGTGAACATGGACAATAATAACAATCGGTATAGCTGAGTTCAGGAATGATCGGTAGGGATGTAATGAATGAACGATCGGACTATTGGGTGATGCGAACGATCGGGTGAAATGAATAGAGTGAACGATCGACATGCTTGACTAGGTTGAATGATCGATTGTCGGCTATCAAGATCCAAAAATGGGTTCCAAACAAATGAACTTGAGTTTAAAGATGAGCTTCAACCTTGCATATTTAAGTGAAGACTTATGACTCATATTGGATTTGGACTGCATATTCGGTAATATATGACATCTGAACTTTGACTTGAGCTAATGCCTTTGACCACTCTCTTGAAGCTCATCCATGATCTGAATATAAATATCGAACTTTTACTTGCTGCCGATCGACCATGAAACTTAAAATGCATCGTCCCTTAATGACATAAAGAAACAGCTGAGATGGTCAAGAACGATGGTCTCTCTGGTTAAACCTCGAAGTCTCATCGTCTTCTCCATCTTTAGTTTCATATATCTTATTATGGCTTTACCTAGCACTTTACCACACCACACTAGCACGCACTATGCACCGGGGGGCACAGGTTACTTTATCTAATCATGATTTTTACTAAGTTTAATAGCAATGGGTTCTAGACATTATGGGTGTCTTGCGGCTATGCCAGCTGGATCATCTTCTCAATAGGATAATCTTGATGTTGAATCAAGTTCTACAACTGAGTCTAATAGTCCATCCTCTAGTCATTATTTGGAGCAACCGGAAAGCCTAAGACCTCAATTTGATCTTTCTGATGCAATTCCCATTCTTCCACCAGAAGTTGTCGATCCTGCTCCTAACACTCTAGTGGATGCATTTATCCTAGAAAACCCTACTGATTCCATAGCCTCTAAAATTAAGGAAGATGCTCTTCATCGAATATGCATAAAGCACGAAATGCCTTTTAGCGATGTGTTGGTTCCGTCACAGGATGACAAGGCTCATAGACCCCCAGATGGATATATGACATGCAACAAGTTCATGTGCTGGGCCGGATGCATCCCGCCATTTAACTCATACATTCGGGAAATTCTCCATTATTTAAGGATAGCTCCAGCGTAGCTTCATCCGAACAACTATGCTCTTCTCAAGTGTACTTATATGGTATTTATGGACTTCTTGCATCGTCCTCCAATCATCGATGACATTCAGTTCATATTCTCTTTCAAGTGACGGACAGGGAGTCTTTTGTTTACATTTCTTGAGTTGGTAAAAAGCTGACAGATTATAACTGGCGCATGGAAAAAATTAAGCGCCTTTAAAAGCGAGTGGTTCTTTGTTCATTATCTGCCTGGTTTCGCTCGACAATGGCTGGAAAGACGTAAGTGTTATCCACTATCTTTATATTAGCACGAAAAATCTATATTCAGGTCCTACTCCTGACTAAGTAACTCCTTTATAGGCACCGTCACTCGGCCTAGCGGTAATATGTATGAGGAGGCGGTCATAACTCTGAAAAATGCACCGCCTAAAAATAGGAACATCGAGTATCTACTTATGGATGAACATGTAACTTTTTACTTGATAGAAGAGGGCCGCATCGTAGGGCTAACTAAAGTCACTCAAATTGTAGGGATAAGACCATGGGCTGTAGTCAGTCAGAGGGATAATCGAACCGAGCCCGTCATGCCCCTATCTAGGGGTACTCTGGAATTCACTGGTATCGATGCCAAAGGAGATAAAGGAGATGTGCCCGGTCACAATAATGATGAATCTGGTCTTGGAGTCGAGGTCAAATCCTCACAGACCTCAAAGCCCACAATTCTCGACAGGAGAAAAACGAAAACATTTGTTCATAAACTTCCAAAGAGTCATCTTTCTGACCAATTCAAGTCGTCGATGGTGCCTAAGATTATTCAAGATGAATCTTCTTCATAACCGTTAGAGTGTTCAAGTCTAACGCTTGATTCTTTGTCTGGTCTACCAATTCCGCATGACCTTGATGTTTTCATTTTACTGATATGAGCATCGAGGGGTCGGAATTCCCAACTAGAACTGGCACTGAGATTCCAACTTCTAGAGGAGAAATTACTCCAATGAGAAAAGCTCCTGCACCTGGTTTGTTGGGGTGTAACACAAGGACACTTGCACACACTTGCACCCCTTAACATTGCAATATGCTCGACTTGTGATTTTTAATGCTTAAAGTTGATTGACTTCTGTTTTCCTTTGCAGATGCGATGGTGAAGAAATGGAACATGTTTGATTCCCTCCGAGACATACATTACTAATCATTTGGTTCACGCTCCTGCTCTTATCGTCAAGGTGGTAGTCAAGAGTATTATGATTCCAGTTATTGCTCCGATTGGGACCGGGGTCATCAAGATAGAGGTGATAGGGATAAGCCACCCTAAGATAAACATCGATCAAGATTGAGATCTCCCCCTCCAAAGGGTTTCGAGAAGCCAACTGATCACCGGGACCTACCTATCGATCCCTCTCGTGGTCCTCCTCCCGCTTCAGTTCCCCCATAGCCTTTGGTTCCTTCTCATTCTCAGCAGCCCAGTGATCTTCGCCGCCATAGCGAACATGTTGCCGCCCAAAGACTCGGCAAAGAAAGTACTAAAGTTGAAACCGCTACTGAAGATCCTACGGTCAATCCAGCTGCTCGCATGGCACAACTTCGTGAAGAGTTTTGGAATTCATGCTTTAAAGGATTCTTTTTTCCTCCCAACCTGAAGAGGGTCTCAGAACATGTTCAAAAAATGAATATTGACTATGTAACTGATATCCATATGCAGTACCGTGAATGGATGCAGGTAGCAGAGAAAATGTCAAAAGTATCTTATGAGCGCGCGGTGGAAATCGAAATGTTAAAACACAAGGAAGTTTAAGATAAAAGAATTATCGATACTTTGGGAAACGAGTTAGAGGCTTCTAGGACCGCCCTGGCAGAGGCTAAGGGAAAAGCTAATGCTGCTGTCAAATCCATGGAGGAGTTGAAATCCAGTCATCTTGATATGGTTTAGGTATTGCATCATCAAAATCAAGATATAGCACTCAAGCGGGAAACAGTTCGAAGTAATGAATCTGCAGCCTTGAAGGAGATAGCGAAACTAAAGGCTAAGCTCGAGTATGCAAATAGGGAGAAAGATGATGCTCAGAAAATCACTCAAGATGCTTGTGACGAGCTCATGAATGTCAGACTTGAGAGAGACACGGCCATTTAAAGTGCCAAAAATGTTGATGCACTTATTCGGCGTGCAGTAGAAGCTACCAAGGATAAGGTTAGGGAGGAGATAATGAATGAGCTTGACCTTATTCTTTACAATGCTAACATTCTCAAGCATTGAAATTTAATATGGCTTGGTGATGATTATCCCTACCAGCTCTGGCGCACGTGAGAATTTCTTGTTGCAGAAAAAAAAGAAACTCCATAATACGGAAGATATCGGTCTTCCTAGGCTTGAAAGTGAAATACTATTTGGTGATGAACCCAAAACATTGCATGATATCCAGCTTACAGTTCAAAAAGAATATGCTGCTGCTTCTTCACATGAAGTGGGTGTAGGATCCGGGTCGACACAACCTGGTATTACAACTAAATTTCCCCCAGCACCTCATATTATCTATAGCTCTTCACCAGATCCTTCAACCATTACCGAATATTATCCAGACAAGCCATAGCTTTCTCCAATTACCGAATGCATCTCTGAGGACATTTTGGCTCAACTTGGGAGCCACATCGAGGAAGGTATTTCGTCGACATTCTCCGTCTTTCAAAAAGTTGGGGTGTTATTTGTTGATATTTCTAATCTTTTTGCCTATTTTTTCTCAGCTTTAAATCTGCCAGGCGTCGTTCCTCTTTCCTCACAAGAGCCTCAATTTAGATCACAAGCGGCCGCGGTAGAATCTAATAAAGTTACAACTTCGGCCGTTGCTCTGGGTGCTCAAGAAGAAGCCTTTGTTATTGATGATTAGTTCATGGAGGCATTGTTCAAGGAAGAAAGTGACCCACACCATGAAATTCCCTTTGATGAGGATGTTTTGATCATGGGTTCTTCCAACCCCACTAATGAGCTTAGAATGAAAGAGCGCATTGAGAGGGAAGAATTATTGAAAAAGAAGGCAAAAACTAAGCCTGTTGATTTGGACTTCAATGAACCGATTCCTATCCCACTCCAGATGATCCGTCCTGGCCGGACAAATCCCCGGGATGAGGTCCCCCCCGCTTCTAATGCTGAGAGTGCCTCAATCCCTCCTTCTTCTAAAGATGAAACCGCCTCGATCCATACAACTAAAGATCTTTCTTCGAAGAGAAGCCGAGGCAAAAAAGGGTTGAAGAGAGGATCGAGTGAGAGTTCGAAAGGAGCCACTCCAAAGAAGCAAAGGAAAGATAGGAAATCCAAGAAATAATCTTTGGGTTGGTGTGATATGTAAATAGCTTGGATGGCTACTATTTCTTTTCATTGGTCGTGTTTGTTTGGGTACGACCCCCACATTTATTTCTCATTTTGGATCAACTTGTATTGTGTACAACAAGTTTTAGTGTAAATAAGAATTCATTTATTTTTGTATAGAATTCTTGTATACCCTTGTTTAAATTATCGAGCTATAACATTTTCCATTTTATGTATTTTTGATTCGTTGCTCGTCGGATCGGATATCGATCTGATTTATCCATCCCAAGACCTCCCTGAGGTCGTGGCCCCGAGTTATATCAAACACTAGGTTCGAGCCTTAGTGTTACACTTTTCAAATTCAGCGGTTTGAGTAATTGTACTCTTGCCCCCAGTCTCGGGTTAGCGGAGTTAGGTGGTGGATGGTCGAACTCCATCCTTGGCGAGTTTACACTCCTCCTGTCGTTTTCAGGCTAGAGTTTATGAAATAATGAGCGGTCAAACTGCGCTCATCTATTTGTTTATACTCATCCCCGCACTCCGAGGATAACAGTTAGTTAGTGGGCGATCGTGTCACACCCTTTTATCTCATTTATGCTTGTATCTACACTCTAAGGACGAAAGCCATTTCGTAGGTGGTCGGTCACACCAATTTAGCATTTATACTCATATTCGCACTCTAGGGACGTGAGTTATTTGGAAAACTGTCGAGTTCATTTTTCTTTAGTTAGTCATTCTGTTCTTGAGTATGGGGTTTGATTCAATAAGTGAATTGTCGAATCTCAATCACTTCAGAATTATGTCGATCCCATCGGACGATGAGATTCAACTGGTTATATATCACAACTAACATGTACTGAGATTCAGTTGGTTATATATCACAACTAACATGTACTGCGATGGCATGTCTTAGATATGATATAAAATTCAAAGTTCTATTGCTGAATAAAAAGTAGTGATGTAACTTGTCTTATTACATATTTGGAAAAACAAATGCTAAAGAAAAGTCTGAAACTAAACATGGTTGAATGAAAAGGAAATAAACTAATTGAAATAACATCGCAAGTGCTCGCTATTCCACACCCTTGGGAAAATGATGCCATTAACAGTCGCCAGCTTGAAGGTTCTTTCTCCAAGCCTCTGCTCGATGACATACGGTCCTTACCAGGTTGGATTCATATGTGACGGGGCAGGAAAAACCCATTTTAAGATGAGATCGTCGATTTCAAAGGTTCTATGTCGGACTTTATTTTTGTAGTATCGGGCGACTCGGTGCCGATGTGCAGCTACCTTCAAATTAGCTTCCTCACATTTTTCATCTATAAAGTCTAGAGATTTCAAAAGGAGATATTTGTTCGTTTTGGGATCAAAATAAGTTACTCAATGAGAAGGAACTTCGAGTTCAATAGGAATAACAGCCCCGAAACCATAAGCGAGAGAAAGTGGAGTATAGCTAGTCACGGACTTCTGGGTGGTCTTATAAGCCCTTAACACTATCAGGAATTCATGCACCCACTTGCCTCTAGCCTTTTCCAAATGCTTCTTTAGAATGGACATTATGACTTTGTTCACAGCATCAACTTGTTCATTCGCTTGAGGGTGAGCAACTGCCGCAAATCTCTTTTCAATACGAAGCTGACAGTAGAAGTTTTTGAATGCGGCAATTTCAAATTGAGTCCCGTTGTCTGTTACAATAGTTCATGGAAGACCAAAGCGACAGATGATGTTCCGGACAATGAAATTGATTACTTTCTTAGTTGTAATCGAGGCTAAAGGTTCTACATCGTCCCATTTGTGAATAATCAACTGGAACAATAGCGTACTCTATACCACCTTTAGAGATCGGTAAGGAACCGATAATATCTATGCCCCAGATGGTGAACGACCATGGGCTAACCATTTGTGTAATTTTGGTCGTTGGAGCTCTTGGAACTTTTTCATATATTTGGCACTTGTCGCATCACCTTACATAATCGGCAGCATCTCGATTAACTGTCGGCCAATAACACTCATAACGAAGTATTTTCTTTGCTAAGGTTTGCCCCCAGTATGATCGCCACATTCCCCTTCATGAACTTCTTTTAGGACCCGTTTTATCTCATCATGAGCGATATACCGGAGTAGAGGAATAGAAAAACCCTTAATGTACATAATTCCTTCTTGCATGATATACCATGAAGTTGTGCAAAGGATTTGTCGCTTTTCATTGCTTTGTTTGTGAAAAACTCCTTGTCGCAAATAATCTTTAAACGAAGTTATCTATGATTCCTTCTTAGGCTCCATCTCTAGTACTTGGTCAATTTCCATCAGATTTCTACTTGGGGCATTTTGTACGTAGACTGAAACCAGGCCCATCAGTTTTTTTTGAGAGAAATGTGTGATCCTCAAAAGTAGAGGAGAGAACACATGTGTGTGTGTATCATTGAAAACAAAGGAGCTTCCAGCATGTCTGGCAGAAAACAAATCATAATACAAAAAATCAAAGAAAACTGACTTAGGTACTTCTAGAATGAGCTCCGGCAAGGCCACCGCCCATTACACCTCAATATCGAGCTCCGGCAAGGCCACCGCCCGATAATGAGGTGTTAGAAGTACCCAAAACCATGGAGCAACCCAGTGTGAATAAGATTGATAAGCAGCTCTAGTAGAGGAAGAACGCCTCACTGCAAACGCGGAAGATCCAGAATGAATGCCTCACACAGAAATAACGCCACACTGCAAATGCAAAAGAATTGAAAAGAATGCCTCACCGCCAATGTGGAAGATCTAGAATGAATGCCTCACTGCAATCCTGGCGACAGCAACCCTGAAAACCAGCAACTAGTAATCTAGCACCATTTCTGGCCTAAACCTGTATCTGTAGATGGAACTAAAAAAATATAAGAGTAATACATATATATGTATTGATGAAGTAAAAGTAATAAAACTAAAGTTAAAATTATAAAAAAATAAAGAAACTAAAATAAGTGAAAGACTAATAAAAGGATCAAAGTTCATTATGCAACATCTTTACTAACTCTAAAGTTATGAAATATTGATTTCGAAAACAAAAGGGCATAAAAAGAAACAAAATATAAAGCTAAAAGCCTATAAACTATAAAATCTATAAAAAAATTAACATTATGCTCCTTTGATCAAAAGAACATTATGGTAATCTATAATATCCTCATTCAAATTCAAGAAAATGTTAATGCTATAATTATTATTATTAAAAATATTGTATTTTTGTTTAAATAACTTAATGCTATTTCTAACCTTATTTAGATATTCCTTAAAATGATTATTTTTAGCTAATCAATATTTATATTTGAGATCCAATTGAAACAAAATGATGCTATTGTAAATATCAATCTATTAATATGACTAGAATTATTATTAAAAAGTCTCTGGTTTCTCTCAAACCAAATATACCAACATATTATAATGAATAAAAGTATCTAGTAAAAATCTATTTCCTTTTTTAAACTTAAATCTTAAATTATTCAAGTAGAAATCACAATCAGAAACTTCAGTTATAAGAATAAAGTTAAAGATTTTAAGAGTATTGTTAAGAATGTAACAAGTATTCATACAATCATAATATATATGATTAATATCTTCAAAATGCAATTTACAAAAAGTACATTTATTATCAATTTGCATATTCTTTCTTTTTAAAATTCAATAGTATTTAGTTTCCTATGCATGATTAACCACATATGAATCTTAGCTTTTGGCGGAGCATTAGCTTTCCAAATAAAATTAAAGTGTTTTAATAACGCCTGAGAAATTAAGAAATTTATATAAAGAATTAGAAGTGAATTTCTTACTTTTGTCCCATTCCCAGTTAATAATATCATTTTCATTATCAATATGATATAAATTCAATCTTGCACATAATAAAGAAAATTGTCTAAGAGTTGTGCCTTCTAGGATTCTATTAAAACTAAATTTCCAAGAGGGATCATTATCCGGAGAAAAAACATCTATAATTAAAGCATTTTTAAAGTTACAAATATTAAAAAGCTCTTTAAGTTCTATCCTAAGAGGAACAACAGATAACCAACGACCAAGCCAATAAGAAGTATTATTTTCTGAATGAACAATCATATTAGTACCAAGGTTAAAAATCCCATGACATTCTAAAATTGATTTCCAAAAATTAGACAATTTATTAATAACTGTAGGTGTAATTTGGTATAAATTATTACTACCATTATAATAATGTTTAGAAATAATTTCTTTCCAAATAGAATTTGTAACGGCCCGCCTTTTTGGATGTTTTAAGCAGACACACATGCCAGACTCAAACCATTCAAAAGAGCAGATTGTTATGGGGTAAATAAGAAAAGGAGAAAGAAATAAAACAAATGCAGAATCTTGCAGTGGAATGACAAAATATAATAATCAAATAACGGTTCATGAAGCTGTTTACAATTAAATTTGATTATACTATACAATACAAAATCAGAGTTACAGATAACAAGAATAAATAAATAAATGCAGCGGAACAACATGATGTAGTGGAATAAATATATCAAATAATAATAGTACAAATCTTCGTCTTTGTCCTCCAGAATAAGGTCTTCAACCCTGAAATGCTCAGGCTGACCCGAGCGAATTGAAAAGAAATAACACTCGGGTCAGAACAAAAAGGTCTTACGTAAGTTAAATCAATAGTAAATAAATATGAGTGTAACGGCGTCAGAGATGTTTATGGGGTTTGACATCTCCTATCCAGTGTCTACCGTGGGTATAGTAACTTAAGAGATGTTCGGGATTCCCGTCTCCTAAGGATCCGTTAAACTATCTACTATGTAGTATAATACGCTATTATAATATGTCTACAGTAAAGTAAAGTATTAAAATAGTGTTAAGGCATTACCCATATCCCCCTTAACACATTTTACATAACGCCATTGTCTATACTGATACTATAAACTCCACCAGCAGGTGGGCTATCAGGGAACACTCCATAGGTACGACATGAAACAAACTTGTAGAAGGTGCGATAGGGCATGTGACATGGCACTCAAGGCAATGCCAGGGTAGATATACCAATTGCACCCCCGGACTGGTGGTAACGCATAGTAGCTACTACCGCCCACCTCGGAACACACTCCCAAATCAAAATCAAGGGTGGCCACCAAATCAATCACAAGGTCAGAATATAGTATCGAAGAAATGTGCCCGATCGGAGAAATGACCTCACTTGGCCCGGTATCGCTCATGTTTTAGCCACATCAAGCTGACTCACGGGAGTCAGGGTCACGTAAATACCTCATACAGAATCGTTCGCCAAACCTTCCTACTTCATTTCTGGAATCTCCACCACGTACACAGTTGTTAAAGTGGTTTTCAGTATTGGCAGAGAGTATGACAATATCTGATCCCGGTCTCTTTAACAACCAAACGCTTATTTCACACCGGATGGTTCTTTTGCATTTCCAAAACCATTTCATAATTGATATCAAAATATCATATTCAATTCAAACCATATCACTTTCAAAAATATATTCACTTTGAAATCATATTCACCCTTGAAACCATATCACATTTGAAATCATAGTTTCAAAATTATGTTTCCTTGCAGAAGTCATATTTCCAAAATAGGTTAAACTCTCATTTCAAAATTTCATATTAAATCAAATATGTTATTTAGATCCCGACTTAGGTTACAATGTCATTTAACCATATTCACTTTAGAATCGAGGATTTGAATATGAACCCATCTACTTTATTGAGTTTGAAATTTTTGAAAAATAGTTTAGATAGTTATAAATAGTTTAACAAAGTTAAAAATAGATTTTAGGATAGTTAGAATACTCTAAAATATTTTAAATAGATTAAAATAGTTTTTAAATTGGTTTAAGATAGTTAAATAGATTTAAAATAGATTAAATATAATTAAATAGATTAAATAGCTTTAAAATAGATTAGTTAGATTTAAAATAAATAAAAGATGGTTTAATTAGTTTAAAATAAATTAAATTGGTTTAAAATAGGTTAAAATAATTAATATAGTTAATAGAGGTTAAAATAGTTTAATAAATTTGAAAATCTTAATAATTATAAGTTTTAAAATAATGTATTTTTAAACAGTTTATATTAAAACATGAATTTGGAATTTTTATGAATTTAACTATTTATTATACTTCAACATATGTGGGTCATTTCAAATTCCCCAAATCAACAAAACCCAATTTCAAATCTTTCAATTCAAATTCTCAATCAATTATTTAATTCCCATATCGACTTTTAACCCATGTTTGAAATATCAATTAAAATTACTCCAGTTTCAATATGTTTCAAAGTTATATTTCAAACAATTCAAATAACTCAATTCTGATAAATTTCACTTACATTTCAAATTAAACTTTAAAATTTCAATTTAATTCCTTTAACAATTCTTTTAAAACAATTCTAAATTTAACATAAAACTCCAAATTCGATAATAATTCAATTTATTTAAATCAATTTTTATTTCAAAATATCATTTAACTAAATTCAAAATTTTAGGATTTGAAATCATTTAATTTAACCAATCCAGTGTCCGTATATAATTCTCTACCCTAGGGTCAAGTGATACAGATATTTATCATTTCAATCTGCAATTTAAAATTTTACGGTTATATATCATTTCAAACCGCAATCCCGAATTAAATAAAATCCATAAAATCGCTCGAGTCTATCATTTCAACCCATAACGATTTTTCCTTAATCTATAGATCGTTCGGGCCTATATCATTTCAACCCATAGTTAACTTGCAATATTATAACAATATAAAATACAACATCCAGTCATTCAATATCAAAAATCAAACATACATCACAATCATCAGCCAAATCAATCAATGAACATCAATAGATAACTGATAATCAATACAGGTATTAAATTGACAATTTACAATTCAATAACAAATTAAACGATAATTAAATGCAATAAAAGTCAAATTTTAACCAGAATGACAATTTAACATACCGAAGAGCAATCAATAAATTTCTAACCACATCATAAATTAAATTTAACTAACAAAAAATAGTTTAGTAATTGTGAGTGGGTTAAAACACACCTTTGATTTTAAATCGAATTGAAATCCAATTTAAATCCAAAATTCAAACAGTCTCAGAATTCATCCAAACCAGCGTCAAAACGTCCAAAATTTCGATATGATCCCAACAAAACAAACCGCGCGTGAATCAGACCTCATGTGTAAAAGTTATTCGAGTTTGAAGATTACACAATTTGAATTTGAAAATAAACTAAATAAAAAAAATAATTTACACGTCACCCTCTTAAGCTTGAGCACGTGAAACCCTAGCTCCAGACATTCTTATGCACGCACGAATTAACAGAGCCGCCCCCATCCAATCTCGATCGCCACCGCCCTAAGGCCATCACGGCCATGCCCAGGTGTTCGCGCCCCCTTCGCTCGGCCTGCCGCCCTCACCTAAGGCGCGCGAGCCTCCCTACGGCACCCGATCACCATGCGATAAGCCCAGCCGCCCCCATTATGAAGAAACCCTAGTTGAATTCTTTTGGTCGATCTGACCATCAATTCGACGAACGATCCATGCCGATGAACTCCCCTCGGTCCTCTCTACAAAACTGTCCTCAAATCGACGATCCATCGTCGTTGATCGTTACATGATGAACGACCGAGGCATAATCACCCAATTCCGGCCACACAGAAACCTAGATCGAAAAACGAACTACAGATTTGACATGCGCTCGTCGAGAGCGTCAAATCGATATATAATTCGATATATTTTTAGGGGATTAATTTTTGGAATTGAATTTGAAATTGAATTGAGGGTTTGGAATTTTGGATATGTTCTGCCATTGGAAAGGAGGAGATATGTAATGACCCTGACTCGACCTTCGAAAATCGACATCAAATACCACGCTCGTATTCGACTACCGGAGATTCGAATGCCGAATCCGGTTCGCCGAAGCTTATAACACATTAAGTACAACAGCACAGCGGAAAAAGAAATGAATATATCATTGATACAACAATGGATACAATATCTGATGCAATATGATACAACAGATCCATAAATATCAGAGCAGAATACAATAGCGGAAAAATGACACAATATAGATAATCTTCAGAAGAGAATCCAACACCATACTGCAACACCATCTCCAAAACTCAAAGACTTCCAAATCCGAAGGCTCAAACTCCTATCAAGCTGATTGTAGCAACTCGGTAACATAACTCCAAAGCAAAGATAGCTCGAACCACCATCATTCTGAACTTGAAGCAAATACGATCCCCAATGCAATCGCCAAACCAAAGACTTCTAGATCCATATCTACTATCTACTATCTGATAACCTGACTCTAGGCTGCCCATGTGGAAAATTGTGAGCACCCAGAGTTTAGAAAGGAAACAATAAACTCCAGGTCAGTCATGGGACTGGTGTGAGCAAACAAAAACAGTTTTATCTTTTAAACAACAAACAACAAAAGAAGTAGAAGAAATCCGCAATGCTTTCTGGAAAATGAAACTACCATAAGGCCTCCCTACACACACACAATGCAAGCGCACAATTCAGGGAGATTTCTCCTTATGAAAGTCAAACATGCTTGATACATGAAAATCCTTTTGATATTATTATTAGTGCATAGTGCAAAAAACATTTTGAAAGTATAATATTAATCTTAGACAGCATACCACCATTATGGTATACCTACTATAGCTACCATGTTCAATAGCAGGTTACCGCTACATTCCATGGCAGGTTATACAACTAAAACCGTACAGGGCTCGTATTGTTTTGTTTGGATTTCCAACAAATGGTCAGGCTAAGGAACTTCCTATTGCCACATGGGTACGCCTATGGAGGGACGCCCCGAGAACCTAATCGGATCTCTGCCAACACAAGGCCGGGTTACCTCTATAACTAGGTAACTACTACACGAGTATGCCATCCCCCGGTCGTAACCAACCTTTATCCGAGCGCTCGTCACCAACAAATTCCAAAAACCACATAGGTTAAGTATTTGGGCTCCATACCCTGATACCACCTTTTATCCAGAAGGAAATGCACATACCCTAAAGGGTGCGACCCTCATAACCTTGCTGCCTCCTTCCTGTTTCGACCATTTCCGGGTTGTGAGGTTCGACGAAGTCTCGTCCACAAAGCTACGCTTTTCACAAAAGCCATGCTTCGATCAACAAATGATCAGCAGCACTCAGCATGCCACATTACCAAATTGGGAATGTATCACTAGTAAATATCAACTACATAATCTCTGAGCTCGTACGTCTCAGAGAAGGGTGTTAAGCTAAGAGAATAAATTCTCCGCCACCAAACAGAAATGTATTTGATAGAAACCAGCTTTACATCTCAAAGTGTAATGTCAGACATACATCCATACAAGTCCGTCCCGGGTTCGAACGGAACCGAAGGCACTTCCAAAGAAGCCCTTGCAAATCTGGATATCCCCTAATCACATCCGGACTCCCCATCACAAAGGGTTATATAAATCTCTATATCGGGGATCAGCCAGTGTAGAGACGTTCGACAGGTAATCCTTTCACTTTCAAAAATACCCGGTCTTCACCACCGTCTTCAAATGCTATCCAATTCGACGTATCATTAATTCAGAATGGGTTTTATGACATAAAGTCCTCTCCCGGCTAAACCGAATAATGAGCGCTTATTTTAAAAAGCATATGGATATATTGGGATCTTAGTTAAGTCACAATTTTTAATCCCCAAAACCTTTCTTTTAAAATGGTTTAAACAAAATTCCACTTTAATCTTTTAAAACAAAAGATCCACCTTTTTATCTTTTGAACAAAAGATTCACCTTTTAAAATCCACTTCAATTTGAAACAAAGGTTCACCAATCTTTAACAAAGATTCATTCATAGCTTTCAAAACAATTTACATTTCAAATTCGAAATCCTTTCACAAAACTGGAAATCCTTTCCTTTATATAAAAGCTATTATCATTTGAAAACAAAGGTTTTTCGTTTTCAGAAAAATCCGATCAAATATACACAAGTTATAGGCTTTAAAGTATAGAATTGGGTTAAATTTAAATTCCCAAAATAACACATTTAAAATGGTTTAAAATCCATATATATTATTGTATAACTTGTATAACCTTTCAAACCATAGTTTCCAAAATAATTTCAAAACAATTTCAAAACTTAAACAAGATATATTCAAACTAGATTTCAATTTCAAACTTCCTTTTCAAAAGCTTTTCATATTCAACCCAATTCCATTTCCAAAACCATTTGGATTCAAAATTCAACTTTTAAACTTTTCACCATTTGAATAAAATAATATTAAATTCAAAATATCTGTGACTTAACCAATTTCCTCATGAAATCCATATTTGTGTGTGTGTGAGTGTGGTCCAGGGGTTTTACACAATAGTGCAATATCATCAATCATCACAGATTCAAGCACAGCAATATTGATAAGCGGTATAATCCTATTACGCTTATCTTCCATTCACAGATTCACAGATAAATATGTAAATTCAACACAGATAAATAATTTACACACAGCTCACTTCAAACATTTTACATCATAGAATATTACACATCAGAGATATCAATCAATTCAAGGCATTCAATACAATTCAATCATCCATAAGTAAGATCGATTAATCACCTGATTAATTTAAACCAGATTAATTACTTATGAATTCAATTACTAATCTTGCTTAATTAATATTAATTAGTTACAAACCATTTTAATTAGTTATTCTTTAATCATTTATTAATCAACCTTTTATAATAAATTAATTAACCTTTAGTTAACTAATTATCCTTTAATTAATTATCTTTAATTAATTACATTAATTAATTGACCCTTAATTAATTACCATTTAATTAATTATCCTTAATTACTTATAACAAGTGATTATCCCTAATCACTTATATTAATAAATCACAAATTAATTACATTGAGTAATTGTCCTTTAATCACTTGATTAATCAACTTTAATCATTAATTAATTACTTTTAATTAAGTAATTATCTTTAATTACTTAATATTTAATCAATTTAAAAGATAAACCATTTATCTTTATTATTTTAATTATCATTTAAATCCTATTAATGACCTTTGGATTTAATTATAAATTACCAATTTAACTTAGACCTTTAAGTTAATTAATCGTCAAAATTATTTTATCTTCTTAATTAACTCCTTAATTACATTATTAAGTTTATTTAAAAAAAATAACTTTAAAATAAAGGTTATGTATATATTAAAACGCTTTTAAACTTAATTACTTCAAAATAACCTATCTTAAACTTTTAATTGATCCCAAACTTAAATCAATATATATTTTCAAAAGAATAAGCTTAAATTTATAAACTTGTATTTTCTTTTTCTTTCAAAAACCTATTATCATTAAAAAAACCCGAGCTAACATTCAATTTCCTTGAGCCCAAACTCGAGTTCCCCATATTCTTCTTTTCCTTGGAGCAAAACCATCATTTTCCTCGAGTCCATACCCGCGCCTCACCTTTCTTCCCAAATTCAACAGCAACCACAAATATGACATGCACCTATACATCATGCACACCACCACGATCACCTCCAACCAACCTCACTACCTTCGACAAGTCATCAATGATCCCTACTATCGCTCCGACCATCCCACTCTAGCGATTTCATCGGAAATCTAAACTTGGCTATTCGATCAATTTTCTGGAATAAAACCCCTTTGACCAAATTGCCTCGCCCCCGCCACCAAAGACCACCAGAGGTCATGCGAACCCTACCAAAACTGCTTCACACACCTACGCCTCTCCTTCCCCAGGTCCGATCGCCTCAATTGCCTTGACGATTACGCAGTTGCCTCTGAAACATCGCCGACCCAACAAGCTTATAAAACCCTACATCGATGAACCTACGCCGCGCTGATCATCTGAAAAATCTATTACTATTTTTCCATCAATCTGCATCCTCCAGGCTATCTTCGTCATAAAGCCCGATCCACGAAACGTCGACGATCACCAGAATTTGACGAAAATGATAATTCCATTCAACTAGCATTTTCTTACAATTTAATAATCTAAAAATCTTGAAACCATTACCTAAAATCATAATTTTCTAATACGAATTGAGTTATAGAATTGAAACACGATTTCCAGACAATTGATTTTCTGCCTTGAATTAACTTTTCACTATATATTTCTATTTTTGAAATATTTACTCAATATTTTTCACTTGAATCTATTTTTAGAAATGATGTTATACACATACAAACACTTTTCATTCAGAGATCAAAGTCTAAAATTGTTTAGGTGAGATGATGTGAATTTTTTTTCTGAACAGGTTTTAAAACCTGTAATCTATGAACAGAGCTTAAAATACAGACATGCATCACATATATACATATACATGCAGGCAAATTTACATCCATACAAACAATTAGCACCACTTTACTTCACAAAATCAAAGTATAACACAGATTCAAGTATCAATGGGTTAGTTTTCTCACCTGTAGATGATGCACAGAGAAAGACAGAGCTTGGATATTTGAATTTGGGTTTGAAAACTGGGAACTAGAACTTGATTGAACAGAGAAGCAAATAAGCCTGGATTTGAATTTTTTTGACTTTGATCTTTGAATGTTGTACTTTGATCTGGCCCTAGATTTGGTTTGAATTTGTTTGATTTCTGGTTTGAACTTGCATGCTTTTGATCAGGTTGATTGCTTGAATCTGATCTGAGTGCTTCAGGTTTAGATGCTTCAAGCTTGTAGTTGTTTGTTTGATTTTCTCTTTAGTTTACAGGTTTTCAAACTGAAGTTGTTTTGATTTTAGTTTTCCTTTAAATTTTGGAAAGTAGATGAAAGAAGAATTGAGGAAGGAGAGTGAAAAATGTATCAGCCTGGTTTAAATTCTTATTTGTATATAATTTAATTTCAAAAGAAAAAATGATTTTGCCACTTGTTAATACAAACTACACTTGTTAAAACATGTTATACTTATTTTACAAATGTCATTAACATATATTTTATGTTTTAAACCCTCACTTTAAATAATTTAAAAATTATGTTTAAACCGTTTATTAATTTTTTATTTAATTTTATATTTACATAGGTTTTTATGTTTTATCTTATATATATATATATACAAACTATGTTTTATAAAAGAAAGGTGTTTTAAACCTTTTATTCAATCCTTAATTTCAAACTATCATACTTTTAAATAAATAAATATTTATTTTGAATTTCAAATCAAAATCTATTTTAAATCTATTTATAAACAAACACATTTTTATTTGATTTTGGAAAAACTCAAATTAATTCACCAATTAACTTCCCAATTTAATTCTAAAAATTGTATTAATTACTAAATTAGATTCGTCTTAAAAATGGGATCGTTACAGATTCCCCCCCTTAAGAAAATTTCATCCTCGAAATTTGCTAGACAGGGAGACAACAAATAACAGATGAAAGATAGAGAATTGGTTTATCAGATCAATTCGAAATATCTATTCTACATTTGGCTTACCAAATCAAAATATCAATAAATACAAGAATATACTCATTCAACATTTCACGAAATACTCGGGTCATCAAGTCTACGAAATATGCAGGGGCATTGGTTAGTCTAAAGGGATAACTAACCATTCATAGAATGTATCGAGACTCGATAAAACAAACAACTGGACACAATTTTTTTTTTCGCAATTCCCAGCTGATGGGATCCTTGGGCTAGATCCATCATAGAAAAGAACCGATTGCATGGTGCTTGATTCGGGACAAAAGAAATTTATCTTTAAAAGTTCGCTTATTAAGATCACAAAAATCTACACTCAATTTCAAATTTTGGTTTTAACCGAAATATTTTTATTAACTTTATATTTTGTTAACCAATTTATTTCAAATAATATTTCAAATTCATTAAAGTTAAGAACGAAAAGATGATAGAAACTGATGAAGAGAATATGAAATAGGAGCTTATCTACACGATTCGCAGGGCCACCATCACACCAAAGCTTCTTCTTGTAGCTGCCAGGAAACCGCCAAAGAATTGAAATTGGATGATGATCAAAGAGATTGATAAGAAAAGTTGTTTCGGTCGTTGCAGGGTATCAATCATTTGTAGTGGTACTCCTTTGTCCCCTACCTCATCCTCTTCTTGCACTCATACTTACTATCAGTGAATAGTAAGAGAATTTACTGAGGCATTCAGACGGATATCTTAGGGAAACTCATTCTAGGGCATTTATATCCCTATCTCTAATGAGTCACCAATGTGTTATACTCCTAAGCTAAAGTTCTTACTCAACCTTCAGCTCTGATACCACTGTAACGACCCTGACTCGACCTTCGAAAATCAACATCAAATACCTCGCTCGTATTCGACTGCCGGAGATTCGAATGCCAAATCCGGTTCGCTGGAACTTATAACACATTAAGTACAACAGCACAGCGGAAAAAGAAATGAATATATCATTGATACAACAATGGATACAATATCTGATGCAATATGATACAACAGATCCATAAATATCAGAGCAGAATACAATAGCGGAAAAATGACACAATATAGATAATCTTTAGAAGAGAATCCAACACCATACTGCAACACCATCTCCAAAATTCAAAGACTTCCAAATCCGAAGGCTCAAACATCTATTAAGCTGATTGTAGCAACTCGGTAACATAACTCCAAAGCAAAGATAGCTCGAACCACCATCATTCTGAACTTGAAGCATATGCGATCCCCAATGCAATCGCCAAACCAAAGACTTCTAGATCCATATCTACTATCTACTATCTGATAACCTGACTCTAGGCTGCCCGTGTGGAAAATTGTGGGCACCCAGAGTTTAGAAAGGGAACAATAAACTCCAGGTCAGTCATGAGACTGGTGTGAACAAACAAAAACAGTTTTATCTTTTAAACAACAAACAACAAAAGAAGTAGAAGAAATTCGCAATGCTTTTTGGAAAATGAAACTACCATAAGGCCTCCCCGCACACACACACAATGCAAGCACACAATTGGAGGAGATTTTCCTTATGATAGTCAAACATGCTTGATACGCGAAAATCCTTTTGATATTATTATTAGTGCATAGTGCAGAAAACATTTTGAAAGTATAATATTAATCTTAGCCAGCAAACCACCATTATGGTATACCTACTATAGCTACACTTTTCAATAGCAGGTTACCGCCACATTCCATGGCAGGTTATACAACTAAAACCGTACAGGGCTCGTATTTTTTTGTTTGGATTTCCAACAAATGGTCAGGCTAAGGAACTTCTTATTGCCATGTTCGGTCGGCTAAATGTCTATCGAGTTAGAAAATAGTCGAACGAATTTTGAAATAAAATTTACCGCAAGCGCACAGCGTACACTTGTAGTACGTGGCGAATACGGGTCGATCCGCAGGGAATTGATGATTTTAAAAATCTATTCAATCAAATTAAACCAAAGTCGAGAGATTGTCAAGCTAAAAAAATGAGAAAACTAACAAACTAACAACTACAAATGTGAATGAAAACTATGAGAATAAATTGACAATTTAGAGATAATTCAACTCTTTAGATTACATAAATCAACAAATGAAGTTATGATCTCTCTTTTCTTGTTATTAGTGTAATTAGTTGATGTGCTTATCATAAGTATGGTATATTTGTGCTATTAATTAGCACAATATAGACCATCAAACTATAACACAACCACTATTACACATTTAACAGTCATGAAATATGACAACAAAGTTGAAAGCAAAATCTATTTTAAGCATGGCCTATTAACTATTGTTTAGAAATATAGGCCATCAAATTTTAATTTCTACAATCACTTCATTACCATCATCATATGTAGATGAAGAGGTAATCATTGTTTGTGATTGTTTAAGCATAGCCTATTTGGTGTCAACAATATAGGCTATCAAATTCACATCAAAAACAACAAGTTAAACCACTTCATTTTAAGCACAAAAAGAGAGCATAAACATCAAAATGTTGAAGCTACATGATTAGAGGCTTCATTACCCCTAAATTGAAGGGATTAGCCTCTCATTTGTGTTATCATATCAACACTTGTAGCTTGCAACATGAAACTAAAAAAGAAGGAAATGAAAGCTAATGAAAAAGAGAGCTAATTAACAAGAATTAGAACTATTCTACTTGCATGAAAGTAAATCTACACTACAACATGAAATGAAATAAACAAGAAAGGGAAAAGACCATATATTAAATTGCATAAAAAAGAAAAATTACATGAAGATAAAAATGGCTAAGTAGCAATGAAAAGAGAAAGAGAAGAGCTTCTTTATTTGTGAGCCTAAACTAAACTAAGAGAGACTAAGAGGAGGAGAGGGTTACATGAAACATAAGGGGATTTTATACATGTGTTAAACCCTAATTCATATTTTTGGAGAATGCCCAAAATACCCTTTTAGGAAGTGTGGAGGCCAAGTAATCATTAGCTTCAAATAATCCTCATTTAAGTGTACATAAAGCCATTAATTCCATAAGCATGTGCATTAGACTCTAATTTGTACATTAAGGTAGGTGGGTAGGTGGGGTCCTCCATTATCTTCACTTTGAATTATTTCCATCTTCATTTGTTCTCTTCACTCTTGTGCATGCATATATCATCATGTAACCACTTGTAAAATTCACCAAATTTCCTACAAAACAACATAGAAAATTCCAAGTAAATTTTCACAATTTAATAAATGCATAAAAACGACCATTTTGCCCTTATATGAAGATGAATATGTGACAATTTCAAAATAATATGAATTTTGGTTTAAGTTAAAATACACGATATGATCATTTATTTAATTTAAATATATTAAATATGGTGGTAAAAATATGCACATTTACGTGCACATCATGCCACATGGGTACGCCTCTAGAGGGACGCCCTAAGAACCTAACCGGATCTCTGCCAACACAAGGTCGGGTTACCTCTGTAACTAGGTAACTACTACACGAGTATGCAATCCCCCGGTCGTAACCAACTTTTATCCGAGCGCTCGTCACCAACAAATTCCAACAACCACATAGGTTAAGTATCTGGGCTCCATACCATGATACCACCTTTTATCCAGAAGGAAATGCACATACCCTAAAGGGCGCGACCCTCAAAACCTTGCTGCATCCTTCCTGTTTCAACCATTTCCGGGTTGTGAGGTTCGACGAAGTCTCGTCCACAAAGCTACGCTTTTCAAAAAAGCCATGCTTCGATCAACAAATGATCAGCAACACTCAGCATGCCACATTACCAAATTGGGAATGTATCACTAGTAAATATCAACTACATAACCTCTGAGCTCGTACGTCTCAGAGAAGGGTGTTAAGCTAAGAGAATAAATTCTCCGCCACCAAACAGAAATGTATTTGATAGAAACCAGCTTTACATCTCAAAGTGTAATGTCAGACATACATCCATACAAGTCCATCCCGGGTTCGAACAGAACCGAAGGCACTTCCAAAGAAGCCTTTGCAAATCCGGATATCCCCTAATAACGTCCTGACTCCCCATCACAAAGGGCGATATAAATCTCTGTACCGGGGATCAGCCAGTGCAGAGACATTCGACGAGTAATCCTTTCGCTTTCGAAAATACCCGGTCTTCACCACCGTCTTCAAATGCTATCCAATTCGACGTATCATTAATTCAGAATGGGTTTTATGACATAAAGTCCTCTCCCGGCTAAATCGAATAATGAGCGCTTATTTTAAAAAGCATATGGATATATTGGGATCTTAGTTAAGTCATAATTTTTAATCCCTAAAACCTTTCTTTTAAAATGGTTTAAACAAAATTGCACTTTAATCTTTTAAAACAAAAGATCCACCTTTTTATCTTTTAAACAAAAGATTCACCTTTTAAAATCCACTTCAATTTGAAACAAAGGTTCACCAATCTTTAACAAAGATTCATTCATAGCTTTCAAAACAATTTACATTTCAAATTTGAAATCCTTTCACAAAACTGGAAATCCTTTCCTTTATATAAAAGCTATTATCATTTGAAAACAAAGGTTTTTCGTTTTTAGAAAAATCCGATCAAATATACACAAGTTATAGGCTTTAAAGTATAGACTTGGGTTAAATTTAAATTCCCAAAATAACACATTTAAAATGGTTTAAAATCCATATATATTATTGTATAACATGTATACCCTTTCAAACCATAGTTTCCAAAATAATTTCAAAACAATTTCAAAACTTAAACAAGATATATTCAAACTAGATTTCAATTTTAAACTTCCTTTTCAAAAGCTTTTCATATTCAACCCAATTCCATTTCCAAAACCATTTGGATTCAAAATTCAACTTTTAAACTTTTCACCATTTGAATAAAATAATATTAAATTCAAAATATCTGTGACTTAACCAATTTCCTCGTGAAATCCATATTTGTGTGTGTGTGAGTGTGGTCCAGGGGTTTTACACAATAGTGCAATATCATCAATCATCACAGATTCAAGCACATCAATATTGATAAGCGGTATAATCCTATAACGCTTATCTTCCATTCACAGATTCACAGATAAATATGTAAATTCAACACAGATAAATAATTTACACACAGCTCACTTCAAACATTTTACATCATAGAATATTACACATCAGAGATATCAATCAATTCAAGGCATTCAATACAATTCAATCATCCATAAGTAAGATCGATTAATCACCTGATAAATTTAAACCAGATTAATTACTTATGAATTCAATTACTAATCTTGGTTAATTAATATTAATTATTTACAAACCATTTTAATTAATTATCCTTTAATCATTTATTAATCAACCTTTTATAATAAATTAATTAACCTTTAATTAACTAATTATCCTTTAATTAATTATCTTTAATTAATTACATTAATTAATTACATTAATTAATTACATTAATTAATTAACCCTTAATTAATTACCATTTAATTAATTATCCTTAATTACTTATAACAAGTGATTATGCCTAATCACTTATATTAATAAATCACAAATTAATTACATTGAGTAATTATCCTTTAATCACTTGATTAATCAACTTTAATCATTAATTAATTACTTTTAACTAAGTAATTATCTTTAATTACTTAATATTTAATCAATTTAAAAGATAAACCATTTATCTTTATTATTTTAATTATCATTTAAATCCTATTAATGACCTTTGGATTTAATTATAAATTACCAATTTAACTTAGATCTTTAAGTTAATTAATCTTCGAAATTATTTTATCTTCTTAATTAACTCCTTAATTACATTATTAAGTTTATTTAAAAAAAATAACTTTAAAATAAAGGTTATGTATATATTAAAACACCTTTAAACTTAATTACTTCAAAATAACCTATCTTAAACTTTTAATTGATCCCAAACTTAAATCAGTATTTATTTTCAAAAGAATAAGCTTAAATTTATAAACTTGTATTTTCTTTTTCTTTCAAAAACCTGCTATCATTAAAAAAAACCCGAGCCAACGTTCAATTTCCTCGAGCCCAAACTCGAGTTCCCCACATTCTTCTTTTCCTTCGAGCAAAACCATCATTTTCCTCGAGTCCATACCCGAGCCTCACCTTTCTTCCCAAATTCAACAGCAACCACAAATATGCCATGCACTTGTACATCATGCACACCACCACGATCACCTCCGACCAACCTCACTACCTTCGACAAGTCATCAATGATCCCTACTATCGCTCCGACCACCCCACTCCGGCGATTTCATCGGAAATCCAAAATTGGCTATTCGATCAATTTTTTGGAATAAAACCCCTTTGACCAAATTGCCTCGCCCCCTCCACCAAAGACCACCAGAGGTCATGCGAACCCTACCAAAACTGCTTCACACACCTACGCCTCTCCTTCCCCAGGTCCGATCGTGTAACGACCTTGAATTTTTGACATTGGAAATCAGGATATTTAATTGATTTTAAATATTTGAATGTTAGTTTAATTTGAATTTCAAATATCAGAGTTTGTTTGGTAATTAAATCAGTGAATTTAATTGTGAAAATTTGAGTAAAATTTTGAATTTGGAGTTTTAAGCTGATTAAAAATATTTTAAAGGCTTAGGAAATTTATATTGATGATAGTGAAGGTAATGGAACTTTCAGAATTGAATTTGAAACTGTTTTGTTCAGTTTTGAATTTTATCGTTTGAATCGATATTTGAAAATAGCCTTCCGAGGCACAGTCTCGGAATGCGATGAAACTAGTTCCATTGGATCCATAATATTGTATTATTATCGGATTTCAACTTTCGTAGCGTTCGGAGTTGTTGTGTGGCCGTACGATAAGCAAACGCGCTGAAATTAAATCGAAAATTTAATTTAATAACTGGGTTCAAAAAGCTATTTTCTACATACGATCGAATTTGGAGTCATAACCTTTTCCAATGCATTCGTAATAGGGGTATAACATTACGAACGGCTGGCGGCATACCTCGATAGGAGATCACGATTTTAAGTTGCAGTCATCGAGACAATTGAATTTAAAATTGATATATTTGTTTGACCAGTCAACCCTCAGCTGTAATTGCCTCACATCAGGTGCCTTTTTATCACCTCAGAAGCACTGCAGCTTGTTGATTGAGCACGTGAACGTGTTCTCTTGTCTCACCTTCATTTCTATCAAAATCACGCAACTAAGCCAATCACTCCAGAACTTAAGAAAAAAATAAAACAATGGCCGCTATCTCTCGTTCCTTTCCCAAAACGAATTCAAATTGAACGAAAACATGACCTTCCTATTCTCTTCAGGATTTCAAACCGAGACAACCAAATCAAATAAAAAAATAAAAAAAAAGAAGAAAAGAGATTATGGCCGAGCGTTTCAAAATCGAATCGAATCGAGTTCGATTATCTCATGGAGCTGAGGTCGCGACGTCGCGAGCAAATCACTGATGGAAGGGAGGACTTCACGATCGAAGTCGCATCGATAGGAGGGGAAGCTCGCGCTCGAGCTCGCGGCAGTAGTGGCGCGCGTGCAAGCGCCGCCTGGTGGTCTCGATCGATCTCAGTAGGGAAGTCGTCGACTTCGATGATGTAGTTTGGGTTGGGGGTTTCAGGAGTTATCACGCGCATACAACCGGGAGGCTCGAAGCAAAGGCGGCAGCGCAGTCGAGTTCGAGGGCTAGGGTTGTAGGCAGTGTCGTGGAGTTCGCCAGTAGGGTAGGTGGTCGCGATGATGAGTGATGACATCGGGTGGCCAGAGATTTCGATCGAACCTGGGTTCGTTCGATTTTGTCTGTGAGGTAGTTTTTTTCTTCTTTTTATTTAATTTAATAAAAACAGTAAGTCATAAAGTAATATGGTTCGGTGATAAATTTGTTTATTTTAGTTAATCATTTTTACCACTGGAAATAATTTATAAAAAGGAATTGGTTTAAAGTTAAAAGTAAAAGTTGAAATAAAATCATTGGTTAATTAAAATTATCAAATAAAAATTGGTTATTCGATTTAATTCCAATATTAATATATTATATAATTGTTATACAAGGTCTAAAATCATGAAAACAAGCTGGAAAGGGAAATGGACTGCAAATTAAAAAGCAAAGGTGAGATCTTCTCACTCAAATTAAAATTGAATTGCTGTTATTGATTGATTGCCTGATTGTGATAGTATATATAGTAGTAAATAGCAATATATATATATATTGGAATATATATATATTTGGAGTTGTTGATTTCCCGCATTATATAGCGGATGAGACCCTATGCGCCGTATAATAACGGATGATATTTTATAAATCCCATATACCGCGATATTCCACCTCGAAGTGGAATTGGTATTGTGCTAACATTTGTGGATGCAAGGCAACAGGTTGGAGGGATCCAACTGGGTTCCTCAAATATTTGAATTTGTTTCAATGTTGTGTGTTGATTTATTTATAATCTGTGTATGAATATATTTGTGATTGAAATTGTTGAAGGCTAAAATTTAGCCGAATGTATTTTTGGTATCGATGGATACCAGAAATAAATAAAATTGGATTTTTGAAATTTAAAGTTGGAAATTTTAAGAAAATTCCTTTTGAAAGAATTAGGTGAATTTAAAAGAAGGAATTAAAGTATTAAAATTGATTTTCGTAACCTTATCGAATAAATTCCAAAATATGGGAAAGGATTTTAATTAAAGGATTTTAAGTAATATTGTTTAAAAGTTGAAGAATTTATTGAAAATGGAATTTTAAATAATTTGGAAGGAATAAAGGGACTTATTTAACAGGTGATAATATTTAGAAATAAATTTGATAATTGATTTGGCATTTGAAAATAAATCTTTGGGAAATCGATATGAAAATTTATTGGGTGTTGAAATAAATTTAGAAATCAAATTTGGAATTTAATTTGGTGATTGAAAATAAATCATTTGGGAATCAATTTGAAATTGATTTGGTGTTTGAAAAATAAATTTGGATATCAATTGAAAGTTGATTTGGAGTTAAAAGTGAATATTTGAGAAATCGATTTGAAAATCGTATAAAAAGTGAATATTTGGGAATGTCAATTCAAAATGGAATTTATAAAGGAAAGGGAAATTTGTTTTAAAAATAAACACTGATTTATTTTTAAAGTGTGGAAATAAATTTACAAGTTTGGAATATAAATTTGAAATAAATCGATAAGGATTTATTTAATTGGTTTAAATGAACCATTTTGAAATGGAAGTGTATTTTCCTTGAAAAGCCGAGTATATTTCCAAAGTAGTTTTAAATTATAAATGAAGAAATTCTGAAATTAGATTTTTAAGGAATATTTGGGAGATAAAGTATTTGAACTTGGCAGATTTCCAGTGGAAATGAATAAATATTTGAAAATATATCCCGTGTAGGGAAATTGATTTAAAATTTGCTTTCAAAGGTTTGAAAGGTGAAAAGTGATTTGAAAATTGTTTTCAAATGGTTGAAGTGTTAAACCATATCTCGCGAAGAAATTTTGAAATTTAATAATTTAGGAAAATTATTTAAATTGGTTGATTGTTGTGAATGTTGTTGATAGTTAAATAACCGACTATCAATATTTGCCTTTGAAATGGCACTTGAATTTGTTTTTAAAAACAAACGCTCATTATTCGGTTAATCCGGGAGAGGACTTTGTGTCATATAACCCATTTCGAATAGTGATACGTCATGAATGGACATTATTTGAAGACCGGTGTTGAAGACCGGGTATTTGCGAGAACGATAGGATAACCTATTGATTTTCTCTGCACCGAGTAGCTATGGTATAGAGATTCCGTATGTGATGGGAAGTCCAATCAGGATTGTGAATACCTGGATTGCAAGGACTTCTTTGGAAGTGCCTTCGGTTTTGTTCGAACCCGGAACAGACTTGTATGGTTGTATGTCTGACACTACACTTTGAGATATAAAGCTGATTTCTTTCAAATACATTTCTGTTGGTGGCGGAGAATTTATTCTCTTAGCTTAACACCCTTCTCTGAGATGTACGAGCTTAGAGGTTATGTAATTGAAGGTTATCGGTGATATACTCCCAATTTGGTAGTGTGGCATGCTAAGTGTTGCTGTGTGTTGCTGATCATTTGTTGATCATTTGTGATCAAAGCATGGCTTTCATGTAAAGTGTAGCTTTGTGGATGATACCTCATAGAACCTCACAGACCGGAAATGGTCGAAACAGGAAAGATGCGGCAAGGTTATGAGGGTCGCTCCCTTTAGGGTATGTCATTTCCTTCTGGAAAAAGGTGATATTATGGTATGGATCCCAGATATTTACCTGTGTGGTTGCTCCAATCTCATTTACTGTGTGATTGTTGCTGGGTGATCGAGGGCCCTCGGATAAAGGTCCCAAAGGACCGGGGGGTGGCATATTCGTGTAGTAGTTACCTAGTGTAAGAGGTAACCCGGCCTTGTGTTGGCAGAGAGCTAGTTAGTTCTCGGGACGTCCATCTAGAGGCGTACCCATGTGGTAGTAGGAAGTTCCTTAGCCTGACCATTTGTTGGAAAATCGAAAGAAACAATACGAGCCTTGTACAGTTTAATTGTATAACCTTCCATCACTACGCCATAGATTGCATACTGCAACACACAAGAAGTGATGCAGAAAGTGCCAAATAATGTTGCTGGAGGCCAAAAACGAGCTAAGGCAACACTTTCTCGGTGTTGCATTTTGCCGCGTTGCCGCAGACTCAAATGCAACATCTTTGTGACCCTAAGGCAACATCGGTTCTGTTGTTGCCACATGTACTAAATTTACTAAAAAGTGGGTCCCACAATCTGGGCCCCAACATGTGGGGCCCACTAATTCTGTTAACCAACTTAACGGAACCGTTTTGTGGGGCCCACATTCATTAATCTATGGTAACACTTTTACCAATAAAATGGCAACACTTTTCCAGTTTATTACCACATTTAACATCACATACTGCAACATTATATCATATCTACGGCAACACTTTTTGCAATTTAAATTGGAAATGTACTGCAACATCATACTACTGCAACATTACACTACATTTCATAGTAGCCAAAGAGCTATTCATTTCATAACAGCCAAACAACAAGTCGTTTCATAACAGCCAGCAACACAAGTTTTAGTCAAGTACAAAATAACAAACATAGCCAGTGAATTCATATTAACAGCCAGTACATACTAATTAAATTCTACATACTACACGTGAATTCATCTTTGCGAGCCTCCAAATTTCATGCTTCCGAGCCACCAGTACCATCAGTGCCTCTAGTGACTCCAGCGCCAGTTTCATCACTGCAGACGGTCGCACAAAGACCCGCAACATCAATTTGCATGTCAGGGTTAGCTTCGCCTAATTTCTTAAGCACCCATGACAAGTTCTCCTGAACTTTTCGGTTCACCGTTGCATCAAATTCATCTTTGACCCTCTTGTTCACCTTTGCTTCGACTTCTTCAACTATATTTTCCTTTATCTTCGCTGCCAGCTCCTGTATGTATGTGCTTGTTGTTGGGGCATCTTTTGAAACTTCTGCAGACTTTGTGTGCCGTCCTATAAGCCAAGTTGGACCGTGCCGCTTTCCATCAGAAATCAGTTCTTGAACAACTTCATCACTTCCTCCTTCACCTATTGCTTTTTGAATCTTATGCTGCAAAATAAAGCAGTTTCAAAATGTGACATTAAATAAAATTAACAAATATAACATCTGAAGCAGTTTCAAAATGTTGATGCGCAAAATGAAGCATTTTTTTGACATCTGAATGAAGAGAAATTAAAATTCTTACAACTCTATACTTCATTACTGAAGTATCGGTCTTGTACACCTTTCCTTCTTTCCGCTTGCGAGTTCTAACAAAAAGCTCTCCATCTGATTCGTTGGACTGATACAAATTAAATGAAAAAAGTTAGACAGTAAAAGAATATCAAACCAATTTTTCCAGAACATATATCACTATTCAATTCAGATGTTATATTTGTTAATTTTATTTAATGTCACATTTTGAAACAGCAACTCACAGATGAAACTGTTCACGGATGCACCAATGAAAGCTGCTGTTGTTAATTTTATTTAAAAGGTTAGACAGCAACTCACAGATGCAAAAATGGAGCAACAGCAGCTTACAAGTGCAAAAATAAAGAAACGGCAAGTATAAAATCACAACATATGTAGCAACAATATCACTAACATTTTCTCGACTGTCCCAAACAAGGATACTTTTGCTGTCCCAAACATTTTCTCGACTGTCCCAAACCAACCCATCACTAAGTTTCAGAAATTATACAAACAAGGATACTGCATTCGAGTTTGCAGTACCCTAAGATGGGTGCAATACCTTAACCATCACTAAATTTGCCAAATACCTTAAACACTGTATTAATAATTTCCACAGAGACGGATTGGACTCATATTTAATGTTTAATATGCATCTAACTTGCTGACATATATTGACCAAATGTGTACAAATGCATGAGCATGACGGACACTGGTTTGGAAAAGAACTGAGTTTTCTATCCCAAACAAGGGCAAAGAAAGGCTCATTTATATTTTTATAGATTTTATGTATTTTTTTAGCAAATGGTAATAATAGCTATTGAGTCGTAAATTAATGTGAAAATGCATACCCAACCAACCATAAAAATAAGCAAAATACATACCATCTTATGCCGAATTTGAGAAAAAAGTTTTGGACCAGCAATGTGTGTGTCTATATACAATTTCCGACTTGCACAATTTGTAAGGGCCTTGTTCTATAAAAACATAAAATAAAGATGTTTATCTGCCTGATTTGAATGAATAGAAAGGGAAATAAATTCTGTGATAAAATTTAAAATTATACCTGAATTTTTTCATCTCCCCAATACATCAAGAGTACTTGGAAATCCGCAAGTGGAATTTCGTCCGGCCTATTTTCAAGCCTCTCTTCATCAGTTTCATAGGCCATATAATGTGCCTTTTTAATACGACTCTTGTACCCCCTCCAAGAGTCACGAATTGACTTCAAAACCAAATATTCACATTCATCCGGAATAATATACCGTTGCTTAAATACAAATCAAACATTAAAAAGAACAGTCATGCTACTTTTGTGACAAGTTACATATATTTAATTAAAATTCAGCTAAGTTTGCAAATTACCTTAACATAGTTCCACAGCGTGCCTTTCAAACTTGCAGGAACATCAAACCAAGACTTGTAAGTAAGTGGAACACTCCTCTTCAGTGTTCCTAAAAAATAACTCAGTTCAGACAATACTTTGTCATCGTCTGAAACAGGTTGGCCCCGATGATTCATTTGGATTAGAACTCTTTTGTCATATGACCTTGAATGAACTTTATCCATCTTTGTTTTTCCTCTGAGCCTTCTGGGAGCTCCCACTAATGTTACAAAGTACATACAATAGTAATGAGAAGGCTAGACATAACTTAAATGAGAGCTTAAACCATTAAAATCAGAACTCAATTAGATAATACCTTTAGCTTCTTCATCTTCATCTTCTTCGTTTTCAATATTTGTCGACACATTTCCGACGACAGCCTTCTTCCTTCCACTTCCACTTCCACTACAGTTATTCTTCTGGCGTTCTCGCATAGCCAAATAAGCAGACATTGTTCCTATTCCTTCATTGTGTGGTAACTCAATGCTACATGGTGGATCAACAGTTTGTGTAGGAACTGGATTTTCCCCTGCATTCGGAGTTGCATTCTTATCGGTTGCAGATTGAACATTGGCTCGTGAACGAGTTGTTGGTCCAGACTGAGGCTTTGTAATCGTAATCGTTTTGGTTCTCTAAAATACGCACACAAACACAATAAAATAAAAAAATAAGGAAGCTAATCTATAATTACCAACATAAAATTAAATCTTCACCTATAACGAACCTTTACTGAATTTTTTGAAGTATCATTTTCACTAGGTTCCTCTTCTTCTGGAGCATAATCTTCGCTTCCAGCTAGCATTTTTGATTTTCCTTTATTTTTTTCAAATTCATTTATCAGTCCAGTAACTAATTTAGGCATCCCAAGAGCTTCAAAAACACTATTCTTCTGCGACACATGTTTAGCTCTCTCCTTTTCGTATTCTGTAAGCGATGGAGGTGGTGGAGGTGGTAGATCATCATCCTGAAAGTAATTTAACAAGACATTATTGTAAATATTATCAAAATATGTAGAACATCATATTAGAAGATCAGATTGTAGTCTTCTTACTTGAATCTCATTTTCATCCGTATTTTCCTCTTCAACGGGAGGATTATAGAAATCCAATTTACTCCTGACACTTGCTGAGTTGATATTCAAAGTTGCATCGCTGACTTCAGTTGGATTTTTCTTCTCTGGTGTCTTTGTAGAATTACTGATCACCTTTTTCTTCTCTGGTGACTTCTTGCTGATCACCTTTTTCCTGTTCATGCGTGGACTCACAGCAGCTTCGCTCACTTGTTGATTGTTTAGCCCTGTCGACTTTCTAGGAGTAAGGACTTGATCAGTCTGTGTCTCGTTGGTTTTTGCTGGTTGTTGATTGTTTAGCCGGTCTGACTTTCTAGGAGTAAAGACTTCAGTCTGCTTCTTGTTTTTTGCTGCCTGTTGCAGACGGTGAGTGGTGACAAATTGCAGTTTATGTGGTTTCACAGCTGCAAACATACAACGACATAAAATTCAAGTTTATCATGTCATAAACATAATTATTTAAACTTAATTAAAGAAATTATGACTTGACCGTGTATATTAATATTCCAGTTCCTTTATTATTTATGAATTTTCGAGTCGGATGCTCAAAATTGGATCTTGGTTTAAATTCATTTGAAAGTAATCATAAATAGGTTGTTTCATCGTTAGTTTTCTTATGACCAAATTCATCAAAATAGTACAAATGAGAAGATATTTTTATACCTGGACACAACAGATTCTTCCTTGGGCGTACAATGACATGTGGCTGCATTTGTTTCATTGGCTCAATTTTATCATCGGCCACGGTGTCGACATAGAAATCAATGTGATCACCATTATTTTTTATTTGCATGAACTCCCACAGATCTGCATCATTGCTCACCAATTTCCACCCACTCATTGTACCTTTCCATGAATATACTCCTCCAATTTCAGTGTACTTTAGCTCTTCCTTGACATACTCCATCAGTACTGTGTAAGAAAATATATCCAGATCAACGCCCTTGACAAAACTCTCTTCTCCACCAACATATCCATTCTTCTCAAATTTTCCCTTGTGATGGAATATAAGATTTGCCTCCATCCTACACAAAATGAAGGAATTAACATTAGGATGACATAATTACAAATTAAAATAAACCAACTGCATTATAAAATAAAACAGTCACTTCACTAAAATGTAATAAAGGCAGAAACACTAAAAAAGAGACCAAAAAAAGCCACAAATATGACACATCAGTTACAACATTTAATCAAGGCAGAAACAACATTTTCTAACTTAAATTTGGTTACTTAATTAAATATGATAGTGATACATAGAAATTAAGAAGCATTTTCTTTCACTTTGCTAGGTGGAAGGCGGATTTGTCTTATTGGGACATCATCTCTACACCAGCGAACATCAAAATCTTGATTTCGCATTTCATAAGCATGCTGGATATCATTCAAATCTTCATTTGCATCTTCGCTTTCGATTTCACACCAGTCTCTCGGCAATTTCTTGATAACATTGTGGCACATCTTATCAATTGGATCTTCTATATAAAACACCTGTTGTACTTGTGAAGCCATAACATAAGGATCAGATTTCTGGCACAATCGATTAAAATTGACACGAGTCAGCCCATATAAATCTTTCTCTTCTTGGTACCAACAACACTTAAATAAAACCACACTAAATTCTCCCCAATAATCTAGTTCTAATATTTCCTCAATTGATACATAGTAATTAACTTCACCAACCAATGGATTTTGATCTGTCGAACTTGCAAAGCTAGTAGTCAAGGCTGTCAAAAATACACCACTGTTTTGTGTTGTACATTTGGCATCTCTGAACTTTGTATAAAATCTGTATCCATTGATAACATATCCAGTAAATCTCTTAGCTGTTGTAAGAGGGCCCATTGCAAGCAGTTGTACTTCTTTTGAAATGTCCTCCTTTTTCCCAACCTCTTCCTTTAACCACTTCCAAAATTCTTGACTGTGTTCTCTCTCTCTTTTATATTTTTTTGATAATGCATGACCATCAACTACAGCTCGATGATTCCTAGAATAAAGACCTGGTTAATAAAAGATGGACACAAAATTTCTAATTCTTCAATAATTACTAAAATAAAAATAAAACTTAAAAACTTACTCAAGTAAACTCTCTATTTCCTTGTTACCACAATTGAATAGAACGTAACGGTGACATGCCGTCCATTGAGAATCTTTTAGATGAATACCTTTTCCATCTTTGTTTCTTCTTGTGCCAATAGGATATTCCAGATTCTGTGGACAGGTTTCAAATTTCATTTTTCCTGCTCCATCGCCACCTAAGAACCTTGAACAGAATATCAAACATTCTTCTGCAATATAACCTTCAGCAATGGACGCCTCGGGTTTATTTTTGTTGCAAACATATGATTTCAGTTTACAAAGATAACGCTCAATAGGAAACATACAACGAAGATGTGCAGGTCCACCATATTCAATTTCCTTGCATAGATGAACTAGCAAGTGCACCATTATATCGAAGAAAGCATTTGGGAATATCATCTCAAATTAACAAAGAATTTCCACAATTTCCTTTTGTAGACTCTTGAGATCAGCCAAATTGATAATTTTACTCCAAAGACTTCTTAGAAATGCACCTAATCTTATCATAGGTAGTGCAACTTCAGGTTTTACAGATTTCTTCACAGCAAATTGCAGCAAGTAGTGGAGAAGAAAATGAGCATCGTGGCTCTTATACCCTGCAATTTTCCTCTCTTTCTTGTTTACATACCGGCTGATATTAGCTGCACAACCATAAGGCAGTTTAGCATTCTCCAACACCGAGCAAAATATTTCTTTCTCCTTGTTCGTCATTTCAAATATGGCAGCCCTGATCTGAATGTAATTCCCATCAGCTGATAGAACTGGATGAAGGACATCCCTAATGCCTATCTCTTGTAAATCATACCGAGCACTTAAATGGTCTTTCGACTTCCCATCAATATTTAGTAAAGTACCAAGTATGTTATCACAAATGTTTTTCTCTATGTGCATAACATCAAGGTTATGTCGACATACATTGTGACTCCAATATGGTAAATTAAAAAATATTGACTTCTTTCTAAAAGGGGATTCATTTTTATGCTTGTTGACCTCTTTCTGCCCAAAAAAATTTTCATAACCAGGCAACAATTCTTCAATGTCTGTCCCGGATAAAATTTCCGGAGATGTCCCCATTTCAATTTCACCATTGAACCTTTTCTTATCAAACCTCCACTTGTGTTCCGGATCTAAAAATTTCCTATGATTCATGTAGCACATTTTTCTACTATGTTTCAAGTAAGTTGAAGAAGTCTCGAAATGGCATACGGGACAAGCTAAATAACCCTTTGTGCTCCAGCCGGATAACATTGCATAGCCCGGAAAGTGGCTGATCGTCCATAACACCCTTGCACGTAACGTGAAATTAGCACCAGTTAAGGCATCATAAGTTTGTATGCCAAGACCCCATAATTCTTTCAATTCTGCGATAAGAGGCTACATGTAGACATCAATGCTATTCTTAGGAGACTCTGGACCAGGGATAAGGGTTGAAAGTATCAAATTTTCTGGCTTCATGCATAACCAAGGTGGAAGGTTATAATTTACCAATATGATTGGCCATGTGCTGTGAGCAGTAGTCATTGTACGAAAAGGACCGAATCCATCAGCGGCTACTCCTAACCTGATATTTCTGTTTTCAGATGAAAAATGAGGATATTTGGCATCCATCGCCTTCCAAACCTCGCCATCAGCTGGATGTCGAAGTCTGCCATCATTTTTTCGTCCCACTGCATGCCATATCATAAGTTCTGCATACTCCTTGGACATGAACATCCTTTGCAGCCTTGGTTTTAGTGGAAAATAACGCATCACTTTTGCTGGTACTTTGTGAATCCGCTTCTCCGGATCATTGTCAACAGCCGCTTTCTTTTCCTTTATAACCCACCTTGAAACACCACAAGTTTTGCAGTTATTTTCCTTTTCATTTTCTGCCCAATATAGCATGCAGTCATTTGGACATGCATGTATTCTTTGGTAATCGAGGCCTAAATCTTTAATGATATTTTTGGTAGCATTGAAAGAAAAAGGGATGTGGGCTTGTGGAAAAGCTTCTTTTAGCAACTCTAATAAATCGGTAAATGCAGACTCGGTGATTCCATGTAGGCATTTTAAAGAATAAAGCCTGATGATGAAACTTAATCGCGAAATTTAGTACACCCGGGATATAATGGCTGCTTTCCCTCTTCAACATGATGATGAAATTTTCTAGCATTGGCATCTACTCCATTTGCTCCATCAGAAGATCCACTTTCATTGTTCTGCATATTTCCATAAGTATGATGCAACATCTCATCGAGATTATCTCCAAAATTTATTCCCGCTTCACCATCCATATACTTATCGCTCCTTTCAGGATCTACACAGGAAACCTCACAAATCCATTTCACGTACAATTCAGATGGACCATTCCAAATCAGATGGTCGTAGACTACCTCTTGACGATACCACTTGCGATTATGACACTTTTTGCAAGGGCATGCAATTTCATCACCTACCGCGAATCTAGAAAAAGTATTTTGAATAAAACGCTTCACTCCACTGATATATCCTTCACTAAACTTAGGAAGTTCTGCCCATATTTTTTCCTCGTCATTCATCACTAATTTAGACACAAATAACATATAAGTTAACTCACAAGTAAAATCAGGAATATGATTACACCTTAACTCACAAGTAAATCAGTAAATTAGGCAACACAACAATCAAATCAGGAAAAACTTGAAATATATATAGAGTGATACCTTAAGCAGAAGATTAAATCGAAGCCCTAACTGAAATTCGAATCCCAAACGAACCCTAATTGAAGACCTAATTGAAACACCAAAGCCCTAATTGAACTTGAACTCGAACTTGCCCTAATCGAACCCCGATTAAGCTTGCAAACTTGAACTTTTAGCCCTAATTGAAACAGCGATTGAGAGTGTTTGAGCGTTTGTGAGGCTGAGTGTTTGAGAGGTTGAGCGGCGGAGTGTTATTTTGTTAAGTGTTAAGTTTTGCCGCTTTCTTCCTGCTTCCCGCGTTCTTTTTTCAGCCCGCTCATTTTTTATAATATTTTTATAAGTCTATAGCTACTGCAACATATGTTGATATCTATACTAACATCCTGAAGCTAATGTTGCAATAGACCTTTGGATCGGTGATCCATTTTAACAATTGGATTAAATGTAGACCGTTGGATCGTATTCACGTGGATTGCTAATTTTATTAATTTTTTAATTTGAATACAACTATAACTACTGCAACATCTTATTGATACCTATGCTAACACCTTGAAGCGTGTGTTGTAATAGACAATAATCAGCATACCTATCGTCACATTGTAGTTAGCAACACCTTGTATTTTTGTTGCGATAGGTCATCTATGGCGTAGTGCATGGAATGTGGCGGTAACCTGCTATTGAACATAGTAGCTATAGTAGGCATACGTGCGAAATGCCTATGCTGGCTAAGATTGATATTATACCTTCAAAATGGTTTCGACACTATGCAATAATGATAATATAAAAAAAGAATTTTTCTTAGTAAGCATCTTTGACTATCATAAGGAGAAATATCCTCCAATTTTGCGTTTGCATTGTGTGTGTGGCGGGAGGCCTTATGGTAGTTTCATTTTCCAAAAGCATTGCAAATTTGTTTTATTTTCTTTGTGAAAATGACTGTTTTACGATCTCACACCAGTCACCATGACCGACTCGGAGTTTATTGTTCCCTTTCTAAACTCTGGGTGCCCATAATTTTCCACACGAGCAACCTAGAGTTATGTTATCAGGATATTCTGGAGCTTTGGAGGCGAGCTGGATGGCGAGACGTACTCCCGTACTTGTTTATTTATTCCGCTATGTATTCTGAATGGGGATCAGTTTATATAACTGTCCATTGTTGTATTGAGTTGTATATTGACTCTCATTATTGTATTGTATAAACTGATATAGTTCTTTGTTTAAAGACTAGTGATTATCTATTATATATTGTTCCGCTGCGAATGTGAGATTCTGATATTGTTTCTGTTTCTGTTTTTCTGTTCTTTTTTTCTTCTTCTACTTCTACGTCTTCTTTTTTCAACCCTAACAATTCGGTTTTCCGGCATTCGATAGTTCGGCAGTTGATACAGTGGTTGTATTGATGTCGACTTTCGAGCGTCAAAAAGTCGTATCGTTACATGTGGTATCAGAGCAGTTGGTTAAGCGACAACCTTGGCTCTGTTGGGTGTTACTTATTAGAGATAGAGTCAGTAGTACTCTAGAATGAGTGTGAGTGTAATAATAGATATGAGCGCGTATTTGTTAGTGAATACAAAAATTTGTTTTATATTGTGTTGACTTATCGGTTGAGTGTTTATAGATTCTGGTCGATACAGTCTAGCTAACTGTGTCGATAGGAGTTTCTAAACTCTTAAACAAGATAAACCGACACAGTATTATTTTAAAAGAGGGTAAATGAAATAATTTTCCTCAAAACTATTTTTTTATAGAAAAGAAATCATTTTCCATAATTATTATTGTATATGATTGCTTGGTTGTTAGGAAGAGATAATATTGAATTATTATCATTATTATATGGAAATTGAATAAGAAATAATGGTATAACCATAGATTTGGAGATAAATTCATTTAACAAATGAAATTTATAAATATGAATTGAAAGTATAAGGAAATGAATTTATATACGAATGGAATTTGTAAATGTAAAAAGTAAATCTGATTTATAATTTGGAATAGAATTCCAAGAAAATATTTGAAAATAAAATCCATTGATGAAATGAAATTGGTAATGTGAATTTATAAATGAGTTTTATAAATTGAATTGAATGGAATCAATTGGAAATAAAATGGAATTAAAATAAATTGAGTTGGTATCAATTTAAATTAGTTATAAACTAGAACGGATATTCTATTAAGTGAATATCGTCGAAATTTGTATAGAAACGATTGTCGTTTGACGCAAACGAGATTGTATCAAAATCGATGAGTTAATAAAAGCAAATGAAATTGATTTTGGAATCAATTAAAAGGGATATGAGTTAGATTCATTTAAAAATGAATTGAATGTAAAGAATTGCATTGTAAATCACTTGAATTGAATGGAAATTATATGTGAATTGATCGTAGACAATTTAATTTGTATTGAAACCATATAAATTGCCAATGAAAATAATTTGGATGTATTGCTTATGAAATCTATGTGTTTGCTATTGAAAATAAATGAAATGTTAATAGATTTCCTATATTTTTCACTTATATATTTAAATTGAGTAAGTACAGGTTTTTGGAAGCCGTTTGGCTGCATTTTGGGTTGCGCAAATGCTTAAAAATATCCGCTTTGCTTAAAATGCTAATAAAGGTACGCCTACGCAATACAAAATAGGAAATATGAACTGTTTTTGTTTTTCCGACCGAGTGGGTCGATGTATATATATTTATATCTTTTGTCAAATTGCAAAAGCTACTATGTACAAAGGAGACTCCGCCAAAATTTTCTAAAAATTTTGGGAGTTAGAAGAATTTTGAAGAAAAAATTGGAAAATTTTTGTTAACGGAAAATTTGTCAAATTTGATCAAATGAAGCAAAGTATTGAAAAAAATTAGTAAATGAAACTAATTTAAATAATGAGATAAATCGGTTGTGAATGGAAGATAATTGATAAAGTTCAATATTCGGAGTTTGAAGAGAAAAATAAATTCAAATAGAATTGAAATTGTAAATTGAATTCAAATGGAATTGAAAATGCAAAGTTGAATGAAAATGAATATATAACTTTGTTAGTGAAGTGAAAATAAATATATGAAGTATGTAAATACTTATATTGAACTTAGGAAATGGAGAAAATTCTTAAGTAAATTTGGTATTGGGAATCCAATAAGTAAATTTGGACATTGTTGTTAAGTAAAGTATACAGGGTGTAACGACCCGGATTTTTCGATCCCGAAAATCCCAGATAGTTAGAAAAGAAGAAAGAGATAGAAGAAGAAGAAACAGAAAACAAAACACAGAACCTCACAATCGCAGCGGATCAAAATATAATATCAAATAAAATAACAGTTTACAAAAGAATACTGTATCAGTTGATTACATTTAAATACATCAGAGTTACAACATATACACAACACTGGACAGATACAATCAACATGTCCCAGACAAACTACAATATAACACAGCGGAATACACTCCATACGCTCCTGTCATCCAGCTCGCCTCCTGAGCTTCAGAACGTCCTTACCTGAAATCTGTAATACTCGGTCTGACCCGAGCATTACATCAAAGTAACACCCGGGTCAGGCTGGAAACCAGCGTGAGTAAACCCATCTAACATGGAATACAATAACATAGAACTACATAAAACCCGGGGTAACTCGCATCGATTTACAAATTCACAATTTGTTAGAGTCATCACTTATTTCACATATCAGTTTCTAAGTACCAAAACTTAGATTAAATGGTCCAATTCACATAAATCATTTCATTTCAACCTATTGATTTCCCATATCAATTTGTAAAGAATCGAAGTGGTTTCGGGTATTAACTAATACCCGACTCCGGTCTCTTCGAATCCAATGTCAGCTTAACCCAAGGTATTCAAACGATATACAATTCAAACTTTAAATACAGGATGTCACTGTTTTAACCCAAACATATTATATCACATGGCATTTCACATCACATACCAAAGATATCAACTAATCTAAGGCATACAATATTATTTAATCATTCATAGCCAGATTAATCAACCCTTCCATCTCTAATTAATTTAATTAACCACAAATGAATCAAATTAATTGCTTCAATTAATTTAAATCGTGCATACTTAACATTAATTAATTACCAACCAATTAATTAATCATCCCTTAATTATCTGTCTTAATAAATCATCCTTGATTAATTACTCTTTAGTTACATTAAGTAATTACCCTTTTATAAATTAATTATTCTTTAACCATTCACATTAATCAATACTTAATAATCCTTGGTTAATTATCTTTATTAACTAATAATATTTCTTTAATTACTTTCTTAAGAAATTTTCTTAGATTTAAATCATCATTAATCATTCCTAATTAATTAAATTTATTAATTTATAAATAAAATAAATCATTCTTTAATTTCCTTAATTATCTCTAAGGTAACCCATTTCTTTATTAATGACTTAATTAACATCAACGTATATACTTTTAAACATTTACCTTTGAACTTACAATTTAGTTCAAATTTGAATCCAAGTTTAAATCATCATCTATCAAAAGAAAAATTCCAGAAATTTCTTTAGCTAATTCACTAAAGCTTTAAAGCTGGAAATATAAATATTTCCCAGGCAACCCGAGTGTTTCCCGAGCTGAACCCCCCATGAACTCGAGCTGAACTTCGAGTTTTCCAGGAATTGACCCGTGTTCTAACACCAGAATACACGAAACAACTCACGAGTTTCCCCGACCTCAACTGCTTCGAGCCTATCACGGAAACACTCGAACTCGGCACGAGATAAAGCCTTCTTCCACAAACCTAGTTCTCGCGTCACCACTGTGCTTCATTTTACTGTGCACGTACTCGTGCACATGCTCGACGTCCCCGGCCATAACCTCTCACCAACAACAATTCGCCTCAGTCACCCACGACCCTGTGTTCCCCATCGACACTCGAATTCACGTTGAAAAGCATCTCATCGACATTTGGGCTTCGAACCCAAAACTGGGACAAAACACCGCCTAAAACTGCCTCGCCTCACCCCTACGGTCCTCCTTCGACCTCGCGATCATGACCCACACCTCGTCGAACGCTTACGCTCCTGATTTCCCACTCGCGATCTCCTCCAGTTCCCCAATGACCTCGAAATTTCTACATTTACATCACGAATCAAAAAGGGTGAGTTAAACCTAGTTCGGAGCTTCGCCGACGACCTGGTGGTTGAAAAACCTTGCGACCCATATTGCCAGAACCCACTAGCTCACTGCCTACTCCAGCAGTGTCCCTGACTTACCCGATACACCAAATCACCAGAAAATGATTAAAACCCAAATTCATCTCAGTGAAAACTTAAATTAGGATGTTTGAATTCCTGGCAATATTTAACTACCCACTGTAATTCTTACTTTCCAATGTTCTCATCTGATAACAGCTTACGAAATTATTTTTAAAACAAAGTATACTCGAATTCAACCATAATTCCTTCAGACATCACAACCCAGAACCAATTAGATGAAAAGATATATTTGTATCAACAAATTAAAATGTTTGGTTTTTAACATTTTTCAAGTTGCTCTGTATTTTCTTTGCTTCCAGACAGTGTTTACTATCTATAATTATTTCAAATATTTTTAAAGCTTAGTTAAATTTTAAACAACCAACTTTGTTTAACTACTTAAGCCAAAATGAAATTAAAGTGGGAAGAAATTTGAAGTTGATCTAAGTTTTAAATCCCTGGACATTTAAACAGAGGTGTCACTCACAAGTTACAGAGGCTAAAAAAAAATCATACAACATACTTCCAAGCATATATCACAAGTTACTTCAATCATAGGTCGCATGCATCAAAACTGAAGGCATCTCATGTTAACAGTTAAAGTCAGGGGCTTGAACTAAAATCTGAGATGTTAAAGCTACAGATATGCACACTCACATCAATTCACAAGCATTGCACATACACATACATATAAACAACATTAACACATAGACTTCCAGATTATTTAAGTTTAGTTTTAAAAGTTTACTCACCTGTCCATTTAAACAGAGCTCATTCTTTTTGGTTTGAAGACAGGGAAAAGCTTGAAACTGGTATTTGAAAACTGGAGACTTGAAATCTTGTATATCTTTGTTGTTTTGATCTTTAAACTTGCATTGGCTTTACGACTTGAATATGAATTAATCTGACATCTTGTTATAGTGGAGATGTTCTCATCTTTGATTCGAACTGACATGCTTATGCTTTCTATTTGATTTCAGGTTTGTATTTTGTTTAAGCTTTTAAAACTAGAATTGTAAAACTGTGGTATACGAAATAAAAATGAAGCAAGGTTGATAAATAAACAAGTATACAATTTCCTTTACTGTTCAAGTACACATTTCAGAGATTTTTATTTTCTTTTGGCTGCTACAAGTATTTTCAAACTGATTTTGTTGTGCTAGGTGGAAAGAACATTAATTGCTCATGTACTTCTTGTACACAAGCTTCTCCAACAATCCCAATTTGTATGTACTTTAATGTTTACATATGTTTTCTTTTCTTTAACTTAAATACTAAGCATACTTACCCCTATTTCATTCGTATATACTGAAGTGGTTTCGGCCTGCACTTGTACTTTGTTATAGTATAGAAATTTACTTAAGTTTTTTTTTTTTTTTAGTTCAAAACTTTGTTATGGTTATATTGTTGTTAGTTTGTTTATTAGATGTTAGGTTGTTTTTAAATTATTTGTTTAGATTGATAGTACTTATTCATGTTTTTCACTTGCCTGCAAAACCAATCTCATAGCTACATATATTCAAAGCTACAGTGGGTAAAATATTTTGCTTAAGTTTCACATTAACATTGATATAGTTATCTTATCTTATGTTATCTTGTATAATTATTTCTATTTCTAAAAATAGTGTTATTTATTTATAAAATTTAACTTAGGTATAAACACAATTTAAAATCTTGGCTTCACTTTATTTTAAAACTTATATTATTAAATACTTGATTTATTTAAAATTACTTTAACTATTTACAATATATACAGATATATAAATAAATAGAAAACAGTTTATTATCCTTTTAAAAGACAAATTTATCATTTAAATATATATTTAAAAGAAAATTATCAAGTCAATTCTTATCTTATTAACAAATATCATCATATCAATTTAATATTTTATATAGATTATTAAATTGATATTGTTTAAAATTTCCGGGATATCACATTCCTCCCCCCTTAAAAGAATTTCGTCCCCGAAATTTAAAACAAAGGTAAATTAAAACCTAAGTCTAGAATACTTTAAAAATTCTATATAATATTTCTAAAATAGTTTTATAAAAATACTTTTATAACTCGATGTTTTGACAAGTCCATCCTTGTTCTCATAGAAATTCGGTCATACGTTGATCAGGCGTAGGACTGAAAGTCTATAAGTACTCGGTAAACTCGTTTCCAACACCCAGTGTAAATACTTTGGAAAATAATTTTATTGAAAATATAGAAAACAATTTTTGAAAATAGAGGAAATATTTTTTTTTTTTTTTTTTTTTGTGAAAATGCTCTGGAAATCATCACACCCATCCATGGTGACAGTTACATCACGGGTTACGTTGCCATCGCAGCAAAAGTCCATGTAACTGATTACACCATAGAACCCACAACAGATCGCAGTTACATCCAGGGTTACGTTGCCGTCACAGCAAAAGTCCATGTAACTGTTGGCTCTCAGCGGCACAAACGATTTTCGCTGTCAAAATGAAACTTCTCCACTCCTACATAGGTCTCAGTCTACCGATATAAAATCAAACGCAGACTGTTGGCTCTCAGCGGCACACAAGACTTTCGCTATGTTACCATAGTGTCGCAGTCTACCGATGTAAAATCAAACATAGACTGTTGGCTCTCAGCGGCTCACACGACTTTCGCTATGGTCTGCAGTAGATCGCAGTGACATAGAGTTACACTGTCGTCACAGCATAACCCAAATGCCCCTGTAGGCACCAGCCCCTCGACTTTCGCTACACAATAATCCTCAGGAACTAGTTTTGTCCGGACTCCTCACAGGATCAACTTTAGAAACCCCCCTTGGGGCTCAAGGCAGTACCACCCAGTGGCACTCCTGAGAAGTTCATTTTAAGGGAGCGCCTTTTTCCCCAGAGCAATCTCAAAACACTTTATACTATACACATATAGTATTTCCCAAATCATACACCTAGTATGAATCTCATATAAATGCTTTTACACAAAATCGATTCTCAAAATCGATAATTCACAAATCAGGCTTTCCCAAATCCCAATATTGATTTTACCCAAAAATCAAAAGCCTTTTCCAAATCCAAAGGTTCCCAAAACCTTTTTCTCAAAACCATTTCCATAAAATCTTTTATATATATAATAAATCTTGAAACCTTTTGAATCAATCTTATACTTGTATAAATCCAGTTTTGTACTTCAAATATTTCCAAAACTCTTTTCTTTTGGCTATAGCTTCAACAAGGGGGTTTTTTATCTCATTTATCAAAGATATACAAACTTTAAATTTCCTTTTCTTTCCAAAACAAATATTAAATTTAAATTTTAAATCTGTTTATAATGTCACTTGCCAAATTACTTACTTTTATTATAAAGTAAAATTTTAGTTAGTAAGATACCCAATTTCCACTTTACTTCCATAAAGTTAAGTTCTACTATAGAAATATCAATTTTAATTCATTTTATTAAAGGTCATCATATATTCGCAAAATATACTTTCAATTTCAAAAATCATTTACAGTTCTTTATCCACAAATTTTCCAAATCAATTTTATTCAAACCGTACGATGTTCATATATCATCCGTACGCAATATCAATCAGATCGCTCACTCGATCACACAATTTCACTTCTGAACTAGTATTGTCCACCCGACTCCCTATTGCGGACTCAGATCTGGTTTCTTGATCAGAAACCGTCATCCTCCTTGCATAGTCACAACTATGATAGAGAATATCCAGAATCAATCAAAAATCCATATCCAGGTTCGCCGTCGAAAATCGAGCGAAAAATCCTAACTCGGATTGATAATATTATCTCGAAATTCTGTGCTCGAATCTGGATCAAACCATCATGCGAATAGAATAATATACGTACATCCTACGTATTTGACTTCATTGATTATTAACCAAATCAATTTCCTTCCTATTCACATTCACTTTAATTTTCATTCACTTATTCACATTTGCTTTAATCCCCACTTGGATTATCACTCAATTCTTATCTCAGTTGGGTATTTAACCAATAACAGTTTGAACTCTGACCAGTTTATATTTACAAAATAGCTTGAATTTTTTTTTTTTTTTAAAAAATAGATAAATAGTTGAAAGATAATTATTAATTTGTAAAACTGTAAAATAGTTAAGTAACTGTAAAATAATTGAAAAATAGTAATTACTTATAAAATAGTAGAAAAACAGTAATCAGTTTCTAAAGTAGTAGAAAAATAGTAATTAGTTTATAAAACAGTTGTAAAATAGTTAAATAGTTCCAAAGTAATTGTAAAACAGGTTTAAGATAGTTTTAGGTTTAAACAGAAAAGTTGTGTAGTAAATAGTTTGGAAAAATAGGTTTATATTAAACAATTTATTTTGAAAATAGTCCAGAGTCAAACTGTTTAATACCCCATCTCCATTTCCATAAATTCAATTTAAATCTCAATTTCAAACCATCTCGAATTATATAAATTCGAGTTAAATTTTCAAATGTTGATTTATTCCCTTAATCCAATTAACATTTATCTTCAAATCAATACCTTTAAACAATTTAATTTCTGAGTTCAATTCTCAAAATTCCATTTTAAGTTATCTTTACTTAACTTATTTCAAAGTTCAAATGATAATTCAAACCCCTTTTAAACAATTAAATCTTTGAATTTCAATTTATTACCCAAATTCAATCTTGGAACCAATCCTTAATTATTTCAGTTTACATGTTCATTTTAAACATTCAAATCTTAATGTTCAAAGTGATCCCATTTTTAATTTTTATCTTTAAAATCAAAATTTACTTAAGTAATTTCAAATTAAAGTTTAATTCCATTTAATTCCAATATTGGGATAGATATTACCCCAATCTATCATCCAATTTATTTAAAACATTCATCATCCACTACCCATTCCATATCTCAATCCTATCTGAGACCACATATAGTTCCCTACCAAATCAACCCATTTAACTTTCCTAAGTTAAACCTCAATTTCATCTTGAAATTTCCAATTCAGGTTGTTCTTATTTAACTTCCCTTAAATTAAATTCAATTCATTCATTCCGTCAACCTTACTCAAATTTGAATTTCTACTTCAAATTTTCAAATTTCTAATAATATTCATACTTACTCATTAGTTCAAAACTTATATCACTTTGGGTTTCACATCACTTTCCAAGGATTATTCAAAACTTAATCATAGAGTTTATTTCAAATATACATATTTATTTCCTTTACACACCAAATTACTTTAAATTTTAAACCACCCTGGGTTTTAAATTCAAAACATGTTCCTATAAATTTTCAAACAACTCTTGTTTGAATCAAGCCCTTTTATTCAAATAATACTATTTATTATTTCTTTCAAACACTTGGAACAAATTCCCATATTTTCTGGACTTAGATTTAATATTTCACTTAAATGTTTACTTCCATAAACATTTTATTTTTTTCTAAATCATTAACAAACATTTCATCATTATAGGAAAATAACCAAGGTTATTGCAACTGGAAACCAATTCCAATTATCCATTTCTAAAAATTCTTCTTCGAATCCAAGATTTTAATTTCAGTTGAATCCATTTCAACTTATCTTTATTCAAATTTTAGTTTGGTTGTATTTCTATTGTCACTTAGTTCTCATTGTTTCTATTTAATTCCAATGATTTAACAACCAATTAATTTAATATTAGAAAAATTATTGCTTTATATATTAAAATATAAGCTTGTATAAAATTATTTAAAATCTTTATATAAGAAAATAACAAGTACGCTCTCATATATATATACACTCAACTCATCCTAGGGTAATACTAACCCTATCTCTGATGAGTACACCCTCCAGAGCCAAGGGTTTCGCTTAACCTGGCTCTGATACCAACTGTAACGACCCGGATTTTTCGATCCCGAAAATCCCAGATAGTTAGAAAAGAAGAAAGAGATAGAAGAAGAAGAAACAGAAAACAAAACACAGAACCTCACAATCGCAGCGGATCAAAATATAATATCAAATAAAATAACAGTTTACAAAAGAATACTGTATCAGTTGATTACATTTAAATACATCAGAGTTACAACATATACACAACACTGGACAGATACAATCAACATGTCCCAGACAAACTACAATATAACACAGCGGAATACACTCCATACGCTCCTGTCATCCAGCTCGCCTCCTGAGCTTCAGAACGTCCTTACCTGAAATCTGTAATACTCGGTCTGACCCGAGCATTACATCAAAGTAACACCCGGGTCAGGCTGGAAACCAGCGTGAGTAAACCCATCTAACATGGAATACAATAACATAGAACTACATAAAACCCGGGGTAACTCGCATCGATTTACAAATTCACAATTTGTTAGAGTCATCACTTATTTCACATATCAGTTTCTAAGTACCAAAACTTAGATTAAATGGTCCAATTCACATAAATCATTTCATTTCAACCTATTGATTTCCCATATCAATTTGTAAAGAATCGAAGTGGTTTCGGGTATTAACTAATACCCGACTCCGGTCTCTTCGAATCCAATGTCAGCTTAACCCAAGGTATTCAAACGATATACAATTCAAACTTTAAATACAGGATGTCACTGTTTTAACCCAAACATATTATATCACATGGCATTTCACATCACATACCAAAGATATCAACTAATCTAAGGCATACAATATTATTTAATCATTCATAGCCAGATTAATCAACCCTTCCATCTCTAATTAATTTAATTAACCACAAATGAATCAAATTAATTGCTTCAATTAATTTAAATCGTGCATACTTAACATTAATTAATTACCAACCAATTAATTAATCATCCCTTAATTATCTGTCTTAATAAATCATCCTTGATTAATTACTCTTTAGTTACATTAAGTAATTACCCTTTTATAAATTAATTATTCTTTAACCATTCACATTAATCAATACTTAATAATCCTTGGTTAATTATCTTTATTAACTAATAATATTTCTTTAATTACTTTCTTAAGAAATTTTCTTAGATTTAAATCATCATTAATCATTCCTAATTAATTAAATTTATTAATTTATAAATAAAATAAATCATTCTTTAATTTCCTTAATTATCTCTAAGGTAACCCATTTCTTTATTAATGACTTAATTAACATCAACGTATATACTTTTAAACATTTACCTTTGAACTTACAATTTAGTTCAAATTTGAATCCAAGTTTAAATCATCATCTATCAAAAGAAAAATTCCAGAAATTTCTTTAGCTAATTCACTAAAGCTTTAAAGCTGGAAATATAAATATTTCCCAGGCAACCCGAGTGTTTCCCGAGCTGAACCCCCCATGAACTCGAGCTGAACTTCGAGTTTTCCAGGAATTGACCCGTGTTCTAACACCAGAATACACGAAACAACTCACGAGTTTCCCCGACCTCAACTGCTTCGAGCCTATCACGGAAACACTCGAACTCGGCACGAGATAAAGCCTTCTTCCACAAACCTAGTTCTCGCGTCACCACTGTGCTTCATTTTACTGTGCACGTACTCGTGCACATGCTCGACGTCCCCGGCCATAACCTCTCACCAACAACAATTCGCCTCAGTCACCCACGACCCTGTGTTCCCCATCGACACTCGAATTCACGTTGAAAAGCATCTCATCGACATTTGGGCTTCGAACCCAAAACTGGGACAAAACACCGCCTAAAACTGCCTCGCCTCACCCCTACGGTCCTCCTTCGACCTCGCGATCATGACCCACACCTCGTCGAACGCTTACGCTCCTGATTTCCCACTCGCGATCTCCTCCAGTTCCCCAATGACCTCGAAATTTCTACATTTACATCACGAATCAAAAAGGGTGAGTTAAACCTAGTTCGGAGCTTCGCCGACGACCTGGTGGTTGAAAAACCTTGCGACCCATATTGCCAGAACCCACTAGCTCACTGCCTACTCCAGCAGTGTCCCTGACTTACCCGATACACCAAATCACCAGAAAATGATTAAAACCCAAATTCATCTCAGTGAAAACTTAAATTAGGATGTTTGAATTCCTGGCAATATTTAACTACCCACTGTAATTCTTACTTTCCAATGTTCTCATCTGATAACAGCTTACGAAATTATTTTTAAAACAAAGTATACTCGAATTCAACCATAATTCCTTCAGACATCACAACCCAGAACCAATTAGATGAAAAGATATATTTGTATCAACAAATTAAAATGTTTGGTTTTTAACATTTTTCAAGTTGCTCTGTATTTTCTTTGCTTCCAGACAGTGTTTACTATCTATAATTATTTCAAATATTTTTAAAGCTTAGTTAAATTTTAAACAACCAACTTTGTTTAACTACTTAAGCCAAAATGAAATTAAAGTGGGAAGAAATTTGAAGTTGATCTAAGTTTTAAATCCCTGGACATTTAAACAGAGGTGTCACTCACAAGTTACAGAGGCTAAAAAAAATCATACAACATACTTCCAAGCATATATCACAAGTTACTTCAATCATAGGTCGCATGCATCAAAACTGAAGGCATCTCATGTTAACAGTTAAAGTCAGGGGCTTGAACTAAAATCTGAGATGTTAAAGCTACAGATATGCACACTCACATCAATTCACAAGCATTGCACATACACATACATATAAACAACATTAACACAGAGACTTCCAGATTATTTAAGTTTAGTTTTAAAAGTTTACTCACCTGTCCATTTAAACAGAGCTCATTCTTTTTGGTTTGAAGACAGGGAAAAGCTTGAAACTGGTATTTGAAAACTGGAGACTTGAAATCTTGTATATCTTTGTTGTTTTGATCTTTAAACTTGCATTGGCTTTACGACTTGAATATGAATTAATCTGACATCTTGTTATAGTGGAGATGTTCTCATCTTTAATTCGAACTGACATGCTTATGCTTTCTATTTGATTTCAGGTTTGTATTTTGTTTAAGCTTTTAAAACTAGAATTGTAAAACTGTGGTATACGAAATAAAAATGAAGCAAGGTTGATAAATAAACAAGTATACAATTTCCTTTACTGTTCAAGTACACATTTCAGAGATTTTTATTTTCTTTTGGCTGCTACAAGTATTTTCAAACTGATTTTGTTGTGCTAGGTGGAAAGAACATTAATTGCTCATGTACTTCTTGTACACAAGCTTCTCCAACAATCCCAATTTGTATGTACTTTAATGTTTACATATGTTTTCTTTTCTTTAACTTAAATACTAAGCATACTTACCCCTATTTCATTCGTATATACTGAAGTGGTTTCGGCCTGCACTTGTACTTTGTTATAGTATAGAAATTTACTTAAGTTTTTTTTTTTTTTAGTTCAAAACTTTGTTATGGTTATATTGTTGTTAGTTTGTTTATTAGATGTTAGGTTGTTTTTAAATTATTTGTTTAGATTGATAGTACTTATTCATGTTTTTCACTTGCCTGCAAAACCAATCTCATAGCTACATATATTCAAAGCTACAGTGGGTAAAATATTTTGCTTAAGTTTCACATTAACATTGATATAGTTATCTTATCTTATGTTATCTTGTATAATTATTTCTATTTCTAAAAATAGTGTTATTTATTTATAAAATTTAACTTAGGTATAAACACAATTTAAAATCTTGGCTTCACTTTATTTTAAAACTTATATTATTAAATACTTGATTTATTTAAAATTACTTTAACTATTTACAATATATACAGATATATAAATAAATAGAAAACAGTTTATTATCCTTTTAAAAGACAAATTTATCATTTAAATATATATTTAAAAGAAAATTATCAAGTCAATTCTTATCTTATTAACAAATATCATCATATCAATTTAATATTTTATATAGATTATTAAATTGATATTGTTTAAAATTTCCGGGATATCACACAGGGAGTATAAAGGCTATAGGAAAATGGAATTGGATTTTGACTTCGAAGATAAATCTGAATTTCTCGACAATAAGGTATGTATTTAAAAATTCCAGTATGAAATTTAATTGGGTTTTTTATTTTGCTACTTGGCATTTTTTTTTCTATTGGAATTTGGGAGTCCGTAGGGACATTTTGTAGTCGTACCGAGTTAGCCGCGCAAAGGAGACGCTGGCGAAATTTCTCGGAAATTTAGAGAGTTAGAAAATTTTTGAGAAATTTTGGGATAATTTAAAATTTGAATTTAAGTTTAACTTTCTTGTGAAGTAAACAAAGTTGTTTGGAAACTATGGTTAAGATTTGGACAGTTAGTTGAAATGATGATCTTTAATAAAAAGATTTGGGTTAATAAGTTGATAAAATTGTTTAGTTTTGGGAAAAATGATAAACGGGTATTGGAGCATTCTTCTTAACTTGTAATTTCGGGACGAAATTCTTTTAAGTGGGGAAGAATGTAACGACCTTGAATTTTTGACATTGGAAATCAGGATATTTAATTGATTTTAAATATTTGAATATTAGATTAATTTGAATTTCAAATATCAGGGTTTGTTTGGTAATTAAATCAGTGAATTTAATTGTTAAAATTTGAGTAAAATTTTGAATTTGGAGTTTTAAGCTGATTAAAAATATTTTAAAGGCTTAGGAAATTTATATTGATGATACTGAAGGTAATGGAACTTTCAGAATTGAATTTGAAACTGTTTTGTTCAGTTTTGAATTTTATCGTTTGAATCGATATTTGAAAATAGCCTTCCGAGGCACAGTCTCGGAATGCAACGAAACTAGTTCCATTGGATCCGTAATATTGTATTATTATCGGATTTCAATTTTCGTAGTGTTCGGAGTTGTTGTGTGGCCGTACGATAAGCAAACGCGCTAAAATTAAATCGAAAATTTAATTTAATAACTGGGTTCAAAAAGCTATTTTCTCCAATACGATCGAATTTGGAGTCGAAACCTTTTCCAATGCGTTCGTAATAGGGGTATAACATTACGAACGCCTAGCGGCATACCTCGATAGGAGATCACGATTTTAAGTAGCAGTCATCGAGACAATTGAATTTAAAATTGATATATTTGTTTGACCAGTCAACCCTCAGCTATAATTGCCTCACATCAGTTGCCTTTTTATCACCTCAGAAGCACTGCAGCTTGTGTAACGACCCACTATTTTGGACCATTCAAATCGACAATAAATCCACACATGTCTGACTTGAATAATTCAAAATATCAGATTGTTAATTTAAATTTGGCAAAACTCAGCATATGCAGTAAATAAATCAATCACAGAATCACAGACACAGAGTAATACAATAAATACGCAGCGGAATAGATAAAATAGTAGTTCATGAAGCTACTATATAAACATCAGAGTTAGAAATAAAATACAACAGAATATCTCAAAAGCAGTGAAGTCTCCAGTACAATAGATGACTTCTCTGAACAAATCAACTAGAAGAGCTGAAAGCTGAGGCGATAGTTGGATCTCCAAAGGAAGCTCCAAACTCCAAAGGTGAGTCTCAAATGCTGTATCACTCGGTCTGACCCGAGCGTAAAGCAAAACACAAAACACTCGAGTCAGGATTAACATTCTTATATAAATAAATCCAACTCAAGTGAAATATCAACTGAAATACGAGTAACTTAAAGGATGTTTGGGATAACCATCCTCTAAGGATCTTCAGAACTATCTACAAGGTGGAAATATACATTTTAACACCGTGGTCATTTCAATTAAATTTATACTTCAAAACCCAAATATCATTTTATTTCAAATATAACTATTTTCCAAGATAGTATATATATAATTAATTTATAAAGTAAAGTACTTAAAATTTTCTCAAGTCTCTCAAATCGATTCAAATCAACTTCAAATTCCAATTTTCAAATTTATTCAAACTCAATTCATTAATTCAATCCAGTTCTAAATATACCATTTAAATTTTCAATATATTTCAAAACTTTAATATTCAACATTTCAAAGTTCAATTTAACAGTTTCATATAGATCTTGTTTTAACTTTATTATTATTTAATCAGGGAAGATCCACTTAATAAACTCAATATCATCTAACTAGCCTTACATTTCATTTTTACTAAATATTTTCTTAAATTTATTTAAGCAAGGATTTTCATTAAATTATTTAAATAAAACCCAAGTTATAAATCATATCTTAAACCTCAATTTTCAATAAGTTTCAAATTGGTTTAATTAATAAATTATCTTTCCAACCTTAACTTATTCAAATTATTACCAGAATCTATTTTAAAGATATAATTTTTATACTTAAACATCTCATAAGTATTAAATCCATCCTAATTTAAATTAAATAATCTAAGGCTCAACATTTATTAAAACCATATATTTCTTTCCAAAACCAAAAAATTCATTTTCAAAATATTTTATATATGGACCAACGGTGTCTGTATATATACATCATATGGTTAAGTGATACGGATATTTATCATTTCAATCCGAAATTTAAATATATACGGGTAGATATCATTTCGACCCGTAATCCCAATTTCAATTCAAATGAAAATCGCTTGGGTTTATCATTTCAACCCATAACGAAATTCTCCTATTCTAATGTCCGTTCGGGTATGTATCATTTCAACCCATAGTGAATTCTAAACTACAGGGAACTTGCAGAGTGATAACAGATACAAAAAAAAAAAAAATATATATAACAGCAGGCATATATCATCAATATAAATAACAGATATTGGTGTCAGATGTCATAGGTGAACAGATACAGATAATGGTAATAACAGGCATATAAATATTAGATACTGGTGTCAGATGTCATAGGTGAACAGTTATGGATAATAGCATATATAACAATGTAAATAACTACAGCAGCATATTTCAATTGCTATTTCAAATGAAATCAAATTTAAATAATAAAAGAACGTTAATCGTGAGTGATTGCTCACCTTTCGAGGCTAGAGGTGAACGAAACTGAGATAGGTTACGAAAACCAGGCACGAATCTCAAAACAAGGCAAGATTGAACTCGAATCGACGAACGAAGCTGATAAATAGAAGTTGACGAAATCAAGTCAAAACAGGATCGATGAAGACAATTTGTGCGAGTGACTCATATATAACTATATACTATATATAAATCAAGTCAACTGGATTGATGATGATAATTGGTATAAGTGAAATATATGTGCTTAAAGTAAATACATATATATATATATATACCTATTGAAGTGAAAAATACTCGAATACATGTTATACCTTTTAAAACTAATAGTAAAAATGAAACTTGTATAAACTTACTTTATTTAATACATATAAACCAACATGTATGTATTATATCCTTAAAATCAATGTTTATAATATATATATATAATATTACTTTACACTGTTATGGATTCAAACAGATCTTTATAAACCCCATAAAATTTCATATAGATACAATACCAATAAACATCAATATCAAACAAATCTTTCCCTCAAAACAACCATATACATGTACACGCAGTCATATGTATTAACATGTTAAAGTAGCAACTTTATATAAAACTAACATATCAAAAAATGTGTTCCTAACATATTATATTTTTTATAACTGAGACAACCTATATCATTTAAGCTAGTACTGACATACCTATATACAAACAGCGTAGCTAGTACATTTATATAGGCTACATATAATATTACACTAATAAGCTAATACATACGAATGCAAAGCTCCACCCAAGTACAAAAATAGCAAAAGACAGGCTGCAGTATTTAGGTGACTACACCTACTAAAGTATCATATTTTAGTATAGAACAATCAAAACAAACTTCACTTTAAACATATATACATTTCCAAATAAATATTTAAATCCATACTTATAAAATAAAATATATACATTTCTTAATATAATACGCATATATGAATTTGGAAATCCAGAACTTGTATATTTTTTTTTTTATTTTTTTTTTTAACATATAACACACATACCAACATCTATACATATATACGTTGGAACCAACGATAGGTGTATAACAAATATACGCTGATTTACATAACTTCCTTATTTATAGATAACAACAAAAGTATGAAGAAGTTATTTTACTTAAAAGTCAGTACTTTATTGAAATTAATATATATATATGCTATAAATAGACGAACTGTATAAGCAACCATATAGAAAAATATAGGATACTGTCGCATGATTTAGCATGCATACAATTTAAAGTCAATACAACAAAAGGCTCGGCTGTACCTTTAATACATCAAACAGGGCTCGACTGCAACAGGAAGGTGGCTCGGTCGTAAGGTGGAAAATGAAGACGTGGGTTGGCTGCTCATGATGGTTTCCGGCAAAGGAAGAGGATCGGTCAGTGGATGGTGCGTTAGGGTGGTGGGAACTTCGGTGATGGCCGAGCAAGGGGGAGAGGAATGGACGCGGTTTTGGTTCGGTGATGGGTTGTCACGGGCGGAAGTGGATCTGGAAGTAGAGGGGAGGAGATGCAGCTCGGTGTTGGAGTGCGTGTGTGGGTGAACGACAAGGGCTGCGGGTTAGCTGACTGGGCGGAGGTGGTTTTTGGTTGGTGGGAAGGAAGGCCGGTTAGTGGGGCAGGAGACCGAGTGTGGTGGTGGGAGGCTTTCGGCTGTGAACGAATTGCTGGGAAGAGTGTGGAGCCGAAGAGGGTGGTGGATGCGAGTGTGGCCGAATGCAGTGTTAGGGAAAGAATAAGAAAATGGAGGTGGGGAAAAATTTGAGAGACAAAATAAAATAAAATAAAATATATAGATCTGAAGGCAGAATTTTGAAGAAGCAGGGTAGAACGAGATTTGAGGAAGATCTGAAATGCCGATCTAAATATATTAGGTAGAGAGAAACGTACGAAATAATTGAAAAATCAAACGGAAGGGAAAAGAATGGCAGCAATCTCGCATTGATTCAGTTGAAGTATTCAAAGCAATTTACTATTGTGGCCAACGGTTCAAATTTGAAAGAAGGAAATCAAAAGTCACGAATTTTGGTACCCATACAATATATAGTTTGATTGTTCCCGTCGTGTATCGGACTTCAAAATACAAAAATAAATATACCGCGGTGATCAGCGTGACGAGACGATCAAAACGGTATACAGATACTAGTGGTACGATCATCCGATCGAAAGTCGATAATCGGTACCAGAAATGCTGCTATTTTGCCAGAATTAAGATAAACGGAGCAGTAGAAGTCCAAATTTGGAAAAACGAATTTGCAGTCTGATTCAGAATGATCTGAATAAATTTTCTCCTGTTGACATATTTTGGTTTCGGAAAACTTTCAAATTCACTGTTATTAACCGGTTTGATTTGAAATGAAATTTTACCGGAAAATAAACTTTAATATTATCAGACGAAAATTTACCAGTTGCTATATTAAAATAGACGTATTCCAAATAATAAATTTTTAATTTCAAATTTTATTGTTTTAAAATTTCACAAAACTTTAATTAACTACGCTATTAAAACCATTCAAAATTTATGGGTCGTTACACTCTCCCCCACTCAAAACTTTTCGTCCCCGAAAAGGAAGGAGGTAGGAGAATAGAAACAACCAGGAAGGAAAAAGATTGATAATCAAGATTAAACAATTAATTTGAAACTTTACTTGAAATATTCATTTGAAGACTTCATTTACAATTCAATTATTTTTAATACCTTAATATTTTTTTCAAACTCATTTGTAAAATTTCTTGTTTCCTTTGTAAGTATCATTTATAGGTTTAAATAACACCTTTATAAATATATGAAAACCATTTGAAAACAATTATTTACATTATTACTTATATTTATATTTACAAAGAAGCTATTAAATCCATGATCATAAATTTATTAATTCTATCTAAAATACTTTTTCAAATATTATTAATAAATCAATAATCATTAACTTTAAATATGTTATAGTCAACAAGGAAAAGAAGGAGGACCTGGAAAACAGAATATAGGTAAATAAATAAGGCTGAGCAGATAAGGTAGATTCAAATGAATAGAATCGGGCATGAATAATTAATTCAAACCATTAGAATTTCAATTTCGAATGTCAATACAAAATTTCTTTGTTAGAAATACTTTTATAATAAAATATTTTTTTATAACGAAACAAATTTCATTTCGAAAATACTTTTATAACTCGATGTTTCAACAAGTTTATCCTTGTTCCTGTAGACTCTGGTAGTGCGTTGATCAGGCGCAAAACTAGAATTCTCCAGGTACTTAGTAGACCTGTTTCAACACCCAGTGAAAATACTGGAAAACCTAAAAAAAACAGATATGGAAAGTACAATCCAATCAAAACACAAACAAAACCTTTGTCTAACCATGGTTCGCAGATACACAATGGTTACGCCTGGATCCCCCAGGAAACAATCCATATCCGTAAGCTTTCTCAGCCCTGCGAGTTACGCCATGATGACTAGTAGAATGCAGGATACACAATGGTTACGCCTGGATCCCCCAGGAAACAATCCGTACCCCCAGGCAAGACTCAGCCAAGCATTTGCGCTACTATTCGCGACCTACACAGATTGCAGGATACACAATGGTTACGCCTGGATCCCCCAGGAAACAATCCGTACCCCTAGGCAAGACTCAGCCAGGCAGTTGCGCTATGCAGTCACGAGAGAACGATAAGACCATGGGTAACGCCATGGAATTCGAAGGACACTCGAGTATCATATCCGGAAAACCAAAATCAGAGAGAATAATATCGATAGAATGAATCCAAGATGTGGCCACAAATCGGATATCAAGCAGAAGGCACTTTCCATATCTTTACTTCGAAAATATGTATCATATAGTACCTTTTCAAATCACTTTCAAATATCGTACTTATATAAAATCCATTATATATAAGATTAAATTTTCAAATCAAATACTTTTCCAAAATCAATAGTATATCAAATCATACTTATATAGACTTCAATTATATAAGGTTTCACTTTCAAATTGAGTACCTTTTCGATTCTATAGTTTCGAATCAATTTCATACTCATACAAATCAATTTTATATAAGTTCGACAACTCCCAAATCAAGTGTTTGGTAATATAAGGTTCTCAGATTTCAATTTGTTTCAATATCAGTTCAATTTCAAAATCATATACAATTTCACCAAATTATTTCTTCTCAAATTAATTATCTTTAGCTTCAAAGTTTCCAAAATAATAGATTTTGAAAAATAAATCCAAATTTCCAAATCAATAATTTAAGTCAACCAATTCATTTCCAAAATCAAATGGTTTTCAAAATCATCTTATATTACCTAAGGTCCATCTTATATAAGGATCAAATTTTTTTTCAAAAATAAGTTTCGCTGTATCAAGAGCCATATGAGATTGAATATCTTTGCTTCTATGGGTTATATATCTTTGTAATTTATTTTGGGAATTTTCTTTTAGTAAGCAAAGATATTCTAACCCGACAGCTTTCAATTTCAGCGTCAAAATTATATCAATGATAATGGAATATAAGGTGTACATACTCCATCATTTCGCAAAATCACATTTTGATCGCTCGTTCGATCACACAAGTTCGCTTTCGAACTAGTATTGTCCATTCGACTTCCCTAATGCGGACTTCGATATGGTTTCTCGACTAGAAGCCATCAGTCTCCTTGCATAGCCATATACTATGATAGAGAATTCTAGAATTTAGCCCAAAAATCCATATCAAATATTTGCCCTTAAGAATCGAATGAAAAATCCTAACACGAAATGGTGTAATCCACCTCGAACTTGTGTACTCAAACCTGGATCAAATTAATTATGCGAATAAAACAGCATACGCACAAATTATATATTTATTCCAACTTGTTAAATATATAGTTTCATAAAGATGTTACCCAGTTAAAACATTTAACTAAATTTTATTCAAAATATATTGAAGACCAAATTCTTTTCAAAACATTTCAAATCTAAATTTCAAAATAGCCTTATTCATTTACTTAACACAGTTTCAACTTATTAAATCATACTACTACATTCTTAAACATTCAAAACAAACTTATATACTTTATCAAAATACTTTTCAAAATTTCTTAGCTTTGAAAAGTTAACCTTGATTTGAAAGTGCTCGAACCTTCAAAATAGTTGAAGAAATCATTTTCAAATTCAAGAGTTGGAAATCAGCAACAAATCAGTAAATCAATTTTTATAGATAGGGTTATATCAAATCCAAAACTCGAAGACTTAACACCGGCTCATTTCAAATCGTTTCAAATACATATACATATATCTTTCGAATATCAATCATACTTCAAAATTTTGAAATAAAAATGGTTTAAAAAAAATCACTCGCATAGCAAAGCTACTGAAGTAGCCTATCCCTCACTCTGAAACTCGAAAATCAATGTCGATGATGCGTGCACTCATCACCGAAATTATTTTCCAGCGACATAAGTGAGTTCTGGACTTCTATTTTCTCAAACTTCTTTTGAAATTTCTTCGAAATCATCCGAAACTCATTAAAATCATTGGAAACATTTCTTATTCGGAAAATACTTTTAAATCATATTATTATTATATTTTTCAAAATCTTAAAACCAATTTCAAAATACCGGAGTTCAATTCTCGAATTTCAAATTTAAAGTCTTTTAGTTATAAATCATTTTTAGATAAATCAAATTTCTTATATAGTTTTTCAAAATTACAGATCCTTTCGAAACCTCAAATTCTAATTTTAAAGGGTTTATAATCTTTATCAAAAACATTTCACTTTTATATATAGAATATGATCATACTTATTAAAATAATAATTTCGGTTTAGAAAACAATTTCTAAAATATAAACAAACCCGATTTTCAAAGGACGATTCACGAACGGATTTCAAAACAAAGACAGAGATTCAAATTAGAGGGACTCTTGTCAAATAGAATTGTGATTTGAAGATAAGCTCGAACGAAGATGAGATAATTAAATTTCAAAATAGAAGATGAATATACTTATATAAATCGCGGACGACCTTAACCGGGTCAACCGTGACTTTATGAACAAGATCGATGCAGAATTCCAAGAAAAATCAACATTCGATCGCAAGAGATAGCGGCATCTAAACCAAAGATATATAAATCTCCGGTGAATCAATGCCAAATGTAAAGGAGTTCCACCCCTTTACAAATCATTCAAAGATTGGCGGGATCGCCTATTCTTATAGAGATCATTCAAAGTGGAGTTATGGGATACTCCAGAATCAAAAGAATACAAATAGGGAGAGACAAGAATGAATTTTTGGAACCGCAAGGAACGTTCCAAAGTTCAAAGGAAAACGAGTCAAAAGGAAGAAATTCAAACTCGAACGAACGTGATTCTGTAAATAAATTTACTATATATGCTAGGTTTTGCCTAGAGCCAAAGCTCTGATACCAACTGTAACGACCCACTATTTTGGACCATTCAAATCGACAATAAATCCACACATGTCTGACTTGAATAATTCAAAATATCAGATTGTTAATTTAAATTTGGCAAAACTCAGCATATGCAGTAAATAAATCAATCACAGAATCACAGACACAGAGTAATACAATAAATACGCAGCGGAATAGATAAAATAGTAGTTCATGAAGCTACTATATAAACATCAGAGTTAGAAATAAAATACAACAGAATATCTCAAAAGCAGTGAAGTCTCCAGTACAATAGATGACTTCTCTGAACAAATCAACTAGAAGAGCTGAAAGCTGAGGCGATAGTTGGATCTCCAAAGGAAGCTCCAAACTCCAAAGGTGAGTCTCAAATGCTGTATCACTCGGTCTGACCCGAGCGTAAAGCAAAACACAAAACACTCGAGTCAGGATTAACATTCTTATATAAATAAATCCAACTCAAGTGAAATATCAACTGAAATACGAGTAACTTAAAGGATGTTTGGGATAACCATCCTCTAAGGATCTTCAGAACTATCTACAAGGTGGAAATATACATTTTAACACCGTGGTCATTTCAATTAAATTTATACTTCAAAACCCAAATATCATTTTATTTCAAATATAACTATTTTCCAAGATAGTATATATATAATTAATTTATAAAGTAAAGTACTTAAAATTTTCTCAAGTCTCTCAAATCGATTCAAATCAACTTCAAATTCCAATTTTCAAATTTATTCAAACTCAATTCATTAATTCAATCCAGTTCTAAATATACCATTTAAATTTTCAATATATTTCAAAACTTTAATATTCAACATTTCAAAGTTCAATTTAACAGTTTCATATAGATCTTGTTTTAACTTTATTATTATTTAATCAGGGAAGATCCACTTAATAAACTCAATATCATCTAACTAGCCTTACATTTCATTTTTACTAAATATTTTCTTAAATTTATTTAAGCAAGGATTTTCATTAAATTATTTAAATAAAACCCAAGTTATAAATCATATCTTAAACCTCAATTTTCAATAAGTTTCAAATTGGTTTAATTAATAAATTATCTTTCCAACCTTAACTTATTCAAATTATTACCAGAATCTATTTTAAAGATATAATTTTTATACTTAAACATCTCATAAGTATTAAATCCATCCTAATTTAAATTAAATAATCTAAGGCTCAACATTTATTAAAACCATATATTTCTTTCCAAAACCAAAAAATTCATTTTCAAAATATTTTATATATGGACCAACGGTGTCTGTATATATACATCATATGGTTAAGTGATACGGATATTTATCATTTCAATCCGAAATTTAAATATATACGGGTAGATATCATTTCGACCCGTAATCCCAATTTCAATTCAAATGAAAATCGCTTGGGTTTATCATTTCAACCCATAACGAAATTCTCCTATTCTAATGTCCGTTCGGGTATGTATCATTTCAACCCATAGTGAATTCTAAACTACAGGGAACTTGCAGAGTGATAACAGATACAAAAAAAAAAAAAAAAATATATAACAGCAGGCATATATCATCAATATAAATAACAGATATTGGTGTCAGATGTCATAGGTGAACAGATACAGATAATGGTAATAACAGGCATATAAATATTAGATACTGGTGTCAGATGTCATAGGTGAACAGTTATGGATAATAGCATATATAACAATGTAAATAACTACAGCAGCATATTTCAATTGCTATTTCAAATGAAATCAAATTTAAATAATAAAAGAACGTTAATCGTGAGTGATTGCTCACCTTTCGAGGCTAGAGGTGAACGAAACTGAGATAGGTTACGAAAACCAGGCACGAATCTCAAAACAAGGCAAGATTGAACTCGAATCGACGAACGAAGCTGATAAATAGAAGTTGACGAAATCAAGTCAAAACAGGATCGATGAAGACAATTTGTGCGAGTGACTCATATATAACTATATACTATATATAAATCAAGTCAACTGGATTGATGATGATAATTGGTATAAGTGAAATATATGTGCTTAAAGTAAATACATATATATATATATATACCTATTGAAGTGAAAAATACTCGAATACATGTTATACCTTTTAAAACTAATAGTAAAAATGAAACTTGTATAAACTTACTTTATTTAATACATATAAACCAACATGTATGTATTATATCCTTAAAATCAATGTTTATAATATATATATATAATATTACTTTACACTGTTATGGATTCAAACAGATCTTTATAAACCCCATAAAATTTCATATAGATACAATACCAATAAACATCAATATCAAACAAATCTTTCCCTCAAAACAACCATATACATGTACACGCAGTCATATGTATTAACATGTTAAAGTAGCAACTTTATATAAAACTAACATATCAAAAAATGTGTTCCTAACATATTATATTTTTTATAACTGAGACAACCTATATCATTTAAGCTAGTACTGACATACCTATATACAAACAGCGTAGCTAGTACATTTATATAGGCTACATATAATATTACACTAATAAGCTAATACATACGAATGCAAAGCTCCACCCAAGTACAAAAATAGCAAAAGACAGGCTGCAGTATTTAGGTGACTACACCTACTAAAGTATCATATTTTAGTATAGAACAATCAAAACAAACTTCACTTTAAACATATATACATTTCCAAATAAATATTTAAATCCATACTTATAAAATAAAATATATACATTTCTTAATATAATACGCATATATGAATTTGGAAATCCAGAACTTGTATATTTTTTTTTTTATTTTTTTTTTTAACATATAACACACATACCAACATCTATACATATATACGTTGGAACCAACGATAGGTGTATAACAAATATACGCTGATTTACATAACTTCCTTATTTATAGATAACAACAAAAGTATGAAGAAGTTATTTTACTTAAAAGTCAGTACTTTATTGAAATTAATATATATATATGCTATAAATAGACGAACTGTATAAGCAACCATATAGAAAAATATAGGATACTGTCGCATGATTTAGCATGCATACAATTTAAAGTCAATACAACAAAAGGCTCGGCTGTACCTTTAATACATCAAACAGGGCTCGACTGCAACAGGAAGGTGGCTCGGTCGTAAGGTGGAAAATGAAGACGTGGGTTGGCTGCTCATGATGGTTTCCGGCAAAGGAAGAGGATCGGTCAGTGGATGGTGCGTTAGGGTGGTGGGAACTTCGGTGATGGCCGAGCAAGGGGGAGAGGAATGGACGCGGTTTTGGTTCGGTGATGGGTTGTCACGGGCGGAAGTGGATCTGGAAGTAGAGGGGAGGAGATGCAGCTCGGTGTTGGAGTGCGTGTGTGGGTGAACGACAAGGGCTGCGGGTTAGCTGACTGGGCGGAGGTGGTTTTTGGTTGGTGGGAAGGAAGGCCGGTTAGTGGGGCAGGAGACCGAGTGTGGTGGTGGGAGGCTTTCGGCTGTGAACGAATTGCTGGGAAGAGTGTGGAGCCGAAGAGGGTGGTGGATGCGAGTGTGGCCGAATGCAGTGTTAGGGAAAGAATAAGAAAATGGAGGTGGGGAAAAATTTGAGAGACAAAATAAAATAAAATAAAATATATAGATCTGAAGGCAGAATTTTGAAGAAGCAGGGTAGAACGAGATTTGAGGAAGATCTGAAATGCCGATCTAAATATATTAGGTAGAGAGAAACGTACGAAATAATTGAAAAATCAAACGGAAGGGAAAAGAATGGCAGCAATCTCGCATTGATTCAGTTGAAGTATTCAAAGCAATTTACTATTGTGGCCAACGGTTCAAATTTGAAAGAAGGAAATCAAAAGTCACGAATTTTGGTACCCATACAATATATAGTTTGAATGTTCCCGTCGTGTATCGGACTTCAAAATACAAAAATAAATATACCGCGGTGATCAGCGTGACGAGACGATCAAAACGGTATACAGATACTAGTGGTACGATCATCCGATCGAAAGTCGATAATCGGTACCAGAAATGCTGCTATTTTGCCAGAATTAAGATAAACGGAGCAGTAGAAGTCCAAATTTGGAAAAACGAATTTGCAGTCTGATTCAGAATGATCTGAATAAATTTTCTCCTGTTGACATATTTTGGTTTCGGAAAACTTTCAAATTCACTGTTATTAACCGGTTTGATTTGAAATGAAATTTTACCGGAAAATAAACTTTAATATTATCAGACGAAAATTTACCAGTTGCTATATTAAAATAGACGTATTCCAAATAATAAATTTTTAATTTCAAATTTTATTGTTTTAAAATTTCACAAAACTTTAATTAACTACGCTATTAAAACCATTCAAAATTTATGGGTCGTTACAGCTTGTCGATTGAGCACGTGAACGTGTTCTCTTGTCTCCCCTCCATTTCTATCAAAATCACGCAACTAAACCAATCACTCCAGAACTTAAGAAAAAAATAAAACAATGGCTGCTATCTCTCGTTCCTTTCCCAAAACGAATTCAAATTGAACGAAAACATGACCTTCCTATTCTCTTTAGGATTTCAAACTGAGACAACCAAATCAAATAAAAAAATAAAAAAAAAGAAGAAAAGAGATTATGACCGCGCGTTTCAAAATCGAATCGAATCGAGTTTGATTATCTCGTGGAGCTAAGGTCGCAACGTCGCGAGCAAATCACTGATGGAAGGGAGGACTTCACGAGCGAAGTCGCATCGATAAGAGGGGAAGCTCACGCTCGAGCTCGCGGTGGTAGTGGCGCGCGTGCAAGCGCCGCCTGGTGGTCTCGATCGATCTCAGCAGGGATGTCGTCGACTTCGACGATGTAGTTTGGGTTGGGGGTTTCAGGAGTTATCACGCGAATACGACCGGGAGGCTCGAAGCAAAGGCGGCAGCGCAGTCGAGTTCGAGGGCTAGGGTTGTAGGCAGTGTCGTGGAGTTCGCCAGTAGGGTAGGTGGTCACGATGATGAGTGATGACATCGGGTGGCCAGAGATTTCGATCGAACCTGGGTTCGTTCGATTTTGTCTGTGAGGTAGTTTTTTTTTTCTTTTTATTTAATTTAATAAAAACAGTAAGTCATAAAGTAATATGGTTCGGTGATAAATTTGTTTATTTTATTTAATCATTTTTACCACTGGAAATAATTTATTAAAAGGAATTAGTTTAAAGTTAAAAGTAAAAGTTGAAATAAAATCATTGGTTAATTAAAATTATCAAATAAAAATTGGTTATTCGATTTAATTCAAATATTAATATATTATATAATTGTTATACAAGGTCTAAAATCATGAAAACAAGCTGGAAAGGGAAATGGACTACAAATTAAAAAGCAAAGGTGAGATCTTCTCACTCAAATTAAAATTGAATTGCTGTTATTGATTGATTGCCTGATTGTGATAGTATATATAGTAGTAAATAGCAATATATATTGGAATATATATATATATATATATTTGGAGTTGTTGATTTCCCACATTATATAGTGAATGAGACCCTATGCGCCGCATAATAGCGGATGATAATTTATAAATCCCATATACCGCGATATTCCACCTCGAAGTGGAATTGGTATTGTGCTAACATCTGTGGATGCAGGGCAACAGGTTGGAGGTATCCAACTGGGTTCCTCAAATATTTGAATTTGTTTCAATGTTGTGTATTGATTTATTTATAATCTGTGTATGATTATATTTGTGATTGATATTGTTGAAGGCTAAAATTTAGCCGAATGTATTTTTGGTATCGATGGATACCAGTAAAATTGGATTTTTGAAATTTAAAGTTGGAAATTTTAAGAAAATTCCTTTTGAAAGAATTAGGTGAATTTAAAAGAAGGAATTAAAGTATTAAAATTGATTTTCGTAATCTTATCGAATAAATTCCAAAAATGGGAAAGGATTTTAAGTAATATTGTTTAAAAGTTGAAGAATTTATTGAAAATGGAATTTTAAATAATTTGGAAGGAAGAAAGGGACTTATTTAAAAGGTGATAAAATTTAGAAATAAATTTGATAATTGATTTGGCATTTGAAAATAAATCTTTGGGAAATCAATATGAAAATTTATTGGGTGTTGAAATAAATTTAGAAATCAAATTTGGAATTTAATTTGGTGATTGAAAATAAATCATTTGGGAATCAATTTGAAATTGATTTGGTGTTTGAAAAATAAATTTGGATATCAATTGAAAGTTGATTTGGAGTTAAAAGTGAATATTTGAGAAATCGATTTGAAAATCGTATAAAAAGTGAATATTTGGGAATGTAAATTCAAAATGGAATTTATAAAGGAAAGGGAATTTTTTTTTAAAAATAAACACTGATTTATTTTTAAAGTGTGGAAATAAATTTACAAATTTGGAATGTAAATTTGAAATAAATCGATAAGGATTTATTTAATTGGTTTAAATGAACCATTTTGAAATGGAAGTGTATTTTCCTTGAAAAGCCCAGTATATTTCCAAAGTAGTTTTAAATTATAAATGAAGAAATTCTTAAATTAGATTTTTAAGGAATATTTGGGAGATAAAGTATTTGAACTCGGCAGATTTCCAGTGGAAATGAATAAATATTTGAAAATATATCCCGTGTAGGGAAATTGATTAGAAATTTGCTTTCAAAGGTTTGAAAGGTGAAAAGTGATTTGAAATTTGTTTTCAAATGGTTGAAGTGTTAAACCATATCTCGCGAAGATATTTGAAATTTAATAATTTGGGAAAATTATTTAAATTGGTTGATTGTTGTGAATGTTGTTGATAGTTAAATAACAGACTATCAATATTTGCCTTTGAAATGGCACTTGAATTTGTTTTTAAAAACAAACGCTCATTATTCGGTTAATCCGGAAGAGGACTTTGTGTCATATAACCCATTCTGAATAGTGATACGTCGTGAATGGACATTATTTGAAGACCGGTGTTGAAGACTGGGTATTTGCGAGAACGATAGGATAACCTATTGATTGTCTCTGCAGCGAGTAGCTACGGTATAGAGATTCCCTATGTGATGGGAAGGCCAATCGGGATTGTGAATACCTGGATTGCAAGGACTTCTTTGGAAGTGCCTTCGGTTTAGTTCGAACCCGGAACATACTTGTATGGTTGTATGTCTGACACTACACTTTGAGATATAAAGCTGATTTCTTTCAAATACATTTCTGTTGGTGGCGGAGAATTTATTCTCTTAGCTTAACACCCTTCTTTGAGACGTACGAGCTCAGAGGTTATGCAGTTGAAGGTTATCAGTGATATACTCCCAATTTGGTAGTCTGGCATGCTAAGTGTTGCTGATCAATTGTGATCAAAGCATGGCTTTCATGTAAAGCGTAGCTTTGTGGACGAGACCTCATCGAACCTCACAAACCGGAAATGGTCGAAACAGGATAGATGCAGCAAGCTTATGAGGGTCGCTCCCTTTAGGGTATGTCATTTCCTTCTGGAAAAAGGTGATATTATGGTATGGAGCCCAGATATTTACCTGTGTGGTTGCTCCAATCTCATTTACTGTGTGATTGTTGCTGTGTGATCGAGGGCCCTCGGATAAAGGTCCCAAAGGACCGGGGGGTGGCATATTCGTGTACTAGTTACCTAGGGTAAGAGGTAACCCGGCCTTTTGTTGGCAAAGAGCAAGTTAGTTCTCGGGACGTCCATCCAGAGGCGTACCCATGTGGCAGTAGGAAGTTCCTTAGCCTGACCATTTGTTGGAAAATCCAAAGAAACAATACGAGCCTTGTACGGTTTTAATTGTATAACCTGCTATGGAATGTGGCGGTAACCTGTTATTGAACATAGTAGCTATAGTAGGCATAAGTGCGAAATGCCTATGCTGGCTAAGATTAATATTATACATTCGAAATGGTTTCGACACTATGCACTACTGATAATATAAAAAAAGAATTTTTCGCAGTAAGCATCTTTGACTATCATAAGGAGAAATCTCCTCCAATTCTGCGTTTGCATTGTGTGTGTGGCGGGAGGCCTTATGGTAGTTTCATTTTCCAAAAGCATTGCGAATTTGTTTTATTTTCTTTGTGAAAATGACTGTTTTACGATCTCACACCAGTCACCATGACTGACTCGGAGTTTATTGTTCCCTTTCTAACACTACGCCATAAATGGCCTACTGCAACACAAAAAAAATGTTGGCTCAGGCCCGAAAAATGTTGCCATAGGTCTATGGCAACACTTTTAGGGTGATGCAATTTTTGCCGTTGCCTTAGACCTCAAAGGCAACATTTTGACTATCTAAGGCAACATAAGTAATATTGTTGCAATAGAACCCTATTTGGGTCTATGGCAACACCCATAGGTATCTGTAGCAACATTCCAAAATGTTGCTATAGATATGAACTTTTTGAATTTTGTGGGGCCCACAATGTAGAGCATATTTGATTTTTTAATAAAAATAAATATTTATTTAATAAAATGCTATTACACAGAATTTGATTTTAAACAGTAATTTATTTAAATAAATATTTTATTTCAACATTTGAAATAGTACAAATTCCTGACTCCACTATTTTACAATTCAATGATATATAACACTGATATTCACATATACAGATATTCCTCACTACATCACTCAGTTCACTCATTACATATGCAGTTTCAATTTATACATATACCGACACTGACAAATATATGCCGAGCCGAAGGCGAGCCGAGTGCCGAGCCGAAGGCGAGCCGAGAAGCGGGTCCGGGCGCAGCGCCGACAGATCGAACCTTCTTTGAAACGACGTAAAATGATGCACCCCACATACTTCTAAACCACCAGCCTCCATCCTCTAATTTCCTTACCAACAAACTATTTCAGTTGCCAAATTCGACTTCAGGTTGCCAAATCGCCTAATCACCTAATCACAATTGCTGATTACCCATTCCGACAACCCAAACATCATCAAACTTTCACACTGCAAATTTGCAATAAAACCAAGCACCACCCTTGGCTGATATCTGCAGATTTGGACCATCAACTCTAAGCAGACTGCTTCGCCTTTCATCAACAAGAGAATCAATGGTCAGTTCATACATGTACATTAGTTCAAAGCACCAAGCTATATATCTTCAGATTTGGACCATCATTAGCCTACAAAAGAAAAACCAAACTCGTTTACTCAATGTGAAAGAACAAAATGCAGTGAAAAATTTGAAGTATATCAATGTGAAACTACAGGAAACCGGACATTTTGATAACAATACCATTCACACAAAGTATCGAACACTTTTAGTGCATTACAAAATAGCTCTTCCAGTCATTCTCTATTCTATCTTCAAGGTGCAATATGGAAGACCACTCCAATCCAAATTCAACAATAGACCTCAAAATACATGAAGCAAGATGAAAAAAATGCATAAATCCACAGTATCAAATATCACAAAATGAAAAAAAAAGGTCAAAACAAACCGGAAATTAGACAGCCTGCTCTTCATTGGACTGCAGTGGTATCTCAAGCAACTCAGGAGGCACAGTCTTGACGCTCTTAGGTGTGTTCCTGGCAGCAATAGGAACAGCAAGAATCGCGTGCCCTAATTTTCACATAGAGAGGAACGAGAAAGAAGAGCGATGGCGACGACAGCGGTGGCAAAAGGGTTTTGAACGGAAAACTTTGTTTGGCTTCGGGTTTTGGTGTCGTGACGGGGCTCTGGTTGGAGCTAGATGGTGGCGATGGGTCAGGGGGTAGCTGGGGGCGATGGGTCAGGGGGTACCTGGGGGCGATGGGTCAGGATTTGGTGGCGATGGGTCAGTGGGTAGCTGGGGGCGATGGGTCAGGGGGTACCTGGAGGCGATGGGTCAGGATTTGGTGGCGATGGGTCAGGGGGTAGCTAGGGGCGATGGGTCAGGGGGTAGCTGGGGGTGAGGAACGAAAATATGATTTGGAAATTAGGGATTTGGAAATTGGGGGTGAGAACGAAATGTTATGAAAAGTAAAGCGGGAAAACGAAATTTTGGGACAAATTGTAGTGGTGATCCATTTTAATAATCAGATTAAATGTAGACCGTTGGATCGTATTCACGCGGATTCTAATTTTATTAATTTTTTAATTTGAATACATCTATAGCAACACTATATAAAAATGTTGCATCCTGTTACACTTGTTTAGCTAGAGCAACACATTTTTATGGCTAAGGTAACACCAAAAATACAACGTTGCAGTAGGACCAAAATTTTATAGCTGTCGCAACATTTTAGCTAGCAACACCTTGCAAAAATGTTGCAGAAGGTCATCTATGGCGTAGTGTAAACTCTGGGTGCCCATAATTTTCCACACGGGCAACCTAGAGTTATGTTATCAGGATATTCTAGATATTCTGGAGCTTTGGAGGTGAGCTGGATGGCGAGACGTACTCCCGTACTTGTTTATTTATTCCGCTGTGTATTCTGTATGGGGACAAGTTTATATAACTGTCCATTGTTGTATTGAGTTGTATATTGACTCTCATTGTTGTATTGTATAAACTGATATAGTTCTTTGTTTAAAGACTAGTGATTATCTATTATATATTGTTCCACTGCGAATGTGAGATTCTGATATTGTTTTTGTTTCTGTTTTTCTGTTCTTTCTTTCTTCTTCTACTTCTACCTCTTTTTTTTCAACCCTAACAATTCGGTTTTCCGGCATTCGATAGTTCGGCAGTTGATACAGTGGTTGTATTGATGTCGACTTTCGAGCGTCGAACAGTCGTATCGTTACAGATCGCCTCAATTGCCTTGACGATTACGCAGTTTCCTCTGAAACATCGCCGACCCAACAAGCTTATAAAACCCTACATCGATGAACCTACGCCGCGCTGATCATCTGAAAAATCTATTACTATTTTTCCATCAATCTGCATCCTCCAGGCTATCTTCGCCATAAGGCCCGATCCACGAAACATCGACGATCACCAGAATTTGACGAAAATGATAATTCCATTCAACTAGCATTTTCTTACAATTTAATAATCTAAAAATCTAGAAACCATTACCTAAAATCATAATTTTCTAATACGAATCGAGTTATAGAATTGAAACACGATTTCCAGACAATTGATTTTCTGCCTTGAATTAACTTTTCACTATATATTTCTATTTTTGAAATATTTACTCAATATTTTTCACTTGAATCTATTTTTAGAAATGATGTTATACACATACAAACACTTTTCATTCAGAGATCAAAGTCTAAAATTGTTTAGGTGAGATGATGTGAATTTTTTTTAATAGGTTTTAAAACCTGTAATCTACGAACAGAGCTTAAAATACAGACATGCATCACATATATACATATATATGCAGGCAAATTTACATCCATACAAACAATTAGCACCACTTTACTTCACAAAATCAAAGTATAACACAAATTCAAGTATCAATGGGTTAGTTTGCTCACCTGTAGATGATGCACAGAGAAAGACAGAGCCTGGATATTTGAATTTGGGTTTGAAAACTGGGAATTAGAACTTGATTGAACATAGAAGCAAATAAGCCTGGATTTGAATATTTTTGACTTTGATCTTTGAATGTTTTCCTTTGATCTGGCCCTAGATTTGGTTTGAATTTGTTTGATTTCTGGTTTGAACTTGCATGCTTTTGATCAGGTTGATTGCTTGAATCTGATCTGAGTGCTTCAGGTTTAGATGCTTCAAACTTGTAGTTGTTTGTTTGATTTTCTCTTTAGTTTATAGTTTTTCAAACTGAAGTTGTTTTGATTTTAGTTTTCCTTTAAATTTTGGAAAGTAGATGAAAGAAGAATTGAGGAAGGAGAGTGAAAAATGTATCAGCCTGGTTTAAATTCTTATTTGTATATAATTCAATTTCAAAAGAAAAAATGATTTTGCCACTTGTTAATACAAACTACACTTATTAAAACATGTTATACTTATTTGACAAATGTCATTAACATATATTTTATGTTTTAAACCCTCACTTTAAATAATTTAAAAATTCTATTTAAACCCTTTATTAAATTTTTATTTAATTTTATATTTACATAAGTTTTTATGTTTTATCTTATATATATTTACAAACTATGTTTTATAAAAGAAAGGTGTTTTAAACCTTTTATTCAATCCTTAATTTCAAACTATCATACTTTTAAATTAATATTTATTTATTTTGAATTTCAAATCAAAATATATTTTAAATCTATTTATAAACAAACACATTTTTATTTGTTTTTGGAAAAACTCAATTTAATTCACTAATTAACTTCACAATTTAATTCTAAAAATTGTATTAATTACTAAATTAGATTCGGCTTAAAAACGGGATCGTTACAAGATAGACAGGAAATGTACGTACAGACAAATGAAAATAAGAAGTAGCTAGGGTTTATAACGGACTATTTATTGGTAAATCAGAAATAGAAATGAATGAATCAGATTTGATTTGGAAGTTGAACGATAAACAACCCGAAAAGCCCGTTCTGTCTTCGGAACGAAAATGGGTCATCCCAAATATCAAAATAGATGTTTTCAATATTTTTAAACCAAATGGAATAGGTTTCAAGTCCTAGTTCCATCGTATGAAGAAGTTATGTTAAAATCAGCTTATTTCAAATTGATTTCAATTTATTTCAATTAAACTGATTTCTATGCGTTTCGAGTCCGTACGATCAAACGACAAGTCCGATTTGCTACAAAAATTGAAACCTTACTATAATTCACTGTTACGGATCCGATGAAACTAGTTTCGTCAAAATCCGAGTCAGTGGCCAAAATGGCTATTTTCACGTTAATTAAATAAATTAATATTAAATTAATTAATCGCTTTTAAATTCAATATTTATAAACTAACAAATTTCATCATTTTTAATTACTTAGACATTTATAATAACTTAAAGCAAATTTAGATATCAATTCAGTGTTAATTATTTCAATAATTACAGTGTGCAATTTCAACTTCAATTAAATCCAATTAGTTAAAATTAAATTCCAATAAATTGTTTTTATTTGATTTCAATCCTTTAATTCAATCAATTATTTCTCTACATTCATAGTTAACATTGTTATATATTTTATTACATTAACATTTTTGCATTTTCATCTTACTTTCCATTAATGTATTAACATTGTTTTCATTAATTTAATGGACCAAACAAATAGGTAACATATAATAATTGTTACCATTTACTTTTAATCACACTTATAAGTTCATTATTTACAAATAAATGTTACAATTCCTTACATAACATTAATTTTATTCAATTACCATTAATTATATATTAGTTCATTAATTTATACACCATTTACATTCATTTACTTTTATTCAAATTACAACCAAGTATAACATTTAAATTATTTCAATTGATTGGACTATCGTTACAATATTTAATAATTAACTTAAATTTTCATTATTACATTTCACTCTAGTTATAATCTTAACTCGCATAAATGTAACATTTATTTCCTTTAATTGCAATTGATTTAATATATTGGTAACAAACAACAATTTTTTACCATTACTACATTTAAGGCGGTTATAAATTACCTAAAGTTAATACTATTACCTTCCATTTCCGTTATAATCTTATTAATAGGCCACAAAATTTTATTTCTTTCAACATTTAATCACAAAACCTCATTAAATTAATTAATTTTAATTATCGAAAATTACGGTTCATTACAGAATTATCATTTATATCCTTAAATTTCCATAACCACTTCCCTAATAATGACAAATTCATGTTACGTAAATTAATAACTCCTAAACCACCTTCCTTTTTCGATTTATAAACTGTTTCCCAATTGACTAAACATTTAAGACTACTGTTGGGATTATTACCACTCCATAAGAAATCTCTTCTTATTTTACCAATTTTATTAATCACACAATTAGGAAAAGATGCATATACATCTAATAGATCGGAAGAGTAGATAAAATAGAGTTGATGAGAACTAATCTACCCGCTCTCGGTAAAAACCTCCCATTCCAACTAGAAATTCTATTTTTAATTTTATCTATTATAATTAACCAGTCCTCATGCTTAAGTTTAGTTGGTCTAATAAAAAATCCAAGATAATCAAAATGGAAATTTATAGTTTTACAATTAAGCGCATTAGCAACTAAACCTTCAACCTTATCAACGTCATTTAATACTAAAACCAAACTTTTATCGAAATTAATTTTTAGCCTTGAAAGAAGTTCAAAATTGTATAAAATAAGTTTAAGGGTAATGACATGATTAGGCTAATGAGAAGTAAATAATAAGGTATCATCTGCAAATTGAAGAACAGAGAGACCATTGCGTGAGATGTAACTACCAACGCACCCTAAAGAACCATTTCTAACTGCTTTTTTAATAATCATAGAGAAAACATCTACAACTAAGTAAAACAAAAGTGGTGATAAAGGATTGCTCTACCTTAAACCACGTTTTGATTGTATTTTATTTCCTAAAATTCCATTAACCATTATACTAGAATTACCAGTTTTAAGCAAAGTCATAATCCAACTAATCCATTTGCAACTAAAACCTTTAGCTAGTAACATATCAATAGAAAAATGTGGAAATTAGCCACAAGGCCCTCTTTAGCAAGTGCAATTAGTTTCTAGGACACACAACTGAAATAATTACTTTTAAGGACAAAATGTAAAATTATTAGTTTCTAAGGCCTAAAAACCTATGAAATTATGTCCTTGAAAGTAATTGTACTGCTGAAATTTTCCTTAAAAGTAATTATTCTGCTGACTTTGGCCTTGAAATTAATTTCTATGGATGTGTGTCCTAGAAACTAATTGGACTGCAATGTTTGTCCTTCTAGTTAAATGACCCTAAGAAAATCCCAATCCACCAAGTCAAAAGCTTTCGCAAAGTCCAGTTTTAGAATCGCACATGTAATGTTATTCTTACAGCAATAATTTATGTACCCTTGAACAACAGTCACTCCATCAGTGATATTTCTACCCTTAATGAAAGTGGTTTGTGAACAACCAACTAGATCATTCATTCTTGTGCTATGTCTATTAGCTAAAAAATTTGAAATAATTTTAACAGATCAGTTAATCAAAGAAATTGGTCTAAAATCTTTTAAATTATTAGCATCGATTTTTTATGTAATAAAATGATGTTTGCAAAATTAAATCTTCCTAATTGTAATTTCCCATTATAAAATTCATTAAACATGCTAGTTAAATCAAAATTTAAAACATCCCAAAATAATTTGTAAAATAAAATAGAAAACCCATCGGGACCCGGTGCTTTATCATTAGGTATGTCGTTAATAGCCTTCAAAATCTCCTCTTCAGAAAAAGGATTATCAAAGTCAATAAGGTTAATTTTAGAATTAATAGGATAGAGTTCATTCCATCTAATGTTTATCCTATTCTTATTCTTATTGCCAAAAATATCTCTACAGTAATAAGTAAAGGTCTTATTTAGATCCCTTTGATCGACTAATTCAACATTATTCACAAAAATAGAATTTATTGTGTTGCTACATTTTCTAACATTAGCTATATTATGAAAAAAATTGTATTATTATCGCCTCCATCAATCCATTGAATTCTAGATCTCTGTTTCCACATAATCTCTTCTTTTTCTATGATTGAATTAAGTTCTTCTTTTAGATCAGCGAGAACATTACGTTCCCCTTGATTAAGTTGTCTAGTTTCTTCTATCTTGTTAATTTTAAGCATTTTAGAAAGTAAATTTTCTTTTTTAATTTTAATACTGCTAAAAACATTCTTACTCCAATTTTTAAGAAAATTCCTAAGACCCCTGAGTTTTAAAACAATTTTTTTTGTTGAGTTATCTGTATTCCTAATATTATAAAAATTCATTGATGTCCATTTATTTTTAACTAGATCAATAGGAACCTGGCCCATCTGTTGTGCATCACCAATGCTAGCAAACTTTGCTAATGAATCAGCCTCTTTGTTATGATCCCATGGAATCTGCGAAATGTCGTAATACTTAAATTCAGTCAATAAGTCTTGAACTTGGGCTAGATATGGAGCAAGTCGTTGTCCTTTAGCTTGATAATCTCCCCTAACTTGGCATACTACCAACTTTGAATCGCAAAAGATTTCGAGAGACATTATTCTCAGTTTTCTAGCGAGTTTAAGTCCAGCAATCAGGGCCTCATACTTAGCTTTGTTATTTGTTGTTGGGCAATCAAACTTTAAAGCATAACAGATCGACAGATCTTCAACAGTTCCAAACACAATTCCGGCTCCAGAACACGATTGGATGCTCCGTCAGTATATAATTTCCACTGTATGGTAGGGATCTCGCTATTCTCTGGGGAATCATCTTGTGTAGTGAATTCAGCTATAAAATCTGCCAGTGCCTGACCCTGGATAGCCCTCCATAGGAGATAAGTGAGATCGAATTGACTAAGCTCGATATTCCACTTGAGTAACCATCTAGACATCTCAGGTCTTAGTAGGACCTATCATAACGGCTAGTCGATGTAAACATTGATCGAGTGTGCCTGGAAGTACGGGCTGAGCTTTTGTGATGCGATCAAAAAGTAGTATGCCAGTTTTTGTATTTTCGGATAGTTCCTTTTGGCTCTAGTCAATCGCTTGCTTACGTAGTAAACCAGTCTCTGAATTCGACTCTCCTCACGAAGTAGTGCAGCATTTAGAGCATGTACCGACACAGCCAAATAAATATACAAATCTTCACGATCCACCAGTTTTGACAAGATGGGGGGTCTCTCCAAATGATTCACCAAAGCTTGAAATGTGTCTTTACAATCCTATGTCCATTCAAAGTTTCTTTTCCCTTTCCTAATTAAGTCAAAGAAAGGGATGCATTTGTCGGTAGCTCTAGAAATGAATCGGCTTAAGGCAACAACTTTCCCATTCAAACATTTCACTTGTTTGATGGCCTTTGGCGCTTGGATATCGCGGATAGGCTGAATCTTCTTACGATTAGCTTCAATTCCACGGGTGTTAACAATAAAATCCAGGAACTTCCTTGATGCTACGCCAAAAGAGAACTTTAAATGATTAATTTTCATCTTGTAATGTCGGAGGATGCCAAACATTTCTGTCAAATCTCTTATGCGGTCGCTTGATTGTCGTGACCTCACAAGCATATCATCTACATATACTTCCATCGTTTCCCCAATCTGATCTTTAAACATCCTCTTGACAAAGCACTGGTGTAACAGCCCATATTTTTAGTAACATTATTTAGAATATTTAATTAGCTAAATAAAATAAAATAATGTAAGATGATTAATATATTGAGATTTGATTTAACCAAGGGTAGCTGTGCCTACATGTAGAATGAACTAAAGAAATAAGATGGAAATAAGTAAGGGCAAAATAGGAAAATGAACATTCTAATACCGTAAACCCTAGCCGTGAGACCTCACTTGAATTCATTTGCGAAAAATTTAAATTTAAAAGAGAGGTCGGCTACCATTTTTAATCTCAAGAGAAGATAAAGTATGATTTTCAAGTAGAAGAAGTAATTCAACTTTTTCAACATCAAATCTCACATCTTTAATCACAAAGCTAAGGTGAATGATTACTACATCCCATTTTCTTATGTTTTTTCGGTTTTAAAGTGAATCCAAAATGATTTTGCATGATTATGCCAGGTTTTGAATGATTGAAAATTTATATATGCTTATTGATGATTTATGCATGTTCATTTAAGTTTTTATGATATGTTTGATATGAAAACCCTATTAAATGACATCCAAATGCCTTGAAAATTTAAATGTAGATCAAAAATGATACTTTAGAGATGGGTTTCGACTTTCATAATTTTCTGAATTATGGTGGATTTTATATTAATTTTCTAGTAAAGAAAATGTTTTATTCGGTTATAAATTATTTATGGCAAAATAAATTATTATTTGGGTACAAAATTTTTATATGTTAGAAAACATATTAAAATAGATTTTCTGGGATTTTTTTAGATTTTTCCTAAGTGTTTTGATGAATATATAAAATTATTTAAGGTATGGGACTTAAATGTTTTAAATATTTAATTAAGGAGAAAGGGCATTTTGAAAAAAAATAAAATCATTGTTATTTCTGAAATTATTGGCAGCACTTTTTTGAAAAGTATTTAGCAACAATGAAAATTTGACAAATAAAGGCAGGTTAGTTGAAAAGTTTTCCCTTTTAAGTTAAAAACAAAAATAACATGATTTTAGCATGTTCCGCCACTTTTGACACAGTGGGTTCCGACCCAGACCTTTCGCCACCAATGGTTTCGAAACCAAAGCGCGTGGTATCAAGCTACTTGGTATGTAGCGTTTTGAACAAAAGCAAAGGGGTACATGGTCGAAACCTTAGGTTCTGAAGGGTTTGGAGTATGTTTGTTTTAAAACTAAGGCAGCGCCTGCTTTGCTTTCGAAAGAGATAGGTTTCATCTCAATTTCTTTCGACTAGGTCAAATATTTTCAAAGGAATTGACTTGGTTGCATTCTTTTGTTTTAAGTAAAGCTTTCGAAGGGGTCGACACCCCTAGCTGCCGCCTCTCTACCTTTTGAAGTCAATGGTTTCGAATGGTATACTTTGTTTTTAAATTAACCACTTCTCCAATGTTTTCGAAGGGATGGTTTCGATAATTCAAGTCTAAATAGAAAACATGTATTGATTATTTCCACTTCTCCAAGTCTAAATAATCAATACATGTTTTCTATTTCCCATTCGCCTTTTTCAAAAATACAGGATTAGATACCCATTTAGGATAGAGAGCGTCGCGGATAAACCCGTTGTCTTTGAGTCTGTCCACCTCCTCTTTGAAAGTGGCAGATCTCTCCAGATCCATGCCGCATCTTTTTTGTGTCATAGGGATATGCCTTGGGTCGATATTCATTGCATGGCTCGTAATGGCAGGCGAGATTCTAGACAAGTTAGAGTCCAAGCGAACACGTCAAGATTCGCTTGGAGAAATCCGGTAAGTTCTTTCATCATCGGGGGGTTGAGTTATGATCCGACCTTTAGGACCCATGACGGGTCATCATAGCTGACTGTAATATCAATTGTCAGCTCAATTGGCCCAGCCTTGGTCTCTTTGGGCTCCTCCTCATCATCTGTAACGACCCATAATTTTCGATAATTAAATTTATTAATTAAATGAGTTTTAGGAATTTGATGTTGTGAAAAAAAATTAAGATTTAATAATGAAGAATAATCAGAATGTAATGTTAGTAATGTTAATTTAAGGCAACTGATAACTATTTTAGTGTAAGTCCAATTAATTGAAATGATTGTAAATAAAAAAAATGGTTATAAGTTGTAAATGAGTAAATAAACCAAATTTTATATTAAACGATGAAATTGTATGTAATTAATTGAAACTGATTAAAGTACAATAATTAATCCGTATTTTGTTTGTTAACAATAGACATAAAATGTGTCCGGAATCATAAGTTGTAACAACTGTTGATTATCAATTCACTATTTAAATTCGTTGAAAATAAATTGGAAATCAATTGCAATTAATCCAATTAAATTTTGCAGTTAATGTGAATTAAGAGGGTAACTGTAGATTATTGATGTAAAATAATGTAAACCAATGTAAACCAATGTTAATTATATCCATTAGATAATGCTTGATTGAATAAAAAGATTGAAATCAAAATAAATCAATTTATTGGGTTTTAAATTATAATTAATGAATTTATTGCAATTGAAATTGGAACGCTGTAATTAGCGCAATATCAATAATTGAATTTGACATGGAAATTTGTTTTAAAAGATTTTTGAATTAATGGTTAATCAAAAATGATAAAATCTGCTAGTTATAAAATTTGAAATTAAAAAGGAATTTAATTAATTTAATAATTATTTATTTAATTAACGTGAAAATAGCCATTTTGGCCACTATCTCGGATTTCGACATAACTAGTTTCATCAGATCCGTAACGGTAAATTATTGCAGGATTTCAAGTTTCGTAGCGATCTGACTTGTCATTTGATCATACAGACTCGAAATGCATAGAAATAAATTAAATTGAATTCAATTGAAATAAGCTAATTTTAAAAGCTAACTTCTTCATACTATGGAATTAGAACTTGAAACCTATTGCATTGAGTTTAAAAATATCAAAAACATCTATTTTGATATATGGGATGACCCACTTTCGTTTCGGAGGCAGAATGGGCTTTTCGGGTCGCTATTGTCGTTCGTACAAATTCGATACGTCTTCATTTTCTTATCGGGATTTGTTCATATAAATAGATCTTTCTAAACCCTAACAGCCTTTCTATTTCTGATTACAGTACGAACATTTCTCTCTGGCTATCTCTTTCTTCTAATGGCAGAAACTAATTCAGATTACAAACCCTGAATTCAATTTCCAAATCAATTTCAAAATCAAACTCCTCCAAACCCTGTCATATCATATACCGATTCGAAGCTCTCGATGAGTGCAATTCAATCTGCTGTTTGTTTTTCGATTTGGGTCTCTGTGTGTCTTGAAATTGGCGATTAAATCTCGGCCGTTCATTGGAGTTTGATCATCGCCGACGGATCGTTGATTTATGGGTATAAATGCGTGGAGATTGTCGAGAGGAGTTCATCCATGTGGCTCGTTCGTCGTATCAACAGCCGGATTTTAGACAAAATTTGCCTTGGGTTTTGAACTAGGGCGGCGGCTATGCAATTCGTGGCCTCGGTCGAAGTTTGAGCGCATGCGCATGGTCGAGGGGGAGGGTATGAGGCGATGGCGGCATGGCTTGGGGTTCGCGATCGTGTCTGAGCGGCGAACGTGGCCTAGCAGCATGCATTGCTTTGCGTTCGAATTGGAAGGAGGGGTAGGGTTTTCGAACGGCAGGGAAGAGGACGTAAGGGTGACGTGGCCCTAGTGTATGACGTGTAAGCAAACTTCAACTAATTTTTATTTAATTTAAATTTAACCGTATAACGTTCTAACGACCATATCTTTTGCATACGAGGTTCGATCACACGCGGTTTGTTCCCCTGGGATCGTATCAAAATTCTGGACATTCTATAACTAGTTTGGATGAATTCTGAGACTGTTTAAATTTGGGCCTTATTTTGGATTTCAAATCGATTTGAAATCAAAAGTGAGTGTTTTGACCCACTCACAACTACTAAATTGTCTTATGTTAGTTAAATTGATTTTATGATGTGATTAGAAGTTGATTGATTGATGTTTGATATATTTAAATTGTCATTTCAGTTAAATCTGACTTTTATTGAATATTATCACCATTAATTTAATATCAAATTCTAAATTGCCAATTAATACCCGTTATCGATAATCAGTCACTTGTTATTGTTTATTGATTGGTTGAATGGTGATTGTGATGTATGTATTTTTGATTGTTGATATTGGATGACTGGATGTTATATGTTTATATTGTTATAACATTGCAAGTTCCCTATGGGTTGAAATGATACAAACCCGAACGATCTGATAGATTTGGGGAAATCGTTACGAGTTGAAATGATAGACTCGAGCGATTTCATGGATTTGTAATTAAATTCGGGATTGCGAGTTGAAATGGTATATATCTGTAAATATAAAATAATTGCAGTTGAAATGATAAATATCCGTGTCACTTAACCATAGGGTGGAGAATCATACACAGACACTGGATTGGTTAAATTAAACGATTTTAAATCCTTAAAAATTTGAATTCAGTTAAACGATATTTTGAAATAAAATTTACTTTGCATAAACTGAATTATTTTCGAAATCCAAGCTTTAAATGTTTAAAATTGGAAATTGATTTAATGAATTGTTTAAAGAATTAAATGAAAATTTCAAACTTGAATTTTGAAGCATAAATGAAATTTATCGAAATTGAGTTATTGAAATTGTTTGAATATAAATTTGAAATCTATTTAATTTGAAGTGGTTTAAATTGATAATTCAAACTTGGACTTGAAATCGATATTGATTAAATTATTTTAAATGAGAATCTGAATTGAAGGACCAATTTTAGTTAGTTGATTTGAAAACTGGACATGGTCCAGATGTGTTGAAATGAAAGAAATGGCTTAATTTTGATATTAATTTCAAATTAATTATTTTAATATAAACTGTTTAAAAATTCATTATTTTAAAATCCTGATTTCTAAGATTTTCAAACTATTGAACTATTTTAAACTATTTTAAAACTATTAAACTATTTAATCTATTGTAAACTATTTCAATCTATTTTAATCTATTTTTAAAACTATATTAAACTATTTTAATCTAATTTAAATGATTTAAAATTATATTAAACTATTTTAATCTAATTTAAATGATTTAAACTAAATTAAACTATTTTAATCTGTATTTAAACCATTTAAACTATTTTGAAGTATATTAAACTATTATAAAGTATTTTAAACTATTTTAAAGTATTTAAACTATTTTAAACTATTTTAATCTATTTTAAACTATTAAAAACCATTTCAAACTATATTTAAAGTATTTTAACCATTTAAAAGCTATTTTAAACTATTTAAACTATTTTAAACTATTTTAACTATCTGAACTATTCTAAATTTCAGACTATGTAAAGTGGAACTGTTTATATTTAAAATCCTTGATTTAAAAGCGAATATGATTAAATGATGTTATAACATAAGTTGGGATTTTAAATGATATTTGCTAGTGAAATGCCATATTTGAGTAAATATGATGATTTTGAAATGAGGATTTAATAACATATCTTATCGATATGATTTCGAAAGTGAATATGATTTTGAAAGTAAATATGATTTCGAAAGTGATATGGTTTGAATTGAATATGATATTTTGGTATCAATTATGGAAAGGTTTTTGAAAATGTGAAAGAACCATCCAGTGTGAAATAAGCGTTTGGTTGTTAAAGAGACCGGGATCCGATATTGTCATACTCTCTGCCAATACCGAAAACCACTTTAATAATTGTATACGTGGTGGAGATTCCAGAATGAAGTAGGATGGTTTAGCGAACGATGTTGTATGAGGTATTTACGTCACCCTGACTCTCGTGAGTCAGATTAATGTGGCTAAAACAGGAGCTATACCAGGCCAAGTGAGGTCGCACCTCCTATCGAGAACATTTCTTCGATACCATATTATGACTTTGTGATTGATTTGGTGGCCATCCTTAATATTGATTATAGGAGTGTGTTCCGAGGTGGGCGGTAGTAGCTGCTACACGTTACCACCAGTTCGGGAGTGCAAATGGTAGAATCCTACCCTAGCATTGCCTCGCGTGCCTTGTCACATGCCTTATCGCGCCTTCTATGAGTTTGTTTTGTACCGTACCTATGGAGTGCCCTCTGGGTAAACCACCGGTTTGGTGGAGCTTACGTTACTGTATAGACTACGGGAATATATAAAATGTGTTAAGGGGGATATGGGTAAAGCATTAATGCTATTTTAATACTTTACTTTACTGTAGACACTATTATAATAGCGTATTGTACTACGTATGTAGATAGATTAACGGATCCTTATGAGATGTAATCTCGAACATCTCTTAAGTTATTGCACTCAAGTTAAACACTGGATAGGAGAGGTCAAACCCCGTAAACATCTCTGATGCCGTTACACTCATATTTATTTACCGTTTATTTAACTTACATATGATCTTTTAGTTCTGACTTGAGTGTTTTATCTTTTCAATTCGCTCGGGTCAGTCTGAGCTTTTCAGTGTATCGAAGATTTCTTTCTAAAGGACGAAGATAGAGATTTGTATACTATTATTATTTATTATATTATTTTCACTACATCATGTTGTTCCACTGCATTATTTGTTTATTTCTGGTGTATGTACTCTGATTCTGTATTGTAAAAGTGTAATCAAATGTTATATGTAAAACAGCTTCATGAACTGTTTATTTGATTATTATATTTTGTCATTTCGCTGTGAGATTCTGTGTTTTCTTTTCTTTCTTTCTCTGCTTTTTTTTTCACCCTAACAATCCACCCTTTTGAATGGTTTAAGTCTGACGTGTGTGGTTTATAATGTAACGACCCGTATTTTTACAGATTGAAGCATCGTAAAACAGTTGTCATTTAGTCGCATTGTTGATAAGTCATCCATAGTCTAAGTCCTAGGTCGTATAGTAGTTAGGTCGGAGTAGACGACCTAAGAAGGTGGAGCGACCTAAGGAAGTGGAGCGACCTAAGGATTTTGGGGATAGGTCGTATAGGAGATAAGTCGTGTGGTGGCTTAGGTCGTAGGATAGGTTAGGTCGGTTGGAGCGACCTATAGGAAGTTGGCGACCTAAGTATTGAAGCGACCTATAGGAGTTAGCGACCTAAGGGTTAGTAACCTATAGTAGTGAGCGACCAAGTAGTGAGCGACCTAGTGGTTAGCGACCTAGTGGTTAGCGAGTTAGCGTAGTTAGGTCGTTAGGCGACCTAAGACAGTTAGGTCGTGAGCTTATGTGTTGAGTTAGGTCGTAGGTCGTGAGGAAGCGTGTATGTGTTAGGTCGTAGGTCGCATGGATGTGTAGATCTGGGTTAGGTCGTAGGTCGTAGGTCGCGTGGATGCGCATGTGTTAGGTCGTAGGTCGTAAAGGCGCATCTGTTAGGTCGTAGGTTTTTAGGTCGAGGGGTTTTTAGGTCATGAACGACCTAATTACGAGCGGACGACCTAAGGAGGATTTCAGCCTATAAATACACGTCCACTTCTTCATTTTTGGGATCTGGATTTTGAAGCGACGAAGTGCTGCCATTTTGAGAGCTCGAGTTCTACACTTCTTCACTTCTTTTCTCCACTTTAAATCTTGTGCTTCCTTCCATCCAAATCGAAGATCCAAGAGCTTAGATTGAAGATCTACATCCATAGAAGAGAGATTTCATCGTTTGAAGCGGATTTGTGATAGATCGAGTTAGATCCTTCGCTGTCCAGATCTGAAGTGTGTTGCTTTCAAGGTGTTAGGTGATTCGGTGAGTGGTGATTATCTCTCACACGGGTCCAAAGGAGTATATCGGATCGTTGGCTTGATTTTGTGTTAAAGTAGTGATTTCCATGCATTCTTGTAAACTTAAGTATAGATCTATTGTTCATGATGATTTGATATCCATTTTACTACATGATTAACCTATGCAAGCTTATTCATCAAGTTGTAGAGATATTGCTCATGTTTTCATACTTGTTAGATTTGGACTCTTTATTTACGAAATTGCCATTATTGCTATAATTGTTATTTAGATCATGTTTGAATGTTTGATTACTTGGATTAATGATTGACTTGGTTGATTGTTATGTATTAGTTGATTGATGACTTGATTTAGACAAGTTTGGTCGAAGATGATTCAAAAGCTAAGGGAAAGGCTCTTGAATTGGAAAAGCTGCTCATGGCATATGTAGCGGATGATGAAGCTCATATGGAAAGAATGGATGATGATGATGTTGAGATGAGGCTTTGCTATGATGAGATGAAGCGAAGCATGATATGAGATAGCCTTGGTTTAATCCAGACGGGATCACTCTAAGCATGTTGGTAACTCGGTGAAATGGTTCGAGTTAGAGCATAATGGTTTGCTCGAGAGGCGCTTGAGCTAGTATGGAAAAAGTCGTCGAGGAGGATGACTAGAAGGCTGAGGTTTCATCGTTGTTGAAGGTTCTAGCATGCTCAAAGCAAGAGTACGTTGGGCAGATTCGATAGTCCCCGAAGACTATGATTGTAGTCGAGTACTCTGGGCAGATTCGATAGTCCTAGGCACGGGTCACGACGATGTGCAGAGTTATGTCTAGAACCGGGGTTTCCATTAGCCCTTGACGGACGGATGAAAGAATGAGCCGGTCATTCAATTAACGATGATATCGAAGCAATGATAACAGTGATAGCCAGAGTAATGGATGTTTGGTTGTATCATCATTCGGTCTCAAGAGCGGTATTTTCTGGGTGCTTATCTGATCTTGGTTTAGGCCTTGGGGGTTTGTACTTGGAAAAACATCGCCCTTGACTCGAGTGATAATTGCTTTACTTTAAATTGTATGCTTTGCTATGTTTGCTTCTGCTTAGTGTGTGTCTGGGGGCTATCACTTTAGAAAGAGGTGGAGTGGGAGGGTTGGATTCCTATTCCTTTTTCTTTTATGCTCTTTTGGTATGTTGTTAGTTAATTTACCGCTCACTAAGACTGGTGTCTGACTCAAAGCTTTATGTTTTAACTCTTATTGCCTTGGGATGATCGTCCATTTTGGGACGGGCAGACTAGGTAGCAGGTGACAGGTGCTGTTCTTGCTTTCCACGATGCTGACGATGAAGATGAGCTGGAGGATTGCATATTATTTCTTACTATATGTACTGGATGTTCCGCTGCTTGTATATTCTCTGAGTGATATGTAGTGAGGCTTGTTGTATTGACTATTCAGATGTTTGTATTCAACTATTATGAAGTTTTATTAATGAGATTCTTTTCTGTGAAGCTTCACTATATATATATTCTATTGTATTTTGTCCATGCTCTGTGAGTAATACGATAGATTCTGCTGTTTTTAATTTACCTTGGCAATCGTCCATGGCTGCCTGGCACACTTTACAGCGCACTATGTCTAGGTTTAGTGCAGGGGTCATGGGCGGTCGTCACATTTATCGTCGATTTAAACCGTCCAAAAAGGTAGGTCGTTACATCATCTCTCGGATCTATATCTCTATAGAACTGACCATGGTGCCCGAGCCAAGGCTGAGGCGCAGGTTGTCAATCTTCCACAGTTTGGATGCAGACAATCTTGTCAACACCCTAACCTTTTTCTTTGCGTTGAGCATCCCTCAACTCATCTATGTAACAGGAATGTCCTGTTGCCTAATCACCATGAACAACTCCAACACCATTGTATGTCAGAAATTTCAAAATTAAACACCATGGGGCAAGGGCTACTCAGAATTTGGTTAGGGCCAGTCGAACTAGAAAAGCATTGTAAGGAGAGTCAACATCCAAAACAACAGACGGCAAGATCCCAACTCTCCAACGGTCATCTTCTCCCAACTCAACAGGCAATTCAACATAACTAACGACTTCAGTTGCAGCACCGTTGAAGCCATGAATGCGGGCTTTTGATGGTTTTAAATCCTTTGTTTCCATCTTTGTCTGATCATAAGCTTTCTTGAAAATTATGTTTACAGACTTCCAAAGTCAACCAGTATCCTTTTCACAAAAGCGGGGCCGATCATGGCCGAAATGACCATTAGAGCCTCCACCTTGTCTACATCTCTATTTCTAAACACGATATCATCTGTCATTGCACGTTGTTAATTCGCCGGAGCTCCATCCTCCATATTTGAACAACATTCGAAATCCACATGCTTGATCGCATTAGCGTAGCGCTCCATCTCATGCCAACTTTTATCAGCCAGATGCGGTCCTCCCCCTATTGTATTGATCACTAACCTTCCTCTGGTCTACGCAGGTTCCTCGGCCCTGTGCGGTACTTGTCCTCGGTTGGGGTCGGATGTCCCCTACCTGCCATCTTGTAGGTTTTTTATGAACTGTTGTAATTTCCTTTCTCGAATTAGCTTTTCAATAACATCCTAGTGATGCCAACATTCATTGGTGTTATGCCCATGACATTCGTGAAACAGGCAATATTTCCCAGTTTATTTCTGCTTCTCTGTTGATTCTTTCGGAGGCAGCTTCCTGTATTGTATAGTATTGTAGGTAGACAAACAGACATTCTCCAAGGTCATATTCAGTGGTGTGTAAGTGTTGTATATCAGAAGACTACGCTTTCCTCTTCCAGAATCCCTCTTCCGTTCTTGGCTCTTCTCTTTGCCTTTATTTTGCTGATTCGGTTTGTTCTGGACATTCACTTGAACTTTTCTAGAGCTTTTATCAAACTGCTTTACTGCAATATTACTTTGCACTCCCTCTCCACTTGGTCCTACAACATTCTTCTTCCTAGAGGATCTTTCTTCCTTCCTTCTCAAATACTGATTCGACTTTGCGTAAAAGCATTCCAATGTTGTGGGTGTCTTGCCAGCTAACCAATAGCCGAAGTTAGATTCTGGGTCTATCCCTCTCATTACGGCCAACAATATCGCATGGTCATTCGGATCACTGAACTCTGTGACAGCTGTATGAAATCTCTCCAAGTAATCTTTCAAAGATTCTCCTGGAACTTGGATCACGCTAGACAGGGACATTACATCCTTGGTATGAGTTGCATGCATTCAGAATTGCTCCATAAATTTTGTTGTCAAATCATCAAATATAGATATAGATCGCAAGGTAACCTTGTGAACCACATTGTCGCTATTCAAAAGAGAGATATGGGAAAACATCTGCACTTGGTTGCATCATCTGCTCGTGCGGAATCCATTAGCCATTCATATCTCATGATGAGCTGCCTAGGGTTGGGTTTTCCCTCAAAGGTAGGCATCGACAGCATGTTGAACCTCCTTGGATATGCTGCATGCAGAACATTATCAGTGAACGGAGTATAGCTTCTTGAGATTCCCTAGTCATTGTTGGTCAAGTCCTGGCTCTCTCTTACTAACTGTTTGACAATTGCCGATAAGTCCGATGTTTGGATGGTTGGTGCCAAGCGGTTGTCATGCTCAACCTCGCGTGAATGGTCCAGTCGATGCTTGAGGGCCGTCTCATGCCTTCTTGGTTCACAATCTTCCTGTTGTGCATCTCGTAAATTCACTTCATCATCATTCTGTGGAAGCATTTGGTCTACATTTAACCGAACTCCATCATCCAAATCAGCCATAGCAGCTCTAGTTTGATCCCAGTGTGCACGGGTAAGTTTCCTTCTCGGGTGGAGGGATCAGCAATGATTATTCTTGGGATACCACGATGCTCTGCATGTTGACGCCCTGAAGTTTTTGCATGATATCCATTTGTTCTGCGATGCCTATGCCTGTGATACCCATCCGATGAACTAGAGCTCGATGATGCCGAATAAGTAGTGGGGTCCCTCCTAGCTTTTGTCGCTGTTGCTGAGTGAGTTGGTGCATTAGGTCGATATTGGCCTTGATCTGCTGATTTAGCTATCGACGGCTATCCATTAGCTCTCTAATTAGATTCTAGAATTAAACTCTTGTAATATAGTCTGTTGGATTCTGGACTTCCACTGTTTCAGCATTTACATTTGCTGGTTGACCGCTCGAACCTCCTTGTTGGATAGTAGCATTTTCATTTCCTTCCACGCTATGAGAAATAGATCTAGTATTCCTCACTGTTATTAATAGTTTTGCTTAGATTTTGACAAATTTGAGTGGTACGAGCAACTTCTTGAAGATAACTGCAGATCTCCTTTAGGGATTTATCTAATCAAGTAACAAAAAAGGGATCCTAATAAATTGAGAATCAAGATTCTTAGTGAAAGCACCAAAATGTTTGCAACTAAATTGGTCAAAAACACCAAGAATAGTTTTGTAGAGAAGCAAATGAGGAAAAGAAAAATTAAACTAAGCAGGTGAATTAGCAAGCAACAGAGAATAAGCTATAATGAAAGACATAGAAATTTATAGTGGTTCGGTGTTGTCGGCCTACGTCCACTTTTAAGATTATCAATAACTTATAAATCTGATTACAGTAGTAGAAACTTAGCAAGTGCTTGATTATAATGGAGTCTCCAGTAACAAGCAGCGAAAAGATCCAGAAAATGAACCAAAAGGCCTGTATTTATAAGGAGAGATGATGATATATTTTGATAAGATTTTGGCAGAACGCTCTCCAGGTCCATAGGGGCCCACTGTAACGATCGGTGGCCCTAACTCGATGTTTAAGAATGATCCGGTATAGTTATGTCGATCGTTATTTTTGTCTCCAAATAATGTGCGTTCATTTTTGGAAGGTCCCATATGCCTCCTGAACTTGCCCCTAAAATATGAAGTTGTTCTTAATTGTAGATCGTGAGATATGGATCAACCCTTGTCACATTTGAGATGTTCACTGAGCTATACCGATCATTATAAAGGATCAGCAAAAACGATCGGCCTTCTTCGTAACTCAAGGTTTTGACCTACGACCATTTTTGTGGGCTTCACTCTTCAATATATTGATTCTCTGAAAGTTTCAAGTGGATTGACCTTGTGGATTTTGAGATATCGATCGATCTTCGCTAATTTGAGCTGTTTTATGGCTCGTTCCCAATTTATCCATATAAATCTTTGCTTCGTCCGTAATTTGAGCGTATGAACTCCAATCGAGTTGAAACATAAATTGTAACTTCATCGAACTATGCCAGTCACTCCATACTGATTACACCTCGATTGGGACCCAGACCGGATTTGCCCGATCATCGTCCATAGTGTCGTATATAATCGATTCTTAAAGCTGATAACCATTCGTTCCTAGCCAACTTAATGATATCACGGCCTTGCCAAAAGGCGGGATAACAACGCTAAAAGCTTTTGACTATGAATCAACAAAATTAATTGGTATTAAAATTTCATTTGAGAAGAATAATTAGTTGAGCTAAAGCTTACACGATTATAAGAGGGAATATTCAGAGTCAGTTCATTACATAAAATATATTTCGATTTTTTCACTGGAAAATTTCAACAATAAAGTAAAGTGCTGAAAAATAAAAAGACATGGAAAATTTACATGGTTCGGATGTTAAGGAATCCTATATCCATGGATAAAAATGCCCATTCTTCTTTCTTGATTCCTTAATACAAACCAAAAAATGGCAAAGAGTACAGGTTTTTGGTTTTATGTGTCTAAAAAGGGTAAAGGAAAATTCCTCTTTGCTATAGTACTCTATTTATTTATAGTACTTGGGATTCACGTGGATTGTCAACATTATTCTTTTGCTCCCTTGATTTCTGCCATTGAATTGCACTACATGTCAAACATCCATCTTGCGTATTTGAGGTGCACGGATTGCTGATGTGGCCTTCGGTGGGAAATTGTGATGATTTTGAACTATAGCGAGAAGCTAGAAATTGAAGTGGAATGCTTAGAATTGAGGCGGGAAACTCAAATTTGAATAAATTGTGCATTTCTGATTTCTGCAGAATAATAAGCTTATGGAGTAAACAAATGTGTGGATAAAGCTTTAATGATGAATTGCCTTTCATTTCAGAGAGAGCTATATCATTATTGGCACCTTTTGACTTTGCTTCACTTTGTTTGGAATTGTGCCTTTGTTATGCCCGAGGTAATAATGTCGTACAGCTTTTGTGCTGCACCAGTACTGCTAATGTTGTACTGCACACCCCACTATGTGATGTTAATGTAGCGCAGTGTCAGAGATAGTTGGAGTTGGGTTGCATGGCTTAGTGGAAGAGATTGAGTTGCTATTTTGGAGGGTGTGATTGCCTAATGTGAACCAGTTTTGAGCTTCTCTCGACATTGGGGTGTGGCGCCATCGCCTTTCTCTTTGAACCAGAGTTAATGTGTGACGCCCCACCTCTATACTCACACTAACCAAGGACACTACTAGGTAATCCCGTCAATTAGTACGAATGATAAGGCTATTGAGGAGCGACCATCTATGTAATTTCTTTGTGCGAGTACCGATATGTCAGATAGAATGAATCTAACATATCAAATACAAACTCAAAGCTACTACACAGTGGCTATGTGGCCTTCGGAAACAAATATAAAATAAGCATAATATAAATCAGTCATAGATATTCATATCACTAAGCGGAAATAAATATGATTATAACACATAGAAGTGAACATCAATGTGGTCATACAAGATCCACTACATCACAAAAGAATAGGTACAAGTGCTAGATAAAAGAATATATATGTATACATCAAGGAGTCTCTATCTTGAATGTATAAAAGCAAAAACTACTAAGCTAAAGTAGTTAGCCAAAAGTCAGAAGCTAGTCCCTGCTAAGAATTCAAGTGGAAGCACCTGAAACACCTCGGTCTGACCCGAGTATTATTTAAAAAGAAAAATAATAAACGGATCAGTCTAGCTATAAATATCAGACAAGGTGAGATAGGATAAGAGATATGACAAAAATATATGATAACAATAATGTCATACTGTGATAAGTATATATTTGATAACAATGAAAATCATATAATATCTCAAATCTCCTCAAATATCCAAAAAGAATATCATATTCTTTAGCTTATTCACCAAACCTCAAATATTGACAAAACATATCAATGCAAATCGCAAAAATTGGTGAAACACGAATTCCAGAAATCAATAATTAGAAATCCAGAAAACACAAAAGGGGGAGGCCTATCATAAACGGGAGCATGAAAACTCACCAACACGTGTATCACAAATGGGACGCTATCCCATATTTCGCTAACACATAAACCCGGTGCAACGACGTAGTACAACGATACGTCCGAGGAACCTGAAACTCAAATAAGCCGGAACAACGACGTAGTACAACGATACGCACGATGAACCGAACTCCATAAAACCCATTAGTCGCTAGCCTACAAAAAATGAGACGAAGCTCAATAGAATGGGGTACAGTCCCCCACGCGGACAATGAGACATCGCATATCGCTAGTCTAAACCTCAAAATGATCGTCATAGATCAATAAGTCTAAATTACATCAAGCTAGTAAATAGATGAGTTTAGCTTCATGTCCCATAACCACTGGCTTAACTTAAATATTTACGAACAAAGTGTAGATTTCCACTCAAAAATTGTCACAAAATTTCAATCGAACAAGTCTATGAATTAATCGGTGAAGTAAACGCAAGCGTTTCATACCACTTGTTTTGTTAAGTCGTTTAATTGGATTTCTCATACGAATGAGTTAAAGGTTTGTATATACTAATAGATTAGAAAATGGTTTTAAAAATGAGCTTTGTATTAAAAGTAATGTTGAAATCATTTTTGTGAAAGAGTTTGAGTATTTACTACTAGTATAGAAACCTTTGTCTTTTAAAGTGACAAATCATAGAAACGATTGTAAAAACAATCTATCCCCAAAAATTCACATTCGACGACGTGAATCAAAACCATGAAAATTGATATCAAATCCCTCAAATGGATATTCCAAAAAATCCAGAAAAAGAAGTCATCAAAGTCGATAATAAATGACAACAACTAACTGGATCAACAAAAATCGATAAAACGGAAACCCACATAAAAATAGGCAAATTGGCTGAATTTAACAGCGCCAGACGTCTAGTGGTTTTCCCAGACGTTTGAGCTTAAGGTCTGGAAATTTCTTCCAGATCGCTCAGATGTTTGGGAATAACCTCAAATGTCTGAACCGTAGGTCTGGAATTTTTATTCCTTTGCCTTAGACTTCTAAGTGTTTTCCTAGACGTTTGAGCTGAAGCTCAGGGCAAAATTTTCCTAGACCAATAATGGCCAAATCAACTCGGAAGCGATTAAATGAGCGATGGTGGCTAGGGATTTCTGCCAATCGACAACCCTGCCCTATAGGCTCTTCAATACACTCTAAACAACATGTCCAAACATCCATGGTAGGATTTTCATAGATTTTGACTTCAAAATACCAAAATCGAAAAATTCACCGAACCAATTCAATTCAAAAGCAATTGAACATGAAATAGATGTTAGGAATTCATACCTAACAACAATGAAAGCTATAGACATAGATGTGAGTTCAAGAACTCATCTTTAAATTAAAATACAACAATTGAGAAGCTCTAAAACATGGAAAGATCAATCTCTCTTCAAATTCACTTCAAGAACATTCAATCTAAGCTTCTCTTTGATTTTAGAACTTGAATTTCTTAAGTATCTAGAGCTTTGGAATTTTGATTTCCCCTCTTTTCCCCAATTTTTTTCCTTAGGGCTTGAGTGTTAGGAATAATGGAATGAATGAATGAAGAGGAGTGGAGTGGGAGCTATTAGGTAGAAGAATTTGAGTTCTCTTATTGGGTTAGTGCGCTAGAACACAAACCAAAACCCAAACAAAATACCAAAATCCTAACCAACTCCAAACATATCAATGTTTATACTCAAAAAAGTTGTAAATGTCGTTTTGAACTCAATGAAAGTGGTCTCGAGTCCGGATTCGACTGTTTACAAAAAGTCACATTTCGGACTTTAATTTAACTAACGATGCTATATTTAAATAAAACATTTAAATATATATATTCGTAAAATATGGGGGTTGTTACAGATGATCTTGGGGATGAAGTTAAGATCTCTCAATAGCGGAGCAGTATTTTCCCATCGCCTCGTCCTTTGAATCTCTGTGTTTTTCAAATCTTAATAGCGACCCACTCTCAATTAATCTGATGTTGATATAGGATTATAGTGCCGTTCTATTACATCAGTGTCAAATGGCGATGCATCCCTATAGCCTTTTGGTACAAAATTGCGGCATAGACCTGCCACTTTTAGACATTGGTTTAAGAGTGCAATCCTGCATTGTGATTATAGCTTTTGGGGTTGCAACATAGTATCTACTTCTAGTTATTACTTAGAAACTATGCCGCAGTTCCTACACCCTGTAGCCATTTCAGATCATAGTGTCGACATTACACTGAATGGCTAGGTGTAGTATCTACATCTTTTCACAGCCTCATATTGTTTTGGCGTAGTACCATCTAGACTTCGTTTTTATTCTTTCCGTTATTTCAACTTTTATTATGGGAGTATTTCTTTCGGCTTGGTGTTATTATTTATTTCACTTTGACTATGTTTGGAAAATATATGTATAACACTTGCCCCTAAGTTTGTAGCAATCGTTGATGGGTGAGGAATTGTCTCTATCCTTATATTTTCCATGTAACCCATTGCTTCTACCTTTTCTCTCCCTTTCTTTCAAAAGAAAGAAAAAGTCTTTGTAGTCATTTCGCATTTGATGCTCAAGTGTATGTGTCTTTCCTTTATTGGTCGATCTTTTGAAAAGTATGAATTTAGTCTTTTCATTTCTGACGAAAATCTATCTTGATCCTTGCGCTGATTTTCCTTGTCATTAATCAATTGTAGTATGAGGAATTTTTTTACTCGTTCTTATTGTGTGGCAGTGATTTTTAGCGAGGTGAGTATATTTCTCTCCTCTTATTTTTTTATTCCTTTTCGTGCTTTCAAAAAAAAACCCTAGCATCTAGTCTTGTTTTCTCCAAGACTCATTTCTCCTTCGAATCTAAAGTAAGGATTTTCTTTCCTTTGTAGTTTCATTTACACTTTAATAATAGTCGATAATCAACCCTGTAGTTTTGATATGGCATCTTCTTCCTCCTCTCCTTTGTCTTTACAATCTAAGAACCCAACAAAGAGACATAGAAAGTATCTTAGACCATTTCGAGTTCGAGGGTAATGGTGTTAGAGTTTGAACACATCCATACTCCTCCCAGTGGGTTTATCTCTTTCACTTCTAAGCATGTATAGTGTAGACTTTATCTAACCCCAAATCAGATGCTTCATGAATGGCTAACAACTATCGATCTCGTTCCTATCCAACTTGTTCCCTTTACTATTCCCTTGTAATTGCTATCTTTATTCTTTATGGGGAGAATGGTTCGCCTCCTACCTGTGAGGAGCTCCAATTTCTGTTCGACATACAAAAAAGTCCTTTAGGGGGCGATGTTGGGTTTTATAATACCAAAGCCAAAAAATCGATCCTTATATCAGTTCCTCGCAAGAACCCAAAAATGGATCGATCAATATTTCTTTATTTTGAGTCATATGGCTTGAATAGGAATTATATCTTAGGTTTAAGCGAAGATGAGAGGAAATGAAATTATTTTTTACTAATTCAATGCTACAAAAGCATAACTTTCTATGCTCAAAGCACACCTTCTCCCATTCCATTTTTAAGTTTTCCTCAATTTCGGATGAACCTAGAGATATAATTTACTAAAAATGGATTAAATAATTTTTATCTTATGGTCCCAACCTTGTAAGGACGCTCACTGATCGTGGGATTATTCTTATGTATAGGTGAAATGGCTAGAGATCTTGCTGATGTGTTTATCGATCCTAAGAAATTGGCGGAGGCGAAGAAGAAAAGAGGAAACTCGATGTGGGTGGAGCCTCTGACTAGCCTCTCAAGAAGCCGACTGTGTCTCCCCCTCCTACACCAGAGGCGCTTACCATTCCGCCCTCTTAGTCCCTCCAAGACCCCCGCATTCGCTATTTGCCCTTGCCTGAAGGTGTCGTTACTCATCTCACTGAGAGGTTGGGATGGGTCGCTCTTGATAACATATCTAGTATTGCTTCAGCTTCTCCTTTAGCCCTTCCACTTCCTAAGCTCACCTTCTCTGGGCTCGCTGCTGAATTGGAGAGGTCTTGGATTTATGTAAGTATTTCCTTATTTAATGGCGGTTTACTTAATCACTCCTCACCTTTTTTTTGTAACAGCTTGGAGCCATAGTAATTTAGGTTCAGAAGAGGGGGGAGGAAATCAAGTTGTAGCCCTTGTCCGTGTTGCCGAGCCCGAGGCAGACCTTGCATGGCTGCTTTTGAGAAGGCTAAAGTTAAAGAAAAGTTTAAGGTCTATTGAGTCGAATACAAATGGGTGGCAAAGGCTGCATAAGACACCTTGGCGTTGAAGAGTCATGAGTTAGGGGAGAAGGAGAAGGCATTGGAGGAATCCAAAAACATGCTCTCTCATAGATTACTTACATGTGCTTTACCAGCTATACAACGCAGTTCAACGTTAATTCTCCACCACGTTCGACCCTAGCTTCCTGGAGGACCCCAAAAATATCACAGACGCTCTTACATACTGCAAGGCTCTGTAGGTTGAGGTACTACCTGTGGAGAATGCTTCCCTTTAGGCTGCCTATGGTGCCCCTTCACAACTAAATGAGGATGCAGAGTCTATGAAAGCTGAGACCACCTTAACTCCTCAAGCTCATGTAAGTAACTATATTTTGTATATAATCCTAAACTCTCTTACATGTAATAAAGATGAATTCATTACATAAATTTGTTGTGGCTAATTTCCTTAATTGTTGTTTTGTTTTGTTATCACATTATGAATGACTGTGTCATCTCCATTGCTTTTTTTATAATCTCTTATGGAAGTTATATTTACTAAACTTCTAAAGGAAAGTGTGGACAAACTCCAAACTCAAACCATAGATCGTCTTGGTCTTAGTGCAGTAGTGATTCGTAGGCATGAAAAAGAGTTAGACGAGTTCATGCAAATTAGAGAGGAAACCCACGGGTTGCTCTCTAAGGTTGATCAAATAGTTAAAGAAAAGGAAGCACTTAGTGATGTAGTACTGCGTCGGTGGCAATATACTTAAGGAGCAGATCTTTTCCACCTAGTAGTCCTCACTTGGAATGGTTTAGGCTTAAGCTTAGAAATCTGAATAGAGACTGAGTACTACATATTATTATCATTTCTTGTATGCAGATTTGTTGGACTTGCCATATAAAAAACATTTTTTATCATATATGCATTTATTTAGTCTTAACTTTGTGTATTTTGATTTCCTTTAAATCAAATTTTAATTACTACCAATTAGGTCAGCCCCCATAGGCCTCTACCTGAGTTTACTATAGCCTTTGAATCTGATGTACCGTTGTTCCCTATCATTTATAACCCAGGTGACATAACCATGCCCGAGTTTGAGGTTACAACCACAACTCCTACTGCGGCCTTAGAAGATGAGAATATCCATCTAACATTTAGTAACGAATGGCTTGAAAAAGATTTAAAGGAAGCCCTTTTGGAGTTTAAAGAAGCTCAGTATGCACTAAATCATCAATATCAACTGCAACTTCAGCCTTAGAAGATGAGAATATCCATCTAACACTTACAAGTGAAAGGCCTAAAAAATATTTATAGGAAGCCCTTTCGGAGCTTAAAGAAGCTAAGAATGCACTAAATCGTCAATATCAACATAATGTCAAGTTTTGCACTGAGCTTGAGGCTGCCAATTTAAAAGAGAATGAAATGCAGCAATCTTGAAGGATAACGAGGGACTTAATGGTATTTATCTACGAAACAAAGATAAAGAAGCTGAATAAAACTATAGAGGATACGTCTCTTCAAGTTACCCATCAAATTGAAGAGAATGAGGGTGTTGAAAGAGTAGAGGGGACAAGGGAGCTTAGTTTAGATGCGACCCTTATTCCCATGTGGGTATGGACCTCGTATTGGCGGATGAATGGAAGTAGAAAGTGGAGGTACACTTCTAGGATAAACTTAAAGAGATGGAAGCTCACTACAAGAAGCAAATGGAGTGACGGGAGACAAGGTACTTCCTCAGTCACGGAGGAAGAGGTGGATAGAGGATGCTCTTAAATACTTTGGTGGTTTATAAAAACACAAAAAAGACTAGGGCCAAACTAATTGATACTTTGGAGAAAACAAGAAATGATGTCATACTCTATATCTACAAGCTTGAAGGTTTAATGCAGAAAGCTCAAGTTACCCTCATTGTCGTGGCAGCACCCACCAACTTGCCTGGGTAGGATAGGAATGCTGACCTCGTAGAGAAACTTAATAAGAAAAAGATCAAAGGCAAGATGGGGCGGACACCTTACAATGAGCAATGGACATCTGTAGTTATCTCTACCCCACTCTTGACCCGATCTTCCTTTGCAATGCAGAAGGTTTTAAGGTGGCTACGGGGGATCTGATGGACCACTAAGCGGGTGCTAATTATGATCCAAGAAAGACCTTCTACATGGGATCCACCCCGTCCCTAGCTAGCGTGCCTTAAGTGTTTTTATAGTTTGCGCAGTGTTTTAGGATCCTATAACTTAGGGTACTTTTGTAAATTTATATTGTAGAATACTTATTGGTCGCACAAATACTCATTAGTGTACTATGTAAATTAAATTCTTTCATTAAGGAGTGTAAGTTCCTTGTGAGTATCTTGCTTGATTACACTTCCTGTGATGCCCCACCCCGAGACCAACATCAACAAAGAGTATTACTGGGTAATACTGTCTGCTAATGCAGAGAATAGGGCTGGATAGGAGCGGCCATCTATAGCCTTGTCTTAAATATCTAATGAATACGTCGACAAATGCCAATTTTTTTTATCTCAAGTGGATCGACATATCCAATAAATACTTAATACAAGGCCATAGGTGGCTATAGGATCTATCAGAGCAAAATACATCACAGAATAGTAGATCATCACATACATATACACAATATAGATACATCATAGAGTATACAAAATGATACATGTCAAGTGGTATAACAACCACAATATACAAGCGAGTCAAAAGAATATACATATCAGAGTTGCAACCAAAAAGGACTACACAAAAAGCTATAACAAAAATAGCTAGAAGAATAGTCCATGCGGAAGTAGAATAGGCTAAGTCCAAATGTACCTAACCTGAAACACCTCGGTCTGACCCGAGTATAAAATACACGGGTCAATCTAGCTAAACAAATCAGTTTACAAGGATAAGCGATAATATGAGCATAAGGATAGTTTGATAATATACTCAAGTGAGAAGGGACAATTAAAGTGTATGATTACATCAAGTGATAATATGGTATCACTACACAACCATATAATCTCAAAAGAGATAAAATAACGCATAAAACGCTAAAAGTAGCGAGCCTCGTATCATCGGCATTCATAAAACATCAAATATGGTTTTAGGGGAAAACCTAAATCCGCCATCTTGGCAAACCCAAACATGCACAAAGAGAACCCATCTCAAACATGCCATAAGGAAAATATATCTCCAAAGAGGAGAATAAAATCTCAAGTAAACGCCAAAAGGCAAATCTCATATAACGGTAGTGTAGGCAATTCAAATCTCTAAAATAGAACTTCCAAGAGTTCAAATTCCCGAAAGGTAATCGCCACAAATATATATCGAATGGTTCAAAGGACCAATTCCGAAAAAGGATGATACACTAGGGAAATCACAAACATCAATGAAATCATCTCAAAGATATAGCACGTGCTTATGGCCGAAGCCCGCCAAGTACGGCTTTCTCAAAATAAGGCGCCACGTCTCTTAGACAAACATCCCGAAGGACAATAAATAAGTCTCTTAGACCAACAACCTGAAGGACAACATCCCGAAGGACAAATACGTCTCTTAAACAAACGTCCCGAAGGACAAATGACTCGAAGGTCCAGTACTGGCAAATACGTCTCTTAGACAAATGTGTCACAAACTTTCGGAGGAACCCGAACAGTGTTAACATGTGTCCCATACCACACGTTCGCACTAAACGGTTTACTAACCGCTAGTAAATTTCACACTCAAATCAGTAAAATTTTACCTCATCTCATCAGTAAACTTGACACGTAGGTCAAAACGATCAAACAGACAAGTCCTGAATTAACTAATAAGATAAACGCACGTGTCCCATACCACGTGTTTTACCAAACCATTTAATTCTCCTTCTCATTCGCTCGAATAGTGCAAAAACGTGTATTTTATATATAAAATAATTTATTTGAGAAAACAAGCTTTTAAAACCATTTTCCGAAATCAATTTTGAAGACGATATTTGAAAATTCCCTTATTATAGAGAAAAAATAGATTTTATAGCTTAAATAATTTAAAAATATTACATAATAATTATTTTAAATACCAATTTATTTTAAAAATTATTTTAAAATTGTTTGGAAAAATTTGTGCTCAAAATCAAAGAAATCACTCAAAACCATCATTCAAATTCAATCCAAATTCAATTCAAATTTGAATTTCAAATTCATCAAAACTTGGCTAGTCTATTGATAGGCATCATATCCCTCAAAACAATTCAAAAATATCACAAACCATGAAGTAAAAATCAAAAGTCGGACGGAAAAAGAACCTAAAAACGCTTGAGCAAAATAATACCTAGGTCTGAAATCTTCTCTTGGTTCAAATTTTGGACAAAAAACAGGTGGCCAAACGATGTTTTATTGAACTACATATTGGTGTGCAGAAAGTAGGAAACTTCATCTTTCAAACAAAAAAAGAATCAATGAATTCCGACTGGAAATGAAAATGTTACGCTATCTCAAACATGGACTCATGCCATGTTTGCAATAGTTCAAAAACAAAATATGCCCAGACCTGAAAACCATCTTGGGTTCAACTTCCTGACATGAAACAAAGAACCATAGTACCTCGGATTGAGCTGAAAATTGGTTTATATATAACAGAAAACTTCAGCTTTCAAACAAAAAAAGAATCATGCAATTTAGATAAAGTATGAGAAAGTTATGATGTCTCAAAGTTGAACCCAGGTAGTGTTTTCACTGTAAAACTCCGGGCAAAAAACATGCTATGGATCAAAGTTCGGCAGCATATTTATATAAGCTATATAGGTCAAAATGACCTGAAATTTGGTATGCTTATAGTTGAAAACTTTATCTTTCAAATAAACAAAAGGATCATACAATTTCAGTAAGGAATGAAAGAGTTATGTTATCTCAAACATGGACTCAGGCCATGTTTGCAGCAACTCAATAAACAATTTCTACAGGCAAAAATATGCTTTCGAGTTGACTTTCTACCACTGTTTTGAACATCCAAATGACAATATTTTTCAACCAAAATTTGCAAAAATGAAGTTCAACATGCAAGCTACCAAATGCAAGAAATCTGACAGCATTTCGTTGCCGGAATAGAGAGATATGACTGCACAAATGTGCTACTCAAAACAGTTAATGCAGAAAATCAAAACAATTCAAAAACGATTTATTGTAATCAATTTTCACTTCAGCTTGTGATATTTTTGCATTGCATAAGCTAGCTATTGTGAGATTGATACTCACCTTTCAAATAACTAAGCTACAAGATCAAATTTGGTGCAAAAAGGCGAGCTTTGGCTTTGGAATGGCTTCAAGAGGCTTCAACAAACCTAGATAAAAAGCTTTAACAAACATGCAAAACCAAAATAAACACAAACAATCAAATAATCTTCAAAACTGAAATTTGATGAAGAAATTAGGTTTAGAAGTTGATTACCTATTTAAATTGACTTAATTTGATAAATTACTGCAAAGGTTTTGATAAAAATTGGAGATTTCGCAATTTATTTGAGAAAGGAGAAGTGGCTTTTAGTTTTCTCAAAATTTCTGGAAGAAGAAGCTTTTACAGTACGTACAACAAAAAGGAGAAGGAGATGTTTCTCTATTTTCTGGCTAAGTTTCTAAATGGGCCAAGACCCAAAATTAATTAGCTTGGCCTTTAATTGAAATTAACACACAAATTCACCTTTACACTAATATGCATAAAGTTATACTATACATAATGTTTTCACTTTATAAAATCACACAACCTATTCTTAGGTATCAAAAATTTATTTTTCATCAAAATAAAAGATTTTTTAACTTTAAAAATTTATTTTCACTAATTAAATGTTTGTACCAAAATTGGGCACAACACTCTTCGTAAGTTTTTGAAGAGATAAAATGAAGAAATTAAATGGAAAAATATGATTATCTAACAAAAACTCCGAAAACAGATAATGAGAGTAATTAAAATTCATAGAGACACAAGAATTTAGAGTGGTTCGGCGTGTTGCCTACGTCTACTATGAAGTTGATTGCTTTATTGATCTTTCTTTGAGGATTCCAATTGATTTCAGCAGGTTATAACAAATAATCAATGACTTACAGCAGTGAAATTTGTTAGCAGCAGCAACAATGGAGTTTTAGATCTGGATCCGGCAGAGTCTGGGCATTGGAGAATTCAAAGAAGAAGAAGCCCCTTTTCTGCATGCCCTGGGGCTCTATTTATAGGTGTAGGAGGCTGATATTTCGCTCAGATCTCGGGGGACTTCTTCTGGCACGTGAGTAGGCCCGTGCGACCAAGCCCGTGAAGTTTCGACCCGATCTGTGATCGATACGAACGGATTTCGTATCGATCAAGATTGCGTCTAATGGAGTCGAAATTTGGTGTGGACATTCTTTATGTTGTACATAAGCTTCTGTGAAAATTTCACAGCATTTGGACTTGTAGATCATGAGATATGATCGATGCAAGTCGGAGTTTTTCCATCCGCGATCGATACGAATGAATTTCGACTCGGTCAAGACTTGCTCCGATCGAGTCGAAATTTGTCAAGAACATTCTTCATGTTGTACTTAAGCTGCTGTGAAAATTTCCTAGCATTTGGACTTGTAGATCATGAGATATGATCGATGCAAGTTGGATTTTTTCCATCCCCGATCGATACGAACAAATTTCAACTCGGTCAAGACTTGCTTCGATCGAGTCGAAATTTGGCAGGAACATTCTTCATGTTGTACTTAAGCTGCTGTGAAAATTTCACAGCATTTGGAATTGTAGATCATGAGATACGATCGATGCAAGTTGGAGTTTTTACATCCGCGATCGATACGAACAAATTTCAACTCGGTCAAGACTTTCTCCGATCGAGTCAAAATTTGGCAGGAACATTCCTTAAGTCATATTTAAGCTCCTGTTAAAATTTGGTGGCATTTGGGTTTGTAGATCTCGAGTTATGATCGATGCAAGTTTGGATTTCTCAACCGTGATCGATCAATATCTTGAGCGTACAAACTCTGATTGACTTGAAATTTGGCACGTTGGCTCTCATAGCTTTTCTTGTCGTGTCATATTAATTTTAGCTCGATCCGGGCTCGGAAAAAATTCGTCGACATCCATAGTGAGCCTACGTACAACCGATCTCCAAGATGAACTGCCCTCGGTTTTTAGTCAAGTTCTTGGTGTCACGGCCTTGCCAAAAGGCGGGATAACATTTGCCCCCCAAAGTACGTCTTGTGTGAACATGACGTGCTTTGAAATGCTGCATCCTTCATTCTGAAAAAGTTCTATCTGATTCGTTGAGTAGTTGCTATCTTTTCGTCAAAAGATGTAACCTTCGATTGATTTCCAGTAATATACATGTTGATTTGTTGACTGCCAATGATTATGTAGCGCATTGTTGTAACTGAGTGTCGAGTGCTAGCGATTTGTTGTTCACTGTTGTAATTGTCATCAGGTGAGCATTCAATTCCTGTAAATTTTGAAAATTGAATATTAGTTCGTCATACGTGTACGTATGTTAACCTGACTCCCGTCAACGTTTGCACGTTCACGGGTCGTTGTCAAGTTTTTTTTATCGAGTTTCGTAATGATCCTCTCCTGGATCGATGTGAAATTCGAGTTGTAACAACGTTCGATGGTTGTTTTAAGTCCTTCCTTTGTATCGATCCTTTCCTGGATCGATCTAAGATGTTGGATTGTATGCTTCGTATCGATGGATACATAATATTGGGTCTCGGATTGATGGCTGCAAAAGTAATTCTTTGTATCGACGGAGTCGAACGATCGAGACATAATCATGCAGTGATGCTTCACTGAGGATATGCCATTTCTCATTCCTTTATTCAATAAGAATCCCGATTATGGATAATCTTTGATAGAAGTCATCCATGACTCTTTTTCTAGATATGTCCCCAAGATCTAGTTGATCTTCATATGTCAATGCTTGGAATAATAAGCATTTCAATTGAGACAAAGTCTATTTGTCGTGCATCCCCAGAACTGGCAAGCTTGGCGAGTGATTCGGCCTTTTCGTTTTGTTTTCTGAGATTTGTGTAGTGGTGCAATAGTCGAAGTCGGCTAGTAGCTTTTGGACCCGGTTGAGATAAGGAGCAAGACGTTGCCCCCTAGTCAGTTAATCTTCCCTGACTTGGCGTACTACTAACCAGTAATCACATAAGACATGTAAAGTTTCCACTCCTAGTTTTCTTGCAAGTTTGAGCGCCAAGGCTTCATACTTAGCTCCGTTATTTGTTGTAGGGAAGTTGAGTTTCAGGGCGTAGCAGATCGTTCATTCCTCAGGAGTCATTAACGCAACTTCAATGTTAGAGAGCCAATTACTGGAAGTTTCATCGGTGTACGTTCTCTATCGGTTGGATGGTTCTCCACTGTTCTTCGGATAGTCGTCAGATGTGGTGGATTCAGATATGAAGTATGCTAATGTTCGACCATGGAGAGCTCTCCGAGGGAGATAAGTGATATCAAATTGGCTTAGCTTGATACTCCATTTGACTAACTTTTCAGACATCAAAGGTTTCTATTGGACATATCGTGATGCAGCGCATACCTCGCGAACGACATTGCTAAGTCACGAAATCCTAGGTCGCAAGGTCGAAGCCGCTCTAGAAATCGCGAAGCCTAGGTCGCTCTTCCTCCGCCTTATGTCGCGAGCAAACCCTAGGTCGCGAACGACCTTCCGTAAGTCGCGAGCTTCCTATGTCGTGGATTCTCGCTCCAGTTTTCCTGAATCGAAGGTCGCGAGCTTCGCTCCAGAATTCCTTAGGTCGCGAGCGACCTACCAAAAGTCGCGATGCCTCACTCCAGAATTCCGTATGTCGCTGAAACGAAGGTCGCGAACTCCTTATGTCGCGAATTCCTCCAGTTAAGTCGCTCCAGCAAAGGTCGTGAACGAGATTCCTATGTTGCGAGCGACATTCCAGTTAGGTCGCGAAGCTTAGGTCGCTGAAGCTTAGGTCGCTGAATTTCTTAAGTCGTTTCTTTTATGTCGCACTGTTTGTTAAGTCGTTTCTTTTAGGTCGCACTGTTTGTTAAGTCGTTGTTTTCTTAAGTCGTCTGTGTTGTATTTGTTAAGTCGTTTGTGTTGTAATTTGTGTAATGTTAAGTCGTATGAGGTTAAGTCGTGTGTGTTGTAATTTTCTATAAATAGGGGTGTGTTGTCATTTGTAAAGGAGTTGATTTTTGAATAAAATTTGGTTTGTGCTTTGTGCCAACATTAAAATTGGAAGTTGAGTGTTATCTCCTTTCTCCATCTTCGGATATTCGAGTGTGCTCGAATCAACGAACATAAAGCCGATTCACGGAATCTCGTGCGCGAGATCAACATCGAAGAATCGTAGATCTTCTAACGCGGTATCGTGCGTGATCAACGTGTTGAAGATAGCTAGAATCCGGTATCTCGAGAGATCAATGGATTTGGGCACTTGGGTATCTTCAATTCATCGATTCATCTTGTTTCATCGATTCATTTTCCGCGAATTCATCAATTCGTGAGTTGTGTGATCATGTAGGCTGCGTCATTTGGTATCAGATCTAGAAGCGATCTTGTTCAAGTTTGTGCGAGATTAGTTCAAGTCGTGAGCTAAGAGTTTGTGCGTAGATTCTGCATCATTGAAAGTTGCGCTAGTTGAAGTGTTCATTTTGAAGATTCCAACAAGTTGGTGAAGTTTGATTCGAGATTTTTTTAATCGAAGCGAAGTGTGTGTTTGGATTTGTTGAAGATTTGACAATGCCTCCAAGAAGAGTTAATCGTCATCAAAATGTTGCAGATGTGTATCGAAGAGAAGATGCTGAACAAATGGAGCAACGAATTAGTGATAAATTCAATGAGAAGTTTGATGAGGTAATTGGTAGATTGGAAAGGCTCATGATGGATATGAATCAAACTCGACAAAGAGCATTGCCAGGTTCAAATCAAGGTGGACATAGAATTTCGCCGTCAAATTCCGAGAGGAGAAGAATGTCACCAACATCGGATCGGGAAAAAAGAGAACCGTCAGTTTCGGGAGAAAGAGACGTGCGTGGTAGCAGAAATGTTGATGGTCAGAATCAACATCGACATACGTCAGATTTGGAGGAATCCAGTGATGATGGTAGTAGCTCTTGTCGAAACCGTGGCCAAGGGCGAAATCAAAATAGAGATTCCGAAGATGATCGTCGATGCGAGTCAGGGATGAAAACAGAGATTCCAGAATTCAAAGGGGGAATGCTAGCGGAAGAGTTTTTGGATTGGTTATCAAATGTTGAAGAAATTTTTGACTTCAAGGAAGTACCCGAGCATCGTAGAGTTAAGTTGGTTGCTACACGATTGAGGGGAAGAGCTATGGCATGGTGGCAACAAACTAAACTTACACGGGAAAGAATGGGATAGTCGAAGATTGTTTCATGGGAGAAGATGAAGAAGTTGATGAAGGCTACTTTCTTGCTTTATAATTATCAGTCTCTTATGTATCAGCGCTTACAGAATTTGAGACAAGGGACAAAGTCGGTAAATGATTATGCAGATGAGTTTTATCAACTGATTGCTAGAAACAATATCATGGAAACGGAGGAACAGTTGACATCCAGATTTGTTGGAGGATTGAGAATGCAAATTCAGGATATGGTAAATATGATTGATCCGAGATCCGTTGCTGAAGCACACCAGAAGGCTCTAACTTGGGAGAAGCAAGGTGGAAGAGGATGTGGTGCGTTTACAAGTTCGAGCAATCAGGTGAAGGGGGCTAGTAACAATACTAATGTTTCCAAGGCTGTTAGTAAACCGGTTGTCAATGAAGCTGCTAAGACCAGATTCAACAACAATTTCAGGTGTTATAACTGTCAGGAGTTTGGTCATAAGAGCAATGAATGCCCGAAGCCTAAGAAGCGAGCGATGGTTGCTGAGGTTGAGGATGAGGATGCAGAAGTAGAATGTTCTAATTCATCATAGGTTGAGGAGGAAGAAGAATTATTAACGGGAGACGAGGGATATTCTTTAATGATGAGGAGATCCTGCTTGGCGCCAAAGCAGGAAGAGGAGACTAGTTGGTTGAGGAGTAATATTTTTCAATCGACATGCACTATTTTGGGAAAAGTTTGTAAGTTTGTTATTGATGCAGGGAGTTGTGATAACATCATCTCTACAGAAGCCGTAAAGAAGTTGGCGTTAAAGACAGAGAAGCATCCCAAACCCTACAAATTGGCTTGGCTGAGGAAAGGTGGGGAAGTGAAGGTTGGTCGAAGAGCTTGTGTAACTTTTTCCATCGGAAAGAAGTATAAGGATGAAATTTGGTGTGACGTGGTGGATATCGATGTATGTCATTTGTTGTTGGGAAGACCGTGGCAGTTCGATAGAGCCGTGCAACACGATGGTAGGACTAACTGCTATAGTTTCATGTTTGATGGCACTAGAATCACTTTAGTTCCTAAAAGGCGACAACAAAGTGAAAGCAAGTTGGAGGAAATCGAGGAACTAAAGACTCTATTATCTTTGAAGGAATTTGTCAAAGAAGTAGAGGATAGCCCTGAAGTATTTCTGTTGATTGGACGTGAAAGTAGTGAAGCGGTTGAAATTCCTGAGGAAGTTAAGCCAGTGTTGAAGGAATTTGAAGATATGTTTCCTGAAGAATTACCAAAAGAGTTACCACCGTTGAGAGACATACAACACCAGATTGATCTTGTTCCGGGAGCTGTGTTACCACATAGACCACATTATAGAATGAGTCCAAAGGAGCACGAAGAGTTGAGAAGGTAGGTGGAAGAGTTACTTGAACAAGGGCGCGTACAAGAAAGTTTAAGTCCTTGTGCAGTACCAGCCTTGTTAGTGCCAAAGAAGGATGGAACTTGGAGAATGTGTACAGATAGTCGAGCACTAAATAAGATTACGGTGAGGTATAGATTCCCGATGCCAAGATTGGACGACTTGTTAGATCAGTTGAGTGGAGCTGCTATCTTTTCAAAGATTGATATGAAGAGTGGGTATCATCAGATTCGAATTCGACCAGGGGATAAATGGAAGACAACCTTCAAGACACAGGAGGGGTTGTATGAATGACTGGTCTTGCCATTTGGTCTTTCGAATGCACCTAGTACTTTTATGCGAGTGATGAATCAGATCTTTCGACCGTTTATTGGAAAGTTCGTGGTGGTATACTTTGATGATATATTGATATACAGTGGAAGCACAGAAGAGCATCTACAACACTTGCGGGAAGTGTTGATGATACTTCGTCAGGAGCAATTTTACGCGGCAACAAAGAAGTGCATGTTCATGACGCACAGTGTTTTGTTCTTAGGGTATGTATTGTCCAAGGAAGGTATCCAGGTGGATCAAAGTAAAGTTGAAGCAATCAAGGATTGGCCACAACCCAGGACTGTAACTGAAGTGAGAAGTTTCCATGGTTTAGCATCATTCTACCGAAGGTTTATTCCACATTTTAGTAGCGTGATGGCACTAGTGACAGATTGTATGAAAGGAAAACAGTTTGTGTGGACTGAAGAGGCTGATTCTACTTTCCAACAGATCAAGACACTCTTGACTACAACACCGATTCTTAGATACCCGGACTTTCGTTTGCTCTTTGAGCTAGATACTGATGCGTCTAAGGTTGGAATTAGAGGAGTGTTAAGTCAAAAGGGTCGTCCAATTTCTTATTTTAGCGAAAAACTTTCTAGAGCCAAGACAAGATACAGTACCTATGACTTGGAGTTCTATGCTATTGTCCAAGCCATAAAGCATTGGAGACACTATTTGTTTCATAAAGAATTTGTGTTGTATACTGACCATGAAGCATTGAAACATTTGCAAGGACAGGATAAGATTGCAGCCAGGCATGCTTCATGGATCGCATACTTGCAATAGTTTACATTTGTTGTAAAGCATAAGTCGGGAGTTACAAATTGTGTGGCAGACGCATTGAGTAGAAGAAATCATTTGTTGACTACGATGAGAGTTGAAGTGACGGGGTTTGATGTATTTCCAGATTTGTTTGTTGAGGATCCTTACTTTGCCAAGATTGTAGATGAAGTCGAGAAAGGGAGGACGGATGAGTATGTGTTGGTAGAAGGTTTTCTATTTAAGGGAAATCGGTTGTGTATACCAGAGTGCAGTTTGCGAATGAAGATTGTGAAGGAATTGCATGAAGAAGGTCATGTGGGAAGAGATCGTACCTTGCAGTTGATTTCTCAATCATATTTTTGGCCTTCCATGTGGAAAGAAGTTGAAAGATTTGTGCAGAGATGTCACATATGTCAAGTTTCCAAAGGGACAGCTACGAATGCAGGATTGTATATGCCATTGCCCGTGCCTACTAGACCATGGGTTGATGTTAGCATGGATTTCGTTTTGTGTTTGCCAAGAACTCAACGAGGGAATGATTCTATATATGCTGTGGTGGATAGATTTTTGAAGATGGCACATTTCATAGCCTGTAAGAAGACCTCTGATGCAGTCTGTGTTGCTCAATTGTTCTTTAAAGAGGTTTATCGACTACATGGGCTACCCGAGTCTATTGTTTCTGATCGGGATACTCGATTTCTAAGTCATTTTTGGTTGAGTCTGTGGAAGATGGTTGGGACTAAGCTGAATTTTAGTAGCGCCTATCATCCACAAACGGATGGGCAAACTGAAGTGGTGAACAGATCTTTGGGAAATTTATTGAGATGTCTTGTGAAGGATAATTTGAAGAGCTGGGATGTGAAATTGTGTCAGGCAGAATTCGCACATAATCATGCCGTTAATTGAAGTACTGGATTCAGTCCATTTCAAGTGGTATATTCAGCAATTCCGAAGGGACCGTTGGATTTGTCGACAGTTCCACTTCAGAAAGGGGTTGTTAAACGAGCTTGTGATTTCATGAATGAGTTGCAGGAGTGTCACAGGATTATTCATGAACGATTGCTTAAGTCAAATGAGAAGTATAAGCAATTGGCAGATAAGAAGCGAAGGAGTGTGGACTTCAAAGAGGGTGATTTTGTTTACGCAGTATTGACGAAAGATCGTTTTCCAGTGGGAACTTACAACAAGTTGAAAGCTCGAAAGATTGGTCCAGTAGAAATCTTGAAGAAGATCAATGATAATGCGTATCAGTTAAGGTTGTCGGAAAATGTTCATACTTCTGATGTTTTCAATGTCAAACACTTAATTCTGTATTATGGGGAAAAGCTTGTCGAAGACGAGGAAAATGTGAATTCGAGGTCGAATTCTTTTCAACCAGGGGAGGATGATGCAGCGCATACCTCGCGAACGACATTGCTAAGTCGCGAAATCCTAGGTCGCAAGGTCGAAGCCGCTCCAGAAATCGTGAAGCCTAGGTCGCTCTTCCTCCGCCTTATGTCGCGAGCAAACCCTAGGTCGCGAACGACCTTCCGTAAGTCGCGAGCTTCCTATGTCGTGGATTCTCGCTCCAGTTTTCCTGAATCGAAGGTCGCGAGCTTCGCTCCAGAATTCCTTAGGTCATGAGCGACCTATCAAAAGTCGCGATGCCTCGCTCCAGAATTCTGTATGTCGCTGAAACGAAGGTCGCGAATTCCTCCAGTTAAGTCGCTCCAGCGAAGGTCGCGAACGAGAGAAGTTCGCGAACGAGATTCCTATGTCGCGAGCGACATTCCAGTTAGGTCGTGAACCTTAGGTCGTTGAAGCTTAGGTCGCTGAAGTTCTTAAGTCGTTTCTTTTATATCGCATTGTTTGTTAAGTCGTTTCTTTTAGGTCGCACTGTTTGTTAAGTCGTTGTTTTCTTAAGTCGTCTGTGTTGTATTTGTTAAGTCGTTTGTGTTGTAATTTGTGTATTGTTAAGTCGTATGAGGTTAAGTCGTGTGTGTTGTAATTTCTTATAAATAGGGGTGTGTTGTCATTTGTAAAGTAGTTTATTTTTGAATAAAATTTGGTTTGTGCTTTGTGCCACCATTAAAATTGGAAGTTGAGTGTTATCTCCTTTCTCCATCTTTGGATATTCGAGTGTGCTCGAATCATTGAACTTGAAGCCGATTCACGGAATCTCGTGTGCGAGATCAACGTCGAAGAATCATAGATCTTCTAACGCGGTATCGTGCACGATCAACGTGTTGAAGATAGCTAGAATCCGGTATCTCGAGAGATCAATGGATTTGGGCACTTGGGTATCTTCAATTCATCGGTTCATCTTGTTTCATCGATTCATTTTCCACGAATTCATCAATTCTTTTGTTGTGTGATCCTATAGGCTGCGTCATATCATAACGGTTGGTCGATATGGACGTTAACGGGGTGAGCTTGTCAATAGCCAGCCTTCATCATATACTGGTCTTTGGATTCGTTTCTCTTCACATAGCATTGCGATGCTTATGGCGTGTGTTGACACAGCCCAATTGATGTATAAATCTTCGCGATCCAAAGGTTTGGGTAAAATGTGAGGTCTCTTTAAGTGATCTATCAAAGCTGGAAGTGCATCAACGCAGTTGTTAGTTCATTCAAGAGTTCTCTTCCCTCTCTTGGTCAGGTTGAAGAAGAAAATTCACTTGTAGATGGTCCTAGAGTCAAATCAACTTAGGACGGTAATCTTTCGACTTAGGCTCCGTACCTGCTTGTTTGTCCTCGGTACATGGGTGTCTCTAATTGTTGGAATTTTCTAGAAATTAGTCTTGATTCAATGAGAATTGATGATGAAAACAAAGAATCTTTCTGATGTAATGGTGAAAGAGCATTTTAAAGGATCAAGTTTCATCCTGCATTTTTTGGAGAGCGTTGAATACCTCTGTCAAGTCATTGATATGGTCGTTTGATAGTCGTGATCTCACGAGCATATTAACAACATATACTTTCATCGATCGCCCGACCTGATTTTTGAACGATCTGTTAATCGTCCTTTGGTAAGTAGCATAAGCTTCAGCATAGCACTATAGGCCCAGGTCAATAATGAAACAATTGTACTCCTGGTCTAGGACATGCTTTAGTATCCGATTGTATCTGGAGTGTGCATCCATGGATGACAGTAATTCATGTCTGATGGTCGGGTCCATTAGTTGGTTGATCATTGGAAGTGGAAAGCTGTGCTTTATCATACCCCATGCAAATCTGAGTAGTTGATGCATGTCCTTCACTCTCTGTTTGTTTTTCTTATAAGTAAAGGATTGGATACTCATTTTGGTTAGAGGGCATCATGGATAAACCCACTGGTTTTGAGTAGATTCGCCTCCTCTTTAAGTGCAACAGATCTCTCCGGATCCATGTCGCATCTTTTTTGTTCACCAAGACAAGCCTCGGGTCGACATTTAATATAGGGTTCTTCATGGCTAGAGAGAGTCCATATATATATATATATATATATATGAGATCGAGTCCAAGCGCACACATCAAGATTCACCTGAAGTAAAACAGTTGACTCTTTCTTCATCATTGTGCAGAGTTGTGATCTAATCTACAATACCCGTGATGGGTTATAGGCGCCTCATGTGTTTATTTGCAATGGTAAATGATCAGGCTTATAAGGATGTTGAATCAAAGGATTAGTAGAACTTAGCCTTGTACTGCATGCTGCTACATAGCTGGCTCCAACTTTGTGATTGAATTTACTTATGTTTCCGAATGATGCGCTTTTCATGCAATGTACCTACGATCTATTGCTCATCTGAAGGGTCAGAATGATGATCAGTTGCCCATAAGTCCGGGTATTGATCTGATGACTCTATCTCTAGGCATCCTTTCGGTCGCAACCTAGAGTTGTTATGAATATCAGGCATGGGTCATAGGTTTAAGTTGTCATAGTCAACTCTCGGATAATTACTCTTTTGCCCCCAGTCTTGGGTTGGCGGATGCATTACGCGAACGGTCTAGTCTCGTCCTAGCTATGTCTATACTGTAGTTCAAGCTTTAAGAACCAGAGTTGACTGATGAATGGTTGAATCATATTAATCTTATCTTCTTGTTCGTGCCCCCAAGTCTGGGGAATATCTCGATAAGTGGCAGGGTAGATAATGCCCGCTTCAATTTTGAATTCTATCTCATTGAACCATGGGATCGAGTTAACCGATGGAAGGCTGAGTTGTGCCTATCTTATATTATGTTCTAGTTCTTTCCTCTTAGCGGAATACATTGTTACTTTGCCGACATTCAGACATAAGCTAGATTCTGGACGGTCAATGACATTCACTTCGCTGCTTATGTTGCCATACTTTGGGCAAAAACTGAAGAGTGAATCGTCCAGTCAGACCCAATGCAGGATCGATGCTTCCCTTGTCGAATCCAGGGTAAGAGTCGGTGTGCAAATGTTTAGGTTGCACTTATTTTGAACTGCTCTTTTAGTCGGATCATGGTAAGAGTCAATGAATGAATGGTCGTGTTGCATTCATTTGGAGTTGGGTGATCAACCTTATTCATTTCGATTTACGTTCTCCCGTCAGATCTAGGGATAAAGTCAGCCCAAATGCAGTCATGTCATGCTCATTTGGTCTTATGCTCTTCCTGACATATCAAAGGAAGGCGACAGAGGACGAATGGTCAAGTCACACTCATTCGTGGTTTATTCTTCTATCCATGCTCTGTTGGTCAAAGGTATTCGATGGACGTTCGGGTCACATCGATTTGTAGTTGAAGAGGGTCGATATTGACCGTCGATTCAACGGCACGATGTAGAATGCTCGGACCTCATTTCCTATCGATCCAATGGTATGATATGAAAGGTGTAGATCGATATTGCCCGTCAATCCAGCGGTACGATATAATTGGTTGCCCAGAACTTCGGGCATCATTCTGATTGGTTAGCATTAGGGTCTCCTTGTAGTCGTTGCCTTAAGTTGTAAAGGACGCTAAGTTGGAGATGTAGCGAGTCACCTTTCTCTTCTTTCGGTGATTTGTACTTCTACCTCCAGTCGTGAGTTGGAAGAGTTAGTTCGTGCATGGTCTAATTGCACCTGTAGTGAGTTTATATTGCTCATGTCGAGTCTAGGTCAGTGTTGGTGAATGAATGGTCGAATCACATTCATTTGTTTGTCTATTCTTGTTGCCACACTTTGGGGATCAGAGTCAGTTGAAGGGCCATTCATCACACCTATTTGATGTTTATACCTCTGTCCACACTCTGAGGACTAAGCTTTTTTTGTAGAAAATGGTCAGACCGCGTTTTACTCGGTTAATTACTCTGCCCCCAGTCAAGGGCAAAAGTCGAAGTGTGGCCGGTCAAATTACAACAACTTTAGTTTTATGCTTCTCCCACTGAACTGTAGGAAGGAATTGATTGGCGGATAGTTAGGTCACATCCGTCCATGTTGCACGCACAACCCATCGGATCACATACGAGAGTTAGCAGATGAACGGTCATGCCACGTTCATTTGCAGTTGGATGGTAGTAATATCAATCCAGAATAGGATATCCAACCAGGTCCCTTTTTCGAATCTACGCCTCCCTGTCGAATCAAGGAAGATATTTTGTCTTGTAGGGTTGGAGTGCATCCCTATAAATTTACGTTATGGGTCCCGTGCCGGGGATAAGAGTTGATGCTTGGACGGTTGTGTCACGCCCGCTTAGTGCTGGATGGTCGGATCGCATCCAATTTTGTGTGTTAAGTGTGCCCCCATGTCAGGGGAAGATTGGAAAGCAGACGGTCGAACCACATCCGCTTTTTGTACTATAGAACTTGATGAGGAACCATAGCCGATAGATGGACAGTCGAATCACATCCCTTTTGGTATTCATATTCCAAACCATGCTTTGAGGACTGGAGTTGGTTGGTGGGTTGTTAGCCACACCCATTTGGTGTTTATACTCTAACCTTCGCTCTGGGGACTTAGAGTTAGTTGATGCTTATACTCTAGTTCACACTCTGGGAATCTGGAGTTAGTTGAAGTTTATTCTCCAGTTCGCACTCTGGGAATCTGGAGTTAGTTGATGTTTATACTCCAGTTCGTAGATGTTTATACTCCGGTTCGCGCTCTGGGAATCTGGAGTTGTTGACGTTTATACTCCATTTCGCGCTTTTGGAATCTGGAGTTGTTGATGTTTATACTCTAGTTCGGCCTCTGGGAATCTGGAGTTATTGATGTTTATACTCTAGTTCGCACTCTGGGAATCTGGAGTTAGTTGATGTTTATACTCCAGTTCGCGATGTTTATACTCCAGTTCGCGCTTTGGGAATCTGGAGTTGTTGATGTTTATACTCTCGTTCGCGCTTTGGGAATCTGGAGTTGTTGATGTTTATACTCCCGTTTGCACTTTGGGAATCTGGAGTTTGTGATGTTTATACTCCAGTTCGCACTCTGGGAACCTGGAGTTTGGTGATGTTTATACTCCAGTTCGCACTCTGGGAATCTGGAGTTTGGTGAAGTTTATACTCCAGTTCGCACTTTGGGAACCTAGAGTTTGGTGATGTTTATACTTCAGTTCGCACTCTGGGAATCTGGAGTTTGGTGATGTTTATACTCCAGTTCGCACTCTGGGAATCTGGAGTTTGGTGATGTTTATACTCCAGTTCGCACTCTGGGAATTTGGAGTTGGTAAACAGACGGTCGGTCACATCTGTTGCATGTTTTTGGATTTCGCTCGCACTCTGGGAGCGAAAGGTGTGTCAAGATCGTGGATGGTCGGATCACATCCACCCCGACTTAACAAGCGAGATTGTTATATGGACAGGTCCATCCTCCTCAAACTTGGTTCAGATATGGACGAGGTAGTTAGGTGGACGGATCCACCCTCCTCGTATTTGTAAACTTATACTCCAATTCACACTCTGGGAATCTGGAGTTAAGTGAAGGATTGTTGTGTATCAATCCTTTTTTGACTTTGGTGTGACGGCTTGGCCCCGAGCTCGGGATTTCACATTGCGAGTGATCGGTGGGATCCCGATTACTTTCCATTTATCTGCCCTCAATGAAAGATGAGATTTAGTTTATGGATGGTTGGATCGCGTCCATGTTCATTTGGATTCTGCTTTTGCAAAGCCTAAGGAGTAAGATTAGTGTTCTGGCAAGCTTTGTGCTCGAGCATAGGAAAGGATGGTCGAACTACATCCACTTTGAGTTGTGCATTTTCCCTTAAGTCGGGTGCAAGAATTAGAGAGCGGATGGTCGAGTCACGTCCAATTTATACTTTGCATTCTTTCGATCGAGCAAAGGAAGAGAGTTGAAATGACAGCTCGTGATGGTTAGCGAGTAGGCAGTCGGTCGTTGATGACTTTAAATTGAGGGTTGGACCCTGATGAAGTTGGTTTAAGGCATGACTGTTTTGCCGAATTATAGAAGAAAACTGGACAGTGAACGGTCAAATCATATCCACTTTAAACATGTGTTCTCAAATAACCCCAAGTGTCTAATGTAGGATTGGATGCATGGATGGTGACGTTGCGTCCACCCTTGGTGTGCTTCCGATTTTATCGGGCATCAGAAGAAGCGTAATTATTTTGGCGAGCTTCAAGTACAAGATGGAGAGTACAATTGTTGGGATATATCACTCCAAGTCTTTCCCAGATCTCTAATTAAATTGCATAGGTGGATGAGTGGATGGTCGGTTGCATCCACTTTGTACTAGAGTCCTGACCTTGTCGGTCTCTTCCACTTTGATGTCTTGCCCCAGTCAGGGGCATATAGTAGCCGATGAGTGGTTGAATCATGCTCGTCACAATGATACCTCAATGATTTGATCATGGTCAGCGGAGGTTGTTTTGCACCCACTCTTAAGTCCTCGGTTACCTGCATCATTTGCAAGTAGTTTAATTCAAGTAGGTCATATTTCGCAACGTAAATGAAATTGAATTAGAAATAATTCAAAAGAGTGTTAGTCCGTGAGATGATGGTTTTGATGACAACAACCTTAGAATAGATTATAAAATATAAATACTAACATTACAAGTTTAGATATATATGTATATGCAGGATTTAACCATGCAGGTACCAAGAATGAAGACTGTACAGTATAGAGTTTCAAGATATCGAAGATTGAAGACTCATGAGTATCAAGATTATCAAGAGTTCAAGATTTCAAGAATAAGTATTTTTATTAGGAATTTTGTTAAAACTCCTAGAAAAGCACTGGCATCTTAAAATCCAATTTATTCGTGGAATGGAATCCACTTCGAGCCCGTTAAAGGGATGGAACCCTTAGTAGGATGGAACCTACGAAAAATCTAGTGGAATATTGTTTTGTATCCGCTAATCTTTATTCAAATGATTTTACAAAATTATCTTGTTTTCAAAATCATTTCAAAACTTTCCTTTAAAAAAATTCAAAATCCTCTATCCTGATTTTAAATAATTTTAGCCTCAAAATCCTCTTTAATTTCATAGTCAAATTACTCCTAATTTTAAACTATCTTTTAAAATAATATATTTAAAACTTTTAAATATTTATACTTAGATTTAAATATAAAAGTATAGTAAAATTTTATATATACAAAATTATTATTCTCTACATTTATTTATATATTTTAACTATATTTAAATATATTTATAAAAATTTAAAATAGTTTTAATATAAAATAGAAGTTATTTTCAAAGAAAAACAAATCACCAAAATTTCCTTTGGGATGTTGACATGCCCAACTTACCCATGTCAACATAGTATAACAAATCACCAAAAATCCCTTTGGGATGTCGACATGCCCAAGTACCCATGTCGACATGGTGTCAGTTAGTTTCAAAATTCAAATTTCAAAAGAAGTGTCTATTCGCCATAACTCTTCATGAATGGTCATGGCTGTTGTTCTTCTATAAATAGGGGTCAGTTTCAACGAATTTTTAATCATTTTTTTCTGGTTTTCACTCCTCTTCTTCTTCCACGTTTCTTAATACAAATTTATACCATTACTCTGCTGAAATCAACATCGAATTATACTCGATTACTTCTAGTTTGATTCTCCATCACTATCTCTACAAGGTTCTCAGTGCTATTCAGAGTTATAGACTTCTTTGTAATATATTAGCGAGAAAAGGTGTGATTGTAGCCTTGGAAATCAATCAAAAGGAAAACGGTGTGATTGTAGCCCTGGAAATCAATTGGGTGAACTTGGTGCCCCGGAAATCAAGTATCTCTACCCAGAGGATTGTGATTCTGGAGGGTGTACCTTGTAGCCTTGAAACCGAGGGTTGTATTTGTAAGAATTGTTTTTGAAAGGAAATCCGTACTTGTGTTACGGGACTGGATGTAGGGTAACTCCGAACCAGTATAAAATCCGGTGTGTTCTTTCCTTTACTGCTTTTACTTTATATTTACATCTGTATTTGATTCTGTGTTCATATCTGTGTCTGATTAGTGTATACATTGTTAACAAAGTAAGATAAACTCAAAAAGATTAACAAATTTATGAAAACACTATTCACCCCCCCTCTAGTGTTAATTTTAGCCTTAAGATCCTTAATCCGCATTTCTCACAAAGAGATCAGATCAAATCTCATTGATAAGTGAGGCAGCATCGTATGCTCGCTATTGCACTTAAGTCCAGCCCTTCTCAGTTGGATGTCTAACACAAATGGTTCAATTTGATCAAAGTCCGTGATCGATAGGGGTCAGATGTTCCCAGTTCTTCGTTTTATGGGGCTTGCACATATTGTCGGAGCTATCCCTCTTGGAGCAGCCTTATGGCATTGGCGTTCACGGTAGCCATTTAGAGAAGAGGAGTTTTCCGATCTAGAGTATGGAGCAGGTCCCCTCCTTATCTTGCTATGTTGATCCTTCATCTGATTCATCAACTCAAAATTGGCCTAGACATGTTGGTGTAGTTGTCGGTGGCGTTCCAACAGTTCTCTTGTCAAAGTCTGGAAATAAGCGCTGGTGATGAATTCATTTATGGGTATCGGCAGCAACTGGCTGCAGGCTTTGGATAAATTCGTTGGCTGCCAGCTTCTTCATTCACTTCAACAATATGAGAAGTATAACTGGTATGTCTAACCGTGATTGACGGTCTTCTTTGAGGAATGAGGGAAGACTTCTGCGTTTGATGGCATTCATCACCCTTGGAGAATTCCACGCGTCATTCCCACTTCATAAGGTAGTGTCGGGGGTCGTATTTCCATAGTACACTGACATAGTTAACATGTTGAATTTTCATTGGAAGTTCTGCATGTAGGATGGTTTCAACGAATAGGTCTCGACTAGGAAAGATTCTCCAATCGACATTATGATCAGGTCCATTTTATTGCCAAGGGGTCTTGTAACACTGGTGAATGATGTATGCACGATTGTCCAACGTTTGAGTGGTTGGTAACGTCGATTGGACGGCGAGTTTGTTAAAATGGGCTAATAGATAGGTGTTTATCCCAAACTTTCATCCAGATAGGAGACCTATATAGGGTATTAAGGAAGTCCTCTTGAGGTTGTATGTCATGCTTTTAGTCATGTGGACGTGGAATGATTAAGATGCGGGCATTTGAAGATGGTTCAGCGGTGACCAGGTATGTTTTGAGTTGGCAGAGTAGACATTGTAGGGCAGCCGTCATATTAGCCACCGTACCATAGTTGTCAATCTAGGAGTTTAAAAGCTGGTCAATTGAAGGAAGTTGCATTCCACCTTAAAAGTATGATATATTAATCAACTCCAGTTCTTGGCATATTAGCTAGGTTCTCCAGCCTCTAGGAGTACGGTTGAGTAGTATTTCTTTACCCATTCCTTGATTGCAACTCAACATTTGTTGTTGTGATCTCCTATGTCTTGTTCAGTCATGGAACAATTAGAAGCACGGATGGAATGTTCCTTCAGTAAATTGGTGATTGAATTTACTATGCGGGTGCCCTGCGCTGCGGCTAGGGTTCGGGGGGTCTCCCCTGAAATTTTTTTAGCCTCTTTTTAGGAAATTTGGGTCGTACCCGAAATTTTTTTTTTTTTTGAAATTTCGTATCGATACGAAATGGACGCAGATGGATCGATATGAACTGCGTGTTCGTATCGATACGAAATGGACGCAGATGGATCGATACGAACTGCGTGTTCGTATCGATACGAAATGGACGCAGATGGATCGATACGAACTGCGTGTTCGTATCGATACGAAATGGACGTAGATGGATCGATACGAACTGCGTGTTCGTATCGATACGAAATGGACGTAGATGGATCGATACGAACAGAGCGATGTGAAGCAGATCGATACGAATAGAGCACTCTTGATCGATACGAACAGGAAAGTGGCGATCGATACGAACAGAGCGATGCTAAGTAGATCGATACAAACAGAGCGATGTTAAGCAGACCGATACAAATAGAGCGCTCTTGATCGATACGAACAAGAAAGTGGCGATCGATACGAACAGAGCGATGCGAAGCAGATCGATACGAACAAAGCGCTCTCGATCGATACGAACAGGAAAGTGGCGATCGATACGAACAGAGCGATACGAACAGTGATCGATACGAATTTTGACATATTTTTTGGATATGAAATGATGGATACGAAAATGATCATATTTTCTTGATACGAAATGTACGAAATTGATCATATTGTCTGGATGCGAAATGATGGATACAAAAATGACCATATTCTCTGGATTCGAGAACATGGATACAAAAATCACCATATTTTCTCGGATACGGATACGAAAATCATCATATTTTCATGGTTACGAAAACATGGATACGAAAATGATCATATTTTCTTGATACGAAATTATGGATACGAAATTGATCATATTCTCTGGATTCGAGAACATGGATACGAAAATCACCATATTTTCTCGGATACGAAAACATGGATACGAAAATCATCATATTTTCATTGATACGAAAACATGGATACAAAAATCACCATATTTTCATGGATACGAAAATATGTGTACGAAATTCCTGATGAATGTAGTACCTCTTAGATCTGGAGCAATGTGAATAGAATAGAAGGAACCACTTGACGACAGATTTGGATCTTCCCCTTGGATGTTTGCAATCCGGTATCGGTAGTAGATCCAATGAGCAGAAGGAAAAAACTGGGTTTTCTTAGTGAAAGCACCAAAGTGTTTGTACTAAAATTGGGCACAACACTCTTCGGAAGTTTTTGAAGAGATAAAATGAAGAAATTAAATGGAAAAATAGGATTATCTAACAAAAACTCCAAAAACAGATAATGAGAGTAATTAAAATTCACAGAGACACAAGAATTTAGAGTGGTTCGGCGTGTTGCCTACGTCCACTATGAAGTTGATTGCTTTATTGATCTTTCTTTGAGGATTACAATTGATTTCAGCAGGTTACAACAAATAATCAATGATTTACAAGCGTGAAATTTGTCAGCAGCAGCAGCAATGGAGTTTTAGATCTGGATCCGGCAGAGTCTGGGCATTGGAGAATTCAAAGAAGAAGCCCCTTTTCTACATGCCTTGGGGCTCTATTTATAGGTGTAGGAGGCTGATATTTCGCTCAGATCTCGGGGGACTTCTTCTGGCACGTGAGTAGGCCCGCGCGACCAAGCCCGTGAAGTTTCGGCCCGATCCGTGATCGATACGAACGGATTTCGTATCGATCAAGATTGCATCCGATCGAGTTGAAATTTGGCAGGAACATTCTTCATGTTGTACATAAGCTTCTGTGAAAATTTCATAGCATTTGGACTTGTAGATCATGAGATATGATCGATGCAAGTTGGAGTTTATCCATCCGTGATCGATACGAACGAATTTTGACTCGGTCAAGACTTGCACCGATCGAGTCGAAATTTGGCAGGAACATTCTTCATGTTGTACTTGAGCTGCTGTGAAAATTTCATAGCATTTGGACTTGTAGATCATGAGATATGATCGATGCAAGTTGGAGTTTTTCCATCCGTGATCGATACGAACGAATTTCTACTCGGTCAAGACTTGCTCCGATCGAGTCGAAATTTGGCAGGAACATTCTTCATGTTGTACTTCAGCTGCTGTGAAAATTTCATAGCATTTGGACATGTAGATCATGAGATATGATCGATGCAAGTTGGAGTTTTTCCATCCGCGATCGATACAAACGAATTTTGACTCGGTCAAGACTTACTCCGATCGAGTTGAAATTTGGCAGGAACATTCCTTAGGTCATATTTAAACTCCTGTTAAAATTTGGTGGCATTTGGGTTTGTAGATCTCGAGTTATGATCGATGCAAGTTTGGATTTCTCAACCGTGATCGATCAATATCTTGAGCGTACAAACTCCGATTGACTTGAAATTTGGAACGTTGGCTCTCATAGCTTTGCTTGTCGTGTCATATCAATTTTATCTCGATCCGGGCTCGGAAAAAATTCGTCGACATCCATAGTGAGCCTGCGTACAACCGATCTCCAGGATGAACTGCCCTCGGTTTTTAGTCAAGTTCTTGGTGTCACGGCCTTGCCAAAAGGCGGGATAACAACTCTTATTTTAATTAAAATGCACAAATTACAGAATTATTACTTAAAACTTCATTTTTAACTTCAAAAATTACATAAATTTCCTTTTCTTATGTTATTAAATAAATAAAAAATCATATTTTGAACATTTTTACAACCAAAACTTATTTTTAAACCAAATTTCTCATTTTTATTTATAGTAAACCAAATTTTAAATCAAGTGCTTCTTTTTTAAAATACATAAAAGAAACATTTGGCAATAATTACCATAATTATTGCATTTATCAAACTTAAAACAATATTTTGCTCATTTTAATCCAAACCATCAAAATAAAGTTCCAAAACTTTAATTTCACATTTTTAAACATATTGTTTATTTAAAATAAACAATTTTAAATCTCCAATTAATTTTTTATTTCACAATATTAAATTATAATCACCGTTATAATTTAATATTACAGGTAATCATCTAAACCAGGGTTGTTACACTTCCTTTTCATTCTTTGGTTCAGGCTTGCTTTATTTTCAACCCACCCCTACCGATCGAGGTCTGGAGATAGTTGACTTGGGAGAAAAGCTCAAGTATCCTCTGACTTAGGTTACTGAACTGTAGGGATTATTGAAAGATGTTCAAGTTGTACATAAGGCTTTATACGAAGATAAAATCAAGGTATTGAACATCAAAGTTGAAGAGTTGTCTCTCCAAATTGCTGAGCAAATCAGTGCAGAAGACAATCCTATTGTGTCCTTGGCTCGTGATGTCATGTTGAGGCCTGGTACCGCTCCTTCACCTCCATCGGGTGCTTATCCTCATGTTGTTTCCCTATGGAAGAAGTTGGAAAATTTTAAAAATTATTACAATGCCAAATTCTATGAATTAAAGAATTACTACAAAAATGGCTTAATTCTAGCTCCTCAAGCAAGGGGTGATTCTGTTCAGCGTTGTTCGTTGGGTGACCACGGATCTCGCTTTTGCGAAAGAATTATAATCGATGATTCCACTAAGGGTGAGTTAGAGCCGTAATGCAGTTTGTTTTACTAAGAGCCGAAGTTTTGAATTCAACCTTTGATGTAATTATGCATGATAATAAATTTATCTTTACTTGTGATGTGTATGCAAATGTGAAGAACCATGCAAACAAGAGTTGATTTTGGTAATTATTAGTAAACCATAGTTTTTAGAATTTACCAAACAAAATTTATGTTATTTCCAAAATTGCACCTAATTTGTAGGTTGTTTTTGCATTCCATGCTTTGGCTTTTCTTGCCATTTTTTATTAGTTTCTTGCGCAGATTTTGTTTCCTGAACTAAACCTTTGGCATCATGCTTTGTTGTAATCTTAGCATGATCTGCCCCGCTGTTTAAAGACAGTGTCATGTTCATGCGCTTGGCATGGTCCGCTCCATTATTTTGGGGGAGGACTGTATTTTGATTATGAAGTTGGGTCATGTATTTACAACCTTTTCAATTCATGTGTATGGTTTTTTGTACTAGTTAAGGCCATCCAATATTCTTATGTACCAATGTAATTAATTGACTGAGAAGCTGGGTTGTGTATAGTACATCACAGTGTCATTAGCTAAGTTAGTGAAATTAACACAGGAAGATTCGTACACTGGTCCGAACCATTTAATATCCCTACGTCCAGTTCATTGCATTACTATTTTTCATAATAATTACAATGTTTGTTACACAAGTAGCGTAGATTATGCAAAATAAGGCCTAAGGTTCACTGAATTCCATGTTCTCGGAATTAAGTTTCCATCAAGTCTTAAGAGTTGTTATGCCCCGTTGGCTAAGACTTCGACTATAACCAGTGGTCCCTCCTAATTTAGGCATAGAGCTCCATTTGTTAGGTCCTTAGAGTTGGCCATTACTCTTCATAGTACCAGATCTCCTTTGCAGAAGTTTCTCTCCTTGAGCCTAACATTATAGTTCTTTGCCATCCTCTATTGTTATGCAACAGATATGACTGCTGCCTCCTCACTTTTTTCTTGAATAAGATCGAGGGCATCTTCTCTTAACTCTCTGTTTTTCTCTACTATATACGATATCCTTCTATGTGACGGAACCTCTACTTCGATGGGGAGCATGGCTTCATAGCCGTAGGTTAAGGAGAAAGGTGTATGGCCGATTGGGGATCTAGATGAGGTTCTATAGGCCTATAGTACTAAAGCAAATTCCTTTGCCTACTTCCATTTTGCTTTTTGCGATCTTTTCTTAAGCAAATTCTTGGTAGTTTTGTTTGCTGCTTCGACTTGTCCGTTTTCCTGTGAGTGTGCAACTGAGGAAAACTTTTTATTATCCCATTCCTTTTGCAAAGCTTTGTGAAATCCTTGCTTTCAAATTGGGTTCATCTCAAATTATCTTATGGGAAATTTCAAACCTAGTAATTATGTCTCTTACCATAAATGTATTTATCTTTTTTGCAGTGATCATAGCTAGCGGTTCTGCTTCTACCCATTTGGTGAAGTAATCTATTGCCACTACGACATACTTTAGCCCTCCCTTAGACATGGGAAGTGGACCTATCAAATCTATACCCACACCATGAACGACCATGGGTTGGCTACTAGGATGAGCTCATGGGAAGGATGCACCAGGATACTTGCGAACTTTCGACACCTATCACATATTCTCACATATTCTTTTGCATCTTAAAGCATAATGGGCCTGTAATAACCATGCCTCGGTATCTTTTTTGCTAATTCGGCCCCTTCGAAATGATCATCCCTCATGTACTTTGCCCATGATCCGTATTACCTCCTCTTTGGATGCACGCCTAAGATAAGGGGTAGAATGCCTTCTCTTATATAATATGCAATCAAAGAAGGAGTAATACAGGGCCCGATATATTATCTTTTGGACTTTGTTTCTGTTTGGGGGCAATATTCCATTTATCAAAAGCTGCTTGATAAGAGTCATCCGCGTGTTCCCTTTTGTTTGTTGAGGTGTAGGCTTAATTGGGGGCTGCTTTTGATTTTACTCCGTTTCCTAGTCCTGAGCTTCTCCGATCATTGCCCGTTGGGCCCTAGTCGGGACCAAATTTGGTCAACTTTGATGATGCTAGGTTCAGCTTGATGCCCTGTTGGAATAGCTTTCATTTCATTTGCTACTTTAATGCTAGCGAGTTTTGCTAATAAATCGCAAAAGAGTTTTCTCATGCGGGATTTGTTCTATATTAAACTGTTCGAACTACTCCAATAATTTCTTGGAAAGTTCCATGTATTTAGCTAAAATTGGCTCCTTTGCTTGGTAATTACCATGCACCTTGCTCATAACTAATTGGGAATCACTGTGAATTTTAATGTGGGTTACCTTCATTACCTAAGCCATCCTTAAGCCTATGAGGAGAATCTCATATTCCGCCATATTGTTGGTAGCTTTCAATCCAAGCTACACTACTCCATATAGTTTCTGCTTAACAAGAGCAATCATCACGTATCCAATCTCTGTCCCCTGTTCGTTTGGTGCTCCATCTAAAAATAATTGCCAAAACTATGGATGTTTGCTTATGAAGTAGATAGACCTCTGGGTCCCATTATCTTCTCAAACCACTTTAGCACTTATAGCTTTATCATATAAAGCTAAATACACATATAAGTCCTTACTTGTTACCTATTTTGGTAGGAAAGGAGTACTGATATGATGGTCCTTTATATTCTAGAATGCAATTTTCCATTCCTCGATCCACGCGAAATTTCGCCCCTTCTTTACTTGGTTGAAGAACGTATATACTTGTTAGTTGCTTTGGAGATGAACTTGCTCTGATAGCTACCTTGCCATTTAAGTTCATGATATCGTCTTGTTTTGTAGGGACTCCCATCTTCTTTATAGCTGCTCTGGGTTTGCTTCAATGCCATGAGCTCTCACTATGTATCTCAGGAACTTTCCTGACTGAATAGAAAACGTACATTTAAGAGGTTCAACTTTATATTATACTGCCTTAGAACTGCAAATGTCTCCTCCAAATCTTGTACATGATTCGATGCTGCCTTTGACTTGACTAGAATGTCATCCACATATACTTCGACATTCTTGCCAATTTGATCTGCAAACATCATATTTACTAGCTTCTGGAATGTAGCTCCAATGTTCTTCAAATCTAACGATATCACTTTGTAATAGTACAATTCTTTGTTTGTTATAAAACTGGTGTGTTCTTGATCTTGTTCAAATATGGCTATTTGATTGTAACCTGAATATGCATCCATGAATCAAAGCAGCACATGATGACTGGTTGCATCCACTAATTGGTCAATTCGTGGTAAGGGAAAGTTGTCCTTTGGGCATGCTTTATTGAGGTTGGTATAGTCTATGAAGGTTCTCCATTTTCAATCGGGCTTCTTCCCAAGAACTAAGTTGGCTATCCACTTTGGGTAGTATACTTCTCTGATGAATCTGTTTCTCTCAACTTCTTGACCTCTTGTAACATCCCATATTTTTAGTAACATTATTTAGGATATTTATTTAGTTAAATAAAATAAAATAATATGATGATTAGGGGATTGAGATTTGATTTAAACAAGGAGTAGTAGTGCCATGTTAATGACTAAATTAAAATGAGCTAACATGAATTAAAATAGACAAGGGTAATAGGCAAGGGCAAAGTTCAAGAATAAGCATTCTTATACCCCTAAACCCTTAGGAATTCATTTACACCTTGATTCTATGTTCACCAAATCAAAAACTCAAAGTATAGAGGCCAGCCACCGTTAAGTAAGAAGAAGAGGAAGAAAGAGCTAAAGGAAGAAGATTAATCAACTTAATCCATTCAAATCCCAAACTCCATAATCTCAAAGCAAAGGAGAATAATGACTACATCTCATTTTTATAATTGTTTTCGGTTTTAAGATGAATACGAAGTATTTTGCAAGGATGTGTCAGGTTTTCTTTTTGAACGATTAATTGTTTATATATGCTTTTTGATGATTTATGCTCATTCATATAGGTTTTATGATATGTTTTAATGTGAAAAATCTTTTTAATGACATCCAAATGCCTTGCAAATTTAAGTTTAGATAAAAAATGATATTTTAGAGATGGGTTTCAATTTTCATAATTTTTTGAATTTATGTGGATTTAATATAAATTTTCTAGTGAAGAAATGTTTATTTGGGTTTAAAATAATTTATGACTAAATTATTTGTGCTTTGGGTTTGAAATTATTATATGTTAGAAAACATATTAAAAATGATTTTCTGGAATTTTTGTAGAATTTTCCTAAATGTTTTAATAGATATATAAAATTATTTAAGGTATGGGACTTAAATGTTTTGTATATTCAAAAATGAGAAGGGGTATTTTATAAATAAATTAAATTGTCTATTTCTGAAATATTGGTAGCACTATTAGAAAATAATTTAGCAACCAATAATATTTTGACAAATAAGGCAGGTTAGTTGAAAAGAAATTCTTTTTAAAGTAAAAATCAATTTTTACATGCTTTCGGCATGTTTCGCTACTTTCGGCACCAAGGGTTCCGACCAAGTGCATCCGCCTTCATTACCATCGAAACCAATGCACCTGATATCAAGTAATTGGTATGTAGCCAATTGGACTAAGGTGAAAGGCACTAGGTCAAAGCTAAGGGTTCCGAATGGGTCGAAACATTGCCTTGCATTTAAATGAAAATGCACCTGCTTTACTTTCGAAGGATATGCTTTCGACCTGGTTGGCTTTTGGTTGGGTCAAAATGTTTTAAAGGAATGGTTTCGAATGAGTTGCGCCTTTTATTTTAAGTAAATGCTTTCGAATGGGGTCGAAACCCATAACTGCTGCTTTTCTACCTTTCGAAGTCAACAGTTTCGGAAGGTATACTTTGTTTTTAAAACATAGCCGCTTCTCCAATACTTTCGAAAAGGTTGTTTCGACACCATCACTTCTTTACTTAGGAATGCTTTCGAAAGGAGTGCTTTCGACTTAAATGTTTTACGACCCTTTTGCTCTATTGAAGGTGGAACCCAAGGTTTCGAAGGGGTTAATTTTAAATGATTTCGAAAGGTGTTTCCACATGTTTTAAATTGAACCCAATGCTTTTGAAAGGTTTGATGTTTACAAAAGTTTCAATGCTTTCGAAAGGTTTTAAAGAACGGTTTCGAAGGGGTGGTTCCCCAATGGTTTCAAATGGTTTGAAAGGAAAGGTTTTCCAATGTTTTCGAAAAGTAATGTTTAAGTGTTTTAAAGGTAAGATGTCTATGGTTTTCTAGCTTTCGAAGGAAAGGTTTTCCAATTGTTTCAAAAGGTTTATATGAATGGTTTCGAAAGGAATGTTTTGGCCTTTCGGCCTAGGTGAAAGAAAGGGGTTTACTTGGTTTTGAAAGTGGTACTTTCAATGGATTCGAAATGGGTACTTTCAAAGGTTTAAATGTTTTCATCAAAAAAGATCTGTGTAAAGTATATATAACATGGCAAGGTGATTTTGAGTAAAGCATAGAGTATATATTTTCCTTGTTTAAGTTTGATTTAGAGGTTTTAAATGAAAAGGTTTTCAAGGAAAATTTAAGGGAAGATTACCCTAAGTAAAATGACTCAGATATTTATATACCAGATGGGACTGGTATAGGATCGTGCCCTATACATTAGCTATTAGGCCCTATCTAATTTGGTCCAAAATTCCAGTATGTAGGGCTTTGTCACAAGTAAGACTAAAAGGATGATTAGACACAGAAGGGAACATATATTTGTATACATATAGGTAATTGGTGAGCCCGCAAAACCATTAGGATCAGGTGACCCTGGGAGAAGATAAGTTAGGGACAGACCGTCCAGAAGAGGAGTATCTAACATATAACTTAGGGACAGACCATCCAGAAGAGGAGTATCTAACAGGTGTTAGATTATTTTATTTATATTGTCTGGTAGGCCCAAGTCAGCCAAAGGTTAGTAGTTAGCCAAACAAAACTATAGTGTTCGGACAAATAGTTCATTTGTTACCTGACATGTAAGTTTACATGATATTGCTTTACAGTTCTAACAAGTTTTGGTTGCAGGAGATGATTTGCAAAGGATATGTTTCAAAAGGACATTAGTAAGGGGAAACCCGTTCCGCTAAACGGCGTAGCCTCACTTAATATTAAATAATCAAGATGTATTGTATTATTCACACTAGGCTTTATGTCTGACTCAATTTTATGTTTTCCCTTTAAAATTTCGGGTGGTCAAAATTGATTTGAGTAGGCTGAGGGATGAGGTTTATAGGTTTTTAGTAGGTTGGCGAATAAAGCTTTCGAAGACGAGCAGGTGGCTGACGGATAGCTATTTAGGAGTTTCTGTTTTATTTTGTTTGATTCCGCTGTGTTGTATTAAGTTAGTTATGACTATATAGTACTCTGGTCAACCAAGGAGGCATCTTCATATGTCGCTCTTGGCGTATTTTGTAATAGTTATATTTTATTTGAACCTGGGAAATGATTATGGGATTATGTAATAGAATATGAAACATGTTTTGTGAAATGTAATTAAAAAAGTTATTTTTGTGAAATCTGTAATTTTGTTTCATATTCATGTACTTCTGATATTATGGATACCATTAACATTACCATATTTGGTCATCGGAATTTAATACTGTGGATGACTGCAACATCTGTAGCGCTTAACTTCGGGCCTCCAGATAGGGGATGCTATAACTTGGTATCAGAGCATAGGTTTATGAAAAACTTTAAACAAAAAATGATTTTTAGAAACATAATCCTAAGAAATTAGAGATAAGATCGGGTATGGGATAACAATATAGTAACGTACTTGTATTTGCTATATATAAGTATACGCTATATCTCCATTCTCCTATCTCTCTTAGGTTATTCTTTTGTATCTCACGTGGTTTGAATACATATATGGATGCTAGAAGTGGAAGAGTGAACCTTGGAGGAAGCACACCACAAATGGAAATGCCAGACCAAATAATAAAAGGAACCAAGGTCAGGCACAAGCGGGGAATGTTGCTGCTGGAGTCCCACAGTGGATATGGGAGCTATGTCTTAGTTTTACATGAACATGATGCAAGCTGGAATTGCTGCTGGAGTAGTCGGAGGAAATGCTGGAGTAGGAGTTCAGGAAGCTCCGGTGGTCAACAATTATGCTATCCTGAGCAGAGATTATGTTAGGCTTGGAGGGAAGCTACTTATTAGAACTGAAGATGCTATTCAGGTGGAGAACTGGTTGTAGCATTGTGAGAGGATTTTTGTAGACTTGGGGCTCAATGATGAGCAGAAGAGGAGGCTTGCTTCGAGACAGCTTCAGGGAGCAGCTTTATTCTGGTGGAATAGTGTGATGACTGGAGTGAATAAAGAGGAGATGACACTATGGAATATTCTGGTGGAGCAGCTTTATTCTGGTGGAATAGTGTGATGGCTGAGTTTAGGAGAAGGTTCCAGGAGAGGTTCATGTCTGTGATGGCGCAGTCTGCTTTACTCAGAAAGTTTGCTGAGTTAGAGCAGGGAGATATGTCTGTTTTGGAGTATTCCAGAAGGTTCGAGGAGTTGTCAAGGTATGGACATGCCACTATGGATACTGTGATGAGGAGGAATGAGAAGTTCATAAGGGGGTTGAAGCTTGAGTTGGCAAGGGCTACATTACATCATATTAGGGATTCTTGTGATGTTGTAGTAGAGATGGCGTTGAGGCATGAGGAGGTGCTTGCTTCTTTGGAGATGAAAAAAACGAAGAAGGTCCAGGTGGGGCAGAGTTAGAAAAGGAAGTTCTTTCATAAGAAGGGTGCTCAAAAAGGTGGAGCAGCAAAGAATGGAAAGTCTGAGGTTGTTTGCTTCAAGTGTGACAAAAAGGGGCATTTTGCTAATGAATGTCGTACTGGAAAGGCGAAGGAAGTGATCGGGAAGAAGAATGTCAGATGCTTCAACTGCGATCAGATCGGTCATTATAACAATCAATGCAAAGAGCCTGCTAAGGACGGAAGGGGCAAGGTATTTGCATTGAAGCCAGCTACATCTGGACCAACAATGAAGGAGAAAGGGAAGGCAGTGTTGGGAGGTATGCTTCAGATTCATGGTATGTCTGTTCGTGTTCTGTTTGATACTAGTGCATCACATTCTTTTATATCTCATTGTTTGATAGATAAGCTTAACCTAGAACCCTCGTATTTAGTTACTTCCTTAAGGGTTGCAAATCCGATAGGAGGGTATGCGACACTTGGGATGAAGTGTGACAACTTAGAGTTTGATTTGTTAGGTCATACATTTGTTTGCAGTTTGCATGTGTTTGACTTTGTAGGGTTCGGAATTATTTTCGGTATGGATTGGTTAAGTAAGTATGATGCTAGGATAATTTGCCATGATAGGAAAATATCACTTAGACACCTGGACTGTAGTGATCGGATTGTATATACCATAGAAAGCCCTAGCTGTGAGGTGATTGCTTTGTTGGGTGTTGTTAAGTTGGAAGATGAGTTGAATCACATTTTCATGGTTAGAGAATTCGCAGATGTTTTTGAGCCTATAGTAGGATTACCACCAAAACGAGCATTGAGTTTCAGATTGATTTAGTGCCTGGAGCAGAACCGGTGAGTAGACCGCCATGCAGGATGACATTTACCAAGATAAAGGAGTTAAAGGTGCAATTGGTAGATTTGGAAAGCAAGAGTTTTATTAGACCTAGTAGTTCACCTTAGGGAGCAGCCGCAGTGTTTGCTAAGAAGCGGGACGGATCATTGAGATTATGTATCGATTATCGTAAGTTGAATGAGAAGACGATAAAGAATCGATATCCGTTGCCTAGAATCGATAATGTGTTCGATCAGTTGAGTTGAGCCAAGGTATTTTCTCAGTTGTATTTAGCAACATGTTTCCATCAGCTTATAGTAGCAGAGGATAGTATTCCTTTGACGGCATTTAGAACTAGGTATGGATCGTACGAATGGTTAGCTATGCCGTTCAGACTGACTAATGCGCCGGCATTCTTTGTGGATTTGATGAACCGAATTTTCCGAGAGCACTGGGATGGTTTGTATTGGTGTTCATAGATGGTATTCTGATATACTCTAAGGATGAAAGGGAGCGTGAAGTTCATCTTAGAGTGGTGCTTGAGACGCTGAGGTAGAATCAGCTGAAGGCGAAGTTTTCGAAGTGTCATTCCTGGAAGAAGGAAGTGAAGTTTCTTGGTCATATTGTCTCAGAGAAAGGGTTGTCTGTAGATCCGACTTAGATTGAGATAGTGAATAATTGGAAGAGACCCGAGACAGTGACTGAGATAAAGAGTTTTCTTAGATTGGCTGGATATTATCAGAGGTTCATTAAGGATTTTTCGCGGATAGCAGCACTGATGACTAAGCTGACGCAAAAAGATGTGAAGTTTGTGTGGACCGATAATTTTGAGGAAGCATTCCAGAGCTTGGAACACTTATTGACCCATGCATTTGTATTAGTTGTTCCGGAGGGGAATCAGGATTTGGTAGCATATACGGATGCGTGTGGAACTAGATTGGGAGCTGTGTTAATGCAGAGAGGTAAAGTGATTGCCTATGCTTCTCGACAGCTTAGATCGCATGAGGTTAGATATCCAATGCATGATTTGGAGTTAGCTGCGCTGATTTTTGCATTAAAGGTGTAGAGACATTACTTTTTAGGAGAGAGGTTTGAGCTTTATACGGATCATAAGTCATTAAAGTATTTATTCTCTCAGAAAGAGCTGAATATGAGACAACGGAGATGGTTAGAGTTTTTAGCCACTTATGACTTCGGTATAGAGTACACACCAGGGAAAGGAAATAAGGTTGCAGATGTGCTTAGCAGAAAGCATCAGAATGCAGTGTTGGCAATGATAACAGAGTAGAAAGATTTGGAAGCGTTGTCGACTTGTAGGGTGTAATGGAGATATGAAGTTGGGCCTAGTGAAGGAACTGCTATGTTGTCTTGTTTATAAGTTCAACCGTTTATGATCGATAAGATTGCTTCTAAATAGATGGAGGATCCAGTATTAGCTGAGCGGGTCAAGACATTGAAGGATGGAACGGAGAGCGATAACTTGACGGATTTCAGACTTGACCAGAATGGGTGGTTGAGAAAGAAAGGAAGATTATGTGTTCTGGATATGGGAGACATAAGGAAAGAAGTTTTGGAGGAATGCCATCGTTCGAAGTTCACTATTCATCTGGGAGGAACTGAGATGTATCAGGATATGAAGCAGAGTTTCTTCTCGGAAGGTATGAAGAGGGATGTAGGCTTATGGGTGAAGCAGTGTTTGAACTGTCAATAGGTAAAAGCCAAACATTAGAAGCCAAGTGGGTTGCTTCAGACGTTAGATATTCCGGTATGGAAGTGGGATTCTATTTCTATGGATTTTATAGACGGGTTTCCAAGATCCAATAGAGGAAATGAAAGTATATGGGTCATAGTGGCTAGATTGACCAAGAGTGCCCATTTCATTCCAGTTAAGTCAACTAGGACGGCACTTGTTTTGGCTAAGTTATTTATGAAGAATATAGTTAGACTGCATGGAATTCCTAGTAGTATAGTAAGCAATAGAGATTCCCTATTCACTAGTGAGTTCTGGAAAAGTCTACATAATATTTTAGGAACCAAGCTCAAGATGAGTACCGCTTACCATCCATAGACCGATGGGCAAACAGAAGAGTTAACAAAGTCTTGGAGGATTTGTTACGAGCTTGTGTGTTAGATTTTGGAGGATCATGGGAAGACCATCTACACTTAGTCGAGTTTTCGTATAACAACAGTTATCAGACTAGTATAGGGATGGCACCGTTTAAATTGTATGGAAGGCCATGCAAATCTCCCGTTTGTTGGCTAGAGACCGGGGATAGGTTGGTTCCTGGTCCAAAATTGTTTAGAGAAGCTGCAGAAAAGGTTCGGTTGATTCGGGCTAGGATGAAGGATGCTTAGTCTAGGAAGAAGAGTTATGCAGACAAAAGACGAAAAGACTTGGAGTTCTCAGTTGGAGATCATGTTTTTACTAAGGTATCACCGATGAAGGGTGTGATTAGATTTGGGAAATCAAGGAAGTTGGCACCAAGATTCGTTGGACCTTTTCGTATTATAGAGAGGATCGGGAAACTCGCATATAGATTAGAGTTACCGAGCAGTTTGGCAGGAGTCCACGATATTTTTCATATTTCTCATCTAAGGAAGTGTGTTAGAGATCTTGAGTCTACTATAACACCGACTGTGTTAGATGACTTAGTAGTAGAACCAGACTTGACTATAGTTAGAAAGCCGATTCGTATAGTTACGAGAGATTAGAAGAGGCTAAGTAACAAGACAGTTAGATTAGTAAAATCCAATGGAGCAACGATGAGAGAGACTGTACTTGGGAGACTGAGAGAAAGATTAGAGATGCTTATCCTGGTTTGTTTGATGGTATGTTTTACCTTTTTGATTGATGTGTTGTATACCTTATCGTAATTTCGAAGACGAAATTCTTTAAGGAGGAGAGATTATAACACCCCATATTTTTAGTAACATTATTTTGGATATTTAATTAGCTAAATAAAATAAAATAATGTGATGATTAAAGGATTGAGATTTGATTTTAATAAGGGGTAGTTGTGCCATGTTAATGATTAAATTAAAATGAGCTAACATGAATTAAAATAGACAAGGGTAATAGGCAAGGGAAAATTTGGGAAAAGAGCATTCCTATACCCTAAACTCTTAGGAATTCATTTACACGTTCATTTTATATTCACTAAATCAAAAAATCAAAGTATAGAGGCTGGCCACCATTAAGCAAGAAGAAGAGGAAGAAAGAGCTAAAGGAAGAAGAATAATCAACTTAATCCATTCAAATCTCAAACTCCATAATCTCAAAGTTAAGGTGAATAATGACTACATCTCATTTTTCAAATTGTTTTTGGTTTTAAGATGAATCTGAAGTATTTTGCAAGGATATCCCATGGTTTTGAATGATTAATCGTTTATATATGCTTGTTGATGATTTATGCTCATTCATATAGGTTTTATGATATATTTTAATGTGAAAACCCTATTAAATGACATCCAAATGCCTTGCGAATTTAGGTTTAGATCAAAAATGATGTTTTAGAGATGGGTTTCAATTTTCATAATTTTTTGAATTTATGTGGATTTAATATAAATTTTCTAGCGGAGAAAATGTTTATTTGGGTTTAAAATAATTTACGACTAAATTATTTGATTTTTGGGTCTGAAATTATTATATGTTAGAAAACATATTAAAAGTTATTTTCTGGAATTTTTGTAGAATTTTCCTAAGTGATTTAATAGATATATAAAATTATTTAAGGTATGGGACTTAAATGTTTTGTATATTTATAAAAGAAGAAGGAGTATTTTATAAATAAATTAAATTGTTAATTTCTAAAATATTGGAAACACTTTTAGAAAAGAGTTTAGCAACCAATAATATTTTGACAAACAAGGCAGGTTAGTTGAAAAAAAATTCTTTTTAAAGTAAAAATCAATTTTTACATGCTTTTGGCATGTTTCACTACTTTCGGCACCAGGGGTTCCAACCAAGTACTTCCGCCTTCTTTACCATCGAAACCAATGCGCCTGGTATCAAGTAATTGGTACGTAGCGAATTGGACTAAGGTGAAAGGCACGGGGTCGGAGCAAAGGGTTCTGAAGGGGTTGAAACGTTGCCTTGCTTTTAAATGAAAACGCGTCTGCTTTGCTTTTAAAGAATATGCTTTCGACCTAGTTCGCTTTCAGCTGGGTCAAAATGTTTTAAAGGAATGGTTTCGAATGGGTTGCACCTTTTGATTTCAGTAAATGCTTTCGAATGGGTTCGAAACCCCTAGCTGCCGCTTTTCTACCTTTCAAAGTCAATGGTTTCGGAATGTATACTTTGTTTTTAAAACTTAACCACTTCTCCAACGCTTTCGGAAGGGTTGGTTTCGACACAATCACTTCTTTACTTAGGAATGCTTTCGAAAGGAGTGCTATCAACTTAAATGTTTTACAACCCTTTTGATCTATTGAAGATAGAATCCAAAGGTTTCGAAGAAGTTAATTTTAAATGGTTCCGAATTGTGTTTCCATATGTTTTAAAATGAACCCAATGCTTTCGAAAGGTTTGTTGTTTACAAAGGTTTTGATGCTTTCGAAAGGTTTTAAAGAACAGTTTCGAAGGAGTGGTTCCCTAATGGTTTCGAAAGGTTTGAAAGGAAATTTTATCCAATGTTTTCGAAAGGCAATGTTTACGTGTTTTAAAGGTTGGTTGTCTATGGTTTTATAGCTTTCGAAGGGAAGGTTTTTCAATGGTTTCGAAAGGTTTATACGGATGGTTTCGAAAGGAATGTTTTAGCCTTTCGGCCTAGGTGAAAGAAATGGGTTTATTTTGTTTTGAAAGAGGTACTTTCAATGGATTCGAAAGGGGTACTTTCAAAGGTATAAACGTTTTCATCAACAAAGATTTATGTAAAGTACATATAACATGGCAAGGTGGTTTTGAGTAAACCATAGAGTATATATTTTCCTTGTTTAAGCTTGATTTAACGGTTTTAAATCAATTTGAGCTGAAAAGGTTTTCAAAGAAAATTTAAGGGAATATTACCCTATGTAAAATGACCCAGATATTTATATATCATATGGGACTAGTATAGGGTCGCGCCCTATACCTTAGCTATTATCCCCCAGCTAATTTAGTCCAAATTTCCAATGTGTAGGGCTTTGTCATAGGTTAGACTAAAATGATGATTACACACAGAAGGGAACATATATTTGTATACAGATAGGTTATTGGTGAGCCCGCAAAACCATTAGGATCAGGTGACCCTGGGAGAAGATAAGTTAGGGACAGACCATCCAGAAGAGGACTATCTAACAGATAAGTTAGGGATAGACCGTCCAGAAGAGGAGTATCTAACAGGTGTAAGATTATTTTATTTATATTGTCTGGTAGGCCCGAGTCAGCCAAAGGTTAGTTGTTAGCCAAAAAAAAATAGTGTTCGGACAGATAGTTCATTTGTTACCTGACATGTAAGTTTACATGATATTGCTATACAATTTTAACCAGTTTTGGTTGCAGGAGATGATTTGCAAAGGATATTAGTGGGGGTAAACCTATTCCACTAAGCGGCGTGGTCTCACTTAGTATCAAATAACCGAGATGTATTGTATTACTCACACCAGGCTTTATGTCTGACTCGAAGTTTATGTTTTTCCCCTCAAACTCTCGAGTGCTCAAAATTGATTTGAGTAGGCTAAGGGTTGTGGTTACAGGTTTTTAGTAGGTTGGCGAATAAAACTTCCAAAGACGAGCAGGTGGCTGACGGATAGCTATTTAGGAGTTGCTGTTTTATTTTGTTTGATTATGCTGTGTTGTATTAAGTCAGTTACGACTATATAGTACTCTGGTCAACCAAGGAGGCATCTTCATATGTCGCTCTTGGCGTATTTTGTAATAATTATATTTTATTTGAACTTGGGAAATGATATGGGATTATGTAATAGAATATAAAACATGTTTTGTGAAATGTGATCATAAAATTTGTTTTTGTGAAATCTGTAATTTTGTTTCATATTCATGTGCTTCTAATTTTATGGATACCATAACATTACCGTATTTGGTCATCGAAAGTTAATACTATGGATGACTGCAACATCTGTAGCGCTTAACTTCGTACCTCCAGATATGGGATGTTATACCTCTTTAGGTAGAGCATTATACCTTTTCTGATCCAGGGTTTGGTGCTTCTGTCTGACTGGATGAGCATCAGGATCGATGTTGAGTGCGTGGCAGATAATGGCTGGATGTATTCCTACCATATCCAAGTATGCCTAGGCAAAAACATCTGCCGAACCCTTTAAGAAATCTATTAATTCGATTATGCCTTCTGCATTAAGGTTTCTTCCTATCTTGAGAACCTTCATGGGGCCTTTTGGATCTATTTGTACATCTTCAAGATCATCTACTTACTTCAAATCTTTCATAGTTGCCCCTAATCTTGGGTCTATTTCACTTTCTTCTTTCTCTTCAGGCTGAGAGGTGATGGAGGGTATCTGTTTCTGAGCTTCTTCAGAAAAATACCATCCATATATTTAGTTATACTCATCACTTTTGATCATATGCATATACTTTCTCTTTTCTTTCCTTGCCAATGCTATGGTCATAGCATGACTTGCTTCAGCATCAGTCATAGTATCCTGTACTGATGTAGTTCTTATAACTATCTTAACCTCATTTTTGTTAGCATCACCATAATAATTAGAGGAGACAACAAAAAAGTTTTGAATGGTTTTATTGCTAGGATTGAGGTTTACATTATATAATTCTCTACCCAACAATTATTCTCCTCTAATTGATCATATTCTTATAGGGGTATGAAACTTTAGGAGAAGGTCCTTCTGAGATAACACTGCCCCTAAGTCAATTAGTGTGGGTCTTTCCAAAAATGCATTGTATGGTGATGATTGATCGATGATCAGGAATCACATAGTAGGATTTCTGAAGGGGAGCTGTTCCGACGGTGATAAGCAGGCGTGTTGATCCAATGGGGATGGTTGTAGTATTGTTGAAGCCGTAGATTGGTTCTGAGCTAGGTTTCAATATTTCAACTAGAAGCTTCGTTTTTTCGAATGCAGACTTGAAGATGACATTCACTAAACTTCCAGAATCAATGAAGACTTTCTTCATTGTGCAGTTTGAGATCTGCATCATGATAAACAGCGGATCCTGATGCGGGAATAATACTCCTGTGGCATCAACTACTATGAAGACTATGTCTTGTGATGGCTTTTTCATAACATGAAAATGGGTTTCTGATGCACTCTCACTTCCTGCACATATCGCCCTTGTGCCTTCCAGCTTTTTCCTGCAAGGTGTTTTATGAATTGAGGCTATGAGGTTAGAGGGATTTCCCACCAGGTTTTCATTCGGATCCGGTGTGAGGATCACTATCCTTTCCCCATTGTTTTCCTTTAAGAAACCACCTAAGTACCCTTTCTGAATCAACCTCTCTATCTAATTTTCATGTGTCGGTAGTTGTTTGTATGATGGTCATTTCCTCTATGGAAGTGGAAGTAAGCTCCGCCTCTATTCTTCTCCACTTTTGTAACACCCCACTACTTCGAGGCCCAAAACTAATGGCTAGGGAAGTCGCAGTCATCCATAGTTATTAATCCTCGGCGACCAAATACGGCGGTGTTAGATTCAATGATACGCAGAAAACACATGAATATGGAAAAAATTTAAACTTCAAACAAAATCACATTCCATTTCGAAATATTTCTAATTCATTACATAATCCCACAATCGCAGATCACGTTCAGAGAAAATATATTTATTACAACATACACTAGGAGCGACATATGAAGATGCCCCCTTGGATGATCAGAGTATTTAATAAGGCTAAGTCTGCCTTTATAACCAAAATACGTAGCAGAAAAGATAACTCTAAATAACTAACTGCCTCTTGCATGCCTCCGGAAGCTTTATTCGCCTAAGAAGAGAACCTGAAAACCTTAAATCTCAATCTACCAAAAATCATGAGTACCCAAGAGTTTAAGGGGAAAACATAAACTTCGAGTCGGACATAAAGCCTGGTATGAATAATAATCAACCATCTCAAATCATTTAGATATCTAGTGAGACTATGCCGCTTAGCGGAACGGGTTTCCCCTTACTAGTATCCTAAAACCTTTTATAAAACCATATACTGTGCTTCTGCATCCACAATGGTTAAAACATAATCATTTCAAAATATAATGATGATATGCTAACATATTAAAACATACTGGATTCCCCATCCTCTGTTTAATTGACTCCCTGTCATATTTTATAGTTTCTAGGGTCACTATTAACTTATTAGTTTTCATGAGCTTACTATTTACCTTTATATAATGTATGGACTCCCTGTCCTATTCCATAGTTTTCATGGGTGCACTATGAACCTATTGGCCCCCTACTAATTACCTTAATTAATTCATGGGTTCCCCTGAACTTTTTGGTAACTCCAATAACTTCTCTCTTATCCTAGTTTTCATGGGTTGACTAGGAACCTAGTGACAACTGTCAATAACTTAATCCGGATTTAGTTTTCATGGTGCACTACAAACCAATTGGCGCCCGCCAACCACTATTTACAACATAATTTTCATGGGATCACTATGAACCTATTGGTAACCCCAATAACTTCCTAGTCATAGTTTTCATGGGATCACTATGAACCTGTCTCTCTGACAACATCCAAATTTAGGCATCCTACACTTTGGTCTCCCTGACCTCTTGGATGCAAATCTATTCATCCAAGAGTTCACTTAATTTATATTCACTACTGGGTCAACCTAGCTGGTTATTCTTCCCTTCCCCAAAATACAGTTATGGGATTCAAAACAATGTGAATATATTTATATTTAAAGAAGCAATCATAATAACATTACAATATCACTCGTGTGGGTTTAATATAGAACATGGTTAATCCCTTTAACCTATAATTTTATCAAGGAAAGCTTCTTCTCAAAACCATTACAAAAACTCCTTTAATTTAGCCATGGATTTTTCCTTTTAAAAATGAGTTTGGGTTATAAAACCTTTCGAACCCTACGAAACCTGGCTTTCGACTTCGTAAGATGGCCTCCTTCGAAAGCCTTAAAACCTGTCTTTAAAACATTAGGCTCCTGCCTTTTAATACTTTAAAACCTTCCTTTTGAAACCTTTTGATTATATTAAAGTATTAGCATTTAACTTTTGAAGCATAGCTTCGAAACCAGTCGAAAGTACCCCTTTCGAAACCAATGGAAGAAACCCTTCCGAAATTATTGAAAGCCCCCCTTTCAAAAGCATTGGGTTTATACTTAAAACATTATTTGGATCAAATTGAATATAGGAATAAGCAACTCTTTCGAAACCATCTTTTTTCATACATAAAAATATTGGGGAAACATGATGGCGTCGGCATCATCCCTTCGAAAGCATAAAACATCTGGGTAAAATAGTGGAAGGTTGGCATCGAAACCCCTTTCAAAACCATTGCCTAAGAAACCCTTAACCCCTTTCGAAAGCAGTAGTAAGTGGTTTTATTTATAAAACAAGCGGTACCTTTCGACAGCATTGATGTCTTTAATACCATCGAAAGGCATCAAATCGCAGAAGGGTTTCAACTTGGTCGAAACTACCCCTTCTGAAAGCTTCAATAAAATCTAAGTAACTCCTTCGGAAGCTACTACTTTAAAAGAAAGGCGGTAGCTCTCCTTCGATAGCTTCTTTTGAAATACCCTTTCGAAACCATTGGTTTCTTCTACTTCGAAACCCTTTTGTAAATAGGCAAGCGCTTTTTCTCTTAAAACTAAACAAAGGTATCGACACCTTCGGAAGCTATGTTTCAACACCCTACCTTCCACCTTTTTCCAATCCACTACGTACCATCCAAATGATACCATGTGTGCTGGTTTTGACCTAGAAGGTTTCGACTAGGTTGGAGGTGGAAGCTCTAGGTCGAAACCTCCTTCCAAAGGAGGTGGAACCTACTTTTCTGAGCAAAAGGCTTTTTTTGCCAAATAAAGTAATTTTTTTGTAACTAACTTGCCCACTTGTAAACATTTTATTGGTTACATAAACTTTCCAATTTTTTTACTAATGTCTGCCCCGTTTTTCTCAGATCTAAATCCAAATTACATTTAACAATTCAGCCATTCCTACTTACAAAACAATTAAATCATTTAGGTCCTCCTTTCATAATAATTTAATTTCCATACTAAATCACTTAGTAAAAATCCCCAAAAAATTCCAGAAATTCATTTTAATCAACATATCAAAATTCCAGACCCAAAATCTTAATATATTTTACAAAATAAATTTATAAACCCAAATAATCATATTTTCCTTTGAAAATTCATAATTAATTCTCTACGGCCTGAAAAATTATAAAAGTTGAAACCCAACCCCAAAATCATGTTTTTTATAACATATGATTTTCCCATGGCATTTGAACATCATTAAATCTCGGTTCTAGTCCTAAAACCATGCATAACCTCTTTTAAACCACCTTGTTAAAACCATATAAATTATAAATCAAGCATATCATCATCCAATATATAATAAAAATGAATTTTCCCTCAAATCCGAAAACATATGATTCAAAGGAAATTGGAGATTGATTGAGATTGATTCCTTCTAGCTTGATCCTAAGCTTTTACTTTGATTTCTCTTCTTATCTTCTTCCTAATGGCCGGCCTTGATATTTGCTTTCTTACGTTTGTTTTTACTTATGAAAAATGAACGTGAATGATCTTAAGGAAAGTAGTATAAGGGTGTGAACATAGGCGGAAATTTACTCTAATACCCTTATTTTTATTTAGTTAACACTTAAACCATTTACAAGCTTCTTCATTTAAAATAAGCACGGCCACTTAATTTATTAATCAGCCTCAATCTCCTTATCACTCTACATTATTCTATTTAATTTATTCTAATTAAATCTCCTGAATAATGTTATCAAAAATTAGGGGTTACAGGCTCCCCCCCCTCCCCAAAAAATTTCGTCCTTGAAATTCAGTAAGGATTAAATAGCAACCATAGCAATCATCTGTAACAAATCCTAACATGCATACTAGCCTACCTGACTAGCAACTAATCTATATAAATCTAATATAGACATACCATCAAAGCAGATCTGGATAAGTATCTCGAATCTTGTCCTTTGTGTTCCAAGTACAGTCCTTCTCGTTGTCGCTCCACTAAACTTTCACTAACTTGACTGTCTTATTTCTCAATCTTTTTTCATCTCTCGCAACAACCCGAACTGGTTGCCTAACATTAGTCAAATCAGGCTCTACTACCAAGTCCTCCAACTTTGTTTGAGGAATAGTAACTTCTAGATCATGCACATACTTACGAAGATGAGACACATGGAATACATTATGGACACCTACCATACTGCTCAGCAACTCTACTCTGTACGTGAGCTTTCCAATCCTTTCTATAATATGGAATGGACCTACATATCTTGGTGCCAACTTTCCCGATTTTCCAAACCGTACCACACCCTTCATTGGTGATACTTTAATGAAAACTCTATCTCCCACTGAGAACTCTAAGTCTTTACGCCTCTTATCTGCGTAACTCTTCTTTCTGGATCGAGCTTCCTTCATCCGACCTCCGATTAACTCAATCTTCTCTGATGCCTACCTAACCAAATCTAGACCTAAGACCAATCTGCCTCTAGTCTCCAACCAACATACAGGGAATTTGCATGGCCTTCCATACAAAGCTTCAAAAGGCACCATTCCTATACTAGTCTGGTAATTATTATTATAGGAAAACTCAACCAAATGCAGGTGATCCTCCCAAGATCCAAAAAAATCCAACACACAAGCTCTCAACAAATCTTCGAGTACCTTATTAACTCTTTCTGTCTGCCCATCCGTCTGTGGGTGATATGCTGTACTCATCTTGAGCTTAGTGCCTAGCATATTCGGTAGACTTTTCTAGAATTCGCTAGTGAATAAAACATTTCTATCACTGGCTATGCTACTAGGAACTCCATGAAGTCTAACTATGTTCTTCATGAACAATTTTTCCAAAACAGGTGCCATCTTAGTCTACTTGACTGTAATGAAATGGGCACTCTTGGTCAACCTATCCACAATAACCCGTATACTCTCATTTCCTCTCCTTGATATTGGCAACCCATCTATAAAATCCATGGATTACGAATCTCATTTCCAAACTGGAATATCTAGAGGTTGATGTAACCCACTAGGCTTCTGATGTTCGCCTTTCACTTATTGACGGTTTACACACTGCCTAACCCACAAGCCAACATCCCTCTTCATGCCTTCCCAAAAGTATATCCTCTTCATATCTTGATACATCTTGGTCCCTCTAGGATGAATCGTAAACTTGGATCGATGACATTCCTCAAGAACTTCTATCCTCAAGTTCTCAACACCTGGAACACATAATCGCCCCTTCTTTCTCAACCATCCCCTCTGGTCAAGATGAAAATCTTTCAGATCATCGATCTCAGTTCCAACCTCAAGCCTTCTGATCCTCTCGGCTAGCAATGGATCTTCCTTCTGCTTAGAAGTAATCCTCTCGATCAACTCTAGTCAAACTTCTAAATAGGACATCATAGGAGTACTTTGACTAGAAATAGCAGTCGACCTTAACTGCACACCACAATTAGCCAAAGCTTCTAGATCCTTACATTCTGCCAACATAGCCAACACCACATTCTGATTCCTTCTACGAAGAGCATCAGCCACCTTATTAGCTTTCCCCGGTGTATATTCTATGCCAAAATCATAAGAAGCAAAAAACTCCAGTCATCTCTGGTGTCTCATATTCAACTCTTTCTGAGAGAACAAATACTTAACACTACAAGAAAATGGTTTATTGATAGCATGTGAGGATTGCATTGAAGCATGACTTGCAATCATTACCTACTTAGTAGATGTTGACATAAAAATTATAGCTCACTAAAACGCAATCGATTAAAACCAAAAGTTGACGCGTGTAACTTTACTCTCCCGGTCATATTTCAATCTCTACCCCGAATATCCCATTTCACACTTCCCTCCCAAATCCCTAAATTAATCGTCAATCACCGTTCCTCAACCTCGCCGCTCGTCGCTCCTCAACTTCCTCAACCTTGCCGCTGCTCCGATTCGTCAAATTCCTCAACCTCGTCGCTACTCCGATTCCTCAACCTTGCCGTACGTGAACTTCAACCATTTTTTAGGTATATATTTTTCAACTTTTAGGTATATACTCCATGATTGATTTTGCTCCACCTGGATAATTGATTTTCTGAGCTGAAAATTAAGTATTCCTTTTGTTATTAGTAGATGAACTATTTTTCAATAGGTGGATTTGCTGCAAGCCGACAGAAACTAGTTGAACTAGCTGCTTTCCAGGCTTCCAGCAATTAGTTGACTTCGGTTATATAGAAACGAGGAAATCCATTTTATTGTTTTATGAATTTATATTTCTAGATAAAATTTATTTGAAAAATGCACTTTATTACTACATCATGTTGCATTCGAAATGTTGAATGTACTAGTTTCCAGTCTGACTGGTTCAATAGGGATCAATTGAGATTTTGATAGACTGTACTTGTTTCAGTATTTGGCGAATAAGTAAATGGTGATTTTGAATATTAACACCAGATATAAAATTCATATTTATCAGATGTTATTTAGCTTATATATTAACAATAATATTATCGTCCTTAATAGTTTATTTAATGGAAAACTGTATTTTGCAATAGAAAGTACTTTGCTTGGGTTTTTAAGTTGATCAACCTAAGAACAAATGTAAAAATTACTCAGTTAGAAGTAGTGTCTGTAAGGCAGGCTTATCAAATTATTTATTTGATTTAACATATTTGTGTGCACCATATAATTGGTACCATGTAACGTATATGATAGAACTAATGAATAAAGCATGGTTGGGTTTTTAATGCATGGTTCTGATAAATGATTTGCAAAGCCTAAAACTAAACTCTATGGATCTCTATCTTTAATTTGATTCTGCATCGAATGTTAGGTACTATATTTGTACTCATTTGTCTACTATTATAATAGTGTTTAATTTTGTATTATAAGCTAAGGACAGAGTTAAAGTTGTTCTTCATGGTCGATTAGTCAATGTCTAATTTTCAACTTGGTTGTCTCCACTATATTTCTTGTTGCCAATTGTAGGATGTAAACAACTTCAATATAAGTTGAAATCTTAATAGATGATGACAATGAATGTCATTTTTGCATTTATCTTGTAGTAAATCATGAGATGAGCTAAGACATGCCATTTTCTTATTGAGTCTTATTGAGTCAATTGCAAAATTTCGGTGACAACTTTGGTTTAGATAATGACAGTGCTCTAGATAATTGATTTATTCCCATGTCTCCAATTGAACAGTTTAATTGTTTAATTGTATGTTGTATCAGTTCCCATTTATCTTGCATGTTATATGATATTTTATTATAGTTTTAATTCATTATTCCTATTTTATGAAGTTATAGATGCTCCAGGTTGTTTGACATTGGTGGCAACCTATTAGTTTGTTTAACTATGATGTTATTAATGCTCTAGATTATTTGACAATGCTCCAGTTTGTTTGACTATGGTGTCAGAGTGTCACTAAATATTTGTGATTTAGCCCTTAAAGGTGGTCAGGAAAGTGCTCTAGGAACATAGATTATGAATGGATATGAAACTCCCAATAATTTTGTTTCATTACAAACCATGTACGCATGTTTTTCATTCTCATATATTAACTTGATCACGCACAAGCAAAATTGAGTACTCAAGTGGAAACAAGTGTTTTTGTTGGCCTACTTGTACTACCCTCCTATTTAGAGTATTCTATGATCGAGACTCGATATGCTTCATTCTTACTAGATTAGCAATTAACATACAACAAGGTATTTACATGTTAATGCTTTTGGTATACCAAGAAACCAGTTGAAATCTCATAATTTATGGATTCAGCTGAGATAAACACGATTTGAGGTAATCTCATGAAGAAATTCACGTTAGGGCTCACAAAATTTGTTAGTAAAAGAAAATGTAAAACTGACAACTCTTTTGGCTGATGAATATTTGATCATCTTTTACAGTATATGACTACTCAACATGTATATTTCAGTTCAATCCATATTACTATGGTGATATTGAAACTGACCCTTTTTTATGTTTCCTTAACAAGCGTGTGATTGAAAGATTCAAAAAGGAAGCAGTTGAGATGAACAAAAGGTCACTGAAGTATTCATGGGTGCTGGACAAACTTAAGGCTAAACATGAAAGAGGTATCACCATTGATATTGCATTGTGGATATTCAAAATGACCAAGTAATATTGCACTGTCATTTATGCTCTTGGACAGTGTGAGTTCATAAAGAACATGATTACTGGAACATCCCAGGCTGGCCGTACAGTTTTCATCATTGTTTCCATTGCGGGTGGTTTTAAAGCTGGTATTTCTAAGGATAATCTATTGGCTTTCACTCTTGGAGCAAAGAAAATGGTATGTTGCTGGAACAAGGCATATTATTTTTTATGTGATTTCTTAATTCTTTTTAATTGTCTTCATTGATGGATGAAACCTCAGTATAGAGATGTTAAAAATTGACTAATACTATTTCTTCATTGATGGATGAAACCTCAGTATAGAGATATTATTTCTTAATGGCTTTCACTCTTCATTGAGTGTATCATGATAAACATTTTAATTTTGCTCAAATATTTTTAAGAATTTATTCATTAAGATAGTGATCCCACTTGCTAATTTTGTTGCATTTATTATGCAGGTACTGTGGCTTTGCTATCGCCAAATCTTTTCAACTCTACCAAGAGAATGAAGAGCATATTGCAGGTACGGCATAAAGAAAAACAGATTTTGTTAAATACTAGTTAATTAAGTTTTATAAGAATTGACTAAACTTATAAAATGATGTAATGCGCTTAATCAAACCATAGTAGAAATTTAGTCATCCATACTTCATACACTTAATCAAACCACGGTAGAAATAATGATATATAAAAAGGAGAGGAATAAAATACTAGATGATGCGAGATAAAAGAGTTTTATTGTAATTATCTTACAAATACTTCAATAAGAAAATTAAGCTTATTAATTAATTATTAAGTTATTTAAAAGGAAAAAATGATGAACTTCCTTTACTAGGATACTGTACTTTTAGAGTTCATGGGAGGGTGGGGAATTTTTTTTAGAGTTCATGTGGAGGAAGAGGAAAAAAACATGAGTGAGGAGAAAACAAATATTTGCTAAATTATATATGTTGTTTGGAGAATTATTGGAACTTATTTGCAAACTTATTTTAACATATTACATATCCTAGTGCACTAACAGATAGAAGAATTATTATTGTTGTTGTTGTTATGAATTTATACACAATAAAAAGATACTTCTACATTAACATTTTCTATTCACAATTGTCCTTTTTAAATTGTCAATTATCACAACATGTCCTTTCAAATCCCTAATCCTCCTCCTACAATTTGTTTTGGAGTTTTAGTTTTTGATCATTTAGACTACTGTATAAAGTTCAAAATCATCATGTGCAGCATATCTTGCAAACCTCGACTGGAAAAACTCTGCAACTGTGACATTCAATGGAATGCATTATGACCTGCTTGCATGGTCTGTTAGCATTCTTCCCGGACTGTAAAACTATTGTTTATAACACTGCAAAGGTAATTCAAAGTTTAAATAAAATTCTTACATCCCTAGCCTACGAAATAGGATTTTTTAGAGTTCTTGATTGTTGAATTCTAGTTATTTTTAAGTATGTTTTTCAATGTTTATTGTGTATTTTTAAATGGTAATATGCATACAAAAACATTAATAAACATTATAAAACTGCTTGGACTTATTAGTTATAATCAATTGAAAATCACTTAGTTAACCTGTAGGTATCTGCTCCAACAATCTACCCAAAAATGGTACCAATCAGCGGGTTTTCTTGGAATTCATACTTTGAAAGCACAAACTCTCTTACTGATAATACATTAACAAAAAATGGATTGGCAGAGCAGCTAAGCACAACATGGGATCATATGGACTATTTATGGTACTCAACATAGTAAGTATCCATCTCTCTATGTATATGGTTACATTTATTATTAAAGCTTGTGTTATCATTAGTAAACTTAACTTCTCTTTATGTTGTATATTATCAGCGTTGACATAGCAAAAGACGAGCAGTTTTTAAAATTTATGTACATTTCACAGATCATGCTTCGATGTAAAATTAACTGCATGTTACACTTATTTTTTTATACATATGTGACACCCTAATAATGTCTACCTATTTAAACTAACAAATGTAATATTAGAAGTTTTTTATGTGACTTATACACATAATGGTTCAATTATACTCCTCATTGAATTGGCAATCACAATGCAATATGCATTTCAAAGCATAAGAGTAGCCTATGGAGACATAGAAACATCACCTCTCTATGTATATGCAAGCACTTTTACTGATGAAGTTAAAGTCACAAGTGTCATTCACTTTCATTTTCATAAGAACAGGATCAGAAGTTTCTTGTACTTCATTTTCATTTTCAACTTTGATCTTTCAGAAAAGAAAAGAAGGAATGTTCACCTAATTGGTAAATCTGATACGTTTATTGTGATGACGTTGAACAAATTTTATTTATTTATCATGGTATCTTAGACGCTTGTTGATAAGCACATTAAATATTTACCTTGAGCTCAATACATAAGCACATCAACAAGCCATACAACATTAGTTTCATTTTCCAAAAAAAAGAGGAAAAAATCCAAATTACGTTGCATTTATACAACTAGCAAAGTCTAAAAACCAGGAGAATTGATTTGGGGTGTTATTAAAGGGAGGAACAAATTAGGTAAGAGGCATGATAGGCTACGGGGAAAGTTCCGAAGACAGGATAATTTGATAAGGAGAAAAACGTTAAAGTGGTTATGTTGTTTCTAAAACAATTATTGACCAAGATATCCTTATAATATTTTAGTTTAAATGATATGATGGAAAATGAAAACTTGGCATACATATGCTAATGCGATATTGCTGAATTGTGTTTATGCAGGTTGCAGACTGTTGTATAAGAGAGTTTACCAATAGAAGAGATTACAACTGCCTGTATCACAATTCATAGATCACTGGCTTGGACTTTCTGCAAAAAATCATGGTAACAATTTGGTTTGCAGTGACGATAGTCAGACATTACTATATCTAAAGGACTGGCATTTTGTTAAGGTATAATTGAGCAACTTTGTCAACAAAATCACTGGTTGGCCTTTCCATAATATTTGGGTATTTTATAGTAAGATTTAGTTGTATCTATCACTGATTCCATCCTTCATCCTGCAACATATTTTGTATATCAGAAGATTATGTGAGTGCAAAAAGCACAATAAAGCAATAAATTAAACTCATATCAAATCACAGTCCATTCCATCGACTTAGGCTAATGTTTTCTTGCATCATATTAGTTTACTTAAATTTAGTTCATTTCCAGGAGTATCCAGAATATGTGGCTTACACAACACCACATTTTTTTGCTGATGATTGGTTGAATCTGTATCTTGACAGTTATTCTATGCATCAAGTTGCCTAAGCAATCACAATGCTAATGAAATAAACAATAAACTGCTTCGACTACCACTTCATTTACATCGGAGCTAAAGGTAACCATATATAAGCAAAATAGAGATTTATTGCAACACTACTGTAAGTCTGCAGTGTTCTTTATTGAGCAAGATTTTCATGGCTACACATGTTTTTATTACCTTAACTAGGTACATGGAAACCTCTTCATGCTGATGTATTCAGATCATATAGCTGGTCAGCAAATATATATGGAAGAAAGATTTGGTATTTTTTACCACCATCGCAGTGTCAACTTATTTTTGACAGGTAATTATTCATTATTGTTTTAATTAGTTGGCATATACTCTTTTAATTTATTTTATAAAAAATATTACATTTAAAGGATAACATCTAGATATCCTTGCCATTAATGACACAACATTTATACCCTTAAAAAACAATAAATTGCTAAGTTTCGAAACAAAATAATTTGAATAAAACATTCATCACTTAGTTGAAAATGCATGCCATTCACAATGCGTGGGTCAGTAAGAAGTGGATTTTAAATCTCAAATTTTAAAATAAATCTCAGATAGACATCTCGCTTCATATCTTAGGTTGAAATCTTAGCATCTCGGTGAGATGAATGTATCAAACAAGTTAAAATATATATTTAAGATCTCTCGCCAAGTGTAAAAAGGGGATCCCGGACGAGATAAAGGAGATTTAAAACTCTGTTTAAAATCAACACTGTTTGTGTTTCTTCTTCACAAGTGTTGTATGATGCTTTTGAGGTTGATACATGATGTCGCACTCTTTCTCCTTTAAATCGGTCATGCTTATCGACGGTCATTAAAATATTTTTAGTATGTATCGTTTTGGTATGCTACACTCAATTTGTGTACTTATGTTTAATTTTTATCACAAATATTTATGTTTAATTCTTCATGTATGAAATATTATGGATATATATATATATTTTGTGATTTGGCTTATGACTCAATTTGTGTACTTATGTTAATGTGATGAATGTGGTTTTTTGAGTTATAATATATAAGTAGAATTGAAAATTGTAAGCTTTGAATGTTATGGTAGCAAAAAATGTGCAATAAATTTTTTTTATAGCGTTCTAACTATGCAATAAAAAGAAAAATTGTTCAACTTTGTTATACTATAGCATCATGTTAGTGCTATACAAAATATTTTGCAAAGGGTAAATAGTTTTCATAGCAATAAGACGGTGCTATAATAGATAGTAATGAATTTTCTATAGCATTTCAATGTGTCATAAAACATTGACACGATGATTCCATAGCGCGTTCAAATGCTATAATAATATAGCATGTCGACATATTTATAGCAACTAAAATGCATCATAAAAAGTTCTATAGCACGTTTCATAATGCTATAGAAAAGCAGTCGCACCAATATGGCCTATTTTAGATGGCAAGAAAAATACGTTTTCCATTGCAAGTATGACACGCTATAGTATCTACCAGACTTTTAACAACATGTTGATCTATGGCGATTATAGAATCGCTATAGAAAGTTTTTATAGTGGTTTTTACATGCAATAAAAAGTCCTTTTTGTTGTAGTGTAAAGACTTATGATCAGTATACAGCTCAAATCTCTCCCCCAAGAGATAATGCCTCTAAATCCTTAAGGCAAAAATTACTGCAGTCAACTCTAAGTCATGAGTAGGATATCTCACTTCATGCGGTCTAAGCTGTCTAGACATATAGGTAATAACTTTGCCCCTCTGCATCAATACTGCTTCAAATCTAGTCCTACATGCATCAGTGTATACTACCAACCCTTGGTTTCCATCTGGAACTACTAACACTGGAACATTGTTCAACAAATGATTTAACTTAAGGAATGCTTTCTCACATTTGTCAGACCAAACAAAATTCACTTCCTTCTTGGTAAGCTTAGTCAAAGGCACTGCTATCCATGAGAAATCCTTGATGAACCTCCGGTAATAACCAGCAAATCCAAGAAAACTTCTTATCTCGATCACCGTCTCTGGTCTCTTCCAATTGTTCACAGCTTCAATCTTATCTGGATCGACGTACAACCCTTTCTCTGAAACCACATGACCAATAAAATTAACCTCTTTCTTCCAAAAATGACACTTGGAAAACTTCGTCTTTAGCTGATTCTGCCTCAACGTCTCAAGCACAACTCTAAGATGATCTTTATGCTCTCTTTCATCTTTAGAGTATACCGAAATCTCATCTATAAACACCAACATGAATCTATCCAAATACTCTCGGAAGACTCGGTTCTTCAAATCCACAAAGAAAGCAGGTGCATTAGTCAACCCGGATGGCATTACTAACCATTCATATGAACCATATCTAGTCCAAAATGCTGTCAAAGGAATATTGTCCTCTGCCACTCTTAACTAATGGAACCCCATCGCCAAATCCAACTGGGAAAACACTTTGGCCTCACTCAACTGATCAGATAGATCATCGATTCTCGGCAGATGGTACTTATTCTTTATCGTCATTTCGTTCAACTTACGATAGTCGATACACATCCTTAACAACCCATTTGGTTTCTTTACGAATACCGCGGCCGCTCCCGAAGGCAAACTGCTTGGTCTAATAAAATTCCTTCCTTCTAGATCCACTAGCTGCACCTTCAATCCTTCATCTCAGTCGGTGTCATCCTGCTAGGTGGTCTACTTACAGGTTCAGCTCATGGCACAAGATCTATTCTAAACTCAACAGCTCTTTTCGGGGGTAGTCCAGTGATTGGCTCAAAGACATCTGCAAACTCTCTTGCTACCCTAACCTGACTTAACTCATTTCCTACCTCCATAGCATTAAGCATAGCACTAACACTCCGGTCTGTATTTTCTATTGAGAATATCACTCGGTTATGAATATCAAGGTGTTTCAATGATATTTCCCTATCCTGGCAAAATATCCTAGCCTCATACCTTCTCAACCAATCCATACCCAAAATGATGACGGTAATCTACAAAATTGTAAACATACAAACTACATGCAAACTTACGACCTAACAAATCAAGTTCTAACAAGTCACATCTCATCCCCAGAGTTGCATATCCTCCTATTGGATTTGCAACCCTTAAGGAAGTAACAAGGTATGTGGGTTCTAAGCACAACCTATCAACCAAATACTATGATATAAATGAATGTGATGCATCGGTATCAAATAGTATCCTAACCGGTATACTCTGAATCAAAAACGTACCTTTCATCACAGTTTTCCCTTTCTCTATTGTAGTAGGCCTAGAAGAAGATGGTGGTCCAATAGAAAAAACTTCCCTTTGTCCGCCCTGACAGGCTTTGGACACTGGTTCTTGTAATGTCCAACTTGGTCGCAGTTGAAGCATTTCACATTCTTCTTCTCTGCAGGCTTCTTCCCTTTGCCTGTTCTGCACTCGTGAGCATAATGACCCTTCTTATCACACTTGAAGCACACTAATTCAGCCTTCGCCTTCTTGGCCACATCCCATTTCTGGGCTCCTTTCTTCTTAAAGAACTTCCTCTTCTTTCCCTGAGGACCCTGGGAGTCGACTGACTTTTCACTAGTACAACTAGCCAACATCCCTTCATAGAGAATGGCCATCTCTACCACTACATTACAAGGATCACGGATATGGGTCATTGTCATTCTAGCAAGCTCCAGTCTCGGTCCTCGAATGAAACTCTCATTTCTTCTGATGTCAGTGTCTATTGTGGCATATCTATATCGAGACAGCTCATAAGCGCACTCGATTACTGACATATTACCCTAGACTAGATCCATAAACATCCTCATCAACGCCGACTTTGCAGCCTCAGATAAAAACTTTTACTCGAACCTCATTCTAAAATCAGCCCATGTCAACACTTCCTTTGGTACTCCGGCGGTCACACTATTCCACCAATGAAGTGCTGACCCTTGCAACTACCTAGAGGCTAGCCTCCTCTTTTGCCTATCATCCAAGCCTAGATCAGTAAAGATCCTTTCACAGTGCAATAGCCAATTCTCAACTTCAATAACATCCTCTGTTCCAAAAAACGGCCTTCCACTCAGGCTAGTGTAGTCTCTACTTAGCTTAGCATGGTTATTCCCAACTGGAGCCACTGGATTAGCTCCTACGACATTTCCAGCAACCCTAGCTTGCAAAAGATTGGCCAACAACTGATACACCATCACCATATCTAACGGCGGATTTCCAACACCTACATTAGCTTTAGCATTTGGACTAGCATTAGCCTGTTGACCTTGATTCCTCTTGGTATTAGGTCAAGTGTTTCTGTTGGTTGTTGTGCTTCCTCTACCTAGATTTCCTCTTCCGTTTCTTGCTTCCAAATCTTCTTTCTCGTAAACCTGCATATGAGCTTTAGTAGGATACAGAAGAACGGTCTAAGAGAGGGGGCAACACGTACATACATACATACATACATACATACATATATATATACATACACATATATATATATCAAATAGAAGTACATTACTATAGCGTTAACCCAAACCCTGATCATATTTCTGATTCATTGGATTATGTTTGAAAAATATTTTAGGTTTAACTTTCTTTTAAAGTTTCATAAACTTATGATCTGATACTAACTTGTAACATCCCCCTACTTGGAGGCCCAAAACTAACGACTACGAATGCCGCAGTCATCCATAGTTATTAATCCTCGGCGACCAAATACGGTAGTGTTAGATTCATTGATACACAGAAAACACATGAATATGGAAAAAATTTAAACTTCAAACAAAATCACATTCCATTTCAAAATATTTCTAATTCATTACATAATCCCACAATCGCAAATCACGTTCCGAGAAAATATATTTATTACAACGTACGCCAAAAGCGACATATGAAGATGCCCCATTGGATGATAAGAGTATTTAATAAGGCTACGTCTAACTTTACAACCAAAATACATAGCAGAAAAGATAACTCTAAATAACTAACTGCCTCATGCACGCCTCCGGAAGCTTTATTCGTCTAAGAAGAGAACTTGAAAACCTTAAATCTCAATCTACCAAAAATCATGAGTACCCAAGAGTTTAAGGGGAAAACATAAACTTCGAGTCGGACATAAAGCCTGGTATGAATAATAATCTACCAACTCAAATCATTTAGATTCTAGTGAGACCACTCCGCTTAGTGGAACGGGTTTCCCCTCGCTGGTATCCTAAAACCTTTTATAAAACCATATACTGTGCTCCTGCGTCCACAATGGTTAAAACATAATCATTCAAAATATTATGATGATATGCTAACATATTAAAACATATTAGATTCTCCATCCTCTGTTTAATTGACTCCCTATCATATTTTATAGTTTCTAGGGTCACTATTAACCTATTAGTTTTCATGAGCTTACTATTAACCTTTATATAATGTATGGACTCCCTGTCCTATTCCATAGTTTTCATGGGTGCACTATGAACCTATTGGCCCCCTGCCAATTACCTTAAATAATACATGGGTTCCCTTGAACCTTTTGGTAACTCCAATAACTTCTCTCTTATCCCAGTTTTCTTGGGTTGACTAGGAACCTAGTGACAACTGTCAATAACTTGATCCGGATATAGTTTTCGTGGGTGCACTCCAGACTAATTGGCCCCCTGCCAACCACTATTTATAACATAGTTTTCATGGGATCACCATGAACCTATTGGTAACCCCAATAACTTCATAGTCATAGTTTTCAAGGGATCAATATTAACCTGTCTCTTTGACAACTTCAAAATTTAGCCATCCTACATTTTGGTCTCCCTAACCTCTTGGATGCAAATTTATTCATCCAGGATTTCACTTAATTTTTATTCACTACTAGGTCAACCTATCTGGTTATTCTGCCCTTCCCCAAAATACAGTTATGGGATTCAAAATAATGTGAATATATTTATATTTGAAGAAGCAATCATAATAACATAACAATACCACTCCTGTAGGTTTAATATAGAACATGGTTAATCCCATTAACCTATAATTTTATCAAGGAAAACTTCTTCTCAAAACCATTACAAAAATTCCTTTAATTTAGCCATGGATTTTTCCTTTTAAAAATGATTTTGGGTTATAAAACCTTTCGAACCCTACGAAACCTAGCTTTCGACTTCGTAAGATGACCTCCTTCAAAAGCCTTAAAACCTGTCTTTAAAACATTAGGCTCATGCCTTTTAATACTTTAAAACCTTCCTTTTGAAACCTTTTGATTATATTAAAGTATTAGCATTTAACTTTTGAAGCATAGCTTCGAAACCAGTCGAATGTACCCCTTTCGAAACCAATGGAAGCAACCCTTCCGAAATTATTGAAAGTCCCCCTTTCAAAAGCATTGGGTTTATACTTAAAACATTATTTGGATCAAATTGAATATAGGAACAAGAAACTCTTTCGAAACCATCTTTTTTCATACATAAAAATATTGGGGAAACATGATGGCGTCGGCATCATCCCTTCGAAAGCATAGAATATCTGGGTAAAATAGTTGAAGGTTGGCGTCGAAACCCCTTTCAAAACCATTGCCTTAGAAACCCTTAACCCCTTTCGAAAGCAGTAGGAAGTGGTTTTATTTATAAAACAAGCGGTACCTTTCGACAGCATTGATGTCTTTAACACCATCGAAAGGCATCAAATCACAGAAGGGTTTTGACTTGGTCGAAACTACCCCTTCCGAAAGCTTCAATAAAATCTAAGTAACTCCTTCGGAAGCTACTACTTTAAAAGAAAGGCGGTAGCTCTCCTTCGATAGCTTCTTTTGAAATACCCTTTCGAAACCATTGGTTTCGTCTACTTCGAAACCCTTTTGTAAACAGGCAAGTGCTTTTTCTCTTAAAACTAAACAAAGGTATCGACACCTTCGAAAGCTATGTTTCAACACCCTACCTTCCACCTTTTTCCAATCCACTACGTACCATCCAAATGATACCATGTATGCTGGTTTTGACCTAGAAGGTTTCGACTAGGTTGGAGGTGGAAGCTCTGGGTCGAAACCTCCTTCCAAAGGAGGCGGAACCTACTTTTCTGAGCAAAAGGCTATTTTTGCCAAATAAAGTAAACTTTTTGTAACTAACTTGCCAACTTGTAAACACTTGATTGGTTACATAAACTTTCCAATTATTTTGCTAATGTTTGCCACATTTTTCTCAAATATAAAGCCAAATAACATTTAACAATTAAGCCCTTCCTATTTACAAAATAATCAAATCATTTAGGTTCTCCTTTCATAATAATTTAATTTCCATACTAAATCACTTAGTAAAAATCCCCAAAAAATTCTATAAATTCACTTTAATCATGTTATCTAACATATCAAAATTCCAGACCCAAAATCTTAATATATTTTCCAAAATAAATTTATAAGCCCAAATAACCATATTTTCCTTTGAAAATTCATAATTAATTCTCCACGACTTGGAAAATTATAACAATTGAAATCCAACTCCAAAATCATGTTTTCTATAACATATGATTTTTCCATGGCATTTAAACATCATTAAATCTTGGTTCTTACCCTAAAATCGTGTATAACTTCTTTTAAACCATTTTATTAAAACCATATAAATTATAAATCAAGCATATCATCATCCAATATCATAAAAACGAAATTACCCTTAAATCCGAAAATATATGATTCAAAACAAAATAGAGATGGAACTATTATTCACCTTAGATTAGATAAGGAGATTGGAGATTGATTGAGATTGATTCCTTTTAGCTTGATACTAAGCTTTTATTTTGATTTCCCTTCTTATCTTCCTTCTAATGGTCGGCCTTGATATTTGCTTTCTTACGTTTGTTTTTACTTATGAAAAATGAACGTGAATGGTCTTAGGGAAAATAGTATAAGGGTGGGAACGTGGGCAGCAATTTACTCTAATATCCTTATTTTTATTTAGTTAACACTTAACCATTTATAAGCTCCTTCATTTTAAATAAGCACGACCACTAAATTTATTAATCATCCTCATTCTCCTTATCACTCTACATTATTCTATTTAATTTATTCTAATTAAATCTCCTAAATAATGTTATAAAAAATTAGGGGTGTTACAGCTTTTCTCCCTTTGTTTACGACATTATTGGCAAGTTCGGTCTTGGTCATCTCATATATCTGCCTAGCAGTATGTGTAAGGGTAGTTTTTTATAGTGTAGTTAACTTCCAATTACCGATGTGCTGGCAGATGATACCCTTATACCCACCTTTTCTTCTCATAGTGAGGGTAGAAGTTGTTTGAGACTGTGCTGCAGGTCCAGCCTCTTTCATTCTGTTGTAGCCCTGGCCCTCTCATAGAAGGCTTTCATGCTGTGACACGACTTTCTGTTGTTCTTGTCCCATATTGTCGTATCCCTCCTTATTCCAAACTGTGCTACCATTATTAGTACCCTAATTCGAAGCACCTCAGATTTGAAGCATTTGACTAAGTTGATTAGACTCTTATTTTTTCCCTACTTTATGCAAGACATAGTGTTCACATTCGGGAAGGCATCTCTTCCTAAGTTAAATTGCCTTAAGAAATCTTCGAATAACTGCCGCTAAGAATGAATCTCCCCTGATCTGTACCTCCTGAACCATCAAGAGGCTGCACCAGCTAGATAAACTAGAAAGAGCATCGTTAAGCCATCCTTCCCACTTTTAAAATGTCCATATAATACTCAAAGGTGTAGATGTGGTCATTTGGATTAGCGGTCCAATCGAATTTGTCAATCGACGGGGCCTTAAAGTTGTCAGAAAAATCTACTTCTATGATGGTCTCATTAAATACGGAAGAACCTTCTTCCCTCACTTTTTATCTTATGTTCTATTGGCAGAGCTTTTCCAGCTGCTCTGCAGGAGCTTTTAGTTGACGGATCTCATCTTCCCTAGGATCAATATGGGACGAATCGTCCCTGTAAAGTGAAGTAATGTTATCATCTTCAAGAGCGGTGTGGACCTTCTTTTTCAGTAGTGGCTAGTTGATGTTAGTTGGTTTTGACTTGATTTGGAGATTAATCGAGACCTTGCCTTTGAGTTTGGCGTCGGTGCTTGGGACAATTTCATCATTCTCATTTCTGAGAGCGTCGTTATCATTCTAAAGCTGCGTAATCAGTGCAGTCGGTGAATGATGGCGGTAAGCTATGGTTAGTTTAGGAGAGGTTGGCCTAAGAGCAGTATTTTGCGCTATGCATCTGTCTAATCCCCTTATGCATTGGTTCATTTGATTAGTAAAGACTTGATACGCGACCAAGATAGGATCTAAGGTAGGCTCTGTAGAAGCTCCCGCCTTAGTTTGGGTTACAGAGGGGATGAATGGCCTTTCTGGAATTTTTAAGGCCAGATGGATTTTCTCCTGAATAGGATGAGTATTCGAATCTGTGAGGATCATGATATTGTCATGGTATTTGAAGAAAATGTTAGTAAAATTTGCTGGGAAGGGAGGTACAAGCCCTTCTTTTTGCGCCAAAAATATTTGTGAGATTATTCATCTCAGAAAACACCCAAGTATTTTTATGTAGTAGTCACGACATTGAATGCTTTCATAACTACGAATCAACAAAATTAATTGGTATTAAAATTTCCATTAAGAGGAATAATTATGTTGTGCAAAAAATTACAAAATTATGAGAGGGAATATTTAGAGTGTTAATTCATCACACAGAATCTATTTTGATTTTATCACTAGCAAATTTCAACAGTAGAGTAAAGTACTGAAAATAAAAGGACACGGAGAATTTACGTGGTGCGTATGTTAAGGAATCCTACGTCCATGGGTAAAATGTATATTCGTCTTTCTTGATTTCTTAGTGCAAACCAGAAAATGGCATAGAGTACAAGTTATTTGTTTTATGCATCTAAAAAAGTTAAAGGAAAATCCCCTCCCCTTTTTGCTACAATACCCTATTCATTTATCGTACATGGGATTCATGTGGATTGCCAACATCATTCTTCTGCTCTCTTGATTTCTTCCATTGAATTGCACTACATGTCAAACATCCATCTTGTGTATTTGAGGTGCACGAATGGCTAACGTGGCCTTCGATGGGAAATTATAAATTGAGCGATTGGATTTTGAACTTTGGCTGGAAGCTTGAAACTGAAGTGAGAATGCTTGGAATTGAGATGGGAAACTAAAATTTGAATAAATTATGCATTTCTAATTTCTGCAAAGTAACAAGCTTATGGACTACGCACATGTGTAGATGAAGCTTTAATGAGGAACTGCCCTTCCTTTTAGGGAGAGCTATATCATTATTAGCATCTTTGGACTTTGCTTCACTTTGATGGGAGTTGTGCCTTTGTTATGCTCAAGGTAGTAATGCCATATAGCTTTTGTGCTACACCAACACTTCTGATGTTGTACCGCACTCCCTAATTTGTGATGTTACCATAGCACAGTCTCGGAGATAGTTGGAGTTGGTTTGCATGGCTAAGTGGAAGAGATGAGTTGCTACTTTTGAGGGTGATTGCCTTTTGTGAACCAGTTATGAATTGCTCTCAACATTAGGAGTGTTGCTCCATCGCCTTTATCTTTAAACCAGATTTAATGACCTTGGGGAAGAAGTTAAGATCTCTCGATGGCGGCACAGTGTTTTCCCATCGCCTCGTCTCTTGAGTCTCTATGTTTGTCATATCTCAAAGGCAGCGCACTCTTCATTAATCCGATAATGATATAGGATTACAACGACGTTCTGTCACATCATGTCAAATGGTGGGTCCCTATTGCCTTTTGATACGAAACTGCAGCGTAGACCTGCCACTTTTAGACATTATTTTAAGAGTGCAATCCTGTGTTGTTATTATGGCTTTTGGGGCCGCGACATAGTTTCCACATCTAGTTTTTACTTACAAACTATACCATAGTTATACCTATTGAAGCAAGTATGAAGGCTGCAAATCGGTTCCTACACCATGTAGCCATTTCAAATTAGAGTGCCGATGTTACATTGAATGTGTAGGTGCAGTTGCTATATCTTGATGCAGCTTTTTATTGTTTTTGGCGCAATACCATCTGGACTTCATTTTTTTCTTTTCCTTATTCCAACTTTTATTATGGGAGCATTTCTTTCAACTTGGTGCTGTTATTTATTTCACTTTGACTATGTTTGGAAACTATAAGTATAACATATATGCATGCTACAACCCTACCCTTCTATATCAACACAGCACCAAGACCAGTAACGTAAGCATCTAAGTAGATGGTAAATGGTTTAGTACCATCTGGGATAACCAAAACAGGTGCTCTCGTCAACATCTCCTTCAGATTGAGAAAAGCCTCCACACTCCGCATTTTATAAAACGTGTTCATTTTCTTAAGCTTCGTTAATGGTGAAGATATCCTTGCAAAATCCTTTATAAATTTTCGATAGAACTTGGCTAATTCTAAGAAACTTCGTACTTCTGGAGCATTTTTCGGAACTTTCCAATCTTTGATAGCTGCCATTTTCCTACGTCTGTTGCTAAACCATTACCAGATACAACATGCCTTAAAAATCGAATCTCACTCCTTAAAAAATGGCACATTGAAATTTAGCCCTCAACTTATTACTTCTCAATCCATCTCGTACTTCTCTCAAGTGCAACTCGTGCTCCTCCTTATCTCTTAAAAACACCAGGATATCATCAACAAATACAACCACAAATTTGTTCACTTGCTTTTGAAAGATCCTACTCATCAAGTCAACAAAATAAGCCGGGGTGTTAGTTATCCCAAACGGCATCACAACCCACTCGATAATCCATCAGGAGTATGAAAAGTGACATTTGGAAAGCTGTTCTTAGCAACTCTCAACTAATGAAATCCTATAGCAAGATCAAGCTATAAGAAAACCCTTGCCCTGACTGGTTGATTGAATAGGTTGCCAATACAAGGCAATGATAATGGTTCTTCTTTGCCAGCTTATTCAATTTCTAATAATCGATGCAAAGCCTTAGGGAACCATCTACCTTAATAGCGAAAACAATGGGTGCTCTCCACTTTGAAATACTTTGACTAATAAATCCTTTCTGCAATGGCTCCAAAACCTGTTTATCCAACTCTCTCCCCTCCTTCGGAGCCATATGTCTCAAATGCATTACCACATGCCTAGCATCTTTCTCAAGGTCAATCCAAAACTCAATTTCTCTACAGGGAAAAAGTCTAGAGACCTCAACGAATATATTTGGGAAATCTTTAACGACGAAAACAGATGCTAACTCATCATATGATAAATCTAATGATTATAAATACGAATTCAACATGAAAATATAAAAATCACACAGAACTATCGAATCACATTCCCCATGACTACACAAACAAATAATCCTTCTATCATAATCCATAACTACTCCATATCGAGCCATCCAATCCATTCCTAAGATCTATCAATATCCTACAAAGCTAAGTACATATGCATCACAATATGACTCTACACCATTTATGACCAGCTTAAGATCATGGGAAATAGTAAACAAATGTGTCGATCTCCCAATAGGATTCGATACAATAACGATCTCATGCACAATGTCAGGAGTTATTCCTAATCTTTCCACAAATGCATTGGCTATAAATGACTGTAATGCACCAGTATCATATAAAACTATGGTAGGTAAATCAGATAGTAGTTGTTAACAAGATTTCTTGTTAACATCCCCGATGCATTTCATTGGACTGTTTCATATGAATTCAACCATTTGATTGAGTGAATTTTTCATTACTTGAGTGAAATGACTAAGTCAGAAGGTTTTACGATCACCATTCTAACCCTAACAAGAGGGGTTTGATACTGGAAGGTTTTAAACAAGTGTTTATCTCCTATGTAGAGTTGGGGAAAGAATCATCTTACTTTCGACCTTACCGAAAGGTTTAAGTATGATCTAAGCATTTCAACTGGACGGGATCCATAATGTTATTAAACTTTTCGATAATCCAAAAGGTTTCTTAGAAGATCAAGAAGTCGCTTAGCCTCCGTCAAAGAATTTCAGTGCACTTTGAACCTCACGACGTGACTAGATTGATAGTTTTATTAAACCTTTCGATGGATCGAAAGGTTTAGGAAACCAGTTAAACCCTTCGGTCAGCTCCTTTAGATCAAATGATCTTCATCCTTGTCATTTCATTATATTTCCCTAGGAAACCGAAAGTAATCTTCATATCTTAACGGTTATATTAAACCTTGCAAAAGATCGGAAGGTTTAGTAAACCATTAAACCCTTCAGAAAGTTAAGAAACCATTCGGGGACATCAGATGATGAGACTGCTTTATTTGCCCTTCTTTTGATACTTTTGGCCTCCTAGGTTGGCACATCACTTACGAAAACCTTTCGAAAAGAATTCATGATTCAAATATTTTAAGCCAATAACAAGAGCTGAGTCAATATACCATGAAACTTATATTCGGGACTGTCCCACAAGTTTTGTTCCTCCTTCTTTTGATCGATATTTAAATTGAGGAGAAGGATACTTATGAGGTTGTCTGTTGAAAATTTCACACAATATTCTCGATTTGAACAAAGAACATAAGAAATAAGTCATTTGAGATCAGCCGTTAATGTAAAATTAACGCCTGATCATGATTATTCCCAAATTCTGAGTTAATCGCAAGCCACAATTTTCTTTATTTCTCCATAATGGAGTCTGATACAAAATTTAAGAAGATAGCCCCCAACTTGATTTCAAAATTAGGGTTACAATGTGTTGAGTGGTAGCAGTAGAGATTGTTGAGTAGATGAAATGAGAAGAAGATCTGATCCCGAGACAGGACCCCTAGGGTCTTATTTATAGATGTAGGCGGCCCCCTTTTGGCCCTATGCTTTTGTCTGGACGGAAGGTTCCTTCTTCTATGTAGTTGCGAACCTTTCGGTTTTAACGGAAGGTTTATTCCTCACACACCATCATGGGCCGCTGAGCGTCATAGAAGGCCTTGTGTTTCTTAATGTGTCTATACGCTCTTCATCTTCCTGCAAGGTTGGTTCCTTATGAGACGCTATGAACCTTCTGATCTTGTCGGAAGGTTGCTTCCTTGTGTAATTATTGCCGAGAGCCGCGCCTTTCCCGAATGCTGTCAGCAGGTGGCCTTTTTGTTGAATTATGAATGTTATCTTTATGTAAACCTTTCGATACTGTTGAGAGATACTGGACACGTACTTCAACCGTTCAGGAAGGCTCATTATGCTTCCGAAATGGTTGTCAACCATGTTATCTATTCTGGTCCTATTCTTTCTACCTTTCTTGGAAGTCATTTTCTTTGAATGACGAGTGATGAATCCCTTTGTATGCTCCGAAGAGTTTAGATTTGCGGTAAACTTGTTTCTTGCATTCCTTACTTTTTATTTAAAGGGCTTGGGGCGCTCTTCTTTGATTTCATCTGTTCATTACGTCAAGTGGCCTTATAACTATTTTCCTTTTTATACCTGCGAAATCCCCTCCTCTAAAGTTATCGTGCGCTTCTTTTCCTCGGGTGTTATGCAAACCTTTCGGTGTCACCGAAAGGTAACTTCTTCTATTACTCTTTGCCTCTACTAAAGGTTTCTGACGTGCTTTCTTTATCTCCATTTGTACTTTATGGTTAACAGTAGTAACACACCTTTCATAACCGATTTCCCCTTCTCGTGGGCCGTTGGTGCAATGCAAGTAGTGGATATAGTATCAAATACATAAAACTTAACCATATGCCCCTCCTTCTATAATACTAGGCACTCCCACTTATAGTGTCCCATTTATTCGTGATTATAGTAATTAACCCCCTTCAACTGTCAGTGTTGTCCAGACTGTCCATATTTTCCTGATTTTCTTGACCTACAATCTTTTGCCAATTGCCTCATCTTAACACATTGATAACATTTTAGTCCCTTTTGAAGGTTTATCCTATAGTTCTTAGCTATGTGTCCCATGTTATTACACCTCATACACACAATATCCTGCTTCTTATTCTGCCCACCTTGTGGTCCTTCATTCTTATGCTTGTTCTAATCTTCACACTACACTTGCTCCTTGTTCAAATCTCCACACATAGTATTCAACAGTCACCTCAACCAACCTCTCAAAAGTCGCTCCAAATGGTATCTAGTTCAAAGCTAATTCCATATGCGATGAATTCAATCACCTGGCAAATTACATTACTTTCTTCTCCTAGGTATTTATCAACACAAATCCAAACTTTGCCAACTTATTAAATCAATTCACATACTCTTTTATGGTCATGTCTCTCTACTTAAGTTGAATAAACTCCTCAAACAACATTCACCTCTCAGCCTCATAAAAGAGTTTTGTTTGGAACTTCCTTTTGAAAATCTGCCATGTAATGGTATTCTCCTCCGTTTCAACTATGTCAATCTCCCACCAATTAGCTGCCTCTTCCTGTAGGTGCCAAACTGCCAATTCCCTCTTAGTCACATCACTCAATCCTAATAAGCCAAATATCTTTTCGTAGTTCATTAGCTATGTCTTGGTTGCTGCATATGATTTTGTCCCTGCGTATTAGTTTTCACCTAAGTTAGTAAAATCTTTGTAGAGTTTTGGAAAGTCAAGATTCAGTGGTGGGTCAGCAACCAAATTTTCGGTTTCCGCAATTGGTTTGATGGAACCAGTAGTGGTACTAGTCTGAGCAGTTGCTTGGAGATACCTACGGAACCAAATAGGCATATTCATGCCAGGAATCTCAAGGACATCCACTCGGGTACCCACACCTGCCCTAGCATTAACTCCACCAACGTTAGTCTCCATTCCAGTTTCCTATGAATTATTCATAGTTTAATAATTTGTAAATGAGATTTATTAGCAACTTCTCAATAGGTAACCAAAAACTAGAACAGAATTGTGTATTCACATATATTCAATTTGACTCTTATATATTATATTATATATTTTATAAAATAAGCAGGTATGCTCTCTCAATATGTTCTTAATCCTATAACCTATGCTCTGATACCAAATGTAACAACCTACCATTTTTGAACCCCGTGACTACACAATGAAGTTCCAAAATGATGACTCGTTATGTGATACATGTTGATATACAGAGAGAGAGAGAGCATAAAACCAAAACTTTACTAACTAATAACTTTCATAATCTCACATCTAATAGTCTTACAAAATATCATATCACACAAATGTATAGATTATACATATGAAATTACTACATAAGTTTAAACAATCCAAATCCAATCAAATACACACACTATCACATCATGTCTTTAATACACAATTTATTTAAATCATTTATACACAATATTTATAATATGCACAACATCATGCCTCCAGATCCATCTAGTCTTCAGACTTCATCACCCTGAGAAATATAGATAAAAGAAAATATAGGAGTGGGTCAGACATATGTTTGAATGAGTAAAGCCAATCTAATACATATATACTACTGTAACAGTGATATAACATGATTTATGTCTAAAGTATAACACCTTCTGGTCCTGTCTAACATGCTACAAAATGATATTATACTATCTAAGAATGATCTAGTCCCGACACCTATGGCAAATTATCCTTGATACATAATTCGGTCTCTCAACCTATAGTACAGGATTACAAGATACATAATCCAATCTCACCATCCGCAGTAAAGGATTACACGTCTACAACTACTATCCAGTCCGACCACCTATGATAAAGGATAGTAATTCAAGCTGGACTCACACCAGGTCCCTCCACGTGAGCTATAGGTCGACTTTTGTCCATATCTAAACTCCTAGACCATCATTGCTCTTTAGGAGAACGCATGTCAATACCATAAACCATAGACCCATTGTGTGCGTTACATGATTCAGGTATTCATTCCACATCCAAAACCACATACAGTACACACGTATCTCATCATCATCACCATTAAGTTACACACCGAAATAGTTTTCATACAAGTCAAGGAAGTCACGAAAGAGTTGTCAGGGAACACCACCAGAAAGTCGGAGCGTCGCAATCGATTTAGGTGTTCAAAATCCCAAACTAACCTAACTGGATAGTCCACTAGTGGATCAGTGTGCACCCACCAGTACACCGATGTATAACAAAGTTATGAGTTTCATCTTTGCTTTTACATTTTCCGATTTTAGATTTCAATTTATTTACTTCTTTCTTATTTCTGATGATTTTTAGTCATATATATTCACTAAACCAAAGTTTCTAAGGTCCCTAACACACACACACATACATACATACATACACTACAACAGTTTATGGGTTTCATAGTGTTTTAAAAACACTATAACAGGCTACCATAGCGTTTCAGAGAACGCCGTGGAACCACAAGCTATGGTAGGCCGGCAACATTACATAGCAGGAAGGAAAACGCTATAATAACTAATAGCGTTTACAAAAGTGCATAGCGTTTGCACCCTACCATAGCGTTTTTTTCTCTATTATTAAACTTAAACGCTATAGGGAATTTAATCCTTCATTTAACTTCTATAGCGTTTTTGAGCACATTTTATAGCGTTTCATCAAACCATGTTATAGCGTTACAATGTTTTTCGATAGCATTTTTTGTCATTCTTGTATAGCGTTTTTTATTTTCTACTATAGCGTTTTTGATTCTATTATAGCATTTTTGATGCATAAATCTTACATCTCATATAGAGTTGCGATAGCGTTTGATGAATCAATAGCGTTTTTCAAACGCTATCCTATATAATATTAATTTTCAGCATTTGTTCAATTTTCTTTTTTTATATTATATTATATATATATGCACATAGATAGATATATGTATATACAACATTACATTACATAATAACAACATTACATTACATAATAACAACATTACATTACATTACATTACATAATAACAGTCTTGGTCATAATTAGCAGTTTGCCTCCAACATTACATAATAACAGTCTTGGTCATAATTAGCAGTTTGCCTCCAACATTACATAATAACAACATTATCTAGCATAATGTACTAATACAAGTATGAAGAAAACATAAGCATATTACTTAGCCCAGGCATCCATCTTTCCCATCATTTTTGCAATCACAGGAGATACCTTAGGATTTGCTTAATGTTTTGCCAAACTTGCAGTATTACTCGTACCTGTGCAAATTCATTACCATGAACGAAACCTCAGATTGTGCAAAAACATCAGCGGCTCATATGGCACCAAACTGATCCACATCAATATATACTCAAATGCTTCATCTGGTTTTAGCTTTACATACTTAGATAAAAACAATTATATAACTCTAATATGATCTTGATGATTAAGTTGGAAAACATGAATATACTAAGAGTTTGTCCACACTTACATATGTCATTCAATAGACTTGCATAACCTATTCACTACAGTTTACAGAAAACATTTACCGAAGTTTTGATCAGGGCATGTGTTATCATGATATTGTTGTTACCTAAGCTACAGAGTGGACAAGAAAGTAAATTATTAACCAACATTTATTCTAAATTTCTAGTGTTCAAAGCATCCATCTGATATAAGAACACACTAAAATTATGCATTGCCTCAGCAAAATATAAGAACACGCATAAAAGAAAATCACACTAATATGTCCCATAGTAACCTAAATAACTAAAAAAATCAATGCATTAAAAAAGGGATTATACCTTCCATTATGGTGTGAGTGCAATTAAATTGAATGATGATAGATAAACTAAACATTTGATATCTACTCCATCCATTTACCAAGACCCTTGGTAATATCACATCCTAATACAAACATAAGTAGCCATCTTTGTCTCTTTAAGAAATATAAGCAATCGCCTGCTCATACAACAAACAGGTTAAGTTTATCAAGATATTTTTATTAACTACTACTACTATTATTACTAAATAATTTATATAACATAAACAGACACACACAAAAATTTAAATCAATAGTTTATATGATATGCGTGTGTTTTTTATTTGTGCCTGTGTAACTTATATTTTTTTATATACTTATTTGTTGTTATATATATATTATAACTTATTATATATTAAATCAAATATAATACATTTTCATGCTATAGTTTAATAAGTTTATCATTTATCAAGATATTATAATTATTGTTATTTATATTAATCTATACATAATTCACTTTAATATAATTTAAATAGTCTTATATGGTTTTATGTAGAATTTACTAATAATTCCCAACGATAAGTGTATCCCTATGGAAATCCATTTTACTGCATCCCTCATAGTCCAATTTTGCACCTACTCATATATAAATCCAGAAATTCTCCAATTTTGCACGTCAACTATCAAGCTGCTGCTCATATCCTTTCCATTACCGCAACTCTTCATGGTGCAGTCCAAGAAGATCTAACTTCTATAGAAATTGCATTACGTGGTTTTCCCCTACTGCTCATTGACTTGCCTAAGCAGCTCGTACTCAAATTCAAACTGCTCCAGTTCATGTTGCCCCTCAATCTTATATTGCTTCTCCTGATGCACACGTGCATCTACAACATGCTTCCATTTGTAAAACTATCCAACACAATCCCATTCTACATGCACATGCTCAATCATATGTTGTGCTTCCATGTTGTATACCGAATGTCGAAGCTCATCAGATTGTCTATCAATCGCTACAAAGCTCATTCCTATCAAGTTTTCACAGCTCTAGCTCCTAATGCTCACGATCAATCAGCTGCAATTCACCCCCACCCAACTGCAGTTATTCTTGCCCAAGTTGATGTGCATCTTAAAGCCTAATTGATAACTCATCATGGTCGACCTGATGTGGTTAGTGACACTCAATGACTTCATTGTTCATTCTGCATTGCAACAAGCTTCTGTTCAATATGCTAAAACTAATGCCAACCCAGGCTTATTGTCTTGATAAATTTGATTTTTTTTCATAGGTCTTATTTGTTTAACTAAATCAAACCAATAGTTTAAATTTCCCAATAAAACATGTTGCTCTAGCTTGTCAAGAATGTCACTGACATGACGATTGCTTGTAAATTCACTTTAGCAAACCATAAATGAAATGAATATGAAACTTATTTAACGATTTTTTTTGAATTTCCCAATAAAACATGTTGCTCTAGCTTGAAGGGACTCCAACTTAGTGACTTAGTTTCACCTGGTCATTTATTTTCAGTTATGTTTCAAATTTTACTTTCAGACTCCAACAAAATAAACATTTAGCAATTTTTGTTTCACCCACTAAAAGAAACGACTGATGTAAATAGCTTAAAAGTGACGAGTTGGTCCCCTGCTTGTTTCAAGTTTTAACAAATAAAACACATATTTCTTGCAAATACAGAAAAAGATAAGGAAAAAAAATAACAAACTGAAAAGGATTATGCCGGTGCAAGAAAAAGACCACAACTGCTACAGAAAACGAAAACTAGGATAAGTAAACGCAGAGTACTTTCTGTTTTATAAAATAAAATTCAAAATATCATCTTTTACCATATGTAAGCTTGATTAAAAAATTTAAGTATTGTTTCTATTTATGGAACAAACTAAAGAGAGAGAAAGGGGGAAAAAACAAATAAGCAAATCAACCAAAGGGGATGAAGGTAAGAACCTATTACAGATATCCCAAAAAGTAGTTCATCACGTCATGATCCATTTGTTACGGAATTGATACATCCAAGTAAAACTAGGCATTAAAACAATATGTAATTGGGCCATTATAATTTCAAAATGTACATGCATACATGTGCAATTTACATTTACCTATGAGCTACATTATTTCAATCAATCAATGTGCTAGTTTGATTTCCATCATCCACTCATCACATCGTTTTGGGTTCTAAAATATTCAATTTCAACACTGCATTATTTGAGTAATTGGACTAAATAGCACATAAACCTGCAAAACTAGCACATAGTCAAATTATTGATTCGGTTTTAGTCCAGAGTTCCATCGTCAGAATATGCTTCTTGTAATCAAAATAAGGGCAGAGCATAAAACAAATGAAACTGATTCCCTATACTATAAATGAAAAACAACATTTTTCTTCACATGATAGATAACAAAGTAACCCTTTTATGCTTCCCACTATAAATATCGAACTTGCACAACAATATATCATATTTAAGTTCCATTTTGCTTGTTTTCCTAAATTGCAGTTTTATAGATTGAAAAGTTTCATTAACTAATTCCCATTAAAATGACCAACACTTTCAGAATTTTGACATCCTACAGTCCCTCTTGTTACTATTTTAGCAAAAACATCTCCACAATTCAAAACTGCTAGTGGTATAGGTTGTCGGTTTGTGGCATTCCACGCAAAATTTTCTATATACTATAGACTATATTCTCGTAGCCATTTTGTGAACGGTCTATGATCAATGTTTTCGCTTGTTGTTTATGAATTCTTTAGCCACAAGGAATTATATTTTGTATAAGTCTATAGTGTTCTAAACAGATATTCAATTAAGGATATGTGCTTACAACCTTAATAAGAAGTTACTCTATAGAATTTTTATCTACTGTGAATCTTTGCATTATACTACTGCTCGTTGGCATGTTTATTACTTCAGGTAGTGGTTTGTCTCTATAGAATTGGTTGGTTTCATGTTGCAAAATCTTGTAAATTAGGAACTATGGTACAGTAGTGCTGAACATTCAAATCCAACTTTCAGGCTTACTTAAACAATACCATTTATTTGTCACATCAAAAGCTATGATATGAAAATAGTGCTTACCAAACTATCCTTTTATACGTTGCAATATTCAAAGATTATACAGACTTCTTCCTATGTCGAGTTGCAAAAAGTTGTAAACCAAGGAAGACATACGAATTGATGTCAGTTATAGAATCAAACTTAGCTTTCAGTAAATAATGTTGAATGAAAATGTTAGGATATAAACAACCAGGTTTTTGCAACCATTAAACCATATATACCCTATATGCTTGAAGCGATAAGCAATAGTTAAACTACTAAAGGTACTTTATGGGCCTTGTATAAAAGAATTGAAATATTATAGTCTACAAGGTTTTTATATTTAATTTCTATGGAAAATAAAGTATCTTCAGACTTCTAAAAAAACAAAAAGCAAAATGAACAACTACGGTTTACTAAATACAAAAATATATTAAAAAACCAGGCTTTCTATCGCACAGATCGCTGCAACATCTTACAAGATAAATTGCATAAAATACCAAAAAACCCTAACGTACAAAATGTTTAACAAAATTACCTTATTATGAAAGACCCAAAAGTTGCAGTGATTATAAGGTTAATGCTGGTAGTGCTCCGGTTGCTAGCAGGGTTAAGGTCGACAAATCCGGATTTAAGCGAATTAATGAGACAAGGAGAGAGGAATAGGAGGAAAATAAGATTTGCAACAGCGAGATAAGATCTAGAACAAGAGTGGAAAAGTAATTAGGGTTTATCGTTGTTTTCAGAGAAGCGGGAAATGTTTTGTGTATAGCAAAAATAAAAGAGGGAAACATGGCGCGTAAGTAAACTAGGAATGATAAGAAAAGTGGGAAAGCGGCCTGTTGAATAAAAAGATAAAACTGACTTGATATAGCGTTTGGTAATATATTTATATTTACAAAGCAGTAAAAAAACAGTAGTTAATGGTGAAACGCTGTTGTGCATTGCTGTTAAAACAAGCTTTTCTTGTAGTGATATATCTATATATATATATATATATCATTAAATTGAAGTTTCTTTAAGGTTGTGATTGAAATTTCTGTCGAATCAGTTTTTTGTAAACTTTTTGGAAACAAAGTACGTTCTTTTTATTTCTTAATTTTAAATTTCATTATTTAAGTCAACATACTTCATAGTTATAACCTAGGTTAGCCCAAACCATCTTATGCCAATATTAACATATTATGACAAGATCAGAGAGGATCCACTCACTGAATCAAGCAAAAAGAACCTAATATTAATCATAGTCCTTAATTTCTAGAAATTCCAAATCCATTAATAGCCTCCAATTTTTACTCCAAAAGATAGAGAGTCTCTCCATGGTTCCAATGCACTTCATCTTGTTGGAATTCGTTAAGACATGAAGATTTGGTGTTGAAATGGTTGAAAGAGGAAGAAGGTCGTTCGGTTCAGAATTGAGAAAAGAAACATATATGAAGATGTATGTACTATTAAAATAAGCTTTAGGAGGGAAAACTGAACTGTCACTTAATTTAAATTTGAATTGTAGGACCCGACCAATTCCACCCAATATGGCCCGCGGCTCGCACACGATTTCAGCTCGGTTCATTAAAACTTCAATATCTTACTCATACAACATCCGATTTTAATATTGGAATACTATATCTCGACCAGAAAAATGATAGCTAGGCAATGTTATAAATCATGTCGGCTAATTCAATTGTTTATAAAATTACCATTTTCCCCTTTAGTGGGAATTTACCAAAATACCCTTCAATTAAAATTCAAGTCTATTTATTATTATTATTTAAATTTTATTCAAAATTTTGGGACATTACACCTTCACCTCCATTTTAAAACCAAATACAAGATCAAATCAGATTATATCAATGATGTGTAGATCTCTTTAATTGGTAGCACTTACTTAAAGAGACGGAATAAGATTCAAGGAGTGGATGTGATTCGGCATTTAAGCTATTGCAACTAGGCCACAACTAAGGTAAACATTCTTTTTATATCATCCATATGCATGATTGTTATGTTATTTCAATTGTATAGGTTTGATTTATTTCACGAATTCCTATATGTATTCGTTATTATTTATATATGCATGCACGTGTGTTTGTATATATATGTGAAATTAATATAAAAAACTTAGTTTTGTGCTCATTTACTTATGGCCATGAATAAATTAAAAAAACTTTTTCTAAAATAAAAATCATTTTTAAAAGTATCTTAAATCAAAAAATTGAATTTTTAAACTAATGTATAAGTATATACATGTATACTTAAAAGATAAAAAAATTCCATGCATGTTATTTCAAAAGTAACACAAAAACATATTGCATGTGTATGTATATTAATTTAATTTGAATACATTTATTATTATTTATTAGTTTAAAACTTTAAATTATGATTTGCTAATATTTACATGTATGTAAATAAATGTAAATTAACATATATACATTTTATAAAATGTAATTTTAAAAAAATTGTATGGAAATCTGTAATTTAAATTTAAAAAAAGAATATAAAATAAATCCTCGTGGATTGATTATAATTCATTTTGTCAAAACATACATGGCCATATATAAATGTGCATGTTATATATATAATATTATTTTTATATAAATAAAAGATTTAAATTTACGTAATTTAAAATATATTTATAAATATACATACATGCATACATACATACATATATATTCGAATTTTAACAAAATGTATGTAATAATATAAATATGATTTATAATTTATTTGTAGATTCAAAATTTGAATTTGAATTTTAAAGATATTTTATATATAAATCTATTTTTAAAATTTGAACTCTAAAAGATATAAATCTTGAATTTTAATTTGTATTATATATAATTTATAAATAATTATTTTTCGTGCATATATCTAATTTTATAGTTAGATGTAATATATGTACAGATAAATATGTTTTTATATTATATCAATATCATTAATATTGACAATAAATATGTATATGAATGGGCTAACATGTCCATTGCGATATAAATACCGGTACTTAGACACAGGCATGTTAAACCATGCACACAACAAATGTTCCATGTGCACGTATACGTGGATGTGTATATGATATACATATGCACATTTTATATCATATATACAATAAAATAAAATCCTATATACTAATAAATAAATAAAATATTGATTTTATTTAAAATTTATTAGATTAGATCTAAATTAATTTAGACTTCATAGGACGAATAAGTTCCAATATGGTAAAAAAATCGAAGTTCACTCATTTAACCCGATGCATACTCGCATTGTTCCAATAATAGTATTGGAGCTCAATAGCCAATGCGGTCTAAATTAGCAATATTATTGTCGAGTTATTAAGCTTATCCATTTTGTTAGGTATCTAAAAAGGTATTGTCTAAGGTTGAGTTTGGATAATCAAGTACTATGCCTTACTTAGCTACTAGCCCGACCCAAAAGGATAAGGTAAGCCCAAAGGTTATCTCTAGTATAAAGGCCCAAATTGATTTTGCCCCTTGGGCTAATTTTGAAAATCTATTTTGATATTAAAATAAAATTTAAAATTTAAAAATTTAAATTTAAAATAAATAAAAATAATATTTTAAATTTAAAAGGTTAAATTTAAAATAAGTAATGATTTTATAAATGTTATAAAATAATTTTCAGAATTAATTTGAAAATAAAATAAATATTTTCAAAAATTATTAATAATAAATTAGATTAATTAAATGAATAATTAATTAAAGATTATTAATTAAATTAACAGCATATATGTTGATATATGTAACAATATCTTAAAATGTTAAAGTAATATATATATATATAATTTTCAAAATTAGTTATAATTAAATAAAATTGTTTAATTATATAAATTAATCAAGTGTACATTAATAAATAATATAATACATATATAAGACATGTGTGTATAACTATAAATGTTATTGTATACATATTCAATTCAAAATGTTTAATTGAATTTTTTTTTAATTAAAATGTGAATTAATTAATTTATTAAATAAAGATTATCATAAGATTGTTATATAAGTTAATTAAATTATAAAATGTTACACTATAATTAAACTTATATAATATGAATTTATAATAAAAGTTGGAACAACAAAGAAACCTTAATTAGATTTGTAGAATAAATATGTACATATAGTACATATACCATGATTTTAGATATGTTTTATACTTAAATCGCGAGGGTGTTTCTAAAGTTACATTATTCTATAAGTCGATAGCACTCAAATAAATATATTAAAGATTATGAATCTTTAAGATTAAAGTTGTCATCTACCATATATATATATATATATATATTAATAGATTACTTGCATACTCCTTTATGTTGATATTTCTTAAGCTAAGGATATTATGTGTAGTACTATTAATATACTGAATAGAAAAGGTAAGATATGTGTACATATTTTTTTATATTTCTCAAGGTACGTACATCTATACTTAGGCCATCATGAAATGGAAGGTACGAATGAATAATCTGTTTCAATTTTTTGATATTTCTCAAGCTTGAAATGAGAGTAGGAAAAAGGCCATAGCTAGGAGCTATGTTATGAAAAGCTTGCTTAAGCGTCGCTTAAGTGCAAATGCATGCACTGTGCTTAATACTTTGAAAAAGAAAAATGGTCAAGCAATGAGAGCTTTAGCGCACTTGATTAGCACTTATATGCACTTTGCTTATTTTTAAAATAAAAGTTATTATTTTTAAAATTAAAAAATTGAGATTATAGCGAAAAATGCATTCCTAACCAAATTTTCATATTTTCTATGATATGGATCGATGGATGGTATGCATTAAGATATGATTATTTTATTTAACAAATATGCACAGTTTTTACTCAATTCAAGCATGCTAACTTTTAATGAATAGTGAAAGCCAAATTCAACTTTGAAACCTATGAATTTGTAAGTTAACTTCAAAGTTAAACTTTAGTTCTTTATGATGAATTTGTGCATACACATATAGTATACTTGTACACATACAATACAGTTAATATAATCACTTTGTAATAGATTTATATAGGTATGGATAAAGTATGCTAAAAAGTTAAGCAACGCTTAAGCGATGCTTAGGCGGAGCTTAAGCGACATTAAGCAAAGAGAGACTACTATTGCCTTGCCTCTCCTATCGCTTATTATAACATAGGTTAGGAGTTATATATGTTTCAACCGATAAGTGTTATCCATCGCTTGCGGGCATATGATTTGTTAATATTCCTCAATGTCAGAATCCCAAGACAAACGAGTCCTAACACCCACTAAAGAAGTCGAAAGACTTCTAAATTTTGTATTAGGGTTTCGAGAAATATAAAAGTCTATTGAGAGCTTATTAGTAAAATAAAATGTAATATTTAACCTTACTAATAATATAAGAACATTTACTTTTTATAAATTAAACTAATCCACATCGATAAATTTGTACATTTAATATAATTGATAAAATGTTTACCAATTAAAATATACAAATGAACTGAACTAATATTGACAAATAGAAATTTAACATATACTTAACAATAAAATTTTCATTTTGCCAATTCAAGACCCATGTAAGAGCCTAATTATACAAATACTAAGTACATCCATTACTTAGTCACTTGCATGTTTATTTACTCGAGACTGTGTGTTGTCTTCCATGAGTCTTGAACTCTACAAACAATACATGGATATGAATAATTGATCCATACCAACCACATACAAATGTTATATGATGAATGGCCACAATCCATAATGTATGAATCCTCGATGAAATTTGTTCATTCGAAATAAGTAATTAAACCATATTGTGATATTATGTATTCAATATGATTAATTACAATAATGATGGTGTTGTGTTAAATGTAACAATAGACCAAATGCTATAAGATAGATCTAAGAATTCAATCATTGTAATGTCAATTTGATCAATTTACATGAAGGGCAACTTATTTGATGCCGTTAAATGTTAAAGATTACCAAATGCACTTTGGTAAAGAGTTTGTTATGATATTATATTAAGGGTTTCCTTTTGAATGATTCGATAATTTTGAAAGGAAAGCGAATGTACAAGAGTGGGTGTATCTCAAGGCATGGTTGGGAAGAAGAGACTAAATGATGTAAAAAGGAGGAATCCGCCCGAGGAGGGGCTCGCGTCTGATTAGCTAGTTGGTGAGGCAATAGCTTACCAAGGCGATGATCAGTAGCTGGTCCGAGAGGATGATCAGCCACACTGGGACTGACCAAACCATAATTTTAATAAATATTTTTAAATTAATTTTATTTTGAAACATTGATTTTTAAATAATTTTAAATTGAAGTTTGGAATTTTTCCAATGTATTTTGGATTTTTGTTTCTATTTTATTTTTCAAAATACAATTAAATATTGATTTTCTGGAAATATTATATTTTGTCAACCTGTGACTTTTAAATTGAAATTTTAAATTTTAAATTTTAATCTTTTTCTTTGAAAAAGTAATTGGTTCTGATATCCGTTCTATTTTTCGTTTCGTCGAATTCCGTTTTAAACTTTTTAGAATTTGATGAATTCAGCATTTTACACGCAGAATTTTATCTGCATTTTATTATTCATTTTCTATTTATTTGCCATCTTTTATTTTGTTTTGGGTTTTGAATTAAATTGTGTGAATTTTGTTGTGTTTGGAATTTTCCTATATTAGTTGTATTTTGTTTACAATTTTTAATTCTAGTTTCAATAAATTAAATTATTTTCTTTATTTATTTTCTTATTTTCCTAAGACAAATTATTTATTTTCATTTCCACTTTATTTTGTTTTGATTTTTATTTTATTTACTTGATTTTCTATTTGTTTATTTTGAATATATAGATTTGAAAATTCAAAGAGACAAATGTTTCATCTTTAACTTGTGCCTTTTCATTTCCTAGTCTTTTCACTTGCCTTTGCCATTCAAAACTCCTTGTAGCCGTACATTTCATTTGTAAAACTCACGTTCAAACTCTTTCTCAACATCATTTCTCTCGGCATTCCAAAATTTTGAAAAAAAATGTAAGTTCTAATGGCTTCCATTTCCTTATTTTCTCTTCTTTTCATTTATTTTGCCTTGTTCATCTACATGTTTGCTCGGCCCTATCCACCATATCCTCCACCGACCACCACCATCACTTCCTTCCCCTCATCATCCATGGCAACCACCTCCTCTTCCTATGTCCAGACCAAGCCATGACCACCAAGTGAAGCAAGCACCACAAAACTTTGCTAAAACTCCACAAACCCTTTGCAATTTTGCATAACCGAGCCATAATTTCACCATCCCCTTCATTTTCACCTCGGCCATCACCCCTAGAACCACCACCACCTGCTGAATTTACCTCTGGCCATCACTTCAGCACTGACCTGACCTGTACCTGACCATGGTTGAGCCAAATATGACCCTAGGCCAAGCCTAGTTGTGCACCAAACCTTCCCCTTTTGCCTTGTCCTTTGACCTTCCCTACCTTGTAACTCCCAAACTCTTCACATTCCCATGTAGCCGTGCCTATGTGATGCCAAACTCGAGCCTTTACCACCAACAAATCATGATGGCCGAACCAAATAAACATGTATGGCCGAGCCATGTTGAGAGAAGGTCGAGCAATTGTGAGTTGAAAGCTTGGTGATGTCTTTTGTAAATTCTATTTCCATTTTTGTTTCAAGTAATCTATGTATTCTAAATATATTTATATTGCTTTGTTTATTGTTGTATACAAGATCAAAATCTTGGCTCTCTCCCCACTTGAAACTAAATCGTGCTATATCGTGCTTTTTGGAATTTATCTGTGTTTTATTTGCTAACTCCAGCTTGAAAAGGTGAGTTATTCACGCTTGACATTCATACATATAGAACTGTGAAGTGATAACAAGTGAATGCGTAGAAATTGTTATATCATGTTATACCTGCCTGTGATATGAATTATATGATGTTAAACCCTGTTTATAAACTTGTCACATCATCTGATATTGTTATATTTTGTTATATTGTTTATTTTATTCTGTTTCTCACACTGCAAGTACCCTGTAGAATAGAATCACTATGGGTTGAAATGATACGTACCCGAACGGACTTTAGAATAAGGAAAAATAGTTACGGGTTGAAATGATAGGCCTGGACGATTTTTATTTATTTTTAATCAACTTGGGATTGCGGGTTTGAAATGATAGAACCCGGATTTTTCTCTATAAATTACGGATTGAAATGATATCCGTATCACTTGACTTAGGCTGGAAAATACAGACCCGTGGTTATTTATATATTTTTTTCTGGAAAAATTTAAGTATTTTTAAAATGTAAATTATGATATTTTGATCTAAATTTAGTTTTAAAATAATTAAATAAAGTGTCAGTGATTTTTTTCTATAAGTTAAATTGTTAAATAAGTAAATGGTTAAATTGAAATTTGAAAAATATAACTTAATTTGAAAACGTGAGAGTAGTTTGAAAATGGAAGTTTAAGTTAAGAAAATAAAATAGGAATTAATTTTTATTTATGAAATGGTAATTTAAATTTAAGTGTTAAGTTAATGATTAAAATACAAAGAATAGGAAAATTGTACACTTGGATTTAATAAGTAAATTATTGGAAACTTTGGTATTTTATTTATGAAATTTTACTTTATAAAATCAGAAGTTAAAGAGTATTTAAATGAACATTTTTGAAGTGGAAAATATGATTTTTTTTACGTTAAAATGGTTAAAGTTGAAGTTTGATTGTTTTTGAAATTTTAGTATAAATCTGGAAATTGAATTAGTAGCACTTCGGAAATGCTATCATTTCTAAAATTAACTTAAAATCTAAAGTAAAAGATACTGCAACACTTTGTAAGTGCTATGGTTGCTGCAGATGAACTAAAGGCTAAATCTAACTAAGGGCTATTGCAGCACTTGGTAAGTGCTGTGGTTGCAGAAACTAAACTAAAACCTGAGAATAATAAAAGAGCTATAGTAGCACTTGATAAGTGGTGCAGTTGGCTGAAATAAGAGTTTTATTAAGGTAACTGAACTACTGCAGCACTTTTGTAAAGGCTGTCTTTGCTGAATTAAATTGTTTTCAAATATAACTTACCGCAGCATTTCCTAAGTGCTGCGAAAGCTGAAATTTCAATGTTTTGTTGTATTTAATTGAATAAATGAGTTCAGAAAAGGCTAAAATTTTGGGAATTTAATATTTGATTTGAAGGTATAATGACTTCATCTTTAATGGTTTAAATGAATGATTTTAATTCGAAATTATAAACCATTTTGAAATTTTAACCACGGGTACACTTCTTTGTGTGCCATTTGATTTATTTGTGATTGTTTTGATGCGCACCCTTGATTTGAGAGTGTGGCTAGAGGTGAGCGATTACTGCAGCTCTGCGCTACCCTAGTCACATTAACACTGTTATTTGCATTGTATACTATAATATGAAAATTTCTATGATAGCGTTTATTTCTGCTTAATTGATGGTTTAACGGATCCTTAAAGGATGGGTGATCCCAAGCATCCTTTAAGTTATTGTGCATTGCTATTACAGTTCACTTGAGTTGGTTTACATTGTATAAGTACGTATGTCCTGACTCGAGTGTTTGTGTTTTACTTTACGCTCGGGTCAGCCTGAGCAACACAACTTTGGATTCATCTTCTGGAGCTAGAGATTTGTTGGAGCTTATTTGTCTATCAGTTCATCGATTTCTATTCCAGTTATTTCCTATTCAGTATTGTCTCTGTATTATTGATTTATGTATCCAGACTTCTATTGTATCCATTTTAAACTATGATATTTTGAATATGTTTTGAGAGTATGTATATAGTAGCCTCATGAACTACTATGGTATTTTATTTCCGCTGCGAGTTATTCTGATATTCTGTGTTTGTGATTCTGTGTTTGTGATTCTGTGTTTGATTTTATTTCCTCCAAATGTTCTTGACAATCCACTATTTTGAAGTATTCAAGTCCGACATGTGTGGATTTATTGTCGATTTGAATGGTCCAAAATAGTGGGATGTTACATTTGGTATCAGAGCTTTGGTTTTAGGCAAACCTTAGCCTGCGGAGCAAAAACTCATTAGAGATAGGGTAAAATACCCTAGAATGGGTGAAATCAATTTCATAATCATTTCTTTGTGAGAGAACGTATTTTCGAAGTATAAAATGGTTTTCAAATGATTTTAAAGAATTTTCAAAGATTATTTTGATATAAATTTTCTTGCTTTGAAAGTAAATTTTTTTAAAACTTCATTCCTTTCGTATCCACCTTGTTAGTAATTTCTTTGATTAGGATCCTCTTAAATTTTGAACTTCTAGCTTGTTTGATCTAGATTCACTGTTGATAGGAATCTATTTTGGGTATGGCAAAATCAGTAGTATGTTAGGTTGCATTGAGTAAACTCTATTGTATCTTTTGCTTAGCTGAAATTGTCAAACTAAAGATATTTATGCTCCTGTTTTCGTATGATATGAATTTGAGTCTTTTCCAAATTTTGAATGGGAATTCTTTGGTATTGATATAGGGTATATATATCTCTAATCTTGGTTAGGATTCCTATCGATTAGGATTCCTTTGAACTTTGGAATGCTCCCACTTGTTCTGAAATCCATTCCTGTCTCCCCTATCTGTATTCTTTTGATTTTGGAGCATTGCAAAACCCCACTTTGAATGACCTCTAGAAAGATCGGCGATTCCGCCAATATTTGAATGATTTGTAAAGGGGTTAAACTCCCTTACAATTGGCATTGATTCATCGGAGATTTCTGTATCCTCGGTTTACGATGCTATCTATCTTCTGCTATACCTAGATTCTATCTCTGGCGATCGAATGTCGATTCGCCTTAGATTCTCGCATCGATTATATTCTTGAAGTCACAGTAGACCCGGTTAAGGTCGCCCGTGATTTATATAAGCTTATCCATCTTCTATTGGTAATTTAATTATCTCATCTTCGTTCGAGCTTATCTTCGAATCAGAATTCTCTTTGATTAGGGTACCTTTAAATGTGAATCTCTGTTTTGTTTTGAGATCCATCCCTGAATTCATCCTTTGGAAAATTTGTGGTTGATTGTATTTTGGAAATTGTGTATACATCGAAGTTATTATTTTGATAAGGATGACCATATTTTTATATAAAGGTGAAATGTTTTCGATAAGGATTATATACCATTTTAAAATGAGAATTTGAAGTTTCGAAAGGATTTGAAATTTTGAAAATTATATAAGAAATGGTTTCATATAAAATGATTTATAACTGAAGGTTTTGAATGTGAATTTGAGTGATTGAACTCCGGCATTTTTAAATTGGTTGAAGATCTTGAAAATATATAATAATACGATTTGAAAGTATTTTCCGAATAAGAAATGTTTCAAATGATTTTAATGAGTTTCAAATGATTTCGAAGAAATTTCAAAAGAAGTTTTCGAGAAAATAGAAGTCCAGAACCCACTTATGTCGCTGGAAAATAATTTTGGTGATGAATGCATGCATCATCGACATTGATTTTCGAGTTTCTAAGTGGGGAAGAGGCCACTTCGGTAGCTTTTCTATGCGATTGATTTGTGAAACCAATTTTGGTTTCAAATTCCGAAGTATGATTTGATATTCGAAAGATATATGTATATATTTGAACAGTTTGAAATGAGCCGGTGTTCAGTCCTTGAGCTTTGGATTTGATTGATATAACCCTATCTTTTGGAATTGATGTACTGATTTGTTGGTGATTTCCAACTCTTGGATTGAAAATATGATTTCTTCGACTATTTTGAAGGTTGGAGCACTTCCAAATCAAGGTTAACTTTTCAAAGCTAAGTAATTTTGAAAAGTATAAAGTATATATGTTTGGTATGTATGTTTAAAGTATGTAGTAATATGATTTAAATAAGTTTGAAACTGTTTTGTTAAGTAAATGAATAAGACTATTTTGAATTATACTAATATGAAATTTAGTTTTTAAAAATATTTTAATAAAATTTAGTTTAAATGTTTTAACTTAGTAACATCTTTATGAAACTATATATTTAACAAGTTGGAATAGATACATAAGTTGTATGTATGCTATTTTATTCGCATAATTAATTTGATCCAGGTTTGAGTACACAAGTTCGAGGTGAATTACACCATTTCGTGTTAGGATTTTTCATTTGATTCTTGATGGCGAATATTTGATATGGATTTTGGGCTTGATTCTAGAATTCTCTATCATAGTATATGGCTATGCAAGGAGGCTGATGGCTTCTAGTCGAGAAACCATATCGAAGTCCGCATTAGGAAAGTCGAATGGACAATACTAATTCGAAAGCGAACTTGTGTGATCGAGCGAGCGATTGAATATGATGTTGTGAAATGATGACATATGTACATCTTATGTTCTAATATCATTAATATACTTGACGCTGAAATTGGAAGTTTGGGGTTGGATATCTTTGTAATTTAATTGGAATTTTTTTCTTTTATGCAAAACTACTATCAATTTAAAACCATTTTTTTTCAAAACTATTTTTCTTTTATTTTTCTTAAACAAACTATTTTATTCTATTTTACATACAAAACTATTTTATATACAAAACTATTTTACAAACTATTTTATTTACAAAACTATTTTACAAACTATTTTGTATACAAAACTATTCTAAATTCAAAACCTTTTATAAAGCAAAGATGTTCAATCCCATATGGCTCTTCATGCAGCGTAATTGATTTTGGAAAATTTTGATCTTGATATAAGATGGACCTTATGTAAGTATAAGATTATTTTGAAAACCATTGATTTTGGAAATGAATTGGTTGACTTAAATTATATTGACTTAGAAACTTGGATTATTTTCTAAATTTATTATTTTGGAAACTTTGAAACTGAAGATATTTGATTTGGAAGAATAATTTGGTGAAAGCGTATATGATTTTGAAAATTGTATTGATATTGAAACAAATTGAAATTTGAGAACCATGTGTTACTAAATACTTGATTTGGGAGTTACCAAACTTATATATAATTGGTTTGTATAAGTATGAAATTGATTCGAAAACTATTGATTTGGAAAGGTACTCAATTTGAAAAGTGAAATCTTATATAATCGAAGTCTATATAGGTGTGATTTGATATACTACTGATTTTGGAAAGTATTTGATTTGAAAATGAAATCTTATATATAGTGGACTTTATATAAGTATGATATTTGAAAGTGATTTGAAAAGGGTACTATATGATACATATTTTCGAAGTAAAGATATCGAAAGTGCCTTCTGCTTGATATCCGCTTTGTGGCCATATTGTGGATTCATTCTATCGATATTATTTCTCTAATTTGGGTTTTCCGGATATGATACTCGAGTGTCCATCGAATTCCATGGCGATCTCCATGGTCTTACGAGTGCGACTGCATAGCGTAATTCGCAGGGGCTGCGAGAGCATACGGGTACGGATGTTTCCTAGGGGATCCAGGCATAACTATTGTGTATCTGCGATATATTGGGTCGCTTGGTAGCGTAATCAGCAGGGGCTGTGAGAGCCTACGGGTACGGATGTTTCCTGGGGTATCCAGGCGTAACCATTGTGTATCTGCGGTACTACCAATCTTCATGGCGTAATCGTAGGGCTGGGGTGGCCTACGGGTATGGATGTTTCCCGGGGGATCCAGGCGTAACCATTGTGTATCCGCGATCCATGATCGACATGATTTGGTTGTTTTTTTGGATTGTACTTTCCATATCTGTTTTTTGTAAAAAAGAGGGTTTTCCAGTATTTTCACTGGGTGTTGAAACAAGTCTACTAGGTACCTGGGGAATTCTAGCTTTGCGCCTGATCAACGCATGGCCAGAGTCTGCAGGAACAAGGATAAACTTGTTAAGACATCGAGTTATAAAAGTATTTTGATAAAGTATTATATAAAGGATATTTTGATCGGTTATTTTCCTTTCTAAAAGATTTTAAAGTGTTTAAATATTGTTTACCTCTTCAACTAACAATTTGAATTAAATGACTTTTATGGATATAATAAAATAGATTTAACCAAATTATTAAATATTAAAGAATTCTAATTGAAATTTATATGGTTTTAAATTAACGGTTCATCCTTGTCTTTAAACCGATTTTTCCTGCTAGCTATTCCTATTCTCCTACCTTCTTCCTTTTCGGGGATGAAAAGCTTTGAGTGGGGGAGAGTGTAACAACCCATAATTTTAATAAATATTTTTAAATTAATTTTATTTTGAAACTTTGATTTTTAAATAATTTTAAATTGAAGTTTGGAATTTTTCCAATGTATTTTGGATTTTTGTTTCTATTTTATTTTTCCAAATACAATTAAATATTGATTTTCTGGAAATGTTATATTTTGTCAAACTGTGACTTTTAAATTGAAATTTTAAATTTTAATCTTTTTCTTTGAAACAGTAATTGGTTCTTATATCCGTTCTATTTTTCGTTTCGTCGAATTCCATTTTAAACTTTTTAGAATTTGATGAATTCATCATTTTACGCGCAGAATTTTATCTGCATTTTATTATTCATTTTCTATTTTATTTGCCATCTTTTATTTTATTTTTGGGTTTTGAATTAAATTGTGTGAATTTGGCTGTGTTTGGAATTTTCCTATATTATTTGTATTTTGTTTACAATTTTTAATTCTAGTTTCAGTAAATTAAACTATTTTCTTATTTTCCTAAGACAAATTATTTATTTTCATTTCCACTTTATTTTGTTTTGATTTTTATTTTATTTACTTGATTTTCTATTTGTTTATTTTGAATATATAGATTTGGAAATTCAAAGAGACAAATGTTTCATCTTTAACTTGTGACTTTTCATTTCCTAGTCTTTTCACTTGCCTTTGCCGTACAAAACTCCTTGTAGCCGTGCATTTCATTTGTAAAACTCACGTACAAACTTTTTCTCAACATCATTTCTCTCGGCATTCCAAAATTCTAAAAAAAATGTAAGTTCTAATGGCTTCCATCTCCTTATTTTCTCTTCTTTTCATTTGTTTTGCCTTGTTCATCTACATGTTTGCTCGGCCCTATCCACCATATTCTCCACCGGCCACCACCATCACTTCCTTCCCCTCATCATCCACGGCAACCATCTCCTCTTCCTCTGTCCAGACCAGGCCGTGACCACCAAGTGAAGCAAGCACCATAAAACTTTGCTAAAACTCCACAAACCCTTTGCAATTTTGCATAGCCGAGCCATAATTTCACCATCCCCTTCATTTTCACCTCAGCCATCACCCCTAGAACCAACACCACCTGCTGACTTCACCTCTGGCCATCACTTCAGCACTGACCTGACCTGTACCTAACCATGGTTGAGCCAAATATGACCCTAGGCCGAGCCTAGTTGTGCACCAAACCTTCCCCTTTTGCCTTGTCCTTTGACCTTCCCTACCTTGTACTCCAAAACTCATCACATTCCCATGTAGCCGTGCCTATGTGATGCCAAACCCGAGCCTTTACCACCAACAAATCATGATGGCCGAACAAAATAAACATGTATGGCCGAGCCATGTTGAGAGAAGGTCGAGCAATTGTGAGTTGAAAGCTTGGTGATGTCTTTTGTAAATTCTATTTCCATTTTTGTTTCAAGTAATCTATGTATTCTAAATATATTTATATTGCTTTGTTTATTGTTGTATACAAGATCAAAATCTTGGCTCTCTCCTCACTTGAAACTAAATCGTGCTGTATCGTGCTTTTTGGAATTTATCTGTGTTTGATTTGCTAACTCCAGCTTGAAAAGGTGAGTTATTCACGCTTGACATTCATACATATAGAACTGTGAAGTGATAACAAGTGAATGCGTAGAAATTGTTATATCATGTTATACCTGCCTGTGATATGAATTATATGATGTTAAACCCTGTTTATAAACTTGTCACATCATCTGATATTGTTATATTTTGTTATATTGTTTATTTTATTCTGTTTCTCACACTGCAAGTACCCTGTAGAATAGAATCACTATGGGTTGAAATGATACGTACCCGAACAGACTTTAGAATAAGGAAAAATCGTTACGGGCTGAAATGATAGGCCTGGACAATTTTTATTTATTTTTTATTGACTTGGGATTGCGGGTTTGAATGATAGAACCCGGATTTTTCTCTATAAATTACGGATTGAAATGATATCCGTATCACTTGACTTAGGCTGGAAAATACAGACCCGTGGTTATTTATATATTTTTTTTGGAAAATTTAAGTAATTTTGAAATGTAAATTATGATATTTTGATCTAAATTTAGTTTTAAAATAATTAAATAAAGTGTGAGTGATTTTTTTCTATAAGTTAAATTGTTAAATAAGTAAATGGTTAAATTGAAATTTGAAAAATATAACTTAATTTGAAAATGTGAGAGTTGTTTGAAAATGGAAGTTTAAGTTAAGAAAATAAAATAGGAATTAAGTTTTATTTATGAAATAGTAATTTAAATTTAAGTGTTAAGTTAATGATTAAAATACAAAGGATAGGAAAATTGTACACTTGGATTCAATAAATAAATTATTGGAAATTTGGTATTTTATTTATGAAATTTTACTTTATAAAATCTGAAGTTAAAGAGTATTTAAATGAACATTTTTGAAGTGGAAAATATGATTTTTAAGTTAAAATGGTTAAAGTTGATGTTTGATTGTTTCTGAAATTTTAGTATAAATCTGGAAATTGAATTAGTAGCACTTCAGAAATGCTATCATTTCTGAAATTAACTTAAAATCTGAAGTAAAAGATACTACAGCACTTTGTAAGGGCTGTGGTTGCTGCAGATGAACTAAAGGCTAAATCTAACTAAGGTCTATTGTGGCACTTGGTAAGTGTTGTGGTTGTAGAAACTAAACTAAAACCTGAAACTAATAAAAGAGCTACAGTAGCACCTGATAAGTGCTGCAGTTGGCCGAAATAAAAGCTTTATTAAGGTATCTGAACTACTGCAGCAATTTTGAAAAGGCTGTCTTTGCTGAATTGAATTGTTATCAAATATAACTTACTGCAGCATTTCCTAAGTGCTGCGAAAGCTGAAATTTCAATGTTTTGAAGTATTTAATTGAATAAATGTGTTCAGAAAAGGCTAAAATTTTGGGAATTTAATTTTTGATTTGAAGGTATAATGACTTTATCTTTAATGGTTTAAATGAATGATTTTAATTCGAAATTATAAACCATTTTGAAATTTTAACCGTGGGTACACTTCTTTGTATGCCATTTGATTTATTTGTGATTGTTTTGATGCACACCCTTGATTTGAGAGTGTGGCTAGAGGTGAGAGATTACTGCAGCTCTACGCTACCCTAGTCACATTAACACTGTTATTTTCATTGTATACTCTAATATGAACATTTCTATGATAGTATTTATTTCTACTTAATTGATAGTTTAACGGATCCTTAAAGGATGGGCGATCCCAAGCATCCTTTAAGTTATTGTGCATTGCTATTACAGTTCACTTGAGTTGGTTTACATTGTATAAGTATGTATTTCCTGACTCGAGTGTTTGTGTTTTACTTTGAGCTCGGGTCAGCCTGAGCAACACAGCTTTGGATTCATCTTCTGGAGCTAGAGATTTGTTGGAGCTTATTTGTCTATTGGTTCATCGATTTCTATTCCAGTTATTTCCTATTCAGTATTGTCTCTGTATTATTGATTTATGTATCCAGACTTCTATTGTATCCATTTTAAACTATGATATTTTGTATATGTTTTGAGAGTACGTATATAGTAGCTTCATGAACTACTATTGTATTTTATTTCCGCTGCGAGTTATTCTGATATTTTGTGTCTGTGATTCTGTGTTTGATTTTATTTGCTCCAAATTTTCTTGACAATCCACTGTTTTGATGTATTCAAGTCCGACATGTGTGGATTTATTGTCGATTTGAATGGTCCAAAATAGTGGGATGTTACAAATGACCACTTTTATTTTATGAAGAAACACTACAAATGAGAATTATATAAAATAATAGTAGATGCTAAACATGGAATGAGAAATATGATTTCAATTTCAAAATGTATTTTTATGTAAAACTATTTTCTATAAGATTTATTTCTTTGAGTTCAAGATATTTTATCATAAAGCTCTCTACTATGAACCAGTTATAGTAAATAAAATAAATAGTCTATATTAAATGGTTGAATGGAGCTTCATATTTCATACACTACTATAGTAATGGTGGAAATAATGGGAGCGTATCATATAACACTATTTGGCGACCGTATAAATTTATGAAATTGTTTTCATAAACATAACAGGTATTATTTATGAAATAATGCTATTTTTAGTATTGACTGAAAACATACATAGTTCTATCGTAATACGAATATTTTGGATATTCATTATAAAATAAAACTATAATAGTGGTATTTGTTTTCATAATAAAAGTGATGCATTGAAAATATATGAGTATCTAAAAATTTTGCAATTATTTTGAAATTATGGACTAAGCCACAGTTTGAGAAATATTTCTTTAATCATATGATTATGAATCATATGGTAGTAGTGAATTATATCTCAACAATAAAGGGTAAAGCACCCATTTATCGGGAGTGCAAAAGAGTTGGTGAACGGTAACACCCCGTAGAAATTAATAAGAAATAAATAAAATAAGATTTGATCAGTTAATTAAATAAGATTAGGCTAAAAATGAAATTTTTTCAAAAGTTTGAATTTGACCATGAAAGTAATGTCGTTGCGTTCGTGGCATTTTTTGATCAATTTCCATACAAAATATGTTGAAAATGGAGCTCAAACAGAAAAGTTATGGACGTTTGAAATTTTTGGATTCAAGATTATTTAAATAGAATTCATAATCAAATAGTTAAATAATTCTCAAATTTGAAATTCAAAAGGTAAAAGCAATTAGATATGAGGGTTAAATAATTGTTAAAATTAACGTTAACCCTAAAGGAGTAATAAAGGAATAAATTAATAAAACAACAGCAAAATAAATGCTCCTTAAAATAAATGAACTGATCGACCTCCTACCCTGGGTCAGTCGACCGCTAGCAGCTTACCAGTAAGGTGGGGGTGGTCGACCAGTGAACAAGTGACAGTTAGGGTCTGGTTGCAACATTAACTGTTCGGATTTTCTCATCTTAAACCGACTTAAATCCGACAGTTCTGGTGCATTTTGCAACACTCCTAATTTTTGATAACATTATTTAGGAGATTTAGTTAGATAAATTAAATAGAATAATGTAAATGTTAAGTGATAAGGGGATTGAGACTTGAATTAATTAATTAAGGTCATGCCTAATAAACTAATTAGTGGGCTTAAGAATGGTTTTGGGGTAAACAAATTACATAAGGATATAATTGTATTTGTCGCCCAATGACCCTTACATATTTATATATATTCGTTTCTTCCTTATTCTTCCCATTCACATCATTTTTAAAAAATGCAAACTAAAAGATAGAGGAACGGCCAACCACTAACATGAAGAAGAAATTCAAATTAAAAGCCAGAGAATCAAGCTTAGGGGAAATCAATCTCAATCCAATCTCCTTATTTAGATCAAGGTGAATAATAATTCCATCTCTATTTTGTTTTGAATCATGTATTTTCGGATTTAAGGGTAAATTCATTTTTATGATATATTGGATGATGATATGCTTGATTTTTGATTTAAACAAGATTGCTTAAAAGAGTTTTTGCACGGTTTTAAGCTAAAACTAAGATCTAATGATGTTTAAATGCCATGGGAAAATTTTATGTTATGAGAAACATGATTTTGGAGTTGGGTTTCAATTTTTATAATTTTCCAAGCTATGGAAAGATTATTATGAATTTTCAAAGGAAAATACGGTTCTTTGGGTTTATAAATTTATTTTGGAAAATATATGGAGAATTTGGGTCTGGAATTTTGTTGTGTTTGATAACATGATTAAAATGAATTTCTATAATTCTTGGAGATTTTTCCAAAGTGATTTGCTATGAAAATTAAATTATTTAAGAAGAGGGACTTCTCTGCAAAATTGGTTTTGTCTAATGGAAGAGCTTAATTGATTAACTAAACCATGGTTTAGATCTGATTAGCGACAGTTCTTTTTAGAAAAGAATTTGAAAAAGTTAAGGCAACCAATCTGGTTTTGACACGTGGTAGGTTAGTTAGAGAAAAGTTTACTTTATAAAGAACTAAACCAGGTTTACTCAGAAAATAGGTTCCGCCTGCTTTAGTATGCACCTTTCGACACAAAAGCTTCCGCCTTTATCTTATCTATCATGCTGAAATCAATACACAAGGTATCACCAAGATGGTACGTAGTGGATTGGAGGAAGGTGGAAGGTAAGGTGTCAAAAGCATAGCTTCCGAAGGAGTCGTAACCTTGGTTTGTTTTTAAAAGAAAAAGCATCCACCTTTGTTTTGATTTAGCCTTTGACAAAGTCGAAGCGTTTGGTTTCGTAAGAGGATTTAAAGAAGGTTTCGAAAGGTTGCCTTTAACTTAAGATTTCTTTCGACTAGGTTCCTTACTTATGAAAGAATGTTTTGAAAGAAGTGGTTCTGACCTAGTCAAAACCCTGCTGCCGTTCTATAGCCTTTCGATGGTGTTGAAAATATCAATGATGTCGGAAGGTACTTTGTTTTATAAAGTTTAAGCCACTTCCTATAGCTTTCGAAAGGGATTAGGGGTTTCGAAGGTGATGGTTTTGAAAAGGGTTTCGACGCCAACCTTCCAATGTTTTACCCAGATGTTTTATGCTTTCAAAAGAGATGGCGCCGACGCCATCAAATTTTCTCCAATATTTTTATATGATAAAGGATGGCTTCGAAACAGATGCTTTCGCCTATATTCAATTTGACCCAAATAATATTTGAAGTATAAACCTAATGCTTTCAAAAGGGGTACTTTCAATGATTTCGGAAAGGCTACTTCCAATGGTGTCGAAAGAGGTACTTTCAACTGGTTTCGAAGCTAAGCTTCTATAGTTAAATGCTAATACTTTAATATATTCGAAAGGTTTCGAAAGGTAGAATTTAAAGTATTACAAGGCAGGAACCTATTGTTTTTAAGAGCTTTCGAAGGACGTCATCCTATGAAGTCGAAAGCTAGGTTTCGAAGGTATCAAAAGGTTTTTATAACTCAAACTCTATTTTTAAAAGGAAAACCCCATGGAAATATTAAAGTAGTTTTTATAGTGGTTTTAAGAAGAAGCTATCTTTGATAAATTTAAACCCATAAGAGTGGTATTGCTATGTTGTTATGTTGCTTCTTCAAATATGAATATATTCACCTTATAAAAGGACCCATAACTACATTTTGGGGATAAAGGGTAGAAGAACAAGTTAGGTTAACCCAATAGTGAATATAAATTGATAAAACTCCTGAATGAGTAGAATTGCATCCAGGAGGTCAGGAAGACCAAAATATAGGATGCTAAAATATAAAAGAAAGATATTGGCAGGGGCCAATAGGTTCTCAGTAAGCCCATGAAAACTGTGTATAGGAAAAGGTATTGGCAGGGGCCAATAGTTTCATAGTTAGCCCATGAAAACTATGTAAAAATGAAGATGTCAGAAAGACAGGTTCATAGTTAGCCCATGAAAACTATGTATAAAGGAAGATGTCAGATAGACAGGTTCAAAGTAAGCCCATGAAAACTATGATTGGATATTGGCAGGGGCCAGTAGATTTGTAGTTAGCCCATGAAATCTATATCCGGATGAAATATTGACAGATGTCAATAGGTTCCTAGTCAACCCATGAAAACTAGGGTAAGAAGAAAGGATATTGGAGTTACTAATAGGTTCCTAGTCAACCCGTGAAAACTAGGATAAAAGTAAGATATTGGAGTTACCAATAGGTTCATAGTAATCCCATGAAAACTATGTAATTGGACAGGGAGTCCTTAAATTTTTAACCGGTTATTAGTCAGCCCATGAAAACTAATAGGTTAGTAGTAATCCTAGAAACTATAACTGAGACAGATAGTCTAAAATGAATAGGGATGGGTAATCCAGAATTTATTCATTTGTTTTAGCATATGATCATATTATACTGTTTTGGATTGTTTTAACCATTGTGGATGCAGGAGCACGGTATATGGTTTTATAAAGGTTTGAAGATATTATTGAGGGGAAAACCCATTCCACTAAGCGGCGTGGTCTCACTAGATATTTAAATGTTTTGAGATGGTAGATTATTATTCATACCAGGCTTTATGTCCAACTCGAAGTTTATGTTTTCTCCTTAAACTCTCGGGTACTCAATTGATTTTGAATAGTTTGAGAGTTGAGGTTTTCAGTTACCACTTAAGACGAATAAGCTTTCGGAGACGTGCAGGAGGCATGATAGCTATTTAGAGTTCTCTTTTCTTTTGATTCTGCTGTGTTGTTTGTAATGGAAAAGTTGTTATATTGCATGTATATACTCTGACCATCCAAGGGGACATCTTCATATGTCGCTCTTAGGCGTATGTTGTAATAAATATATTTTCTCTGAACTTTGCGAATTAGGGATTATGTAATGAATTGGAAATGTTTTGAGATGAAATGTGATTTTGTTTGAAGTTTAAATTTTTTCCATATTCATGTGTTTCTGTGTATCAATGAATCTAACATCGCCGTATTTGGTCGCCGAGGATTAATAACTATGGATGACTACGGCATCCGTAGCCATTAGTTTTGAGCCTCCAAATAGGGGGATGTTATAGCATTCCAACCACTATAAATAATAGCCTAGCCCCCTCACTTTTATTCACAATTTTTTGGGATACCTAGCGAAGCTTTACAGTTTCTCTCTTTAGATTTAGAAAAAAGATTTTTAGGGTTTCAGGTAATAAATTCTAGACGTTTATTACTTTATTTCTAATTCTATTCTCCTTCAATCCCTTAATTTCTAAATCTAATCTATATATAGATATACAAACTCCTTGTTGTATATATCTAAAAATGGAGATCTGAAAGAGATTATTGAAAGCATGACATATCCAAAAGGAGGAAGAGCTAATAGTGAGTGGAAATCTTAGTCTCACTATTTTAGTAATCGAATAGTATAGTGTGGATTTGATATATGCCTTCGGGAATTTTGGTTTACGAAAGCATCACATTAAAACCCCTAAATTTCCCCCAAAGCGAAATGTCAATTCTCAGGTCTCAATTGTTTTATATTGAAATAATGGAATTTGTGTACATTTTGCAGTTTCAATGTCTTGCCTTCTATTCCACTTCTTATCTTTTTCTTTGGATCTGATTAAGGGTTTTGATTAGGAAAGAGTGTGTAAGGTATGAGTTCTTATTCGTAGTTTGCACTGCCTATTTTCACAATTTGGATAGAAATTACCTTTTTTCTAATTTCATGTAAAAAGAAGCTGAAAGAGCGTAAAAGTATGTAAATTATAAGTTTCTATTATTGATTTATTCCATTGTTTTAACGTAAAATAAGTGGGTCTGGATTTTGTTTCTATACAAGTTTGTTGATTTGATTTTTGGATATATGATTTATGGTATATGTGTTAATAAGGAAATGGAACTTGTATAATTTTGAAGATTTGACGTTTAAACATTAGCTTAGAGCGTAAACTCCGCACGCTTAGAACTTACTAAGTTTATGTGCGTGCATGTGTATGCGTATTAACGTAAATGACGTATAATTATAACATACAAATGGCATAATCAATAGGTTATTAATTATTATTGCATACTGTTAGCACCAAAATTGGTCACTAACCTCGTAGAGAAAGATTGTGTAGAGATATAAGTGATGAAGATAAATTAAACAGAGAAGAGAATGCTAATTTAAATGCAGAAAGTAAGAACACCGGATTTATAGTGGTTCAGCATAACTGCCTACATCCACTTTGAGTTTTGATCTTTATTTCTTTCAAAAGTAGTTGAATACAGATACAATCCATATATTAATGACTTGAATACAAGTTTGAACCGAAAATAGTAAGTCTTGAAAGTGGCAGAGTCTCCCCATTGTTCTCCCAAAAAAGGTCCATTTCACTATGCCCCTGCCCCTCTATTTATAGACAAAGGTGGGTTGGACTTCTCTGGCGGGCCTGGTAGCTGAATAACTCGATCCAGATAGGCTGGTCCATGTGTGCCGAACCAATCAGGCCGAACAGTTGGGTGCCGAACCACTCTCCTTCTGCCGAACGAGGCGCTTGCTGTGTGGGAAGAGTAGGCCGAATAGCCATCGAAGCCGAACGTGTCTCCTGGCCGAGCGAAGTATCTGGCCGAACGTGTCTTTTGGCCGAACGAAGCCCCTTAGCCGAACGTGCCTTTAGGCCGAACGAAGCCCTTAGCCGAACGATGTCTTTAGGCCGAACAAAGCCCTTGGTCGGACGATGTCTCTGGCCGAACGATGCCTCTAGCCGAACGTTGCCTGATGCCGAGCGCTCCTGGATGCCGAGTACTCCTGGATGCCGAGTACTCCTAGATGCCGAGTACTCAGTTGCCTGGCCAAATCTCCAGGAAACACATACCTTCTTACGAAAGTAATTAATTATAAAGGCGAAATAAGAAGTTTTCTTATGAGGTCTTAACTATGGATGCGGTGAGATGTGTGATAATATATATACAATGTTATAAATTATGACTAAGTTATAAGGATGTAAGGTCAGTCAAAAGCACACGGAAGTCTGCCTAGCTAATTTCGCTACCAGTATTGTGACTTTGGGGCTGATGTGAAGCATCTCCTATAATAAGTAACTATAGATGATGCGAGGTTAGTCTTAAAATCTATAGGGTAAATCTGCCTGGCTAATCTGGCTATCGGTACCTATGAATAGTTAGACTAATGCAAGACGTCACTATGGGGTACGGGTCATAATACGGAAGATCTTCTTTAGGGATTGAAGGTATTAAGTGGATATGTGAAGACCTGTCTCTTCCCTATGTAGGAAGTAGTAAATGGTCGAGGTTATTGGCTAGGCACAATAGAGGATATCTCGAGAAAGGCCCGCTTCGATAAGAAGTATTAACTGGTCGAAGAGATTCAATGCAATATCAGCTAAGTAAGTACCAGTGAGTTGTCCGCCATGGAATAGGTATTAAATGACAGAGACCTATCTTAAATATAGGTATTAAATGGTCAAGAATCTGCCTAATTTCCATTAAAAGGTATTAAGTGACTTGGGTACTATCTCTTATATTGATAGGACATTATTGACGATAGATATGGGTTAATGGCCTGAAAGCGTAATGGTTATAGAATTTTATTGGGAAAACCATAGGGCTAAAAGTCGGAAAGACTTAGAATAATGTTGATATACAAAAGACATATTCCTATTTAAATTATATTTCCTAAGTACTATAATAGTAAGTGTAATGACCCTAAAATAAAATAAAATAAAATGACATATATTTATATTAGAAAATTCCGAGATATATATATATATATATATATATATAAGTTTATATATTGCATTTAAAACAGAAAAGAATTTGGCAATAAATAAAATTGCATGGGAGCTTTTGTTTGATAAAATGCAAGGAATTAAGGTAATTAAGAAAGGAATTGGAACTCAAAAAATAAGTATAGCTTTATGTCCAAAGAATTATGTAAATATATACAAATGGGGTGTTTTCTGTTTTATATAAAGGTAGAATAAAAATTAAATTAATAAAAAGGTTTATAAGTCTTATAGTTGTGCTAAAAATAATTAGCATAATATATGTGATTTTTATTTAAATATAGAAGGAGTTACTAATCTGACAAAGAGGCAGAAATATACATATGTATACATACAAAATCAAATAAAAATTTCCATATCTTATTTATTTCAAGCAAATAATATGAGTGAAGGATTTTAATAAGGTATGTTAGTATACATGATTGAATGGAGGTAATAGATAGGTAGAAAATACAAAGGAGATTTTTAGATTCCTTAAACTTATAAAAAGAAATGAATAAAGGATCACATGCATATGGCATGAACAAAATAGAAACATGAAAATAGCATGCAGTGTTTAAAATGTTCAACTCCCGAAATAACCAATTAAAGTAACCTGATGTGTGCATTTCCCATTTAGGACCACACAGGAATGAGATGTATGCATGAACAGCTAAGGGTATTAGGAGAATTACCCATTTTCCTAAACCCTAGAATGGATTTATAAATAACTGCACATAGCCAAAACCATCACTCTCTCGGGATCAAAAACAAAATAAAATAAACAAGGAAGAAACACTAGCTTGAGGCTTTGGGGGATTTGCTGTTCTAAGAAATTAAGGAAGTAAAAGGAAAAACATTAGGTGAGTATTTATCTTTTGTATGCAATGGCATTAAGTCCTATTGCAGGCAGCCTAGAATATTATGAGACATTTAAATCTCTGAATTAATTTTGTTATGGGTGATATGGATGTTTGTTTGTGCATTTTTTTTTGTTTGTTTGGAGTATTAATCTGTAAGTGGGCTTTTGGTGTTAACATGATTGGAGCATTCTTGTTCTATCTTAGTATCATTAAACATGGATATAGATTAAACAGGGGAACATGGGGTTGAATCAGAAAAATATACAAGCAGTTGTATCTTTCTGAAATATGAATGAAAGAAAAACTAAATTGGTCACTTGGGAGTTAGTCAATGATTTGCTTACTTCAGGTGGAAGCAAGTATATGCATGGTGCAACTGCACCCTGAGGCCTTTGTGTGTTGGAATAATTTAAACAACCTGGGAGTTTCCTTCACAATGCATACATAGTATTCATTTGACAAGGAGTTAAAGACCATAAAATAAATGGGGACAGGGGTATTAAAAATCTGGGTTATAAATATCCAGATATGGTGTTAATTTAATCAAGTTAAACTTGTTCATTGATTAGTTGCTGGGTGAAAATTTGGAGTATAAAACCTGGGTTTATTTATCTAGGTTTGGGGAGAATAAATCAAGAATTATACATATGTTTATCTTTACTATTTGCTGTGTATTTGTTTGAATAGATGAATGTGTTTTTTTGTATTACCTTGCATGAACCAAAACATGCTAAGTATAAACATCTGTTAAACTAGGAAGGCGCTGCAAGATTATGTTTTAAAATTATGAATATGTATACAAAATTGATAAATGCTCATACCAGTGAAAACTGACCCTTTTGGTTGCCCTTGCAATCATCTGGGTGTCTCAAAAATTCTTTGGGGCAGCTAAATGATTTGCTTGCAGGAAATTGAAGTTGGCTTGATCAGTAGAGAAGGCATTGGCTGCTAGAATAAATAAGAGAGACTTGTTTTTAAAATTTGCAGATGCATTGTAATGAAATTACTAGACACATTTTATTTCCTGTAATTGAAGTTACTTTTAGGAAACTTTTTAAGTATTTTGAGTTGAAGATATGTACTTAATCAAAACCTGTTATGAGTGATCATGAATGATGGTTGGTTAACTACAAATTTATTTTATGAATGTCTGATTTGGAGAAAATAAGGAGTTAGACATGTCATATACATATGATATGGATATATATATATTTGAACTCTGATTTTTATTGCTTATGTTTTGCCTTATGGAAAATTAAAAAGCTAAGGGGATTGATTTTTAATGAACACTCAAGATTTTAGTAGAATATTCAGGTGAGATGAATTTGTGCATGGCAGGTAAGTGATACTTGCATATGCACGAATTCTGGAAATTTGTAAGTAATTGAGTATTTAAGTTTAACCTCTGAGAAAACTTGTCAACAATTTTAGACGTCTAAGATCAAATTAGACGTATGTCATAATAATTTAGACGTCTGAGATCTAATTTAGACGTCTGTCAACAAAAATTTAGATGTCTGAATTTAGTTCAAAATGTTTTCTACTCTCTGTTTAAAATTTAGACACTCTGAGACGTCTGTCATAAAAATTTAGACGTCTGAGATCGAATCTAGACGTCTGTTATAAAAATTTAGACGTCTGAACTGCTGATTTTTCCTAATTTGCCTATTTTCGAGTAAATTTCCAAGGTTTATCGATTTTTGTCAATCCAACTTATTGTTATTAATTATTATCAACTTTGATAACTATCATGAGATCAAGTAAATACTATTTTAGAGTTAAATAGAATTATCTAGGCAAGATAAATATATATAAGTGTTAGAATTTGTCAAAGTGCACTTATGGCGGTAGAACAAGACTTAGAAAAGAAATAAGTGGCTATGTCAATAGCTTGTATGGTAGTTTGATTTCTATTTGATTTAAATTCCCTCTGTTAAAAAAAATATAATAATAATAAAGAAACAATTGTATATCATCAAATATACAATTGACTTAGTTTGTTTGTACACTGATATGATTATATTGGTAAAACCAGGGTCTTGGGAAAAATATTTGGAAATTATATAAATATTCAAATATAAAAGAATTGGGGTTTAGTGGTGAATGCCTCTTGTATAAAAAAAACTATGTGTTTTAGAGTGAGGGTCACCACAGTTTGGTATCAGAGCTATGTTTTAAATAACATAGTAAATGTTGTTGTATGCATATGGATGCTTGAATGCATTGTTTGAATTATTGATGTTGAATGCTTTTGTTTTATGACTGAATAAAATATATATATATATATATATAAATGTGTACATGTGATACATGCACAGTGTGCATAGAAATGAAAATGAACCAAGTAAAGACACCAAAAATGATAGGGGTAAATAAACTAATGTAAAAATCATATTTATAGCATTATGGTAGGACCAAGGCACCATACAGGTGCAGGATCATCACGAGAGCCACCTGTGATGAGCATGGAGGATTTTGTGAGAGCTTTAAGGGATGGAATGGCACCAAGGCAAGACAATCCTCATGAAGAACTCTCCAAACTGCTAAAGACATGTACCACTTTGGGAGGAAAGGATTTTGAAGGTACTGAAGGAGCTATAGGTGTTCAAACTTGGATAAGAACTATGGAGAGGGTCTTCACAGATATGCAAATCAATGACCAGAGGAAGAGACAGATAGCTTCAAGGAAATTGAAGGGGGTTGCACTGGATTGGTGGGAAGTTGTGACAGCAGGAAGACAAGAGGATACTATCACTTGGAATGATTTCAAGGACATGCTTGAGGCCAGATTTGTCCCAGCATCTGCCAAGGCCACACTGCTTGAAGACTTTATCAGATTAAGGCAAGGAAGCATGAGTGTGAATGAATACACTCAGAAGTTTGAAGCATTATCCAAGTATGGACTGGTGTTAATAGGGAATGCAGAAGCAAAGAATGCAAGGTACATTCAAGGCTTGAACCCTAGTCTGTCAAGGGCAATGTTGCCATACAAAGACAAAACCTTTGATCAAGTAATTGATCTAACTCTCTCATTTGAGCAACATGACACTACAAGAGAAAAGTTCAGGAATATGAAGCTCAATAAGAAGGGTGGTCAGAACAAAGTGCAACCTTATGACAAGAGAAATGTAAGTAAAGGAGTTAAGAAAGGGGAAGGAGCAATAGCACCTGAAAGCAAGAGATTCACTCATTGTTTTAATTGTGGAAAAGCTGGACATTATAGTAACCAATGCCCTGACCCTAAAATACCTAGAGGAGGCTGTTATAAATGTGGAAAGATGGGTCATCTCAAGAAGGATTGCCCAGAAACCAATAGGGGAACAGCAAGGGTAGGAGCATTGGCAGCAAATAACACTGGGAATGTTGGGCAACTTGAAGGTATAATTTTTATTCATACCCAACCAATATCAGTAATATATGACACTGGTGCCTCACATTCACTAATATCTTTGGAAATTGTAAAGAAGTTAACACTTTCTTGTGTTTCTATTGATCAACCCTTAATTGTACACAGTCACATAGGGAGTCATTGCATGTTGGGGATGAAGTGCATGGGTCTGAAATTAATTATAGGGGGTTATGAATTTAATTCAGATCTATATACCTTAAATTATCCTGGTATTGGGATTATTTTGGGGGTAGATTGGTTAATGAGAAATAAAGCAATTTTAAATTTAGAAAACCTTACTATTTCTTTGGAAACTAATGAAGGCAAAAGAATTACCATCTTAAGTGAAATAGCAAAGAATGCATGTTTTAATAAAATTTGGAGTATTAATGAAGTTCAAAAGGAATTAAAAATAGAGGAAATCCCAGTAGTAAATGGATATATAGATGTGTTTGGAGAAGTAAAGGGAGTTCCTCAAAACAGACCAGTTGAATTTAAAATAAAATTAATTCCTGGAACAAATCCAATCATTAAGAAGCCTTATAGAATGGGTCCAAAAGAGTTGGTAGAATTAAAACATCAACTAGAAGAATTAGAAGAGAAAGGATTCATAAGATCAAGTAGTTCCAGTTGGGGTTCCCCAGTGCTTTTTGTTAAGAAACATGATGGAACAATGAGGTTGTGTGTAGACTATAGGGATTTAAACAAGGTAACTATTAAAAAAAGTACCCACTGCCTAGAATAGTTGATCTATTTGATCAATTGCATGGGGCTAGAATATTTTCAAGGCTAGACTTAGCCTCTGGATTTCACCAAATGAAAGTTGCAGAGGAAAGCATTGAGTACACAGCCTTCAATACAAGGTATGGCCTTTATGAATTTCTAGTAATGCCATTTGGCTTGACCAATGCTCCCTCCTATTTTGTAGACTTGATGAATAGAATTTTTAGAGACTTTTTGGATAAGTTTGTCTTGGTATTTATAGATGACATATTAATTTATTCAAAGTCAGAAAATGATCATGCTATGAACCTACATTTAGTATTATCCAGACTTAGAGAGCATGAATTAAAAGCCAAGTATTCAAAGTGTGCATTTTGGCAACATGAAGTAAAGTTCTTAGGACACATAGTGTCACAGCAGGGAGTAAGTGTAGATCCAAGCAAGGTCATTGTAGTTCAATCATGGAGTAGACCCAAAACAGTGACTGAGGTGAGGTCATTCTTAGGTTTGGCAGGGTATTATAGGAGGTTCATCAAGGATTTTTCAAGAATAGCCGCACCAATGACCAAACTAACCAAGAAGAACCATACATATGTGTGGACTGAGCAGTGTGAACAAGCTTTTGAGAAATTGAAGCAAGCATTGGTGGAAGCTCATGTCCTACTAATCCCAGAAGCAAATGAAGGAATGGTTGTATACACTGATGCTAGTGGATCTGGGTTAGGTGCAGTGCTTATGCAACATGGCAAGGTAGTGGCATATGCATCAAGACAGCTTAAACCTAATGAAACCAAATATGCAACTCATGATCTAGAATTAGCTGCAATAGTGTTTGCACTAAAACTATGGAGGCATTATTTGCTTGGGGCAAAATTTGAATTATTCACAGATCATCAAGCATTGAAATATTTATTTTCTCAAAAAGATTTAAATATGAGGCAAGCAAGGTGGTTGGAGTTTCTAGCTGCATATGATTTAGATATATTGTACACTCCTGGAAAAGCTAATAGAGTAGCAGATGCTTTGAGCAGAAATCATGTTAGATTAGCCAGTTTGATGATTGATGAGTTTAAAAATCTTGCAGTGCTTGGGGAGGCAGATATATACAACAAGGATGCAGTGAATTTTAAAGAACATGGTGATATGGTGGAGTATGGTACACTGGGAATAATCACAGTGAAGTCTAATCTGGTGGAGAAAGTTGGTAGCATGCAAGATCAAGATCAAAGTCTAAAGGAGAAGAAAGAAATGTTATTAAATAACATTGAGTCAGAGAATTTTAAAATAGATTCCCAAGGTTATTTGAGGAAAAATGATAAGCTCTGTGTACCAAACATTGCAGAGTTGAAGGAAGAAATCATGAATGAGCATCACAAGACCAGGTACACCATACACCCTGGTGGTACTAAAATGTATCATGATTTAAAAAGAGGCTACTGGTGGGCAGGAATGAAGCAAGCAGTGGCAAGATATGTGGCAAAGTGTTCCACATGTCAACAAATTAAAGCAGACTACCAAAAGCCTTCTGGCATGTTGCAACCTTTGGAGGTACCTCAGTGGAAATGGGAAAGTATTTCCATGGATTTTGTGGATGGTTTGCCTAGAACTAAGAAAGGCAATGATAGTATATGGGTAATTGTTGATAGACTAACCAAATCAGCTCACTTTGTCCCTATCAGGTCAGATAGAAATGCATCTAAGCTTGCACAATTGTTCATTAAAGAAGTGGTGAGGTTACATGGTATACCCAAGACTATTGTAAGTGATAGAGACACTTTGTTCACCTCAAGATTTTGGGAAAGTTTCCAAGAAGCAATGGGAACACAACTTTGTTTAAGCACTGCCTACCATCCTCAAAGTGATGGGAAAACAGAGATAGTGAATAAAATATTGGAAGATTTACTTAGAGCATGTGTGCTTGATTTTGGGGGTAATTGGGAGGATCATATTCACTTGGCAGAATTCACTTACAACAATAGCTATCAATCAACAATAGGAATGGCTCCCTTTGAAGCCTTGTATGGGAGACCTTGCATGTCACCTGCCTGTTGGTTGGAAGCAGGAGAGGGTGTAATGTTGGGGCCAGACCATGTTAAAGAAACTTCCAACATGATTGAATTGATTAGGCATAGAATGAAGGCAGCACAATCAAGACAAAAGTCTTATGCAGATAGAAAAAGGAAGCCAATGGAGTTTGAAGTAGGAGAGCATGTTTTTCTGAAAGTATCACCAATGAAGAAAGTGTTCAGGTTTGGAAAATCTGGTAAACTATCACCAAGATTTGTAGGACCATATGAAATTATGCAGAGAATTGGTGCTATGGCCTACAGACTTAAGTTACCTGAGGAGTTGAGTGGTGTGCATCCTGTATTTCATGTTTCTCAATTGAGAAAATGGGTGCATGATGAAGGAGCAATTCTGGAGTCACCTACTCAAGTTCAAGTCCAGAAGAATTTGGTTTATACAAATGAACCAGTAGGGATAGTTGCCAAGGAAGAGAAAAAGTTGAGGAACAAGGTGATCAAACTGGTGAAAATCTAATGGAGCTTGGACACTAATGATTGTACATGGGAGGTTGAAGACAAAATGAGGGCTAAATACCCCAATTTGTTTACTGGTGGAGAGGTATGTTTAAGTAGCCTAAGATAATTTTTCTAAATGTATTTATATATTGTTTGTTTCCATAAAATATGAGTATGGGGTTATGGAGTTAAAACAGGCTATGGATTAGTGATTTTAATTGGAGAAAATAGGTGAAATTATGGGGACATAATTCCTTTAAGGGGGAGGATATGTAATGACCCTAAAATAAAATAAAATAAAATGACATATATTTATATTAGAAAATTCCGAGATATATATATATATATATAAGTATATATATTGCATTGAAAACAGAAAAGAATTTGGCAATAAATAAAATTGCATGGGAGCTTCTGTTTGATAAAATGCAAGGAATTAAGGTAATTAAGAAAGGAATTGGAACTCAAAAAATAAGTATAGCTTTATGTCCAAAGAATTATGTAAATATATACAAATGGGGTGTTTTCTGTTTTATATAAAGGTAGAATAAAAATTAAATTAATAAAAAGGTTTATAAGTCTTATAGTTGTGCTAAAAATAATTAGCATAATATATGTGGTTTTTATTTAAATATAGAAGGAGTTACTGATCTGACAAAGAGGCAGAAATATACATATGTATACATACAAAATCAAATAAAAATTTCCATATCTTATTTATTTCAAGCAAATAATATGAGTGAATGATTTTAATAAGGTATGTTAGTATACATGATTGAATGGAGGTAATAGATAGGTAGAAAATACAAAGGAGATTTTTAGATTCCTTAAACTTATAAAAAGAAATGAATAAAGGATCACATGCATATGGCATGAACAAAATAGAAACATGAAAATAGCATGCAGTGTTTAAAATGTTCAACTCCCGAAATAACCAATTAAAGTAACCTGATGTGTGCATTTCCCATTTAGGACCACACAGGAATGAGATGTATGCATGAACAGCTAAGGGTATTAGGAGAATTACCCATTTTCTTAAACCCTAGAATGGATTTATAAATAACTGCACATAGCCAAAACCATCACTCTCTCGGGATCAAAAACAAAATAAAATAAACAAGGAAGAAACACTAGCTTGAGGCTTTGGGGGATTTGCTGTTCTAAGAAATTAAGGCAGTAAAAGGAAAAACATTAGGTGAGTATTTATCTTTTGTATGCAATGGCATTAAGTCCTATTGCAGGCAGCCTAGAATATTATGAGACATTTAAATCTCTGAATTAATTTTGTTATGGGTGATATGGATGTTTGTTTGTGCATTTTTTTTGTTTGTTTGGAGTATTAATCTGTAAGTGGGCTTTTGGTGTTAACATGATTGGAGCATTCTTGTTCTATCTTAGTATCATTAAACATGGATATAGATTAAACAGGGGAACATGGGGTTGAATCAGAAAAATATACAAGCAGTTGTATCTTTCTGAAATATGAATGAAAGAAAAACTAAATTGGTCACTTGGTAGTTAGTCAATGATTTGCTTACTTCAGGTGGAAGCAAGTATATGCATGGTGCAACTGCACCCTGAGGCCTTTGTGTGTTGGAATAATTTAAACAACCTGGGAGTTTCCTTCACAATGCATACATAGTATTCATTTGACAAGGAGTTAAAGACCATAAAATAAATGGGGACAGGGGTATTAAAAATCTGGGTTATAAATATCCAGATATGGTGTTAATTTAATCAAGTTAAACTTGTTCATTGATTAGTTGCTGGGTGAAAATTTGGAGTATAAAACCTGGGTTTATTTATCTAGGTTTGGGGAGAATAAATCAAGAATTATACATATGTTTATCTTTACTATTTGCTGTGTATTTGTTTGAATAGATGAATGTGTTTTTTTGTATTACCTTGCATGAACCAAAACATGCTAAGTATAAACATCTGTTAAACTAGGAAGGCACTGCAAGATTATGTTTTAAAATTATGAATATGTATACAAAATTGATAAATGCTCATACCAGTGAAAACTGACCCTTTTGGTTGCCCTTGCAATCATCTGGGTGTCTCAAAAATTCTTTGGGGCAGCTAAATGATTTGCTTGCAGGAAATTGAAGTTGGCTTGATGAGTAGAGAAGGCATTGGCTGCTAGAATAAATAAGAGAGACTTGTTTTTAAAATTTGCAGATGCATTGTAATGAAATTACTAGACACATTTTATTTCCTGTAATTGAAGTTACTTTTAGGAAACTTTTTAAGTATTTTGAGTTGAAGATATGTACTTAATCAAAACCTGTTATGAGTGATCATGAATGATGGTTGGTTAACTACAAATTTATTTTATGAATGTCTGAGTTGGAGAAAATAAGGAGTTAGACATGTCATATACATATGATATGGATATATATATATATTTGAACTTTGATTTTTATTGCTTATGTTTTGCCTTATGGAAAATTAAAAAGCTAAGGGGATTGATTTTTAATGAACACTCAAGATTTTAGTAGAATATTCAGGTGAGATGAATTTGTGCATGGCAGGTAAGTGATACTTGCATATGCACGAATTCTGGAAATTTGTAAGTAATTGAGTATTTAAGTTTAACCTCTGAGAAAACTTGTCAACAATTTTAGACGTCTAAGATCAAATTAGACGTCTGTCATAATAATTTAGACGTCTAAGATCTAATTTAGACGTCTATCAACAAAAATTTAGATGTCTGAATTTAGTTCAAAATGTTTTCTACTCTCTGTTTATAATTTAGACACTCTGAGACGTCTGTCATAAAAATTTAGACGTCTGAGATCGAATCTAGACGTCTGTTATAAAAATTTAGACGTCTGAACTGCTGATTTTGCCTAATTTGCCTATTTTCGAGTAAATTTCCAAGGTTTATCGATTTTTGTCAATCCAACTTATTGTTATTAATTATTATCAACTTTGATAACTATCATGAGATCAAGTAAATACTATTTTAGAGTTAAATAGAATTATCTAGGCAAGATAAATATATATAAGTGTTAGAATTTGTCAAAGTGCACCTATGGCAGTAGAACAAGACTTAGAAAAGAAATAAGTGGCTATGTCAATAGCTTGTATGGTAGTTTGATTTCTATTTGATTTAAATTCCCTCTGATAAAAAAATATATATATAATAATAATAAAGAAACAATTGTATATCATCAAATATACAATTGACTTAGTTTGTTTGTACACTGATATGATTATATTGGTAAAACCAGGGTCTTGGGAAAAATATTTGGAAATTATATAAATATTCAAATATAAAAGAATTGGGGTTTAGTGGTGAATGCCTCTTGTATATAAAAAAAACTATGTGTTTTAGAGTGAGGGTCACCACAGTAAGGCTTGAGATTTTTATTCACCAGACATATGTTGTTCTGACTCCCTCCTCATTATAACACAAGTTAGGAATGACGATGCTGAAGGCGAGGAGGAAACTTGTGGCAGTTATCTATTTATCTACTCATGTTATTTTCTGATGTACCCATTGAAAACAATGTTATATTTTGAAATTGTTGTACTACAAATATAAGATGGTTGTTATTGGTTCTATGTTATGTATTTTATGACATTTCGATTTTAAATAAAATGGGTATTGTTTCTGTTATTATATTTTAACCTTCCGCTATAAGTTCTGAATGTGTAGATAAATAGCTTTGTATTGTTCTTTATACAGGAATGGGTCTAAGTTTCGGTAGGCCTTTTTTGAGTTGAAATTTAGGTCCATTTCAGGATAGGTTGTTGCAATTGGTATCAGAGCTTAGGTTACCCAATCAACGGGAATAAGTTTACGTAAAAGAGGCAGACTTGTTATTTTTGAAAGGGTTTTTTCAGAAACCCCTATTATATATATACACTATTTTTAACCTACACAAAAACACTAATCAAATCTTTATTTCAGCATATAATACTATCTTAGGTCATTGTAACCGAAATTTTAACCTACAGATAGTAGATTATGGCTTAAAATCCTTCTTCTGAGACTGAGAATCCCGCCCAAGGAATGCCCCTCATTTGAGGGATGCCCGAATAGTTTAAACAATACCTCAGGCATGTAGGACAGTCCCTATCCCTCATTAAGCTGCACCGGTGGCACCTGTTGCCTCGCCTGCCGAAGCAGCACCTCGCCTATTTGACTTCCCTAAATTATGTAGGGATTTTTTTAATATGGGAGAAAGAGTGTTTAGGAAAAAAAGGGTTCATGGAGACAAAGACAATGATAAATGACTGGAGAGGATATTTTGAGAGCTTGGTTGGGAGGATTAGATGAAGCAAAGAATGATAGCTTGGCACCTTAAGGGAGAGGCCATAGATTAGTGGAATATTGTTTCTAAGGAGAATGATGATAGGAATGTACACTGGGATGAGTTCAACAACTGAATTAAGTCATTGTTTATGTCGAGAGTAGAAGTGATCTTTTAATTAGAAAGCTTTATACAACTTAGGCTAGGAGACTCCACTCTAAAGGAGTATATTAGTGAATTCACAGTGCTAGCTAAGTTTGGAATGAATTTGATAGATACACCCATGAAAAATGCCATTAAGTTTGTCAAAGGACTAAACTCCCCACTTAGAGAATTATTATTGACCAAAGTGCCCGTTGGCACCATAAATGAGATGCTGGTTGAAATGGCTTTGTTGTAGACAACTAGTGCAGAGAAGAAAGAGAAGTAGAAAGAGAAGGGAAGACCTACTAAAAACCAAGGAGGTGCCAAGAAGGGAAATTTTTGGGCAAATAAAAAGTCAAAATGAAAGTTTAAGAAAGAAGGTAAGGGGTGTAAGATATGCCAAAAGAAAGAAATATTGCCAAGGCCTATAGAGTGAATCTATTAAAGGAAGCTTCAAGGGAAAGTGTTATCTCTGCCACGAAGTGGGGCACTTCAAAAATCAATGTCTAAAGCCAGTGAAGGAAGGGTAGAGTGGATAAGCCTACGCCATTGAGGTTGTCCCTACTTCGAGTACACTACCTATGACGACCGCCCATGACCCCTGCACCGAATCTAGAGATAGTGCGCTGTAAAGTGTGCCAGGCGACCATGGACGATTGTCAAGGTAAGATTAAAACAACAGAATCTATCGTATTACTCACAGCGCATGGACAAAATACAATAGAACATATGTATAGTGAAGCTTTACAGAACAAAATGACATCTTATAAAACTCCATAATAGTTGAATACAAGCATTCATATAGTCAATACATCCAGCCTCACTACATATCTCTCAGAGAAAACAAAACAGCGGAACATCCAGTACATATAATAAGAAGATAATATGCAACCCTCCAGCTCGTCTTCGATATCAGTATCGTGAGAAGAGAACAGCACCTGTCACCTGCTACCTAGTCTGCCCGTCCCAAAATGGACGAACAGCCCAAGGCAATAAGAATTAAAACATAAAGCCTTGAGTCAGACAACAGTCTTAGTGAGCAGTAAATTAACTAACAACATACCAAAAGAGCATAAAGGAAAAGGAATAGGAATACAACCCTCCCACTCCAACCTCATTCTACAGTGATAGCCCCCCAGACACACACTAAGCAGAAGCAAATATAGCAGAGCATACAATTTAAGGTAAAGCAATTGTCTCTCGAGTCAAGAGCGATGTTTTCCAAGTACAAATCCCAAGGTCTAAAACCAAGGTCAGATAAGCACCCAGGAAATACCGCTCTTGAGACCGAATGACGATACAACCAAACATCCATGACTCGGCTATCACTGTTATCATTGTTGCGATATCACCGTTAATTGAATGACCGGCACATTCTTTCAGCCGTCCGTCAAGGGCTAATGGTAACCCCGGTTCTAGACATAACTCCCGCACGTCATCGTGACCCGTGCCTAGGATTATCGAATCTACCCAGAGTACTCGACCATCAACTTAGTCTTTTGGGCGTCCCCATGTACTCTTGCTTAGAGCATACTAGAACCTTCAACAACGATGAGATCTCAACCTCCTAGTCATCCTCCTCGACGACTATTGCCATACTAGCTCAAGCGCCTCTCGAGCATCCATTATCCTCAACTCGAATCATATCACCGAGTTATCAACATGCTTGGAATGATCCCGCCTGGATTAGACCAAGTCTTCATCATATGATGCCTCGCTTCATTACATCCTCGCAAAGCTTCATCTCAACTTCACATCATCAAATCTATGCATAGGAGCTTCATCATCCCGCTACATATGCCACGAGCAGCTTTTCCAATTCAAGAGCCTTTCCTTTAGCTTTTGAATCACCTTTGGTCTAAATCTAATCATCAATCATCTAGTACATAACAATCAATCAAATCAAACATCAATCCAAGCAATCAAGCATTCAAATATGATCTAAGTAGACAATTATAACAATAATGGCATTTTCGTAATTAAAGAGTTGAAAGTCCAATAAGCATGAAAACATGGATTACATCTCTACAAACTTGATGAATGAACTTGCATAGGTTAACATATGATAAAATGGATGTAACATCATCATGAACAATGGATCTATATGGATCTACACATAGGATGAAGAAAATGCATGGAAATCACTATTTTAACACCAAATCGGGCCAACAATCCGATATACTCCTTTGGATCCGTGTGAGAGATAATCACCACTCACCAAATCACCTAAACAACCTCAAATCAACACACTCCAGATCTGGACAGCGAAGGGTGAAGCTAGATCTACCACAAATCCGCTTCAAATGAAGAAATCTCTCTTGAAAAGATGAAGATCTTCAACCTAAGCTCTTGAATCTTCAATCTTGATCTTCGATTTGGATGGATGGAAGCACTAGATTAGAGTGGAGAAAAGAAGTGAAGAAGTGTAGAAGTCGAGCTCTCAAAATGGCAGCACTTCGTCGCTTCAAAATCCGGATCCCAAAAAGTGAGAACAACCCCTCCTATTTATAGCAGAAATTTCCTTAAGTCGCTTAACACGGCTATCTCCCTAGGTCGTTTCCGACCTAAGACTCTCCGACCTAAGCTTCTCCGACCTAACAGATAGATCTACGCGACCTAACACAAACTATCCTAGCGACCTAACAACTTAGCAATCTACGCGACCTAACAGATGTACGACTTAACTCCTTTGCGACCTAACACTTAGGAAACCCAGCGACCTAACAACCTAACGACCTAACTACCTAAGACTCAGTTGGGTTGCGACCTAACACAAGTCGACCTAAAACAACACACGACCTAACACTTAGCCTAACTCCTAAGGTCGCCAACTTGTTAACTCCTTAGGTCGCCAACTTGTTAACTCCTTAGGTCGCCAACACGGAACCACTAGGTCGCTAACTCAGAACCACTAGGTCGCTAACTCAGAACCACTAGGTCGCTAACTCGGCAACTACTAGGTCGCTAACTCGGCAACTACTAGGTCGCTAACTCGGCAACTACTAGGTCGCTAACTCGGCAACTACTAGGTCGCTAACTCGGCAACTACTAGGTCGCTAACTCGGCAACTACTAGGTCGCTAACTCGGCAACTACTAGGTCGCTAACTCGGCAACTACTAGGTCGCTAACTCTCCCAGCCGACCTAACACTTAACAAAACTTAGGTCGCTCACAACATTTTTCTTAAGTCGCAGACCTTCTCTAAGTTGCCAACAACCCTTAGGTCGCGTACGACCTAGGACTTAGACAAATCTGCCTAAAAATCTGAAATGACATGAAAGTGCTAAAATTCCAGATTTTGACGAACATGTCGATCCGTAAAAATACGGGTCGTTACATTCTCTCCCCCTTAGAAATTTCGCCCCCGAAATTCCAAGCAATCAAAACTATTCTGTACGCCTACCATCCATAACAATCAACAAACCATGCATCCAATTCTAACTTAGCGTACAGAATTCTAAAACTTAGAACAAGTTACAATATCGCGAGATGAGACGACACCTTAGGGCCATACCTTGAAGAGTTCAGGATGAGCTGCCTTCATCCTCTCTTCCACTTCCCACGTACAGTCGTTATCATCATCACTCCATTGTATCTTGAGCAACTTAACTACCTTCCTCCTAAGCTGTTTCGTGTCGGTTTCAACAACACGAAGCGGCTTACGAGGTCTTCTATCAACTGGATCAACTTCTAAGTCTTCACAGCTATCAGCAGAAATCACCGTACTCGAGTCGTGCACATACTTCCGTAGATATGATACATGAAAAACATTGTGCACACTCGACATCTTCTCTGGTAACTCCAATCTGTAAGCGAGCTTTCCGATTCGCTCGATAATCGGGAATGGTCCAACAAATCTCGGAGTCAACTTTCCTTTCTTTCCAAATCGAATAACATTCTTCAGTGGAGAAATCTTCACAAAAACCATATCTCCTACATCGAATTCCAAATCCTTTCGACGCTTATCGGCATAACTCTTCTGACGATCTTGGGCTGCTTTCATTCGTTGCCGAATGATCTCTATACAATCTGAAGTCTGCCGAATCATCTCTGGCCCAAGCATCAGCTTTTCTCCAGTTTCCAACCAACATGTCGGAGAGTTACACGGTCTTCCATACAACGCCTCATACGGTGCCATACCAATACTTGACTGGTAACTGTTGTTGTACGCAAACTCCACCAAATGAAGGTGATCTTCCCATGATCCTCCGAAATCTAAAACACAGGCTCTGAGGAGATCTTCCAAAACTCGGTTGACTCTCTCAGTCTGGCCATCTGTCTGAGGGTGATAAGCTGTACTCAAACACAACTCGGTTCCCAAGACTTCCTGGAAGCTCTTCCAAAATCCACTAGTGAACAATGGGTCTCGATCGCTCACTATACTCTTCGGAACCCCATGGAATCGAACTATCCACTTAACATACAACTCAGCCAACTTTGATGCCGTTCTAGTCGATCGAACAGGAATGAATCGTGCACTCTTAGTCAGACGATCCACAATGACCCAAATTCCTTCATTTCCCGTTCTGGTTCTAGGCAATCCATCAATAAAATCCATCGACACTTGTTCCCACTTCCATGTAGGAACTTCTAAGGGCTGAAGCAATCCACTTGGCTTCTTCTGTTCGGCTTTAACCAACTGGCAATTCATACACTTGGAAATGAAATCTCCAACATCCTTCTTCATGCCTTCCCAGTAGTAGGTTCTCTTCATATCCCGATACATCTTGTTTCCTCCTGGATGAATTGTCAGCTTCGAGTGATGACTTTCCTTCAGAACTTCACTCCTCAATTCATCTATATCGGGAACAACTAGTCGTCCTTGCTTCCGAAGCCAACCTTCTCTATCGACCTCGAATCCTTTATCCTTTTCTGGATCCAATCCAGATTCCAATCCACGGATAATCTTGACAAGCTTATCATCTCGCTTTTGGCCCTCGCCAATCCTTTCCACAAGAGTGGGTCTTATCGATAAGTTTGCCAACATCTCAGGTTCCAATTCACATCTAGGCCTGAAGTCAAATCCAGCTAAATACTCGAGACTCTTCCATTCAGAAAACATGGCTCCCAATCCTGCATGTCTTCGACTTAACGCATCTGCCACTGCGTTACCTTTTCCCGGAGTATAAGCTATTCCAAAATCATATGATGCCAAAAATTCTAGCCAACGTTGCTGCCGAAGATTCAAATCCTTCTGGGAGAAAAGATACTTCAACGACTTATGATCTGTAAACAACTCGAATCGAACTCCCAACAGATAATGCCTCCACATCTTCAGAGCAAATACAATCGCCGCTAACTCCAAATCATGAGTTGGGTAATTCCTTTCATGCGGCTTCAGTTGTCGACTGGCATACGCAACAACTTTATCCTTCTGCATCAGCACTGCTCCAAGTCCAGTACCACACGCGTCGGTGTAAACCACCATCTCATCATTCCCACTTGGAATAGTCAAAACAGGAGCACTCGTCAATCTCTCTTTCAGGATTCCGAAAGCTTGCTCACACTTAGCATCCCAACTGAACACTTGGTTCTTTTTCGTCAATCCTGTTAACGGTGCAGCTATCTTGGAGAAGTCTTTGATAAACCGTCGATAATATCCTGCTAATCCAAGAAAACTTCTCACATCAGATGCATTCTTAGGTCTAACCCAATCCTGGATTGCTGCCACCTTAGCGGGATCAACCGCTATTCCATTTCCAGAAATCACATGGCCTAAGAACCTCACTTCACTCTTCCAGAAGTGACACTTCGAAAACTTAGCCTTCAGCTGATGTTTCCGTAAGATCTCCAAAACAATACGCAAGTGCGTCTTGTGCTCTTCCTCCGTTCTGGAATAAATCAGAATATCATCCACGAACACAAGTACGAACTTGTTCAACTGATCTCTGAACACTCTATTCATAAGATCCACAAAATATGCTGGCGCGTTAGTCAATCCAAACGGCATTACCAGCCACTCAAAGAAACCGGATGGTGTCCTAAAAGCAGTCTTCGGCACACTATCCTTAGCCACTCTCAACTGGTGAAATCCCGTTGCCAAATCCATTTGAGAAAACACCTTAGCCTCGTGAAGCTGATCAAACAAGTCATCTATTCTCGGCAATGGATACTTGTTCTTCTTAGTCACCTTATTCAGCTCACGATAATCCACACACAATCTCAACGATCCATCTGCCTTGGTTGCAAACACAACTGGTGCACCCCACTCGGACACACTACGCCGAATGAATCCTTTCTGCAAAAGATCATCAACTTGCACCCTCAACTCTTGCTGTTCCCTAGGCGCCATCCGCCTAAGAGGCATCACAACAGGTCTGGCTCCTTCAACTAGATCTATACGAAACTCGATCTCTCTATGCGGCGGCAACCCTTTGACTTCGTCAAAGACATCCTCGAATCCATTTGCGATTGGCACTAAAGACAGTCCATCCCGTGGAACAACTAGCGAATACATGAAGCTCATGAAGACGCCTTCCTCATGCTTACATCGTATCACAATCTTTCGCCCTTCCACATTCTCGACTGTCACCTCTAGCCTCTCACAATCAACCTTAGCCGCATACTTCCTAAGCCAGTCCATACCCAAAATAATTCCGAACCCCGCAAAGTTCAGAACAAAGCAATCACAAACAAAAGAGCAACCATGACTCGACACAACTAGACCACGGCATAACATACACAAACAAGACGAACCCCCAACTGGATTAGTCACAACCAATGGCCTATCAACAATATCCGGCTTCAAACCCAACCGGCCTACTAGTTCATTACAAACAAATGAATGCGACGCTCCAGTATCAAACAGAACTCTAACTGGAACACCACATAGGAAAAGAGTACCTTGAACAACCACACTCTTTCCTTTCTCTTCAGCAGTAGGAGCTTTTGAAGACGACGGAACAGCTCCTAAAGCATAGGCTTGCACAATCTGCCTGTCCTTCCTTGGTTCCGGACAATTCTTCCTGAAATGCCCCGGCTTGTCACAGTTGTGACACTTCATCGGTGCCTTCGGATTCTTACAATCCTTAGAGAAATGGCCCTTCTGCTGACAATTGTAGCAAGTCACCTCGCCTTTCGGCTTCTTCTGGCCATCCTTACCCTTCTGTTGCTGCTGCTTCCTCTTCTGGTTTCCACCCTGCTGTGGTTTAGATTCTCCCTTGGTAACAGCAACAACAGGTCCTTCCTTAGGAAACAGACTCTCATGCCTAAGAGCTTTCTCCACAAGCTTCTCAAATGAATCGTCCAAATGATCCACCAACTGTCTCCCAAGATAACTATCCAAGCCGGTCACAAACTTCTCATTCTTCTGATAAGCAGATTCAATATACGACCGGGCATACTTGGACAAAGCTTCGAACTCAGAAACATACTCAAGAACTGATCTTCCACCTTGCTTGAGCTCCACAAACCTCTTGAACAGAACAGACTTCTGAGCTGTAGAAATGAACTTAGCTTCAAATCTAGCTTGGAATTGCTCCCAAGTAATCTCTTCCTCCGCAGTATCGATGGTAATAGAGTTCCACCAATCAGAGGCTCTCCCTTGAAGCTGCCTTGATGCCAACTTCCTCTTAGTTGCATCATCAATTCCCAAATCACCAAAGATCCTTCTACAAGCATCTATCCACCTCTGGACCTCAATAGTTGATTCTGTTCCCAAGAAAACCTTCCCTCCAAGAGCAGTATAATCCTTGCACAGCTTAGCAAAATCCACTGGTTTCGGAGTTTGGACTTGAACTCCAACATCTACTGCCGCCCCCGGAACTGGTATCCTCCTCATGATCGAAGTCATCATAGCTTCGAACATGGCTGCATAATCAGCAGTCTCTTCAGTAGCACGGCCTTCCCTAGCAGCTGGTCTCCCTCTTCGACTCATTCTCAATATCTATAAAAAGGAATGATTAAAACATCTAGAGAAACAACTGCATAAAGGACTCAAACTCTTCTAAGCTACTATATTATATATAGTAATCATCCATCAAAATACAATTACGTCTCTCATACGTAGTTACGACAGCGAGCGTTGGGTAAAATCGATTAACCAATGCTCTGATACCAAATATGACGACCGCCCATGACCCCTGCACCGAATCTAGAGATAGTGCGCTGTAAAGTGTGCCAGGCGACCATGGACGATTGTCAAGGTAAGATTAAAACAACAGAATCTATCGTATTACTCACAGCGCATGGACAAAATACAATAGAACATATGTATAGTGAAGCTTTACAGAACAAAATGACATCTTATAAAACTCCATAATAGTTGAATACAAGCATTCATATAGTCAATACATCCAGCCTCACTACATATCTCTCAGAGAAAACAAAACAGCGGAACATCCAGTACATATAATAAGAAGATAATATGCAACCCTCCAGCTCGTCTTCGATATCAGTATCGTGAGAAGAGAACAGCACCTGTCACCTGCTACCTAGTCTGCCCGTCCCAAAATGGACGAACAGCCCAAGGCAATAAGAATTAAAACATAAAGCCTTGAGTCAGACAACAGTCTTAGTGAGCAGTAAATTAACTAACAACATACCAAAAGAGCATAAAGGAAAAGGAATAGGAATACAACCCTCCCACTCCAACCTCATTCTACAGTGATAGCCCCCCAGACACACACTAAGCAGAAGCAAATATAGCAGAGCATACAATTTAAGGTAAAGCAATTGTCTCTCGAGTCAAGAGCGATGTTTTCCAAGTACAAATCCCAAGGTCTAAAACCAAGGTCAGATAAGCACCCAGGAAATACCGCTCTTGAGACCGAATGACGATACAACCAAACATCCATGACTCGGCTATCACTGTTATCATTGTTGCGATATCACCGTTAATTGAATGACCGGCACATTCTTTCAGCCGTCCGTCAAGGGCTAATGGTAACCCCGGTTCTAGACATAACTCCCGCACGTCATCGTGACCCGTGCCTAGGATTATCGAATCTACCCAGAGTACTCGACCATCAACTTAGTCTTTTGGGCGTCCCCATGTACTCTTGCTTAGAGCATACTAGAACCTTCAACAACGATGAGATCTCAACCTCCTAGTCATCCTCCTCGACGACTATTGCCATACTAGCTCAAGCGCCTCTCGAGCATCCATTATCCTCAACTCGAATCATATCACCGAGTTATCAACATGCTTGGAATGATCCCGCCTGGATTAGACCAAGTCTTCATCATATGATGCCTCGCTTCATTACATCCTCGCAAAGCTTCATCTCAACTTCACATCATCAAATCTATGCATAGGAGCTTCATCATCCCGCTACATATGCCACGAGCAGCTTTTCCAATTCAAGAGCCTTTCCTTTAGCTTTTGAATCACCTTTGGTCTAAATCTAATCATCAATCATCTAGTACATAACAATCAATCAAATCAAACATCAATCCAAGCAATCAAGCATTCAAATATGATCTAAGTAGACAATTATAACAATAATGGCATTTTCGTAATTAAAGAGTTGAAAGTCCAATAAGCATGAAAACATGGATTACATCTCTACAAACTTGATGAATGAACTTGCATAGGTTAACATATGATAAAATGGATGTAACATCATCATGAACAATGGATCTATATGGATCTACACATAGGATGAAGAAAATGCATGGAAATCACTATTTTAACACCAAATCGGGCCAACAATCCGATATACTCCTTTGGATCCGTGTGAGAGATAATCACCACTCACCAAATCACCTAAACAACCTCAAATCAACACACTCCAGATCTGGACAGCGAAGGGTGAAGCTAGATCTACCACAAATCCGCTTCAAATGAAGAAATCTCTCTTGAAAAGATGAAGATCTTCAACCTAAGCTCTTGAATCTTCAATCTTGATCTTCGATTTGGATGGATGGAAGCACTAGATTAGAGTGGAGAAAAGAAGTGAAGAAGTGTAGAAGTCGAGCTCTCAAAATGGCAGCACTTCGTCGCTTCAAAATCCGGATCCCAAAAAGTGAGAACAACCCCTCCTATTTATAGCAGAAATTTCCTTAAGTCGCTTAACACGGCTATCTCCCTAGGTCGTTTCCGACCTAAGACTCTCCGACCTAAGCTTCTCCGACCTAACAGATAGATCTACGCGACCTAACACAAACTATCCTAGCGACCTAACAACTTAGCAATCTACGCGACCTAACAGATGTACGACTTAACTCCTTTGCGACCTAACACTTAGGAAACCCAGCGACCTAACAACCTAACGACCTAACTACCTAAGACTCAGTTGGGTTGCGACCTAACACAAGTCGACCTAAAACAACACACGACCTAACACTTAGCCTAACTCCTAAGGTCGCCAACTTGTTAACTCCTTAGGTCGCCAACTTGTTAACTCCTTAGGTCGCCAACACGGAACCACTAGGTCGCTAACTCAGAACCACTAGGTCGCTAACTCAGAACCACTAGGTCGCTAACTCGGCAACTACTAGGTCGCTAACTCGGCAACTACTAGGTCGCTAACTCGGCAACCACTAGGTCGCTAACTCGGCAACTACTAGGTCGCTAACTCGGCAACTACTAGGTCGCTAACTCGGCAACTACTAGGTCGCTAACTCGGCAACTACTAGGTCGCTAACTCGGCAACTACTAGGTCGCTAACTCTCCCAGCCGACCTAACACTTAACAAAACTTAGGTCGCTCACAACATTTTTCTTAAGTCGCAGACCTTCTCTAAGTTGCCAACAACCCTTAGGTCGCGTACGACCTAGGACTTAGACAAATCTGCCTAAAAATCTGAAATGACATGAAAGTGCTAAAATTCCAGATTTTGACGAACATGTCGATCCGTAAAAATACGGGTCGTTACACTACCCTCTATAGACCAAGGGAAGGTGGCAATGAAAGGTATAACTCTTATTTTTAGGAATACAATTCATACCCTATTTGACTCCAAAGCATATGCGATATTGTTATATATAATGCCTACATTCTTAATTTCGAGGGGTATGGACTTATCTTAAGAACTGGTTAGTTGACGTATTATGGGGCAATCTTAGATTGTGATAGGAGGGTTGTATGTATAAAGAGTTGTAGACGATGAAATATAGAGATTCGTTGTACACACCAAGACTCGGTCAAGTTAAGTTATTTACATTCACTGAGCCTATCTTAAAATGAGCTTTCATCCGTACCCATAGTTCAAGGATTTCCTAAGGTCATTGAAGAAATCTAGGGTCTCCCACCCCGAAAAGAGATCGAGTTTAGGATTGATTTGGAGAAAGACGCTACACCAGTTGCTCTCCCATTAAGACACATGGCTCCCATAGAAATGCGAGAGCTAGATAAGCAGATCTTATTAGGAACTGGAGATAGTGGTTTTGATGACAACAACCTTTGGAACTTATTTTATTATAACTTATATACTAACACTATTGTCTAGATATATATGAATTTTATTATGCAAGATATATATAAGGCAGGTACTGATTATTGAAGACCGTACAGTTTAAAGATCAAGGATGAAGAAATCAAGTTTGAAGACTCATGAGTATCAAGATCAAGATTTCAAGATAAGTGTCCAGTTTATTGTTAAAACTTCATAATAGCACGAAAATCTTCATTCCATATTTCATTTGGGATGGAACCCATTCTATCTTCTTAGTGGCTTACAAACCCACGACAAGTAGCTTACAAACCTACGACAAGTGTCTTACAAACCCACGAACATCATGGTTTTGTACAAGTTCTCGAGTCCTGTTGTGATGAGATATTCTGCAGGAAGAAGCTTCAAAACTACTTCAAAATGGTTTTTCAAAATGGTTTTTCAAAACTACTTTTCAAAATGTTCTAGCCTTAAAATATTCTTTGCCTTTGTTTTTAAATAAACTCTTGTTTTAAACTTCGTTTGTTTTTAAAACTATCTTCTTATTTTTAAATATTCTTTTATAATATATATATACTTGAGATTTAAAATCAAATTTATATATACATTCTAAAAATATATTTTCTACTCTTCTTTATTTTAAAACAAAGGAAAATTAGTTTATTTTACTCCAGAATCATTTCATCTTGTTTTCCATTCAATACCATTTTCAAAACAAATTTTACATTGTTTTTAACTAAGGGATGTCAACATCATGGGATACCCCATGTCGACATGGTGGCCGTTAAATTCAAAAGTTTCAATTTTCAAAAGAAGTGTCTATTCATTTAAATCTCTTTACGAATGGTTATGACCGTTACTGGTCTATAAATAGCCTTCACAAACGAATTTTTTAACTAACTAATTTCATATTTTCTTCACTCCATCTTCTCCACAAATCCATATTCTAAAATTTTCATATTTTTAAGATCGTGCCGAAATTCTGTCGAATTCTCAAGTGAATCAAATTAGAATCTCATTCTTGTTTGATTCTCTACCCTCTCTCGAAGATCAAAGTGCTATTCAGAGTTATAGGATCAATTTGTAATCAAAAGTTTATTGAGTCTCTCTATAAGGTGTGGTTGTGCCTGGAAATCAATTGGGTAATCTTGTGGCCCGTAAATCAAGAGAGTTTGCCCCGGACTCGTGAGACAGGAGGGTACCTCAAAGCCTTTAGAAACTGAGGATTGTAATCTCGACTTTGGTATAATAAAAATCTGTATGAGGTGTTCTGCCTTGGTACAGGACTGGATGTAGGGTAACTCCGAACCAGTATAAAATCCGGTGTGTTCTTTCCTTTTATTGCTTTTTATTTACTTTCTGCTTCTATGTTTGATTCTGTTATTGTTCTGTTATTAAGTTCTTCATTTGTTTGTGTCATAATTTTAATTTAGTCCATATAAGTCTTAGAATCCATTAAACACTATTTACCCCCCCTCTAATGTTAAATTAGCCTTAAGATCCTTAATCCGCACTCCCTTTCAATTGGTATCGGAGCATAGGTTTTCATAATCTGAAACTTGAAAAGTTGAAAATGGCATTTTTAGAAAATTTTGTTAATACTAGTTTGAATCTATGCATTCATCAAAGTATCATAGATCTGCATATAGTTTTTATGAAAAATCAAGTTATCTACCGAATTGGTTTGTTATGCAGGAACAGACATGTTACATGGCTTTTGAAGAATCAACAACCAATGGACAAACTGTGCAAATTGAGAAAGATAAATGGATACTTGATAGTGGTTGTTCAAGGCATATGACTGGAAATCCCGAGATACTCAATGACATTATATATCAAGATTGTGGATTGGTCAACTTTGGAGACAACTCAAAAGGATATGTGATTGGCATCGCCAATGACGGTAATTCTAAATCTCCTCTTATTTCTGATATTTTGCTAGTTAGGAATTTAAAACATAATCTGCTTAGTATAAGTCAACCATGTGATAAAGGATTTAAAATTAAATTTGGAAAAGATAAGTGTCACATCGAAGATAATAAGTCAAATATTATCTTTGAAGGAATTAGGAAGAAAAACATTTACATCCTTAGTATGATAGTTTCAAATGATAACTTATGTCTTTTGGCTAATACAAGTGACCTTTGGATTTGGCATAAAAGATTTGGTCATTTAAATTTCAAACTGTTATCTAGGTTATCAAAACTTGACTTAGTTAGAGGTCTTCCCAAGTTAAACTATAAAGTAGATAGTATATGTGATGCTTGCCAATTAGGAAAACTTAAGAAAAGTTCATTTAAATTAAAAAGATATGATTTCTACTTCTAAACCTCTAGAATTACTTCATTTAGATTTATTTGGTCCATCTCAAGTTCAATCAATTAATCACAATAAATATGTTTTTGTAATTGTAGATGATTATTCTAGATATACTTGGACAATATTTCTTAAACTTAAAAGTGATGCTTTTGAATTATTTAAGAATTTTGCAAAAAGAATTCAAAATCAATTTTCTTTAAAAATAAAAACTATTCGTAGTGATCACGGTGGAGAAGTTAAAAATGAAAATTCTGAGAATTTCTGTAATAAAAAAGGAATCACTCATAATTTCTCTTTTCCAAGAACTCCACAACAAAACGGAGTGGTAGAATGTAAGAATAGAACGATTCAAGAGTGTGCTTGAATAATACTTTCTGATAGTAACTTACCTAAAAACTTTTGGGCTGAAGCAGTCGCTACAGCTTGTCATATATTAAATAGGATTTTAATTAGACCATTAACTAATAAAACACCATATGAATTACTTTACAATAAGAAACCCATAGTAGCTTATTTTAAAGTTTTTGGTAGTAAGTGTTTTATTCTTAATACAAAAGATAATTTAGATAAATTTGAACCTAAATCCGACAAAGGTATCTTTATCGGATATTCTAATAGAAGTAAAGCATTTAGTGTAACGACCCAGAATTTTAGACCATTCGCATCCAATATAAGTGTATAGGTAGACACTCATGCCGGAGTTGAATTGCTCAAAATACCGCGTTGTTAATTTAAATTTGGCAAAACTGAACATATACAGTAAATAAATAATCACAGATCACAGACACAGAGTAATAAGTGCAGCGGAAATAAAAGAGATAGTAGTTCATGAAGCTACTATATGAATATATAAAATACATCAGAGTTTACAACAGAAGAGTAATACGATACATCAGAGTTAAACCAGATATAACGGAAGAGTAACACGATACATCAGATACAAATCAGAGTACATCACTGGAATCATCGAATATCTGAAAGCTGGATAGATAGTTGGATCTCCAAGCGAAGCTCCAACACCAAAGGTGAGTCTCAAAACCTGAACCACTCAGTCTGACCCGAGCGTAAAGCAAAACACAAAACACTCGAGTCAGGATTAACATTCTTATATTAATAAATCCAACTCAAGTGAAATAGCAATTGAAATACAAGTAACTCAAAGGATGTTTGGAATAACCATCCTTTAAGGATCCGTTAAACTATCTACTAGGTAGTAATATACGCTAAGTTGATAATGTCTATCAGTAATATAAGAAGATATCAAAATAGCGTTAAGTCATGGCCCATTCCACCCTTAACACATTTTTATTCCCACAAGCATATACAAGACCGTAGTTTCCCCAAAACCGGAAGTCACCAGAGGGCAATACATATACTCAAGGTACAAAACAAATTCGTAGTGGTCGCGCATAAATGGAATACAAGTATGACAAGGCACATGAGGCTATACCCAAGGTAGTGATACTACCGTTCGCCTGATCCGGACTGGTGAGAACGCAACGCCGCAGCGCCCGCAACACCGTGAAACAACACTCCCAAAATCAAGGGTGCACCAATCGACAACAAGTATAAGTAGTTCGAAGAAGTGTGTCCACTTGAGGTAGCTAATCCTCCATTGGCCCGGCACAGCTCCTGTTTTAGTCATTTCCAATTTGACACAAGTGTCAAGGCTATCCATTATCGTTCTCTTTCTTCAGTCATCACGTACATCATTCCAACCACTTCATTCTGGATCATCACTCCGCGTATAGTTATTAAAGTGGTTTTCGGTTTAGATAGAGAGTATATCCATAACCGAATTCCGGTCTCTTTAATAACTTTCGTAATTATTACACCGATTGGTCATTTATATATTTCAAAAACCAAATCAAATTCAATTTCAATTTCAATTTGTAAACCAACATTTCATTTGTCTTTCTAAACCAATTTCCATAATTTACGTGTCAAAACTTCCAAATTATCATTTCAAAATCTTATAATACAATTTCAATTCTTTATTTAAAACAATTCAAATATTGCTTCAAGTTCGTATATAAGTTTTACTTCGAAAACATTTAAATTAATTTAATTTAACATTCAAATCAATTTGAATTCATTTATCGATTTCATTCAATATTCATTAAGTTACTTTATCATTCAAAACAATTTCTATTAAATTTCCAATTCATTAAATCAATTCTTAAGTTTAACTTCATTAAATCAAACTTACACTTTTGAATTAAATTAAATTCGTCAAATCAATTCTTTAAATTTCAAGTCTTACATTAATTTCAATAAATCACATTTTATTTCTTGTTAAAGAAATTCAATTTCACTTATTTACTAACTTAAAATTTTTCCAAAAACTTAATAAAGAAAACTCAATTTCAATTATTTACGAAGTAAAATTCACTTATTCAAAAGTTCAATTTTACTTATTAAAGAATTCAATTCAATTTAATCATTAAATAATTCAATCTTATTTAATTATTAAATAATTCAAAACTTAATTATTAAATAATTTCAAATTTTAATAATTTCAACTTAATTTTAATTTCAAACTTAATTATTAAATCATTCCAAAGTTTAATAATTTCAAACTTAATTCAATCATTTCTCAAATTTAACAACATTCTTTCATCAATTTCTTTATAAATATTTCATTTCAGATTACTAAATATTCACATTTAAATTTCCATTGAAATTCAATTTCCAACTTCGTTTCAAAACCATATTATTATTCAAATAAAATCTTCATTTCATTTTTAAATCAAATTATTGACCAATCGGGTTTTTTTTATTTAATTTCCTATCCTAAGTCAAAGTTAAATTTGGGTATTTATCATTTCAACCCGATTCCAATTCAATTCAAAATCAAAGCATAACAAAGGGAACTTGCAGTGTGATAACTGGGATGGTGTCAAAGTAAATAAACAAGCAATAACAACAATCAATAACAATCCAATAATCAATTCAAATAATCCCGAAATAACCGTATTAACTCGCATTGTTATTTGTACGAATTAATATAATTATTTCTAGAATCTACACTATCATTTCACGCAGATTAAAGATTATTACATTACAGTTTTCACTTGTCATCTATTACAATTTCATCCATCATCAATTTAACAACATACATTCAGTGGTTCAAAGTATAATTAAACAAATCCTACGTGTCAATAAATTCAACAGTTAAAGGGGTCGTATTATACAAATGTCAGTTAATCAAATTTAACATTTAATTATCCTATATCAAGTTCAATTTCATACTATTTATCATTTTAACATTAAGAATTTAACGTCCAATATAAACATCAACAATCAATCAATTATCAGCCAAACTGTATTATCATCGCATAAATAATTAACAGATAATGGTGTCAGATGTCACAGGTGAACTGATATAGGCAATAACATATATAACAGTGTAATTAACTAACAACAGCATATTTCAATTGTCGTTTCAATTGAAATCAAATTTAATAAATAAAGAACGCTAATCGTGAGTGAGTGCTCACCTTTCGAGGCTAGAGAGAGAACGGAATGAGATGAGATACGAATCCAAGCACGATTTCCAAACGAAGCACGATTGAACGCGAATTTTGACGATAAAGCTGATAAAAGAAAATTGACGAAATCACATCAGAACTGAGTCGAGAAAGATAAATGGTTTAAATGGTCTCATATATATATCTAACTATATATAACTATTTACATATAAAAGTCATATTTTAAATTCAAAACACATTTTAAACTTAAATATTATATATATATAAATATTAAAATCATTTTTTTTACAAACTAGAAAACATATATTAAAACCAAATATATATATCGTATTTTTTTTTGAAATAAAACTTATGGCGGTATACAAACACAATATATGTTCAACAACAAACTTATCATTTAAATCTATACATCCCCTGCCAAGTCATTCACATCAACTAACATCACATTTTATATATATATGCATATTCAATAGTTATATAAGCAGATAAATATATAGGCTAATATATGATTCCTACTGTAAAAACCAAAGCAATACGGAAACTGACTAAAGTTAGTTACAAAACAACGTATAAAATATGAAGTAGCTAGCGTACATGTTTAATATAAACAATATTATATCTAAGACGTGTGGATGCATTTAGCAACAAAATTATATGTACTATAAAGTTGATTTATGTGAATGGATACTTACATAAATAACATATAAAAGCTAATACAATAACATATATTTAGTAAACACCTTCCAGATAAAATGTGGACGATATGAATAATATAGTTTATATATATATAGTACATATAAACACCTACCTACAACAGTAACATATATATAAGACTTTACAAGTACTGTGACTTTATATATATATATAAATACACCCTAAAACAACCTATATAGCCTTTCATATCAGATTTTATGGTTCCAATACTTCATATAAACTACTAGTAAAAGGATATAAACTTCATAGGTAATATATATTGACCATGTATAATAGATATCATATAAGTTTTGTATAAAAAAAAACAATATATATAAACATAAAATATATATACCTACATAACTTATATTTAATAACACCAGTTGATATACACACTTATATAACTTATATATACGGCAGTTTCAATTCCTATATCAGCGGTTCATGTACCTTTTTATAAAATAGAACTTTTATAAATTCTTATATATATATAGCAGACCAAAATAGATATTCAACATAAGTTAGGATTTCATAAACAATACATATGATACTTACTTAAACAAGGCTACACAAAAATTACATATATATAGGTTGTCATGCATATTATTCAAAACAGCAAGTATAAATATACTTTATATTTATATGGAAACTAAAACACATATATATCATATAGAACCTATAGCCAAACCATACGTATATGAAATTCATTCCAGACTAAAAAAAAAAATATAACCTATACATAACGCATATAGGACCTTAAACTAGGAATATAAAATATACACACTTACACAATTACAACCGAAGAGGGAAGGGGAGGAGAACTGCGGCGGACGAGGAGATGTAGGTTGTGCTCGGCAAAGTGCGTGATGGTTTGTCAGGCGGCTTGCATGGGCGGAGAAATGAGTGGTGGGTGGCGCAGGCGAAACATGGAATTTCTCGGATCACGGCGAAGCCGGAACAAAGCGGCGGCCATAATGTTCGCGGGTTCAAGGGAGGAACGTGCATGGTTGACACGGTGGCAGAGGTTACTGGAGGAACGTGGGTTGCGTTCAGGTCATGGGTGCTCGGTCGGCGATGCATGGGTGGCATGCTCGTGCTGTTTCGAGCAATGAGGAGGTTCGGTGCAGTGTTGTTGTGGTGGAAAGGACAAGGTGGCGCGACAAATTTTCCGAGGTGGAGGTGGCGCTGGAGGGAGATGAGGCGGAGTTTCGCTGGGGTTTGATGTGTTGCGTGAGTGGAAGGTGGAGGCTAGGTCGATCTGGGTTTTCTTGAAGTAGGAGAACAAAAGTAACAGAGGGGAAAGAAAAAGTAGAAGAAGCCCAACCGAGCAAGGTGATGAGAACTAGGAACAAGCGAGCCAGTATTACTTCAAACAGTGGGAATACCAAAATTAAAGAGTGGAACCAAATAAATATCACTAGCCGTTTCCAAGAAAAATGTACGAAAGGTCACAAGCTAAAACAAGCTAAAACCACGTAAACAAATGAATGTGATAATAATTTCTAGTTGTTGTCGATTTGGTTTGAAATTTGAATGGAACCAGCTATTAAAATAGTACCGATACAATTACCGTTCCCCGGACTACACTGCGTACCGGCCATCGAAATGACAATTGAATATACCGTCGAGATCAGCACGACATGACGATCAAAACGGTATATAGAAATCAGTGGTACGATCATCCGATAAAAATCGATATCGGTACCAGAATACTGCTATTTTGCAGAAAATAAGAACGACGGAGCCAAAGATGTCCGAATTTGGAAAAACGACAAACTGAAATCTTGCTCAGAAGATGGTTTAGAATTTTTCTATGTAAAATATTTTGGTTTTGAAAACGTTTTATTTTCAACGCTTTTTAACTGATTAAATTGAAGTGAATTTACGCGCGAAATGAACTTTCATATTTTCGGACGAAAATTTACCAATTGCTATGTTTAACTAGACGTATTTCAAATATTAAATTTTTATTTCAAAATTATATCGTTTAAAATTTTCACAAAATTTCAACTAATTACGTTATTAACAGTTGAAATTTTACGGGTCGTTACACTCTCCCCCACTCAAAACTTTTCGTCCCCGAAAAGGAGCGAGGTAGGAGAATAGAAGCAACCAGAAAGAAAAACAGATTTGAAATACAAAATAACAATTAATTTAAACCATATAAATTCAAATTTAAATTAATTGATATTCAATAATTGATTTAATCCATTTGATTTCACTAAAATTAATCTCAACTATTTCTAAATTCATTATCTTATTATACAATTATCTCAAATTTACAATTTCTAAACCATAAATTTGAATAGTCTTTTATTATAATCATATTTTCTTCAACAATTTTAAATTCTTCTTTATTCCAATTTATTGTTAAATTTATTCTACTTAATATACCTAATCACCTATATTTAACCCATAAATTTTTTTTTTAAACCATACAAGTTTCGATTTAAATAAATTTATATTCACTAATTGCTTTTAAATTCAAGGTACTTTCATATGTTGCTAAAATTTCACTTTATTAATTCATTCAAAACAAATTTATTAATTCTTTCAAAACAATTTATTTCATTATTAACTGAGTTTACTAATTATCCTATCTAACACTATTAACATCTTTATAATCAAAATTTAGTGTATACATTTATTATAAACACTCAAATTTTATTTATAAATTCAATTTATCTTATATATTATCTAATTACATATTCAACTTCTGAATGATTAAGGTAAGTTGTATTAGAATGCAGTTGAACAATTGTAACAACCTTAGACTTTGAATATACTTTAATTTTGACTTTATTTTTTTATTTTAAATTATTTTAAACTTGTTCTATTTCAAACATTTCATTTTAAATATAAATGTTGATTATTAAGTGGTTTATAGTTCAAACTAGTATAAATTGGTTAGTTTACTGAAAAGTGAATTTCTATTCAAACAGTTCAATCTTTGGCTTTTAAATTTAAAAAAAAAATTATATAAAATCTTAAAATTTATCTTTTATTATGAAAGTAAATATAATTTCAAGAATACTGCTTTTCGTTTTGTTGAAATCTGATTTATAATGTGAAAGTTATGCCCATTTGAATATTGTGTGTAATTTGCTGTATTTAACAAAATTGTTTACTTTAAATTATATAAATAATCTTTTATTTGGTCATGTAATGTTATAATATGGGTAAAATAACATGTTACGTATATATTTTAGTTTTAAAACATTTTTAAAAGTGTAATTGACATTTTCCAATGTCAGTTGTATTCTGGTTATAATTTCTAATTTCCAGTTTCATTTAATAAAAGAAATTCTTTATTTATTTTTCTATTTTCTTCAAATCTTATTTTATTTTCATTTCCACTTCATTTTGTTCAACATTTATTTTATTTACTTGACTTTTATTTGTTTAAAAGTATTGTTATAATTTTTAAATGTTTATTGTACATTGTTTATATATTTTTAAATGCTTGTTCAATATATTAGCTATTTTCTCATTTTATTTTCTATTTTTCCTTAAAATAATTATTTATATTTTTTTCATTTTTATTTTGTTCAGCTTTTTATTTTATTTACTGAAATTTTTATTAGTTTATTTGAATAAAATAAAATAGAAAACAAAGAGACAAAACCTTTTCATTTTCTAGTCTTTTCATCTCCTTGTCTTTTCAAATTGCTTTTGCCTTTTCATTTCTTGCTTTGGCCGTTCATTTTTTTTGCTTTGTCCGTACAATTTTCATTGGTTTTCACGTGAAAACTTCCTCATCTCTTTCATTTTGCACGACATTTCATCTTGAGAAAAAAATTCAAACAATGGCTCCCTTTTTTTTCACTTTTCTTCCTCTTTTTCCACTTGATTTTGCCTTGACTTGCTCTTGTCTAGCTCGGCCTCAACCACCACCATCTTCTCCGACCACCACCATCCCTTCTTTCCCACTTCATCCACAGCCAAATCATCCCCCTCCTCTGACCTGAAGTGGCCATGACCTCCTCATGAACACAACACCATAAAAAGTTGCAAAATTTCCATGAAAACCATGCTAGCCGACCAATACTTCAACACCACTTCCATATTTTGCCTTGGCCACCTCCTTAGCCTCTACCACCATCATGACCTGACCCCAAACCATCAGCCTCTCCTCTGACCTGACCTGAACCATGCATGACCGAGCCCATAGGATGACCAAGCCGAGCCAAAAGTTGAACCAAACCTCACCTATTTGCCTTGATCTTTTGTATACTTCACTTGCAACTCACCTACCTCTTCACACTTATGTAGCCGTGAGTTTTGATGCCATACCTGACCCAAACCTGAGCTATATCACATCATGGCCGAGCTAAAGAGTCCCTAGACCAAGCATTTGAGTGGCTAAGGCAAGGTCCAATCATATCTTCTCTTTGTTGCTTTTATTTTTCAATTTGTTTCAATGTTAGTTTGGGTTGAATGTTATGTTTATATTGTCTTGTTATTTGTTGTTACAAGAAAAATATCAAGGCTCACTATTCATTCAAATCAAAAGTCGTGATGTATCGTGCTTGTCGTGCTTTCTGGAATCTATTCTGTGTGTTTTGATCGCTAACTCCAGCGTAAAAGGTGAGTTATTCTCACCAGACAATATGTACCTATATAACTGATAAACCGACACCATTTGAATCTGTAATGTATATCATCATGTTATATATGTTTATATTATCATCATATGATGTTCACACCTGTTATTACACTTATTATATCATATGTTACTATTATTTAATGTTATTCTGTTATTTATATCTGTTATCACCATTGCAAGTTCCCTGTAGATTAGAATCACTATGGGTTGAAATGATACATACCCGAACGGACTTTAGAATAGGGAAAAATCGTTATGGGCTGAAATGATAGGCCTGAATGGTTTTTATTTAATTTATTTTAACTTGGGATTGCGGGTTTGAAATGATAGAACCCGGATTTTTCTTTTTTAACTGCGGATTGAAATGATACATATCCGTATCACTTGACCTAGGTTAGAAAATTATATACAGGCCCGTGGTTATTTTATAAAGTGTTTTGAATATTTTTAAGTATTTTAAAAAAATATAAATTTATGAAATTTGATTTAAATAGATTTTGAAATGTTTAAAATAAAGAAATTATGATTTTTCTATGTGTTAAAAATGTAATTAATGAATGGTTTAACTGGATTTTTGAAATATAACTTAAGTTGGAAATTTGGAATTTGGTTAAAAATGATATTTAAGTTATATAAATAAAATGGATATTAAATTTTATTTGGAAATGGTAAATATGATAATTTGATTAAATGTGAATTTAAGTGATTTATTAAAGTATTATTGATTTTTTCTATGAATTTAAGTGGTTAAATAAATGAATGTTTAAAAGTGATCTTTTAAAATATAACTTGACTTGGAAATGTGAAATTTGGTTTTAATTAAAGGTTTTAGTTAATTAAATAAAATTGGAAATTTAGTTAAATTTGTGAAATGGTAATTTAAATTTGAAGTGTTAAGTTATTTGTTGAAATGTGAAGAATTGGAAACTTTTACACTTAAATTTATTAAGTAAATTGTTGAAAATTGGATTTAATTATAAGAAATTTATTGTGAAAAAGATACATGTTAAATGATATGTAAATGAACATTTTAAATGTTAAATTATGATTTTTAAAATGTTTAAAGAGTTTAAAATGAAGTTATTTAATTGCTGGAAATACACTAAAAAGCTGGAAATCACTTTTAATAGCATTCAGAAATGCTATGGTTCTGAATTACACTAAAAATTTGAATAAAAGGGCTACTACAGCATTTCTGAAATGCTGCAGTTGCTGCAGTTGAACTTATAGGCTAATATTGAACCCAGGTCTATTATAGCATTCTCTGGAAATGCTATAATGGTCTGTAGTCTTTGCTGAAACCAAATTTAACCCTTGTTTTGAAATCTGAACTACCGCAGCACTTCTGAATTGCTGTCTTTTCTGTTTTGAACTATAATTCCACTAAAACTGAGTTTTAACAGCAGTTTTAAGTGCTGTCTTTGCTGAATTAAAAATGTTTTTCAAATATAACTTATAGCAGTTGTTTTTAAATGCTGTGAAATGCTGAAATTTTAATAATTAGGGTTTTTGACTTAGTAAACGAACTCAGAATGGTTTGAAACTTTGGAAATTGAATACTTGATTTGAAAATATAATAATTACACTTTTAAAAGGTTTAAATGAATTATTTTGATTGGAATATAAACTATTTAAAGGTGATTTGAAATGATAGTAAATGAACGATATCTTTGAATTTAAAAGGTATTTAAAGTTGAATATTGGATTTGAACTGATAGGATATTTTATTTTATTAAAATGATTTGAAATGAAGTTTTGTAAGGATATGATATTTTATTATATTAAAATGATTTGAAATGAAGTTTTGAAATTATATGAAAATTTAAATATATGGAAATGGTTTGGAATTGATTTAATCTTTATTTTGATAAAGATATGGTTTGAAATGATATTTTATTTTGAAGTAAAGTATTGTTTTTAAAAGTTATAACCATGGGTTATAATAACGTTGGGTTGTTAAAGAGACCGGGATCGGATATGGACATACTCTCTGTCTTACCGAAAACCACTTTGGCAACCGTGTACGCAGTGGAGATTCCAGAATGAAGTAGGATGGTGGCGACGATCCTAAGGTATATACGTGGACCCAACTCCCGTGAGTTGGCATAAGGTGGCTAAAACAGGAGCGATTGACGGACCAATGAGGTAGCACCTCTGATCGGACACACTTCTTCGATACCATTCTATTACTTGTGATTGATTTGGTGCGCACCCTTGATTTGGGAGTGTTGTTCGAGGTGGGCGGTAGTGGCTGCTATGCGTCACCACCAGTCCGGATGCGTAATTGGTATATCTACCCTGGCATTGCCTAGTTGTGCCGTGTCACCTACCATATCGAGCTTTACTACGATTATGATTTTAAGATCCGACCGCGTTAAGGTTCTCCATCCCCTTAACGCTATTTTCTATATGATTATACTTTACTGATTAGACACTACTGTATATAGCGTATATTACTACATAGTAGATAGTTTAACGGATCCTTAGAGGATGGGCGGTCCCAAGCATCTTCTAAGTTACTTGTACCCTTATTACAGTTCGCTTGAGTTGGTTTACATTATATAAGTATATATTGTCCTGACTCGAGTGTTTTGTGTTTTGCTTTACGCTCGGGTCAGCCTGAGTTATTCACAGATTTGGATTTCCACTCTCTTGGAGATTTGAATCGCTGGAGATTATCTGCTTGTCATGTCCTATCTATTCCAGTTCCGTTGTTCTACTCAGCTTGTACTTGGTTATTTTATTGAGACTTTTGTTGTACTCTATTTCTTCTGTTGTATCTTATGTAACTCTGATATATTTATATAGTAGCTTCATGAACTACTATTTCTTTTACTTCCGCTGCATTATTTTACTCTGTGTCTGTGATCTGTGATTATATTTATTTACTGTATATTCTGAGATTTGCCAAATTTTATTTACAACGCGGTATTTTGAGCAATTCAACTCCGGCATGAGTGTCTACCTATACACTTATAATGGATGCGAATGGTTGAAAATATCGGGTCGTTACAGTTGGTATCAGAGCTTTGGCTTTGAGGCAAAACTTAGAATGTATGGTAAATTTATTTACAGAATCACTTTCGTTCGAGTTTGAATCTCTTCCTTTGATTCGTTTTCCTTTGAATTTTGGAACGTTCCCTGCGGTTCCGAAATTCATTCGTGTCCCTCACTATTCATCATCTTTTGATTCTGGAGTATCCCATGACTCCACTTCCAATGATCTTTATAGTGAATTGGCGGTCTCGCCAATATTCTAATTTTCTTGTAAAAGGGTGAAAATTCTTTATAATCAGCATCGATTCACCAGAGATTTATATTTATCCTTGGTTTAGATGCTAATATCTTTTATTATTCCAAACTCTATCTCTTGAGATTGAAGGTAGATTTACCCCAGAAAATCCACATTTGATCTTATCCATTGAGTCACGGTTGACCCGGTTAAGGTTGTCCGCGATTTATCTAAGCTTACCCATCTCTCTACTCTGTTTAATCATCTTGTCTTTTGTTCCAATCTATCTTCCAAACATTTTGAACTGTACTTGTAAATTAATGTTTTGTTTTATATTGTGTTGTTTGAGTTGTTAATGTTGATTTGGGTTTCCGATCGATTCGTCTGATCAACGCTATCGATAGGATTTCTAAAACACTTTGACAGAACAAACTGACACAATATTATTTTAAAATTTGGTTTATGAAATAAATTTGGATATATAATTTTATGGAACTTAATAAATTGATTTAAATTGATAATTTGAAATGATAATACTTGATTTATCATTTATTGTTCTACAAATGAATTTATAAATAGTTGTTTATAAATTTATTTGGGAACTGAAATGAATTTAAAACAAGAAAGTTAAAGAATTTAATTTCCGATGGTTTCAAACCTTGTGTTTAAAATTTTTAAAAGGATATTATTTAAAGTATTTTGAATAAAAATTTGTCTCTAAAGAATTTTAAAGTTTAAAAATTTAGTGCTCTTCTCTTTGTCGCTGGAAAATAATTTCGGTGATGACTGCAGCATCATCGACGTTCATTTTCGAGTTTCGAAGTGAAGAAACCATTCTGTAGTCTTGCTACAGCTTTGTTTTGGAAAATCTGATTGATTTGAATTTCTAAAATATGACTGGATTATAATATATATAAAGATATATGATTTAAATTTGATTTAACATATTATGTATATATAATTACTTATCTCCAAATGGTTTGAAGATGTTCGAAGATTCAAATTCTTAAAAAAAATTTCTTAAAGAATAATTTCAATTATAAAAAGAAAAATCAAAATTTTGGATAAATGATTCAAACTTGAGATAATTGAATTGGATAGTTTTATTTGTATATTACAATTGCATTCAAATATAACTTACCTTAAATTTTTTTAGAAGTTAACAATGTAATTGGATAATATACAATATAAAAAGGATTTTTATACACTTAAATATTAGTTATAAAAGATTAACAGAGGTAAATAGTGAAAAACGAATTTAAAGAGATTTTATTTAAATAACTTAATAATCAAATTGATTTAATATGGAACCTTAAGTCTAACCTAGGAATTTTAATAAAGGTTATTTCCTGAAATGAATATGTTGTATAATAAATAATGTATCTTTGAATAGATAAAATAAAATACATTTGAATTGGACTTTTGGTAATAAAGTTTATTTAACTTGAATTCATAGTTTAATTGATGTCTAAATGAATAAATGTGTAAAGAAATTTGATTGTTATATTTGCTATATAAATGTTTATTTATGAAATAGATATGTCTTGGAAATTGAATAATTATGATTTAAATAGTTAAAATGTATTTTAACATCACTAAAATTTGATAATTGAAAATTTGGTTTTCAAATGGAATTTTAAGTGTAACTTATTAAAGGAATATCTATTTATGAAATGGGTATTTTAAATAAGTGTTAGGTTATGTGTTAAATTAAGAGCTAACTAAAATAGTGAGCTTTTGACTTAATAAATGAAGTATAGTTTATTTGGATATTTCATTCATAAAGGTTTATTTTAATAAGTCATAAGTTAAATGATATCCAAATGAATATTTCTGAAATTAAACTGATTTGAAATATTAATATATCTACTGTAGCATTTTATAAGTGCTGCTGTTTTGAAAATACAATGTTTTGGAAATTTTATAATTGAATGAACTTAGAAATGTTACAGCTTTGAAATGAATATTATTTGACATTAGATTTAAATGGTTTAAATGAAGATTATTTTTAAAAAGGGTGTTATGATTTTCAAAGTATTATGTTTTTTTTTAAGAATAACATTTCCAAAGTGTTATGATTTTAAGTAGTACGATTTCTAAATGATAAAATCTCTAAATTGTTATGATTTCAAAACATTATGGTTACCAATCTATTATCTTATTTTGTTTTTCAAACTACCTTTTGGTTGTCCTTATTTCTCTTATCTTGTTACAGAATGGGAAGGCTATTGCTTATACTAGTCTGTTTAGAAATCTTTCTGTAATCTTTGATAACCTTTGTTACTCATCTGGATCTGAACACTGTTTTTCCATTCATAGACCGTCAGTCAAGTGAAAAGGGAGATTCAGACTCTAGAGGATCTTTTTCGTGCTTATATTCTTGATTTGATCACCTCCATCTTGTTAAACTTACCTATAACAATAGTTATCAGGTGTAATTTCAATTTTCTTATCATCTTGTCTTAATTCTATTCATTCTATCTTTTTCTGTGCTTTCCCGTACCTCGTTCCTTTTCGGGGACGAAAAGTTTTGAGTGGGGGAGAGTGTAACAACCTTAGACTTTGAATATACTTTAATTTTGACTTTATTTTTTTATTTTAAATTATTTTAAACTTGTTCTATTTCAAACATTTCATTTTAAATATAAATGTTGATTATTAAGTGGTTTATAGTTCAAACTAGTATAAATTGGTTAGTTTACTGAAAAGTGAATTTCTATTCAAACAGTTCAATCTTTGGCTTTTAAATTTAAAAAAAAAAATTATATAAAATCTTAAAATTTATCTTTTATTATGAAAGTAAATATAATTTCAAGAATACTGCTTTTCGTTTTGTTGAAATCTGATTTATAATGTGAAAGTTATGCCCATTTGAATATTGTGTGTAATTTGCTGTATTTAACAAAATTGTTTACTTTAAATTATATAAATAATCTTTTATTTGGTCATGTAATGTTATAATATGGGTAAAATAACATGTTACGTATATATTTTAGTTTTAAAACATTTTTAAAAGTGTAATTGACATTTTCCAATGTCAGTTGTATTCTGGTTATAATTTCTAATTTCCAGTTTCATTTAATAAAAGAAATTCTTTATTTATTTTTCTATTTTCTTCAAATCTTATTTTATTTTCATTTCCACTTCATTTTGTTCAACATTTATTTTATTTACTTGACTTTTATTTGTTTAAAAGTATTGTTATAATTTTTAAATGTTTATTGTACATTGTTTATATATTTTTAAATGCTTGTTCAATATATTAGCTATTTTCTCATTTTATTTTCTATTTTTCCTTAAAATAATTATTTATATTTTTTTCATTTTTATTTTGTTCAGCTTTTTATTTTATTTACTGAAATTTTTATTAGTTTATTTGAATAAAATAAAATAGAAAACAAAGAGACAAAACCTTTTCATTTTCTAGTCTTTTCATCTCCTTGTCTTTTCAAATTGCTTTTGCCTTTTCATTTCTTGCTTTGGCCGTTCATTTTTTTTGCTTTGTCCGTACAATTTTCATTGGTTTTCACGTGAAAACTTCCTCATCTCTTTCATTTTGCACGACATTTCATCTTGAGAAAAAAATTCAAACAATGGCTCCCTTTTTTTTCACTTTTCTTCCTCTTTTTCCACTTGATTTTGCCTTGACTTGCTCTTGTCTAGCTCGGCCTCAACCACCACCATCTTCTCCGACCACCACCATCCCTTCTTTCCCACTTCATCCACAGCCAAATCATCCCCCTCCTCTGACCTGAAGTGGCCATGACCTCCTCATGAACACAACACCATAAAAAGTTGCAAAATTTCCATGAAAACCATGCTAGCCGACCAATACTTCAACACCACTTCCATATTTTGCCTTGGCCACCTCCTTAGCCTCTACCACCATCATGACCTGACCCCAAACCATCAGCCTCTCCTCTGACCTGACCTGAACCATGCATGACCGAGCCCATAGGATGACCAAGCCGAGCCAAAAGTTGAACCAAACCTCACCTATTTGCCTTGATCTTTTGTATACTTCACTTGCAACTCACCTACCTCTTCACACTTATGTAGCCGTGAGTTTTGATGCCATACCTGACCCAAACCTGAGCTATATCACATCATGGCCGAGCTAAAGAGTCCCTAGACCAAGCATTTGAGTGGCTAAGGCAAGGTCCAATCATATCTTCTCTTTGTTGCTTTTATTTTTCAATTTGTTTCAATGTTAGTTTGGGTTGAATGTTATGTTTATATTGTCTTGTTATTTGTTGTTACAAGAAAAATATCAAGGCTCACTATTCATTCAAATCAAAAGTCGTGATGTATCGTGCTTGTCGTGCTTTCTGGAATCTATTCTGTGTGTTTTGATCGCTAACTCCAGCGTAAAAGGTGAGTTATTCTCACCAGACAATATGTACCTATATAACTGATAAACCGACACCATTTGAATCTGTAATGTATATCATCATGTTATATATGTTTATATTATCATCATATGATGTTCACACCTGTTATTACACTTATTATATCATATGTTACTATTATTTAATGTTATTCTGTTATTTATATCTGTTATCACCATTGCAAGTTCCCTGTAGATTAGAATCACTATGGGTTGAAATGATACATACCCGAACGGACTTTAGAATAGGGAAAAATCGTTATGGGCTGAAATGATAGGCCTGAATGGTTTTTATTTAATTTATTTTAACTTGGGATTGCGGGTTTGAAATGATAGAACCCGGATTTTTCTTTTTTAACTGCGGATTGAAATGATACATATCCGTATCACTTGACCTAGGTTAGAAAATTATATACAGGCCCGTGGTTATTTTATAAAGTGTTTTGAATATTTTTAAGTATTTTAAAAAAATATAAATTTATGAAATTTGATTTAAATAGATTTTGAAATGTTTAAAATAAAGAAATTATGATTTTTCTATGTGTTAAAAATGTAATTAATGAATGGTTTAACTGGATTTTTGAAATATAACTTAAGTTGGAAATTTGGAATTTGGTTAAAAATGATATTTAAGTTATATAAATAAAATGGATATTAAATTTTATTTGGAAATGGTAAATATGATAATTTGATTAAATGTGAATTTAAGTGATTTATTAAAGTATTATTGATTTTTTCTATGAATTTAAGTGGTTAAATAAATGAATGTTTAAAAGTGATCTTTTAAAATATAACTTGACTTGGAAATGTGAAATTTGGTTTTAATTAAAGGTTTTAGTTAATTAAATAAAATTGGAAATTTAGTTAAATTTGTGAAATGGTAATTTAAATTTGAAGTGTTAAGTTATTTGTTGAAATGTGAAGAATTGGAAACTTTTACACTTAAATTTATTAAGTAAATTGTTGAAAATTGGATTTAATTATAAGAAATTTATTGTGAAAAAGATACATGTTAAATGATATGTAAATGAACATTTTAAATGTTAAATTATGATTTTTAAAATGTTTAAAGAGTTTAAAATGAAGTTATTTAATTGCTGGAAATACACTAAAAAGCTGGAAATCACTTTTAATAGCATTCAGAAATGCTATGGTTCTGAATTACACTAAAAATTTGAATAAAAGGGCTACTACAGCATTTCTGAAATGCTGCAGTTGCTGCAGTTGAACTTATAGGCTAATATTGAACCCAGGTCTATTATAGCATTCTCTGGAAATGCTATAATGGTCTGTAGTCTTTGCTGAAACCAAATTTAACCCTTGTTTTGAAATCTGAACTACCGCAGCACTTCTGAATTGCTGTCTTTTCTGTTTTGAACTATAATTCCACTAAAACTGAGTTTTAACAGCAGTTTTAAGTGCTGTCTTTGCTGAATTAAAAATGTTTTTCAAATATAACTTATAGCAGTTGTTTTTAAATGCTGTGAAATGCTGAAATTTTAATAATTAGGGTTTTTGACTTAGTAAACGAACTCAGAATGGTTTGAAACTTTGGAAATTGAATACTTGATTTGAAAATATAATAATTACACTTTTAAAAGGTTTAAATGAATTATTTTGATTGGAATATAAACTATTTAAAGGTGATTTGAAATGATAGTAAATGAACGATATCTTTGAATTTAAAAGGTATTTAAAGTTGAATATTGGATTTGAACTGATAGGATATTTTATTTTATTAAAATGATTTGAAATGAAGTTTTGTAAGGATATGATATTTTATTATATTAAAATGATTTGAAATGAAGTTTTGAAATTATATGAAAATTTAAATATATGGAAATGGTTTGGAATTGATTTAATCTTTATTTTGATAAAGATATGGTTTGAAATGATATTTTATTTTGAAGTAAAGTATTGTTTTTAAAAGTTATAACCATGGGTTATAATAACGTTGGGTTGTTAAAGAGACCGGGATCGGATATGGACATACTCTCTGTCTTACCGAAAACCACTTTGGCAACCGTGTACGCAGTGGAGATTCCAGAATGAAGTAGGATGGTGGCGACGATCCTAAGGTATATACGTGGACCCAACTCCCGTGAGTTGGCATAAGGTGGCTAAAACAGGAGCGATTGACGGACCAATGAGGTAGCACCTCTGATCGGACACACTTCTTCGATACCATTCTATTACTTGTGATTGATTTGGTGCGCACCCTTGATTTGGGAGTGTTGTTCGAGGTGGGCGGTAGTGGCTGCTATGCGTCACCACCAGTCCGGATGCGTAATTGGTATATCTACCCTGGCATTGCCTAGTTGTGCCGTGTCACCTACCATATCGAGCTTTACTACGATTATGATTTTAAGATCCGACCGCGTTAAGGTTCTCCATCCCCTTAACGCTATTTTCTATATGATTATACTTTACTGATTAGACACTACTGTATATAGCGTATATTACTACATAGTAGATAGTTTAACGGATCCTTAGAGGATGGGCGGTCCCAAGCATCTTCTAAGTTACTTGTACCCTTATTACAGTTCGCTTGAGTTGGTTTACATTATATAAGTATATATTGTCCTGACTCGAGTGTTTTGTGTTTTGCTTTACGCTCGGGTCAGCCTGAGTTATTCACAGATTTGGATTTCCACTCTCTTGGAGATTTGAATCGCTGGAGATTATCTGCTTGTCATGTCCTATCTATTCCAGTTCCGTTGTTCTACTCAGCTTGTACTTGGTTATTTTATTGAGACTTTTGTTGTACTCTATTTCTTCTGTTGTATCTTATGTAACTCTGATATATTTATATAGTAGCTTCATGAACTACTATTTCTTTTACTTCCGCTGCATTATTTTACTCTGTGTCTGTGATCTGTGATTATATTTATTTACTGTATATTCTGAGATTTGCCAAATTTTATTTACAACGTGGTATTTTGAGCAATTCAACTCCGGCATGAGTGTCTACCTATACACTTATAATGGATGCGAATGGTTGAAAATATCGGGTCGTTACAACAATATACAAATAAAATTTTCCCAATTCAATTATTCAAGTTTAAATATTTATTCCAAATTTTGGTTTTACTTATAATTAAAATCATCCTTTAACGAAATTTAAGAATTAGATTTCCGATTAACTTTAAACAATTTAGAGATTTATATCAAATCAAATTAAATTTTAAAATAAGATACCTATATATAGATAAATCAAAATATACTGAAGAAATTCAAATCAAAATATTTTTCTTTTTCCAAAACAAAACCGTAGCAAAGCTACAGAATGGTTTCTCCACTTCGAAACTCGAAAATGAATGTCGATGATTCGGTCGCCATCACCGAAATTATTTTCCAGCGACAAAGAGAAGAGCACTGATTTCAACATTTTAAAAAAATTCTTTGAAAACGATTCCTATTCGAAAATACTTTCAATACTATATACTTTAAAATTTTAAAACCAAAATTCGAAAACACCGGAAAACTAAATTCTCAAATTTCTGAATTAAATTCATTTCAAATTCCAAATCAGTTTATAACCTATGTTTAAAATTCATTTATTCATATTATGAAATAGTCAATGGTTTATAAAACAATAAATGAAAATCAATATTATTATTTCACACAACAAATTCATTAACAATTTAATTTCAGAAAAATTATATTTATATATAATATAATCATACAAAACTATTTTGTTTATCAAACTTGAAAACAACATTTTTAATTTAAATTTAGAAATACATTTCTTTGCTCGATGATACAGGAATGGATTTTCAAAATAAGGATAGGGATTCAAATTTTTGTTGACTCAAATCAAAGAAAATTTTGACTTGAAAATAAGTTTGAAACAGAAGATAAGATAATTCAATTACTACAATCGGGAGATGGATGAGTTTATTTAATTCACGGGCAACCTTAACCAGGTCGTCCGTAACTTCAAGAATAAGATCGATGTTGAATTCCGAGGTAAATCAACACTCGATCTCAAGAGATAGAATTCAGGTATAGCAGGGAATAGATAGCATCGTAAACCGAGGATACAGAAATCTCCGGTAAATCAATGCCTATTGTAAAGGAGTTTTGCTCCTTTACGAATCATTCGAAGATTGGCGAGACCGCCGATCTATTATAGATATTGTTCAAAATGGAGTTATGGGGTGCTCCAGAATTTGAAAGAAGACGAATAGTGAAGGACACGAATGAATTTCGGAACCGAGGGGAACGTTCCAAAATTCAAAGGAATTGAGTCAAGGGAAGAGATTGAAACTCGAATGAGAGTGATTCTGTAAATACATTTACCCTATATGTTAAGTTTTGCCTAGAGCTACCAAAGCTCTGATACCAACTATAACGACCCAGAATTTTAGACCATTCGCATCCAATATAAGTGTATAGGTAGACACTCATGCCGGAGTTGAATTGCTCAAAATACCGCGTTGTTAATTTAAATTTGGCAAAACTGAACATATACAGTAAATAAATAATCACAGATCACAGACACAGAGTAATAAGTGCAGCGGAAATAAAAGAGATAGTAGTTCATGAAGCTACTATATGAATATATAAAATACATCAGAGTTTACAACAGAAGAGTAATACGATACATCAGAGTTAAACCAGATATAACGGAAGAGTAACACGATACATCAGATACAAATCAGAGTAAATCACTGGAATCATCGAATATCTGAAAGCTGGATAGATAGCTGGATCTCCAAGCGAAGCTCCAACTCCAAAGGTGAGTCTCGAAAGCTGAACCACTCAGTCTGACCCGAGCGTAAAGCAAAACACAAAACACTCGAGTCAGGATTAACATTCTTATATTAATAAATCCAACTCAAGTGAAATAGCAATTGAAATACAAGTAACTCAAAGGATGTTTGGAATAACCATCCTTTAAGGATCCATTAAACTATCTACTAGGTAGTAATATACGCTAAGTAGATAATGTCTATCAGTAATATAAGAAGATATCAAAATAGCGTTAAGTCATGGCCCATTCCACCCTTAACACATTTTTATTCCCACAAGCATATACAAGACCGTAGTTTCCCCAAAACCGGAAGTCACCAGAGGGCAATACATATACTCAAGGTACAAAACAAATTCGTAGTGGTCGCGCATAAATGGAATACAAGTATGACAAGGCACATGAGGCTATACCCAAGGTAGTGATACTACCGTTCGCCTGATCCGGACTGGTGAGAACGCAACGCCGCAGCGCCCGCAACACCGTGAAACAACACTCCCAAAATCAAGGGTGCACCAATCGACAACAAGTATAAGTAGTTCGAAGAAGTGTGTCCACTTGAGGTAGCTAATCCTCCATTGGCCCGACACAGCTCCTGTTTTAGTCATTTCCAATTTGACACAAGTGTCAAGGCTATCCATTCTCTTTCTTCAGTCATCAAATACATCATTCCAACCACTTCATTCTGGATCATCACTCCGCGTATAGTTATTAAAGTGGTTTTCGGTTTAGATAGAGAGTATATCCATAACCGAATTCCGGTCTCTTTAATAACTTTCGTAATTATTACACCGATTGGTCGTTTATATATTTCAAAAACCAAATCAAATTCAATTTCAATTTCAATTTGTAAACCAACATTTCATTTGTCTTTCTAAACCAATTTCCATAATTTACGTGTCAAAACTTCCAAATTATCATTTCAAAATCTTATAATACAATTTCAATTCTTTATTTAAAACAATTCAAATATTGCTTCAAGTTCGTATATAAGTTTTACTTCGAAAACTGTAACGACCCGTAAATTTCAACTGTTTTAATAACGTAATTAGTTGAAATTTTGTGAAATTTTAAACGATAAAATTTTGAAATATAAATTTGATATTTGGAATGCGTTTAGTAAATCATAGCAACTGGTAAATTTTCGTCCGAAAATATGAAAGTTTATTTCGGGCGTAAATTTACTTCAGTTTAATCAGTTAAAAAGTAATGAAAATAAAACGTTTTCGAAACTCAAATATTTTTACATAGAAAAATTCTAAACCATCTTCTGAGCAAGATGCCAGTTTGTCGTTTTTCAAAATTTGGACATCTATTGCTCCGTCGTTCTTATTTTCTGCAAAATAGCAGTATTCAGGTACCGATATCGATTTTTATCGGATGATCGTACCACTGATTTCTATATACCGTTTTGATCGTCTCGTCGTGCCGATCTCTACGGTATATTCGATTGTCAAATTCGGAGTTCCGTTGCACGTTGCACTTTGCGTAACGCCTACCATATCGGTATCGTTTCCATGCCTTTTGTTTTCCATTATGGTAAACGTATTGATGCTCTTTCTGGCTCTTCGTTAATCACGTGCATTGCTTTTAAGAAATTAAATTATCATAACTTTCAATATTCCCAAAAATAATAATTGATACTTACTTTTTCGGTAACGTACATCTCAAAAAATTTTGTATGCCCGTTCATTTGTGGTAACTCATCTTCCCCATGTCATTTTTTTCTAACCTGCTGCTCTTCCCTTTCATTTCATTTTTCCACTGCCATTCTTCATTCCCAAGTTTCCTCCACCACCTTCCCCTCTCCGCCACAAAGAAATCAACCGACCCACCGCGCGTCCCTTGCATCTCCCCTCTCTTCCCGTTCTTTGCTGCCCATCCTCCACCACTGACCTACAACCTTCCCACGACACCCCATTGCCCACACCAGTGCACCGAGACATCCACCACCGCCTGAACCCCACACCTGATGTCGGCTCCTCCTCCCCAACTCGACCCGCCCATCCATCTCCCGCCACGCCAGCCACCACGAACGTGTCAACGCCACCAGCCCCACCATGCTCGGCCTCAACAACAGTGCCCACTCTTCCGAGCTCCTCTCCTGTATTGCACGCCACGTCAATTCCACCACTAGAGAACTCGGTTGAGCAACGCACAGCAGCCGTGCTCCCTCACGTTCTCCGCTACGACCTCAACCGCCTCTCTCCGCCCTTCGTCGACTCCATCTCCCTTCAACTACACCCGCGTAAGCCTCGCCACCGCTCCGCGTTCGCCATCCCACCTAGCTTCCACTCCCCACCGGTCGTGCCATGTCTCTTTGATTCATTCAGGTAATATATATCTTATATATATATTATACTAGATTGTGTATACATATGGGTGGTTTCGTATAGAAGTATATATAAGTTTTATAAATCTATACATATTAAAATCTATACTATGTTTGGTTTAAAGGTAGGATGTTATATATATTTTGTTTATAAAATATCATATTTTAAAGATGCGTCAACTATGTTTGCAGCATATATTTATTCGGTTACAGTGTTGTATAGTTTTGGTTATAGCTGTTTACATTGTTGTTAACCCAGTTTCAAATAATATATTATTTGCATAAATGTTTGGCAATGGTTTATACATATAGTATATTAATATGTATATTTTTACATAACTTTCGTAAGTGTTGTATGTTATATGTATATAGGTAGGCTACAACTTTTGTTTCAAGCATGCGTCACCTGTTCTTATGTGGATGCTATATTTTATAAGAATATTTTTATATAAGTTACTGTTCATATTTATATGTTGTACCATTTAAAATATATGATTGTCAACTTGTATAGAATATATTCATCAGGTAATACGTTAGTATATATAAATAGATCAGTTATCAAAGCTGTACACCTATATGGTTAGGTGCATATGGAATTTCGAAATATATAATAGCATATTGTGTATATTTTGGTTAGTGTGTACATAAGCCTATGTATATAGTTTTCTAAGTTATATTTTTTTTTTAGCTACAGTTAGTATATATATATTTTTAGTTGTGACCGTGTTTTGTTTTGTATATATAAGTTATATAAGTGGTTTACTTTATATGATTTTGATTCATGCATCTTTCGAAATTTTGAACAAATACAAATGGAAATTCTAGTTACATTTTGTACAAGGCGTATGTGCTGTTATATGGAGTATTACATTTCAAGTTTAAAAAAAAAGGGGTATATATATTTAACAGATTTTGTTATAGTATAAAATTTTGTAAAGGAAAAGTATATATTGATTTAAGTTGTTATGTGTATTTGGTATATAGTAGTTCACATATATGCAAATAGACCTGGGTTTGGTTTCCAGAATATAGACACGTCTTATAAATATATTACTATTTAAGTATATTATAATTGTTTGTTTATTTTATGTTAGTACAAATGTTAGTTACATAATTATTGATTTTAAATACACAGCATACATGTATACGTCTGATTTTATATATGGGCTTAATTTAAACAATGATTTTGAAACGCATGTATATTTAAAACTAAAAATGTGTTTGAAAACAAATATGATTTTTGTACATAATTATAGATATTGTCCACTTATACAATTTATCATCATCGATCTAGTTTTGATTTGATTTCGTTTTCTGTTATCAGCTTTGATCGTTGAATTCGTGCCGATTTGTTTTGCTTGGATTCGTAACTCAAATGTTATGTCCGTATCAGTGTTCGTATTTGTGTCATCGCCTGTTCTCTCTAGCCTCGAAAGGTGAGCACTCACTCACGATTAACGTTCTTTTATTTATTAGATTTGATTTCAATTGAAACGACAATTGAAATATGCTGCTATTAGTTAATGACACTGTTATATATGTTATTACCCGTATCAGTTCACCTGTGACATCTGACACCATTATCTGTTAGTTATTTATGCGATGATAATACAGTTTGGCTGATAATTGATTGATTGTTGATATTTATATTGGACGTTAAATGGTTAATGTTAAAAGGATAAATAGTATGAAATTGAATTTGATATAGGATAATTAAATGTTACATTTGATTAACTGACATTTGTATAATATGACCCCTTTAACTGTTGAATTTATTGACACATAGGATTTGTCTAATTACATCTTGAACCACTGAATGTATGTTGTTAAATTGATGATTGATGAAATTGAAATCGAATGACAAGTGAAAATCGTAATGTAATAATCTTTAATCTACATGAAATGATAGTGTAGATTCTAGAAATAATTATATTAATTCGTACAAATAACAATGCGAATTAATACGGTTATTTCGGGATTATTTGAATTGATTATTGGATTGATATTGATTGTTGTTATTGCTTGTTTATTTACTTTGACACCATCCCAGTTATCACACTGCAAGTTCCCTTTGATATGTTTTGATTTTGAATTGAATTGGAATCGGGTTGAAATGATAAATACCCAAATTGAATTTGTACCTAGGATAGGAAATTAAATAAAACCCGATTGGTCAATAATTTGATTTAAAAATAAAATGAAGATTTTATTTGAATAAATAATATGGTTTTGAAACGAAGTTGGAAATTGAATTTAATGAAATTTAAACGTGAATATTTAATAATCTGAAATGAAATATTAATAAAGAAATTGATGAAAGAAGATTGTTTAATTTGAGAAATGATTGAATTAAGTTTGAAATTAGTAAATTTTGAAATTATTTAATAATTAAGTTTTGAATTATTTAATAATTGAATAAGATTGAATCATTTGATAATTGAATAAAAATTTGAATTCTTTGATAAGAGAAATTGGACTTTTGAATAAGTGAGATTTGAACTTTATTAATAAATGAAATTGGGTTTCTTTATTTATTAAGTTTTGGAAATTTATTTAAGTAAGTAAATAACAGAAATTGAATTTCTTAACAAGAAATAAAATGCGATTTATTGAAATTAATGTAAGACTGGAAGTTTAAGGAATTCGATTTGATGAACTTAATTTAATTCAAAATTGTAAGTTTGATTTAATGAAGTTGAATTTAAATAATGGGTTTAATGAATTGGAAATTTAATAGAAATTGTTTTGAATGATAAAGTAATTTAACGATATTGATTGAAATCGATAAATGAATGTAAATTGATTTGAGTGTTAAAACTAAATTGATTTAAATGATTTCAGAATGAAACTTATATACGAACTCGAATCAATATTTGAATTGTTTTAAATAGAAATTGAAATTGAATTATAAGATTTTGAAACGGAAAATTGGAAGTTTTGAAACGAAAATTTGGAAATTGTTTTAGAAAGACAAATGAAATGTTGATTTACGAATTCTATTTGAAATTGAAATTGATTTGGTTTTTGAAATATATAAACGACCAATCGGTGTAATAATTACGAAAGTTATTAAAGAAACCGGGATCGGTAATGGATATACTCTCTATCTGAACCGAAACCACTTTAATAACTATACGCGGAGTGTTGATCCAGAACGAAGTGGATGGTTTTGATGAACGCGTTGACTGAAGAAAGAGAACGATTTTGGATGACCCTTGACATGACTAAAACAGGAGCCGCGCCGGGCCATTGAGGATCGCCATCTCTAGCGGACACACTTCTTCGATACCATATCTATTACTTTTGTGATTCGATTTGGGTGCACCCCTCGATTTGGGAGTGTTGTTTCGCGGTGTTGGGGTAGTAGCTACTATGCCCAACATCAGTCCGGATCAGGCAACTACTAGTATCCTAGTTGGTATCGCCTCATGTACCTTGTCATACTGATTATCCTATTCGCGACCACTACGATTTTGATTTGTACCTTTAGTATATGGATTGCCCTCTGGTGACTTCCGGTTTTGGGGAAACTACGGTCTTGTATATGCTTTTGGGAATAAACAGGTTAAGAGGTGTATGGGCCCTGCTTAACCCTACTTTGATATCTTTATATTACTGATAGACATTATCTACTTAGCGTACATTACTACCTAGTAGATAGTTTAACGGATCCTTAAAGGATGGTTATTCCAAACATCCTTTGAGTTACTTGTATTTCAATTGCTATTTCACTTGAGTTGGATTTATTAATATAAGAATGTTAATCCTGACTCGAGTGTCTTGTGTTTTTGCTTTACGCTCGGGTCAGACTGAGTGTACCAGTATTCGAGACTCACCTTTGGAGTTGGAGCTTTGCTTGAAGATCCAGCCATCTATTCTGCTTTCAGTATTCGATGATTCCAGTGTTGTATTCTGATTTGTATCTGATGTATCGTATTACTCTTCTGTTGTAAACTCTGATGTATTTTTATATATTCATATAGTAGCTTCATGAACTACTATCTCTTTTATTTCCGTTGCATTTATTACTCTGTGTCTGTGATCTGTGATTATATCTATTTACTGTATATGTTCAGTTTTGCCAATTTAAATTAACAACGCGGTATTTTGAGCAATTCAACTCCGGCATGAGTGTCTACCTATTCACTTATAATGGACGCGAATGGTCCAAAATTCCGGGTCGTTACAGTTGGTATCAGAGCTTTGGTAGCTCTAGGCAAAACTTAACATATAGGGTAAATGTATTTACAGAATCACTCTCATTCGAGTTTCAATCTCTTCCTTGACTCAATTCCTTTGAATTTTGGAACGTTCCCCTCGGTTCCGAAATTCATTCGTGTCCCTCACTATTCGTCTCCTTTCAATTCTGGAGCATCACATAACTCCACCTTGAATGATCTTAATAATGAATCGGCGGTCTCGCCAATCTTCGAATGATACGTAAAGGAGCAAAACTCCTTTATAATAGGCATTGATTTACCGGAGATTTCTGTATCCTCGGTTTACGATGCTATCTATCTCCTGCTATACCTGAATTCTATTTCTTGAGATCGAATGTAGATTTGCCTCGGAATTCTGCATCGATCCTATTCTCGAAGTCACGGTCAACCCGGTAAAGATTGCCCGCGATTTATATAAACTCATCCATCTTCTTATTTGTTATTTAAATCATCTTATCTTCTGTTTCGGACTTATCTTCGAATCAGAAATTCTCTTTGATTTGATTTCTATCAAAATTGAATTCCTATCCTTATTTTGAAAATTCATCCCTGTATCATCGCGCAAAGAAATGTATTTGTAAATTAATATTAAAATGTTTTAAAATATTGTGTTGTTTGAGTTGTTGATGTTGATTTGGGTTTTCGATCGATTCGTCTGATCAACGCTATCGATAGGATTTCCAAAACACTTAAGCAGAGCAAACTGACACAATATTGTTTTCAAAATTTGTTTGATTATATTATAAAAATATAAGTAAAATTTTCTGGAATTTGAAAAGTTAATTAAATTGTTTGTTTGAAATGATAATATTTGATTATCATTTATTGTTCTAAATAAATTTATAAATACGGTTTATAAATTGATTTGGAATTTGAAATGAATTTAATTCAAAAATTTGAGAATTTAGTTTCCAGTGATTTGGAACTTTGGTTTTAAAATTTTAAAGTATATATTATTGAAGTATTTTCGAATAGAAACCGTTTCCAAAGAATTTTAAAATGTTGAAATCAGTGCTCTTCTCTTTGTCGCTGGAAAATAATTTCGGTGATGACGGCCGCATCATCGACGTTCATTTTCGAGTTTCGAAGTGGAGATACTAGTCTGTAGTTTTGCTACGGCTTTGTTTTGAAAAATATTTTAATTTGAATTTCTTCAGTATAATTTGATATATATATATATATATATATATAAGTATCTTATTTTAACATTTTAATTTGATTTGATATAAATATATTATACATATCTCTAAATTGTTTAAAGTTAATCGGAAATCTAATTCTTAAATTTGGTTAAAGGATGATTTTAATTATAAATAAAACCAAAAATTTGGGATAAATATTTAAACTTGAATAACTGAATTGGGAAAATTTTATTTGTATATTATTCAACTGCATTCTAATACAACTTACCTAAATCGTTCAGAAGTTGAATATGTAATTGGATAATATATAAGATAAATTGAATTTATAAATAAAATTTGAGTGTTTATAATAAATGGTATACACTAAATTTTGATTATAAAGATGTTAATAGAGTTAGATAAGATAATAAGTAAACTCAGTTAATCATGAAATAAATTGTTTTGAAAGAATTAATAAATTTGTTTTGAAAGAATTAATAAATTGAAATTTGATCAACATATGAAAATACCTTGAATTTAAAAGAAATTAATATATGTAAATTAATTTAAATCGAAACTTTTATGTTTTAAATTAATTTATATGGGTTAAATATATGTGATTAGATATGTTAAGTAGAATAAATTTAACAATAATTTGGAATAAAGAAGAATTTAAATTGCTAAAAGAAAATATGATTATAATAAAAGACTATTCGAATTTATGGTTTTAGAAATTGTAAATTGAAGAAAATGGGATAATAAGATAATGAATTTAGAAATTGTCGGAATTGATTTTAGTGAAATCAAATGGATTAAATCAATTACTGAATATCAATTAATTTAAATTTGAATTTATATGGTTTAAATTAATTGTTATTTTGTATTTCAAATCTGTTTTCTTTCTGGTTGTTTCTATTCTCCTATCTCGTTCCTTTTCGGGGACGAAAAGTTTTGAGTGGGGGAGAATGTAACGACCCGTAAATTTCAACTGTTTTAATAACGTAATTAGTTGAAATTTTGTGAAATTTTAAACGATAAAATTTTGAAATATAAATTTGATATTTGGAATGCGTTTAGTAAATCATAGCAACTGGTAAATTTTCGTCCGAAAATATGAAAGTTTATTTCGGGCGTAAATTTACTTCAATTTAATCAGTTAAAAAGTAATGAAAATAAAACGTTTTCGAAACTCAAATATTTTTACATAGAAAAATTCTAAACCATCTTCTGAGCAAGATGCCAGTTTGTCGTTTTTCAAAATTTGGACATCTATTGCTCCGTCGTTCTTATTTTCTGCAAAATAGCAGTATTCTGGTACCGATATCGATTTTTATCGGATGATCGTACCACTGATTTCTATATACCGTTTTGATCGTCTCGTCGTGCCGATCTCTACGGTATATTCGATTGTCAAATTCGGAGTTCCGTTGCACGTTGCACTTTGCGTAACGCCTACCATATCGGTATCGTTTCCATGCCTTTTGTTTTCCATTATGGTAAACGTATTGATGCTCTTTCTGGCTCTTCGTTAATCACGTGCATTGCTTTTAAGAAATTAAATTATCATAACTTTCAATATTCCCAAAAATAATAATTGATACTTACTTTTTCGGTAACGTACATCTCAAAAATTTTTGTATGCCCGTTCATTTGTGGTAACTCATCTTCCCCATGTCATTTTTTTCTAACCTGCTGCTCTTCTGTAACGACCCGATATTTTCAACCATTCGCATCCATTATAAGTGTATAGGTAGACACTCATGCCGGAATTGAATTGCTCAAAATACCGCGTTGTAATTAAAATTTGGCAAATCTCAGAATATACAGTAAATAAATATAATCACAGATCACAGACACAGAGTAAAATAATGCAGCGGAAGTAAAAGAAATAGTAGTTCATGAAGCTACTATGTAAATATATCAGAGTTACATAAGATACAACAGAAGAAATAGAGTACAACCGAAGTATCAATAAGATAACCAAGTACAAGCTGAACAGAGCAACATAACTGAAGTAGATAGAACAAGACTAGCAGATAATCTCCAGCGATTCAAATCTCCAGAAGGTGGAAATCCAAATCTGTGAATAACTCAGGCTGACCCGAGCGTAAAGCAAAACACAAAACACTCGAGTCAGGACAATATATACTTATATAATGTAAACCAACTCAAGTGAACTGTAATAAAGGTACAAGTAACTTAGAAGATGCTTGGGACCGCCCATCCTCTAAGGATCCGTTAAAATATCTACTATGTAGTAATATTCGCTATTATAATAGTGTCTAAATAAGTAAAGTATAATCATATCGGAAAATAGCGTTAAGGGGATGGAGAACCTTAACGCGGTCGGATCTTAAAATCATAATCGTAGTAAAGCTCGATATGGTAGGTGACACGGCACAACTAGGCAATGCCAGGGTAGATATACCAATTACGCACACGGACTGATGGATACGCATAGCAGCCACTACCGTTCCACCTCGAACAACATTCCCAAATCGGAGGATGGCCATCTAGTCAAATCACAAGTAAGAGTATAATATCGAAGAAATGTGTCCGAGAAGAGGTGCTACCTCACTGGTCCGAGATCGCTCCTGTTTTAGCCACCTTATGCCAACTCACGGGAGTTGGGTCCACGTAACATACCTTAAGAACGTCGCCACCATCCTACTTCATTCTGGAATCTCCACCGCGTACACGGTTGTCAAAGTGGTTTTCGGTATCGACAGAGAGTATGTCCATATCCGATCCCGGTCTCTTTGCCAACCAAACGTTATTATAACCCGTGGTTATAACTTTTAAAAACAATACTTTACTTCAAAATAAAATATCATTTCAAACCATATCTTTATCAAAATAAAGATTAAATCAATTCCAAACCATTTCCATATATTTAAATTTTCATATCATTTCAAAACTTCATTTCAAATCATTTTAATATATTAAAATATCATATCCTTACAAAACTTCATTTCAAATCATTTTAATATAATAAAATATCCTATCAGTTCAAATCCAAATATTCAACTTTAAATACCTTTTAATTTCAAATCACCTTTAAATAGTTTATATTCCAATCAAAATAATTCATTTAAACCTTTTAAAAGTGTAATTAATATATTTTCAAATCAAGTATTCAATTTCCAAAGTTTCAAACCATTCTGAGTTCGTTTACTAAGTCAAAAACCCTAATTATTAAAATTTCAGCATTTCATAGCATTTAAAAATAACTGCTATAAGTGATATTTGAAAACATTTTTAATTCAGCAAAGACAGCACTTAAAACTGCTGTTAAAACTCAATTTTAGTTGAATTATAGTTCAAAAACAGAAAAGACAGCATTTCAGAAGTGCTGTGGTAGTTCATATTTCAAAACAAGGGTTAATTTGGTTTCAGCAAAGACTGCAGACCATTATAGCATTTCCAGGGAATGCTATAATATGCCTGAGTTCAATATTAGCCTATAAGTTCAATTACAGCAACTACAGCATTTCAGAAATGCTGTAGTAGCCCTTTTATTCAATTTTTAGTGTAATTCAGAACCATAGCATTTCTGAATGCTATTAAAAGTGATTTCCAGCTTTTTAGTGTATTTCCAGCAATTAAATAACTTCATTTTAAACTCTTTAAACATTTTAAAAATCATACTTTAACATTTAAAATGTTCATTTACATATCATTTAACATGTATCTTTTTCACAATAAATTTCTTATAATTAAATCCAATTTTCAACAATTTACTTAATAAATTTAAGTGTAAAAGTTTCCAATTCTTCACATTTCAACAAATAACTTAACACTTCAAATTTTAAATTACCATTTCACAAATTTAACTAAATTTCCAATTTTATTTAATTAACTTAAACCTTTAATTAAAACCAAATTTCACATTTCCAAGTCAAGTTATATTTTAAAAGATCACTTTTAAACATTCATTTATTTAACCACTTAAATTCATAGAAAAATCAATAATACTTTAATAAATCACTTAAATTAAAATTTAATCAAATTATCATATTTACCATTTCCAAATAAAATTTAATATCCATTTTATTTATATAACTTAAATATCATTTTTAACCAAATTCCAAATTTCCAACTTAAGTTATATTTCAAAAATCCAGTTAAACCATTCATTAATTACATTTTTAACACATATAAAAATCATAATTTCTTTATTTTAAAACATTTAAAAATCTATTTAAATCAAATTTCATAAATTTATAATTTTTAAAATACTTAAAAATATCCAAAACACTTTATAAAATAACCACGGGCCTGTATATAATTTTCTAACTTAGGTCAAGTGATACAGATATGTATCATTTCAATCCGCAGTTAAAAAAAGAAAAATCCGGGTTCTATCATTTCAAACCCGCAATCCCAAGTTAAAATAATTTAAATAAAAATCGTTCAGGCCTATCATTTCAGCCCATAACGATTTTTCCCTATTCTAAAGTCCGTTCGGGTATGTATCATTTCAACCCATAGTGATTCTAATCTACAGGGAACTTGCAGTGTGATAACAGATATAAATAACAGAATGACATTAAATAACAGTAACATATGATATAACAGATGTAATAACAGGAGTGAACATCATATGATAATAATATAAGCATATATAACATGATAATATATTTCTACAGGTTCGCAGGGTGTCCATTTACTAGTTATATAGGTACATATTGTCTGGTGAGAATAACTCACCGTTTTGTGCTGGAGACACAACGACGAATGCACGAATGAGATCCAAACAAGCACGATAACACGATTCAAATAAGAGTGGAGGAGCCAAAGTATCAAATCCCTTGAATACAAGTCAAACAAAACAATATAACAACGATGAGTTTCAAATCAGCTACGATCAAAACTACACTAGAATAGACTGCACAGAATCAAATAGAAATGCTTGCACTTGCTTTCTACCTCATATGCTTCAGCAATGGGCTGTAAAAGCACTGTAATGGAAGGGTTTTGGATCAGGTTTGGATCAGGTTTTGGGTTCAACAAGTCGTCCATACATAGGAAAAGATGATGCAAAGGTATGTGTGCATGGAACTACAACTATAGGGCAAACAAACATGATTTCATGCAACCAAAGGCCACGACCAAGGCAACCTTAGGCACGGCCAGATCTGTAGGGGGTTAGGTACAGGTGTGGTAGTGGGTTTCAGGTCGTCTATTGGTGGTGGAGGTGGAGTAGGTGGCGGCCAAAGCAAGATATGGAGGGTAGGTGATGATATGTGTGGTCTAGGCAATGTTTTAAGGAGTTTTGTGCAAGTTTTTGTGGGATTTTGGTCAAGGGAATGGTATGGCATGATCATGGCAGAGGATTAGGAGGAGGAGCTGCTGCAAATGATGGTGGAGAGGATGGTGGTGGTGGTGGTAGAGGCTAGGCCTAGCAAAACACAAGAAGGATCAATGCAACAATCAATAGAAAAATCATAAAAACAAGAAGAAAGATGATAGAATTTACCAAATTTTTGTAAAACAAATGGCCGTGAGTTTTTTTCTCAAGAAAGATGATAAAATTTTCGTGAGAAAGAGTGAGGAATGTGGCTGAAAGATGGAGTAAAGGTATGGCCAAAAATCAATAAAGAGGAGGTTGAGAAATGAAAGGTCGGTAGATAAAAGGACATTGGAGTTACAAGAGTTATAAAACCTTTCAAATTTCCACCATTTCTTTTTAAATTTTAAATACATGTAAAATATGTATAAATACAGATAAAACACGAAAATATAGTAAATAAACAAAAATAAATAAATAAATATTAATTAAATATAATTAAATTAAGAAAATAACAAAGAAAATGTAAATTAGGCTTGAAAATTTGAAAATAAATGAAATGAACTTTGGGAAAATTGTATGTACATGAAAAATATTTATAAATAAAGATAAAAACATAAAAAAAATGCATACATAAAAATGAATAAATAAATTTTAATTAAATACAATTTAAATGAAGAAAATAGTAGAAAAATGGAAACTACCTTTAAAAATAGAAAATAAATTCAATGAGCTTTGGAAAAATTCAAACATCACTTTATAAATATTTAAAAGACAAAATATAAATAAAATAACATATTAACACATATTAAAATAAAATATGACAAAGAAAAATATAATTTATACAATTTAAAATGACAAAATTGCAAAATAAACAATTTATACTCAAAATTGAAATGTACATAACTTTTACATTTTAACTCCGTTTTCAACGAAACGAAAAGTAGTGTTCAAGTTATTAAATCTATTTTCATAATAAAAGATAAAATTTATAATTTCAAACTATTAAAAATTTAAACTTAAAAGTCAAAGTTTGACTATTGACCAAAATTCACATTTTCAGGAAATATTAAATTTAGTCATATTTGGAATTCTAATCCACATCAAAGTCAAAGTTTATACTTAAAATAACAAAATTTATTCTTTTTCATAAATAAAGCTTTTAAATCTGGAAAAATCAATTCAAAAATAATTGTAAAATACAGGGTTGTTACACTCTCCCCCACTCAAAACTTTTCGTCCCCGAAAAGGAACGAGGTACGGGAAAGCACAGAAAAAGATAGAATGAAATAGAATTAAGACAAGATGATAAGACGATTGGAATTACACCTGATAATTATTGTTATAGGTAAGTTTAACAAGATGGAGGTGATCAAATCAAGAATATAAGCACGAAAAAGATCCTCTAGAGTTTGAATCTCCCTTTCACTTGACCGACAGTCTATGAATGGAAAAACAGTGTTCAGATCCAGATGAGTAACAAAGATTATCATAGATTACAGAAAGATTTCTAAATAGACTGGTATAAGCAATAGCCTTCCCATTCTGTAACAAGATAAGGGAAATAAGGACAACCAAAAGATAGTTTGGAAAAAACAAAACCAGATAATAAATTTAAAACCATAATGCTTTGAAATCATAACAATTTAGGGATGTTTATCATTTGGAAATCACACTGCTAAAATCATAACACTTTGGACAAGTTATTCTTTTTTTTTAAAAAAAAAAACATAATACTTAGAAAATCATAACACCCTAAAAAAGTAATCTTCATTTAAACCATTTTAATTCAAGGTCAAATAATATTCATTTTAAAGTTGTAACATTTCTAAGTTCATTTAATTATAAAAATTTCCAAAACATTGTATTTTCAAAATAGGAGTACTTATAAAATGCTACAGTAGATATATTAATATTTCAAATCAGTTCAATTTCAGAAATATTTATTTGGATATCATTTAACTTATGACTTATTAAATAAACTTTATGAATGGAATATTCAAATCAAACTATACTTCATTTATTAAGTTAAAAGTTCACTATTTTAGTTAGCTCTTAATTTAACACATAACCTAACACTTTATTTAAAATACCCATTTCATAAATAGATATTCCTTTAATAAGTTACACTTAAAATTTCATTTGAAAACCAAATTCTCAATTATCAAATTTTAGTGATGTTAAAATACATTTTAACTATTTAAATCATAATTATTCATTTTTCAATACATATCTATTTCATAAATAAAATATTTATATAGCAAATATAACAATCAAATTTCTGTACACATTTATTCATTTAGACATCAATTAAACTATGAATTCAAGTTAAATAAACTTTATTACAAAATGTCCAATTCCAATGTATTTTATTTTATCTATTCAAAGATACATTATTTATTATACAACATATTCGTTTCAGGAAATAACCATTATTAAAATTCCTAGGTTAGACTTAAGGTTCCATATTAAATCAAATTTGATTATTAAGTTATTTAAATAAAATCTCTTTAAATTCCTTTTTCACTATTTACCTCTGCTAATCTTTTATAACTAAAATTTAAGTGTATAACATTTATTATAACCACTCAAATTTTATTTATAAAATCATTTCTGTACTGCATATTATCCAATTACATTGTTAACTTCAAAAAAAATTTAAGGTAAGTTATATTTGAATGCAATTGTATTATACAAATAAAACTTTCCAATTCAATTATCTCAAGTTTGAATCATTTATCCAAATTTTTTATTTTTTCTTCTTATAATTGAAATTATTCTTCAAGATAAAATTTAAGAATTTGAATCTTCGAACATCTTCAAACCATTTGGAGATAAGTAATTATATATACATAATATGTTAAATCAAATTTAAATCATATATCTATAAATATATATTATAATCCAGTCATATTTTAGAAATTCAAATCAATCAGATTTTCCAAAACAAAGCTGTAGCAAGACTACAGAATGGTTTCTTCACTTCGAAACTCGAAAATGAACGTCGATGATGCTGCAGTCATCACCGAAATTATTTTCCAGCGACAAAGAGAAGAGCACTAAATTTTTAAACTTTAAAATCCTTTAGAGACAAATTTTTATTCAAAATACTTTAAATAATATCCTTTTAAAAATTTTAAACACAAGGTTTGAAACCATCGGAAATTAAATTCTTTAACTTTCTTGTTTTAAATTCATTTCAGTTCCCAAATAAATTTATAAACAACTATTTATAAATTCATTTGTAGAACAATAAATGATAAATCAAGTATTATCATTTCAAATTATCAATTTAAATCAATTTATTAAGTTCCATAAAATTATATATCCAAATTTATTTCATAAACCAAATTTTAAAATAATATTGTGTCAGTTTGTTCTGTCAAAGTGTTTTAGAAATCCTATCGATAGCGTTGATCAGACGAATCGATCGGAAACCCAAATCAACATCAACAACTCAAACAACACAATATAAAACAAAACATTAATTTACAAGTACAGTTCAAAAATGTTTGGAAGATAGATTGGAACAAAAGACAAGATGATTAAACAGAGTAGAGAGATGGGTAAGCTTAGATAAATCGCGGACAACCTTAACCGGGTCAACCGTGACTTAATGGATAAGATCAAATGTGGATTTTCTGGGGTAAATCTACCTTCGATCTCAAGAGATAGAGTTTGGAATAATAAAAGATATTAGCATCTAAACCAAGGATAAATAAAAATCTCTGGTGAATCGATGCTGACTGTAAAGGATTTTCACCCTTTTACAAGAAAATTAGAATATTGGCGAGACCGCCAATTCACTATAAAGATCATTCGAAGTGGAGTTATGTGACACTCCAAAATCAAAAGAAGATGAATAGTGAGGGACAAGAATGAATTTTGGAACCGCAGGGAACGTTCCAAAATTCAAAGGAAATTCGAATCAAGAGGAAAAGATTCAAACTCGAACGAAAGTGATTCTGTAAATAAATCTACTCCATATGCTGAGTTTTGCCTCAAAGCCAAAGCTCTGATACCAACTGTAACGACCCGATATTTTCAACCATTCGCATCCATTATAAGTGTATAGGTAGACACTCATGCCGGAATTGAATTGCTCAAAATACCGCGTTGTAATTAAAATTTGGCAAATCTCAGAATATACAGTAAATAAATATAATCACAGATCACAGACACAGAGTAAAATAATGCAGCGGAAGTAAAAGAAATAGTAGTTCATGAAGCTACTATGTAAATATATCAGAGTTACATAAGATACAACAGAAGAAATAGAGTACAACCGAAGTATCAATAAGATAACCAAGTACAAGCTGAACAGAGCAACATAACTGAAGTAGATAGAACAAGACTAGCAGATAATCTCCAGCGATTCAAATCTCCAGAAGGTGGAAATCCAAATCTGTGAATAACTCAGGCTGACCCGAGCGTAAAGCAAAACACAAAACACTCGAGTCAGGACAATATATACTTATATAATGTAAACCAACTCAAGTGAACTGTAATAAAGGTACAAGTAACTTAGAAGATGCTTGGGACCGCCCATCCTCTAAGGATCCGTTAAAATATCTACTATGTAGTAATATTCGCTATTATAATAGTGTCTAAATAAGTAAAGTATAATCATATCGGAAAATAGCGTTAAGGGGATGGAGAACCTTAACGCGGTCGGATCTTAAAATCATAATCGTAGTAAAGCTCGATATGGTAGGTGACACGGCACAACTAGGCAATGCCAGGGTAGATATACCAATTACGCACACGGACTGATGGATACGCATAGCAGCCACTACCGTTCCACCTCGAACAACATTCCCAAATCGGAGGATGGCCATCTAGTCAAATCACAAGTAAGAGTATAATATCGAAGAAATGTGTCCGAGAAGAGGTGCTACCTCACTGGTCCGAGATCGCTCCTGTTTTAGCCACCTTATGCCAACTCACGGGAGTTGGGTCCACGTAACATACCTTAAGAACGTCGCCACCATCCTACTTCATTCTGGAATCTCCACCGCGTACACGGTTGTCAAAGTGGTTTTCGGTATCGACAGAGAGTATGTCCATATCCGATCCCGGTCTCTTTGCCAACCAAACGTTATTATAACCCGTGGTTATAACTTTTAAAAACAATACTTTACTTCAAAATAAAATATCATTTCAAACCATATCTTTATCAAAATAAAGATTAAATCAATTCCAAACCATTTCCATATATTTAAATTTTCATATCATTTCAAAACTTCATTTCAAATCATTTTAATATATTAAAATATCATATCCTTACAAAACTTCATTTCAAATCATTTTAATATAATAAAATATCCTATCAGTTCAAATCCAAATATTCAACTTTAAATACCTTTTAATTTCAAATCACCTTTAAATAGTTTATATTCCAATCAAAATAATTCATTTAAACCTTTTAAAAGTGTAATTAATATATTTTCAAATCAAGTATTCAATTTCCAAAGTTTCAAACCATTCTGAGTTCGTTTACTAAGTCAAAAACCCTAATTATTAAAATTTCAGCATTTCATAGCATTTAAAAATAACTGCTATAAGTGATATTTGAAAACATTTTTAATTCAGCAAAGACAGCACTTAAAACTGCTGTTAAAACTCAATTTTAGTTGAATTATAGTTCAAAAACAGAAAAGACAGCATTTCAGAAGTGCTGTGGTAGTTCATATTTCAAAACAAGGGTTAAATTTGGTTTCAGCAAAGACTGCAGACCATTATAGCATTTCCAGGGAATGCTATAATATGCCTGAGTTCAATATTAGCCTATAAGTTCAATTACAGCAACTACAGCATTTCAGAAATGCTGTAGTAGCCCTTTTATTCAATTTTTAGTGTAATTCAGAACCATAGCATTTCTGAATGCTATTAAAAGTGATTTCCAGCTTTTTAGTGTATTTCCAGCAATTAAATAACTTCATTTTAAACTCTTTAAACATTTTAAAAATCATACTTTAACATTTAAAATGTTCATTTACATATCATTTAACATGTATCTTTTTCACAATAAATTTCTTATAATTAAATCCAATTTTCAACAATTTACTTAATAAATTTAAGTGTAAAAGTTTCCAATTCTTCACATTTCAACAAATAACTTAACACTTCAAATTTTAAATTACCATTTCACAAATTTAACTAAATTTCCAATTTTATTTAATTAACTTAAACCTTTAATTAAAACCAAATTTCACATTTCCAAGTCAAGTTATATTTTAAAAGATCACTTTTAAACATTCATTTATTTAACCACTTAAATTCATAGAAAAATCAATAATACTTTAATAAATCACTTAAATTAAAATTTAATCAAATTATCATATTTACCATTTCCAAATAAAATTTAATATCCATTTTAGTTATATAACTTAAATATCATTTTTAACCAAATTCCAAATTTCCAACTTAAGTTATATTTCAAAAATCCAGTTAAACCATTCATTAATTACATTTTTAACACATATAAAAATCATAATTTCTTTATTTTAAAACATTTAAAAATCTATTTAAATCAAATTTCATAAATTTATAATTTTTAAAATACTTAAAAATATCCAAAACACTTTATAAAATAACCACGGGCCTGTATATAATTTTCTAACTTAGGTCAAGTGATACAGATATGTATCATTTCAATCCGCAGTTAAAAAAAGAAAAATCCGGGTTCTATCATTTCAAACCCGCAATCCCAAGTTAAAATAATTTAAATAAAAATCGTTCAGGCCTATCATTTCAGCCCATAACGATTTTTCCCTATTCTAAAGTCCGTTCGGGTATGTATCATTTCAACCCATAGTGATTCTAATCTACAGGGAACTTGCAGTGTGATAACAGATATAAATAACAGAATGACATTAAATAACAGTAACATATGATATAACAGATGTAATAACAGGAGTGAACATCATATGATAATAATATAAGCATATATAACATGATAATATATTTCTACAGGTTCGCAGGGTGTCCATTTACTAGTTATATAGGTACATATTGTCTGGTGAGAATAACTCACCGTTTTGTGCTGGAGACACAACGACGAATGCACGAATGAGATCCAAACAAGCACGATAACACGATTCAAATAAGAGTGGAGGAGCCAAAGTATCAAATCCCTTGAATACAAGTCAAACAAAACAATATAACAACGATGAGTTTCAAATCAGCTACGATCAAAACTACACTAGAATAGACTGCACAGAATCAAATAGAAATGCTTGCACTTGCTTTCTACCTCATATGCTTCAGCAATGGGCTGTAAAAGCACTGTAATGGAAGGGTTTTGGATCAGGTTTTGGGTTCAACAAGTCGTCCATACATAGGAAAAGATGATGCAAAGGTATGTGTGCATGGAACTACAACTATAGGGCAAACAAACATGATTTCATGCAACCAAAGGCCACGACCAAGGCAACCTTAGGCACGGCCAGATCTGTAGGGGGTTAGGTACAGGTGTGGTAGTGGGTTTCAGGTCGTCTATTGGTGGTGGAGGTGGAGTAGGTGGCGGCCAAAGCAAGATATGGAGGGTAGGTGATGATATGTGTGGTCTAGGCAATGTTTTAAGGAGTTTTGTGCAAGTTTTTGTGGGATTTTGGTCAAGGGAATGGTATGGCATGATCATGGCAGAGGATTAGGAGGAGGAGCTGCTGCAAATGATGGTGGAGAGGATGGTGGTGGTGGTGGTAGAGGCTAGGCCTAGCAAAACACAAGAAGGATCAATGCAACAATCAATAGAAAAATCATAAAAACAAGAAGAAAGATGATAGAATTTACCAAATTTTTGTAAAACAAATGGCCGTGAGTTTTTTTCTCAAGAAAGATGATAAAATTTTCGTGAGAAAGAGTGAGGAATGTGGCTGAAAGATGGAGTAAAAGTATGGCCAAAAATCAATAAAGAGGAGGTTGAGAAATGAAAGGTCGGTAGATAAAAGGACATTGGAGTTACAAGAGTTATAAAACCTTTCAAATTTCCACCATTTCTTTTTAAATTTTAAATACATGTAAAATATGTATAAATACAGATAAAACACGAAAATATAGTAAATAAACAAAAATAAATAAATAAATATTAATTAAATATAATTAAATTAAGAAAATAACAAAGAAAATGTAAATTAGGCTTGAAAATTTGAAAATAAATGAAATGAACTTTGGGAAAATTGTATGTACATGAAAAATATTTATAAATAAAGATAAAAACATAAAAAAAAATGCATACATAAAAATGAATAAATAAATTTTAATTAAATACAATTTAAATGAAGAAAATAGCAGAAAAATGGAAACTACCTTTAAAAATAGAAAATAAATTCAATGAGCTTTGGAAAAATTCAAACATCACTTTATAAATATTTAAAAGACAAAATATAAATAAAATAACATATTAACACATATTAAAATAAAATATGACAAAGAAAAATATAATTTATACAATTTAAAATGACAAAATTGCAAAATAAACAATTTATACTCAAAATTGAAATGTACATAACTTTTACATTTTAACTCCGTTTTCAACGAAACGAAAAGTAGTGTTCAAGTTATTAAATCTATTTTCATAATAAAAGATAAAATTTATAATTTCAAACTATTAAAAATTTAAACTTAAAAGTCAAAGTTTGACTATTGACCAAAATTCACATTTTCAGGAAATATTAAATTTAGTCATATTTGGAATTCTAATCCACATCAAAGTCAAAGTTTATACTTAAAATAACAAAATTTATTCTTTTTCATAAATAAAGCTTTTAAATCTGGAAAAATCAATTCAAAAATAATTGTAAAATACAGGGTTGTTACATCTTCCCTTTCATTTCATTTTTCCACTGCCATTCTTCATTCCCAAGTTTCCTCCACCACCTTCCCCTCTCCGCCACAAAGAAATCAACCGAACCACCGCGCGTCCCTTTCCTCTCCCCTCTCTTCCCGTTCTTTGCTGCCCATCCTCCACCACTGACCTACAACCTTCCCACGACACCCCATTGCCCACACCAGTGCACCGAGACATCCACCACCGCCTGAACCTCACACCTGATGTTGGCTCCTCCTCCCCAACTCGACACGCCCATCCATCTCCCGCCACGCCAGCCACCACGAACGTGTCAACGCCACCAGCCCTACCATGCTCGGCCTCAACAACAGTGCCCACTCTTCCGAGCTCCTCTCCTGTATTGCACGCCACGTCAATTCCACCACTAGAGAACTCGGTTGAGCAACGCACAGCAGCCGTGCTCCCTCACGTTCTCCGCTACGACCTCAACCGCCTCTCTCCGCCCTTCGTCGACTCCATCTCCCTTCAACTACACCCGCGTAAGCCTCGCCACCGCTCCGCGTTCGCCATCCCACCTAGCTTCCACTCCCCACCGGTCGTGCCCTGTCTCTTTGATTCATTCAGGTAATATATATCTTATATATATATTATACTAGATTGTGTATACATATGGGTGGTTTCGTATAGAAGTATATATAAGTTTTATAAATCTATACATATTAAAATCTATACTATGTTTGGTATAAAGGTAGGATGTTATATATATTTTGTTTATAAAATATCATATTTTAAAGATGCGTCAACTATGTTTGCAGCATATATTTATTCGGTTACAGTGTTGTATAGTTTTGGTTATAGCTGTTTACATTGTTGTTAACCCAGTTTCAAATAATATATTATTTGCATAAATGTTTGGCAATGGTTTATACATATAGTATATTAATATGTATATTTTTACATAACTTTCGTAAGTGTTGTATGCTATATGTATATAGGTAGGCTACAACTTTTGTTTCAAGCATGCGTCACCTGTTCTTATGTGGATGCTATATTTTATAAGAATATTTTTATATAAGTTACTGTTCATATTTATATGTTGTACCATTTAAAATATATGATTGTCAACTTGTATAGAATATATTCATCAGGTAATACGTTAGTATATATAAATAGATCAGTTATCAAAGCTGTACACCTATATGGTTAGGTGCATATGGAATTTCGAAATATATAATAGCATATTGTGTATATTTTGGTTAGTGTGTACATAAGCCTATGTATATAGTTTTCTAAGTTATATTTTTTTTTAGCTACAGTTAGTATATATATATTTTTAGTTGTGACCGTGTTTTGTTTTGTATATATAAGTTATATAAGTGGTTTACTTTATATGATTTTGATTCATGCATCTTTCGAAATTTTGAACAAATACAAATGGAAATTCTAGTTACATTTTGTACAAGGCGTATGTGCTGTTATATGGAGTATTACATTTCAAGTTTAAAAAAAAAGGGTATATATATTTAACAGATTTTGTTATAGTATAAAATTTTGTAAAGGAAAAGTATATATTGATTTAAGTTGTTATGTGTATTTGGTATATAGTAGTTCACATATATGCAAATAGACCTGGGTTTGGTTTCCAGAATATAGACACGTCTTATAAATATATTACTATTTAAGTATATTATAATTGTTTGTTTATTTTATGTTAGTACAAATGTTAGTTACATAATTATTGATTTTAAATACACAGCATACATGTATACGTCTGATTTTATATATGGGCTTAATTTAAACAATGATTTTGAAACGCATGTATATTTAAAACTAAAAATGTGTTTGAAAACAAATATGATTTTTGTACATAATTATAGATATTGTCCACTTATACAATTTATCATCATCGATCTAGTTTTGATTTGATTTCGTTTTCTGTTATCAGCTTTGATCGTTGAATTCGTGCCGATTTGTTTTGCTTGGATTCGTAACTCAAATGTTATGTCCGTATCAGTGTTCGTATTTGTGTCATCGCCTGTTCTCTCTAGCCTCGAAAGGTGAGCACTCACTCACGATTAACGTTCTTTTATTTATTAGATTTGATTTCAATTGAAACGACAATTGAAATATGCTGCTATTAGTTAATGACACTGTTATATATGTTATTACCCGTATCAGTTCACCTGTGACATCTGACACCATTATCTGTTAGTTATTTATGCGATGATAATACAGTTTGGCTGATAATTGATTGATTGTTGATATTTATATTGGACGTTAAATGGTTAATGTTAAAAGGATAAATAGTATGAAATTGAATTTGATATAGGATAATTAAATGTTACATTTGATTAACTGACATTTGTATAATATGACCCCTTTAACTGTTGAATTTATTGACACGTAGGATTTGTCTAATTACATCTTGAACCACTGAATGTATGTTGTTAAATTGATGATTGATGAAATTGAAATCGAATGACAAGTGAAAATCGTAATGTAATAATCTTTAATCTACATGAAATGACAGTGTAGATTCTAGAAATAATTATATTAATTCGTACAAATAACAATGCGAATTAATACGGTTATTTCGGGATTATTTGAATTGATTATTGGATTGATATTGATTGTTGTTATTGCTTGTTTATTTACTTTGACACCATCCCAGTTATCACACTGCAAGTTCCCTTTGATATGTTTTGATTTTGAATTGAATTGGAATCGGGTTGAAATGATAAATACCCAAATTGAATTTGTACCTAGGATAGGAAATTAAATAAAACCCGATTGGTCAATAATTTGATTTAAAAATAAAATGAAGATTTTATTTGAATAAATAATATGGTTTTGAAACGAAGTTGGAAATTGAATTTAATGAAATTTAAACGTGAATATTTAATAATCTGAAATGAAATATTAATAAAGAAATTGATGAAAGAAGATTGTTTAATTTGAGAAATGATTGAATTAAGTTTGAAATTAGTAAATTTTGAAATTATTTAATAATTAAGTTTTGAATTATTTAATAATTGAATAAGATTGAATCATTTGATAATTGAATAAAAATTTGAATTCTTTGATAAGAGAAATTGGACTTTTGAATAAGTGAGATTTGAACTTTATTAATAAATGAAATTGGGTTTCTTTATTTATTAAGTTTTGGAAATTTATTTAAGTAAGTAAATAACAGAAATTGAATTTATTAACAAGAAATAAAATGCGATTTATTGAAATTAATGTAAGACTGGAAGTTTAAGGAATTCGATTTGATGAACTTAATTTAATTCAAAATTGTAAGTTTGATTTAATGAAGTTGAATTTAAATAATGGGTTTAATGAATTGGAAATTTAATAGAAATTGTTTTGAATGATAAAGTAATTTAACGATATTGAATGAAATCGATAAATGAATGTAAATTGATTTGAGTGTTAAAACTAAATTGATTTAAATGATTTCAGAATGAAACTTATATACGAACTCGAATCAATATTTGAATTGTTTTAAATAGAAATTGAAATTGAATTATAAGATTTTGAAACGGAAAATTGGAAGTTTTGAAACGAAAATTTGGAAATTGTTTTAGAAAGACAAATGAAATGTTGATTTACGAATTCTATTTGAAATTGAAATTGATTTGGTTTTTGAAATATATAAACGACCAATCGGTGTAATAATTACGAAAGTTATTAAAGAGACCGGGATCGGTAATGGATATACTCTCTATCTGAACCGAAACCACTTTAATAACTATACGCGGAGTGTTGATCCAGAACGAAGTGGATGGTTTTGATGAACGCGTTGACTGAAGAAAGAGAACGATTTTGGATGACCCTTGACATGAATAAAACAGAAGCCGCGCCGGGCCATTGAGGATCGCCATCTCTAGCGGACACACTTCTTCGATACCATATCTATTACTTTTGTGATTCGATTTGGGTGCACCCCTCGATTTGGGAGTGTTGTTTCGCGGTGTTGGGGTAGTAGCTGCTATGCCCAACATCAGTCCGGATCAGGCAACTACTAGTATCCTAGTTGGTATCGCCTCATGTACCTTGTCATACTGATTATCCTATTCGCGACCACTACGATTTTGATTTGTACCTTTAGTATATGGATTGCCCTCTGGTGACTTCCGGTTTTGGGGAAACTACGGTCTTGTATATGCTTTTGGGAATAAACAGGTTAAGAGGTGTATGGGCCCTGCTTAACCCTACTTTGATATCTTTATATTACTGATAGACATTATCTACTTAGCGTACATTACTACCTAGTAGATAGTTTAACGGATCCTTAAAGGATGGTTATTCCAAACATCCTTTGAGTTACTTGTATTTCAATTGCTATTTCACTTGAGTTGGATTTATTAATATAAGAATGTTAATCCTGACTCGAGTGTCTTGTGTTTTTGCTTTACGCTCGGGTCAGACTGAGTGTACCAGTATTCGAGACTCACCTTTGGAGTTGGAGCTTTGCTTGAAGATCCAGCCATCTATTCTGCTTTCAGTATTCGATGATTCCAGTGTTGTATTCTGATTTGTATCTGATGTATCGTATTACTCTTCTGTTGTAAACTCTGATGTATTTTTATATATTCATATAGTAGCTTCATGAACTACTATCTCTTTTATTTCCGCTGCATTTATTACTCTGTGTCTGTGATCTGTGATTATATCTATTTACTGTATATGTTCAGTTTTGCCAATTTAAATTAACAACGCGGTATTTTGAGCAATTCAACTCCGGCATGAGTGTCTACCTATTCACTTATAATGGACGCGAATGGTCCAAAATTCCGGGTCGTTACAAAAACATTTAAATTAATTCAATTTAACATTCAAATCAATTTGAATTCATTTATCGATTTCATTCAATATTCATTAAGTTACTTTATCATTCAAAACAATTTCTATTAAATTTCCAATTCATTAAATCAATTCTTAAGTTTAACTTCATTAAATCAAACTTACACTTTTGAATTAAATTAAATTCATCAAATCAATTCTTTAAATTTCAAGTCTTACATTAATTTCAATAAATCACATTTATTTCTTGTTAAAGAAATTCAATTTCACTTATTTACTAACTTAAATTTTTTCCAAAAACTTACTTAATAAAGAAAACTCAATTTCTATTATTTACGAAGTAAAATTCACTTATTCAAAAGTTCAATTTTACTTATTAAAGAATTCAATTCAATTTAATCATTAAATAATTCAATCTTATTTAATTATTAAATAATTCAAAACTTAATTATTAAATAATTTCAAATTTTAATAATTTCAACTTAATTTTAATTTCAAACTTAATTATTAAATCATTCCAAAGTTTAATAATTTCAAACTTAATTCAATCATTTCCCAAATTTAACAACATTCTTTAATCAATTTCTTTATAAATATTTCATTTCAGATTACTAAATATTCACATTTAAATTTCCATTGAAATTCAATTTCCAACTTCGTTTCAAAACCATATTATTATTCAAATAAAATCTTCATTTCATTTTTAAATCAAATTATTGACCAATCGGGTTTTTTTATTTAATTTCCTATCCTAAGTCAAAGTTAAATTTGGGTATTTATCATTTCAACCCGATTCCAATTCAATTCAAAATCAAAGCATAACAAAGGGAACTTGCAGTGTGATAACTGGGATGGTGTCAAAGTAAATAAACAAGCAATAACAACAATCAATAACAATCCAATAATCAATTCAAATAATCCGGAAATAACCGTATTAACTCGCATTGTTATTTGTACGAATTAATATAATTATTTCTAGAATCTACACTATCATTTCATGCAGATTAAAGATTATTACATTACAGTTTTCACTTGTCATCTATTACAATTTCATCCATCATCAATTTAACAACATACATTCAGTGGTTCAAAGTATAATTAAACAAATCCTATGTGTCAATAAATTCAACAGTTAAAGGGGTCGTATTATACAAATGTCAGTTAATCAAATTTAACATTTAATTATCCTATATCAAATTCAATTTCATACTATTTATCATTTTAACATTAACAATTTAACGTCCAATATAAACATCAACAATCAATCAATTATCAGCCAAACTGTATTATCATCGCATAAATAATTAACAGATAATGGTGTCAGATGTCACAGGTGAACTGATATAGGCAATAACATATATAACAGTGTAATTAACTAACAACAGCATATTTCAATTGTCGTTTCAATTGAAATCAAATTTAATAAATAAAGAACGCTAATCGTGAGTGAGTGCTCACCTTTCGAGGCTAGAGAGAGAACGGAATGAGATGAGATACGAATCCAAGCACGATTTCCAAACGAAGCACGATTGAACGCGAATTTTGACGATAAAGCTGATAAAAGAAAATTGACGAAATCACATCAGAACTGAGTCGATAAAGATAAATGGTTTAAATGGTCTCATATATATATCTAACTATATATAACTATTTACATATAAAAGTCATATTTTAAATTCAAAACACATTTTAAACTTAAATATTATATACATATAAATATTAAAATCATTTTTTTTACAAACTAGAAAACATATATTAAAACCAAATATATATATCGTATATTTTTTTTTTTGAAATAAAACTTATGGCGGTATACAAACACAATATATGTTCAACAACAAACTTATCATTTAAATCTATACATCCCCTGCCAAGCCATTCACATCAATTAACATCACATTTTATATATATATGCATATTCAATAGTTATATAAGCAGATAAATATATAGGCTAATATATGATTCCTACTCTAAAAACCAAAGCAATACGGAAACTGACTAAAGTTAGTTACAAAACAACGTATAAAATATGAAGTAGCTAGCGTACATGTTTAATATAAACAATATTATATCTAAGACGTGTGGATGCATTTAGCAACAAAATTATATGTACTATAAAGTTGATTTATGTGAATGGATACTTACATAAATAACATATAAAAGCTAATACAATAACATATATTTAGTAAACACCTTCCAGATAAAATGTGGACGATATGAATAATATAGTTTATATATATAGTACATATAAACACCTACCTACAACAGTAACATATATACAAGACTTTACAAGTACTGTGACTTTATATATATATATATAAATACACCCTAAAACAACCTATATAGCCTTTCATATCAGATCTTATATATGGTTCCAATACTTCATATAAACTACTAGTAAAAGGATATAAACTTCATAGGTAATATATATTGACCATGTATAATAGATATCATATAAGTTTTGTATCAAAAAAAAACAATATATATAAACATAAAATATATATACCTACATAACTTATATTTAATAACACCAGTTGATATACACACTTATATAACTTATATATACGGCAGTTTCAATTCCTATATCAGCGGTTCATATACCTTTTTATAAAACAGAACTTTTACAAATTCTTATATATATAGCAGACCAAAATAGATATTCAACATAAGTTAGGATTTCATAAACAATACATATGATACTTACTTAAACAAGGCTACACAAAAATTACATATATATAGGTTGTCATGCATATTATTCAAAACAGCAAGTATAAATATACTTTATATTTATATGGAAACTAAAACACATATATATCATATAGAACCTATAGCCAAACCATACGTATATGAAATTCATTCCAAACTAAAAAAAAAATATAACCTATACATAACGCATATAGGACCTTAAACTAGGAATATAAAATATACACACTTACACAATTACAACCGAAGAGGGAAGGGGAGGAGAACTGCGGCGGACGAGGAGATGTAGGTTGTGCTCGGCAAAGTGCGTGATGGATTGTCAGGCGGCTTGCATGGGCGGAGAAATGAGTGGTAGGTGGCGCAGGCGAAACATGGAATTTCTCGGATCACGGCGAAGCCGGAACAAAGCGGCGGCCATGATGTTCGCGGGTTCAAGGGAGGAACGTGCATGGTTGACACGGTGGCGGAGGTTACTGGAGGAACGTGGGTTGCGTTCAGGTCATGGGTGCTCGGTTGTCGATGCATGGGTGGCATGCTCGTGCTGTTTCGAGCAATGAGGAGGTTCGATGCAGTGTTGTTGTGGTGGAAAGGACAAGGTGGCGCGACGAATTTTCCGAGGTGGAGGTGGCGCTGGAGGGAGATGAGGCGGAGTTTCGCTGGGGTTTGATGTGTTGCGTGAGTGGAAGGTGGAGGCTAGGTCGATCTGGGTTTTATTGAAGTGGGAGAACAAAAGTAACAGAGGGGAAAGAAAAAGTAGAAGAAGCCCAACCGAGCAAGGTGATGAGAACTAGGAACAAGCGAGCCAGTATTACTTCAAACAGTGGGAATACCAAAATTAAAGAGTGGAATCAAATAAATATCACTAGCCGTTTCCAAGAAAAATGTACAAAAGGTCACAAGCTAAAACAAGCTAAAACCAGGTAAACAAATGAATGTGATAATAATTTCTAGTTGTTGTCGATTTGGTTTGAAATTTAAATGGAACCAGCTATTAAAATAGTACCGATACAATTACCGTTCCCCGGACTACACTGCGTACCGGCCATCGAAATGACAATTGAATATACCGTCGAGATCAGCACGACATGACGATCAAAACGGTATATAGAAATCAGTGGTACGATCATCCGATAAAAATCGATATCGGTACCAGAATACTGCTATTTTGCAGAAAATAAGAACGACGGAGCCAAAGATGTCCGAATTTGGAAAAACGACAAACTGAAATCTTGCTCAGAAGATGGTTTAGAATTTTTCTATGTAAAATATTTTGGTTTTGAAAACGTTTTATTTTCAACGCTTTTTAACTGATTAAATTGAAGTGAATTTACGCGCGAAATGAACTTTCATATTTTCGGACGAAAATTTACCAATTGCTATGTTTAACTAGACGTATTTCAAATATTAAATTTTTATTTCAAAATTTTATCGTTTAAAATTTTCACAAAATTTCAACTAATTACGTTATTAACAGTTGAAATTTTACGGGTCGTTACATTTAGAGTTTATAATTTAAGAATGTAACAACCTGATATTTTCAACCGTTCGCATCCGCACATGTCGGACTTGAATTGCTCAAAATACCGAATTGTAAATATAAATTTGGCAAACTCATCATATACAGTAAATAAATAATCACATATCACAAACACAGAGTATATAGTAATGCAGCGGAAGCAAAGAGATAGTAGTTCATGAAGCTACTATATATATACATTAGAGTTAACAAGATACAAAAGAAGTAACAAGATACAACAGAAGTAACAAGATACAACAGAAGTCTCAATATGATAATCAAGTATAAATCAGAATACATCACTGGAATCAACTGGATAACTGAAAGCGAAATAGATAGCTGGATCTCCAAGAAAGCTCCAACTCAAAAGGTGATTCTCGAATGATGTATCACTCAGTCTGACCCGAGCGTAAAGCAAAACACAAAACACTCGAGTCAGGACATACATACTTACAAGATGTAAATCAACTCAAGTGAACTGTAATAGAAAAGTACAAGTAACTTAAAGGATGCTTGGGACCGCCCATCCTCTAAGGATCCGTTAAACTATTTACTATGTAGTAATATTCGCTATTATATTAATGTCTAATAGTAAAATAAACTTACTTTTAAATAGCATTAAGGAGTTAGCCATATACCCCTTAACACATAATAGTGCCAATAGTCTATACAGTACCTGCGTACCTCCTGATCGGGAGGCTACGAGAAGATACTCCATAGGTACGACACAAATAGAAACTCGTAGTAAAGTTCGGTATGGTAGGTGACACGGCACAACTATGCAATGCCAGGGTAGATATACCAATTACGCATCCGGGCTAGTGGTAACGCATAGCAGCCACTACCGCCCACCTCGGAACACACTGCCAAATCAAAAATCAAAGGGTGGCCACCAAATCAATCACAAAGTAATATAATGGTATCGAAGAAATGCGTCCGATCAGAGGTGCTACCTTATTGGCCCGTCAATCGCTCCTGTTTTAGCCACCTTATGCCAACTCACGGGAGTCGGGTCCACGTTCATACCGCAATAGTATCGTCGCCACCATCCTACTTCATTCTGGAATCTCCACCGCGTACACGGTTGTCAAAGTGGTTTTCGGTATCGACAGAGAGTATGCCCATATCCGATCCCGGTCTCTTTGCCAACCAATCGTTATTATAACCCATGGATATTTATTTCGAAATAATTTATACTTCAAAACCAAAATATCATAACCATTTCAAACTAGTTTATACTTCAAAACCAAAATATCATATTCAACTAGTTTATACTTCAAAACCAAAATATCATTTGAATAACCCAATTTCCCATCATTAAATATTTCTTTCTATTTATTTAAACTTGAAATATTCCTTTTTAAATCATCTTAAACCAAAACCACTTTATAAAGCCATATTCTTAAATCTTCAATTGCAAATCAATATATTCAAAACAATTCTTAATTAAATACTATTTCAAATAAATTCATTTCCAAAAGTCATAGTACTTCCAAAGTTATAACAATTTCGACATCAAAACACTTTGAAACCATGATACTTTGAAATCATAACCCTTTTTGAAACATTATCATTTGGAAATCCAAATACTTAGAAAATCATAACACTTGGAAATGTTATCCGTTGAAAATCATAATACTTTTAAAATAAATTTCATTACCAAAGTTGTAGCATTTCAATGTTCATTCATTTAATTATAAAATTTCCAAAACATTGTATTTTCAGCTAACAACGACACTTATAAAGTGTTACAGTAGATATATTAGTAATATTTCAAAACATTGTCAAATTCAGAAACAACAACACTTATAAAGTGCTGCAATAGACATTTAGTTATCTCCAAACAGTTTAGTTTCAGAAACAGCAGCACTTATAAACTGCTGTAGTAAGTATTTTAGTATTTCAAAACCTAGTTTAATTTCAGAAACAACAGCACTTATAAACTGCTGTAGTAGATATATTAGTATTTCAAAAACAGTTCATTTCCAGCAACGGTAGCACTTATAGAATGTTACTTGAAACCCATAGCATTTCAGAAATGCTACAAATACTATTATAAGTTTTTACTATAACAATTTAAAAACAATATATCTTCAACTTTTATAATTTTTTACTTATCAAACTTATTTCACTTTTCAAGATTATTTATTTGGATATTACTTAACTTATAATTTAAATAAAATAACATTTATTTAACCAATATCCAATTTAAATTATAATTCACTTATCAAGTCAAAATACATTAATTTACTTAACTTTTATTTTAACAAATAACTTAATACTTAAATTAAAATACCCATTTCATAAATAAAATATTCTTTTAATAAGTCAAACTTCACATTTCCAATTGAAACCAAGTTTTCCCTTATAAAGTTAAGTCATAATTTAAGATACATTTTACCATTTTAAATCATAATTATTTATTTTACAAAACATATCTATTTCGTAAAATAAAATCTATTACCATCACTAGGTTAGATTTAAAAATTTCCACATTAAATCAAATTTAATTATTAAGTTATTTATCATCAATAAAGATCTTTAAATTGCAATTTAAACCAATTATTGATATATAAAGATTCCAACTTATAGGAAACCAATATAACTTTATAATTTAAAATCAAACCACTTATTGACTTATAAAATTCCATATATTTAAATCATTGAATCAAATTTTTAAGTAAAATTTTCATATATCTTAAAACTTAAAATACTTAAAACTTTTTAAGAAAATATTTTTAAATATATAACCATGGGTCTGTATAATATTTTCTAATCTAGGTTAATTGATACAGATATGTATCATTTCAATCCGTAATTTAAAAGAAAAATCCGGGTTCTATCATTTCAAACCCGCAATCCCAAGTCAAATAAAATACAATAAAATCACTCGAGCCTATCATTTCAGCTCATAATGATTTTTCCTTATTCTAAAGTCCGTTCGGGTATGTGTCATTTTAACCCATAGTGAAAGGGAACTTGTAGTGTGAGAATCAGTAAATAAATGAAGAGTAGAACATATAATCATATCAGATGATGTAATAAATATATAAACAAAATTTAACATCATATAATCATATCACATGCATATATGAACATATTAACATAACATATAAATTTTCTACAATTCACATGCTATTGTTTCACAATTATAAAAGTACGTATGTCGAGAGTGATAAACTCACCTTTCGAGGCTAGAGAGAATAGACAATGAAGTTGAGTTACGAATTGCAAGCATGACTTCAAAAATAAAACTAGATTGGCACGAATCGACGAGCAAAGCTGATAACAGGAATCGATAAAACATATTGAATCAGTTTTGATATAAACTGAGAATACATTATTATACTATATATATAAATTTTATTTGTTTCAAAAGAAATAAATTTCAAAACACATATATTTAAACATATGTATTATATTAAAACTACAATACATGAATTCACTTCTTAAATTTTTTATAATATATGTATACTATTATATGCACTACTGCTATAAGTACTAACTTTATAGAAACTTTACACATCAACCAACATACACACACACAACCCACTATGAAAATATGTGGCTCCTTACAATTTAAAACAATATTAAATAAACCAAATACACAGGTTATATTTTACCTTATGATATAATGTATAAATATAAGTCAGGTCTCAAAACTACTCAGAAATACAACATACAACTTATACTAGATATTAAACAAATAACTTCAAATTTAGCATATGACTACACATATAAACATATATATTTTAAATATATTTCCTTTCAAGCCAAAAGTTATGAAACCCGTACTTTATAAACTATATATCTATACTTACCTACAAATATATATAATACACAAATTTATAATCAACTTGTTCATATAATAGTACGACCGAACTGATAGATTATAAACAAATACATGGAAAACATACATACATACATATATATATATATATATATATATATATATATATTACTACATATATAAACTAACTGTAACTTTTATAACTAAAATATGCAGACATAATAGATGAAAAATTAACTCTTTATAACAAATCTATTTCTTTAAAAATATACGTACATATCATCATAACTTTAAAAACAAATCACCAATAAACTGTACAGCCGAATAGATAAACTAATATATATATTTTACAGACTATATCTACATAATACATTTAAAATCAAAATATACATTTTACTATTAACAACAGAGATATGGACCTATTATATATATATATAAATGCTTTAAACTCAAACATATATATATATATAGACTTCTCTTTCAACAGTACAACAGGAAAACAAACAGTGTATGCAGACTAAAAAATATATAATATAACCCAAAATATTATATAAATTATATATACAAGTAACACTATATATATAAGAGATCAAACAACAATGAACATGAACAAAACCTATATGTATAATATTAGATACCTATAAGAAGAAAAGATAAAGCTTGGCTATTAAGACAAAGGAGAAAGACAAGCTGATCTCGGTGGCTAGAGGAGTGGCGGAGGGAAAAGTGCCCCGGCAGCAAAGGCTGGGTAGTTCGGCTATCGGGATTTCATGAGGGGATAGCTGCCACGGAGAGGAGGGTGGTGCAGCTCGAAGGTTGATGAATCAGGGGCAACGGCGGAGCTTGACTGTGGGTGGTAGAGGCCGACGCAGGAGAAGCCATGGATGGTTGATGAGGTGTTTGCGTGGGAAGCTGGGCAAGGTGAAAGGTGGAGATGGTAGGGAAGGGTAAGACGTGGGAAAAGGAAGGGAAGAATGAAGAAGGGACGAGTGGATCTGCATATTAAAGCTAAGGAACCAAACTTAGAAAAGCTTAGAGAAAATAAACGATCCAAAGTAAGAAACGAAGAGACTGTCATAACAAAACAACCAGTAAATAAATGTTGGAACCAGTAGGAATGACAAATGTCCAATGCGTGAATTCAAGGAAAAAGGAATGCTAGTGGCTGTAGGAATTAACACAGTGGATAACGAATGGACAAGAAATTCAAAAGGTTCAAAATGGTACAGATACGGTTAGCAGTTTCGTAGATTGCACAGCACACCGAAATCCGAAATTGACAATTGAATATACTGCGGAGATCAGCACGACGAGACGATCAAAACGGTACATAGATATCTGTGATACGACCATCCTATCAAAGTTGATATTCGGTACCGAAAATACTGCTAATCTGTCAGAAATAAGATGGACGAAGCAATAGAAGTCCGAATTTTGAGAAACGAAATATGACGTCTCACTCGGATGATGATTTACAAATTTTCTATATAAAAATATTCAGGTTTGGAAAACATTTTATTATCATCGATTTTAACTGATATAAATTCAAATAAAATTACACAAGAAAATAAACTTTCAAATTATCCGATGAAAATTTACCGGTTGCTATGTTTAACTAGACGCATTCCAAATATCAAATTTAAATTTCAAAATTTTATCATTTAAAATTTCACAAAATTTCAATTAAATATATTAATAAAACAAATAAAATTATTTAAAATTTACGGGTCGTTACAAAGAACTAACACTATTGAAGAAACAATGCATGTATCTTTTGATGAAAATTTTAAAGATACTGTGCAAATAGAAGATTAAGAAGATTTTGTAACTTTAAATAATGGACCTAATGAAACTAATTGTGAAATTATTCAACCTAATAAAAGAATTAGACTATTAAAAGATCATCCTGTAGATACTAGGAAATATTGAATCTATAGTTAAAACAAGAAATCAACTAAATAGTATGAGTAATGTAGCTCTTATATCAACTATTGAACCTAAAAATCCAAAGTAAGCATCATCTGATGATTCATGGATTCTTGCTATGCAAGAAGAATTGAATCAGTTCACCAGAAATGATGTTTGGGAACCGGTTCCTAGACCTGAGGATAAAAGTATAATTGGAACAAAATGGGTTTATAAAAATAAAATGAATGAACTCGGTGAGGTCGTGAGAAATAAGCTCATTTAGTCGCGCAAGGTTATTGTCAAGGAGAAGGAATTAATTATGACGAAACCTTTGCACTCGTAGCAAGACTAGAAGCTATCAGGATTCTACTTGCTTTCGCAAATTACAATAATTTCAAGTTATATCAAATGGATGTTAAAAGTGCTTTTCTAAATGGTTTTGTAAAAGAAGATGTTTATGTTGAACAACCTCCACTTTTTTAAAATAATGAATTTCCAAATCATGTATATAAATTAAAGAAAACTTTATATGGTCTGAAACAAGCTCCTAGATCCTGGTATGAAAGACTAAGATCTTATTTACTACAATCTGGTTTTGAAATTGGTAAAATAGATACAACTCTTTTTATTAAAAGAAACAAAAATGATATTCAATTAGTACAAATATATGTAGATGATATAATATTTGGGTCAACTAATAACATAATGAATAAAGAATTTTCAGATATAATGACTAAAGAATTTGAAATGAGTCATATGGGAGAACTAAGCTTCTTCTTAGGACTTCAAATCAAACAATTAAATAAAGGAATTTTCATTAGTCAAGAAAAATATTCTAAGGATTTAATTACTAAATTTGGATGGACCCCTTCTAGTGGGAAACCAACTCCAATGACAACTAATGTAGCTTTAAGTAAAGAAGATAAATCAAAAGATGTTGATCAAAAATTATATAGTGGAGTGATTGGTTCGCTGCTTTATATAACAGCAAGTCATCCTGACATCATGCATAGTGTCTGTCTCTATGCAAGATACCAATCTCAACCTAAAGAAACTCACTTAAAAGCTATTAAAAGAATTTTAAGATATGTAAAACATACTTTAGATTATGGTTTATTTTACCCTAAAAATGATGTATTCGATTTAATTTCATATTCTGATGCTGATTACGCTGGTTGTAAATCAGACCGAAAAAGTACAGGTGGAACTTGTCACTTTCTAGGACATTCCCTGGTTTCCTGGTTTAGTAAGAAGCAAAACACTATATCCTTGTCAACAATTGAAGCAGAATATATATATCTGCAGCTTTGCCTTGTTCTAAAGTTATATATATGCAACAAAATTTAAAAGATTTTGGATTAACTATAACTAAATAAACAATTTATTGTGATAATACTAGTGCAATAAACTTATCTAAAAATCCAACTCATCATGCTAGAACAAAACATATTGATATCAGACATCATTTTCTTAGAGATAATATAAGTAAAAAAGTCATAACTCTTGAATATATTAATACTGAAAAACAAATTGCTGATATATTAACCAAACCATTAAATGAACAAAACTTTACTAAATTTAGAAGAGAATTAGGTATATGTTCATTAACTGAAATATAAATTATAAATAATACAAGTATACTTAATAATTAATATTAATAAAAATTTCTCAAAAATTGAACTGGTCATGTCGACATGACCCATCCCCCTATGTCGACATACATGCCGAGATTTTCAAATTTAAATTTCCCTATAAATTAGTTATTTGGTTATATATTTATATATTTCGACTTTTACTCCTTTCCTCTGTTCTATTCTCTGTAATAAACTTCTAAAACCGTAAATTAATGGCTTCCTCTTCTAATAATGAACCTTCTTCACCCACTTCTCCTCATTCTGGCCCTTTTCAACGTTCCATACACGTACGAGTCATCAAATTACAAGTGAAGATGAAATATTTGCTTCAAATGATAATGAAAATTCAAGTGAATCAACTGAGAATGGCTAGAGAACAAGATAGGAAAGGCAGAATTCTTAGGAATTTGCAAAAATTCCTTATGGATAACAATGCCAATCCCATTGTCATCGAAGAATCATCACAAGCCATGGATTCTGAAGAAGAAGAGCCTATGGAAGAACCACAAGAGGATCAAGAAGAAGAACATCCTCTGCCGAATCCGGATGTTCATATGGACGAAGACAATGGCGTGATTTGCATTGAAGAGGTCCTTTTTGACGCTAATGGAAACTTGGTCGAACAACGTGGAAACTTTTGTCTCCATTATCCAAATTGTTCGGTCCATAAATCACCAATAGTTAAGGGTCCTCGTTAAGTGTTTTTCTCTTTCTTGATTATATATTGGTTTTTTAGTTTGTATATAAAGTGTTATCTTAATTAATGTTCTTCTAAAAACAATCTTTGGTGTATAAAATCTTGAATTCCATTTAACTTAGGATGCTATATTTCACTCATACATAGTTATTATTCTTATATCATATGTTTGTTTATATCATTTTCTATTAAATTCAAGGATTATAGGTTATTGTTTTGTTGATGACAAAGGGGGAGAAGTTATATTAAATAGTAGGCTTGGAGTAAGGGGGAGCTGTTGGTGTAAGGGGGAGTTATGGTATGATCGAAGTGGTAAGTATATTTTATAAGGTTGTCATCATCAAAAAGGGGGAGATTGTTAGGAACTGGAGATAGTGGTTTTGATGACAACAACCTTTGTAACTTATTTTATTATAACTTATATACTAACACTATTGTCTAGATATATATATATATATATATGAATGTTATTATGCAGGATATATAAGGCAGGTACTGATTTTTGAAGACTGTACAGTATAAAGATTAAAGATGAAGAAATCAAGTTTGAAGACTCATGAGTATCAAGATCAAGATTTCAAGATAAGTGTCTAGTTTATTGTTAAAACTTCATAATAGCACGTAAATCTTCATTCCATATTTCATTTGGGATGGAACACATTTCTATCTTCTTAGTGGCTTATAAACCCATGACAAGTAGCTTACAAACCTATGACAAGTGGCTTACAAACCCACGAACATCCTGGTTTTGTACAAGTTCTCGAGTCCTGATGTGATAAGATATTCTACAGGAAGAAGCTTGCAAAACTACTTCAAAATGGTTTTTCAAAACTACTTTTCAAAATGTTTTAGCCTTAAAATATTATTTGTCTTTGTTTTTAAATAAACTCTTGTTTTAAACTTCGTTTGTTTTTAAAACTATCTTCTGATTTTTAAATATTCTTTTATAATATATATATATACTTGAGATTTAAAATCAAATTTATATATACATTCTAAAAATATATTTTTCTACTCTTCTTTATTTTAAAACATAGGAAAATTATTTTATTTTACTCCAGAATCATTTCATCTTGTTTTCCTTTCAATACCATTTTCAAAACAAATTTTACATTGTTTTTAACTAAGGGATGTCGACATCATGGGATACCCTATGTCGACATGGTGGCCGTTAAATTCAAAAGTTTCAATTTTCAAAAGAAATGTCTATTCGTTTAAATCTCTTCACGAATGGTTATGGCCGTTACTAGTCTATAAATAGCCTTCACAAACGAATTTTTTAACTAACTAATTTCATATTTTCTTCACTCCTTCTCCACAAATCCATATTCTAAAATTTTCATATTTTTAAGATCGTGCCGAAATTCTACCAAATTCTCAAGTGAATCAAATTAGAATCTCATTCTTGTTTGATTCTCTGCCTTCTCTCGAAAATCAAAGTGCTATTCAGAGTTATATGATCAATTTGTAATCAAAAGTTTATCGAGTCTCTCTATAAGGTGTGGTTGTGCCTGGAAATCAATTGGGTAATCTTGTGGCCCATAAATCAAGAGAGTTTGCCCCGGACTCATGAGACAAGAGGGTACCTCAAGGCCTTTAGAAACTGAGGATTGTAATCTCGAATTTGGTATAATAAAAATCTGTATGAGGTGTTCTGCCTTGGTACAGGACTGGATGTAGGGTAACTCCGAACCAGTATAAAATCCGGTGTGTTCTTTCCTTTTACAGCTTTTTATTTACTTTCTGCATCTGTGTTTGATTCTGTGATTGTTCTGTGATTAAGTTCTTCATTTGTTTGTGTCATAATTTTAATTTAGTCCATATAAGTCTTAGAATCCATTAAACACTATTCACCCCCCCTCTAGTGTTAAATTAGCCTTAAGATCCTTAATCCGCACTCCCTTTCAGATCTCAGAGCTATTACAAAAGGGATTCATCCGACAAAGCACTTTAGAATAGGGAGCCCAGTTGTCTTTGCCACTAAGGCTGACGGCTCAATAAGGCTATGTGTCGACTATAGGCAACTCAACAAGTTGACAAGGAAGAAAAGTTATCTTTTACCTAAGACAAACGATTTGTTTGACCAGCTTGTGGGAGCCAAAATCTTCTCCTAGTTGGACTTGAAAATTGAATTTCATCAGTTAAGGATTGTAGATGATAGCAAACCAAAGACTGCGTTTCACATGCTTGATGGACTATATGAATAGAAAGTGATGCCTTTTGGATTGAAAAATTCCCACGCATACTTTGTAGATCTGATGAGTAGAGTATTTAGGGGACAGTTGAATAAGTTAGTTGTGGTTTTTATTGATGGCATCTTGGTATTTCCAAGAGTAAAGGAGGGCATGAAAATCGCCTAAGGGAGATACTAGGTACTTTGAGGAAGCATAAACTTAAAGCCAAATTCTCAAAGTGCCACTTTTGGAAAAATGAGGTGAAATTTCTTGAAAACCTTTTTTTTAGCATGGATTAGCAGTGGCCCTGCAAAAGTGGAAGCTATTCAAAGTTGGATGATTCCAAGGAATGCCATGGAGGTTAGAAGTTTCCTAGGGTTAGCATGTTACAATAGGAAATTCATAAAGGAATTTGTAAAGGTAGCAGTCCCTTTAACTCGCCTAACCAAGAAGAATCTAGTCTTTGCATGGGATGAGAAGTGCACGAAATCGTTTCAGAAGCTAAAGGAACTATTGACAAGTGCATTCGTACTTACCATTCCCAATAGGACGACTTTTATAGTTTATACGGATGCATGTGGCACAGGATTGGGAGCAGTTCTTATGCAAGAAGGAAGGGTAATAGCTATGCTAGTAGGTAATTGAATGACCATGAGAAGAGATACCTAATTCATAACTCGGAGTTGGCAGCTATTGTTTTTGCCTTGAAAATTCGGAGGCACTATCTCTTGGGGGAAAGGTTTAAGATGTTCACCGACCATAAATCGCTCAAATATATATTTTCCTAAAATGATGTAAATCTTAGACAACAAAGGTAGATGGAGTTTATAGCATCCCATGACTTTGGGATACAGTATACCCTCGGAAAAGGAAATGTCATCGTCGATGCCCTTGGCCAGAGGCATGCTATCTTAGGTGTTATATACGAGTGCCAGAAGTTGGAGTTCCTCTTGAATTTTAACTTTCAACCACCGATAGAACCCACCCAAAGTTATTTGGCAACAATCGAGGTTAGACCGGCATTGATGGACTGCATTGGATAAGAGTAAAAGAGAGATGACAAGATAGTTGATAGGTTGCACAAGCTAAGTAGAGGAGAACAATTTCCCCATGTCGGTGGATATGCAATTGTCAAGAAGGGATGTTTGAGGAGAGATGCACGTCTTTACGTTCCAAAGATTGATAGTGTGTTAGAAAGTGTGTAACAACCCACATATTTTATGATTATATATTTAAATGTTTTATTTAAATATAGCATCGTTAGTTGAATTAAAGTCCGAAATGTGACTTTTTGTATACAGTCGAATCCGGACGAGACCACTTCTATTGAGTTTAAAATGATGTTTACAACTTGTTTAAGTATAAACATCGATATGTTTGGAGTTGATTAGGATTTTGGTATTTTCAATTGGGCTTTGGGTTGGGTTCTAGCCCATTGACCCAATAAGAGACCCAAACTCTTCTACCTAATAACTCCCACTCCTCTTCATTCATTCATTCCATTTTCTAAATTCCTAACACTCAAGCTAAATGAAAGTTGGGGAAAGAGAGGAGATTAGAAATTCCTAAGCCCTGGTTCTCTTAGGAAATTAAAATTCAAGTTCCAAAATCAAGGAGAAGCTTAGGTAAGCATGCTCTTCATCTTCTCCATCTCAATTCCTCTTCAATTCTTGATTTTTCCTATAACCTAACGTAGGAAAAACTTTACATTTGATAATAGATTGAAGATTTTAGAGGTGTAGTGAAGAGAAATGGGTCTAAGCTTGTTTTAGAGCTTCTCATTTCTTGTTTTTGAATTTAAAGGTGAGTTCTTGAACTCACATCTATGTCTATAGCTTTCATTGTTGATAGGTATGAATTCCTAACATCTAATTCATATTCAATTGCTTTTGATTTGAATTGGTTTGGTGAATTTTCCAATTTTGGTATTTTGAAGTCAAAATCTTTATAGATCCTATCTTGGATGTTTGGACATGTTATTTGGGGTGTATCGAAGAGCCTATAGGGCTGGGTTGTCGCTTGGCATAAATCCCTAGCCTCCATCGCTCATCCGATCGCCTCCGAATTGATTTGGCCATAATTGGTTTAGGCAAATTCTGCCCAGGCCCAAGCAACCAGACGTCTGGTTGAAAATTCTAAACGTCTGGTAGGGGCTTCTGGAAAAATTTTAAAAAACTAAAAAAATTAAAATAAAATGGCAGAGCCTGGGGTCAGACGTCTAGTCAAACCAACCAGACGTTTGGTTCTGATGAATTTTGCCTATTTTGCCTGTTTTTGAGTGGATTTCCAATTTTTATCGATCTTTGATGATCCGAATAGCTATTGTCAATCAATACTGACTTTGATGACTTCTTTTCTGGATTTTTGGGAATATCCATTTAATGGATTTGATATTGATTTTCACGGTTTTAATTCACGTCGTCGAATGTGGATTTTTGGTGATAGATTGTCTTTACAATCATTTCTGTGATTTGTCACTTTAAAATACAAAGGTTTTTATACTAGTAGTAAATACTCAAACTCTTTCACAAAAATGATTTCAACATTATTTTTAATACAAAGCTCGATTTTAAAACCGTTTTCCAATCTATTAGTATATACAAATCTTTACCTCATTTGTATGAGAAATCCAATTAAACGACTTAGCAAAACAAGTGGTATGAAACGCTTGCGTTTACTTCGTCGGTTAATTCTTGGACTTGTTTGATTGAAATCTCGTGACAATTTTCGAGTGAAAGTCTACAATTTGTTCGTAAATATTTAAGTTAAGCCAGTGGTTATGGGACACGAAGCCTAACTCATTTATTTACTAGCTTAGTGTAATTTACACTTATTGATCAATGATGATCATTTTGTGATTTAGACTAGCGAAATGCGATATCTCTTTGTCCTCTACCTCGTTCTATGGAGCTTCGTCTCAATTTGGTGGGGTAGCGACCGATGGTCTTTTGACCGTTCGTAGAGCAATTTGCTCAATAAATCTATGCATGGGGCGTATCTTTTTAGGTGCGTCGATATTCGACTCAATCGAATTTCTGTCCATAGGGCATATCTTTTTAGGTACGTCGATGTTTGGCTCATTACGGATTAGCGACCCATGGGATAACGTCCCGTTTGTGATACATGTGTTAGTGAGTTTTCATGCTCCCGTTTGTGATAGGCCTCCCCCTTTGTGTTTTCTGGGTTTCTAATTATTGATTTCTAGAATTTGTGTTTCACCAATTTTTGTGATTTGCATTGATATGTTTTGTCAATATTTGAGGTTTGGTGAATAAGCTAAAGAATATGATAATTCTTTTTGGTGTTTTGAGAAAATTTGAGATATTGTATGATTTTCATTTGTTATCAAATATATACTAGTCATGGTATGGCATTATTGGTATCATATATTTTTGTCATATCTCTTATTCTATCTCATCTTACATGATAATTATAGGTAGACTGGTCTGTTTAATATTTTTCTTCTTAAGTAATACTCGGGTCAGACCGAGGTGTTTTAGGTGCTTCCACTTGACTTCTTAGCAGGGACTATCTTCTGACTTTTGGCTAACTACTTTAGCTTAGTAGTTTTTGTCTTTCATGTATACTTATTCTTTTGTGTAGTACATGTACCTATTCTTTTGGCTTGTAGTGGATCTTGTATGACCAATACTACGATGTTCATTTCTATGTGATATATTCATATCTGTTTCCGCCTTAGTGATATGAATACCTATGACTGATTTTATGTAGTGTTTATTTTATATTGATTTCAAAGGTCACTTAGCCACTGTGTAGCAGATTTGAGTTTGGATTGGATATGTCGGATTTCCTCTTGAAATGAAATGTTTGATATACTATCCGACATATCGGTTCTCGCTCAAACCAATTACACAGAGGGTCACTCCTCACAGCCTTATTCTTCTTGCTAGTCGACGGCATTACCATGTAGTGTCCTTGGCTAGTGCGAGTATAGAGGTGGGGTGCCACAGCTTAGTATCAGAGTCAAACTTCGGAAAAATATAGGATGTTATGACAAGGATCATTGTCCTAAGTCTCTCTTAGGAATCTGGCCTTAGGATTTAATTCGAGTCTTAGGACCCGTTCTATCCTATTTCCTTTTATGATGCCTTATTTTATCAATCAAGTTTGTTTAATCATTCTGAGAATAACCTTTTTCCTCTTCTTTCTTTCTTTTTCAAAGAAGAGAAATGGTTAGACCTGGTCGTCCTAGCGCAGGTCAATCCAGTGGTACTCCTCAGGACGGCGTATTCATGTCTGCCCAACAGCTTTTGGATCTTGTAAAGAATCCCCAAGCTGCCGGACCCATTCCTGAGCCTACTCATCCTAAATCCGGGTTTGCCCGCTTGTGCAATGATTATACCAATTTGGGTGGAAGGCCATTCAAGGGTTCCGAAAGCATTATAGAAGTCCAAGCTTGGCTTAGAACAAGCAATCGCATCTTTTCTCGCATGAATCTTGTGGATCTACATCAAGTCCAAGTAGCTTCTAGCATGTTCTAATAGAGAGCATTAGATTGGTATGAGCTTTCGGTTTTGGAAATTTTTGAAGCGGATCTTACTTGGGAGCAATTCCGGGAAAGGTTCGAGTTAAAGTTTGTGCCAGAATCTGAAAAAATAACTTTAGCCCGACTCTTTATTGACCTTGTTCAAGGTGAATCTTCTGTGACGGACTATGTCACATCATTTGAATCCATCTCTAAATATGGGTTCGAGTATATTAATACCCTATTGAAGAAAAATCAGAGGTTTATCTATGGGTTGAATAAGAATCTCAAAAGGCTTTACTTTTGAAACTAGAAGTTCCTTTTGATCAGCTTGTAGATATCGCTCTTCGACTTGAAGAGGCCGATAAAGAAAGTGATGTTGAAGTTGTGGGTGCCAAGAAGAACTTCAACAACAACAAGAAGAGGCATCTCAACAGTAAGTTCAAAGGCCCTAATCCCAACAAGAAAGGGAAGCAAGCAACTTCTGTAGCGAAGACTCCTACCTCTAGTCGTGGAGAATGCTATAATTGTGGTTTTAAGGACCATTATGCAATAGGTGTCTGAAACCCATTTATTGTCGCTATTGCAAAAGTTTGGGTCATCTTATATCTTCATGTCCCAAACTTCAAAGCAAGAAAGAGGGAAAGATGAATGTTGTGCAAGCCCCTAGTAACACTTCTCTTGGTCAAGGTATTTCTCATTCTATCCTTGATGGCATTATTATGTTTCGTGATCACCCTATTCGAGTTCTTTTTTATACGGGTGCATCTCACTCTTTTATATCAAAAGAACTTGTTGATACTTTTTCTTTAAATGTTATGGGCTTAATGACTCATTAAGAATCGCGAATCCGGTTGGTGGATCCGCAACACTCGGTTTATTTTGTAAGGATGTTGAAATTTTTCTATGTGATTATGCTTTCCGTGCCTATTTGCATGTTATGCATTACTTAGGTTTCGAAATGATTTTGGGACTGGATTGGCTTAACCGTTATGATGCCCACATCCTATGTCCCAAGAGGACTATCCATCTTCAACATCTTCAACTGTTAAGCAGATTTCTATTGTTCTTAAAGATTCCGATTCCAATTCGGTAGCATCCTTATATTCTCTAAACCTGCATGATGACGATAATGATGATGAGGAAGATGTTATTTCCCTCATTTACGTTGTTCGTGAATTTTCTGATATATTTGAGCCTGTTTTAGGATTACCCCCTAAGTGAGCAATTGAGTTCAGAATTAATCTAATCCCTGGAGCTCTACCTATCACTTGTCCTCCTTATCGTATGTCCAATAAGGAAAATGAAGAGATGCGTAAACAATTATCCGAATTGGAAGAAAATAGTTTATTCGTTCTAGTTCTTCTCCATGGGGAGCTTCAGCTATCTTTGTGAAGAATAAATATCCCTTGCCTCGGATTGATGATATATTCGATCAACTTAGCGGTGCTAGAGTCTTTTCACAGTTAGACTTAGCAATCGGTTTTCATCAGCTTCGTATTGCGGAGGATAGCATTCCTTTGACATCATTCCGTACTCGTTATGGATCTTATGAATGGCTTGTTATGCCATTTGGTTTAACGAATGCTCCAGCTTATTTCATTGACCTTATGAATTGAGTTTTCAAAGACTTCCTCGATCGATTTGTTCTCATCTTTATCGATGATATTCTTGTTTATTCTAAAACCGAGGAAGAGCATGAAAAACAACTTCGGATTATGTTGGAAACTCTTAGGAGCAATCAATTGAAAGCAAAATTTCTAAGTGCCACTTTTGGCAATCCCATGTGAAATTCTTAGGACATATTATTTCTGAATCTGAAATTTCCGTGGATCCTTCAAAGATTGAGGCGATTCAAAATTGGAAGAGACCGGAGAGTGTGACAGAAATTCATAGCTTTCTTAGATTGGCGGGCTATTACCGTCGGTTCATAAAAGATTTTTCTAAAATTGACATACCTCTTACTAGTTTGACAAAGAAGGGAGTTAAGTACATTTGGTCAGACAAATGTGAAGCTGCATATCAGAAATTAAAAGAACTCCTTTCCGATGCTCCTATCCTTGTGATTCCCGAAGGGAACCAAGACTTGATTGTTTATACCGATGCTAGTCATGTTGGTTTGGGAGCCATTCTCATGCAAAGGGAATGTGTTATCGCTTATGCTTCTAGGAAATTAAAGCCTACCGAGACTAGATATGCCACTCATGATTTAGAGCTCGCAAAATCTTTGAAGTATTTGTTCTCTACACCGATCATAAATCTTTGAAGTATTTTTTCTCTCAAAAGGAACTTAATTTGCGTCAACAACGTTGGCTTGAATTACTTGCATCTTATGATCTCAATATTATTTATACTCCCGGAAAGGGAAATCGTGTTGCCGATGCCTTAATCGTAAGCAACACGTGGTTGTTTCCATGATAATATCCGAATGGAATGATCTCAAGACTTTGTCCACTTGTGAGATTTGAGATCGTGAATCTGATACATGTTCATCTCTTGTTTTATGTAGCCTTGAGGCTCACCCATCTCTTTTCAACCGCATTCTTGAAGCTCAAAAGCACAATCCCGAATTGGCTCATCTTAGCCAAAGTTGTAGGGATAAAAATAATATTGATGGTCTGAAAGACTTTGAAATCGATGCTCGTGGAGGCATTCGAAAATTTGGTAGACTTATTGTGCCAAATATTACTGATCTTCGTAAAGACATTTTAGAAGATTCTCATCGTTCTAAATTTACCATTCATCTCGGTAGTAGTAAAATGTATGCGGACATGAAACGACTTTATTATTGGGATGGAATGAAATCTGATATTGCTAACTTCATTAAGCGTTGCATGACTTGCCAACTCGTTAAGGCCGAGCACCAAAGGCCTGGTCGGTTATTGCAACCTTTAGACATTCCAGTTTGGAAGTGGGATCAAATTTCCATGGACTTTATTGACGGTCTTCCCCGTTCTTGTTCGGGTCATGATAGTTTATGGGTGATTGTAGATAGACTTACAAAATCCGCCCATTTTCTTCCCGTTCGGTCCAACCGGACTGTACCTCTTTTGGCCAAACTCTATGTTAAAGAAATTGTTAAATTTCACGGAGTTCCTACTTCTATTGTTAGCGATCGTGATCCATTATTTACTAGTGGATTTTGGAAGGGTCTTCAAAAATCTTTGGGAACGAAGCTTAATTTTAGCACCGCATTTCATCCTCAGTCCGATGGACAAACAGAGCGCGTGAATCAAACTCTTGAAGATCTTCTTCGTGCATGTGTTCTTGATTTTGGTGGAAGTTGGAAGATCATATTTCCCTTGTCGAGTTTTCTTATAATAATAGCTTCCAATCTAGTATTGATATGGCACCTTCCGAGGCACTCTACGGAAGGTCATGCCGATCTCCTTCGTGTTAGCTTGAAGCCGGTGAGAAGCTGGTTTTAGGTCCCGATTTTATTCGTGATGCCACAGAAAAGATTGACCTTATTCGTCATAGTATGAAAGAAGCTCAAAGTAGACAAAAATCCTATGCCAATAACTGAAGAAGGAATTTAGAATTTTCTATGGGAGATTTGGTATTCATTCGTGTTTCACCTTGAAGGGTGTTGTGCGTTTCAGTCGATCGGGAAAATTAGCATCTCGATATATTGGCCCATTTCCCATCACTGAATGCATTGGTTCTATGGCTTATCTCCTTTTATTACCGACTCAATTTTCTGTTATTCATGACGTATTTCACGTCTCTCAACTACGGAAATGCCTTAGAGATTCCGACTCTATTCTCGAGCCAAGTGCTATTGAAGAAATTGAGGTTTCACCTAATTTGACCTATAAGCAACATCCTATTCGTATCATTCCGACGGAGGTTAAACGCCTTCGAAATAAAGATGTTCCGCTTGTGAAAGTTCAATGGCCCTCAAATCCTAAGGATTGTTCTTGGGAATCCAAAGAATTCATCGAGCAAACACATCAGGACTTACCCTCTCGTGCTCCTTAAGGTGAACTTCTCACTTCAAAATTTTCATTTGTGTTGTTATGCCTTAGAGTGGTTGTTACTCTTTATTTTCTTCTTTATGTATTCCGAGGATGCAATTTCTTTAAGGAGGGTAGTTTGTAACAACCCGCATATTTTACGATTATATATTTAAATATAACATCGTGAGTTGAATTAAATTCTAAAATGTGACTTTTGTATACAGTCGAATCTGGACTCGAGACCACTTCCATTGAGTTTAAAATGATGTTTACAACTTGTTTTAGATATGCTTGGAGTTGATTAGGATTTTGGTATTTTCAATTGGGCTTTGGGTTGGGTTCTAGCCCATTGACCCAATAAGAGACCCAAAATCTTCTACCTAATAACTCCCACTCCACTCCACTTCATTCATTCATTCATTCCATTTTCTAAATTCCTAACACTCAAGCTAAATGAAAAATGGGGGAAAAGAGGAGATTAGAAATTCCTAAGCCCTAGTTCTCTTAGGAAATTCAAATTCAAGTTCCAAAATCAAAGAGAAGCTTAGGTAAGCATGCTCTTCATCTTCTCCATCTCAATTCCTCTTCAATTCTTGATTTTTTCTATAACCTAACTTAGGAAAAACTTTACATTTGATAATAGATTGAAGATTCTAGAGGTGTAGTGAAGAGAAATTGGTCTAAGCTTGTTTTAGAGCTTCTCATTTCTTGTTTTTGAATTTAAAGGTGAGTTCTTGAACTCACATCTATGTCTATAGCTTTCATTATTGTTAGGTATGAATTCCTAACATCTATTTCATGTTTAATTGCTATTGATTTGAATTGGTTTGGTGAATTTTCCAATTTTGGTATTTTGAAGTCAAAATCTTTAAAAGATCCTATCTTGGATGTTTGGACATGTTATTTGGGGTGTATCGAAGAGCCTATAGGGCTGGGTTGTCGCTTGGCATAAATCCCTAGCCTCCATCGCTCGTCCGATCGCCTTCGAATTGATTTGGCCATCATTGGCCTAAGCAAATTCTGCACAGGCCCAAGCAACCAGACGTCTGGTTGAAAATTCCAAACGTCTGGTAGGGGCTTCTGGAAAAATTATAAAAAACGAAAAATAAAATAAAATGGCAGAGCCTAGGGTCAGACGTCTGGTCAAACCAACCAGACGTATGGTTCTGATGACTTTTGCCTATTTTGCCTGTTTTGAGTGGATATCCAATTTTTATCGATCTTTGACGATCGAATAGCTATTGTCAATCAATACCGACTTTGATGACTTATTTTTTGGATTTTTGGGAATATCCATTTGATGGATTGATATCGATTTTCATGGTTTTAATTCACGTCGTCGAATGTGGATTTTTGGTGATAGATTGAATTTTACAATCATTTCTGTGATTTGTCACTTTAAAATACAAAGGTTTTTATACTAGTAGTAAATACTCAAACTCTTTCACAAAAATGATTTCAACATTACTTTTAATACAAAGCTCGTTTTTAAAACCGTTTTCCAATCTATTAGTATATACAAACCTTTACCTCATTCATATGACAAATCCAATTAAACGACTTAGCAAAACAAGTGGTATGAGACACTTGCATTTACTTCGTCGGTTAATTCTAGGACTTGTTCGATTGAAATCTCATGACAATTTTCGAGTGGAAGTCTACAATTTGTTCGTAAATATTTAAGTTAAGCCAGTGGTTATGGGACACGAAGCCTAACTCATTTATTTACTAGCTTAGTGTAATTTACACTTATTGATCAATGATGATCATTTTTTGATTTAGACTAGTGATATGAGATGTCTCTTTGTCCTCGTGGGGGACTATACCTCATTCTGTGGAGCTTCGGCTCAATTTGGTGGGGTAGCAACCCATGGTCTTTTGACCGTTCGTGGACCAATCGGCTCAAAAAGTCTGTGCGTGGGGCGTATCTTTTTAGGTGCGCCAGTGTTCGGCTCAATCGAGTTTCTATCCATGGGGAGTATCTTTTTAGGTACGTCGATGTTCGGCTCATTACGGGTTAGCAACCCATGGGATAGCGTCCCGTTTGTGATACATGTGTTGGTGAGTTTTCATGCTCCCGTTTGTGATAGGCCTTCCCCTTTGTGTTTTTTGGATTTCTAATTATTGATTTCTAGAATTAGTGTTTCACCAATTTTTTTGATTTGCATTGATATGTTTTGTCAATATTTAAGGTTTGGTGAATAAGCTAAAGAATATGATAATTCTTTTTGTTCTTTTGAGAAAATTTGAGATATTGTATGATTTTCATTTGTTATCAAATATATACTTGTCATAGTAAGGCATTATTGTTATCATATATTTTTGTCATATCTCTTATCCTATCTCATCTTACATGATAATTATAGCTAGACTGGTCCGTTTATTAATTTTCTTCTTAAATAATACTCGGATCAGACCGAGGTATTTCAGGTGCTTCCACTTGACTTCTTAGCAGGGACTATCTTCTGACTTTTGGCTAACTACTTTAGCTTAGTAGTTTTTGTCTTTCATGTATACTTATTCTTTTGTGTGGTACAGGTACCTATTCTTTTGGCTTGTAGTAGATCTTGTATGACCACTACTTTGATGTTCATTTCTATGTGATATATTCATATCTGTTTCCACCTTAGTGATATGAATATTTGTGACTGATTTTTTGTTGTGTTTATTTTATATTGATTCTGAAGGTCACTTAGCCACTATGTAGTAGGTTTGAGTTTGGATTGGATATGTCGGATTTCCTCTTGAAATGAAATGCCTGATATACTATCTGACATATCTGTTCTCTCTCAAACCAATTACACAGAGGGTAGCTCCTCAACAGCCTTTTTCTTCGTGCTAGTCGACGGTATTACCCCATAGTGTCCTTGGCTAGTGTGAGTATAGAGGTGGGGCGCTACAAAGTGCTTGTGGAGTGTCACCATTTAAGGATGACAATTCACCTCGGAGGAGACAAGATGAATAGGGATATGAAACGAATTTTTTATTGGCTAGGGAGAAGAGAGTAGCTGAATTTGTTTCTAGATGTTTAACATGCCAAAGGATACAAGTTAAGCAAGGGAAGCCTAGAGAACCATTAGAAATTCCGACTTGGAAATGAGAACGTTTATCAATGGACTTTATAGATGGGTTGCCTATGTACCTAAGAGGCAATAAAGCATTTTGGGTCATAGTGGATACTAACTAAAAGCGCCCACTTTATTCCTTTAGGAGTAGTAGGACTGTAGCATCTCTATCGTAGATTTATATCAAAGAGTTGGTTCAAATTCATGGAATTGTTATTAGTATGTTAGTGATAAGTACCCCTTATTTACTAATTAGTTTTGGAGGAGTTTGAAAGAAGCTTAAGGGGCTTCGTTGAAACGTAGTATTGCTTCCATCCATTAGACCGATGGAAAAACTAAACGAGTGAATAGGATCTTGGAGGTTTTGTTGAAAGCTTGCATCATGGACTATGGAGGGCACTAGAAGCGACACAAACCATTAGTCGAGTTCACATATAATTATAGTTTCCAATCGATGATTGGTATAGCACCCTTTGAAGCACTCTCTAGGAGGCCATGCAAATCACCGTACTATTGGTGGGAAACTGCTGACAAAATCTTACTCGGACTAGATTTGATTCACGAAACTTTGTATAAGGTAGAGTAAATCAGCAACGAATGAAGGCAGTGTAAGACTGCCTGAAATCCTACGTGGATAAGAGAAGGAAAGAGTTGGAGTTTGAGGTTGGAGACATAGTATTTATCAAAAATACAAAAGTTTCCCCTCTTAGGAAAGTCGTGAGATTTGGAAAATAGGAAAAATTGGCACCAAGATTTGTTTGGCCTTTTCGAGTTGGAAAGAGTAGGGAAACTTGCTTACCGTTTAGAATTACCAGATAGATGGGCTAGATTTCACGACATTTTTCATGTTTCGCACTTGAAGAAATACCTTCATAGCACAACTTCTATTATAGAGCCTGATCAATAGGGGGATACTGAAATAGGGCCAATAGCACTCAGTGCCACTACATGCAGTATGGAGAATAGAACGAGAAAACTCCACAACAAAGAAATTAGACTGGTTTGGAAGACAACCCGGTGGAAAGCACATGGGAAACTGAAGAAAAGATAAGGATCTCTCATCCTGAGCTTTTCACCGGTAGACTTTTCGCTCCAAAATTAGGTTTTTGGTTGCATCATGGTTGCTATATTGGATGGTAGGAGATGGTTGCTACACTTTTCACTATCTTTTTGCACTAATATAGAAATTTTATGCATGTTTAGGATGTTTACATACATACTTATATTTCATGATCATTCACTTAAGCTGAGATAGAGCTTACTTACAATATGTTTGCACACAAAATCACATTCCACTTTTTCACTTTTGGTTGAGTAGATGGTTGTGTAGATAACATGGTTATATAACATGGTTTATTACGGGTTATGTTGTTCGCCCCTTGGAAAGATTTTGGGGACGAAATTCTTTTAAATAGGGAGAATGTAACACCTCGTAACAATTAATAATGTAACGACCCACCTTTTTGGACGGTTTAAATTGACAATAAACCACACACGTCCGACACAAACCATTCAAAAGGGAGGATTGTTATGGGGCAAATAAGAAAAAGCAGAGAAAGAAAGAAAAACAAAATACAGAATCTCACAGCGGAATGACAAAATATAATAATCAAATAAACAGTTCACGAAACTGCTTTACAAATAACATTTGATTACACTTTACAATACAGATCAGAGTTACATACAACAGGAATAAATAAATAAATGCAGCGGAACAACATGATGCAGTGGAATAAATATAATAAATAATATTAGTGCTTGTTTGCACAAAAAATGGGCAAACACCTCCAAGTCGTATGATTTAGTTCGGTTCTGCTCTGTGGGATTGATTTCGTCCAGATGACCTGTAGGGATGGTATCGTCTATCATTCCTAATATTTTTCAGTGGCTGTCTTTGGTCTTCTGGGAGCATGCTAGGGTCAGCTACAGGATGCCCTTGCCTTGATCTTCCCCTGCTGGGTTCTGATCTAAGCACTTCCTCGGGTCCAACTTCGGGCTGGACTCTAGCTCGGCCCCGTTCATTGGTGTTTCCGTGGTTAGGCAGTACGACAGGCTCGGCTACAGTTGACCTCCGCCTGGTACCTCCCCCATTGGGTTCGGTTCCAAGCGTTTCCTCAGGTCCAACTTTGGGCTGAGCTCGGTCTCGGCTCCTACCATGGCTGCTTCTGTCGTTAGCTCCTTCGAAGAAGGAAGATCTTTGTTGTCTCTGAGATCCTCCAGACTGGGACTCACCCCATGATTCAGTGTTGCGGTTGGACTCTTCAGCATCCCTTAAGCGTGACATGAGTTGGTCCACCAAGGCTTCCTGCTGGAATGTGAAGCGGTTAGTCACTTCAGCCACAACCCTGTCTAGATCTGCCCTAGTAATTGTTACCGGCTGTTCTGTGGTAGGGGTTGTCGGATTTGCCTGACCTTCATTTGGTACTGCTGCTGGAATGGGACGATTTACTTGATATGTGACCACTGGATCTAGAATACTGCTGGTTGCGATGTTTTTTCCTTTGTTAACATCTTTCTTCTGCTTCGGAGGCATGTCTTCCAAGCAATGAGCGATGTTGTTAGGAAGAAAGTTAAGTGGGAGAAGCTGAAGTCCGGGGTTCAGCCCTTCTCAGTGAAAGCACCAAAAATGTTTGCACAAAAAATGGGCAAACACCTCCAAGTCGTATGATTTAGTTGATTTTATGTTTTTTTAGTGATCTGGGTGATATATGCAAATATGTAAAAAGCAGGGACTAAACTGTAAAAGACACACAGATTTATAGTGGTTAAGCCAGAATGTGCCTACGTCCACTTTATATATTATTTCTCCTTTCTTGTTCAGATTACAAGTACAAAGCTTTGATACAAGTATATGAAAGTTGTTTGAAAGTTCTATCCGTGCTTGAGCTCTCTAACTTGTCTGCCATTGTTGTACCCTTCCCCTCTATTTATAGAGTGAGGCTGGGAGTAGGGGTTCTGGATGTATATAGCTGCTGTTGGACCTGGGCTGCTGCAATCTGACCTGGCAATGTTGGTTCGGCAACGCTTTGGCTCGGTAGTAGGTGGTTGGAGTTGAGGCCTCGGTCCGGTAGTACTTTGGCTCGGTGGGACTTTGGTTCGGTAATGAGTTGGTTCGGTGGTAGTGCATGTAGGTTGGACTGGTTGGGCAAGGCCTTGGAGACATGTTGGTTCGGTGGTGACCTCCCCCGCTTCTTGGTTCGGCAATGGATGGAGGTAGCTGGTTCGGTAGTGTATATCTAGCTTTGATTCGGCAGTGTGGTTCGGTGATGAGAGGGGAGTGGAGTTGGGATTGATTCGGTGGTCTCGGTCCGGTGGGACTTCGTCCAACATTTGCCTCCCAAAGTGGGGCATATGCCAGCATATGTCTCGCTTTGTTTTAGTTCATTTGGTTTCAAGTGTCGAGCCGGTTGGTTCGGTCGTCCATGTTTGCATATAAGTATGGGCTTCATGCCTTTATTTACCCTTTATCGTTTGAGATAGCCGAACCAATCGAGTACCGGATCAAACTTGACTGTTCGAAACAGCCGAATCAACCAAGTACCGAATCAATTTTAATTGTCGAACCAGATGAGTTTTCTCCTGCCGAATGATCTTTTATGACTGGGTCACCGAATAGGATCATAGAGTCATGAGTGTCGAACGAATCCTTGGCCTTGAACTCCCGAATGACCGTGGGGACTACGATTGCCGAATGAACCACTTGCCTTGTTATACCGGATGTGTTTATGTGCCGAATGAATCACTTGCCTTGTTTATATCTCTACATCCCTTGTTCTAACAATGTGCTTTCTCGTGTTGCAGACAATGTCTCATAAAGTAGATACCCGTTCCGACAAGAAGAAATCTATGGACAGAAGAGAGTCCCCCGTCGTGCCCCCAGTTCAGCCGAATCCAGAACGACGTGGACCCACCCCGAGATCACTAGTGGATGGGTACGGTCCTCAAGAGCTCCTGAACTCACCGCCTGACTGCTTTCCTAGCTCCCTCAAAGATGAGCAGCTCGATGCTATATCTCGCTCTTTTGGGATTGACAGAGCGCATATGCTGTTGCCGGGGGAAGGAGTGATGCCATATAATCCCCCCGAAGGATATTTCGCTTATAGTAGGTACCATTGTATGTGTGGTGCCATCCCACCTCTTAATGCTTGGATAATCAGCTTCATCACATACCTGAAGGTGGCTCCTTTCGAGCTTCAGCCTAATTCCTACGCCATCTTGGTGAGCCTGTTTGTTATCTTCCAGAGGAGATACGGGCATCCTCCCTCCAACCGGGAAATCCAATATCTGTACAATTTAAGAGGCTACAAGAAGGGGTCTCCGTATATTAGCTTGGAGTCAGCCGTGTCCTTCAAGCCAGTCCTGGATTTATACTCGAAGTTCAGCATGTTTAAGAAGGAATGGTTTTTTGTCAGAGATGACTCCGTTTCTTTCCGCCGCTTCACTTCTGGCTGTAAGTTCAATCTCATTTATAATTTCCATTCTGACTGCAATGCTTCTTCTTATGTGTTTTTATTTCTTGCTAGCGACAGGTGGCTTTGCGGTCGTGGAGAACGATCGCCTGGTTCAGATGGCTGCGGAAATTGAAGCCATTTCGGGAAGGGATAGGTCGGCTTCTTACTTGATCAGGAACGCTACACTTCTGGGGCACAACCTGATTCTACCACATCAGTCCGTGGTCAAGCAGAGAGACACGGCGGAGGAGAGGGCTGCCAAAGCTAAAGGAGGGGCTACGGCGAAGAGCAGCAAAAGGAGACCCTTCTCGATACATCTAGTCGCCGGGGGAAAGAAACTCAAGAAGTCCGATGGACCCTCTCCCAGCACATGTCCAGATGTTCCGGAGGAGGAAAATGTGGAGGAGGAAAGAGGCGAGGATGAAGGAGGTGAGGTGGAGAGTGGAAGTGGTAGAGAAGGTGATGGTGATCGTCACGGCGATGATGGTGGCGAAGGACAGAGCGGTGATGGCACCGGGGCTTTACCTCCTGGGCAAGCAGGCGTCATTCAAGAGTGGACAGATGACGCTCTCCGCCAAGCCTTCGAAGGGTTGGAGGAAGGACCGGCTTTGGCGGAGAAGACCAAGAAAGCTGGTAAGGCCGGGACTGGCGCCGATTTATCTTCCAGGAGTGCTTCAGCTGAGGCAACTTCTGCGATTCAAGGTGAATTTTTTTTACTCTTCTTAACTTGATATATTTCTTGAATTACGGTTCAATGCATGCTTGTGACACTTGGTTTTCATTCCAGGAGCGGGCAAAGCGGCCAAGACCTTAGATGTTCGGCACTGCCTCGAACAATATAAGTTCCTCAAAGCTTCTACTAAACCGAAGCCTCAGACCAACCGCTCCGGGGATGTAGTCGGCTACCGTCCTCTTCTTAGGGTCATTGAAGAGGGTATTCAGAAGAAGAAGAGGAGCCGCTCCTTGTTCGAACCTTCACCTGGTCCTCAGCCCCCACTCCAGCCTCTTCACGATATCACGGAGGGGGATACTGAGTTCATACCTTCTTCGCATCCGTCTGAAAATCCTACCGTTACCCCGATAGATCACCCTGGCTTGGCTCGTAATCCGTTTGCGGGTCATCTAGATCTGGACCCAGCCTCTCATGATATCTCCTTCGACGAGGCTACTGGTGAACACCTTCTCCCTCGCAATCCTATGGTACGGGTGCTTGATGAGGCTAAGTCCCTGGACCTTGATTTGCTTATCACTCGGGTTGTAACTCTGGGGGATGAAGCTAAGGCGAACATCGACCGGGTCGCCGAGGAAACCAAGAAGCTGATGGGGCATCATGCCCGATTGGTCAAGGCTGGGGAGGAAATCGGGAGCGCCAATATTCGACTGCGGTTAATGCTTTCTGACCAGGCTAAACAACTTGCTGATCAAGCCATCCAGATTTCTCAGCATGAGGCTGCATCTAGGCAATTAAAGAAGACTATGGAAGAGGTCAGTAGGGCAGAGTTGCGGAAAATGGAGGCCGCATGCAAGGAACGGATCGATATGGCTATTGCAACGGTGGATGAGGTTCGGAAAACGGATCTCGAGCGGGTAGAGGAGTTATCCGGGAGGCTTGAAGCTGCAGAGCTGGCTCAAAACAAGCCAAAGGATGAGATGGAGGCGATGAGGAAATCCCTCCAAGCCGACCGCTCGTGGTACTAATCGGAGAGGGATGCTGCCACTGCACAGCTGTTGGCTTCTGAGGGCCGAATAAGGGAGTTTGAAGAGAATGAGGGGATAATGGATGAGATGCTTCAGGATATGTACTTTTGCACTTGGAGACAGGGCAACTAATCTTGGATGGATGATTATCCCCGAGTCATGGCTAGGATTTATCTTAAGGCCCTGGAGGAGGCTAAGGCCGAAGCAGATAAGGAGGGCGGCGTGGCCTTCAGAATGGATGTGGTTACGGCTCAATTCTCCAAGGAGGAGAAAGCGGCGGTGAAGGAGGGTATGCGGCTTCTTACTACTGAGGAGGTAGGTGTGCAATTAGAGGATGATGATCAAGGAGCAGATGCTGGTAAGTCTTCTCTTTTAGCTTTCCATAACTTGGTTGGTTATTTTTAATGAATTCTTTTCTTGATTGGACAGGCGAGACCTCTGGAGCACTAAATATTTCTGGTCAACATGCTGAAAGTTCCCACTCCGCGTTTAAGGAGATTTCGGAGGGCCAGCAGGACAAGGGTGAAGCTCCAGTGCAGCCGACTCCTTAACTTGACCTGGATATCTTTCTGTTTACTTGACATTGCTGTCTATGTTAGTCTCAAAGAAGTAATGTAACTTTTAGGCTATAATTATGTTACTTGTAATAAACGACTTTATTCTTGGTATGTAATTTTTTAACTTAAGTTGATTATGTCGTATTTGAATGCTTTCGTTATTTTGATGTGTTGCATAAGAGGTATAGCTATGCATATGCCTGTGATTCGATCGTGTTTGATGTCAAGTTCTTGTTTAAGATATAATTTCATACCTTGCAATGTTTAATGTGATGTGCGAAAAAATTATAGCTATGTATTTATACACAAAAGAAGAAAGTACCGCCCTTCATGTTTTAGTTGTAGACGATTGCTTTGAATGTCTTATATGACCGAGTATGGAATGCAGTTGATTGTCCAGTTGTGAGTTCCTATTCCCATTAGCGAGTGTCTCCTATTCTGTGTCTTGTACTTTAGGGATCATTATAGAGGATAGGAGGAAAGTTCTTTAAATAAAATTGAAATATGAGAAACAGTAAAACTTCCAATCACGGAAGGCCTTCGATGTGCTTAATTTCGTGGCAAACGGGTTTTGTAGTCACTTTCCCTAGCTGTGGGTCTTGGAGACATTTGTCACCCATCTTACGCCTCTGCGGGGAGTTTATCTTTTTTACCACAGCCATACTTAAGACACATCGGAGCCGAGATCGCGCACAGTAACTACCCGGGCCATTATGGCCCATAGTCGTGGGTATTATTCGATTTACCGTGGTCGGCTAGCGTGGGTGCCGATCGTCAACCGTGAACTACCCCTGGCTGGCCACACCTTATGTTGGGGCTTAAAGTAGGTTCACGGCTGCCGGCGAGCCGAACGCCGTAATGAGCTGCCTCGGCTATAGTCGGCCTTCTCGGTGGCTTATAATCGGCTCATTACAGTTGGCTTTAAGGGCCTTCAAGAGCAATGAGTTAACCCGCAGCAGGGGGATGCCGGAGCAAAAGTGTCTCACTGGCGAGGGCATAGATTCGTATAGTACCTGTTAGGTCTTGTCCAGGAGAAGCCGCGCTGTAGAGTGCCTTGAATGGAAATGCTATTTGCATAGGATTTCGTTCAACAGAAAAGGATAAAGTTAACAAGTAGCCAAGATACAAAGGAACAAGTTAAAAAAGAGACAAGTTTTTTAAAGTGGTTCGGCACGAAAATGCCTACGTCCACTGATTCTATTTGTTAATTCACTTCATATGGGCAGTACAAGTTAAGAAAAGTATCGACGAAGGTGTTGGATGTTCCATGCCCTCTGGAACACCTCTCCGTCCACTGTTGACAAAATATAAGCCCCGTTGTGGAGATCTTTATGGATTACATACGGCCCGTCCCAGATTGGATCTAGCGCTCCAGGGCGCGGGAAGATTCGCTTGAGGACAAGATCTCCTTCTCGTAAGCTACGGTGCTTGACTTTGGAGTTGTATTGCGTTTCCAATTTTTGCTTGTGAGCTGCTGCTTTGAGGGCTGCATCATTTCTTCTTTCCTCAATTAGATCCAAAGACATATGAAGGAGTTCTTCGTTCTCTTCTGGGGTATAGTGGATCCTACGGTGGGAAGGCACTATAGTTTCAACTGGGAGCATAGCCTTTGATCCGTATGCCAAAGAGAAAGGAGTATGCCCCGTTGATGTTCTGAAAGATGTGCGATAGGCCCAAAGTGCCGTAGGAAGTTCATCCATCAACGCGCCTTTTGACTTTTCAAGTTTCTTTTTGATTAGAGTTTTGAGAATTTTGTTGATAGCTTCGACTTGTCCGTTCGCTTGGGGATAAGATACAGATGAGAAGCTTTTGTGAATTTCGTGCTCTTGGCACCAGTTGGCGAACTCCTCGCTGTCAAACTGAAGTCCATTGTCCGAAATGATTTTAAGTGGGACTCCGTACCTGCATAGAACATTTTTGATCAAGAAGTTAATAACTTTTATTGAAGATACTTTATTTAGGGGTTCTGCTTCCACCCATTTGGTGAAATAGTCGACTGCCACTATAGCTTATTTGGCCCCGCCTCGGCCCATTGGCAGTTCGCCAATCAAGTCAATTCCCCGTACTGCAACGGGCCAAGGGCTGGTCATTTGAGTAATCTCAGTTGTTGGTAGCCGCGGAATCTTAGCAAACTTCTGACATCTGTCACTTTTTTTGACGAAGTCTAAGGCGTCTTTGTTTAAGGTGGGCCAGAAATATCCATATCGGAGTATCTTCTTTGCCAGAGTCTGCCCTCCAGTGTGATCTCCGCAGCTTCCCTGATGGAGGTTGGATAAGATTTCCTTGGCTTCCCTTCCCGCGACACACCTTAATAGGGGGTTAGAGAAGCCGCGCCGGTAGAGGATGCCCTCTTGCATTGTGTAGCGGGAAGCTTTCCACAAGATTTTCCTGACTTAATTGAGTTATCTGATTCCTTCTTGTGCAGGGGCGTTTGTATTTAACTTCGTCGAGTGGCCAAGAAGATGTTTTCGATCGTTTCATTCAAAGCGGTGTAAGTGTCAAATCTCGGTCCTGGCCGATATAGACGCTTTTCTCCCTTCTTTCCCCCAGCATTATCTCTAGAGTCATATCTTCGAACGTCCTTTGTTACAGCGGGCATGTTGTCGTGAGCTTCCTTATTTTGTTGCCCTGACTGCCCCTCAGTGGCAGCGTCTTCAAGTTTCATATATTTCCCAGCTTCATAGAAGAAATCGGGTAAAGTAGTTGGTTTTTCTTTTGTCAATCTTCTAGCAAATTTAGTATCCGGATGCACACCACTACAGAGGGCCATTAAGATAAGCTTCTCATCGGCATCTTGGACTGTGGCCGCTGCGGCATTGAATCGGGTTAAATATTGCTGCACCTTCTCTCCAGGTTTCTGTTTGATATTGGATAAGGAATAAGCGTCCTTGGGTTGCTCCACATGAATGCGGAACTGGCTGATGAACTTTTCTTTCAACATCTCCCATGAGATGATGGATCCTTGGGGTAGATGGTAGAACCAGGAGGTAGCTAGATCCGATAAGAATAGTGGAAAGCATTTGCACAGCACTCCTTCTGTTGCTCCGCTCATGAGCATATGCTGTGTGTATCTCTGTAAGTGTACAACGGGGTCAGAGGTTCCCTTGTAAGGTTCCATTGTAGGCATTTTCCATTCTCGGGGGGTGATGGCAATTTCGATATTGTGGGCGAAAGGGCTGGTTACCCTAAAGCCTATCCCTCGATCTCTTTGATCCCGTTGGATGCACTCTCTGAATAAGCATGCCATCCTTTCATCAGAATTTGGAGCAGATAGAAATGAGTTCGGTTTTGCTCTGTGGGATTGATTTCATCCAGATGACCTGTAGGGATGGTATCGTCTATCATTCCTAATATTTTCCTGTGGCTGTCTTTGGTCTTCTGGGAGCATGCTAGGGTCAGCAAAAGTTGGCCCTTGCCTTGATCTTCCCCTGCTGGGTTCTGATCTAAGCACTTCCTCGGGTCCAACTTCGGGCTGGACACTAGCTCGTCCCCGTTCATTGGTGTTTCCGTTGTTAGGCAGTACGACAGGCTCGGCTACAGTTGACCTCCGCCCGGTACCTCCCCCGTTGGGTTCGGTTCCAAGAATTTCCTCATGTCCAACTTCGGGCTGATCTCGGTCTCGGCTCCTACCATGGTCGCTTCTATCGTTAGCTCCTTCGAAGAAGGAAGATCTTTGTTGTCTCTGAGATTCTCCAGACTGGGACTCACCCCATGATTCAGTGTTGCGGTTGGACTCTTCAGCATCCCTTAAGCGTGACATGAGTTGGTCCACTAAGGCTTCCTGCTGGAATGTGAAGCGGTTAGTCACTTCAGCCACAACCCTGTCTAGATCTGCCCTAGTAATTGCTGCCGGCTGTTCTGTGGCAGGGGTTGTCGGATTTTCCTGACCTTCATTTGGTACTACTGCTGGAATGGGACGATTTACTTGATCTGTGACCACTGGATCTGGAATACTGCTGGTTGCGATGTTTTTTCCTTTGTTAACATCTTTCTTCTGCTTGGGAGGCATGTCTTCCAAGCAATGAGCGATGCTGTTAGGAAGAAAGTTAAGTGGGAGAAGCTGAAGTCCGGGGTTCAGCCCTTCTCAGTGAAAGCACCAAAAATGTTTGCACAAAAAATGGGCAAACACCTCCAAGTCGTATGATTTAGTTGATTCACTACACCATTATAAGCTATTAACAACGGGTAAAAACCGTTGTTAAGTCCAAAAGCAACGGGTAAAAACCATCTTCAACACAGGAGTGGTTGAATTTAGCGACGGGAGAAAACCGTTGCTTTATGTCCAAAAGGCAACGGGTATAAACCGTTGCAAATTGGGACAAAGGAAACGGGTATAAACCATTGCAAACTGGGCCAAAGACAACGGGTATTAACCATTGCAAATTGGGCCAAAGGCAACGGGTATAAACCGTTGCAAATTGGGCCAAAGTCACACATAAAGCAACGGTTAACACCCGTTGCACATAGTGTTTACTCCTGCTCCTACAAAATCACATCTGTAACTCACTACTGCGTTACACGCATATCTCAATATATATACCAGAATATCAATATATATCAAAATATGCCAGAATATCAAAATATTGGTACACAAGCACTATAAACATATCGCACATATACCATACATATAAAATTATCAAACTTATAATTACACTATTGTTTTGCAAACAGAATGCTACCGTGCCGGAATATCATACTTATTACACTGCATTGTTTATTACACTACACTACAAAGATTTCATTAATTACACTACATTGTTTTGCAAGCAGTGAAGTCTACAAAGATTTCATCAATACCTCCGACTAAAGATATCGTATCAAACCCTTTTGATGGCTCACATAACCTCCGGCTCCAACAACCCCAAAGGTTTCAGTAAATTGTCGACATATTTTGGCGGTTACCACATCCGGCAATAAAATTTTGTCCAACAACACTTTTTCATATGTGGGTGGTACTGGTTTTCCATGAATTACTAATGCTGTGGAATCTCGGCATATAGTACCTATTATATAAGCATTTCTGGAGTGAATATATGGAATCACATTTACAGAACTAACAAGCTCCCAAACATTTAAGACCATTGTGCAGAGCCACACAAGTCCTAGACCCATTGTGTATGCGATATTCGATCTTTAAAATCATGCAAGATTGGAATGGAAGGTGTAAACTTTTATGATCTTTCTATATCCTTTTTTTGGAGTTTACTGATTTATTTTTGGACATAATGGCTATTGTGAGTGTCAATGAAAATTGAAACCAAAACAGATATAAGATAAAGACTACGATGAGTATAAGTATACAAACTAGATCGCTATTGACAATGAATTCCTTCTCATCTCTGTCATTCATTCGCTGTCTCAAACTCCAGCTCTGCAATAGCATTTTGAACTTTTACGTGATTCTTCATCATTTATTGCTATCTCTCACTGTTTCTCAAATCTAATCATGAACACAACCTTTTTTTAAATAACACTGTACTTTCAGCCAAGCAAGAATTTAGTGAAGGTTGTGCCCACCAGAACTTATCCATGTGATCATTGTTATTGATTTGCTAAAACTACTTAAAACTGCTTAATTTGCTCCATCCTATGGTTATAGCATTATAAATATTGCTAAATATTCTCTTATATCTTATGATTATGTTAATTTGGATTTGAAAATGTCATATATACCTCTTGTGAACCTAATTATGACGTACATGTCAAACGTGAACCTTTGTTGCCTAACCTCTTTTTCTAAAACAAAAGATAATTTGGAATCTATAAATACACATGCACTAATACTCATTAATTTGTTTATATGCACAATAACAGAGAGCAGTAAACTCGGTTGAAGCACAAAAAGACTGATTGGTCGATTAAAATAGTACCTGTTGCAATTACTTCGTCCTCGAAGTTCAGGATTTCACATCTTTGGTCGATTAACTGATTGTTCGGAGTGGCAAACTGAGAAGATGCGATTTCACTGCCTACTTGACGATTATCTTGGGCTATGCTGAGAAGACGCTCCAGTTTATCATCCATATTGTCCAGCTTCATCAATTTTTGCTCCACATTTTGCAGTCGCTGCTCATATACTCCTTGGGCCTGTTTGAGCCGTTTGCATGGAATGGCAGCACTCTTAACTTGGCAGCACTCTTAACTGGGAATGTTTCACTAAATTCCCACGTTTCTCGATTCTCTTTGCTAATCATTCCTCGAGCAATCACTCTAATAATTTTCAATTTTGATACCCAACATGAACATGCCAAAAACATTCCGTTCAAATACGGCAACGGATGGCAATATAAATCAGGATACAAGCAAATAATTGAAGTGGAGTGGAATTATTTTTATATTGGAAATCCTTTACTCCAACTCCCAACAAAGCTAAAAGCAGTAAAAACGAAACTAGAAAAGTGGAACAGATAGGAGCATAATTCTCAAAACAAAGTTGACGATGTAAGGAAGGAGCTGGACTAGTCCTACAATCACCTAATCATCCACCCGAATGATGAACAGATTAATAGACTTTGTAAACAACAGTTTGATAGTCTAACCTGAGAGCTAAACAAACAAGCTACAAAAATTAGACAAAGATCCAAAATGAAGTGGCTAACGAAAGGAGACAGAACAACTCAATTTTTCCACTTAAATGTCTCCTATCCAAAGACAAATCAAAGCAGGAAACTGATGATGGATTCACTTAGTACATTTTTTTACAAATGCAGGCCATAAAGTAGATCAGAATTTTCTTATGGCTACAATGACCTCCAATATGCTTATAGCTACAAATGTAACGCTAAGTAGAGAAAGTAAAATAAATAGGACCAAAATTTTGCTTTTAGAGTTCTTGTAGTATTGAACAAAAACATGAAGTCAATGAAACTTGAAAGCGGTCCAGCCTACTACTACCTACACATACTACAATATCAAGAAAAAGACACTACAACAGACTTCCTACACATTCATAGTTTGTTATTTCTAGATTTATTAAACACAACCAGGTATTCTAGATTGGTTAGTAGATATAGAAATTGTAATAAATGTTGCTTAAACTGATGTGCTCTACAAGCTGTCGAAGTCAGTGACCATGAGTATGACATTATTTAAGCATATAAAATCAAAATGTATTGAGCGTGTACAAATTACTTGCTCATAACACAAATCTGACTTTACTGGAAGCTCAATCATATAAGATTTGCAAGTTGTAACTACAGATGAGAACTCGGATTACTGAACTGAACCAAATTGAAGAATCAAAATCAAATTGCAATCTAACAAGACTTAAATTTAAACATTCAAAAATAGGAACCAAATTGATGATTTAAACATAACGAACCATTCATAAGGAATAAAAATAAAAATCGATTCGTATTAAATACCTTGACCGGATCGATTGGAAAATGTGATCACCAGATTCTTTTTGAACTGCGTCGATAATCGATACCTTTGCCTCAATTGAGTGTAGTATGTCAGTGTTTAACAATTGATGGCTTTCAAGAGATTAAAATTTGGCGATCTGAAGATGAAATTAGAGAAGAGTACGGGGACGATATTAGGGCAAATGGTAAAGGAGCGTACTATTTTGGGAATAAGGGGGTTACACAAGTGGCAACGAACTAAAAAAAATCACAACGGCTTCGATCGGTTGCAAAAGTAAAACGGCCTTTAGCCGTTCTTATTGATTTTACAACGGCTCGAAACCGTTGCTATTTAGCAGCGGCCCAAAACTGTTGCTATTCTTCCGCATGAGGGGGTTGCGAAACTGCCAATATGGTGTAGTGATTTTATGTTTTTTTAGTGATCTGGGTGATTTATGCAATTATGTAAAAAGCAGGGACTAAACTGTAAAAGACACACAGATTTATAGTGGTTCAGCCAGAATGTGCCTACATCTACTTTATATATTATTTCTCCTTTCTTGTTCAGATTACAAGTACAAAGCTTTGATACAAGTATATGAAAGTTGTTTGAAAGTTCTATCCGTGCTTGAGCTCTCAAACTTATCTGCCATTGTTGTACCCTTCCCCTCTATTTATAGAGTGAGGCTGGGAGTAGGGGTTCTGGATGTATATAGCTGCTGTTGGGCCTGGGCTGCTGCAATCTGGCCTGGCAATGTTGGTCCGGCAACGCTTTGGCTTGGTAGTAGGTGGTTGGAGTTGAGGCCTCGGTCCGGTAGTACTTTGGCTCGATGGGACTTTGGTTCGGTAATGAGTTGGTTCGGTGGTAGTGCATGTAGGTTGGACTGGTTCGGCAAGGCCTTGGAGACATGTTGGTTCGGTGGTGACCTCCCCCACTTCTTGGTTCGGCAATGGATGGAGGTAGCTGGTTCGATAGTGTATATCTAGCTTTGATTCGGCAGTGTGGTTCGGTGATGAGAGGGGAGTGGAGTTGGGATTGATTCGGTGGTCTCGGTCCGGTGGGACTTCGTCCAACAGTGCTAAATCTCCATCTTCGTCCTCCAAAATCAGTCTTCGATACACTGAAAAGCTTAAACTGACCCGAGCGAACTGAAAAGACAAAACACTCGAGTCAGAACTAAAAGATCTTATGTAAGTTAAATTAACAGTAAATAATATGAGTCTAACGGCGTCGGAGATGTTTACGGGTTTTGACATCTCCTATCCAGTGTCAAACATGAGTGTAATAACTTAAGAGATGTTCGGGATTCCATCTCCTAAGGATCCGTTAAATTATCTTCATACATAGTACAATACGCTATTATAATAATGTCTAAAGTAAAGTAAAGTATTAAAATAGCGTTAAGGCGTTACCCATATCCCCTTTAACACATTTTTATATATTTTCATAGTCTATACAGTACAGTAATTCCTCCATAAACTGGAGGCCTATCAAAGAACACTCCATAGGTATGGTAAAAACCAAACTCGTAGAAGGCGCGATAAGGCATGTGACAAGGCACACGAGGCAATGCCCAGGGTAGATGTAACGACCCGTATCTTTAAACATTTAAAAATATTAAATTAAATTAGATTTTTGAATAAAATTGTTAGGAATAAAAAAAATTAAGATTTACTGATACAAATTAAATTATAATACAAGTTATGAGCTTAAGTAAAATTTCTATTAATGAAACATGTTTGCGATAATGTAAGGATGATAACAAATGCTAGTGTGTATTTTAATAACATTGGTTTGAGTGAAATTAACAATTGTCTGAATGTAAATTTCCAATTGATTGGAATAATAAATGTTAATAAAGAATAAAAAATGTTTCTTTATTAAAGAAGAATCATATGTTTATTTATTTGAAATGTTTGGTAGCTGAAAGATTGATTGCAGAGACGAGAAACTATTATCTGTTAAGAAATGTATAATTGTAACAACCCTAGATTTGTGCATATATTTTATTTTGACTTTATTTTTATTTTTAAATTATTTTAAACTTGTTTAGTTCAAATGTTTCATTTTTAAATATGAATTTTTATTATTATATGAATTATAATTCCAAACTCGTATAAATGAAATATTTTCCTGAAAAGTGGATTTGTGGTCAAACTAGTCAAACTTTGACTTTTAGTTTTTAAATATAAATATTTAAATTATTGGAATTTATATTTTATTATGAAAATAGATTTAATATCATGAATACTGCTTTTCGTTTCGTTGAAAACGGATTTACATTGTGGAAGTTATACTGTTTTCAATTTTGTGTGTAATTTGCTGTATTTAACCAAATTGTTTATTTTAAACTATATAAATAATATTTTATTTGGTCATGTAGTGTTCTAAATTATGTTTATATGGGTAAAATAACTTGGTATGTATATATTTTGGTTTAAATATATTTTTAAGTGAAGTATAAATTTTTCTAGAGTTATAGTAATTTATTTGAAATTTTCATGTCCTATTTGCTATTTTAAACAATTTCTTCAATTCTTTTGCTATTTTCTATGAATTTTATTATTTATTTTACTTTGAAAATGTTTACAAATCATTTTTATTTCAAATTTTATTTTAGAATATTTATAAAATGAAGTTAATAATTTTCCAATGTCAATAGTGATTTATTTGTAATTTCTGGACACTATTTTGGATTTTTAAGCAATTTCTTGTTTTCTTTTTCCATTTTCTTTAAAATTATTATTTATTTTTATTTTATATTACTTTGTTTCGGTTTTAAAGTAAATTTACTGATTTTATTTTTGTTTTATTTGAATTTAAAGAAAAAGAAATATGAAGAGTTATAAAAGCTTATTTACCTTAAGTCCTTTCATCTCCTTTGTCCTTTCATTTGCCATAACTCCTCAATTACTATCTTGGCTGTGCATTTTTGGTTTGTAGCCATGAGTTTTCAGCCTCCATTCACCCAAAAACATTTTACCTTCTCATTCATTCATGGCTTCAAGAAAAATCTATGGGTAATGGCTACTTTTTTACACTTTTCTTCTCATTTTTCATGTATTTTTGCCTTGTTTTCTTTGCTTCTTTGAACGGCCTCCACTCCATATCCACGGCCACCACCTCCTACACCTCTTCCCTGCCATTATCACCACATACTCCTCAGGTCTGAACCATGGCCTCACAATCAATGAAGAGAAACTCCACAAAAACTATGTTAATTCCTTTAAAACCATGTTGTTTGACCACCACTTGTTCACCACTTCCATTTCCACCACCACCATCACCTTAGGCCGCCACCACCACCTCTGTCCAGACCCTTACACACTCCTCCTACCTCTGGCCAGACCTATAGCATGACATGGCCCAGCCATTTGACCATTAGCCGAGCCCAAAGTGTGAACACAAACCTTCCAATGTTGCCTAGCCTCTTGACATTCTTATGTTGTAACTTCCTCTACATGTTCTCGCTTACGCCGTGCTTTTCCTAGCCCAAACCTGAGCCAAACTTGTTCAAAACTGAGCCAAACAACATCCCAAGGCCATGCCAAATAGTAGAGAAAGCAAGGCAAAAGACTTGGCATTCAAATCTCTTTTTATTCCAAAGTTATTCCATTTCAGAGTGTATTGAATTTATGTCTGTTTTGATGTTTGTTTTGGGTTGTAACACAAAACTTGTAGCATTGGATCTAGCTCTCCACTTAAGTCCATAGTCTTGTCATCGTGCTTTTGTTTCCGTTGTGTCATTGGTTTTGTTATCTCCAGCATTTAGAGGTGAGTAAATATCACCAGACTAATATGTACTTATATAGTTGATAAACTGACATCACTTGAATCTGTAAATGCATATCATCCTGTTATAACTGGTATATTATAATCATATGATGGTCACACCTGAATTTACACCTGTTATACCATATGTTACTGTTATCTCATGCTATTCTATTATTTGTATCAGTTATCACACTGCAAGTTCCCTGTAGATTAGAATCACTATGGGTTGAAATGATACATACCTGAACGGACTTTAGAATAGGGGAAAATCATTATGGGCTGAAATGATAGGCCTGAACGGTTTTTATTTATTTTATTTAACTTGGGATTGCGGGTTTGAAATGATAGAACCCGGTTTTTCTTTGTAAACTGCGGATTGAAATGATACATATCCGTATCACTTAACCTAGGCTAGAAAATTGTATACAGACCCGTGGTTTATATATTTTTCTGAAATTTTAAATTATTTTAAAAATGTAAATATTATGATATTTTTATTTAAATTTTATTAAAATGATTTCTATAATATATTAGTGATTTTCTACAAATTAAACAAGTGAATTAAGTAAATGGTGAAGTAGAATTTGAAATATAAGTTAATTTTGGAATTTATGTAAGGTAAGGAAATATGACAAATTTGATTTAAAGATGAATTTAATGATTTTATTAAGTAATAATAATTTTTAAAAGTGTTAATGATTTTATATAAATTAAAATATGAAATAAATGAATATTTAAGCTGAATTTGGAAATATAACTTAAATTGAATTGTGAATTTTGTTAAAAGTGAAATTTTAATTAAGTAAAATAAATGGAAATAAGTTATATTTTGTAAATTTAAACTTAGTTGTTAAGTTAAGAATTTAATTAAAGAAATGAAAATTTAATTGTTATTTAATTTGATTTTTTTGTATGGAAATTTGACTTTATAAAATCATAGAAATAATGGTATTTAAATGATTGTTTTTAAAATGTGAAAATATATGATTTTATAAGTTAAAATGATTTATATTAAAAGTTAATTATGTGTGAAATTGTATATAACACTCTGAATTTGATTGGCAACATTTTTGAAATGTAATGTAAAGATATTACAACATTGGAAAATGTTGTAGTTGTTTTAAATGAACCTAATAGCAAATTTGAACTAAGGGTTATTATAGCACTTTGTTAGTGCTATAGTCGTTAAATTTAACTAAAATTTTAATTGAAACTAAATTAAGATATTAAAGCATTTTAAATGCCGTCTTTTGTTAATGAACTATTTTAAAACATAACATTTCATAACATTTTCTAAGTGCTGCGAAAGTTGAATTTTCTTTGTTTAATAAATTCAAATGAATAAATGATCTTTGAAAAAGATTAAATTTTGTAAATTAAATATTTAATTATTAAATATAATGAATTGACTTTAAATGATTTAAATGGAATAGTTGATTTGGGAAAAAAACTATTTTGAAATGTGATTAAATGGTATTTAAATTTAAATTAAATAAATGATGTTTTGAAATGATATTCTGAAATGATATTAAATCTTGGAATGAATAATTGAAGTTTATATTTGTATGGAAAATATTTGGTTCACTTGTAATTTGAATCCATTTAAAGATATTGGACTTATGAAATATAGGATATTAAAGCTTTGGAATTTATTTTATAATTTGAATAGTTATTTTGTGGATCAAATCTATATTTGAAATTTATAAGATTTGAAATGGTCTATGGAAATTTAATTGAAATAAATGATTGAATTGAATTGAAACTTTGAAAATTTTAATACTTGATTTGAAAGTATAATATTTACACTTTTAAATGGTTTAGATGAATTATTTTGATTGAAATATAAACTATTTAAAAGGTGACTTGAAATGATAATAAATGAATGATATCTTTGAATTTTAAAAGTATTAAAGTTGAATATTTAGATTTGAACTCAAATGATATTTTGGTATATAAAAATGATTTGAAATGAAGTTTTGGAAAGATTTGATATTTTGATATATTAAATGATTTGAAATGAAGTTTGAAAGGATATTATATTTTGATATATAAAAATGATTTGAAATGAAGTTTTGGAAAGATTTGATATTTTGATATATTAAAATGATTTGAAATGAAGTTTTGGAAAGATATGATATTTTGATATATTAAAATGATTTGAAATGATGTTTTGGAAAGATATGATATTTTGATATATTGAAATGATTTGAAATGAAGTTTTGAAATGAAATGATATTTTAAATATATTGAAATGGTTTGGAATTGATTTAATCTTTATTTTGATAAAGATTTGGATTTGAAATGATATTCTATTTTGAAGTATAAACTGTTTTTAAATTATAACCACGGGTTATAATAACGATTGGTTGTTAAAGAGACCGGGATCAGATATGGACATACTCTCTGTCGATACCGAAAACCACTTTGACAACTGTGTACGCGGTGGAGTTTCCAGAATGAAGTAGGATGGTGACGACGATCCTAAGGTATATATACGTGGACCCAACTCCCGTGAGTTGGCCTAAGGTGGCTAAAACAAGAGCGATCTCGGACCAGTGAGGTAGCACCTCTTTCTTCGATACCATTCTATTACTTGTGATTGATTTGGTGCGCACCCTTGATTTGGGAGTGTTGTTCGAGGTGGAGCGGTAGTGGCTGCTATGCGTTTCCATCAGTCCGTGTGCGTAATTGGTATATCAACCCTGGCATTGCCTTGTGTGCCGTGTCACCTACCATATCGAGCTTTACTACGATTTGTGATTTCTCCCGTAGCCTATGGAGTATCGAGGGTAGCCCCCATTTTGGGAGTATGCTAATACTGGATAGACTACTGGGACTATTACGTGTTAAGGGCTATATGGGTAACCCCTTAACGCTATTAAAAAGTATGTTTATTTATATTAGACATTATTATAATAGCGAATATTACTACATAGTAGATAGTTTCACGGATCCTTAAAGAATGGGCGATCCCAAGCATTCTTTAAGTTACTTGAACCTTTATTACAGTTCACTTGAGTTGGTTTACATTGTATAAGTATATATTGTCCTGACTCGAGTGTTTTGTGTTTTGCTTTACGCTCGGGTCAGCCCGAGTTATTCACAGATTTGGATTTCCACTCTCTTGGAGATTTGAATCGCTGGAGATTATCTGCTTGTCTTGTCCTATCTATTTCAGTTCCATTGTTCTACTCAGCTTGTACTTGGTTATTTTATTGAGACTTCTGTTGTACACTATTTCTTCTGTTATATCTTATGTAACTCTGATATTTATATAGTAGCTTCATGAACTACTATTTCTTTTACTTCCACTGCATTATTTTACTCTGTGTCTGTGATCTGTGATTATATTTATTTACTGTATATTCTGAGATTTGCCAAATTTTATTTACAACGCGGTATTTTGAGCAAGTCAAGTCCGACATGTGCAGATGCGAATGGTTGAAAATAACGGGTCGTTACAATAATTCCTGTTTGTATCCAATAATGTATAAATATGTTTAAATTACTATTAGATAAGAAATAATGTTCTATTTCTCATTACATTTATTTTGTACGTTTTGAAATTCACCTTTGCAAACAATTAAAAATAAATGTAATTGAATAATTTCAATTAATGGTAGAGGGGACACCAAATTGTAAATTAATAGGTGTAATTAAACGTAGCTTATGTTTGTGAAAATATAAGGAAAGTTGATTTAATGAAAAGAACATTTATATCAAATAAAATGAATGTTTCATTTGTTAATGTTGGTTTAATTTCACTAAAATAAAGAATAGAATGATTGATTTAAAGGAAGAAATATATGTATATTTGAATTGTGTTAGAGCATACAGATGGATTACAAGGGTAGGAAAATAATTTATTTAAGTAATTTATTTATTACGCTGCTGTATAAATAACAAATTTATAAAGGTGTTTAAATGACTAAAGGAAACAATTGTTCTATTTTTCATCCATTTTAGTTGTCTGTTTTGAAATTTAACTTTCTAAGTAATTTCAATTAACGTTATTGAAATATTTCAATTAGAAGGGAAGAAAACATTGATTGCAATTAATAGATTTAATAAAAGAAACGCACTTTTTGTGTAAATAGAAAGGTTGTTGTAATGGAAATAAAAGATCATTTTGGGTTAACCAAATTGAACGTTTTCATTTTTAAGGTAAGTAATTTTATTTATTATGCATAGATAAAAAAACTAAATGCATAAAAATTTGAATATTATTTGAGTTGATGAAGTTAATTTGGTTACGTTTCACAAATTGAATTTCAAAAAGGTTGTGCGATGTACATGGTCCCTTCATTTCTTTTGTTATTAATTGTTGCATGTACGTTTTAAAATAGTTATCTCATTATTAATACTTGATCCGTTCATTTCTCCTTCTATTTAATACATGAGCCTAGACTTTTAGGTTGTATTTAATTCTTGGCACCTCATTTTCGCGTATGCAAAATTTCACTTTCTTTTGGTTTGCAAACTTTTCCATTCCTACGTACATTTCTTTATGCATTTTTAATACCTGAAGCTTTCAAAATAAAACGTGACATTTATTTTTGTCTCTCCACCTTCATTTCCTAATTATTAAATAACCCGCAGCTTATTTCTTTCATTTGCAGTGTATATTTGTGTTCTTCTTTTTGGCTTAGTCTTATTGAGTTTGTTTTAGACTAATGGGCTCCTTAGTAAACCAAGAGACCCTAAAAACCACAAGAGACTTTGGACCCTTTCTTTTCCCACCCATTGATCTTCTATTTCCTATCTGACTAAAACCAAGTACGTACAAAAAATCCTCATTTGAGAAACTTTCTGCGTGCTCTTCTTCTTCTTCTTGCTCAAATCTACAGAAAACTCCAAACCCCAAAACTCCTAAATCTCCAAATCAAATTTCATCCTTCCTCCTTCAAAACCCTAGCCTACCTCTCTCCTCTTGCCGTCACCCACCTCCATCACCACCCATAACCCACGGCAGTAACTCATGGCCAAAGCCCCACCTTCCCTCTTCTTTTCTTTCTCCTTTTTCCCTTCTTTTTCCCTTCCCTTGTTCCCTCTTTCTTCCCCTTATTTCCATGGCTTCTATATTACACTAAACTACTCCGAATCAAATAATTTTTTTTCTTCTGAAACTATGTATAATTTCAATGGTAACAACTTTGTTGTCGAACCCTTCTTCCCATTCCGAATATTTCTATATCAAATACTCCAATTTTGAAGTCCTTTTTCGGGTCCAGTTTTGGCCGAAAATACCCCATATTGTATCAATCATATCTCCTTTAGGAATGAATCAAATTATGTGATTCATTTTTTTATAATCATTTATTTTTCCATTGGCTTCAACTTTCTTTTAGATCAGTTCTTCAAATTCCTTAGTTTGCTATGCCAAAAACTCAAATATTTTCGAAGTATTTTTGAACTCAGCTTTTCAACTCAAAAAACACCTCTGTTTGTTTTGACCATAACTTCCTCAAAGCAGAAGCTTTTTAAGTGATTCTTTTCTTGAAAGTGGAGAGAAAAGAATTTTAAACAACTTTTTAGTTAGTCACTTTTGATAGATTCAGTAATATTCTGGTCTGAATATTTTCTTAAAGATGACCTAGTTTGAGGTTTGTTTGTAGTTTGGATCTTGGGTTGTTTGGAAGTTGGAAGTAGTTGAAACTTGTTTGTTGATTCATGTTCTTGTCTAAGCTTTGTTGGATTTTCTTTTCATTTGGATCTTTGCTAGGAATCTCCATATTGCTCTATTTTTATCATCACCTTCATAGCCACGAAAGGTGAGCAAACACTCACAACTACTAGATTTTCTTATGTTAGTTAAATTGAATTTATGATGTGATTAGAAATTGATTGGTTGTTGTTTAGTATATTTAAATTGTAATTCAAGTTAAATCTAACTTTTATTGAATTTAATTGCCATTTAATTTAATATTGAAATTTAAATTGCCAGTTAAATACTTGTTAATGATAACCCGTAAATTGTTGGTTGTTATTGGTTGATTTTAATGATGATTGTGCTGTATGTTCAATTGTTGATATTTGGGTGATTGGATGAATGTTATTGGTTGACATTTTGGATGATTGAATGTTATTTATGTTTATATCTCCATTATCCCTATGGGTTGAAATGATACATACCCGAACGATCTTATAGATTAAGGGAAAATCATTATGGGTTGAAATGATAAACCCGAGCGGTTTTCATTTGTTTGGAAATGTTGATTTTTGATACTGGTTGAAATGACATATACCCATATAATTTCTTGAATTTGGACTTATTTGGAATTGAATTATTTGAAGGGTTTAAGTTAATTCAAACTTCGGATTTGTTTTAATTAGATGATTAAGATTGATATTTCGAATTATTTGAAATCCTTTAAATGATTATATTCATGTTGTACACTTGATAGGAGATGAAATCCCGTAACATCTATGAAACCATTGCACTAATATTTCTATTTTACTTGTTTTGATTTGACTTACATAAGTTCTTTTAGTTCTGACTCGAGTGTTTTGTCTATTCATTACGCTCGAGCCAGTCTGAGCTTTTTAGTGTATTGAAGACTGTTTTCTGGAGGATGAAGACGAAGATTCAGTATATTATTGCTATATATTACTCCACTGCATTCTGTGTTCCACTGCATTATTTGTTTATTTCTGATGTATGTATAACTCTAATTTGAATTGTAATAGTGTAATCAAATGTTATTTGTAAAACAGCTTCATGAACTGTTTATTTGATTATTATGTTTCGTCCTTCCGCTGCGAGATTCTATGTTTTTATTTCTTTTTTTCTCTAATTTACCCCATTAAAAATCCTCCTTTTTGAATGGTTAGAGTCTGACATGTGTGGTTTATTGTCGATTTGAACCGTCCAAAATGGTGGGTCGTTATAGTTGGTATCAGAGCTTTGGTTTAAACATACCTTAGCCTGTTGGAGTTAACTCATTTGAGATAGGGTAGTAATACCAAAGAATGAGTTGTCTGAGTGTATATACGAGTGTGCGTATTTGTTAGTGTTATAAAAATGTTTTATATAAGTTTTGAAATGAAATTTTTTTTTCCTAATATTATGACATATATAAAGGAATAAATTTTTATACCAAATATAGTTATTTGTAATGTGTTTGATTTATGAAATGGTAATATTTAGTTATTATCATTTATTGTTGATTAGTTGAACTTTTGTCAGTTTATAAGCATTGGCTAATTATTGTTGATTGAATTAATGGACTAAACACTAGTTTAATAATGGTGTATTAAAGAGAATAAAATGAATAACTAGGATATTTTTTTATGAATATGAAATGTTGTTGTTAATTTTGTTGTTTGTTGATCGGTAGTTTCAACTATTGAAATAAAATGGAATATCTGGATATTTTGGATAATTGAAACCTTTTGAATTAATATATGAGTTGAAACTTAGAAATTATGTTGAATTATGCAGTTGAATTTGATAACCTTAATTTGAAAGCAAGTGAAACAAGGTTTAATTTGTTATATCTATGTCTAGTAAATGAATAGAATTGTTGTATACATTTTTGGCATGTAATGTAACAATATATAAGTGTGAACTTTAAGCCTTGGGATGTTTAAATTGAAATTGTGATTAAGGAAATGTTGTAAATGAGATTAAATTGGAAAAAATATGTTTATAAACTTAATTAACATTTATGAAATGTGTCATAAATAAATTGAAAGGTAAAGGTGAAACTAAATGGGATAAGCAAATATGAATTAAAAGTCAAATGATTATAAATAAAGCCATGACTTGTAAATTGTTATGAAATAAATGGATGTTGCAATAAATGGTTATAAATAAAGTTGTGATAACTTTAAACTCAAACAATGTCTTAAAAAAAGGAATTAAGCTTTTATAAATTGGTTATGAACTTAAGAAAATTCTTATGAAATTATTTGCAAATAAATGTAGTATTAAATGATAAATATTACATGTGAAATGAATGTAATTTAAATTGAAGAGAAATATAAGCAATATTATGAGAATGAATATATTAATGTTTTATATTAAATGGAGAAATTATGTGAAACAAATATTAAAGTATGAAGTGATATTTGTGTTAATCAATAAGATTAAAAATGAATTTAATTGAAATTTAATTGTGATGAGACAAATTGGAATAATTACGTAAGTTGTATGTATATTATTTTATTCGCAAAATTAATTTGATCCGGATTTTAGTACACAAGTTCTATGTGAATAACACCACTTCGTGTTAGGATTTTTCATTCGATTCTTGATGGTGAATATTTGATATGGATTTTTGGTTTGATTCTAGAATTATCTATCAAAGTATATGGCTATGGATGGAGAATGATGGTTTCTAGTCAAGAAACCTTACCGAAGTCCGCATTAGGGAAGTCGAATGAAAAATACTAGTTCGAAAGCGAACTTGTGTAATCGAGCGAGCGATCGAATGTGATTTTGCGAAATGATGACATATGTACATCTTAAGTTCTAATATTATTGATATGCTTTGACGCTGAAATTGAAAGTTGTTGGGTTGGATATCTTTGTAATTTAAATTGGAATTTTTATTGTATGCAAAACTACTATTAATTTAAAACCATTTTACAAAACTATTTTCTTTTATTTTTCTTATACAAGCTATCTTATCTATTTTATTTACAAAACTATTTTACAAACTATTTTATTTACAAACTATTTTATTTACAAAATTGTTTTGCAAACTATTTTATTTACAAAACTATTTTAGTCACTATTTTATTTACAAACTATTTTATTTACAAAATTGTTTTACAAACTATTTTATTTACAAAACGATTTTACAAACTATTTTATTTACAAACTATTTAACAAAACTATTTTATATACAAAACTATTTCACAAAACGATTTTATATACAAAACTATTCTAAATTCAAAACCTTTTATAAAGCAAAGATGTTTAATCCCATATGGCTTTTCATACAGCGAAATTGATTTTGGAAAATTTTGATTCTTGTAAGGTGATTTTGAAAACTGTCGATTTTGGAAGGTATTCAATCTGAAGAGATAAATCTTATATATAACGGAATTTATATAAGAATGATTTGATATATTCGAGATTACTGATTTTGGAAAGTACTTTATCTGAAAATGAAATCTTATATATAATTGAATTTATATAAGTACGATATTTGAAGCTATGAGTTTGAAAGGGTACTATATATGGTATCTTATATTTTGAAGTAAGAGGTATAGGGAAGTACCCTCTGCGAAGAAGTATAGTATGATATGCTTTGACCCAGATGGACTTGGGGAATCCAGGAATGGATTCGACCGATAAACCCTAATATACTTGGGTGAATTCAGAAATGGATTCGAACCGATATGGTTGTCTGGACTTAAACTCATGAGTTCCTCGATTTTTTTCAAGGTAGATGGTTCTTTAGTTTACCCAATGGAGACGCTTTCGATCCTTAGATCTGTTGTTTATGGATCTTCCAGGAAGGAAGTGCATCCATTGCGTAAATCATTAAATCAGTAGTTACCACTGCAGCAGGGGTCGATGGTCCCTTGTTTATGAAATAGCTATGATATTTTTCTAAAATCCGAAAGGTGAAAGGATCTTTTGGAAAGTTTTATGTCCATTGCGTAAAAACTGGATTAGCAACGGGCCACTACTATCGTAACATCGTCGTTTGACTTTAGATTTTGAGCAGTACTTCTCATACCTGTTTTTAAGTATTTTTCACTAGGTGTTGAAACAGGTTTACTAAGTACCTGGAGATTTCTAATCTTATGTCTGATCAACGTACGACCAGAGTCTGCAAGAACGAGGATAAACTTGTTAAATTTTCGAGTTATAAAAGTATTTTGATAAAGTATTATATAAAAGATATTTTGGTCATTTTTTTCATTTCTAAATACTTTAAAGATATTTTGGTCTACGGCAGGGCGATCCTTTATCGCCTCTTCTATTTAATCTAGCTGCTGATGTTTTCACTAGAGTAGTTAAAAAAGCTATAGTAAATGGAACTTTAGGGAGTTTACGTAGTGAAATTACATGTAATGGTCTTTCTGTTTTTCAATTTGCTGATGACACTATGTTATTTACTTCACATTTACATAAACATATTATTGCACTTAAATTCATTTTATACAGTTTTGAGCTACTTTCAAGACTCAAAATTAACTTTGATAAAAGTTCAGTTTTAGTGTTAAATGACGTTGATAAGGTTGAGGGGTTAGTTGTTAATACGTTAAACTGTAAAACCATGAACTTCCCTATTTATTATCTCGGTTTTTTGATTAGGCCAACTAAACTTAAACACGATGACTGGATAGTTATAATAGATAAGATTAATAATAGAATTTCAAATGGAATGGTAGGTTTTTATCCAGGGCAGGTAGACTAGTTCTTATCAATTCAGTTTTATCTGCACTTCAAATTTATTGGATGTCCATGCATCTATTTCCAGATTGGGTTATACATAAAATTGATAAAATAAGAAGGGATTTTCTATGGAGTGGTGATAATCCTAACAGCAATTTAAAATGTTTAGTTAATTGGGACACTGTATGTAAATCGAAAGAGGAAGGAGGACTAGGTGTTATTAATTTACGTAACATGAATATGTCCTTACTAGGAAAATGGTTATGAAAATTTAAAGGTATAATGATAATTCTGCTTGGAAGGAAATTGTCTCTAAACGTTATTATACTGGTAGTTATAATTTATATCAAATTACACCTACTGCTAGTACTAACTTGTCTAGTTTTTGAAAATCAATTTTAAAATGTCATGATATTTTTAAACTTAGTATTAAAACGATTGTACATTCTGGAAATAATACAACCTTCTAGGATGATCGTTGGTTATCTGCCATTCCACTTGAAATGGAATATGAAGAACTTTTTGAAATTTGTAATTTTAAAAATGCTTTAATTAAAGATGTATTTTCACCGGATTATGATCCTCCGTGGAACTGTAGTTTTAATAGAATATTAGAAGCTACAACTCTTAGACAATTTGCTTTATTATGTGCAAGATAGAATTTTTATAATATTGATAATGAAAATGATATTATTGATTGGGATTGGGATAAAAGCAAGAAATTCACTTCTAACTCGTTATATAAATTTCTCAATTATTCGGGCGTTATTAATAACACTTTTAATTTTATTTGGAAAGCAAATGCTCCACCAAAAGCTAAGATTCATATGTGGTTGATCATTCATGGGAAGTTAAATACCATTGAACTTTTAAAAAGAAAGAATTTGACATTTGATAATAAATATACATTTTGTAAGTTGCACTTAGAAAATATTAATCATATATATTACGAATGTAAGGATACATTTTACATTCTTAATAATACTCTTAAAATTTTTAACTTTATTTTTATAACTAAGATAACTAATTGGCGTTTTTACTGGAATAATTTAAGATTTAAAGTAAAAAATGAATATAGATTTTTACTTGACACTCTTTTTACTATAATCTGTTGGTTTATTTGGTTTGAAAGAAATCAGAGATTATTTAATAATAGTAATAGTCATATTAATAATTTGGTTATGACAACCGCTTTGTTTGGCTATAATTGGATTTCAAATTCAAAATATAAATTGGCAAAAATAATCATTTTAAAGAATATCTTACTAAGACTAGAATAAACATTGAATTATTTAAATGAAAAATAAATATTTTAATAATAATAACTTTAGCGTTAGCATTTATTTGAATTTAAAAGATGTTTTTGCATATTATTCTAATGTTCTTTTGATCACGGGAACACATAGTTAGTATTATTTTATGTTATTACATTAAATACAATTGTATAAAATTCATATTTTATACAAATATAAGACTTTCGATATCTTGACCTCAGTCTATTTCTATAGAAGAAAATTGGTATTTTGCTTATTGAGATTGACTTTTTATCTTGCATGTTTTATTTATTCGTAGTTGCTTTATAGTATAAGCAATAGTTTTTATAATTTGTAATCAATGCATATATATGTATATAAATTTTATTTATATACATATATATGTATTGTATTATTCTTACATATTCATTTAGTTTCTCTATAGGTATTGGTTCAGGCTGAAATTGGTGTAGGATTAATATTTGTAGGATTGCAGGTGTGCTGATTACAGAGTTTCAGAGTCGATGTTTGTAGGATTCTTGGTACGAGAGATTTTTTAGATCTAGATTGTCAGAGTTAGTTGAGGAGTATTCATTCTCTAGCGAAGTTGCTTGCTGATCTCATTTATACATTTGGATGCATCATGGCTTATTTTGGGTACTTCTAACACTTCACTATCGGGTGGTGGTCTTGCCAGAGTTCGATACTGAATGAGGGTGGCATTGCCAGATCTCATTTGAGAAGTTACCTTTAGTTGTGGTGTTGTTATCTTACACTGTATAGTTTTATCTACGATTCTGTTACCTGTCAGGCATGTTGGCAACTCCTTTATTTTTGGTGAAATATATATGTACATGTGTGCTCTCCTCTACTTTAGAGGATCACATATTTCTCTCAAAAAAATACTTTAAAATGTTTAAAATATTGTTTATTTATGTACAACATGGTTTAATAGTAAATTATCAGTGTTGTTAATATTGTGAGAAGTTATTAATTAAATAAAACATATTTAAAGTTAATGATTATTGACTTATTAATGATGTTTAAAAGAATTTTGAGATTTAAAACTAATAAAATTTATAAATAATGGATTTATGGTTTTTAATAACTTCTTTTTAAATATAAGTAATGATGTAAATAATTGTTTTCAAATAGTTTACATATAATTATAAATATGTTATTTAAAAATTTTAAATGGTATTTATAAATGAAGCAAGAAATTTTAGAGATGAATTTTTCCATAAAGTATTAAAGTATTAAAGATGATTGATTTGCAAATGAAGTTTTCAAATGAATATTTCAAGTAAAATTTATATAAGTTTCTTGAATGTATAATTTAAAGATATTATATAAATGGAAAAAAAATTGATTTGCGAAGTTTATTTATAGTAATATACTTGACAAATAAATTTGAATCTCTATTTTGGAAGTATGGTTTGAAATATTTACTTGATTTCGAAGTACTAATAGTAAATATATAGTTTTATTTACTATTTGAATTTTGTATTAAACCATAATAAATGTTTTTCCATGATTTGAATATTCATTTTAAAAAAAGTGTGTAAAATTAATTATGAAGATATGAAATTTTATACTTTGATTTGGATATTTAATGTAAGATTTGAGTATACTATTAGTTTCAGTTTAATAATCTAGAGTTTATACTTATTTTAAAATAATGAGTCTAATAAATAATCGAATTTAAGGAAATTTATTTTTTTTAAAATGCTTATCATAATGTTCTGATATAAACTTCTAACATTATTTAAAATTTTTGGAAAATCCTTGCAAAATGCTATGAGGATGTTTTAAATATATCTTATATTCTTACTAAGTGAATGAGGTTAAATTTTTTAGTTGAATTTTTAGATATATTGAAATATTTCTTTTCACTTCAAGAGCGAATACCAAAAACTTAAATTTTTATTCTATAACAGAATTAAGTTATAAACTTAGGTAAGGCGGTAGGAGCTTAAGTAGTATTTTATGAAATGATTCATTAATGACTTAAATCTTTAATGGAAAACAAATTATGTAAGTGATTGATCTTTATATAAATAAGCAACTGGAAAGGTAAATGATGAGGAAAAAAATTAGTAGAGTAAACTTAAGTAAATTTAAAATTCTTATTGTTTGGCTGATGGGAAGTTTGGGAAAGAATACTTCTAATTGTTTGAGGTTGTATGAATAATCTATTAAGTAATTATCTAAGGCTGTTGAGCATAAGGTACACTTATTAGTTTATTTATCACCATTGTACGATTAAAATTTCTGAACCTGAACAAACCATTATATTTGGTTGTTATGGATGTGTGATGGATTCTTTGTTGCCTATGATGGTTGTATAGTTTTGTTTGCATATGGTTGTGATATATTGTATGTTGTTTTTCTATTGATTTGAAACAACTGAAATATTATTCTTTCACATAATTTTAACTCTTTGGATTATATAAGTGAAATACAGGTTATCGAAGCAATAGCTACTGCTTTTGGTTTCATAAATAAAGTTTGTTTGCCCAACAAATAGGTACGTTTTCAGATAACGGTTTTATAGCGATATTATATTGTTTTCCCTTGGTTTAGGGTATTTTATTTTGAAATATGATATATATTGAAATTATTGATATCATTATTTTCCGGACGTATTCGCACAAAGGAGACTCTGTCGAAATTTTTCGAAAATTTAAGACTAAGAAAATCTTTGTAGTATTTGAGTTATTTCAAATTTTATTAAACTTAAATATGTCGGTTTAATTTTTTATAAATTGGCTGTTTTAAATAAAATATAACAAATTTTTGGATTCCTTCTTGTTTCTTTTCGGGGATGAAAAGTTTTGAGTGGGGGAGATTGTAACGACCCGTATGTTTAAACATTTAAAAATATTAAATTAAATAAGATTTTTGAATAAAAATTTTAGGATAAAAACAATTTAAGATTTTACTGATACAAATTTAATTATAATACAAGTTATGAGCTTAAGTAAAAAAATTATTAATGAAACATGTTTGCAATAATCTAAGGATGATAACAAATGCTAGTGTGTATTTTAATAACATTGGTTGAGTGAAATTAATAATTGTCTGAATGTAAATTTCCAATTGATTGGAATAATAAATGTTAATAAAGAATAATAAATGTTTATTTATTTCAAATGTTTGGTAGTTGAAAGATTGATTGCAGAGACGAGAAACTATTATCCGTTAAGAAATGTACAATTCCTATTTGTATCCAATAATGTATAAATATGTTTAAAGTACTATTAGATAGGAAATAATTGTTCTATTTCTCATTACATTTATTTTCTCCATTTTGAAATTCACCATTGTAAATAATTGAAATTAATGTAAATGAATAATTTCAATTAATGGTAAAGGGGACACCAAATTGTAAATTAATAGGTGTAATTAAACGTAGCTTATGTTTTGTGAAAATATAAGGACAGTTGATTTAATGAAAAGAACATTTATATCAAATAAAATGAATGTTTCATTTGTGAATGTAGGTTTAATTACATTTGTGAATGTAGGTTTAATCAAATGTAGGTTTAAATAGAAAGGATGTTTGAATGGAAATAAAAGATCATTTTGGGTAAACCAAATTGAATGTTTTCATTTTTAGGTAAGTAATTTTATTTATTATGCATAGATAAAAAAACTAAATGCGTACAAATTTGAATATTATTTGAGTTAATGAAGTTAATTTGGTTATGTTTCACAAATTGAATTTCAAAAAGTTTGTATGATGTACATGGACCCTTCATTTCTTTTGTTATTAATTGTTGCATGTACGTTTTAAAATAGTTATCTCATTATTAATACTTGATTCGTTCATTTTTCCTTTTGTTTAATACATGAGCTTAGACTTTTAGGTTGTATTTAATTCTTGCCACCTCATTTTCGCGTATACAAAATTTCACTTTCCTTTAGTTTGCAAACTTCTCCATCCCTACGTATATTTCTTTATGCATTATTAATGCCTGAAGCTTTCAAAATAAAACGTGACATTTATTTTTGTCTCTCCACCTTCATTTCCTAATTATTAAATAACATGCAGTTTATTTCTTTCATTTGCAGTGTATATTTGTGGTCCTTTTTTAGGCTAAGTCTTATTGGGTTTGTTTTAGACTAATGGGCTCCTTAGTAAAACAAGAGACCCTAGAAACCCTAAGAGACTTTAGACCCTTTCTATTCCCACCCACTAATCTTCTATTTCCTATCTATCTAAAACCAAGTACGTATAGAAATTCATCATTTGAGAAACTTTCTGCGTACTCTTCTTCTTCTTCTTGCTCAAATCTACAGACAACTTCAAACACCAAAACTCCTAAATCTCCAAATCAAATTCCATCCTTCCTCCTTCAAAAACCTAGCCTACCTCTCTCCTTTTGCCGTCACCCACCTTCATCACCACCCATAACCCACGGCAGTAACTCATGGCCAAAGCCCCAACTTCCCTCTCTTCTTCTTTCTACTTTTTCCCTTCTTTTTCCCTTCCATTTTTCCCTCTTTCTTCTCCTTATTTCCATGTCTTCTATATTCCACTAAAATACTCAAAATCAAATTAAAAAAATTCTGAAACCGTGTATAATTTCAATGGGAACAACGTTGTTGTCGAACCCTTCTTCCCATTCCGAATATTTCTATATCAAAAACTCCATTCTTTTTCTTCAACTAATTTATACTTCTAGTGGCTTCAACTTTCTTTTAGATTAGTTCTTCAAATTTCTTAATTTTCTATGCCAAAAACTCAAATATTTTCGAAGTATTTTTGAACTCAAATTTTCGACTCAGAAAACACCTCTGTTTGTTTTGACGATAACTTCCTCAAGACTGAAGCTTTTTAAGTTATTCTTTTTTTGAAAGTGGAGATAAAAGAATTTTCAACAACTTTCTAGTTAGTCACTTTTACAGATTCAGTAGTATTCTGGTCCGAATATTTTCTTAAATAAGACTTAGTTTCAGGTTTGTTTGTAGTATGGATCTTGGGTTGTTTGGAAGTTAGAAATAGTTGAAACTTGGTTATTGATTCGTGTTCGTGTCTAAGCTGCGTTGGATTTGCTTTGCATTGGGATCTTTGCTAGGAATCTCTATATTGCTCCATTTTTATCATCACCTTCGTAGCAACGAAAGGTGAGCAAACACTCATAACTACTATGTAACGCCCCACTCTGAGACCCACTGTAACAAAGAGTTTTACGAGAGTAATACTGTATGTTAAAGCGGAGAATAGAGTATGGTGGAAGCGACCATTTGTAATCAAGCTATAACTATCTACTGAATACGTCGAAAGGTGGAATCTATTTAAATTTTTCTCAATCAGGTGGTTCGACATATTCGGTAAATACTTATAACGAAATTACAAATGGCTAAAGTTCTATCAGGACAAAGCATAATAACATAATGAAATAGCATCACAGAACAGAATCACATAACAGATATAAAATCCCAGGACAATACATCGTCAATACAGATCCAAATACTATAAGTGGGTACAAAGCCACTTCCCACACATGTGGGTCAAAAATATGTACATATCAAAGTCTGAATAATAATAGAGTAGCGGAATAGTGGACAAATAAAAGTGCTATCTATCAGCATAGCAGATAATGTCCAAGCGGAAGCACATAAGCTAAGTCCAGAGACCTAACCTGAAACAACTCGGTCTGACCCGAGCGAAAACACTCGGGTCAGGCTAGCTAAACAATCAGTAATAACTGAGATATATAATAATGCAGTACATAAATAAAACAGTACTTATCCAAAGAGAAGTATATTATGAACCACATGAATATAATGACGATCCCTAATCATCAATAAACAATAAAAATCTCCAAAGAGAAATCAACACCAAAGTGTAGAATAAATAAAATCGCCTCATATCATCGGCGTAGCCAAAGCTATAAAAAGATGCCCATAGGCAATAATCCCAAGAGTGACCAGAGTTTGTAATCAATGCCAGAGCAAAGATCGATGCTCCAAAGAGCAATGGGGATATACTGAAAAGTCAATGAAATCCAACACTGAAAAGCAGTGTCCAGAGACACTGTGAATCCACAAGGCAATCGCACTTACATCGTATGGTTCCATAGAACCAACACCGAATGGCGGTACTCGAATGGATATAAAAATCATCAAATAATACCAATATTGCACGTGCACCGACCAGAGTCGTTGTTGCCAAGTACTGTAGAGTTGTGATCGATCACTCGCACAGATGCGGAACGCGCGAGACGGCGAGATCCTTCCCAAAAGGATAAAGGCCCAGAGGCACACGCCGAAAAATAAACTGCTCCATAGAGTAGGTGTCCAGAGATGGTTGCCCAGAGGCGTGGTGACCCAGAGGTCCAGTACTGGCCGCCCAGAGGCTAATGTGTCACTAACTTCTTGGAGAGGAACCCGTAAAGTGTTAACAATGATTCCCATACCCCACGTTTGCACTAAACGGTTTCCTAACCAATAGCAAGCTCACACTCCAAACAATAAAAAGTCCACCTCGTATCATCGGTATACTAGACCCAAAGGTCAAAACGATCAATCGAATAGGTCGGGGATTAACCGGAAAGAAAATACACACGGTTCCATAGGCCGGAGATTTCCTAACCATTTAAGCACCTTTCCACTTCGCTCGACGTGCTAAAAAGTGAGTGTGAGATTTTTATTATAGAAAATAATGGTGCGAAATGGATTTATAATTGATTTTGAAATCACTTTAAAACAGCTTTTGGAAACTCTCCTATTATGGAGTAATTAATTTAATAATTAAAAATAATATTATATAATACGAAAGCCATTTAGGAGTGAAAAATCCTTTGAAAATAATTCATAAAACCCGTGTCGAAATCTAGAGACAAATCTCAAAGAAATCAATAAAACCAGAAAATCACTGAAAATATTCTAAGTGTTGGAAAATAGTCCAAAAATGACGCGAACCCAAGTTTGGAAAATTATTCGGACTAGCAAACTGAATCCGAATGGCATGAAAATTTGTAGGCATATAGTCCAACATCCCTGCTCCGAACTGCAAAAAGGATCGGGAAATTCCGACTTGAAACGAAGAAACGGCGTCGTCTCAAAGTCGGACAAAAATCACAAAACTTTACTGTGTCAAAACAGTGTAAAGGTCCCACTTCGACGACATGGTCGAAGGGTCACATGAACTCAGATCTTGATGAAAATTTGCAGGAGCGTAGGAAAGTACTCCTACTTTGACTTGCAACAAGAATCGTTCATTTTCGACTTGAAACGAAAGAACGACAATGTTTCAAAGTTGGTCCGACGATAACTGAAAATGATCACTATTGTAAAACAGTTTCTGGGTGCTACTTCGGCAATATAAACGAAGTATCTAATGCACCCAGATCTAAACCAAACTTTGCATGGTTAAATATCTCGATCTCTTCTTTTTAAAGAGACCAAAAACGATGAAATCCGACAAAGGACGAGCCCGGGATGGCGTCGCAAAGTCGGGGTTCTACGCTGAAAACAACGGGAGAAAAGAGACTAAGGCCTATAGCTATGCACTAACTGGCCAAAGATGAAAAACCACAATTTTGGCATAGTAAACTTCAAATTCTGGCAAAATGAATAAAATGAAAGTTGTAACTTAGTTTCTAAGCTTTCCGGAATGACCAAGATCGTCAAATTCCGACCAGAGATGAAAATTCTATGACTAAAACAATTCTCAGATCTAAATTTTATATCACTGTCGTTGTGCTCTCGGGACAGTTGTAAGAATGCACAGTTTTGACCAAATTAACTTCGAAATTTCATAAAACTCAAAACCTGAAAGTTTTAGCTCTAAATCTAAGCTTTACAGAACATCCAAAATTATTAGATTTGGATAAGAAACGAGTAACTTATGGCCAAATCAATTTCAGGTTTTTATTTTATCAACCCTGTAGTTTGTTGTCAGGTCAGCGACAAACAAGCATGATTTCGACCATTCAAACCTCAAAGTTAGGCAAAGTACAAAACATAAACGTTATTGGGTATAGAATAAGCTTTCCAGAACTTCAAGAAAATCTTAATTCCGATTTAAGATGAATGAGATATGCCTAATTTACTAACATCAATAAACTAATTATAATTTCAGCTAGCATATATTACCTCTTTCCCAAGCAATGAAAAGAAGATCAAAGAGTTTCATAATCTAAATGCACAAAAAAAAGAGGATTACAAAATAATTTCAGAAATTAAGAGATGCTTATACATAGATTAGGAGAGGGTTTACCTAGTATTCCTATCAAGCAAAAGAACAAACACTTATATGGCACTAACCAAAGCTAAGAGATGATGATCAAGGAGCTAGAAAAATACCAAAACACATAAAACCAAGAGTTACAACATGATTTCCAGAAATTAAAGAGAGTTAGAAATGGATTACAAGAGGGTTTTTGCATTACCTTCCCTTACTTTAACTAGCTTAAGCCAATATAAGAGAGGATGGAGCTTTCCTAAGCATGGAGGCCATTTTTGTTATGAAAGCTTTAGAAAATGATTAGGGTTTTGATTAGGGTTGAATGAATGAGGTTATGAGAGTATGAGATAATTTATAGAAGAGGTTTAGGGTGGGTTATTGGGTTAGGTTTTGTAACCCAATAAGAAGAGAGTTATTTACATGTTTCCAAAAATTAGTCTAAGTGTTCATATATGTTTATAAAACTCATTTTTTCTTATCCAAACCCATTTTAAAATCTCTCCTCAAATATTTAACTTTCCAAAAATAACATTTTATCCTCATTTTAAAATCCCATATTTCCCATTTAATTAAAATAGCCTTTTCAAATAATAAATTTTATTATTCCAAATCCTTTTATGGTTCATTAAAATAAATAAAAAAACCTAACTTTTATTTATTAATTGGTAATGCAAATCCCGGGTTGTTACAGACTCCCCCCTTAAGAAAATTGCATCCCCGCAATTCCTTAAGATAGATGTCGTCTATAACGTCAAATCCACAAAAGAAGTGATAGAGATAATATAGAGAATTCTCACCTGCAGAAGAAGATGGGAGAAAGCCAGGATAAGAGCGTTCGATAGATTCTCTGGTCTCCCATGTGCAGTCCTTAGGTTTCGGTGACCATTGAATCTTCACGAGTGGAACCTCTTTGTTGCGAAGGCGTCTAACCTCCGAATCAAGCACACGAAAAGGTTGCTGCTCCAAAGATAAATCAGGTAAGATCTCTAAATCAGGCACAACATGTGGCTCAATGATAGAATCAGGATCGCGGACACACATGCGAAGCTGGGAAACATGGAACACGTCGTGTATTCCAAAGAAGTGAGCAGGTAGATCCACACGATAAGCAACGGGGCCAATGCGTTCCGTAATAGGAAATGGTCCAACATAGCGAGGAGCCAACTTCCCGGTAGAGCTGAAACGCACAACCCCCTTCATGGGAGAGACCCGAATAAAGACAGAATCGCCAATGGATAACTCAAGAGGCTTCCTACGGTTGTCCGCGTAGGATTTCTGGCGGTTCTACGCCTCTTTCATTCTCTAACAAATAAGAATAATCTTCTCCAAAGATTCCCGAACTGAATCTGGACCAAGAAGGAGCTTCTCGCCAGATTCTAACCAACACGCAGGAGAACGACATGGCCTTCCGTAAAGAGCCTCGAAAGGAGCCATGCCAATACTAGACTGAAAGCTGTTGTTGTAGGAGAACTCTACAAGCGGTGAGTGATCCTCCCAACTACCTCCGAAATCCAGAATACAACAGCGCAAAAGATCCTCTAAAACACGATTCACCCTCTCCGTCTGACCGTCGGTCTGAGAATGATAAGCAGTCAAGAGATTCAGCTTTGAGCCCAAAGCTGACTGTAAGCACTTCCAGAAGTGACTAGTAAAGATAGTGTCTCGATCTTAGACGATAGAGCTAGGAATGCCATGAAGTCGAACGACTTCCTTCACATATAGCTTGGCAAGCTGAGGAGCAGTCCGAGTGGACTTAATAGGAATGAAATGAGCTGATTTGGTCAAGCAATCGACGATGACCCAAATAGAAGTATGGCCTGACCTCGATCGAGGCAGACCGTCGATGAAATCCATGGATAACTGATCTCATTTCCACAATGGAATCTCTAGCGGCTGAAGAAGACCGGATGGACGCTGGTGCTCAACTTTGATCTGTTGACAAGTCATGCAACGGCTTACATAACTTGCAACATCACTCTTCATGCCCTCCCAATAAAATAGGCGACACATGTCGGCATACATCTTACTCGACCCAGGATGTATAGTGTACTTAGTGCGATGACACTCGTCTAGAATGTCGCGCCTAAGTGATAAATCAGATGGTACCAAAATACGGTTCTTCCTGCGAAGACACCGATGAGAATCAGTAGAATAATCCAACAATGACTCATCACTGGATCCCGACTCAAGGAGATGAATATATCGCAACAAGTCTGGATCCTGCCGCTGAGCATGGGCAATGTGATCCAATAGAATAGGTCGAGCTTCCAAGCTGAATAACAAGATATGAGAATCAGAAGACGGAGCTCGATTTCGAATATCACACATAGAAAGAGTCTCAAGAATATCCCACTCGGTAATCATCATAGAAACTACTGCCGAGTGTTTGCGACTGAGTGCATCAGCCACACGATTCCCCTTGCCAGGGGTATACTGAATATCTAAGTCATATGAGGCGAGAAACTCGAGCCATCGCTGCCGCCTCATATTGAGATCCTTTTGACTGAATAAATACTTCAGCGACTTGTGATCGGTGTAGAGAATGAAACGTTCGCCCAATAGATAATGACGCCACGTCTTCAAGGCAAAGACGATAGCTGCTAACTCAAGATCATGAGTAGGATAGCGAACCTCATCCGGACGTAGCTGCCTAGAAGCGTAAGCAACTACCCAATCCTTCTACATAAGCACAGCACCGAGGCCGCTACCACAAGCGTCGGTGTAAATAACAAGATCATGGTTACTCTCAGGAACCAAAAGGATAGGAGCATGAGTGAGAAGTTCCTTCAATCGCTGGAAAGAAACTTCACACTTATCAGACCAAATAAAGCGAACCCCCTTACGAGTCAGAGTCGTGAGGGGAAGTGCAACACGAGAGAAATCAATAATAAATCGACGATAATAACCCGCCAACCCAAGGAAGCTGCGAATATCATGAACGTTCTCAGGCTGCTTCCAATTCTGAATAGCTTCAATCTTGGCAGGATCGACAGAAATACCCTCAGAAGAAATAATATGACCCAAGAACTTGACCTTGCTCTCCCAAAAATGGCACTTGGAGAGCTTGGCCTTAAGCTGATGCTGACGAAGAGTATCCAAGACGATCCGCAAATGATGAGCATGCTCTGCCTCGGATCTTAGAATAAACAAGAATATCGTCGATGAAAACCAGTACGAATCTATCGATGTATTCTCGGAATACTCGATTCATAAGATCGACGAAGAAAGCCGGAGCGTTTGTCAAGCCGAACGGCATGACCAACCACTCAAAAGAACCATAACGAGTGCAAAATGCTGTAAGAGGAATGTTGTCTTCCACGACTCGTAGCTGATAGAATCCGGTGGCAAGGTCAAGCTGAGAGAAAACCTTCACACCGCTCAATTGGTCAAACATGTCGTAACGGGAATTAGAGTTAGACATGATTCAATGATAGATAATTAATTAAGGAATACTACGGAATAAAAGGGATTCCTATACATATTCCTAACTTATCTATCAATAAACCTAAGGAAGGGATTTGATTTAATTCGGATCTAATTTGAAATGTATTGTACTAAGTGTATCTGTTCTGTGTTTATTATGCTTATTCCTGAAACCAGGCTCTGATACCAAGCTGTAACGCCCCACTCTGAGACCCACTGTAACAAAGAGTATTACGGGAGTAATACTGTCTGTTAAAGCGGAGAATAGAGTATGGTGGAAGCAACCATTTGTAATCAAGCTATAACTATCTACTGAATACGTCGAAAGGTGGAATCTATTTAAATTTTTCTCAATCAGGTGGTTCGACATATTCGGTAAATACTTATAACGAAATTACAAATGGCTAAAGTTCTATCAGGACAAAGCATAATAACATAATGAAATAGCATCACAGAACAGAATCACATAACAGATATAAAATCCCAGGACAATACATCGTCAATACAGATCCAAATACTATAAGTGGGTACAAAGCCACTGCCCACACATGTGGGTCAAAAATATGTACATATCAAAGTCTGAATAATAATAGAGTAGCGGAATAGTGGACAAATAAAAGTGCTATCTATCAGCATAACAGATAATGTCCAAGCGGAAGCACATAAGCTAAGTCCAGAGACCTAACCTGAAACAACTCGGTCTGACCCGAGCGAAAACACTCGGGTCAGGCTAGCTAAACAATCAGTAATAACTGAGATATATAATAATGCAGTACATAAATAAAACAGTACTTATCCAAAGAGAAGTATATTATGAACCACATGAATATAATGACGATCCCTAATCATCAATAAACAATAAAAATCTCCAAAGAGAAATCAACACCAAAGTGTAGAATAAATAAAATCGCCTCATATCATCGGCGTAGCCAAAGCTATAAAAAGTTGCCCATAGGCAATAATCCCAAGAGTGACCAGAGTTTGTAATCAATGCCAGAGCAAAGATCGATGCTCCAAAGAGCAATGGGGATATACTGAAAAGTCAATGAAATCCAACACTGAAAAGCAGTGTCCAGAGATACTGTGAATCCACAAGGCAATCGCACTTACATCGTATGGTTCCATAGAACCAACACCGAATGGCGGTACTCGAATGGATATAAAAATCATCAAATAATACCAATATTGCACGTGCACCGACCAGAGTCGTTGTTGCCAAGTACTGTAGAGTTGTGATCGATCACTCGCACAGATGCGGAACGCGCGAGACGGCGAGATCCTTCCCAGAAGGATAAAGGCCCAGAGGCGCACGCCGAAAAATAAACTGCTCCATAGAGCAGGTGTCCAGAGACGGTTGCCCAGAGGCGTGGTGACCCAGAGGTCCAGTACTGGCCGCCCAGAGGCTAATGTGTCACTAACTTCTTGGAGAGGAACCCGTTAAGTGTTAACAATGAGTCCCATACCCCACGTTTGCACTAAACAGTTTCCTAACCAATAGCAAGCTCATACTCCAAACAATAAAAAGTCCACCTCGTATCATCGGTAAACTAGACCCAAAGGTCAAAACGATCAATCGAATAGGTCGGGGATTAACCGGAAAGAAAATACACACGGTTCCATAGGCCGGAGATTTCCTAACCGTTTAAGCACCTTTCCACTTCGCTCGACGTGCTAAAAAGTGAGTGTGAGATTTTTATTATAGAAAATAATGGTGCGAAACGGATTTATAATTGATTTTGAAATCACTTTAAAACAGCTTTTGAAAACTCTCCTATTATGGAGTAATTAATTTAATAATTAAAAATAAAATTATATAATACGAAAGCCATTTAGGAGTGAAAAATCCTTTGAAAATAATTCATAAAACCCGTGTACGAAATCTAGAGGCAAATCTCAAAGAAATCAATAAAACCAGAAAATCACTGAAAATATTCTAAGTGTTGGAAAATAGTCCAAAAATGACGCGAACCCAAGTTCGGAAAATTATTCGGACTAACAAACTTAATCTGAATGGCATGAAAATTGGTAGGCATATAGTCCAACATACCTGCTCCAAACTGCAAAAAGAATCGGGAAATTCCGACTTGAAACGAAGAAACGGAGTCGTCTCAAAGTCGGACAAAAATCACAAAACTTTACTGTGTCAAAACAGTGTAAAGGTCCCACTTCGACGACATGGTCGAAGGGTCACATGAACTCAGATCTTGATGAAAATTTGCAGGAGCGTAGGAAAGTACTCCTACTTTGACATTCAACAAGAATAGTTCGTTTTCGACTTGAAACGAAAGAACAACAATGTTTCAAAGTTGGTCCGACGATAACTGAAAATGATCACTATTGTAAAACAGTTTCTGGGTGCTACTTCGGCAATATAAACGAAGTATCTAATGCACCCAGATCTAAACCAAACTTTGAATGGTTAAAGATCTCGATCTCTTCTTTTTAAAGAGACCAAAAACGATGAAATCCGACAAAGGACGAGCCCGGGATGGCGTCGCAAAGTCGGGGTTCTACGCTGAAAACAACGGGAGAAAAGAGACAGGCCTATAGCTATGCACTAACTGGCCAGAATGAAAAACCACAATTTTGGCATAGTAAACTTTAAATTCTGGCAAAATGAATAAAATGAAAGTTGTAGCTTAGTTTCTAAGCATTCCGGAATGACCAAGATCGTCAAATTCCGACCAGAGATGAAAATTCTATGACTAAAACAATTCTCAGATCTAAATTTTATATCACTGTCGTTGTGCTCTCGGGACAGTTGTAAGAATGCATAGTTTTGACCAAATTAACTTCGAAATTTCATGAAACTCAAAACATAAAAGTTTTAGCTCTAAATCTAAGCTTTCCAGAACATCTAAAATTATTAGATTTGGATAAGAAACGAGTAACTTATGGCCAACTCAATTTCTGATTTTTATTTTATCAACCCTGTAGTTTGTTGTCAGGTCAGCGACAAACAAGCATGATTTCGACCATTCAAACCTCAAAGATAGGCAAAGTACAAAACATAAACGTTATTGGGTATAGAATAAGCTTTCCAGAACTTCAAGAAAATCTTAATTCTGATTTAAGATGAATGAGATATGCCTAATTTACTAACAGCAATAAACTAATTATAATTTCAGCTAGCATATATTACCTCTTTCCCAAGCAATGAAAAGAAGATCAAAGAGTTTCACAATCTAAATGCACAAAAAAAAAAGATTACAAAATAATTTCAGAAATTAAGAGATGCTTATACATAGATTAGGAGAGGGTTTACCTAGTATTCCTATCAAGCAAAAGAACAAACACTTATATGGCACTAACCAAAGCTAAGAGATGATGATCAAGGAGCTAGAAAAATACCAAAACACATAAAACCAAGAGTTACAACATGATTTCCAGAAATTAAAGAGAGTTAGAAATGGATTACAAGAGGGTTTTTGCATTACCTTCCCTTACTTTAACTAGCTTAAGCCAATATAAGAGAGGATGGAGCTTTCCTAAGCATGAAGGCCATTTTTGTTATGAAAGCTTTAGGAAATGATTAGGGTTTTGACTAGGGTTGAATGAATGAGGTTATGAGAGTATGAGATAATTTATAGAGGAGGTTTAGGGTGGGTTATTGGGTTAGGTTTTGTAACCCAATAAGAAGAGAGTTATTTACATGTTTCCAAAAATTAGTCTAAGTGTTCATATATGTTTATAAAACTCATTTTTTCTTATCCAAACCCATTTTAAAATCTCTCCTCAAATATTTAACTTTCCAAAAATAACATTTTATCCTCATTTTAAAATCCCATATTTCCCATTTAATTAAAATAGCCTTTTCAAATAATAAATTTTATTATTCCAAATCCTTTTATGGTTCATTAAAATAAATAAATAAACCTAACTTTTATTTATTAATTGGTAATGCAAATCCCGGGTTGTTACATACTACATTTTCTTATGTTAGTTAAATTGAATTTATGATGTGATTAGAAATTGGTTGCTGTTTAGTATATTTTAAATTGTCATTCAAGTTAAATCTAACTTTTATTGAATTAATTTCCATTTAATTTAATATTGAAATTTAAATTGGCAGTTAAATACCTGTTAATGATAACCAGTAAATTGTTGGTTGTTATTGGTTGATTTCAATGATGATTGTGTTGTATGTTCAATTGTTGATATTTGAGTGACTGGATGGATGTTATTAGTTGACATTTTGGATGATTGGATTTTATTTATGTCTATATCTATGTTACCTCTATGGGTTGAAATGATACATACCGGAACGATTTTATAGATTAAGGAAAAATCGTTATGGGTTGAAATGATAAACCCGAGCGATTTTCATTTATTTGGAAATGTTGATTTTTGATATTGGTTGAAATGACATATACCCATATAATTTCTTGAATTTGGACTTTTATTTGGAATTGAATTATTTGAAGGGTTTAAGTTAATTCAAACTTCAGATTTGTTTTAATTAGATGATTAAGATTGATATTTCGAATTATTTGTAAAACAGCATCATGAACTGTTTATTTGATTATTATATTTTGTCGTTCCGCTGCGAGATTCTGTGTTTTGTTTTCTTTTTTTCTTATTTACCACATTAACAATCCTCCCTTTTGAATGGTTTGAGTTTGACATGTGTGGTTTATTGTCGATTTGAACCGTCCAAAATGGTGGGTCGTTACTATGACGACCCGGAAATTTCGAACCCGAAAATTCCAGATAGTTAGAAGAAAAAGAAAAGAGATAGAAGAAAGAAACAGAACAAGACACAGATTCTCACATTCGCAGCGGATCAAAATACAATATCAAATAATAATATCAGTTATAAAAAGAAAACTGTATTTGTTAGTCACATTTTAATACATCAAAGTTACAACATTCACAAATATACTAGACAGTTAGAATTAACATGTCTCTAACAACTATAATATATCACAGCGGAATATCCTCCATACGTTCCTGCCATCCAGCTCGCCTCCTAAGCTCCAGAACGTCCTTACCTGAAATCGGTAATACTCGGTCTGACCCGAGCATTACATCAAAGTAACACCCGGGTCAGGCTAGAAACCAGCGTGAGTAAACTCATCTAACATGAAATTTCAATCTATAGAACTTATTTAAACCCGGGGTAACTCGTACTTTACCACAAGTAAACAACTTATATAGTTAGTACTTATTTCACAAAATAATATCTAAGTATCCAACTTAGTTTAAATAGTCCACATTATTCCAAACCGGCCTATTGATTTCACATATCAAATCTATAAAGGATTATTGTAGATTACAAATCGAAGTGGTTTCGGGTATTTACTGATACCCGACCCCGGTCTCTTCGAATCAAATGTTATCATAACCCAAGTTATCCAAGTGAAATACAATTCAAACTTAAATACAGGATGTCACTGTTTTAACCCAAACATATTATATCACATAACACTTTATATCAGAAATATCAATCAATTCAAGGTATTTAATCATTAATCAATCATTCATAAGCAAGATTAATTACTTCCAAAAATTAATTCAATTGATCTCTAATTAAATTAATTACTAATCTTTAATCACTTAGATTATCCTTACTTAACATTAATTAATCACAAACCAATTGATTTATTATCTTTAATTATTCATCTTAATTAATCATTTTTGATTAATTATCTCTTAATTACAATAAGTAATTAACTCTTAATTAATCACACAAATTAATTAATCTTTACCCATTCACATTAATCACATTTATTAATTTACTAACCCTTAATAAATTTTCTTAATTATTTAATCAACCCTTTCATTAATTACACCAAGTAATTAAACCTTAATTTCTTCCTTTAAGTAATTTACCTTTAATTACTTAATTAATTAATCTCTAATTACAAATACTTTAACCACTAATCATTAATTAATCAATCTCTAATCACTTAATTAATAATACTTAATTACAATTATCTTTAAATTAATTAATTATAATCTAATTTATTTAATTAATTTAATTAATCTCACTTATTAAACCTTAATTATCTTAAGATAAAACCATTATCTTAAAAATACCTTAATTAATATTAACATTTAACCATTTTATCTTAATTGACTTTATTTAATTAAAACATTAATTTAGTTTGAAAATACTCGTTTAACTTGATAAATTAAAATTACCAAATCATAACTTCTTTCAATCAATAACTTAAACATTTATCAAGTAATAAGTTTAAACTAATTTCAATTTAAATTTAAAAACTTGCTTATATAAAAACCTTTAAATAACTTTACTTTACAACATTTAAATTAGACAAAATTTAAAACTTCATAACCAATGTTTCAAGAAAACAATTATTAATTTATATATGAAAGTTTAAACTAATTTTATACTTAAATTTCAAAATCTTATTTTTAAAACCTTGTTTAAAACTAGTTTAAACCTGCTTCGGGTCAAACCCGAAGATCACTCGGGTCTAACCCGAGTTTTCCCTTCTTCTTACCCTTTTTTATAAACAAACTTATATAAATTTTTAAGTTTTAAAAACTGTACGCAAATACACTCACAAACCCGAGTCCCTCCTCGAGTCCTTCTTCCAAAATCGCGAGAGCTTCTTCGAGCCAATCCTTCTTCTTCCTCTCGAATACAACTACTGACACACCCAAACACATGTGCACATGCACAGACCACCGGCGATGCTCCGACCATCTCTGACCACCCTCGCACCTCGACGATCGCCAACATATCTGATTCCGACAACCCAACCACCCAAACAAATCCAATATCGAAATCGAGGTAACTCGATAAATTCCTGGAACCACTTGAACGATCAACCTCCTTCGCCGACAACTACCTCGTCCACCGGAGCTCACGTGCCTCCAGCCAAAAACACTCCGACCACTCACGAACCCATTCCCCCAGTCGCGATCGATTGAATCGTGGTGACAACGACGCAAATGCCACGCGAATTGCCACTAACCAAAAGCAGGACTAAACCCTAGATCCACGTCGTTCATCCACCACGATGAACCAGAAAATCTCTGGCTATTTTTCCCATGATCTCCACCATCCAAGCTTCCTCCAACTTCGACCTCAACAACCAACACCTCGTCGATCATCGGTATTCGATGAAACTCCAAAAACGATCAACTCGAGATAACTCGACATCCACATACTTAAAAATCATGATTTTCACATCAAAAATCACCATTTGCAAATTCAAAACAGTTAATATAATTAAAACTCGAAATTACATCATTCGATTTTCTGCCATGTGTTGATTATCACTGATATTTCTAGATTCCAGAAATTCTACTAGTTAACTTTAATAAAAATTATTTTTAAGACTTGAATCTGACTATTTTAACAATTTTCCTTTAAAGATTTTAACTCAAAAATTGCTTGCATATTGAGATATGAATTTTTGAAAGTAATTCTTGGGCCTGGGAAAAACAGAGACCAGTCTATAATCAGACATGCACACATACAAACAGAGTAGTTCAAAATACATTCCAGATAAAAACAATCATGCAAACTATAATACAACATTTCTATACAAATTATCACATGCATCCATAAAATCATAGATTAAAACTGTTTTTAATAGGAAAGTTTACTCACCTGTTTTGTTTAAGCAGAGTAACATGAAACAGTCGAGATTTTTGAAAACTTGAATAGCTTAAATCTGAAAGTTGAATCTTTGGCTTGAAACTAATCTTGAATTTGTTTTCAACTTGAATTTGTTTCAGGTTGATGTTACCTTTGCTTCAGATTGAAACTGTGACTCCTAATCTTGCCTGAAGTTGAATTTTTCTTAGGTTGCTTGTTTGATTGCTTTGAATTGAATTAGTTGTTACAGGTTTTGAAATTTGTTTCGATCTGATCTATACTTGAAACTGGAACTTGGATTGATCCTGTCTTTGATTTACTTTGATCTGATACTTGGTTTTAAATTTGATGAAGATTGTTTTGAGTTGAGTCAAAATCAGGATCTTGCTTATGTTATATATTTTTTTTTCTGGTTTACCGTTTTGAAAATGAACCAAAGAAATTTGAGAAGCCTGGTTTCTCCTTTTAAAACATGTTGTTTAATTTTTATTAATCTTAAATTAAATCAATTGACACTTGTTCAATTGCTTCCATTTGTCATTTAGGCTTGTTAATCTAATTACACATGTTATCTAGAGAGGTTTAAATCTTAACATATGTAACTTACATGCATAAATATTTTAAATGTTTTTTTTTCCTTTAAAGCTTTTTATAATTAATTTTCCCAATTAATAAATACATATATAAATAAACTTTTTTAAAAAAAAAAGAAAATAATATAAAACAATCTATATTCTAAATATAATATATTCTCAAATCCAAAATATATTTAAGATATATCTCTATCTTTTGTATTTCAATATCCTAATCCAAATTCAAATTCGATTTAAAAATCCAATTTAAAATCGACCCAAATATATACATTTAAACAAACACAAATTTAATTTGTTTGAAAATAATAATTTTTTTTTTCCATTCTAAATAATTATATTAGGAGGTTATCCAATTAATATCTATCCTGACATAAGTATTTATTATCAAATTTTTATCTGTTCAATTGATTAAAACGGTTAATTATCCAATTATCTAATGTCTCAAAATCCGGGTTATCACATTCCTCCCCCCTTTAAATCTTTTCGTCCCCGAAAAGAAAAGTAACCAGAATTTTAATTACAATTGCTTATTACTAGTTAAATTATTCTTTGAGGATTTTCAACTATAAATACTTTAATTAAGAATTTTTTTAAAATACTTCAAAAATTAATATAATATCACCAAAATAGTTTTATAAAAATACTTTTTATAACTCGATGTTTTAACAAATCCATCCTCGTTCTCACAGAAATTCGGTCATACGTTGATCAGGCGTAAGACTGAAATTCTGTAAGTACTCAGCAGACCCACTTCAACATCCAGTGAAAATATTCGGAAAATAATTTTATTGAAAATATAGAAAACAATTTTGAAAATAGAGGAAATATCTTTGGTGGGAATGCTCTGGAAATCATCACCCCCATCCATGGTCGCAGTTAACCCGATGGTTACGTTGCCGTCCCGGCAAAATCCACAGATAACTGTAGGTCTCCGCGCTCCTCGATTACGCCATGGAACCCGCTACAGATCGCAGTTATACCCGGGCCTTACGTTGCTATCACAGCACAAACCCATATAACTGTAGGCATCAGCGCCACCGAATTTCGCTGCCAAATAATGAAACTTCTCCCACATAGGTCGCAGTCTACCGATATAAAATCAAACGTAGACAGTTGGCTCTCAGCGGCACACACGACTTTCGCTATGTTACCATAGTGTCACAGTCTACCGATATAAAATCAAACGTAGACAGTTGGCTCTCAGCGGCACACATGACTTTCGCTATGGTCTGCAGTAGATCGCAGTGACATCGAGTTAAACTGTCGTCACAGCATAACCCAAATGCCTCTGTGGGCACCAGCCCCTCGACTTTCGCTACACAAATAATCCTCAGGAACTAGTTTGTCCGGACTCCTCACAGGATCAACTTTAGAAACCCCCCCTTGGGGCTCAAGGCAGTACCGCCCAGTGGTACTCCTGAGAAGTTCATTTCAAGGGAGCGCCTTTTTCCCCAGAGCTATACTCAAAACATTTTATACTATATACTTATAGTATCTTCAAATCATACCCTTTATGATTTATCAAAATCTCTTTTACACAAATCGATATCCAAAATCGATAATTCTCAAATTAGGCTTTCCAAAATCCAAAATTGATTTTCCCAAAAATCAAAAGCCTTTTCCAAAATCATAGGTTCCCCAAACCTTTTCCAAAATCATTCTCATAAGATCCTTTACATATATATAGATATATATAACTTTGAAAATCTTTGGATCATTTTAAACTCGTATAAAACCTCTTTTATACTTCTAAAAACCCTTTTCTTCTGGCTAGATTCAATAAGGGAAGTTTATCATATTACAAAATATAACTTTATTTATTTTCAAATCAAATATTCAAGTTTGATTTCTTTATAAAGTTATTTACCATTTACTTACCTCCCATAAAGTAAATTTCAATTAAAGAAATATCCAATTCCATTATATTTTATAAATATACTTTTCATTTCAAAACTATTTCAAATTCCTTATTCAAAATTTTCAATATCAATTCATTCAAACTCGTACGATGTACACATATCATCCGTACGCAATATCAATCTGATCGCTCAATCGATCACACAATTTCACTTCCGAACTAGTATCGTCCACCCGACTTCCTAGTGCGGACTCAGATCTGGTTTCTTGATTAGAAACCGTCATTCTCCTTGCATAGTCACAACTATGATAGAGAATATCCAGAACCAATCAAAAACCCATATCCAGGTTCGCCGTCGAAAATCGAGCGGAAAATCCCAACTCGGATCGATAATACTATCTCGAAATTTTGTGCTCGAATCTGGATCAAATCACTATGCGAATAGAATAATATACGTATATCCTACGTATTTATCTTTATTGGTTATTAGCCAAATCAGTTTCCTTTTCTATTCATATTTCCTTTAATTTCATTCACTTAATTTCAATTGCTTCCATTTCCAATTGAGTTATTACTTCAATTACAAACAGTCTGAACTCTGACCTATTTAAATTTAAAAATAACTTGAAAAAATTTAAAATAGATAAGTAGTTGAAAAATAGTTATTAGTTTGTAAAATATCTGTAAAATAGTTAAGTAGGTATAAAATAGTTAGATAATTGCAAACTAGTTTTTTTTTAATAGTGATTAGATATAAGTAACTGAAAAATAGTAATTAGTTTATAAGACAGTTTCAAAATAGTTAAATAGTTCAAAATAATTGTAAAATAAGTATAAAATAGTTTGGGGTTTAAGAAGAAAGATTGTATAGTAAATAGTTTGGAAAATATATTTGTATTAAAACGATTTATTTTGAAAATAATCCAGAGCCAAACTGTTTAATTTCCCAATCTCCATTTCCAATTAATTTCCCATCAATTCAATTTAAATTTCCACTTCCATTTAAATTGACTTAATACTTCAGTTTCCATTGAAATTGATTTAATCCCAATTCAAGTTGAATTAACCTTAATTCCTTTCCAAATTCAAATCAAATTCCATTTGATTTTTAAACTTATTCAACTTTAATCACAATTCCAAATTATTTCAATTCAATTTGGATTAATTTCAAATTGAACCAGCTTCAATTTCAAATTATTTCAATTTTAATTTACCATTTGAATTTTTAAATTTATACATTTTCAATCACAATTCTAATTAATTCAAATCAAATTCAATTTGAACTAATTCTACTCAAATGTCAACTTAAAACCATCTCTAATTATATAAATTCGAGTTAAAAATTTTTAAATGTTGATTTAATTCCTTAAGTCAAATTAACTCTTACTTTTAAATTAACTCAACCTTTATTTTTAATTTTAACAAATTAAATCTTTAAACCTTTTAATTCTGAATTCAAATTTCAAAATTGCATTTTAAAATTATCTTTACTTAACTTATTACAAAGTTCAAATAAGAATTCAAAAACAATTTAATCTTCAGATTCTAATTTATTATCCATTTTCAATTTCCAGATCTCAAACCCATTTTGAGATCACTCATAACTCCCATTTAAATTAACCATTTAACTATCCAAGTTAAATTTAAATTTCATCTTGAAATTTCCAATTCAAGTTATTTATTCAAGCTTATTTAACTTCCTTCAAGTTAAATTTACTTAATCTGGTCAACTTTTCATAATTTGAATTCCTATTCAAATTTTAAACTTCAGATTAACTTTCCCCTTTTAAGTTTAAAAAACTTACTTTACTTTGGGTTTTATATCACATTCCAATTTAAAACTCAACACTAAGTGTTTATTTCAAATCATCATTGGTATTATGTATATTCCTCATATATACAATTCTTTACACACCAAGTTATACTTTAAAATTTTAAACCGCCTTTGGTTTTAATTCAAAACAAACTTCTTTTAAACAATTTCAAGTTTTCTGGATTTAGATTTAAAATTTCACAATTTTTAATTATCTTCAATTCCAATTTATAAGTTATACTCACTTAAATGTTTACTTCCCTAAACATTTCATTATCAACCATTTATGATAATAACCAAGATTATCATATCTGGAAACCAATTCATTATTATTTTTATTCTGATAACACTTCTACAAATTCAAGATTTTAATTTCAGTTTAGATCCATTTCAAACTTATCTTCATTCAATTTTAAATTGGTTGTATTTCTATTACCACTTAATTCTTATTATCTTTTTTAATTCCAATGATTCAACACCAATTTCTTTAATATATTAAAAGAAATATTGCTTTATATATCAAATATAATCTTATATAAAATCATTTGAAATCTTTATATATGAAAATAACAAATACGCTCTCATATATATATATACACTCAACTCGTTCTAGGGTACCATTGACCCTATCCTTAACGAGTAATCCCAACAGAGCCAAGGTTCTCGCTTAACCTTCAGCTCTGATACCAAATGTGACGACCCGGAAATTTCGAACCCGAAAATTCCAGATAGTTAGAAGAAAAAGAAAAGAGATAGAAGAAAGAAACATAACAAGACACAGATTCTCACATTCGCAGCGGATCAAAATACAATATCAAATAATAATATCAGTTATACAAAGAAAACTGTATTTGTTAGTCACATTTTAATACATCAAAGTTACAACATTCACAAATATACTAGACAGTTAGAATTAACATGTCTCTAACAACTATAATATATCACAGCGGAATATCCTCCATACGTTCCTGCCATCCAGCTCGCCTCCTAAGCTCCAGAACGTCCTTACCTGAAATCGGTAATACTCGGTCTGACCCGAGCATTACATCAAAGTAACACCCGGGTCAGGCTGGAAACCAGCGTGAGTAAACTCATCTAACATGAAATTTCAATCTATAGAACTTATTTAAACCCGGGGTAACTCGTACTTTACCACAAGTAAACAACTTATATAGTTAGTACTTATTTCACAAAATAATATCTAAGTATCCAACTTAGTTTAAATAGTCCACATTATTCCAAACCGGCCTATTGATTTCACATATCAAATCTATAAAGGATTATTGTAGATTACAAATCGAAGTGGTTTCGGGTATTTACTGATACCCGACTCCGGTCTCTTCGAATCAAATGTTATCATAACCCAAGTTATCCAAGTGAAATACAATTCAAACTTAAATACAGGATGTCACTGTTTTAACCCAAACATATTATATCACATAACACTTTATATCAGAAATATCAATCAATTCAAGGTATTTAATCATTAATCAATCATTCATAAGCAAGATTAATCACTTCCAAAAATTAATTCAATTGATCTCTAATTAAATTAATTACTAATCTTTAATCACTTAAATTATCCTTACTTAACATTAATTAATCACAAACCAATTGATTTATTATCTTTAATTATTCATCTTAATTAATCATTTTTGATTAATTATCTCTTAATTACAATAAGTAATTAACTCTTAATTAATCACACAAATTAATTAATCTTTACCCATTCACATTAATCACATTTATTAATTTACTAACCCTTAATAAATTTTCTTAATTATTTAATCAACCCTTTCATTAATTACACCAAGTAATTAAACCTTAATTTCTTCCTTTAAGTAATTTACCTTTAATTACTTAATTAATTAATCTCTAATTACAAATACTTTAACCACTAATCATTAATTAATCAATCTCTAATCACTTAATTAATAATACTTAATTACAATTATCTTTAAATTAATTAATTATAATCAAATTTATTTAATTAATTTAATTAATCTCACTTATTAAACCTTAATTATCTTAAGATAAAACCATTATCTTAAAAATACCTTAATTAATATTAACATTTAACCATTTTATCTTAATTGACTTTATTTAATTAAAACATTAATTTAGTTTGAAAATACTCGTTTAACTTGATAAATTAAAATTACCAAATCATAACTTCTTTCAATCAATAACTTAAACATTTATCAAGTAATAAGTTTAAACTAATTTCAATTTAAATTTAAAAACTTGCTTATATAAAAACCTTTAAATAACTTTACTTTACAACATTTAAATTAGACAAAATTTAAAACTTCATAACCAATGTTTCAAGAAAACAATTATTAATTTATATATGAAAGTTTAAACTAATTTTATACTTAAATTTCAAAATCTTATTTTTAAAACCTTGTTTAAAACTAGTTTAAACCTGCTTCGGGTCAAACCCGAAGATCACTCGGGTCTAACCCGAGTTTTCCCTTCTTCTTACCCTTTTTTATAAACAAACTTATATAAATTTTTAAGTTTTAAAAACTGTACGCAAATACACTCACAAACCCGAGTCCCTCCTCGAGTCCTTCTTCCAAAATCGCGAGAGCTTCTTCGAGCCAATCCTTCTTCTTCCTCTCGAATACAACTACTGACACACCCAAACACATGTGCACATGCACAGACCACCGGCGATGCTCCGACCATCTCTGACCACCCTCGCACCTCGACGATCGCCAACATATCTGATTCCGACAACCCAACCACCCAAACAAATCCAATATCGAAATCGAGGTAACTCGATAAATTCCTGGAACCACTTGAACGATCAACCTCCTTCGCCGACAACTACCTCGTCCACCGGAGCTCACGTGCCTCCAGCCAAAAACACTCCGACCACTCACGAACCCATTCCCCCAGTCGCGATCGATTGAATCGTGGTGACAACGACGCAAATGCCACGCGAATTGCCACTAACCAAAAGCAGGACTAAACCCTAGATCCACGTCGTTCATCCACCACGATGAACCAGAAAATCTCTGGCTATTTTTCCCATGATCTCCACCATCCAAGCTTCCTCCAACTTCGACCTCAACAACCAACACCTCGTCGATCATCGGTATTCGATGAAACTCCAAAAACGATCAACTCGAGATAACTCGACATCCACATACTTAAAAATCATGATTTTCACATCAAAAATCACCATTTGCAAATTCAAAACAGTTAATATAATTAAATCTCGAAATTACATCATTCGATTTTCTGCCATGTGTTGATTATCACTGATATTTCTAGATTCCAGAAATTCTACTAGTTAACTTTAATAAAAATTATTTTTAAGACTTGAATCTGACTATTTTAACAATTTTCCTTTAAAGATTTTAACTCAAAAATTGCTTGCATATTGAGATATGAATTTTTGAAAGTAATTCTTGGGCCTGGGAAAAACAGAGACCAGTCTATAATCAGACATGCACACATACAAACAGAGTAGTTCAAAATACATTCCAGATAAAAACAATCATGCAAACTATAATACAACATTTCTATACAAATTATCACATGCATCCATAAAATCATAGATTAAAACTGTTTTTAATAGGAAAGTTTACTCACCTGTTTTGTTTAAGCAGAGTAACATGAAACAGTCGAGATTTTTGAAAACTTGAATAGCTTAAATCTGAAAGTTGAATCTTTGGCTTGAAACTAATCTTGAATTTGTTTTCAACTTGAATTTGTTTCAGGTTGATGTTACCTTTGCTTCAGATTGAAACTGTGACTCCTAATCTTGCTTGAAGTTGAATTTTTCTTAGGTTGCTTGTTTGATTGCTTTGAATTGAATTAGTTGTTACAGGTTTTGAAATTTGTTTCGATCTGATCTATACTTGAAACTGGAACTTGGATTGATCCTGTCTTTGATTTACTTTGATCTGATACTTGGTTTTAAATTTGATGAAGATTGTTTTGAGTTGAGTCAAAATCAGGATCTTGCTTATGTTATATTTTTTTTTTCTGGTTTACCGTTTTGAAAATGAACCAAAGAAATTTGAGAAGCCTGGTTTCTCCTTTTAAAACATGTTGTTTAATTTTTATTAATCTTAAATTAAATCAATTGACACTTGTTCAATTGCTTCCATTTGTCATTTAGGCTTGTTAATCTAATTACACATGTTATCTAGAGAGGTTTAAATCTTAACATATGTAACTTACATGCATAAATATTTTAAATGTTTTTTTTTCCTTTAAAGCTTTTTATAATTAATTTTCCCAATTAATAAATACATATATAAATAAACTTTTTTTTTAAAAAAAAAAGAAAATAATATAAAACAATCTATATTCTAAATATAATATATTCTCAAATCCAAAATATATTTAAGATATATCTCTATCTTTTGTATTTCAATATCCTAATCCAAATTCAAATTCGATTTAAAAATCCAATTTAAAATCGACCCAAATATATACATTTAAACAAACACAAATTTAATTTGTTTGAAAATAATAATTTTTTTTTTCCATTCTAAATAATTATATTAGGAGGTTATCCAATTAATATCTATCCTGACATAAGTATTTATTATCAAATTTTTATCTGTTCAATCGATTAAAATGGTTAATTATCCAATTATCTAATGTCTCAAAATCCGGGTTATCACAGTTACAGTAGAATACAACCATTTCGCGGATCCGGACTGATAGTAACGCATAGCTGCTACTACCGCCCACCTCGAAACACACTGTCATAATCAAATCGAGGGGTGGCCACCAAATCAATCGCAGAGTCATAATATGGTATCGAAGAAATGTGCCTGATAGAAGGAGCAACCTCACTTGACCCGACGTGGCTCCTGTTTTAGTCACATCAAGCTGACTAGCGGGAGTTAGAGCTACGTTAATACCTCATACAGAATCATTTGCCAAACCATCCTACTTCATTCCGGAATCTCCACTATGTACACAGTTGTTAAAGTGGTTTTCGGTATTTGTAGAGAGTATGAATATATCTGATCCCAGTCTCTTTAACAACCAAACTCTTATTTCACACCGGATGGTTCTTTTACATTTTCAAAACCTTTTCATAATTGATATCAAAATATCATATTCGATTCAAACCTTTCACTTTCGAAATTATATTTACTTTCAAAATCATATTAACTTTCGAAATCATATCAATAAGATAGGTTAATTAAATCCTCATTTCAAAATCAACATATTTACTCAAATATGTCGTTTCACTAGCAAATATCATTTCAAATACCAACTTATTGTTATAACATCATTTAACCATATTCACTTTAAAATCAAGGATTTGAATATAAACACTTCCACTTTACACAAATCTGAAATTTAGAAGATAGTTTAGATAGTTATAAATAGTTTAGCACAGTTTTAAAAATAAATTTTCAAATAGTTAAATACTCTAAATATTTAAAAATAGATTAAAATAGTTTAGGTGGATTTAAGATAGTTTAAATAGTTTTAAAATAGTGTAACGCCCCACTCTGAGACCCACTGTAACAAAGAGTATTACGGGAGTAATACCGTCTGTTAAAGCGGAGAATAGAGTATAGTGGAAGCGACCATTTGTAATCAAGCTATACCTATCTACTGAATACGTCGAAAGGATGGTATATATTTTTTTTTCAAGTGGTTTGACATATTCAGTATATACTTATAACGAAATTACAAATGGCTAAAGATCTATCAGGACAAAGCATAATATTAAATGATAAAACATCACAGAACAGAATCACATAACAGATATAAAATCCCAGAACAATACATCGTCAATACAGATCCAAATACTATAAGTGGGTACAAAGCCACTGCTCACACATGTGAGTCAAAAATATGTACATATCAAAGTCTGAAAAATAACAGAGTAGCGGAATAGTGGACAAATAAAAGCGTTATCTATCAGCATAGCAGATAATGTCCAAGCGGAAGCACAGAAGCTAAGTCCAGAGACCTAACATGAAACAACTCGGTCTGACCCGAGCGAAAACACTCGGGTCAGGCTAGCTAAACAATCAGTAATAACTGAGATATATAGTAATGCGGTACATAAATAAAATAGTACTTATCCAAAGAGAAGTATATTATGAACCACATGAATATAATGACGATCCCTAATCATCAATAAACAATAAAAATCTCCAAAGAGAAATCAACACCAAAGTGTAGAATAAATAAAATCGCCTCATATCATCAGCGTAGCCAAAGCTATAAAAAAATGCCCAAAGGCAATAATCCCAAGAGTGACCAGAGTCTGCAATCAATGCCCAAGCAAAGATCGATGCTCCAAAGAGCAATGGGGATATACTGAAAAGTCAATGAAATCCAACACTGAAAAGCAGTGTCCAGAGACACTGTGAATCCACAAGGTAATCGCACTTACATCGTATGGTTCCATAGAACCAACACCGAATGGCGGTACTCGAATGGATATAAAAATCATCAAATAATACCAATATTGCACGTGCACCGGCCAGAGTCATTGTTGCCAAGTACTGTAGAGTTGTGATCGATCACTCGCACAAATGCGGAACGCGCGAGACGGCAAGATCCTTCCCAGAAGGATAAAGGCCCAGAGGCGCATGCCGAAAAAATAAACTGCTCCATAGAGCAGGTGTCCAAAGACGGTTGCCCAGAGGCGTGGTGACCCAGAGGTCCAGTACTGGCCGCCCAGAGGCTAATGTGTCACTAACTTCTTGGAGAGGAACCCGTAAAGTGTTAACAATGAGTCCCATACCCCACGTTCGCACTAAACGGTTTACTAACAATTAGCAAGCTCACACTCCAAACAATAAAAAGTCCACCTCGTATCATCGGTAAACTAGACCCAAAGGTCAAAACGATCAATCGAATAGGTCGGGGATTAACCGGAAAGGAAATACACACGGTTCCATAGGCCGGAGATTTTCTAACCGTTTAAGCACCTTTCCACTTCGCTCGACGTGCTAAAAAGTGAGTGTGAGATTTTTATTATAGAAAATAATGGTGCGAAACGGATTTATAATTGATTTTGAAATCACTTTAAAATGGCTTTTGAAAACTCTCCTATTATGGAGTAATTAATTTAATAATTAAAAATAATATTATATAATAATTTCTAAAGCCATTTAGGAGTGAAAAATCCTTTGAAAATAATTCATAAAACCCGTGTACGAAATCTAGAGACAAATCTCAAAGAAATCAATAAAACCAGAAAATCACTGAAAATATTCCAAGTGTTGGAAAATAGTCCAAAAATGACGGGAACCCAAGTTCGGAAAATTATTCGGACCAGCAAACTGAATTTTAATGTCATGAAAATTGGTAGACATATAGTCCAACATCCCTGCTCCAAACTGAAAAAAGAATCGGGAAATTCCGACTTGAAACGAAGAAACGGCGTCGTCTCAAAGTCGGACAAAAATCATAAAACTTTACAGTGTCAACACAGTGTAAAGGTCCCACTTCGACGACATGGTCGAAGGGTCACATGCTTGATGAAAATTTGCAGGAGCGTAGTAAAGTACTCCTACTTTGATATGCAACAAGAATCGTTTGGTTTCGACTTGAAACGAAGAAACGACAATGTTTCAAAGTTGGTTCGACGATAACTGAAAATGATCACTATTGTAAAACAGTTTCTGGGTGCTACTTCGGCAATAGAAACGAAGTATCTAATGCACCCAGATCTAAACCAAACTTTGCATGGTTAAAGATCTTGATCTCATCATTTTAACGAGACCAAAAACGATGAAATCCGACAAAGGACGAGCCTGGGATGGCGTCGCAAAGTCGGAGTACTACGCTGAAAACAACGAGAGAAAAGAGACTAAGGCCTATAGCTATGCACTAACTGGCCAGAGATGAAAAACCACAATTTTGGCATAGTAAACTTCAAATTCTGGCAAAATGAATAAAATGAAAGTTGTAGCTTAGTTTCTAAGCTTTCCGGAATGACCAAGATCATCAAATTCCGATCAGAGATGAAAATTCTATGACTAAAACAATTCTCAGATCTAAATTTTATATCACTGTCGTTGTGCTCTCGGGACAGTGGTAAGAATGTACAATTTTGACCATATTAACTTCGAAATTTCATGAAACTAAAAAATGAAAGTTTTAGCTCTAAATTTAAGCTTTCCAGAACATCCAAAATTATTAGATTTGAATAAGAAACGAGTAACTTATGACCAAATCAATTTCATGGTTTTATTTTATCAACCCTGCGTTTGTTGTCAGGTCAGCGACAAACATATGTGATTTCGACCATTCAAACCACAAAATTAGGCAAAGCTCAAAACATAAAAGTTATAGCCTACGGAATAAGCTTTCCAGAACTTTAAGAAAATCTTAATTCAGATTTACGATGAATGAGATATGCCTAATTTACTAACAGTAATAAACTAATTATAATTTCAGCTAGCATATATTAAAAATACCTTATGTGCACACCCCAAAATGAAAGCAAAGATGATCAAAGAGCTATGATTCACATGTTACATAATAAAACATGTGTTACTAACTGATTACCAAAATCAAAAGATGATTAAACACATATTAGAAGAGGTTTTTAGCAATATACCTCTCTAGAAAGCAACAAAGACTACTATAGGATCAACCCAAGTTAGCAAAAGATGATTAGGAGGCTATAAGATCAAAAAAAACACATAAAACATGTGTTACCAAATCAATTTCAGAAATAAGAAAGATATAAAAATGGATTTGAGGTGGGTATTTGCATTACCTTTGCATAGAATGACTTGCATAAGCTAAAACTAGAAGGAGATGAAGATGGAGGCCATTTTTGTTATGAAAGCTTTAGGAAATGGTTAGAGTTTTGATTAGGGTTTTGATGAATGAGGTTAGGAGAGTTTGAGATAATTTATAGAGGAAGTTTAGGGTGGGTTATTGGGTAAGGTTTAATAACCCAATATGAAGAGAGTTATTTCCATGTTTTCAAAAATTTTCTAAGTGTTCATATATGTTTATAAAACTCACTTTTCTTATTCAAACCCATTTTAAATCCTCTCCTAAAATATTTAACTTTTCAAAAATAATATTTTATCCTCATTTTAAAATCCCATATTTCCCATTTAATTAAAATAGCCCTTTTCAAATAAATTTTGTTATTCCAAATCCTTTTATGCTTCATTAAAATAAATAAAATCCTAACTTTTATTTATTAATTGGTAATGCAAATCCCGGGTTGTTACAGACTCCCCCCTTAAGAAAATTGCGTCCCTGCAATTCCTTAAGATAGATGTCGTTTACAACATCACATCCTCAAAAGAAGTGATAGAGATAAAAAAGAGAATTCTCACCCGCAGAAGAAGATGGGAGAAAGCCATGATAAGAGCGTTCGATAGATTCTCTGGTCTCCCAAGTTCAGTTCTTAGGATTCGGTGACCATTGAATCTTCACGAGTGGAACCTCTTTGTTGCGAAAGCATCTAACCTCCGAATCAAGCACACGAAGAGGTTGCTGCTCCAAAGATAAATCGGGTAAGATCTCTAAATCAGGCACAGCATGCGGCTCAATGATAGAATCAGGGTCGCGGACACACATGCGAAACTGGGAAACATGGAACACGTCGTGCATTCCAGAGAAGTGAGCAGGTAGAGCCACACGATAAGCCACGGGGCCAATGCGTTCCGTAATAGGAAATGGTCCAACATAGCGAGGAGCCAACTTCCCTGTAGAGCTGAAACGCACAACCCCTTTCATGGGAGATATCCGAATAAAGACATGATCACCAATGGAGAACTCAAGAGGCTTCCTACGGCTGTCCGCGTAGGATTTCTGACGGTTCTGCGCCTCTTTCGTTCTCTGACGATAAGAATAATCTTCTTATAAGATTCTCGAACTGAATCTGGACCAAGAAGGTGCTTCTCACCAAATTCTAACCAACAAGCAGGAGAGCGACATGGCCTTCCGTAAAGAGCCTCGAAAGGTGCCATGCCGATACTAGACTGAAAGCTGTTGTTGTAGGAGAACTCTACAAGCGGTAAGTGATCCTCTGTAACGACCCGTATTTTTTAACGGATCGACAAGTTCGACAGAATTTGGAATTTTAGAGTTTTTGAGCCATTTCAGATTTTAGGCGAAAATGGCTAAGTCGTGAGTCGTGAACGACTTAGTGTAAGTCGTGAGTCGTATACGACTTAGGGGATAGGAGCGACTCAGGGGTTTGGCTAGTTAAGGGTGTAAGGATAAGTCGTTTGAACGACTTAAGGGGTAGGCGCGACTTAAGGACTGGGCGAGATAAGGCTTAAGTTGTAGCAGTTAAGTCGTGACCGAGTTAAGGTGATGAGTCGTACCCAAGTCATCTGATGAGTCGTACCCAAGTCATCTGATGAGTCGTACCCAAGTCATCTGATGAGTCGTACCCAAGTCATCTGATTAGTCGTACCCAAGTCATCTGATGAGTCGTACCCAAGTCATCTGATGAGTCGTAACCTAGTTATCTGATGAGTCGTCTGACCAGTTGAGTCGTAACCCCAGCTATTTGTTAAGTCGTGACCGACTCAGTAGTTGGCTGCTAGGTTATAAGTCGTAGAATGGGTTATCTCGTCTAACCAGTTAAGTCGTGGACGAGTTAAGGGATGAGTCGTAAGCTGTTGAGTCGCGCGTAGGTGATAACTCGCGCAAGTGGATGAGTCGTAGCCTTTGTGATGAGTCGTATACGAGTTAGTAGTTGAGTCGTCTAACCAAGTAAGGCGTGCGCATTTAAGTCGTAGACAGGGGGTCTGGTGAGTCGTAGGCGCAGGCTATAAGTCGGAGACGACTTAGGAGATAGCTGTTTTGTCGTGAGTCATAGGCAGAGGTTAAGTCGTAGGGCTTTGAGTCGTGAGTCGTAAACGACTCATGGAGGCAGACGAGATAGGGATTTCAGCTATAAATAGGAGAGTTTCTCTTCATTTTTGGGATCCGGATTTTGAAGCGACGAAGTGCTGCCATTTTGAGAGCTCGACTTCTACACTTCTTCACTTCTTTTCTCCACTCTAATCTAGTGCTTCCTTCCATCCAAATCAAAGATCAAGATTGAAGATTCAAGAGCTAAAGTTGAAGATCTTCATCTTTTCAAGAGAGATTTCTTCGGTTGAAGCGGATTCGTGATAGATCAAGCTTGATCCTTCGCTGTCCAGATCTGAAGCGTATTGATTTGAGTTTGTTTTGGTGATTTGGTGAGTGGTGATTATCTCTCACACGGATCCAAAGGAGTATATCGGATTGTTGGCCCGATTTGGTGTTAAATTAGTGATTTCCATGCATTTTCTTCATCCTAAGTGTAGATCCATATAGATCCATTGTTCATGATGATGTTACATCCATTTTATCATATGTTACCTATGCAAGTTCATTCATCAAGTTTGTAGAGATATAATCCATGTTTTCATGCTTATTGGACTTTCAACTCTTTAATTACGAAAATGCCATTATTGTTATAATTGTCTACTTAGATCATATTTGAATGCTTGATTGCTTGGATTGATGTTTGGTTTGATTGCTTGTTATGAACTTGATGATTGATGATTAGATTTAGATCGAAGATGATTCAAAAGCTAAGGGAAAGGCTCTTGAATTGGGAAAGCTGCTCGTGGCATATGTAGCGGGATGTTGAAGCTCTTATGCATAGATTTGATGATGTGAAGTTGAGATGAGGCTTTGCAAGGATGTAATGAAGCGAGGCATCATATGATGAAGACTTGGTCTAATCCAGACGGGATCATTCCAAGCATGTTGATAACTCGGTGATATGATTCGAGTTGAGGATAATGAATGGATATAAGAATAGTCGTCGAGGAGGATGACTAGGAGGTTTGGATAGCATCGTTGTTGAAGGTTCTAGCATGCTCTAAGCAAGAGTACGTTTGGGCAGATTCGATAGTCCCAACGGCCAACTGTTGATGGTCGAGTACTCTAGGCAGATTCGATATAACTAGGCACGGGCTGCGACGACGTGCGGGAGTTATGTCTAGAACCGGGGTTTCCATTAGCCCTTGACGGACGGCTGAAAGAATGTGCCGGTCATTCAATTAACGGTGATATCGAATCAATGATAACAGTGATAGCCAGAGTCATGGATGTTTGGTTGTATCGTCATTCGGACTCAAGAACAGTATTTTCTGGGTGCTTATCTGATTTAGGCCTTGGTACTAGGAAAACATCTCCCTTGACTCGAGTGATAGTAGCTTTACTTTAAATTGTATGTTTTGCTATGTTTGCTTCTGCTTATTGTGTGTCTGGGGGCTATCACTATAGAATGAGGTTGGAGTGGGAGAGTTGTATTCCTATTCCTTTTCCTTTATGCTCTTTTGGTATGTTGTTAGTTAATTTACTGCTCACTAAGACTGTTGTCTGACTCAAGGCTTTATGTTTTAATTCTTATTGCCTTGGGCTGTTCGTCCATTTTTGGGACGGACAGACTAGGTAACAGGTGACAGGTGCTGTTCTCTTCTCACGATACTGATCGAAGACGAGCTGGAGGGTTGCATATTATCTTCTTATTATATGTACTGGATGTTCCGCTGTTGTAATTTCTCTGAGTGTTGTAGTGAGGCTTGATGTACTTTGATGACTTGACTATTCAGATGCTTGTACTCAACTATTATGAAGTTTTATATGATGTCATTTTGTTCTGTAAAGCTTCACTATACATATGTTCTATTGTATTTTGTCCATGCGCTGTGAGTAATACGATAGATTCTGTTGTTTTAATTTACCTTGACAATCGTTCATGGTCGCCTGGCACACTTTACAGCGCACTATCTCTAGATTCAGTGCAGGGGTCATGGGCGGTCGTCACATTTGGTATCAGAGCATTGGTTAATCGATTTTACCCAACGCTCGCCGTCGTAACTACGTATGAGAGACGTAATTGTATTTTGATGGATGATTACTATATATAATATAGTAGCTTAGTAGAGTTTGAGTCCTTTATGCAGTTGTTTCTCTAGATGTTCTAATCATTCCTTTTTATAGATATTGAGAATGAGTCGAAGAGGGAGACCAGCTGCTAGGGAAGGCCGTGCTACTAAAGAGACTGCTGATTATGCAGCCATGTTCGAAGCTATGATGACTTCGATCATGAGGAGGATACCAGTTCCGGGGGCGGCAGTTGATGTTGGAGTTCAAGTTCAGACTCCGAAACTAGTGGATTTTGCTAAGTTGTGCAAGGACTATACTGCTCTTGGAGGGAAGGTTTTCTTGGGAACAGAATCAACTATCGAAGTCCAGAGATGGATAGATGCTTGTAGAAGGATCTTTGGTGATTTGGGAATTGATGATGCAACTAAGAGGAAGTTGGCATCGAGGCAGCTTCAGGGGAGAGCCTCTGATTGGTGGAACTCTATTACCATCACTACTCCGGAAGAAGAGATTACTTGGGAGCAATTCCAAGTCAGATTTGAAGCTAAGTTCATTTCTACAGCTCAGAAGTCTGTTCTGTTCAAGAGGTTTGTGGAGCTCAAGCAGGGTGGAAGATCTGTTCTTGAGTATGTTTCTGAGTTTGAAGCTTTGTCCAAGTATGCCCGGTCATATATTGAGTCTGCTTACCAGAAGAATGAGAAGTTTGTGACCGGCTTGGATAGTTATCTTGGGAGGCAGTTGGTGGATCATTTGGATGATTCATTTGAGAAGCTTGTGGAAAAAGATCTCAGGCATGAGAGTCTATTTCCTAAGGATGGATCTGCTGTTGCTGTGACCAGGGAAGAGTCTAAACCCCAGCAGGGTGGAAATAAGAAGAGGAAGCAGCAGCAGCAGAAGGGTAAGGATGGCCAGAAGAAGCCGAAAGGCGAGGTGACTTGCTACAATTGTCAGCAGAAGGGCCATTTCTTTAAGGATTGTAAGAATCCGAAGGTGCCAATGAAGTGTCACAACTGTGACAAGCTGGGGCATTTCAGGAAGAATTGTCCAGAACCAAGGAAGGACAGGCAGATTGTGCAAGCCTATGCTTTAGGAGCTGTTCCGTCGTCTTCGAAAGCTCCTACTGCTGAAGAGAAGGGAAAGAGTGTGGTTGTTCAAGGTACTCTTTTCCTATGTGGTGTTCCAGTTAGAGTTCTGTTTGATACTGGAGCGTCGCATTCATTTGTTTGTAGTGAACTCGTAGGCCGGTTAGGTTTGGCATCGGATATTGTTGATAGGCCATTGGTTGTGACTAATCCAGTTGGGGGTTCGTCTTGTTTGTGTATGTTATGCCGTGGTCTAGTTGTGTCGAGTCATGGTTGCTCTTTTGTTTGTGATTGCTTTGTTCTGAACTTTGCGGGGTTCGGAATTGTTTTGGGTATGGACTGGCTTAGGAAGTATGCGGCAAAGGTTGATTGCGAGAGGTTGGAAGTGACAGTCGAGAATGTGGAGGGGCGAAAGGTTGTAATACGATGTAAGCATGAAGAAGGCGTCTTCATGAGCTTCATGTATTCGCTGGTTGTTCCACGGGATGGACTGTCATCGGTGCCAATCGCTAATGGATTCGAGGATGTCTTTGACGAAGTCAAAGGGTTGCCGCCGCATAGAGAGATCGAGTTTCGTATAGATCTAGTTGAAGGAGCCAGACCTGTTGTGATGCCTCTTAGGCGGATGGCGCCTAGGGAACAGCAGGAGTTGAGGGTGCAAGTTGATGACCTTTTACAGAAAGGATTCATTCGGCGTAGTGTGTCCGAGTGGGGTGCACCAGTTGTGTTTGCAACCAAGGCAGATGGGTCGTTGAGATTGTGCGTCGATTATCGTGAGCTGAATAAGGTGACTAAGAAGAACAAGTATCCATTGCCGAGAATAGATGACTTGTTTGATCAGCTTCACGAAGCTAAGGTGTTTTCTCAGATGGATTTGGCAACGGGATTTCACCAGTTGAGAGTGGCTAAGGATAGTGTGCCGAAGACTGCTTTTAGGACACCATCCGGTTTCTTTGAGTGGCTGGTAATGCCGTTTGGATTGACTAACGCGCCAGCATATTTTGTGGATCTTATGAATAGAGTGTTCAGAGATCAGTTGAACAAGTTCGTACTTGTGTTCGTGGATGATATTCTGATTTATTCCAGAACGGAAGAGGAGCACAAGACGCACTTGCGTATGGTTTTGGAAATCTTGCGGAAACATCAGTTGAGGGCTAAGTTTTCGAAGTGTCACTTCTGGAAGAGTGAAGTGAGGTTCTTAGGCCATGTGATTTCTGGAAGTGGAATAGCGGTTGATCCCGCTAAGGTGGCAGCAATCCAGGATTGGGTTAGACCTAAGAATGCATCAGATGTGAGAAGTTTTCTTGGATTAGCAGGATATTATCGACGGTTTATCAAAGACTTCTCCAAGGTAGCTGCACCGTTAACAGGATTGACGAAAAAGAACCAAGTGTTCAGTTGGAACGCTAAGTGTGAGCAATCTTTCGGAATCCTGAAAGAGAGATTGACGAGTGCTCCTGTTTTGACTATTCCAAGTGGGAATGATGAGATGGTGGTTTACACTGATGCATGTGGTACGGGACTTGGAGCAGTGCTGATGCAGAAGGATAAAGTTGTTGCATATGCAAGTCGACAACTGAAGCCGCATGAAAGGAATTACCCAACTCATGATTTGGAGTTAGCGGCGATTGTATTTGCTCTGAAGATGTGGAGGCATTATCTGTTGGGAGTTCGATTCGAGTTGTTTACGGATCACAAGTCGTTGAAGTATCTTTTCTCCCAAAAGGATTTGAATCTTCGGCAGCAACGTTGGCTAGAGTTTTTGGCATCATATGATTTTGGTATAGCTTATACTCCGGGAAAAGGTAACGCAGTGGCAGATGCGTTAAGTCGAAGACATGCAGGATTGGGAGCCATGTTTTCTGAATGGAAGAATCTCGAGTATTTAGCTGGATTTGAATTCAGGCCTAGATGCGAATTGGAACCTGAGATGTTGGCAAACTTATCAATAAGACCCACTCTTGTGGAAAGGATTGGTGAGAGCCAAAAGCGAGATGATAAGCTTGTCAAGATTATCCGTGAATTGGAATCTGGATTGGATCCAGAAAAGGATAAAGGATTCGAGGTCGATCGAGAGGGTTGGCTTCGGAAGCAAGGACGACTAGTTGTTCCCGATATAGATGAATTGAGGAGTGAAGTTCTGAAGGAAAGTCATCACTCGAAGTTGACAATTCATCCAGGTGGAAATAAGATGTATCGGGATATGAGGAGAACCTACTACTGGGAAGGTATGAAGAAGGACGTTGGAAATTTTATTTCCAAATGTATGAACTGCCAGTTGGTAAAAGCCGAACAGAAGAAGCCAAGTGGATTGCTTCAGCAATTAGAAGTTCCTACATGGAAGTGGGAACAAGTGTCGATGGATTTTATCGATGGATTGCCTAGAACCAGAACGGGAAATGAAGGAATTTGGGTCATTGTGGATCGTCTGACTAAGAGTGCTAGATTCATTCATGTTCGATCGACTAGGACTGCATCAAAGTTGGCTGAGTTGTATGTTAAGTGGATAGTTCGATTTCATGGTATTCCGAAAAGTATAGTGAGCGATCGAGACCCATTGTTCACTAGTGGATTTTGGAAGAGCTTCCAGGAAGTCTTGGGAACCGAGTTGTGTTTGAGTATAGCTTATCATCCCCAAACAGATGGTCAGACCGAGAGAGTCAACCGAGTTTTGGAAGATCTTCTCAGAGCATGTGTTTTGGACTTCGGAGGATCATGGGAAGATCACCTTCATTTGGTGGAGTTTGCGTACAACAACAGTTACCAGTCAAGCATTCGTATGGCACCGTATGAGGCATTGTATGGAAGACCATGTAACTCTCCAACATGTTGGTTGGAAACTGGAGAAAAGCTGATGCTTGGGCCAGAGATGATTCGTCAGACTTCAGATTGTATAGAAATCATTCGGCAACGAATGAAGGCAGCCCAAGACCGTCAAAAGAGTTATGTTGATAAGCGTCGAAAGGATTTGGAATTCGACGCAGGAGATATGGATTTTGTGAAGATTTCTCCACTAAAGAATGTTATTCGATTCGGGAAGAAAGGAAAATTGACTCCGAGATTTGTTGGACCATTCCCGATCATCGAGCGAATTGGAAAGCTCGCCTATAGGTTGGAGTTACCTGAGAAGATGTCGGGTGTGCACAATGTTTTTCATGTATCATATCAACGGAAGTATGTGCACGACTCGAATATGGTGGTTTCTGCTGATAGCTGTGAAGACTTCGAAGTTGATCCAGTCGATAGAAGACCTCGTAAGCCGCTTCGTGTTGTTGAAACCGACACGAAACAGCTTAGGAGGAAGGTAGTTAAGTTGCTCAAGATACAATGGAGTGACGATGATAACGACTATACGTGGGAGGTGGAAGAGAGGATGAAGGCAGCTCATCCTGAACTCTTCAAGGTATGGCCCTAAGGTGTCGTATCATCTAACAACATTGTAACTTGTTCTAAGTCTTAGAATTCTGTACGCTAAGCTAGAATTGGATGCATGGTTTGCTGATTGTTATGGTTGGTAGGCGTACAGAATAGTCTTCGATTGCTTTGTTTGTTTGGAATTTCGGGGGCGAAATTCCTAAGGGGGAGAGAATGTAACGACCCGTATTTTTTAACGGATCGACAAGTTCGACAGAATTTGGAATTTTAGAGTTTTTGAGCCATTTCAGATTTTAGGCGAAAATGGCTAAGTCCTGAGTCGTGAACGACTTAGTGTAAGTCGTGAGTCGTATACGACTTAGGGGATAGGAGCGACTCAGGGGTTTGGCTAGTTAAGGGTGTAAGGATAAGTCGTTTGAACGACTTAAGGGGTAGGCGCGACTTAAGGACTGGGCGAGATAAGGCTTAAGTTGTAGCAGTTAAGTCGTGACCGAGTTAAGGTGATGAGTCGTACCCAAGTCATCTGATGAGTCGTACCCAAGTCATCTGATGAGTCGTACCCAAGTCATCTGATGAGTCGTACCCAAGTCATCTGATGAGTCGTACCCAAGTCATCTGATGAGTCGTACCCAAGTCATCTGATGAGTCGTACCCAAGTCATCTGATGAGTCGTATCCTAGTTATCTGATGAGTCGTCTGACCAGTTGAGTCGTAACCCCAGCTATTTGTTAAGTCGTGACCGACTCAGTAGTTGGCTGCTAGGTTATAAGTCGTAGAATGGGTTATCTCGTCTAACCAGTTAAGTCGTGGACGAGTTAAGGGATGAGTCGTAAGCTGTTGATTCGCGCGTAGGTGATAACTCGCGCAAGTGGATGAGTCGTAGCCTTTGTGATGAGTCGTATACGAGTTAGTAGTTGAGTCGTCTAACCAAGTAAGGCGTGCACATTTAAGTCGTAGACAGGGGGTCTGGTGAGTCGTAGGCGCAGGCTATAAGTCGGAGACGACTTAGGAGATAGCTGTTTTGTCGTGAGTCATAGGCAGAGGTTAAGTCGTAGGGCTTTGAGTCGTGAGTCGTAAAAGACTCATGGAGGCAGACGAGATAGGGATTTCAGCTATAAATAGGAGAGTTTCTCTTCATTTTTGGGATCCGGATTTTGAAGCGACGAAGTGCTGCCATTTTGAGAGCTCGACTTCTACACTTCTTCACTTATTTTCTCCACTCTAATCTAGTGCTTCCTTCCATCCAAATCAAAGATCAAGATTGAAGATTCAAGAGCTAAAGTTGAAGATCTTCATCTTTTCAAGAGAGATTTCTTCGGTTGAAGCGGATTCGTGATAGATCAAGCTTGATCCTTCGCTGTCCAGATCTGAAGCGTATTGATTTGAGTTTGTTTTGGTGATTTGGTGAGTGGTGATTATCTCTCACACGGATCCAAAGGAGTATATCGGATTGTTGGCCCGATTTGGTGTTAAATTAGTGATTTCCATGCATTTTCTTCATCCTAAGTGTAGATCCATATAGATCCATTGTTCATGATGATGTTACATCCATTTTATCATATGTTACCTATGCAAGTTCATTCATCAAGTTTGTAGAGTATAATCCATGTTTTCATGCTTATTGGACTTTCAACTCTTTAATTACGAAAATGCCATTATTGTTATAATTGTCTACTTAGATCATATTTGAATGCTTGATTGCTTGGATTGATGTTTGGTTTGATTGCTTGTTATGAACTTGATGATTGATGATTAGATTTAGATCGAAGATGATTCAAAAGCTAAGGGAAAGGCTCTTGAATTGGGAAAGCTGCTCGTGGCATATGTAGCGGGATGTTGAAGCTCTTATGCATAGATTTGATGATGTGAAGTTGAGATGAGGCTTTGCAAGGATGTAATGAAGCGAGGCATCATATGATGAAGACTTGGTCTAATCCAGACGGGATCATTCCAAGCATGTTGATAACTCGGTGATATGATTCGAGTTGAGGATAATGAATGGATATAAGAATAGTCGTCGAGGAGGATGACTAGGAGGTTTGGATAGCATCGTTGTTGAAGGTTCTAGCGTGCTCTAAGCAAGAGTACGTTTGGGCAGATTCGATAGTCCCAACGGCCAACTGTTGATGGTCGAGTACTCTGGGCAGATTCGATAGTCCTAGGCACGGGCTGCGACGACGTGCGGGAGTTATGTCTAGAACCGGGGTTTCCATTAGCCCTTGACGGACGGCTGAAAGAATGTGCCGGTCATTCAATTAACGATGATATCGAAGCAATGATAACAGTGATAGCCAGAGTCATGGATGTTTGGTTGTATCGTCATTCGGACTCAAGAACAGTATTTTCTGGGTGCTTATCTGATTTAGGCCTTGGTACTTGGAAAACATCGCCCTTGACTCGAGTGATAGTAGCTTTACTTTAAATTGTATGTTTTGCTATGTTTGCTTCTACTTAGTGTGTGTCTGGGGGCTATCACTGTAGAATGAGGTTGGAGTGGGAGGGTTGTATTCCTATTCCTTTTCCTTTATGCTCTTTTGGTATGTTGTTAGTTAATTTACTGCTCACTAAGACTGTTGTCTGACTCAAGGCTTTATGTTTTAATTCTTATTGCCTTGGGCTGTTCGTCCATTTTTGGGACGGACAGACTAGGTAACAGGTGACAGGTGCTGTTCTCTTCTCACGATACTGATCGAAGACGAGCTGGAGGGTTGCATATTATCTTCTTATTATATGTACTATATGTTCCGCTGTTGTAATTTCTCTGAGTGTTGTAGTGAGGCTTGATGTACTTTGATGACTTGACTATTCAGATGCTTGTACTCAACTATTATGCAGTTTTATATGATGTCATTTTGTTCTGTAAAGCTTCACTATACATATGTTCTATTGTATTTTGTCCATGCGCTGTGAGTAATACGATAGATTCTGTTGTTTTAATTTACCTTGACAATCGTTCATGGTCGCCTGGCACACTTTACAGCGCACTATCTCTAGATTCAGTGCAGGGGTCATGGGCGGTCATCACATCCTCCCAACTACCTCCGAAATCCAGAATACAACAGCGCAAAAGATCCTCTAAAACACGATTCACCCTCTCCGTCTGACCATCGGTCTGAGGATGATAAGCAGTCGAGAGATTCAGCTTTGAGCCCAAAGTTGACTGTAGGCACTTCCAGAAGTGACTAATAAAGATAGTGTCTCGATCACAGACGATAGAGCTAGGAATGCCATGAAGTCGAACGACTTCCTTCACATATAGCTTGGCAAGCTGAGGAGCAGTCCGAGTGGACCTAATAGGAATGAAATGAGCTGATTTGGTCAAGCGATCGACGATGACCCAAATAGAAGTATGGCCTAACCTCGATCGAGGCAGACCGTCAATAAAATCCATGGATATCTGATCCCATTTCCACAATGGAATCTCTAGCGGCTGAAGAAGACCAGATGGATGCTGGTGCTCAGCTTTGATCTGTTGACAAGTCATGCTACGGCTTACATAACTTGCAACATCACTCTTCATGCCTTCCCAATAATATACCCGACACATATCGGCATACATCTTGCTCGAACCGGGATGGATGGTGTACTTAGTGCGATGACATTCGTCCAGAATGTCATGGCTAAGTGATAAATCAGATGGTACCAAAATACGGTTCTTCCTGCGAAGACACCGATGAGAATCAATAGAATAATCCAACAATGTCTCATCACTGGATCCCGACTCAAGGAGATGAATATATCGCAACAAGTCTGGAACCTGCCGCTGAGCATGGGCAATGCGATCCAATAGAATAGGTCGAGCTTCCAAGCTGAATAACAAGATCTGAGGATCAGAAGACGGAGCTCGATCTCGAATATCACACATAGAAAGAGTCTCAAGAATATCCCACTCGGCTATCATCATAGAAACTACTGCCGAGTGTTTGCGACTGAGTGCATCAGCCACACGATTCCCCTTGCCAGGGGTATACTGAATATCTAAGTCATATGAGGCGAGAAACTCGAGCCATCGCTGCTGCATTATATTGAGATCCTTCTGACTGAATAAATACTTCAGCGACTTGTGATCGGTGTAGAGAATGAAACGTTCGCCAAATAGAAAGTGACGCCACGTCTTCAAAGCAAAGACGATAGCTGCCAACTCAAGATCATGAGTCGGATAGCGAATCTCATTCGGACGTAGCTGCCTAGAAGCATAAGCAACTACCCGATCTTTCTGCATAAGCACAACACCGAGGCCGCTACCACAAGCGTCAGTATAAACAACAAGATCTTAGTTACTCTCAGGAGCCACAAGAATAGGAGCATGGGTGAGAAGTTCCTTCAGTCGCTGAAAGGAAGCTTCACACTTATCAGACCAAATAAAGCGAACCCCCTTACGAGTCAGAGTCGTGAGGGGAAGTGCAACTCGAGAGAAATCCTTAATAAACCGACGATAATAACCCGCCAGCCCAAGGAAGCTGCGAATATCATGAACGTTCTCAGGCTGCTTCCAATTCTGAATAGCTTCGATCTTGGCAGGATTGACGGAAATACCCTCAGATGATACAATATGGCCCAAGAACTTGACCTTGCTCTCCCAAAAATGGCACTTGGAGAGCTTGGCCTTAAGCTGATGCCGACGAAGAGTATCCAAGACGATCCGCAAATGATGAGCATGCTCTGCCTCGGATCTAGAATAAATAAGAATATCGTCGATGAAAACCAGAACGAATCTATCGATGTATTCCCGGAATACTCGATTCATGAGATCGACGAAGAAAGCCGGAGCGTTCGTCAAGCCGAACGGCATGACCAACCACTCAAAAGAACTATAACGAGTGCGAAATGATGTAAGAGGAATGCTGTCTTCCATGACTCATAGCTGATGGAATCCGGTGGCAAGGTCAAGCTGAGAGAAGACCTTCGCACCGCTCAATTGGTCAAACATGTCGTAACGGGAATTAGAGTTAGACATGATTCAATGATAGATAATTAATTAAGGAATACTACGGAATATAACAGATTCCTATACATATTCCTAACTTATCTATCAATAAACATAAGGAAGGGATTTGATTTAATTCGGATCTAATTTAAAATGTATTGTACTAAGTGTATCTGTTCTGTGTTTATTATGCTTATTCCTAAAACCAGGCTCTGATACCAAGCTGTAACGCCCCACTCTAAGACCCACTGTAACAAAGAGTATTACGGGAGTAATACCGTCTGTTAAAGCGGAGAATAGAGTATAGTGGAAGCGACCATTTGTAATCAAGCTATAACTATCTACTGAATACGTCGAAAGGATGGTATATATTTTTTTTTTCAAGTGGTTCGACATATTCAGTAAATACTTATAACGAAATTACAAATGGCTAAAGATCTATCAGGACAAAGCATAATATTAAATGATAAAACATCACAGAACAGAATCACATAACAGATATAAAATCCCAGAACAATACATTGTCAATACAGATCCAAATACTATAAGTGGGTACAAAGCCACTGCGCACACATGTGAGTCAAAAATATGTACATATCAAAGTCTGAAAAATAACAGAGTAGCGGAATAGTGGACAAATAAAAGCGTTATCTATCAGCATAGCAGATAATGTCCAAGCGGAAGCACAGAAGCTAAGTCCAGAGACCTAACCTGAAACAACTCGGTCTGACCCGAGCGAAAACACTCGGGTCAGGCTAGCTAAACAATCAGTAATAACTAAGATATATAGTAATGCGGTACATAAATAAAACAGTACTTATCCAAAGAGAAGTATATTATGAACCACAAGAATATAATGACGATCCCTAATCATCAATAAACAATAAAAATCTCCAAAGAGAAATCATAACCAAAGTGTAGAATAAATAAAATTGCCTCATATCATCGGTGTAGCCAAAGCTATAAAAAAATGCCCAAAGGCAATAATCCCAAGAGTGACCAGAGTCTGTAATCAATGCCCAAGCAAAGATCGATGCTCCAAAGAGCAATGGGGATATACTGAAAAGTCAATGAAATCCAACACTGAAAAGTAGTGTCCAGAGACACTGTGAATCCACAAGGTAATCGCACTTACATCGTATGGTTCCATAGAACCAACACCGAATGGCGGTACTCGAATGGATATAAAAATCATCAAATAATACCAATATTGCACGTGCACCGACCAGAGTCATTGTTGCCAAGTACTGTAGAGTTGTGATCGATCACTCGCACAAATGCGGAACGTGCGAGACGGCAAGATCCTTCCCAGAAGGATAAAGGCCCAGAGGCGCATGCCGAAAAAATAAACTGCTCCATAGAGCAGGTGTCCAGAGACGGTTGCCCAGAGGCATGGTGACCCAGAGGTCCAGTACTGGCCGCCCAGAGGCTAATGTGTCACTAACTTCTTGGAGAGGAACCCGTAAAGTGTTAACAATGAGTCCCATACCCCACGTTCGCACTAAATGGTTTACTAACCAATAGCAAGCTCACACTCCAAACAATAAAAAGTCCACCTCGTATCATCGGTAAACTAGACCCAAAGGTCAAAAGATCAATCGAATAGGTCGGGGATTAACCGGAAAGGAAATACACACGGTTCCATAGGCCGGAGATTTCCTAACCATTTAAGCACCTTTCCACTTCGCTCGACGTGCTAAAAAGTGAGTGTGAGATTTTTATTATAGAAAATAATGGTGCGAAACGGATTTATAATTGATTTTGAAATCACTTTAAAATGGCTTTTGAAAACTCTCCTATTATGGAGTAATTAATTTAATAATTAAAAATAATATTATATAATAATTTCTAAAGCCATTTAGGAGTGTAAAATCCTTTGAAAATAATTCATAAAACCCGTGTACGAAATCTAGAGACAAATCTCAAAGAAATCAATAAAACCAGAAAATCACTGAAAATATTCCAAGTGTTGGAAAATAGTCCAAAAATGACGGGAACCCAAGTTCGGAAAATTATTCGGACCAGCAAACTGAATCCTAATGGCATGAAAATTGGTAGACATATAGTCCAACATCCCTGCTCCAAACTGAAAAAAGAATCGGGAAATTCCGACTTGAAACGAAGAAACGGCGTCGTCTCAAAGTCGGACAAAAATCATAAAACTTTACTGTGTCAAAACAGTGTAAAGGTCCCACTTCGACGACATGGTCGAAGGGTCACATGCTTGATGAAAATTTGCAGGAGCGTAGTAAAGTACTCCTACTTTGATATGCAACAAGAATCGTTTGGTTTCGACTTGAAACGAAGAAACGACAATGTTTCAAAGTTGGTCCGACGATAACTGAAAATGATCACTATTGTAAAACAGTTTCTGGGTGCTACTTCGGCAATAGAAACGAAGTATCTAATGCACCCAGATCTAAACCAAACTTTGCATGGTTAAAGATCTTGATCTCATCATTTTAACGAGACCAAAAACGATGAAATCCGACAAAGTACGAGCCTGGGATGGCGTCGCAAAGTCGGGGTTCTACGCTGAAAACAACGGGAGAAAAGAGACTAAGGCCTATTGCTATGCACTAACTGGCCAGAGATGAAAAACCACAATTTTGGCATAGTAAACTTCAAATTCTGGCAAAATGAATAAAATGAAAGTTGTAGCTTAGTTTCTAAGCTTTCCGGAATGACCAAGATCATCAAATTCCGATCAGAGATGAAAATTCTATGACTAAAACAATTCTCAGATCTAAATTTTATATCACTGTCGTTGTGCTCTCGGGACAGTGGTAAGAATGTACAATTTTGACCAAATTAACTTCGAAATTTCATGAAACTCAAAAATGAAAGTTTTAGCTCTAAATTTAAGCTTTCCAGAACATCCAAAATTATTAGATTTGAATAAGAAACGAGTAACTTATGACCAAATCGATTTCATGGTTTTATTTTATCAACCCTGCGTTTGTTGTCAGGTCAGCGACAAACATATGTGATTTCGACCATTCAAACCACAAAATTAGGCAAAGCTCAAAACATAAAAGTTATAGCCTACAGAATAAGCTTTCCAGAACTTCAACAAAATCTTAATTCCGATTTACGATGAATGAGATATGCCTAATTTACTAACAGCAATAAACTAATTATAATTTCAGCTAGCATATATTACAAATACCTTATGTGCACACCCCAAAATGAAAGCAAAGATGATCAAAGAGCTATGATTCACATGTTACATAATAAAACATGTGTTACTAACTGATTACCAAAATCAAAAGATGATTAAACACATATTAGAAGAGGTTTTTAGCAATATACCTCTCTAGAAAGCAACAAAGACTACTATAGGATCAACCCAAGTTAGCAAAAGATGATTAGGAGGCTATAAGATCAAAAAAAACACATAAAACATGTGTTACCAAATCAATTTCAGAAATAAGAAAGATATAAAAATGGATTTGAGGTGGGTATTTGCATTACCTTTGCATAGAATGACTTGCATAAGCTAAAACTAGAAGGAGATGAAGATGGAGGCCATTTTTGTTATGAAAGCTTTAGGAAATGGTTAGAGTTTTGATTAGGGTTTTGATGAATGAGGTTAGGAGAGTTTGAGATAATTTATAGAGGAAGTTTAGGGTGGGTTATTGGGTAAGGTTTAATAACCCAATATGAAGAGAGTTATTTCCATGTTTTCAAAAATTTTCTAAGTGTTCATATATGTTTATAAAACTCACTTTTCTTATTCAAACCCATTTTAAATCCTCTCCTAAAATATTTAACTTTTCAAAAATAACATTTTATCCTCATTTTAAAATCCCATATTTCCCATTTAATTAAAATAGCCCTTTTCAAATAAATTTTGTTATTCCAAATCCTTTTATGCTTCATTAAAATAAATAAAATCCTAACTTTTATTTATTAATTGGTAATGCAAATCCCAGGTTGTTACAAATAGTTTAAATAGATTTAAAATAGATTAAAGAGATTTAAAATAGATTAAATAGATTTAAAATAGATTAAATAAATTTAAAATATACTAAATTGGGTAGTTTAAAATAGGTTAAAATAGATTAAAATAGATTAAGATAAATTAAAATAGTTTAAATTGATTAAAATAGTTTAAAATAGTTGAAATTAGATTAAATTATTTTAATAGTTTAGAAATCATAAAATCATGATTTTTAGAATAATAAATCTTTGAACAGTATATATTAAAATAATTAAGTTTGAAATTGATATCAAAATAAACTATTTCTGCCTTTTCAACAAATCTGGACCATATCCAGATTTCAAATCACCAACTCAAATTTAAACTTTCAATTCAATTTTCATTAAACCCTCCCAATTTATATTGATTATAAATCCATAGTTGAACTACAATTTTTAAACCACTTCAATTTCATAGATTTCAAAGTTTAAATCTTTAAACAATCCCAATAACTCCATTTCGATAAATTTCAGTTATATTTCAAATTCAACTTCGAAATTTCCATTTTATTCTTTTAACAATTCATTAAACCAACTCAAATTTCAACATTTAAAGCTTGTATTTCGAAAATAATTCAGTTTATACAAATAAATTTTATTTTAAAATATCATTTAACTGAATTCAAAATTTAAGAATTTAAAATCATTTAACTTAACCAATCTGGTGCCCGTATATAATTTTCTATTCAATGGTCAAGTGATACGAATGTATATCATTTCAACCCGCAATAATTAAAATTTACGGGTATATATCATTTCTACCTGCAATACCGAATTAAAATAAAATCCATAAAATCGCTCGGAATTATCATTTCAACCCATAACGATTTTCCCTAATCTATAGATCGTTCGGGTATGTATCATTTCAACCCTGTTTGTACCAAAAATGGGCACAACACTCTTCGGGAGTTATTTGAAGAGATAAAATGAAGAACATAAATGTAAAACAGAGATTATCTAACAAAAACTCCAATAAACAGAATTGTAAATACGCAGACAAGCGATTTAGAGTGGTTCGGCGTTTTGCCTACGTCCACTATGAAGTTTGATGATTTTATTGCTCGACACTTGAAGGTTACAGTAGTTTATAATGTAATACAACTGAATTTCTAAGTTAATTCTCAATCTAAAGCAGCGGCGGTGTTCTGGAGTAGATCTGGCAGAATCTGGGCGCTCTTCAATACTTACAATTATCCTCCCCTTTTCTGAATGACTAGGGGCTCTATTTATAGGTGTAGGGGGCTGATATTTCGCCTAAAATGAGGGGAGACCAATTCTGGTACGTCAGGGGGCCCACATGGCCGAAATCTGGAGATCCGGGCCCACTTTGGGATCGATTCGACCCTTGCTTCAAATCGATCAAGATTTGCTCCGATTGAGCTGAAATTTGGCATGGACATTCCTTAGGTTGACAGTTAGCTCCTGTCCAAATTTCATAGCATTTGGACTTGTAGATCTCGAGATATGATCGATTCAAGATTTCATTTCCGGTTGACATGCTCCCTTCGAATCGATGCTTTTCGCGCTCCAGGAATGGATTCGAAGTAGAGCAACTTCATGGATTCGAAGCACTCCATCTTGATGGATTCGAAGTAGAGCAACTTCATGGATTCGAAGCACTCTATCTTGATGGATTCGAAGGAAGGCATCTTGATGGATTCGAAGGAAGGCATCCTGATGGATTCGAAGGAAGGCATCCTGATGGATTCGAAGCACTCCATCTTGATGGATTCGAAGGAAGGCATCTTGATGGATTCGAAGGAAGGCATCCTGATGGATTCGAAGCACTCCATCTTGATGGATTCGAAGGAAGGCATCTTGATGGATTCGAAGCAAGGTCACTGGATGGATTCGAAGCACAGTGACACCTATGGATTCGAAGCACAGTGACACCTATGGACTCGAAGCAAGGGAAACTTGATGGATATGGAGTGTGGCCACATTGATGGATACGAAATTGGGCTCACTGATGGATACGAATACATGGCCTTTCCCTTCAACTTGCATCCATCATAACTTGAGCATATGAACTCGGATTGACTTGAAACTTGGAACGTTGGCTCTCATAGCTTTTTTAGTCATGTCTTATCAATTATAGCTCAATCTGGTCTCAGACAAAATTCATCGATATCCAGGGTAGACCTATGTGCACTAGATGTCCATAACGAGCGACTCTAGGTTTCTGATCAATTCCTTGGTATCTCGGCCTTGCCAAAAGGCGGGATAACATTTGCCCCCCAAAGTACGTCTTGTGGAAACATGACGTGCTTTGAAAAGCTGCAATTTCTTTCGGAACAATTATCATATCTTTCGTTGAAAGTTGTACTCTGTATTGCTGTAACTGACTGCTGTGTGATAGTGATCAGTTGCTTACTGTCGGATTCACGACGAGATGAGCATTTGATCCCTGTGAATGTCAAAGATCAAATATTAGTTAGACATATATGCATATATGTGTCATCTTGACTTTTGTTAGCGTTGCGTGGTTGCAAGTCGTTGCTGTTCAGTTTGTTATCGAAGTCCGCATCGATCCTCTCCTGAATCGACTTGAGATTCGAATTAAAACATCGCTTTGATGATTGTCTATGATTATGTAGTGCATTGTTGTAATTGAGTGTCGAGTGCTAGCGATTTGTTGTTCACTATTGTAATTGCCATGAGGTAAGCATTCAATTCCTGTAAATTTTAAAAATTGAATGTTAGTTTGTCATACATGTACGCATGTTAACCTGGCTCCCGTTAACGTTTGCACGTTCACGAGTCGTTGTCAAGTTCTTTAGTTTTTGTTTGGATTGAGTTTCGTATCGATCCTCTCCTGGATCAAAATGAAATTCAAGTTGTAACAACGTTCGATGGTTGTTTTTGAATGCTCCTTCGTAACGATCCTCTCCTGAATCGATGTGAAGGGTTGGATTGTATGCTTCGTATCGGTGGATACGTAATATTGGATCTCGGATCGATGGATACAAAAGTAATGCTTTGTATCGATAGAGTCAAACAATCCAGACATAATCATGCAGTGATGCTTCATGGAGGATATGCCATTCCTTATTCGTTTATTCAACAAGAATCCCCGATTGTGGATAATCTTCGATAGGAGTCACCCATGACTTTTCTTCTAGATCCATCTCTAAGATCTAGTTGATCTTCATATGTCAAAGCTTGGAATAATAAGCATTTCAACTGGGATAAAGTCTTTTTGCCGCGCATCCCCGAAACTGGCTAGCTTGGCCAGTGACTTAGTTTTTTCATTTTGTCCTCCGAGGAGGTGTGTAATGGTGTAATTGTCGAAGTGGACTAGTAGCTTTTGGACCCAGCTAGGATGAGGAGCAAGATGTTGCCCCCTAGTTCAATAATCTTCCCTGACTCGGTATACTACTAACCAATAATCACATAATATATGCAAAGTTTCCACTCCTAGTTTTCTTGTAAGTTTGAGTACCAAGGCTTCATACTTAGCTTCGTTATTTGTTGCAGGGAAGTTGAGTTTGAGGGCGTGGCAGATCGATCGTTCCTCAGTAGTCATTAACGCAATTCCGACGTTAAAAAAGCCGATTATTGGAAGTTCCATCTGTGTACGTCCTCCATCGGTTGGACGGTTCGCCACTGTTCTTCGGATAGTCGTCTGATGTGGTGGATTCAGATATGAAGTATGCTAATGTTTGATCATGGAGAGCTCTCCGAGGGAGATATGTGAAATCAAATTGGCTTAGCTCGATATCCCATTCGAGTATCCTTTCAGACATCTAATGTTCCCATTGGATCTAGCGTTCTCAAGTTTGAATTCAAAGAATGCAGTATAGCACTACAGGTCCGGATCTATGATAAAATAGTTGTATTCCTGGTCTAGGACATGTTTTAGTATCTGATTGCATCTAGAGTTTGCATCCATGGATGAGAGTAATTGATGTCTGATGGTTAAGTCAATTAGTTGATTGATCATTGGATGTGGAAGCTATGCTTTGCCATGCCTCGTGCAAATTTGGGTAGTCGGTGTATGTTCGCCACTCTCCTTTTGTTTCTCTCATAAGCAAAGGATTGAATACTTATTTTGGGTAGAGGATATCGCGGATAAACCTATTGGTTTTGAGTAGATTCGCCTCCTCCTTAAGTGTAGCAGATCTTTTTGGATCCATGTTGCTTTGTTTTTATTCACCGAGACATGCATCGGGTTGGCACTTAGTGCAGGGTTCTTAATGGTGGGTGATAGTCCATATATATACATGAGATTGAGTCCAAGCGAACATATCAAATTCACCTGAAGCAATGCAGTCGAATCTTGCACCATCATTGCGCAGAGTTGCGATCTGATCCACAATACACGTGAAGGGTTGTAGGTGCCTCATGTGTTTATTTTCAATGGTAAATGATCAGGCTTATAAGGATGTTAAATCAAAGGGTTAGTAGAATTTAGCTTCGTACTGCATGCTGCTACATAGCTGGCTCCAGCTTTGAGATTGAATTTACTTGTGTTTCTGAATGATCAGTCGCCCATGAGTTTGGGTATTGATTTGATGATTCTATCTCTAGGCATCCTTTCGGTCGCAACCTAGAGTTGTTACGAATATCAAGCATGGGTCAAAGGTTGAAATTGTCATAGTTAACTCTCGGATAATTACTCTTTTGCCCCCAGTGACGGGTTGGCGGATGCATTACGCGGACGGTCTATTCTCGTCCTAGGGGTGTTTATACTGTAGTTCAAGCTTTTAGAATTAGAGTTCATTGATGAATGGTTGAATCATATTAACCTTATCTTCTTGCTTGTGCCCCCAAGTCTGGGGAGTATCTCGATAAGTGGAAAGGTAGACAATGTCCGCTTCAATTTTGTATTATATTCCATTGAACCATAGGATCAAATTAACGGACGGAGGGCCGAGTCGTGCCTATCATGCATTATGTTCTAGTTCTTTCCTCTAGGCGGAATACATCGTTACTTTGCCGACATTCGGACATAAGCTAGATTTTGGATGGTCAACGACATTCGCTCTGCTGCTTATGTCGCCATACTTTGGGCAAAAACTGAAGAGTGAATCGTCTAGTCAGATCCAATGCAGGATTGGTGCTTCCTTTGTCGAATCTAGGGTAAGAATCGGTGTGCAGATGTTTAGGTTGCACTTGTTTCGAATCGTTCTTTTAGCCGGATCATGGTAAGAGTCAATGAACGAATGGTCGCGTTGCATTCATTTGGAGTTGGCTGATCAACCATGTCCATTTCGATTTACGTTCTCCCGTTAGATCTAGGGATAAAGTCAGCTCAAATGCAGTCATGTCATGCTCATTTGGTCTCATGCTCTTCCTGACGGATCGAAGGAAGGCAACGAAGGACGAATGGTCAAGTCACACTCATTCGTGGTTTATTCTTTTATCCGTGCTATGCTGGTCGAAGATATTCGATGCATGCTCGGGTCACATTGATTTGTAGTTGAAGAGGATTGATATTGACCGTCGATTCGACGGCATGATGTAGAATGCTCGGACCTCATTTCCTGTCAATCCGATGGTATGATATGAAAGGCGCAGATCGACATTGCCCGTCGATCCGGTGGTATGATATGATTGGTTGCTTGTAACTTTGGGTGTCATTATGTTTGGTTGGCATTAAGGCCTCCTTGTAGTCGTTGCCTTAAGTTTTAATGGACGCTAAGCCAGAGAGGCAGCGAGTCACCTTTCTCTTGTTTCAGTAATTTGTACTTCTGCCCCCAGTCTTGGGGATAAGCCGTAATAGGCGTTATGCAATATTGTTCGCTGCTTAATTTTAACATCCACACTCTGGGGACTTGTATCTTTATGACAGTTGTTGATCACTCATTTTCATATGTTGAGTCTGTGCCTATGCTCGGGGAATGAGTGATGTAACTTGGTTGAGATGCAGTCGAAGTTGTTAGGTGGACGGGTCCACCCTCCTCGAGGCCGTACTTGATGGAGTTGCAGTCGAAGTCATTAGGTGGACGGGTCCACCCTCCTCGAGGTCGTACTTGATGGAGATGCAGTCGAAGTCGTTAGGTGGACGGGTCCACCCTCCTCGAAGCTGCATTGAATGGAGATACGTTCGAAGTCGTTAGGTGGATGGATCCACCCTCCTCGAAGCCGTAGTTGGTTGTAGTTTATACTCCGGCTCGAGCTCTCGGAGTCCAGAGTTAGTTTAATGTCTATACTCTAGTTCGCGCTCTCGAAAGCTGGAGTTTGTTGATATTTATACCCAGCTCGCGCTCTCGGAGTACTCTGGGGTTTTGTGAATGTTTATACTCCGTCTCGCGCTCTGGGAGTACGGAGTTGAATGAATGTTTATACTCCGCCTTGCACTCTGGGAGTACGGAGTTAAGGAATGTTTATACTCCGCCTCGCACTCTGGGAGTACGGAGTTAAGTAAAAAATTTGTACCCAGCTCGCGCTCTCGGAGTACTCTGGGATTTTAGGAAAATGTTTATACTCCGCCTCGCACTCTGGGAGTACGGAGTTAAGTAAAAAGTTTTGTACCCAGCTCGCGCTCTCGGAGTACTCTGGGATTTTAGGAAAATGTTTATACTCCGCCTCGCACTCTGGGAGTACGGAGTTAAGTAAAAAGTTTTGTACCCAGCTCGCGCTCTCGGAGTACTCTGGGATTTTAGGAAAATGTTTATACTCCGCCTCGCACTCTGGGAGTACAGAGTTAAGTAAAAAGTTTTGTACCCAGCTCGCGCTCTCGGAGTACTCTGGGATTTTAGGAAAATGTTTATACTCCGCCTTGCACTCTGGGAGTACAGAGTTAAGTAAAAAGTTTTGTACCCAGCTCGCGCTCTCGGAGTACTCTGGGATTTTAGGAAAATGTTTATACTCCGCCTCGCACTCTGGGAGTACGGAGTTAAGTAAAAAGTTGTCGTGTATCAGCCCGTTTCTGGCCTGATGTGAGGGCTTGTCCCTGGGCTAGGTGTTTCGCTTAGCGAGTGATCGGTGGGATCCCGATTAACTTCCACTTATAGGCCCCTCAACAAAGGATGAGGTTTAGAGTATGGACGGTTAGATCGCGTCCATGTTCATTTGGATTCCGCTTTTGCCAGGCCTAAGGAGTAAGATTAGTGTTCTGGCAAGCTTTGTGCTCGAGCATAGGAAAGGATGGTCGAGCTACATCCACTTTGAGTTGTATATTTTCCCTTAAGTCGGGTGCAAGGAATGGAGAGCAGACAGTCGAGTCACATCCAATTTATACTTTGCATTCTTTCGATCGAGCTAAGGAAGAGAGTTGAAATGACGGCTCATGAAGGTTAGTGAGTAGACAATCAGTCGTTGATGACTTTAAATTGAGGGTTGGACCTTTAAACATGTGTTCCCTCAAATAATCCCAAATGTCTAATGTAGGATTGGATGCATGGATGGTGACATCACGTCCACCCTTGATGTGATTCCGATTTTATCGGGCATTAGAAGAAGCATAAGTATTTTGGCAAGCTTCAAGTACGAGATGGAGAAGGCACTATTGGGACATATAACTCCAAGTCTTTCTTACATCTCCTAATTAAATTGCGTAGGCAGATGAGTGGATGGTCGGTTGCATCCACTTTGTACTAAAGTCCTGACCTTGTCGGTCTCTTCCGCTTTGATGCCTTGCCCCCAGTCAGGGGCATATAGTAGCCGATGAGTGGTCGAATCATGCTCATCACGATGATACCTCAATGATTTGATCATGGTCCGCGGAGGTTGTTTTGCACCCAATCTTAAGTACTCGGTTACCTGCATCATTTGCAAGTAGTTTAATTCAAGTAGGTCATATTTCGCAACGTAAATGAAATTGAATTAGAAATAATTCAAAAGAGATCAGATCAAATCTCATTGATAAGTGAGGCAGCGTCGTATGCTCGCTATTGCACATCATTCCATCCCTTCTCAGTTGGAAGTCTAACGCAAATGGTTCAATTTGATCAAAGTCCTTGATCGATAGGGGTCGGATGTTCCCGGTCCTTCGTTTTATGGGGCTTGCATATATGGTCGGAGCTATCCTTCCCGGAGAAGCCTTATCGCGTTGGCGTTCACGGTAGCCATTTAGAGAAGAGGAGTTTTCCGATCTAGAATATGGAGCAGGTCCCCTCCTTATCCTGCTATGCTGATCCTTCATCTGATTCATCAACTCAAAATTTGCCTAGACATGTTGGTGTAGTTGTCGGCGGCGGTCTACCAGTTCTCTTGTCAAAGTCTGGAAATAAGCGCCGGTGATGAATTCATTTATGGGTATCGGCATCAACTGGCTGCGGGCTTTGGATAAATTCGTTGCCTACCAGCTTCTTCATTCACTTCAACAATATAAGAAGTAGATCTGGTATGTCTAACCACGATTGACAATGTTCTTTGAGGAATGGGGGAAGACAGCTACATTTGATAGCAGTCATCACTCTTGGTGTAAGCCATGCGCAATTCTCACTTCATGAGGTAGTGCCGGGGGTTGTATTTCCATAACACACCGACATAGTTAACATGTTGAATTTTCACTAGAAGTTCTGCATGTAGGATGGTTTCAGCGAATAGCTCTCGACTAGGAAAGATTCCCCAATCGGCATTATGATCAGGCTCATTTTATTGCCCAGGGGTCTTGTAACACTGGTCAATGACGTATGCATGATTGCGTTCGAGTTGTTTGCAATGCCGATAGGATAGTGAGTTGGTTAAAATGGGCTAACAGATTGGTGTTTATCCCAAACTTTCATCCAGATAGGGGACCTATATAGGGTATTAAGGAAGTCTTCTTGAGGTTGTATGCCATGCTTTTAGTCATGTGGACGTAGAATGATTAAGATGCGGGCATTTGAAGATGGTTCAGCGGTGACCAGCTATGCTTTGAGTCGGTAAAGTAGACAGTGTAGGGGAGTCGTCATATTAGCCGTCGTACCATAGTTGTCAACTCAGGAGTTTGAAAGCTGGTCAATTGGAGGAAGTTGCATTCCACCTTAAAAGCATGATATATTAATCAACCCCAGTTCTTGGCATACTAACTAGGTTCTCCAGCCTTTGGGAGTACAGTTGAGTAGTATTTCTTTACCCATTCTTTGATTGCAACTCAACATTTGTTGTTGTGATCTCCTATATCTTGTTCAGTCATTGAACAATCAGAAGCATGGATGGAATGTTCCTTCATTAAATTGGTGATTGAATCGACAATGCGGGTGCCCTGCGCTGCGGCTAGGGTTCGGGGAAATTTAGGTCGTACCCGAAAAATATTTTTTTTTTTTTGAAATTTTGTATCGATACGAATTAGAGCAGTTGCGATCAATACGACCAGAGCGCAGGCGAAGCAGATCGAGTCGAAATGATCGATTCGAACAGAGTGATGCGAAGCAGATCGATTCGAAGTGATCGATTCGAACAGAACGATGCGAAGTTGATCGATTCGAAGTGATCGATACGAATTGGGCTCGATCGAATCGATACGAATGGAGCGATGCGAGGTGATCGATTCAAATTGGGCTCGATCGAATCGATACGGACGGAGCGACGCGAGGTTGATCGATTCGAAGTGATCGATACGAACGGAGTGATGCGAAGCAGATCGATTCGAAGTGATCGATACGAACGGAGTGATGCGAAGCAGATCGATTCGAAGTGATCGATACGAACTTTGACATTTTTTCTGGATACGAAATAATGGATTCGAAATGATTGATGAATGCAGTTCCTCTTAGATCTTGAGCAATCTGAATAGAATAGATGGAACCACTTGACGACAGATCTGGATCTTCTCCTTAGATTTTTGTAATCCAACGACGGTAGTAGATCCATAGAGCAGAAGGAAAAACTGCGTTTATTCTCAGTGAAAGCACCAAAGTGTTTGTACCAAAAATGGGCACAACACTCTTCGGGAGTTATTTGAAGAGATAAAATGAAGAACATAAATGTAAAACAGAGATTATCTAACAAAAACTCCAATAAACAGAATTGTAAATACGCAGACAAGCGATTTAGAGTGGTTCGGCGTTTTGCCTACGTCCACTATGAAGTTTGATGATTTTATTGCTCGACACTTGAAGGTTACAGTAGTTTATAATGTAATACAACTGAATTTCTAAGTTAATTCTCAATCTAAAGCAGCGGCGGTGTTCTGGAGTAGATCTGGCAGAATCTGGGCGCTCTTCAATACTTACAATTATCCTCCCCTTTTCTGAATGACTAGGGGTTCTATTTATAGGTGTAGGAGGCTGATATTTCGCCTAAAATGAGGGGAGACCAATTCTGGTACGTCAGGGGGCCCACATGGCCGAAATCTGGAGATCCGGGCCCACTTTGGGATCAATTCGACCCTTGCTTCAAATCGATCAAGATTTGCTCCGATTGAGCTGAAATTTGGCATGGACATTCCTTAGGTTGACAGTTAGCTCCTGTCCAAATTTCATAGCATTTGGACTTGTAGATCTCGAGATATGATCGATTCAAGATTTCATTTCCGGTTGACATGCTCCCTTCGAATCGATGCTTTTCGCGCTCCAGGAATGGATTCGAAGTAGAGCAACTTCATGGATTCGAAGCACTCCATCTTGATGGATTCGAAGTAGAGCAACTTCATGGATTCGAAGCACTCTATCTTGATGGATTCGAAGGAAGGCATCTTGATGGATTCGAAGGAAGGCATCCTGATGGATTCGAAGGAAGGCATCCTGATGGATTCGAAGCACTCCATCTTGATGGATTCGAAGGAAGGCATCTTGATGGATTCGAAGGAAGGCATCCTGATGGATTCGAAGCACTCCATCTTGATGGATTCGAAGGAAGGCATCTTGATGGATTCGAAGCAAGGTCACTGGATGGATTCGAAGCATAGTGACACCTATGGATTCGAAGCACAGTGACACCTATGGACTCGAAGCAAGGGAAACTTGATGGATATGGAGTGTGGCCATATTGATGGATACGAAATTGGGCTCACTGATGGATACGAATACATGGCCTTTCCCTTCAACTTGCATCCATCATAACTTGAGCATATGAACTCGGATTGACTTGAAACTTGGAACGTTGGCTCTCATAGCTTTTTTAGTCATGTCTTATCAATTATAGCTCAATCTGGTCTCAGACAAAATTCATCGATATCCAGGGTAGACCTATGTGCACTAGATGTCCATAACGAGCGACTCTAGGTTTCTGATCAATTCCTTGGTATCTCGGCCTTGCCAAAAGGCGGGATAACAAACCCATAGAGATTTTATAACAATAAACTAAGGGACTTGCAGTGTTTTAACAATATAAATATAACATCCAGTCATCCAATATCAACAATCAAATATCCATCACAATCATCGCTCAGATCAACAAATAAGTAACAACAATTGACTGATCATCAATAACAGGTTTTAACAGGAAATTTAAAATTCAATATTAAATTAAATAGCGATTAAATTCAATAAAAGTCAGATTTAACTAGAATGACAATTTAAATATACCAAACATCAACCAATCAAATTCTAATCACATCCTAATTCAGTTTAACTAACATAAGATAATTTAGTAGTTGTGAGTGGGTTAAAACACTCACATTTGATTTTAAATCGATTTAAAATCCAAAATAAGGCCCAAAATTCAACAGTCTTAGATTTGTCCAAACAAGATCCAAAATGTCCGGAATTTCGATACGATTGCAGCTGAACAAAACACGCGTAAATCCGACCTCGTACGTAAAAGATATACATATTAGAACATTTAAATTAAAATTATAAAACAAAAGGATAATAATATTTTGTAAGCCAAATCATCACCTGGACAAATGAAACCCTAGCCTATACCATCGTGCTCAACATCGCACGTCTCCTGTAGCCACCGGCCTTTGGGCAAAAATTGCCGCCACGACACTTGACAGCGACCACATCCGAGTACATCGCTAGCCTTATCATCAACTACCGCTCCATCCAAGCAGGCACGACATCCCCTCGTCGGCGAACGATGTAACGACCCGTATTTTTCGAGAAAGAAGAAAATTCAAATTTAGAATTTAATACGGTAAAAAATTAAAAATTTATGATTTTAAATAAAATTTACTTTGAATTATAACATCTGATTTTGATTTAATAAAGTGACAACTATTTTATGTGATTTCTAACGTATGGTTTAGTAAAAGTTTAATTGGATAGATTAATATTATGTAAAGCATGAAATAAATTTATGATTAACTGGAATTGGGTTTTATTTGTAAATTAACTTCTAATCTATTTGTAAACAATAAATGTATAATTTTGTATTCAAACTTATTTAAATTTTTATCTTGATTTTGCTCACCTTACTTATCAACCTATTGAAATTAATTTGTTAATGAAATTTAGTATAATTGGATTTTACATAAAAGTAAAGAAATATAAATTTTAATAAGGCTTAATTAGTTAAATGATTCAAAAATTGAGAAATTGAGAATTTAATACTGCATTAGTTAATATTAGCTTTTTAATTAAGGAACTAGAAATTATAAACCAATGAATATTCAATTATATTAATTTGAAATATAGTTATTTTGAAATTAAATAAAGATTAATTTTATTGAATATAATAAACTAAAATCTACCATTTAAAACAAACAATATAATTTTATGACGAAAACTTGATATTTGCAATGCATCCATCTAGACATAGCAAATGGAAAATTTTCGTCAAATAATATAGATGTTCTATCGGTCGCTAGAAATTCAGTTTAAATCAGTTAATAACAGTTGAATTTAAAAGTGTTCTGAAACTTAAATATGCCAACATGAGAAAATTTATTTAGAACACTCTGAATAAGACTACGTAATCCGTTTCGCGAAATTCGGACGTTTCTAGCTCCGTTTGGATTTTTCCGTACGGAACAGCAACATATATCAGTGTCCATATGGACTTTCGATTGGAAGGTCCTGACACAGATATTTCTGTTTCCTCTTGTCTGTCTCATTGCGCTGATCACCGTGATATATTCATCGGTGTATGTAATACCCCAAAATTTTGTGAAAAATCATTTTTGTAAAATGATTTAATTTTTGAAATATTTAGATTTAAATATGGTGAAATTTCTGGAATAAATAGTGTGCAAGTATATGTGTGCACGTGCACACTGAAATGGCACAAGGAAGAACTCCAGATTTCTTGGATTTAAAACAAGAATTAAAAAGCAATACAAACATGATTTTGCAACATGGTTATTTGATTTCTGGAATTATATGGATCATCTTAGAAAATAAGAAAAGTAAGTTTTCCTTTAAATCAGTAAACAGATGTTTATTAAAACCCAGAAAAGAAAATTATACATATGTATATGTTATAAGGATTTGTAAACTTGTATACATATAGGTGCATATGTTTCTGAATTTAAAAAGAGGAATTTAAAATAAGCCTAGATAAGATATGTATACAAATATACATTTTTAAATACTGAAAGGTACATATATAAGTAAGTGAAACCATATCATTAAAATGACATGAAATGTGATACAAGTCAATATGCTTGTGTAGGCAAAAATAGCAAAGGGGATTTTCAGAAATAATTAAAATATAAAATAGGATAGTCACACTTTTAACATGACTAGGTGAGTGGCCATTTTCTGAAAAGTAAAAGAAAGAAAATGCAGCCTTTAATTTGGTTAATATGGACGAGGTATTATGAATGAAAAATGCATGATGCTAGCCAGGACAGAAATGGAATTCTGTTTCAACAAAACCCTAGAGGAAAAATGCATATAAATAGGCAGTAGAATTGTCTTTACCCCGGGCTGCACAAAAATAAGAAAGAAGAAAAATATTGGAAGGAAGGAGAAAACACACAAACAAGAATTTTCTGGATTAATAAGAAGAAACATTTAGGTGAGTAATCTCACTGAGTTCATGGCATTAAGACCTGAGATGAGGCAGCCACTTTTTATTGCCATTTATATATATATTTCTGATTTTGATATATATGATTTCATCAATGCCTTTTTGGATGTCTTATTTTAAATCTGATATGATTTAATATGGATGATTTTGATGATCTTTTGATTGGTTGAGACATTTGTCTTTGGATGTGTATCATACTGTTTTATTTATACTCATAAATGTTGAAGTCTAGGATCTTAAAAATTATATAGAGAATACTCTCAACTGTTATAGATCTATGGCATGGAAACTATATAAAAATGATTGGAGCTGCATTATACTTGGTATAAGTGCTGAGGCTTGAAAAGGAAAATGTTAAGGGTGCAATAGAAATTTTCTAAGTGCTGAGCCCTTAATCAAATCAAAAAAAAAAGAAACCCACAAGCTAAAATTATGATTGAACCAGATCTTGAATCTGAATCAATCATAAAGGCTTGCAGATCAATATAACATGCCATGCCTCTTTTTACAGTTGAAAATGTTCTTATATTTTACTAAGATCAAGACATATTGACCCCATTTAGGAAATAACTGTCTGCTTATTTCTGAGGAGAATTATGCTAGGAAAGATTATGGATGTTTCCATGTTTGCAGTGACATGTTCACTTAGCATATTTGATGATAGGGTTTAAGACAATACACTAGTAAATAAACTAGGGAAGGGGAGGCCAAGAAAGCTGCTGGAATGCTTGTCATATTTGAAGTATGCAAGTTGGCACATGGTTTGTTTAAGCCCTGAGATCTTTGTGCAATGATGTGAATTAGTTCATTGCAATGTGTCCCAGTGATTCCCTAATAGCAGATGAGGCAAGGACTTAAATTGAATTATACAACTTGTAAATGAAGAAATAGGAATATGGATATTTCTTAGGTTGAATGGTATGGAACCAAGATGATTCCAGTGAATGCAATTGTTGCAAATAGATAATTATGTTTGCATGATTATGTATGCAAGTGTAAGAATGATAAATGAATATATCATACCTAAATTAACTTAATTATACTATGTTAAAGTAATTGACTGCAGAAATTTGCTTAAATAACTAATTGGTGCTCTTATAATCTCTATTGCTTAATATCATGAATGAATTGATGTTACTCATACCAGATCATAGATCTGACCCTTGTTTGCTCATGGCATATGGGGTGTCTCATTTTAAAATGAGGCAGCCACTTATGCTCTTTCAGGTAACCCAGGCACTAAGTAAAAATGAAGTTATGGCTATTATGGAGGAGTGAATGAACATGCTAGCTAGTTTCAATAAGAGCTTAAATTGATTATATCTGCATGTATTTAGGAAAATTTTTATGTTTCTAAGATTTCCAGTCATGTATTGAATATTTTATGGTTAGTGATCAAGTTGCCCTTATGATCTGTAAAGTGTCAGATTAAAATTTGTTGTTCTGTTGAAATGGTTGTGTGTTAAGGTTTGATTTGTTTTTGAAGTAGTGTCTGAAATATAAACAAGAAAAATATGCTCAAGTATCAGCTATAAATAAAAATATGGTAAGAAATATACAATTATGTGATAGCATAATTTATATATGTATTAGCTAATCTTGTGACATAACAGTGCACTGAGTTTTAGAACAAAATCTGGATTTAGCAAGAAGTAAACTTAAAAGGATTTTATTTTCTTTTTACTGAAATGCTTTGTAAATAAGTTTGAATTCATTTCTGAATTGTATTGAGAAAAGTAAAATGTTTTTCTAAAAGCTTCAGACAGAATGCAATGAAAGGTATCTCCATTGCTTTGAACTAGTGTAGCAGATACAGGATTCATGAGTTAACCAGCTTCAAATAAATGAAGTATTGGTTGATCATGATAGATTGTATTCTGAAAATAAAAATGCATTTCAAAGCTTAGTACATTTAGCAATTGTTTCACCCAGTTTTCTGGAAAATGAACAGAGATATTGACATGTACATGTATATCTGTGTACATGTTGATATTTGAGCAAAAAAATATAATTATAATTCCTAGAACAGCTATAGGAATGGGATTCAAAAATAGTAAAGTAAGAAAAATTGTTTTGTATGTTAGGTTATAGGCAAACATTAAATATATATGTAGAAAGATAGGTAGGTATCAGATTTCAAACCATACAGAAAAAAAAATAAAAGAGAAGAAAAACAAAAATTGTGTTTGAACCGACCGGCATAGTACTCGAACTCGTGACCACTTGTGTATAAGTTAGGCGCGTTTCCATTACGCCTAGATGTTGCTTGTGTTCACTTAGGATTCACTTTCTTATATACTGAATTTGATACTATCCAGACTTTAACACAATCATCTATATTAAAAGCTTGTTTACCACTGATTATTACTTGATCATTTCTTAATTCTAATGACAGACTAAAGTACATGTTTCCAGTGGATTTTATGGCCAAAAATCAGAATACAATAATTAATCTGAATTGCTAAAAATCTAAATCAAACAGAATGTTCTTGTACAAAAAAAAATAAAGTATATACTCTGAATTTAAACAAGAAGAACACATACATCTTCATATGTATGTGTATGTTATTAGATATACACTGATATATTTATATTGGTAAGTTATTTTGATCCTGGATATATTTTGTTTATTGGAGAAAGAAAATGACCCTGGGAAATATATTTGTAATGAATGATATATCTATATATCATCTCTTAGCAAAAAAAAAATCCTTATGAAATTAGGGTGGAAATAGGAGGGTCATTTCAGTTTGGTATCAGAGCACTTGGTTGCATTGATTGTTAAGTATTATAGAAATGTATTATGTCTGTTTGTTTTGGATGAAATAATTTAGACAAGAAATTAGAAATTATAGAAGTACTCATAATATACTAATACCATTTACCCAGAATTTAGTTAGCAGACCATGGTAGGAAGAGGATCTCATCACAATGCAGGATCCAGTGCACCTCAAATGCTTGATATGCAAGAATTTGTGAGGGTTTTAAGAGATGGAATTGGGCATAGGCCTGAGAACCCACATGAAGAGCTTTCAAAACTACTGAAGACTTATTCCAATTTGGGAGGCAAGAGTTTTGAAGGAACTGAGAGTGTGATGGAAATTCAAGCATGGTTGAGAACACTTGATAGGATTTTCAATGACATGCAGTTGGATGACCAAAGGAAGAGGCAAGTAGCTTCTAGACAACTGAAGGGGGTAGCTTTAAGCTGGTGGGAGGTGATCATAGCTGGAAGAAATGAAAATGAAATCACTTGGAATCAGTTCAAGGAGATGTTGGAGGCAAGATTTGTGCCAGCATCAGCCAAGACCATTTTGCTTGAAGAATTTATCAAACTTAGGCAGGGAACTTTGAATGTCACTGAATACACTCAAAAGTTTGAGGGGCTATCCAATTATGGAGCAATGCTAGTGGCAGATGAAGCATCCAAAAATGATAGGTATATAAAAGGACTGAACCCAGGACTTAGCAGAGCTATGCTACCATATGCAGATAGAACATTTGATCAAGTAATTGATCTGGCCTTGAAACTGGAACAACATGACAAAGAAAGAGAGAAATATAGGAATTTTAAGAGCAACAACAAGAAGGATAAGGGAAGATATCACCCTTATGATAAAAAGAAGGAGGAGGCAGACAACAGGAAGGGTAAAGACACAAAAGCCAATGATACTAAGAAGAAATTGGTTTGCCATCATTGTGGAAAAGAAGGACACATCAAACCAAGGTGCCCAGAGTTAAAAGGAGGAGCCTTCAAATGCTACCTATGTGGGAAAGAGGGGCATATGAAGAGGAACTGTCCTGAGAATAGACAGCAGGGGAAATTGGCAACTTTGGAAGGTAAAGGCAAATCTGCAGTGAAAATTGATGCTGAAAATCATGGCCAAGTGGAAGGTACATTACTCATTTGTGTCATACCCATACCAGTAGTATATGATACTGGAGCAACACACTCTTTGATTTCCTATGAATTAGTTAAAGTATTAAAATTAAACTGCATATTGGTTGAAACCCCATTGCTTGTACAAAGTCCCCTAGGGAGTTCTAGTGTTTTGAACATGAATTGTGTGGATGTGGAGTTAAACATAGGAGGAAATATTTTTATTTCCAATTTATATGTTTTAAATTACCCAAATATAGGAGTTATATTGGGGGTAGATTGGTTAAGGCAATTTAAAGCCATAATTAATTTAGACTCATCCACCATATCATTGCAAAATTCTAGAGGCCAGAGGATCACAGTTCTATGTGAAGTAGCTAAGGAAGGGAAATTGTACCATTTAGTTGACTTAGAAAAAGATCTGAGTGAACTAACAATTAAAGAAATTCCCATAGTTAATGAATACTTGGATGTGTTTGGGGAAGTTAAGGGTGTTCCACACCACAGACCAGTTGAGTTCCAAATTAATCTCATTCCAGGAGCAAGTCCAATAATCAAGAAACCTTATAGAATGGGGCCAAGTGAACTGAAAGAATTGAAAAATCAGTTGGAAGAATTAGAAGGCAAGGGATTTATAAGGCCAAGCAATTCCTGCTGGGGTTCTCCAGTAGTGTTTGTAAGAAAACATGATGGTACCTTGAGAATGTGCATAGATTACTGGGAACTAAATAAAGTAACCATCAAGAATAAATACCCATTGCCTAGAATAGATGATCTCTTTGACCAACTCAGTGAAGCTAAAATATTTTCTAGGCTAGACTTAGCATCAGGATTCCATCAAATGAAGGTTGAAGACTCAAGTGTTAAGTATACTGCATTTAACACAAGATATGGCTTATATGAATTTTTGGTTATGCCATTTGGTTTGACAAATGCTCCTTCATATTTTGTTGATTTAATGAATAGAATATTTAGAGATTATTTAGACAAGTTTGTACTGATTTTTATTGATGACATTTTGATTTATTCCAAGACAGTGGAAGAGCATAAAAATCATTTGCATTTAGTTTTGTCAAGACTAAGGGAAAATGATTTAAAGGCAAAATTTTCAAAATGTGCATTTTGGAAAGAAGAAGTGCATTTCCTTGGGCATGTTATCTCTGCCAAAGGAATATCAGTAAACCCTAACAAGGTAGTGGCAATCCAAGCATGGAAAAGACCTAGCACCATCAGTGAGATTAGATCATTTATGGGGATGGCAGGATATTATAGGAGATTTATAAAAGATTTCTCAAAAATATCATCACCACTTACCAATTTAACTAGAAAGAACCAAGCCTTTGTATGGACAGAAAAATGTGAGCAAGCTTTTATCAAGATAAAGGAAGCTCTGATTAATGCACCAGTATTGAGAGTGCCAGAAGGAAATGAAAATTTGGTTGTGTACACTGATGCAAGTGGCTCTGGGTTAGGGGCTGTGTTGATGCAGCAAGACCGGGTGGTAGCCTATGCATCTAGGCAATTAAAGCCACATGAAACCAGGTATGCAACCCATGATCTTGAACTAGCAGCAGTTGTGTATGCTTTGAAACTTTGGAGACATTATTTGTTAGGTGCCAAATTCATTTTGTACACTGATCATAAGGCACTGAAATATTTATTCTCACAAAAAGATTTGAACATGAGGCAACATAGATGGGTAGAGTTCCTAGCTGCCTATGATCTAGATATACTGTATACACCAGGCAAGGCAAATAAAGTTGCAGATGCCTTGAGTAGACAACATGCCAAAGTAGCCATGTTGATGATGGAAGAGTTTAAGGATTTGTCTATACTTACTGATTTGGAAATTGAGGAAAACAGTAAGGTACAAGTGATGTCCATTGAAGAAGGTGAAGGTAAAGGGAAATTAAGTATGATATCTCTGCAATCAGATTTACTTCTTAAGATTGGGAAAATGCAGGAACAAGACCTAAACATGGTGGAAAAGAAAATGCTCATATCAAAAGGGGAGGAAGTAATAAATTATCAAGTTGATAAAAATGGTTATTTGAGGAATAAAAATAGGATATGTGTTCCAGAAAATATAGAATTGAAAGAGGAAATATTAAATGAGTACCATAGGGGTAAGTACTCCATACACCCAGGTAGCACCAAGATGTATCAAAATTTGAAAAGAAATCTTTGGTGGAAGGGGATGAAGTCAGATGTGGCCAGATATGTTGCAAGGTGCATGACTTGCCAACAAGTCAAGGCAGAGACACAAAGGCCATCAGGACTATTGCAACCCCTTAGTATACCACAGTGGAAGTGGGAGGATATATCTATGGATTTCATAGATGGTCTTCCTAGATCTAAGAAGGGAAACACAAGTATATGGGTGATAGTGGATAGGCTAACTAAGGTAGCACATTTTATCCCAGTTAAAACAGAAAGAAATGCTCCAAAATTGGCTCAAATATTCATGAAAGAGGTAGTAAGGTTGCATGGCATACCCAAAACCATTGTGAGTGATAGGGATACCATCTTCACCTCAAGATTTTGGAAAAGTTTTCAAGAGGCCATGGGGAGTGAATTGTGTTTAAGCACTGCCTACCATCCACAATCAGATGGTCAAACTGAGGTGGTAAACAAAGTCTTAGAGGATTTGTTGAGAGCATGTACACTGGACTTTGGATGCAACTGGGAAGACCACCTCCATCTAGCTGAATTCACATATAATAACAGTTACCAAAGCACCATAGGGATGGCACCATTTGAAGCCTTATATGGCAAGCCATGTTTATCACCTATATGCTGGGTAGAGGCTGGAGAAAGGGCTATTCTTGGACCTGAATATGTTAAAGAAACTACAGAGAAAATTGGGTTAATAAGAAAAAGAATAGCAGCAGCTCAAGATAGGCAAAAGAAATTTGCAGATAGGAAGAGAAAGCAAGTGGAATATGAAGTGGGAGACTTTGTTTTCATCAAGATTTCACCTATGAAGAAAGTCATGAGATTTGGCAAGCAAGGTAAGCTTACACCAAGGTATGTTGGACCCTATAAAATTCTGGAAAGAATTGGTTCATTGGCTTACAAATTAGAACTACCAGAGGAAATGAAAGCAATGCATAATGTTTTTCATGTGTCCCAACTTAGAAGATGGGTACATGATAAAGAAGACATTTTGGAAGAGCCTACCAAAATTCAAATAAATCCTGACTTGGTTTATGAAAAAGAACCGGTGGGGATTATAGCCAAGGAAGAAAAGAAATTAAGGAGCAAAACTTTGAAACTAGTTAAGATCCAGTGGAGTAGTGATCCTAATGACTGCACATGGGAGTTAGAGGATAAGATTAAAATGGATTATCCTAAGCTTTTTGCAAATTAAAAGGTAATAATTTTTTTTTTCTGGAAAAATTATTTGTTATGCATGGTTGATATGGTTGAATTTGTTTGCTTATGCATATGTTTGATAAGTTTTCAGAAAAGAAAATGATGCTTGTTATAAATGTTAGAAAATTGTGAGGACACAATTCCTAAAAGGAGGGGTGAATGTAATACCCCAAAATTTTATGAAAAATCATTTTTGTAAAATGATTTAATTTTTGAAATATTTAGATTTAAATATGGTGAAATTTCTGGAATAAATAGTGTGCAAGTATATGTGTGCACGTGCACACTGAAATGGCACAAGGAAGAACTCCAGATTTCTTGGATTTAAAACAAGAATTAAAAAGCAATACAAACATGATTTTGCAACATGGTTATTTGATTTCTGGAATTATATGGATCATCTTAGAAAATAAGAAAAGTAAGTTTTCCTTTAAATCAGTAAACAGATGTTTATTAAAACCCAGAAAAGAAAATTATACATATGTATATGTTATAAGGATTTGTAAACTTGTATACATATAGGTGCATATGTTTCTGAATTTAAAAAGAGGAATTTAAAATAAGCCTAGATAAGATATGTATACAAATTTACATTTTTAAATACTGAAAAGTACATATATAAGTAAGTGAAACCATATCATTAAAATGACATGAAATGTGATACAAGTCAATATGCTTGTGTAGGCAAAAATACCAAAGGGGATTTTCAGAAATAATTAAAATATAAAATAGGATAGTCACACTTTTAACATGACTAGGTGAGTGGCCATTTTCTAAAAAGTAAAAGAAAGAAAATGCAGCCTTTAATTTGGTTAATATGGCCGGGGTATTATGAATGAAAAATGCATGATGCTAGCCAGGACAGAAATGGAATTCTGTTTCAACAAAACCCTAGAGGAAAAATGCATATAAATAGGCAGTAGAATTGTCTTTACCCCAGGCTGCACAAAAATAAGAAAGAAGAAAAATATTGGAAGGAAGGAGAAAACACACAAACAAGAATTTTCTGGATTAATAAGAAGAAACATTTAGGTGAGTAATCTCACTGAGTTCATGGCATTAAGACCTGAGATGAGGCAGCCACTTTTTATTGCCATTTATATATATATTTCTGATTTTGATATATATGATTTCATCAATGCCTTTTTGGATGTCTTATTTTAAATCTGATATGATTTAATATGGATGATTTTGATGATCTTTTGATTGGTTGAGACATTTGTCTTTGGATGTGTATCATACTGTTTTATTTATACTCATAAATGTTGAAGTCTAGGATCTTAAAAATTATATAGAGAATACTCTCAACTGTTATAGATCTATGGCATGGAAACTATATAAAAATGATTGGAGCTGCATTATACTTGGTATAAGTGCTGAGGCTTGAAAAGGAAAATGTTAAGGGTGCAATAGAAATTTTCTAAGTGCTGAGCCCTTAATCAAATCAAAAAAAAAGAAACCCACAAGCTAAAATTATGATTGAACCAGATCTTGAATCTGAATCAATCATAAAGGCTTGCAGATCAATATAACATGCCATGCCTCTTTTTACAGTTGAAAATGTTCTTATATTTTACTAAGATCAAGACATATTGACCCCATTTAGGAAATAACTGTCTGCTTATTTCTGAGGAGAATTATGCTAGGAAAGATTATGGATGTTTCCATGTTTGTAGTGACATGTTCACTTAGCATATTTGATGATAGGGTTTAAGACAATACACTAGTAAATAAACTAGGGAAGGGGAGGCCAAGAAAGCTGCTGGAATGCTTGTCATATTTGAAGTATGCAAGTTGGCACATGGTTTGTTTAAGCCCTGAGATCTTTGTGCAATGATGTGAATTAGTTCATTGCAATGTGTCCCAGTGATTCCCTAATAGCAGATGAGGCAAGGACTTAAATTGAATTATACAACCTGTAAATGAAGAAATAGGAATATGGATATTTCTTAGGTTGAATGGTATGGAACCAAGATGATTCCAGTGAATGCAATTGTTGCAAATAGATAATTATGTTTGCATGATTATGTATGCAAGTGTAAGAATGATAAATGAATATATCATACCTGAATTAACTTAATTATACTATGTTAAAGTAATTGACTGCAGAAATTTGCTTAAATAACTAATTGGTGCTCTTATAATCTCTATTGCTTAATATCATGAATGAATTGATGTTACTCATACCAGATCATAGATCTGACCCTTGTTTGCTCATGGCATATGGGGTGTCTCATTTTAAAATGAGGCAGCCACTTATGCTCTTTCAGGTAACCCAGGCACTAAGTAAAAATGAAGTTATGGCTATTATGGAGGAGTGAATGAACATGCTAGCTAGTTTCAATAAGAGCTTAAATTGATTATATCTGCATGTATTTAGGAAAAATTTTATGTTTCTAAGATTTCCAGTCATGTATTGAATATTTTATGGTTAGTGATCAAGTTGCCCTTATGATCTGTAAAGTGTCAGATTAAAATTTGTTGTTCTGTTGAAATGGTTGTGTGTTAAGGTTTGATTTGTTTTTGAAGTAGTGTCTGAAATATAAACAAGAAAAATATGCTCAAGTATCAGCTATAAATAAAAATCTGGTAAGAAATATACAATTATGTGATAGCATAATTTATATATGTATTAGCTAATCTTGTGACATAATAGTGCACTGAGTTTTAGAACAAAATCTGGATTTAGCAAGAAGTAAACTTAAAAGGATTTTATTTTCTTTTTACTGAAATGCTTTGTAAATAAGTTTGAATTCATTTCTGAATTGTATTGAGAAAAGTAAAATGTTTTTCTAAAAGCTTCAGACAGAATGCAATGAAAGGTATCTCCATTGCTTTGAACTAGTGTAGCAGATACAGGATTCATGAGTTAACCAGCTTCAAATAAATGAAGTATTGGTTGATCATGATAGATTGTATTCTGAAAATAAAAATGCATTTCAAAGCTTAGTACATTTAGCAATTGTTTCACCCAGTTTTCTGGAAAATGAACAGAGATATTGACATGTACATGTATATCTGTGTACATGTTGATATTTGAGCAAAAAAATATAATTATAATTCCTAGAACAGCTATAGGAATGGGATTCAAAAATAGTAAAGTAAGAAGAATTGTTTTGTATGTTAGGTTATAGGCAAACATTAAATATATATGTACAAAGATAGGTAGGTATCAGATTTCAAACCATACAGAAAAAAAAATAAAAGAGAAGAAAAACAAAAATTGTGTTTGAACCGACCAGCATAGTACTCGAACTCGTGACCTCTTGTGTATAAGTTAGGCGCGTTTCCATTACGCCTAGATGTTGCTTGTGTTCACTTAGGATTCACTTTCTTATATACTGAATTTGATACTATCCAGACTTTAACACAATCATCTATATTAAAAGCTTGTTTACCACTGATTATTACTTGATCATTTCTTAATTCTAATGACAGACTAAAGTACATGTTTCCAGTGGATTTTATGGCCAAAAATCAGAATACAATAATTAATCTGAATTGCTAAAAATCTAAATCAAACAGAATGTTCTTGTACAAAAAAAAATAAAGTATATACTCTGAATTTAAACAAGAAGAACACATACATCTTCATATGTATGTGTATGTTATTAGATATACACTGATATATTTATATTGGTAAGTTATTTTGATCCTGGATATATTTTGTTTATTGGAGAAAGAAAATGACCCTGGGAAATATATTTGTAATGAATGATATATCTATATATCATCTCTTAGCAAAAAAAAAATCCTTATGAAATTAGGGTGGAAATAGGAGGGTCATTTCAGTGTATTTCGGAGTCCGGTGCGCGACGGAATCCACCGAATGCAAAGTGTAATGATTCGCCAAATTAGGTCCATTTGCAATTCTGTGTCCTCCATCTGGTTCAGCTTGCTGTGTTAATCATAGATATATCTTGTGTCCTTTTCTATTCGTCGGTTTAGACACCCAAAAGTCAAAAATATGAAAGGACGCAAGGATTCGGCGGTTACGTATTTGATTTCATTTTTCATTCGTTCTTTTACAATTTTTCTTCACTTTTTCCTGGTCCCTGTTTTCCTCTCGGGCTACACTCGTACCACACTTTTGGTTGCCGAAGCCACCATGCTTCAAACCCAATCAACCAATCCATCACGGATTAGCACCCCTCCACCAGTAGCCTAGGCCGGGCTCTTCACTTCTTCCCCTCCAGAGACACGCTCCGCTTCCACAAAGCCGAGCATCATCACCATGGCCTTGCTTCTCCCCGCGTGCTCACTTGCTACCAATAAAACTCTCCCCTGCTCCATCAGGCCGACCACTTCATGACCCTCACCTCACTTCGGTCACTGTGTTTCCATTCCCTTCCGCGAACCACATCCTCCAATGCCTCCTTCCTAGCCGAGCTCATCTGCTCCCTCAAATCTCCACTTGTCGGCCTCTTCCGTTCTTTGGTGTGTGTAACAGGTATATATATATATATATATATTACATGTCTACTACATATAGTACAAGGTGTGCGTTTGATATATATAGGGTTATTTTGATTTTTGTAATATATATAGATATATATATAGATATATATATATATATATATATGTTAGTTTGATATTATATTGGTTACTATAACATGCTAGTTTGTTGTAGTTATATATATTGGTATATATATGTATTTTGGCTATAGTTTATATATGTGTTTTGATTGTATAAGTTTAAAAACATATATGACTATATATATTAGTTTAGAGGAGTCACAGTATAGTTAATGGTGTAAGATATATATAGTAGTACATAGTTAAAGTGTTATATTTTAGGTTTAAAAATTTGTTTACAATAATGTATTTATATTAGTCTGCATATGTTCGAGAAGTTCAAATTGTATATATTATATATAGTTTATATGTTGCTAGGCATAAGTTTATATAATATATAGTTTATTAACTGTTACGTAAATATATACTATGTTGTATATACGTATTTGTAGTGTATATATAGAATACATATATCTTTGCGTGAATGCATTTATATGTAAATTTGCCTTTGTATAAAGGTGTCAGTTATTTGTTTATATATTATTTGTATATGGGTTTAGTTTATATATTATTATATTTATAGTTTGTGTATATATTGCTCAATTGATCTATTAGTAAAAAAAATATTAATAATATATATATATATATAATGGCAGTATTTTCATTGTTACAGCATGTATATATTAGGTACAGTATTATATATATATATATATCTATGTATATATTGGTAGAGTTTTTGAATAGAGATATATATATTATATGTTTAAATATAGTTATATCATTTAGTTGTTTAATCTGTCTGTAGCTTTTACTGCATATTTATAAATATAATATATACAGTATTATATATATTATATGGTAAATAGTAATATAATGGTTTTATAAAGGATTGATGTTAAAATCGTATGAGTTATATACGTTATACTTATATATATGTTATATACAGTCTGGTATTTCTTTGGTTACAGTTTTATATATTAGTACACATATTAAGTTTATGTAAGTGAAGTTATTATTTGTTATATATATATATATTGTGGATTCCAAGTATTTTACGTATGTAAGTTTGTGTATATGTAAATATATATATAGATTTATATGTATAGTTTTATATAAGTTATGATATAGACTTCTGATTTTTGTAAATGCTTAATTTTCCAAATATACTATAAAGATTTTTATTTTATCTTAATTTGAGTTAATGTTAAACTTTAATTATATATATATATATATCTGTTCTCATCAATTCCTTATCTATCAACTCTAGTCGTCGAACTCGAGTCCATCGTGTTTTGCTTCGAAATTCGTGCTTGGATCCGTAACTCACTCCATTGTCAAATCTTTCTAGCCTCGAAAGGTGAGCAATCACTCACGATTATGGTTCTTATATTTATTAAATTTGATTTCAATCGAAACGACAAATATGCTACTGTAGTTATTTTAAATTGTTATATATACAATTATCTATAAATGTTCACCTGTGGGATATGACACCATATCCTATTGTTTATATTATATTGTTATTGATGATATATATGCCTATTATATTATTTCCATATCTGTTATCACTCTGCAAGTTCCCTGTTAGTACAGAATTCCCTATGGGGTAAAATGATACATACCCGAACGATCTGTAGAATAGGAGAAAATCGTTATGGGTTGAAATGATAAACCCAAGTGATTTTCATTTGAACTGAAATTGGGATTGCGGGTTGAAATAATATATACTCGTATATATTTAAATTGCGGATTGAAATGATAAATATCAGTATCACTTGACCATAGGATAGAAAATTTTATACAAACACCATTGGTCTATATATAAATATTTTGAAATGATTTCTATGGTTTTCAAAGGAAATATATATGTGGTTTTATCTAATATTGAAATTATTTTATATATAAATATGTTTTAACATAAAGTAGATTTAATAATAAACTTAAATTAATAAAGTTTGATTTAATTAATATAATATGTTTAAGTATTATATTTTAAATAGATTTTCGATGATTTGTATAAGTTAAGGAAGATAAAGTCGAATTGATTGAAATTGTATTTAATTAAGAATTTCACTTAATTAAATCAATTTGAAATTTATTGAATTTGAGGTTTAAGATATGATTTTGTAACCTGATTTTTGATTTAAAGTGGTTAAGTGAATATTTCAAGTTTACAAAAATTTAAGGAAATATTTATATAATGTAATTTAAGGTTATTTAAATGATATTGGATTATTAAGTGAATAATTCAAAACTAAATAAAAATGAAGTTATGAGATATATATGAAATTATCAAATTTAGTTTTGAAATGTGGCATATTTAAAGCCTTGAAATCCTCTGAAATTGAAATGGTTTAAAAGTACAGTCAAATCTGTATTTGAAATCGGTATAATTTGAATTTGTTTATTTGGAAACTGAATTGAATTGAAATTGATAAATTGAGTGAATTAAATTTGAATTTGGACTTCGAGTTGATTCGAATCAACTTGTGAAATTTGAGGAAATTATAAATATTTTACTTTATAAATTATTTAATATATATACTATTTGATATAAAACTATTTTAATATAAAGCTATTTTAATATAAACTATTTTATTTTATAAACCATTTTATTTTATATACTATTATTAATATCTAAACTGTTTAAGTGGTGGAAGTTATGATTTCAAAGTTATGGTTTTCCAAAGAATTTTGATTTCGAAGTGTTTGGTTTCGAAAGTGTTGTAACTTTGAAAGTGCTATAATTTGGATATATATATATATATGTGTGTGTGTGTGTGTGTGTGTGTCCAAAATGGAAATGATATTTTGGTTTTGAAGTATAAATTATTTTCAAAGGACCACGGTGTTATAATAACATTTGGTTGTTAATAGCGTATATTTCTACATTGTAGATGGTTCCACGGATCCTTAGAGGATGGTTATCCCAAACATCCTTTAAGTTACTTGTATTTCGGTTGATATTTCACTTGAGTTGGATTTATTGATATAAGAATGTTAATCCTGACTCGAGTGTTTTGTGTTTTGCTTTACGCTCGTGTCAGACTGAGTGATACAGCATTTGAGACTCACCTTTGGAGTTTGGAGCTTCGCTTGGAGATCCAACTATCGATTCAGCTTTCAGATATTCAGTTGATTTCAATGTTGTATTCAGATTTGATTATTGTATCGAGACTCCCGTGTATTCGAGACTTTTGTTGTATTTTGTTTTACTCTATTATATATAAATGGTAGCTTCATGAACTACGATTCTCTTGTTTCCGCTGCATTCTGTTATAATACTATGTCTGTGATTCTGTGATTATTTTATTTACTGTATATGCTGAGTTTTGCCAAATATAAATTAACAGTCTGATATTTTGAGCAATTCAAGTCCGACATGTGCGGATGCGAATGGTTGAAAAAATCTGGATGTTACAGTTGGTATCAGAGCTCTGGTTTTAGGCAAACTTAGCATATGTAGTAGATTTAATTAAAGAATTACTTTCGTTCATGCTTGAATCTCTTCCTCTTTGATTCGATTTCCTTTGAATTTTGGAACGCTCCCACTTGTTCTGAAATCCATTCTTGTCTCCCCCTATTTGTATTCTTTTGATTCTGGAGCATCCCATAACTCCACTTCGAATGATCTCTATAAAAATCGGCGATCCCGCCAAATTTTGAATGATTTGTAACGGGGTGAAACTCCTTTACAATTGGCATTGATTCACCGGAGATTTCTATACCCTCGGCTTAGATGCTGTTATCTTTTGTTATGCTGAATTCTATCTCTGGCGATCGAATGTCGATTTGCCTTAGAATTCTACATCGATCATATTCCTAACGTCACGGTTGACCCGGTTCAGGTCGGCCGCGATTTATATAAGTATATCCATCTTCTATTTTGTAATTTAATTATCTCATCTTCGTTCGAGCCTATCTTCGAATCAGAATTCTATTTGATTAGAGTTCCTCTAATTTGAATCTCTATCTTTGTTTTGAAATCCATTCTTGAATCATCCCTTGAAAAATTGGGTTTGTTTGTATTTTAGAAATTGTTTATATATCGATATTATTATTTTAATGAGAATGATTATATTCTATATATAAAAGTGAAAATGTTTTTTATAAGGATTATATACCTTTTAAAACGAGAATTTAAAGTTTAAAAACGATTTGAGATTTTGAAAATTATATAAGGAATTGATTTATATAAAATTGATTTATAACTGAAGGGTTTTGAATTTTGAATTTGAGAAACTGAACCTCGGTATTTTAAAAATTGGTTTTAAGATTTTGAAACTATGTAGTAATACGATATGAAAGTATTTTCCGAATAAGAAATGTTTCAAATGACTTCAAATGAGTTCCAATGATTTCGAAGAAATTTCAAAGAAGTTTTCAAGAAAATAGAAGTCTAGAACTCACTTATGTCGCTGGAAAATAATTTCGGTGATGAGTGCACGCATCATCGACATTGATTTTCGAGTTTCAGAGTGGGGGAGAGGCCACTTTAGTAGCTTTGATATGCAATTGATTTTGTGAAACCAATTTTGGTTTCAAATTTAGAATTATGATTTGATATTCGAAAGATATATGTATATATATTTGAAACGATTTGAAGTGAGCCCGATGTTCAGTCCTCGAGTTTCGGATTTGATTTGGTATAACTCTATCTTTTGAAATTGATTTACTTATTGGTTGCTGATTTCCAACTCTTGGATTTGGAAATTTGATTTCTCCGACTATTTTGAATGTTCGAACACTTCTAAATCGAGGTTCAATTTTCAAAGCTAAGTAATTTCGAAAAGTATAAATTATTTGATAAAGTATATAAGTTTAGTTTTGTATGTTTAAGTATGAAGTAATATGATTTGAATAAGTTTGAAACAGTTTTGTTAAGTAAATGAATAAGACTATTTTGAATTATACTAATATGAAATTTAGTTTTGAAATGTTTTGAATAAAATTTAGTTTTAAATGTTTTTAACTTTGTAACGTTTTTATAAAACTATATGTATATATATAGAATAATAATAATTTTCAAAAGGTAAATTGGATCTTTCAAATAGAAATAAATAGTTTGAAGGTTTTAAAGGGATGGTTATAAACTTGGTAATCATTTTTGGGTATAAGTAATTTTGAGAAAAATATTTGGTTTCGAAAATAGATTGGAATTGAAAACCCAGTATTTATATGTTGATTTTGGAAATGAATTTGTTTGACTTAAATTATGTTGATTTGGAAACTAGGATTATTTTCTAAACCTATTATTTTGGAAACTTTGAAACTGAAGATATTTAATTTAGAAGAAATAATTTGGTGAAATCGTATATGATTTTGAAACTAAACTGATATTGAAACAAATTGAAATTGAGGACCTTATTTTACTAAATACTTGATTTGGGAGTTATCGAACTTATATAAAATTGATTTGTATAAGTATGATGTTGATTAGAAAACTGTTTATTTGGAAAGGTACTCAATTTGAAAAGTGAAATCTTATATAATCGAAGTCTATACAAGTGTGATTTGATATACTATTGATTTGGAAAGTATTCGATTTGAAAATGAAATCTTATATATAATGGAATTTATATAAGTATGATATTTGAAATTGATTTGAAAAGGTACTATATGATACATATTTTCACTACGCCATAGATGACCTATCGCAACAAAAATACAAGGTGTTGCTAACTACAATGTAACGATAGGTATGCTGATTATTGTCTATTATAACACACGCTTCAAGGTGTTAGCATAGGTATCAACAAGATGTTGCAATAGCTATAGTTGTATTCAAATTAAAAAATTAATAAAATTAGCAATCCACGTGAATACGATCCAACGGTCTACATTTAATCCAATTGTTAATATGGATCACCGATCCAAAGGTCTATTGCAACATTAGCTTCAGGATGTTAGTATAGATATCAACATATGTTGCAGTAGCTATAGACTTATAAAAATATTATAAAAAATGAGCGGGCTGAAAAAAGAACGCGGGAATCAGGAAGAAAGCGGCAAAACTTAACAAAAAATATCAAGGGTTTCAGTTAAACACTTAACAAAATAACACTCCGCCGCTCAACCTCTCAAACACTCAGCCTCACAAACGCTCAAACACTCTCAATCGCTGTTTCAATTAGGGCTAAAAGTTCAAGTTTGCAAGCTTAATCGGGGTTCGATTAGGGCAAGTTCGAGTTCAAGTTCAATTAGGGCTTTGGTGTTTCAATTAGGTCTTCAATTAGGGTTCGTTTGGGATTCGAATTTCAGTTAGGGCTTCGATTTAATCTTCTGCTTAAGGTATTACTCTATATATATATTTTAAGTTTTTCCTGATTTGATTGTTGTGTTGCCTAATTTACTGATTTACTTGTGAGTTAAGGTGTAATCATATTCCTGATTAGTTCAAAATTTACCGATTTATATATCTCATTAAGATGCTTCTGAGTTGTATCAGTGATGCTGCATATTCTTGTAGGTATAGATATTGTACAACGCCTGTAATTAATGTTGGATTCGTGAGGTATCAAGGGTGGAAAGTGATGTGTCTATGGATCCAAGCTGTCAACTACAACTAGTAAGCTTTTAATTCGTTTTCCCTTTAATTTCATGAAAATACTATGTGATTAAAAGAAAAGTTCTATGTCTAGTTTCTTCCAGATTAGCAATCTTTTAAGTGAAGAGCCACTATATTTGACATTTTCTTTTTATTGAGGGAGAATAAAATAAACTTAATAGTAAGCCCAAAGCTAATCATTGGCATTGCATATGATTATAATCAAGTGTGAAGTTTTATGACACACTTTTATAAGAGTTTATTATGAACAATATATGGTCTCTTTAGGTGTCAAAAGTTATATATTGATATACTTGTAAGCAAGCAATCTCATGTATCAAGAAACAAAACAAGCTAATCTACAAATAATGTTGAAATAAAATTCGATATCACACTACAACATAATAAAAAACTAAACCGACTTGGACTTGCCAATAATAAGATCACTCTGTCCACATGCTGCATCTTGCTATCCAAATCCAATATGACGGAAGCATCAACAGGTGATGGACAAGTAGTTGATATCCTTGTGAAATATGGGATCAATAAGCTGACATAGTGTGAGTAGGTGTATCCAAGACATCATCATTTAAAGCATGGCATTTAACACTTACGTTCTAGGTAATCTATTACACAAGTCGCGCTGAATTCATCAGCCATATATGATGAAATTGTTGAGAAATAGGGATGGAATTTGATAAGAACATAGTGGATTTCAGCATAACTTAGGAAAATAAAAAGGACAGACCCGTGAAATCCAAGGATTTCTAAAGGGAAGGCGAGGCATGGTTTCGAGTGTGTACTGACAAATCAACTAAAATAAGTCCAATTTTTTATCATGTATATTAACCCTCTATGAACAACATTATACATGCAAGTATACACGTCTCTTCATAATTAATGTATAACTCATTTCACATAAAGAATGATTAAACGTTAATCCTAAAAGGGTCCAGGACTAGCTGTGAATCACAACCACTGAAGGCAAAGTGGTTACATGACGTTGTTTTATCGAACAAAATCTAATCAGCCTTGACTACGGTGTTGCTTGGTATGCTCTGTACCTTAAAAAGTATAGTGAACAAAAAGAACTATTATGGCAATATACCTTAAAAAGTAAACATGTTGTTTATAACCAAGCTAATTTTATTCTATAGTGCAGTGTGATGAACTATCATAAAAAATTACAAACGACGAAATGACATATAAAGATATCATATTGTAGCTGAAATCAATAATGGTAAGTATCATGTAAGATGGTCTGGTCTAGCCTGTTGAAGGCACATATGTCATTGTTAATAAAGCCATTGCTATTTACATGAATTTTATGAAAATAGAGATTGTAAAGCACTAGCTAAAGAATTAATGGTTCCCTTTCAGGGCTTATCGGAATACAAGATCATTGGGATCATTTTTTGTACATTAAAATAGGAGTATTGTGAATTTAAGGATTAATTGCACTTATTTGTATTGCTAATTTAAGAACTAATAGCACATATTCCTCTTTGATCCTTGACAACGTGGTTACAATGTTCCATGATAGTTGTTATAATTAAGACATGTATTAATCCACAAAGTAGCTCTGCTTTGTAAATGTTTTTATTGATCATTATGTGAATATAACCATGATGGTAATAATTGCTCAGTTACACATAAGTTTGATTGTCAATTGAGTTACATCTATGCATTTTGGTATGTTTTGCCTACATGAAAATTGTTGATTATAAGCTAAAATGGCAAAATTAGTATATGGTCAAAATTCACATATTGCTAATGATGCCTTTAAATGTGCATGAAAATCTATTGCCTCTAAAATTGTATCCGATGAATTCTTTCCTACTGCTCAGGAATTAAAAGATGACCCACTTAGCTATATCGATCTTGTATTAGAACAAGTAGTTGGGATTACAAATGACAAAGAACCACCTGATTTGCAACACTTGGTAGAAGACAATTGAAAATATTTAAAGCATAAATCCAATAAATATGTTGGTACCTCTAGCTCAACTGCTCCTCCTCAAAGAAATATAGGGAGCTAAAAAATTCCTATTTGTTGGAATGTGAGGGGAATGAATACTGATTCTAAGATGAACCAGGTATTCAGATTCCTCTTATCCAATAAACCTACTTTTGTGAGATTGTTGGAAAGCAAGCTATTTGACTAACGTATGCAACAATTTATATTAAAATTCCTTCAAACCTGGGCATACAAGATCCTGAAAATCCATTGATATGATGATACGACAATGATATGGTTGGTCTGCCTTGCAATATTGCAACAGCTCCTGCACATGCCTTTACATTATAACGACTTTAGAAGTTAATACTGGTAGTAGATGCATGTGTTATAATCTCTTGCCTTTTAATTTTTTTAACCATATTACAAACCTACCATGTTAGTAAAATATATACTAATCATGAGCTAATCCGTTAATTTCAGGAGTTCTAATATCTAAATGACCAATTATATAACTGGACAAACTAGCAATAGACATTGAGTCATGGGCATTTTCATTTGCCATGTTGAATTTGACTTACCTAATTGAAGTTTCTTTAGCAAAATTATCATATAGGACTAGGACACATAAGCTATAAATTAAATACTATACAAGATTCATTTCAGTATACTAATGCTAGAGTGCATAACTGATATGACATGGCATTGTAGTTTCTATAAAATCGAGAATTAATTAGTTGTAGTCTCAGGTACAGGTAGAAGTTGTGGCCATCTAGTTAAAAAATCTATGTTCTTGGTAACTCTGCCTCTAATTATTATGTGTGATTGAGTTGGTCCTCACCATCTTCATTTTTTGTCTGTAAGTTGGGCTTTGAACTATGGTCGGAATTTTGCATGGGCTATGCAGTTTTTGTGATTTGATTCTATGGTACCTCATCCGTATTTGGAGAAAATTACATTTTGTGATATTATTTTTAATATTACTTGAAAAAGGATAAATTTTTAACTAAATTAGCAAATGTATTGACATATACAGTTTTCAGAAAGGTTGTGTAGGAGAAATATTTCTCCTTATCTGAGATTTGTTTGTAGCATTATGTATGTTACTCATAATTATAAACTATCATGGTTATATTCTCGTTAACTAACTGGATGTATTGATATGTGAATTCTTCATTCTTGCCGCATTAAAAATTATCAAAAATGACAGGTTTGATAAATCCCTATTTTTTACAAGATTTTCTTCTGAAGTAATTTTGTCATACTAGCATGCTTAGATGTTTATGCTTACATATCTCTTTTGCTCGCATCTTATCACAGTATCTTTACTTTGTTTAGCAAAACGAAGCATAAAAATGCTTAGTACAAGGAACTTCTGATGAGGTAAGTCCACAAGTATAGTTAAATAACACGCATTATTTTTTTTCTGCATGTGATATTGTTTCTTCTCGTATTTATCTTTTTCTATTATTTATCTTTAGACATTTTAGATCTACAGTGTTTATTTATAGAACTACATATGCCTATTTCCAGTTTTGAAGATTGACTGATCCAATCTATAAGGTTTTTGCTCTAAATTTTGCCTTTATGGTTAGTTAAAATGTTTACTTTCAGTTTTAATTGATAACTTACCTCTGTTTACTATATAGATTTGTTACTGGAATGCAGGTAGTAGATTTACATAAAGAAGATTTATTGCCCAATCCTTTGAGACACTTTAACAAAGTAAGTATTAGATCTCCTTCAGTAGTCCAATGCATGTATGGTACTGGCACCGGAGTGATGAAACTGGCACTGGAGCCACTAGAGGCACTGATGGTACTGGTGGCTCGGAAGCATGAAATTTGGAGGCTCGCAAAGATGAATTCACGTGTAGTATGTAGAATTTAATTAGTATGTACTGGCTGTTAATATGAATGCACTGGCTATGTTTGTTATTTTGTACTTGACTAAAACTTGTGTTGATGGCTGTTATGTTTTAAGTATGTTTGTTATTTTGTACTTGACTAAAACTTGTGTTGCTGGCTGTTATGAAACGACTTGTTGTTTGGCTGTTATGAAATGAATAGCTCTTTGGCTACTATGAAATGCAGTGTAATGTTGCAGTAGTATGATGTTGCAGTACATTTCCAATTTAAATTGCAAAAAGTGTTGCCGTAGATATGATATAATGTTGCAGTATGTGATGTTAAATGTGGTAATAAACTGGAAAAGTGTTGCCATTTTATTGGTAAAAGTGTTACCATAGATTAATGAATGTGGGCCCCACAAAACGGTTCCGTTAAGTTGGTTAACAGAATTAGTGGGCCCCACATGTTGGGGCCCAGATTGTGGGACCCACTTTTTAGTAAATTTAGTACCTGTGGCAACAACAGAACCGATGTTGCCTTAGGATCACAAAGATGTTGCATTTGAGTCTGCGGCAACGCGGCAAAATGCAACACCGAGAAAGTGTTGCCTTAGCTCGTTTTTGGCCTCCAGCAACATTATTTGGCACTTTCTGCATCACTTCTTGTGTGTTGCAGTATGCAATCTATGGCGTAGTGTTTCGTAGTAAAGATATGGAAAGTGCCTTCTGCTAGATATCCTATTTGTGGCCACATTTAGGATTTATTCTATCGATATTATTCTCTCTGATTTGGGTTTTTCGGATATGATACTCGAGTGTTGTAACGACCCTGAATTTTGACCAAATTAAATTGAGAATATTTAATTAATTTTAAATATTTGAACGATAATTTAATTTGAATCCCCGATCTAATTTTGAAATCTGCGATTACACTTTAAAATTTAATCGATTGATAGTCGAATAAAAATTTGAATCTCCAAATTTAAGCTGAAGAGAAATATTTCAAGAGCTTTTAAAATTTATATCGATGATACTGAAGATAATAGAAGCTTCAGAATCGAGTTTGAAAACGATTTGTTCAGTTTTGAATTTATATCGTTTAAATTGAATTTTAAAAATAGCCGTCCGAGGCGCAGTCTCGGAATTCGACGAAACCAGTTCCATTGGGTCCGTAATATTGTATTATTATCGGATTTCAAATTTCGTAGCATTTGGAGTTGTTATGTGGCCGTACGGCGAATAAACGCATAGAAATTAAATTGAATTCAATTTAGATTTTTAAATTTAAAACCTTGCCGACATACACACGTTCATCTCCTTCAATCACGCAAAGAATCACGTAAAGAAATCGTGCACCCATACCTCGTTCGATTTTAAGTACCTCGTTCCCATCCCTTTCAGTTCAAAAATCAAAAATTCGCTCCTCTCTGTTAATTAAAATCACGAACGAGAAAGCAAAAGAAATGGCCGTTCAAATGAATGTTCATTCATTCGAAAATCAAAAATCAAGGCCAGAGCCTTCCTTCTCAAAACAATTGCCTCCCTCAAATTTAATCGACAGCTCCTAGATTTAAATCGCGAGCTCGTATGGGGGTCGCGAATATAGGCGAACGCGCGCTCGAGTGGGAGTGGATGGTCAGGCGGCGGCAAGTGAAGACGGCGTCGCTGGGCTCGTATTCAAGAGGAAGAAGCGCTCGCGAGCACGAGGCGTTGGCGAAATCGAGGCAGTGGATTTGACAATACAGCATAGGGGTTCGCGATGACTGGAGGAGCTCGCGAGCGAAGAGGGACGTAGGCGATGTCGAGGCCAAAGTCGAGTAGCAGTGCGGCGAAACGAAGTCAGGCGAAGTCGAAGTCGCGGTGGCGGTCGTTCGATTTGGGTGGTTTCAATTTGGAAGCTGTTCGATTAGCTTGGGTTCTCTGATTCAGTAAGACATTTATTTTAAAATTCTTTTGTTAAATATATATATAGATAGATATATATGGATGTACAGTAAAGCAGAAAAGCTTGTATAAGATTTGGAAAAAAAAAATGGGGATTTTAGAATGTTGGAAGTTATAGATTAGATTTTTAACAGATTTATTTTCTAAATTTATTTTTGTACAAAGATTTGATTTTTGTCTATATAAATTAATTTTCTAAGGGTGGGTTTCAAAGGAAAATAAATAAGCATCCATATATTTTGATTTGCTAAGTTATGAAGAAAATAAAATAAATATTTAGTGGTTAGTTTATTTTATTTATCTATTCAGTCGTTTTAACTACTAAAAATAATTTATTAAAATGGAATTCGTTTAAATTTAAAAGTATTAGCTTAAAATTAAAATTTGTAACTCGGTTTTATCCGGATATTAATGAACTGTATAAATTATTTATACAAGGTTAAAGTCGAGAAAAACGAAAGAAGAATTGGAATGGATTGCAAAATAAAAAGCTAAGGTGAGATTTTCTCACTCGAAGGAAAATTTTATTTTGCAGTTATTGATTTGTTTGATGATTGGATGTGCTATTAGATGTAATAGGATATATCTATATATATAGCAATATATACATATTGGCATATGTATATATTGGATTGATGATTTCCCGCCTCGTATAGCGGATGAGACCCTATTGCGCCGTTAGTAAGCGGATTTTTATAAAACCCATATACCGCGATAATTCCGTACTGGAGCGGAATTGGTATTGTGCTAACGTCTTTGGATGCAGGGAAACAGGTTGGAGGGATCCAACTGGACCCCTCACATTGATTGAATTTATTTCTACTGTGATGTGATAATCTGTGAATGATTATAGTGATGCTATTAATCATATTGATATTTGGAAATTGTTTGAAAGCTAAAATTTAGTTGAATGAATGTTTGACATCATTGGATTCCAAAGATAAACGAAATTGAATTTTTTTGAAATTCAAGTAGAAAATTTCTAAGTGAATCAAATTTTGAAATTGAAGAAATTTTGAAGAAAGGAATTTTTAAAGTATAAAAAGTAAATTTTTATAATCGTATTGAATAAATTCCAGAATAAAGTGAAAATGCTAAATAAATGGATTTCATAAAACAGTGATTATAAATTGAAGAATTCAATTTAAATTTGGATTTTTAAATAAATTGAAAAGAGATAAAGAAATATATTTTCTTTAAAGGAATTTATTTAAAAAGAAATAAGTGGGAAGTCCAAATAGAAATTTAATTGGCAAATTGAAACGAATTTGGAAAATCGATATGAAATTTATAGATGTATAAATTGTAAAGTAAAAAGAATGAAATTTATAGATTTATAAACTGTGAAGTTAAAATGAATGAAATTGTAGAATGGAAGATTTATAAGAAATTAACTTATAAAACTGGATTTTTGCCTTTAAAGGGAGTATTGATCGAACTTGTTAATAAAGGGGATTTATAAATCCAAGTTATTGTGAAATATAAGGTTGAATTTATAAACGTTGTTTTATAAATCTGAAATCACTTATTTTAAATAAGTGTATTATAGAAATTAATAAAAGGAGATTTATAAACCGAAGTTGTTATAAAACAGAAATGGAATTTATAAGCGTGTTTTATAAATTCGAAATAAATTGAATTTGATGAATTAAATAGTGAAATGTGATTAGTGAAATATATTCACGATTTTGGACAGTGAATATATTATTAAGTAAAATGGATATTGTTTGGGAAAGCGATATTATAAAATGAAGTTAATTGTTTTAAAGATGTTTTAAAATATATTGACTATCGAAATCATAGATTTCAACATTTATTGTTGAAATAGACGTTTTCGAGAAATATAAGGAAATGGTGGACTATAACACTGTTGTTATAGTAAATGATTTCCGAAAGGAAATGTTTTTAATGTAGTATTGGGATTTATATATCTATCTAAATCCGAATCCCTATACTAGTGATTTTGAGTCGTCGTAACGATGTTTTACGTAACATTCGTTTTGACTCAAATTGATGTTGTTATAGTAATGTTTTCCTTAAAGAATGAAATATATACTTAACATTGATTTAAGTATATCGAATATTTTCAAATGTTGAAAATAAAAGATTTGTGAAACACTTATTATTAAATAAGTATGGAAATGTTTTTCCAATATAAAATGAACTGTTTTGAGATTTTATCTTCAAAGATAAAATGAAATGTGAATATTTGAAATTTGTTTTCAAATGGTTAAAGTGTGGAAATTTTATATCTAGTAAAAGATATTTTTGAAGAATAAATAATTTGGAAAATTATTTGGAATCTGATGATGTCGCGCATCTTTATTGATAGTTAAATAACCGACTATCAATAATTACCCTGAATGGTATTTGTTGTGAATTGGATGAATTTGAATGCCACACTTATTTTTAAATAAGCGCTCACTATTCGGGTTAACCGGGAAAGGACCATGGGGTCGTATAACCCATTCCGAATATGTGATACGTCGTTATGAATTGCATTCGAAGACCGGTGTTGAAGACCGGATATTTTTGAAAACGGAAGGATTACCGTCGAGTTACTCTACATCGGCTGATCTCCGATTTAGAGGTTTTATCACCCTTAGTGACGGGAAGTCCGGACGTGATTAGAAATTTATCCGGAAATGCAAGGGCTCCGTGAGAAGTGCCTTCGGTTCTGTTCGATCCCGGAATAGACTTGTATGGATTGTGTGTCCGACGTTACAATTTGAGATATAAAGCTGATTTCTTTCAAATACATTTCTGTTGGTGGCGGAGAATTTATTCTCTTAGCTTAACACCCTTCTCTGAGACGTACGAGCTCAGAGGTTATGTAGTTGAAATTTATCAGCGATATATCCCAATTTGGTAACGTGGCATACTGAGTGTTGCTGTGAAATGATCAGTGTTTGATCATTTGTGATATGATCATTTGTTTGATCTTATATCTTTGTGATCATAGGTTGATCATTTTGTTTGACCCGAAGCAGGGCTTTTTGAGAAAGCGTAGCTTTGTGGACGAGACTTCGTCGAGCCTCACACCCCGGAAATGGTCGAAACAGGAAGGATGCGGCAAGGTTCTAGGGAGTAGCGCCCCTTAGTGTATGTCATTCCTTCTGGATAAAGGTGGTATCATGGTATGGAGCCCAGATACTTAACCTCTGTGGTTACTGCATTATTATTATCTATGTGGTTTGTTGCGAATCGGGGATCCTTGGGAAGATCGGTGACGATCGGGGGATGGCATACGCGTGTCAGTAGTTACCTATTTTTGCAGAGGTAACCCGGCCTTGTGTTGGCAGAGATCCGGTTAGGTTCTCGGGTCGTCTATTCCAGGGACGTACCCATCGTGGATAGGAAGTTCCTTAGCCTAGCCATTTGTTGGAAATCCAAAGAAACAATACGAGCCTTTACGATTTCAATTGTATAACCTGTCTCCTCAGGAGGCAGCTATAGCAGGCATAATATAATGGTACCTATGCTGGCTAAGATTTATATTCTACTTTCGAAATGTTTTCCACTATGCACTAATAATAATATCAAAAATGATTTGATTTTGCGTAGTAAGCATCTTTGACTAACATAAGAAGAAATCTCCTCCAAGTCTGCGTTTGCATTGTGTGTGTGGCAGGAGGTCTTATGGTAGTTTCATTTTCCAAAAGCATGGCGAATTGACATTAAAAGTTTTCCTGTTGTTTATTTTAAAGAATAACTTTTTTACGATCTCACACCAGTCACCATGACTCACTCGGAGTTTATTGTTCCCTTCTAAACTCTGGGTGCCCACAAATTTCCACACGGGCAGCCTAGAGTTATGTTATCAGGATATTCTGGATATTCTGGAGCTTTGGAGATAAGCTGGATGGCGAGACGTAGTATTTGTATCCGCTGTGTATTCTGTATGGGGACAAGTTTATATAACTGTCCATTGATGTGCTGTGTTGTATTGAGTTGTATATTGACTCTGATGATTGATGTATGTATAAACTGATATAGCTCTTTGTTTTAAAAGACTAGTGTTTATTTATTATATATTGTTCCGCTGCGATGTGTAAGATTCTGATATTGTTTTTCTGTTCTGCTCTTGTTCTCTGTTGTTTCTTCTTCCTCTTTTCTTCTTTTCTTCTTCTTCTACCTATTTCTTCTTTCTAAAACCCTCACTATTGGAGTTTCCGGCACTCGATTGCTCGGCAGTCGATAAAGTGAGTATCGATGTCGAATTTTCGAAAGTCGAAAAATCCCGTACGTGACAGCGTGGTATCAGAGCATATGGTTAAGCGACAACCCTGCTCTGTTGGGTGTTACTCATTAGAGATAGAGTCAGTAGTACTCTAGAATGAGTTTGAGTGTAATAATAGATACGAGTGCGTATTTGTTAGTGAATATAAAAATTGTTTTGTATTGTGATGATTGGTTTATTGAGTGGTATATGAACCTTCGTCGGCACAGTCTTGCAAAACTGTATCGAAGGGGTTTCTAAACGCTCGAATAGAACAGTTCGGCACAGTATTGTTTTAAAATATGGTGAAGGAAATAATTTCGCCCAAAACTATTTTTGTATAAAAAAAAAGAAATGTTTTTCTGTAAATTATTACAGTATATGGTTGCATGGTTGTTAGGAAAGTGATGATATTGAAATGTTATCATTACTATTGAAACTGAATAAGAAACTGAAATCGAAACTCCAAAGTTAAGAAATAAATTCACATACAAATGAAATTTAAGAATATAAATTATAAATGTGATTTATAAATAAAAACGGAATTCCAGAGAAGTTTTTGGAAAGGTTTTGAAAAAAATCTGAGAATTTTGGAGATTTGAGAAGTTTAAATTTCTTTTTGATTTGAAAATGAATTTCAAAGGTTTTGAAAAGTATTTTGAAGTAATGAAAAGCTCTAAACTCTTTTAGGTCGCTGGAAAATAACTTCGGTAATGACTGCAGCATTATCGATGTTCATTTTCGGGTTTCCAAAAGAGGAATTGCTGCCGATTGTTTTAAATGAAAGTCGTTGGAAAAATTTGGGTTATGTTTTAGAAATTCAAGGATAATTTGATTTGTTTTCAAAAATGGCTTTGAAATGTTGGTAAACTCTGGAATTTTATTCAAAATATTTATTGGATTAATAAATGAATTGATAACTTGTATAATTCGAATTTTGATAGAATAAATTTAACTTAAAGAATGGAGTTAAATTAAAGAAAGTATAAGTGCATAAATTTGAATAAATGAAAGTGAAATTGAAAGGTTGAAAAGACTTTGGAATACTATATAAAAATATTTATGAAATATTATGAAATTGATAACTTATAAAATATTGAGATCTGATTGGAATGAAATTCAAATTGTAAATGAATTTATAACTTGGAATAGAATTCAAGAAGTTAATTGAAAATTTAAAATTCAATAATGGAATGAAATTAGTAAGGTGAATGTATCAATGATCTTATAAATCGAAATGTAAGTAAGTCGAAGACTTATAGAATATTTGAAATTTGATTTGGAAATCAGATTCGAATTGGAAATGAAAGAATTAGTAAATAAGTTTCAGAATGAATAAATAAATTTGAATTTGTAAATAAGTTGATAACTTATAAAAGATTTGAAAATGAATAGAACTGAAATTGAATTTGATTTGTGAAGTATTAAACTAAAATTTGTAAGTGAAGCTTATTAAATGAAGTGAATAAGATTAAAACTGAATGTTAAATTTCTTTTGAATTTGGTAGTAAATGAAGTTGAAACCGAATGAAAATATGAAATGCAAATTAAATTGAATGGAATCAATTGCCAATGAAGTGAACTAAAGATAATTGATAAATTCAATATTCAGAATAGAAGATAAAATTGAATTCAAATGGAATTTTGAAATGAAAAGTTGAATGGAAATATATGTAACTTCAATAGTGAAGTAAAGATGATATAAGCAGTTTATATTGAAAATTTTGTAATCAAATTTGCAAAATGATTTGAATGTTGTAACTAGATATCATGGCTAGTAGATATACAGGTATAAAGGAATTGGAATTTTGATTTCAAAGATAAATTTGAATTGCTCGAAAAAGGTACGTATTTTAATTTCTATATGAATTTTTGATGATTTCTCTCTAGCCGCTTGGCTTTTTCTTTTTCTTTTTGAAATCTGAGAGTCCGTAGGGACGTTTTGTAGTCGTACCGTATTAGTCGCGCAAAGGAGACGCTGGCGAAATTTTTCGGAAATTTAGGGCGTTAGAAAATTTTTGAGAAATTTTGAAAGTTTAAAATTTGAATTTAAACTTAAATTTGAATTGTTAAGTAAACAATGCTGCTGAAACTTATAATTAAAGTTAGAAATTTAGTTGAATTAATAACGAATCTCTAGTAGAGAGATTTGTTTTGAAAATTTGATAAAACTATTAAATGTTGGAAAAAGAGTAGACGAGTTAAGGACCATTTTTCCTAACTTGTAATTTCGAGGACGAAATTCTTTTAAGGGGTGAAGTCTGTAACGACCCTGAATTTTGACCAAATTAAATTGAGAATATTTAATTAATTTTAAATATTTGAACGATAATTTAATTTGAATCCCCGATCTAATTTTGAAATCTGCGATTACACTTTAAAATTTAATCGATTGATAGTCGAATAAAAATTTGAATCTCCAAATTTAAGCTGAAGAGAAATATTTCAAGAGCTTTTAAAATTTATATCGATGATACTGAAGATAATAGAAGCTTCAGAATCGAGTTTGAAAACGATTTGTTCAGTTTTGAATTTATATCGTTTATATTGAATTTTAAAAATAGCCGTCCGAGGCGCAGTCTCGGGAATTCGACGAAACCAGTTCCATTGGGTCCGTAATATTGTATTATTATCGGATTTCAAATTTCGTAGCATTTGGAGTTGTTATGTGGCCGTACGGCGAATAAACGCATAGAAATTAAATTGAATTCAATTTAGATTTTTAAATTTAAAACCTTGCCGACATACACACGTTCATCTCCTTCAATCACGCAAAGAATCACGTAAAGAAATCGTGCACCCATACCTCGTTCGATTTTAAGTACCTCGTTCCCATCCCTTTCAGTTCAAAAATCAAAAATTCGCTCCTTTCTGTTAATTAAAATCACGAACGAGAAAGCAAAAGAAATGGCCGTTCAAATGAATGTTCATTCATTCGAAAATCAAAAATCAAGGCCAGAGCCTTCCTTCTCAAAACAATTGCCTCCCTCAAATTTAATCGACAGCTCCTAGATTTAAATCGCGAGCTCGTATGGGGGTCGCGAATATAGGCGAACGCGCGCTCGAGTGGGAGTGGATGGTCAGGCGGCGGCAAGTGAAGACGGCGTCGCTGGGCTCGTATTCAAGAGGAAGAAGCGCTCGCGAGCACGAGGCGTTGGCGAAATCGAGGCAGTGGATTCGACAATACGGCATAGGGGTTCGCGATGACTGGAGGAGCTCGCGAGCGAAGAGGGACGTAGGCGATGTCGAGGCCAAAGTCGAGTAACAGTGCGGCAAAACGAAGTCAGGCGAAGTCGAAGTCGCGGTGGCGGTCGTTCGATTTGGGTGGTTTCAATTTGGAAGTTGTTCGATTAGCTTGGGTTCTCTGATTCAGTAAGACATTTATTTTAAAATTCTTTTGTTAAATATATATATAGATAGATATATATGGATGTACAGTAAAGCAGAAAAGCTTGTATAAGATTTGGAAAAAAAATAGGGATTTTAGAATGTTGGAAGTTATAGATTAGATTTTTAACAGATTTATTTTCTAAATTTATTTTTGTACAAAGATTTGATTTTTGTCTATATAAATTAATTTTCTAAGGGTGGGTTTCAAAGGAAAATAAATAAGCATCCATATATTTTGATTTGCTAAGTTATGAAGAAAATAAAATAAATGTTTAGTGGTTAGTTTATTTTATTTATCTATTCAGTCGTTTTAACTACTAAAAATAATTTATTAAAATGGAATTCGTTTAAATTTAAAAGTATTAGCTTAAAATTAAAATTGGTAACTCGGTTTTATCCGAATATTAATGAACTGTATAAATTATTTATACAAGGTTAAAGTCGAGAAAAACGAAAGAAGAATTGGAATGGATTGCAAAATAAAAAGCTAAGGTGAGATTTTCTCACTCGAAGGAAAATTTTATTTTGCAGTTATTGATTTGTTTGATGATTGGATGTGCTATTAGATATAATAGGATATATCTATATATATAGCAATATATACATATTGGCATATGTATATATTGGATTGATGATTTCCCGCCTCGTATAGCGGATGAGACCCTATTGCGCCGTTAGTAAGCGGATTTTTATAAAACCCATATACCGCGATAATTCCGTACTGGAGCGGAATTGGTATTGTGCTAACGTCTTTGGATGCAGGGAAACAGGTTGGAGGGATCCAACTGGACCCCTCACATTGATTGAATTTATTTCTACTGTGATGTGATAATCTGTGAATGATTATAGTGATGCTATTAATCATATTGATATTTGGAAATTGTTTGAAAGCTAAAATTTAGTTGAATGAATGTTTGACGTCATTGGATTCCAAAGATAAACGAAATTGAATTTTTTTGAAATTCAAGTAGAAAATTTCTAAGTGAATCAAATTTTGAAATTGAAGAAATTTTGAAGAAAGGAATTTTTAAAGTATAAAAAGTAAATTTTTATAATCGTATTGAATAAATTCCAGAATAAAGTGAAAATGCTAAATAAATGGATTTCATAAAACAGTGATTGTAAATTGAAGAATTCAATTTAAATTTGGATTTTTAAATAAATTGAAAAGAGATAAAGAAATATATTTTCTTTAAAGGAATTTATTTAAAAAGAAATAAGTGGGAAGTCCAAATAGAAATTTAATTGGCAAATTGAAACGAATTTGGAAAATCGATATGAAATTTATAGATGTATAAATTGTAAAGTAAAAAGAATGAAATTTATAGATTTATAAACTGTGAAGTTAAAATGAATGAACTTGTAGAATGGAAGATTTATAAGAAATTAACTTATAAAACTGGATTTTTGCCTTTAAAGGGAGTATTGATCGAACTTGTTAATAAAGGGGATTTATAAATCCAAGTTATTGTGAAATATAAGGTTGAATTTATAAACGTTGTTTTATAAATCTGAAATCACTTATTTTAAATAAGTGTATTATAGAAATTAATAAAAGGAGATTTATAAACCGAAGTTGTTATAAAACATAAATGGAATTTATAAGCGTGTTTTATAAATTCGAAATAAATTGAATTTGATGAATTAAATAGTGAAATGTGATTAGTGAAATATATTCACGATTTTGGACAGTGAATATATTGTTAAGTAAAATGGATATTGTTTGGGAAAGCGATATTATAAAATGAAGTTAATTGTTTTAAAGATGTTTTAAAATATATTGACTATCGAAATCATAGATTTCAACATTTATTGTTGAAATAGACGTTTTCGAGAAATATAAGGAAATGGTGGACTATAACACTGTTGTTATAGTAAATGATTTCCGAAAGGAAATGTTTTTAATGTAGTATTGGGATTTATATATCTATCTAAATCCGAATCCCTATACTAGTGATTTTGAGTCGTCGTAACGATGTTTTACGTAACATTCATTTTGACTCAAATTGATGTTGTTATAGTAATGTTTTCCTTAAAGAATGAAATATATACTTAATATTGATTTAAGTATATCGAATATTTTCAAATGTTGAAAATAAAAGATTTGTGAAACACTTATTATTAAATAAGTATGGAAATGTTTTTCCAATATAAAATGAACTGTTTTGAGATTTTATCTTCAAAGATAAAATGAAATGTGAATATTTGAAATTTGTTTTCAAATGGTTAAAGTGTGGAAATTTTATATCTAGTAAAAGATATTTTTGAAGAATAAATAATTTGGAAAATTATTTGGAATCTGATGATGTCGCGCATCTTTATTGATAGTTAAATAACCGACTATCAATAATTACCCTGAATGGTATTTGTTGTGAATTGGATGAATTTGAATGCCACACTTATTTTTAAATAAGCGCTCACTATTCGGGTTAACCGGGAAAGGACCATGGGGTCGTATAACCCATTCTGAATATGTGATACGTCGTTATGAATTGCATTCGAAGACCGGTGTTGAAGACCGGATATTTTTGAAAACGGAAGGATTACCGTCGAGTTACTCTACATCGGCTGATCTCCGATTTAGGGGTTTTATCACCCTTAGTGACGGGAAGTCCGGACGTGATTAGAAATTTATCCGGAAATGCAAGGGCTTCGTGAGAAGTGCCTTCGATTCTGTTCGATCCCGGAACAGACTTGTATGGATTGTGTATCCGACGTTACAATTTGAGATATAAAGCTGATTTCTTTCAAATACATTTCTGTTGGTGGCGGAGAATTTATTCTCTTAGCTTAACACCCTTCTCTGAGACGTACGAGCTCAGAGGTTATGTAGTTGAAATTTATCAGCGATATATCCCAATTTGGTAACGTGGCATACTGAGTGTTGCTGTGAAATGATCAGTGTTTGATCATTTGTGATATGATCATTTGTTTGATCTTATATCTTTGTGATCATAGGTTGATCATTTTGTTTGACCCGAAGCAGGGCTTTTTGAGAAAGCGTAGCTTTGTGGACGAGACTTCGTCGAGCCTCACACCCCGGAAATGGTCGAAACAGGAAGGATGCGGCAAGGTTCTAGGGAGTAGCGCCCCTTAGTGTATGTCATTCCTTCTGGATAAAGGTGGTATCATGGTAAGGAGCCCAGATACTTAACCTCTGTGGTTACTGCATTATTATTATCTATGTGGTTTGTTGCGAATCGGGGATCCTCGGGAAGATCGGTGACGATCGGGGGATGGCATACGCGTGTCAGTAGTTACCTATTTTTGCAGAGGTAACCCGGCCTTGTGTTGGCAGAGATCCGGTTAGGTTCTCGGGTCGTCTATTCCAGGGACGTACCCATCGTGGATAGGAAGTTCCTTAGCCTGGCCATTTGTTGGAAATCCAAAGAAACAATACGAGCCTTTACGATTTCAATTGTATAACCTGTCTCCTCAGGAGGCAGCTATAGCAGGCATAATATAATGGTACCTATGCTGGCTAAGATTTATATTCTACTTTCGAAATGTTTTCCACTATGCACTAATAATAATATCAAAAATGATTTGATTTTGCGTAGTAAGCATCTTTGATTAACATAAGAAGAAATCTCCTCCAAGTCTGCGTTTGCATTGTGTGTGTGGCGGGAGGTCTTATGGTAGTTTCATTTTCCAAAAGCATGGCGAATTGACATTAAAAGTTTTCCTGTTGTTTATTTTAAAGAATAACTGTTTTACGATCTCACACCAGTCACCATGACTCACTCGGAGTTTATTGTTCCCTTCTAAACTCTGGGTGCCCACAAATTTCCACACGGGCAGCCTAGAGTTATGTTATCAGGATATTCTGGATATTCTGGAGCTTTGGAGATAAGCTGGATGGCGAGACGTAGTATTTGTATCCGCTGTGTATTCTGTATGGGGACAAGTTTATATAACTGTCCATTGATGTGCTGTGTTGTATTGAGTTGTATATTGACTCTGATGATTGACGTATGTATAAACTGATATAGCTCTTTGTTTTAAAAGACTAGTGTTTATTTATTATATATTGTTCCGCTGCGATGTGTAAGATTCTGATATTGTTTTTCTGTTCTGCTCTTGTTCTCTGTTGTTTCTTCTTCCTCTTTTCTTCTTTTCTTCTTCTTCTACCTATTTCTTCTTTCTAAAACCCTCACTATTGGAGTTTCCGGCACTCGATTGCTCGGCAGTCGATAAAGTGAGTATCGATGTCGAATTTTCGAAAGTCGAAAAATCCCGTACGTGACAGGTGTCCATCGAATTCCATGGCGTTACCCATGGTCTTACGAACTCGACTGCATAGCGTAATTCGCAGAGCCGTGACGGCTTACTAGTATGGATGTTTCCTAGGGGAACCAGGCGTAACCATTGTGTATCTACGATCTATGGTCATTTTAGTAGCGTAATCCGCAAGGCAGAGATTGCTTAAAGGGTACGGATGTTTCCTGGGGGATCCAGGCGTAACCATTGTGTATCCGCGCTCTACAGGTTTTTGGTTATCATGGCGAAATTCGCAAGGCCTTGACGGCTTACAGGTACGGATGTTTCATGGGGGACCCAGGCGTAACCATTGTGTATCTATGATCCATGATTCGATTCGGTTGATTTGTTTGGATTGTACTTTCCATATCAGTTTTGAAGGTTTTTCCAGTATTTCACTGGGTGTTGAAACAAGTCTACTAAGTACTTGGAGAATTCTAGCTTTGCGCCTGATCAATTCATAGCCAGAGTCTGCAAGAACGAGGATAAACTTGTGAGATATCGAGTTATAAAAGTATTTTCGAAAGGAAAATTTATTTCGATATAAAAGTATTTTATTATAAAGTATTTTTAACAAAGAATTTTTTATTAATATTTGAAATTGAAATTTTGTGGTTTTAAATTAATTATGCGTGCCTGATACTATACTTTTGAATCTACCTTATCTGCTCAGCTTTATCTATTCTGCTTACCTTTTTCTCCTGTCTTCGTTCCTTTTCGAGGACAAAAAGTTTTGAGTGGGGGAGAGTGTAACGACCCGTATTTTTCGAGAAAGAAGAAAATTCAAATTTAGAATTTAATACGGTAAAAAATTAAAAATTTATGATTTTAAATAAAATTTACTTTGAATTATAACATCTGATTTTGATTTAATAAAGTGACAACTATTTTATGTGATTTCTAACGTATGGTTTAGTAAAAGTTTAATTGGATAGATTAATATTGTGTAAAGCATGAAATAAATTTATGATTAACTGGAATTGGGTTTTATCTGTAAATTAACTTCTAATCTATTTGTAAACAATAAATGTATAATTTTGTATTCAAACTTATTTAAATTTTTATCTTGATTTTGCTCACCTTACTTATCAACCAATTGAAATTAATTTGTTAATGAAATTTAGTATAATTGGATTTTACATATAAGTAAAGAAATATAAATTTTAATAAGGCTTAATTAGTTAAATGATTCAGAAATTAAGAAAATTGAGAATTTAATACTACATTAGTTAATATTAGCTTTTTAATTAAGGAACTAGAAATTATAAACCAATGAATATTCAGTTATATTAATTTGAAATATAGTTATTTTGAAATTAAATAAAGGTGAATTTTATTGAATATAATAAACTGAAATCTACCATTTAAAACAAACAATATAATTTTATGACGGAAACTTGATATTTGCTATGCGTCCATCTAGACATAGCAAATGGCAAATTTTCGTCAAATAATATAGATGTTCTATCGGTCGCAAGAAATTCAGTTTAAATCAGTTAATAACAGTTGAATTTAAAAGTGTTCCTAAACTTAAATATGCCAACATGAGAAAATTTATTTAGAACACTCTGAATAAGACTGCGTAATCCGTTTCATGAAATTCAGACGTTTCTAGCTCCGTTTGGATTTTTCCGTACGGAATAGCAACGTATATCAATGTCCATATGGACTTTCGATAGGAAGGTCCTGACACAGATATTTCTGTTTCCTCTTGTCCGTCTCATCGCGCTGATCACCGTGATATATTCATCGGTGTTTTTTGGAGTCTGGTGCGTGACGGAATCAACAGAATGCAAAGTGTGACGATTCGCCAAATTGGGTCCATTTGCAATTCTGTGTCCTCCATATGGTTCAGCTTGCTGTGTTAATCACAGATATATCTTGTGTCCTTTTCTATTCGTGTGACGACCCGGCTTTCATCGACCAGAAAGTCGTATCGCTGATAAGAAAGAAAGGGATAGAAAGAGAAAAGAAGAGAAGAAAGAAAGAAACAACAACAGAATCTAAACAGCGGAACGAATAAATTATATTAATAACATAAACTATTACATAGTTTCATATACAACAACTATCAGAGTTACACAATATATACAACACATACTAGACAGTTATAAACACCTGTCTAGTTTTTACAATACAAGATACAACACAGATAACAAAGACTCAGAGATCAACACAGCGGAACTACTATATCTCTACAGCGCTGAAGCCTCCTGCTCCATTGCTCCTCCAGATAACTCGTCAAAGCAAACCTGACTCTCTTGGCTACTCGTAAAAATTTGAGTACCCAAGAGTTTATATAAAACAGAAATAAACACTTGGGTCAGACATGGGTCTGGTGTGAGTAAACGGTTTAAACTTGCTTAACTTCAAAACCTTTGAAATCAAAAGGTATCACGTAAGACTTCCCACACATAAACATGGGTAAGTTTTTACCTTACGCTAACCAAAACATTTGATAGGAAATTCGATTGTATTATAATAGGTTTAGGATTTTCAAGTAAAATACAGAAATAGCTGGAATGCTTACATCTCACGTTCCAACATAGTTGGGCACAACTAACACGTACGGCACTTATTGGAAGTTGGATTTCCATACAATGGCAGGGCTACTGGGGTACCGCCCGTCACAGTACGTGGCCTAGATCACCGTACCGAGGAGTACGCCCGCTCCCCTGCAACACAAAGCCGGAACCATCCCTTACTGGATAATTCCGAATAAAATCACCCCACGGTTGTGTACTGCAACCGTACCACTAAGTCGAAATAGAAAGGGACATCTAGACAGGGATGACCTTACTCTCAGTGGGCGCTACCCACGAAGCCTTGCTGCACCTCCCCTGTTTTAGCCATTCCCGGTTTGTGAGGCTTGAGGTCACGATTACCTTTAATCAGAACACTTCACTTAGAATGCTCATCGTCCACCTGACGATGTTCTGAAAGCATTCAATCCATACAAGTTCGTTCCGGGTTCGAACGAAACCGAAGGCATTATCTCGTTACACTCGTTTTGGAATCACCCTCAGAGTTAACGACAATAACCCTTGCACTCTGAATCTTCATCTTCACTTGAGATTCACGACCTATCGTTAATTTGGATCGATGTGGTATTCGGGTCTCCAGACCTGGAAATCCGGTATACGGAAACCCGATCCCGGTCTCATCGAAATCCAAAACGTATCTTTTAAGGCCAAGTTGTTTAAAGGTTTAAACAATTCAATTCAATTTAATACTTGAATTCACACAGCATTAACATAGATAAATATCACATATTTATCACAGATATATCCAATATCATATCACAGAATATCTTAGTATATCATCTAATAGATATCAACCAAATCAGACATTCTACTCATCCATCATTCATAAACAACCATTTATTAATCTCTATTATAATTAATTTAATCCACTTAAATTAAATTAATTACTTAAGAATTAATTCCTAACCTTGCTTAATCAACCATTAATTAATTACAATCCATTTAATTAATTAATCATTAAATATTAATCACTCTTGATTAATTATTAATAAAGTAATTATCCTTTAATTAATTTCACAAATTAATTATCCTTATCCATTTATAGTAATTAACCTTTAATTACTCTCATTAACTACAATAATTAATGATCCTTAATTAATTACTTTAATTAATTAATTAACTATAATTAATTACATTTATTCCTTAATTAATTACATTAATTAATCATACATTAATTAATTACTTTCATTTATCAACCTTACATAATCATCAACAGTAATTAACTATTCTTAATTACTTTAATTTCTTTTATAAATCCTTTTTGATTAATTACACCAATTACATACAGTAATTCATTTATCAATTACTTACACTAAGTAATTACTCTTATCCAATCTTATTAAGTAATTATACTTAATTACCAAGTGACTATCTTTAATTAATTAACAAATTAATTAACTTAAATAAATCACATTCATTCCTAAATCATAACTGAGTAACTCATCCTTAATTACCCTTTAAACAATTTAATTAATCCTTGATTAATTATTTTAACTATTAATTAATAAACCTTAATTATTAATCAATATGCTTTAATATAAAGTAATCAATCCTTAATTACTTTTATAATTAATTACTTAAACTTAATTAACTAATTAATTACTTCTTAATCATCAATTAATAAAACATTGTTTATTAATTAACCTTAATTACAAATTAATTAATCCATAATTACCTATTAATCAATCTTTAAATGATAATTAATTAACCCTTAATAACAGTTAAATAAATTCTTATTTAACTTTAATTATAGATAAATAATTTCTTAATTATTAATTAAGAAAACTTAATTATTACTTAATAAAACTTTATTAAGTACTTCTTAATTATTATCTTAATTAACCTTTAATCATTTAATTAATCCTTATCAATAATTAATTAAATAAATTAATTAATCTTAATTTCTTAATTAAATTAATTAATTTCAACTCGTTTAAAAATCTTAATAAATCTTAAGATAAACATCATCATTAAAATATTTGATCTTAGTAATCAACTTACTTAATTAAATGTCATTAATTAAGTTTTAAAATAAATAATTAATTACTTACCCTTAATTATTTATTAACAATCCTTAATTACAAGTTACTAAATCACTTGAAAACCTTAATTGTTAATTTACTTATCCTTAACCATTAACTAATTCAATTAGTAAATCACTCTTATTTATTCTATTAGTTTTAAATTTAAATTAAGTTTTAAGACAAACCATTTCCTTATTAATTACCTTATTTTCAAATTAAGTTTGAAAATAACTTAAGGATTTGACTTAATACATTTAAGTTAATCAATTTATACACTTAATTTATTCAAATCATTCATTTCAAAGAAATGAAATTTCAAGACAATAAACTTAACTTGATTATTTAAATTTAAACTTACTTTTATTTTAAATATTAAGAACTGGTTTAACATTATCTTTGGGTTTAACAAAACAAATACATCTTCCCTTTTTCATTTAAATCAGAGTTTATTTTTAAATTTAAAAACTGTTTTGAACACAACAGTTCTCTAAAAATTCTCGCATACAACCCGGAAACAATCCCGAGTCAAAGCCTTATTTTCACGAGTTCCTTCCCGAGAAATTTTAAAAACTGCTTGTTTTAAAAGTCAAACTGTTAAAACGTTTAACAGTTATCCCTAGATCTCTCGCGTACTACCCTAAATCAAACCCGAGCAAAATCCTAACCTACACGAGTTCCTCCCCGAGTACGACTCGAATAGCTTCTTCTTCCCCAACTCAAAACCACTGACACACATACGTTCGATCGTGCACATGCACACCGCGACCAACCACCTCTGACCATCCATGGCACCCTCAACCAATCGACCATCGATGCAGCAGCTAAACCCAATTATCGATTCACACATTCCAGCCTTCGATCGAAATCGAGCAATGCAGATGGAAACGAGAAATCAACATCGCCAGAAAACACCTCGAAACCATGACGCCGTTCACCAGAACCCACTGCGATTCCGGCCACATCTCCGCGCATCATCCACGCGACTACCTACCAAAATTCATGCGACTCGATGCTTTAGAAACGACACAGCAACCCAATTACAGACTTCGATCAAACTTAGGTTTAAATCCTTCTCCGACCCAACGCCGCCGCCACGGTGGGTACATAAATCACCTGACATTTTTGCCGAGACCACCAAGCTTCACTCTTCCTCCAGCAAAGTTCCTGACCACCCCGAGCCCAAACATCACCAGAAATCGCTCAAAGACCATTTTCTGGTCATCCTCGAAATACACTCTCGATTCCAATCTAAAATTTTTAATTTAACTTTCTAAAATCATAATTTTAGATGGTGATTATGATTATATAAGTGAATCAAAGAGTTATGATACTTCAGATTTACCTGTTTATAAGTTTTCACTGTGTTTTCTTGATTTACAGAAATATACAAACTTATTCCACTAAAACTAAATTTTAGATCTTAGTTTATGTTTAAATATACATAATTTGTTTGTACATCATATCCTAAAGAAGATCAGGGAAGGAGATCTAATAATTTTATCAGATTTTAAATCCTGATTCACAAGAACAGAACAATAGTTTGATATAAACATGCACATACTTTTCTATATAAATATATACATTCATTCAGCCTTAGAACATTCACACATACATATATTCAAACATACAGTACAAATTTTACTTCAAACATTTACCATATGCATCAATTTTAAAATTGTTTTAAACTTTAGTTTACTCACCTATTTAAGATGAACAGAGCATATTAACAATTTAAATCAGACATACACTCTTCAATTCTCACATGCATACAGAGTATATACATATAAATAAACATGCAAAGATACTTCATTTTAAAAATCATTCGAAAGCAAGTTTATATCTATTTTAGCTTTTGAAAAAGATGTTTACTCACCTATTAAAGATGAACAGAGAAACTGGAAGCCTTTTGGACTGTACTTGCTTTTGATTTCTTTTAAAACTGAAAAGCTTGTTTTAAAACTTGAAAACCAAAGACTCTGTAATTTGTAATCTTTGAAAACTTTGCTTTGATTTGCTTGCATGCATCCTTGGAAGTGATGACAGAACTTGGTTTGAAACAGGAAAATGTTGACAGGCTTGCAAGAACAAAGGGTTACAGGTCTTAGAAATATTACAGATTTGTTTTGAGGAAGGCTACAGGGTTTCAGGTTGTAAATTTGCTTTGATTTTTGGTTTTGAGAAGATGATTTCGGTTGGAATATTTCTGGTTTGAGATGATTTCAGTTTTTGATCATTTTCTGGTTTTAGTTTTGATCTTTGTTTTGAAAAAATGGGATTAGAAAAGAATATGAGAAAGAAAAGATAGAAATTTATATGGTTAATTTAGATTTAATAAAAATTTAAAGAGAATAGAACAAATGGTTGACACTTGTCTTATACATTGTTATTATGTTAACACATGTATTTATGATGTATATAAAATTTACACTTGTCCTTAATCATTTTATATTATTTTTAAAAAGAGTTTAAAAGCTTTTATATGTATTTCCTAAATAGATAAATACATTTATTAGTTATAAATGCTTTTCTATATTATAAATAAATGAATCCTTTAAAAGAAAAACAATAAAACTCATTTATATCCTAATAAAATTATATACAATATTTTTAATTCATTTTTAAGTGTAAACATATCTTTTGTATTTATTTACTATTTAAATAAACACTTTATTTAGTTTGAAATTGATATAAAACAACTCAAGACAATATATATATATATTTAAACAATACTATTAAATATTGGAAATGATAAATCTATTTTAAAATTAAATTTATAAAATAACATAATTAAATAATTATCCTTATTATAATTCAATCTATATCATAATTAATACATCTTATTATTATATTATTTGGTTATTTATATTAATATTATCAATTTAAAATAATTTAAATTAAAAGATTATCACATTTTAAACTTCTCGAAATCCCGGGATATCACATTCCTTCCCCCTTAAAAGAATTTCGTCCTCGAAATTTAAAACAAAAGATAATCCAAATTTTTATATTTATTTCAACCAATTTTAAAACAATTCAATTATACTTAACAGCCATATACTATCAATCAAACAACCATTCATCCAAACAAACAATTTTATCCGAACAAACACTCTAGCTATCCGGACATAGATCCGGATAAACTACCTAAAATTATCCCGAGTTTCCCCCATACAGATACTGGTTACTCGCTCTATTAAATCCAAACTGGTAATTCAATACCGAAGCCAAAACACATATCCTCACAAAAACTCAGAAAGATCTAATATACTCGAAACTATCTTCCTAGTCTTACCCAAACTCAATTGCTTCCTTCACCGAAGAAATAACAACGAAGTCTCCAACTTCGAATTCCAAAATTCTCCATCTCTAATCCACAGAACTCTTCTGACGATTCTGGGATGCCTTCATCCTTCCTGATCAGCTCAACTATCGCTGATGCTTCTCGAAATAAATAGGACCAAAAACAATCCAATAACAGATCCTCTCAAGATTTACAGAAATCCAGAACTCAAACTCTACTCCACAATCATCGGTAGATTCCAAATACTTCTCCTATCCGGAAAAGACAAAACAGATGCTCTCACCAATCTGACCTTCAAAACTTGAAAACTTCATGTAGGAACCCTCTAATCCAAACACTGCAATTTCTGGTTGCTTCCACTCTAGAATAACTACTACCAAGCTTTCGCTGCTCAACTCTGATCTAGATGTCGTCTATGAACTCGAACACAAACTAGATCAACACTTCCCATAAAATCTCTGACAACTCTATAACTCCTATTTCTTCTAGAGATGCCTCACCCAAGCAAAAGATTACTCAAGAGAATACTCAATTATCGCAAGTCACTTTTGCGATTCTATCCAGTCCAATATCCAAAAATATTGTTCATTCTTAATCCTTCAGAACAGTCTATGCTTGACCAATCCATTTGAAAAATGAATCTACTCTGCAGCTTCTGAACTCCACTTCTAAGAAAAACTGCTAAGCCAAGAGATCTTCCAACAGGAACACAAAACACTCGAGCTGCACTGCTGCCACATATGCCAAAGACTCCTTATCCAAAGCTTCTAGAGAAACTCGGACTTCAAACCAAACACAAACATCCTGCTGAACTCAGCCGCATCACCGAAGCAGACACACTTCCTCAAACTTGCTCCAAAAGAAAACATCTTCGGGAACATCCATAGTCACTGCGTCTCATCACACAGCTACAATTTCCTGAGTTACCCAAGATACCATCACTTGCTTCTGCTCAACCAACAGATCCAAACTCTCAAAAATCCGCCCACATGAGCGCGATCAAACTTATACTTCAATGATGGACTCCGAACCTTAACAGGTTTCCTTCAGAGATCAGAGAAATCCTTATATCATATCAAAGTTTACTCGAGACGGTATTCGGTCTACAGTCTCGACAGATATACTTCCAACCTCAAACATCCAAACTCCAACCATTTGTAGTCGTGTTTCACACACCACCACCCTATCTACCTTTATAACTTATTTGGAAAACCCGAACAGATAATCCAACAAATAGGTAGAATAGATATATATATATATATAGTAAAAATTACAAATACGCTCTCTCAAGATAGACACCACTCCAGAGCCTAGGTATTCACTCAACCTACAGCTCTGATACCAAATGTGACGACCCGGCTTTCATCGACCAGAAAGTCGTATCGCTGATAAGAAAGAAAGGGATAGAAAGAGAAAAGAAGAGAAGAAAGAAAGAAACAACAACAGAATCTAAACAGCGGAACGAATAAATTATATTAATAACATAAACTATTACATAGTTTCATATACAACAACTATCAGAGTTACACAATATATACAACACATACTAGACAGTTATAAACACCTGTCTAGTTTTTACAATACAAGATACAACACAGATAACAAAGACTCAGAGATCAACACAGCGGAACTACTATATCTCTACAGCGCTGAAGCCTCCTGCTCCATTGCTCCTCCAGATAACTCGTCAAAGCAAACCTGACTCTCTTGGCTACTCGTAAAAATTTGAGTACCCAAGAGTTTATATAAAACAGAAATAAACACTTGGGTCAGACATGGGTCTGGTGTGAGTAAACGGTTTAAACTTGCTTAACTTCAAAACCTTTGAAATCAAAAGGTATCACGTAAGACTTCCCACACATAAACATGGGTAAGTTTTTACCTTACGCTAACCAAAACATTTGATAGGAAATTCGATTGTATTATAATAGGTTTAGGATTTTCAAGTAAAATACAGAAATAGCTGGAATGCTTACATCTCACGTTCCAACATAGTTGGGCACAACTAACACGTACGGCACTTATTGGAAGTTGGATTTCCATACAATGGCAGGGCTACTGGGGTACCGCCCGTCACAGTACGTGGCCTAGATCACCGTACCGAGGAGTACGCCCGCTCCCCTGCAACACAAAGCCGGAACCATCCCTTACTGGATAATTCCGAATAAAATCACCCCACGGTTGTGTACTGCAACCGTACCACTAAGTCGAAATAGAAAGGGACATCTAGACAGGGATGACCTTACTCTCAGTGGGCGCTACCCACGAAGCCTTGCTGCACCTCCCCTGTTTTAGCCATTCCCGGTTTGTGAGGCTTGAGGTCACGATTACCTTTAATCAGAACACTTCACTTAGAATGCTCATCGTCCACCTGACGATGTTCTGAAAGCATTCAATCCATACAAGTTCGTTCCGGGTTCGAACGAAACCGAAGGCATTATCTCGTTACACTCGTTTTGGAATCACCCTCAGAGTTAACGACAATAACCCTTGCACTCTGAATCTTCATCTTCACTTGAGATTCACGACCTATCGTTAATTTGGATCGATGTGGTATTCGGGTCTCCAGACCTGGAAATCCGGTATACGGAAACCCGATCCCGGTCTCATCGAAATCCAAAACGTATCTTTTAAGGCCAAGTTGTTTAAAGGTTTAAACAATTCAATTCAATTTAATACTTGAATTCACACAGCATTAACATAGATAAATATCACATATTTATCACAGATATATCCAATATCATATCACAGAATATCTTAGTATATCATCTAATAGATATCAACCAAATCAGACATTCTACTCATCCATCATTCATAAACAACCATTTATTAATCTCTATTATAATTAATTTAATCCACTTAAATTAAATTAATTACTTAAGAATTAATTCCTAACCTTGCTTAATCAACCATTAATTAATTACAATCCATTTAATTAATTAATCATTAAATATTAATCACTCTTGATTAATTATTAATAAAGTAATTATCCTTTAATTAATTTCACAAATTAATTATCCTTATCCATTTATAGTAATTAACCTTTAATTACTCTCATTAACTACAATAATTAATGATCCTTAATTAATTACTTTAATTAATTAATTAACTATAATTAATTACATTTATTCCTTAATTAATTACATTAATTAATCATACATTAATTAATTACTTTCATTTATCAACCTTACATAATCATCAACAGTAATTAACTATTCTTAATTACTTTAATTTCTTTTATAAATCCTTTTTGATTAATTACACCAATTACATACAGTAATTCATTTATCAATTACTTACACTAAGTAATTACTCTTATCCAATCTTATTAAGTAATTATACTTAATTACCAAGTGACTATCTTTAATTAATTAACAAATTAATTAACTTAAATAAATCACATTCATTCCTAAATCATAACTGAGTAACTCATCCTTAATTACCCTTTAAACAATTTAATTAATCCTTGATTAATTATTTTAACTATTAATTAATAAACCTTAATTATTAATCAATATGCTTTAATATAAAGTAATCAATCCTTAATTACTTTTATAATTAATTACTTAAACTTAATTAACTAATTAATTACTTCTTAATCATCAATTAATAAAACATTGTTTATTAATTAACCTTAATTACAAATTAATTAATCCATAATTACCTATTAATCAATCTTTAAATGATAATTAATTAACCCTTAATAACAGTTAAATAAATTCTTATTTAACTTTAATTATAGATAAATAATTTCTTAATTATTAATTAAGAAAACTTAATTATTACTTAATAAAACTTTATTAAGTACTTCTTAATTATTATCTTAATTAACCTTTAATCATTTAATTAATCCTTATCAATAATTAATTAAATAAATTAATTAATCTTAATTTCTTAATTAAATTAATTAATTTCAACTCGTTTAAAAATCTTAATAAATCTTAAGATAAACATCATCATTAAAATATTTGATCTTAGTAATCAACTTACTTAATTAAATGTCATTAATTAAGTTTTAAAATAAATAATTAATTACTTACCCTTAATTATTTATTAACAATCCTTAATTACAAGTTACTAAATCACTTGAAAACCTTAATTGTTAATTTACTTATCCTTAACCATTAACTAATTCAATTAGTAAATCACTCTTATTTATTCTATTAGTTTTAAATTTAAATTAAGTTTTAAGACAAACCATTTCCTTATTAATTACCTTATTTTCAAATTAAGTTTGAAAATAACTTAAGGATTTGACTTAATACATTTAAGTTAATCAATTTATACACTTAATTTATTCAAATCATTCATTTCAAAGAAATGAAATTTCAAGACAATAAACTTAACTTGATTATTTAAATTTAAACTTACTTTTATTTTAAATATTAAGAACTGGTTTAACATTATCTTTGGGTTTAACAAAACAAATACATCTTCCCTTTTTCATTTAAATCAGAGTTTATTTTTAAATTTAAAAACTGTTTTGAACACAACAGTTCTCTAAAAATTCTCGCATACAACCCGGAAACAATCCCGAGTCAAAGCCTTATTTTCACGAGTTCCTTCCCGAGAAATTTTAAAAACTGCTTGTTTTAAAAGTCAAACTGTTAAAACGTTTAACAGTTATCCCTAGATCTCTCGCGTACTACCCTAAATCAAACCCGAGCAAAATCCTAACCTACACGAGTTCCTCCCCGAGTACGACTCGAATAGCTTCTTCTTCCCCAACTCAAAACCACTGACACACATACGTTCGATCGTGCACATGCACACCGCGACCAACCACCTCTGACCATCCATGGCACCCTCAACCAATCGACCATCGATGCAGCAGCTAAACCCAATTATCGATTCACACATTCCAGCCTTCGATCGAAATCGAGCAATGCAGATGGAAACGAGAAATCAACATCGCCAGAAAACACCTCGAAACCATGACGCCGTTCACCAGAACCCACTGCGATTCCGGCCACATCTCCGCGCATCATCCACGCGACTACCTACCAAAATTCATGCGACTCGATGCTTTAGAAACGACACAGCAACCCAATTACAGACTTCGATCAAACTTAGGTTTAAATCCTTCTCCGACCCAACGCCGCCGCCACGGTGGGTACATAAATCACCTGACATTTTTGCCGAGACCACCAAGCTTCACTCTTCCTCCAGCAAAGTTCCTGACCACCCCGAGCCCAAACATCACCAGAAATCGCTCAAAGACCATTTTCTGGTCATCCTCGAAATACACTCTCGATTCCAATCTAAAATTTTTAATTTAACTTTCTAAAATCATAATTTTAGATGGTGATTATGATTATATAAGTGAATCAAAGAGTTATGATACTTCAGATTTACCTGTTTATAAGTTTTCACTGTGTTTTCTTGATTTACAGAAATATACAAACTTATTCCACTAAAACTAAATTTTAGATCTTAGTTTATGTTTAAATATACATAATTTGTTTGTACATCATATCCTAAAGAAGATCAGGGAAGGAGATCTAATAATTTTATCAGATTTTAAATCCTGATTCACAAGAACAGAACAATAGTTTGATATAAACATGCACATACTTTTCTATATAAATATATACATTCATTCAGCCTTAGAACATTCACACATACATATATTCAAACATACAGTACAAATTTTACTTCAAACATTTACCATATGCATCAATTTTAAAATTGTTTTAAACTTTAGTTTACTCACCTATTTAAGATGAACAGAGCATATTAACAATTTAAATCAGACATACACTCTTCAATTCTCACATGCATACAGAGTATATACATATAAATAAACATGCAAAGATACTTCATTTTAAAAATCATTCGAAAGCAAGTTTATATCTATTTTAGCTTTTGAAAAAGATGTTTACTCACCTATTAAAGATGAACAGAGAAACTGGAAGCCTTTTGGACTGTACTTGCTTTTGATTTCTTTTAAAACTGAAAAGCTTGTTTTAAAACTTGAAAACCAAAGACTCTGTAATTTGTAATCTTTGAAAACTTTGCTTTGATTTGCTTGCATGCATCCTTGGAAGTGATGACAGAACTTGGTTTGAAACAGGAAAATGTTGACAGGCTTGCAAGAACAAAGGGTTACAGGTCTTAGAAATATTACAGATTTGTTTTGAGGAAGGCTACAGGGTTTCAGGTTGTAAATTTGCTTTGATTTTTGGTTTTGAGAAGATGATTTCGGTTGGAATATTTCTGGTTTGAGATGATTTCAGTTTTTGATCATTTTCTGGTTTTAGTTTTGATCTTTGTTTTGAAAAAATGGGATTAGAAAAGAATATGAGAAAGAAAAGATAGAAATTTATATGGTTAATTTAGATTTAATAAAAATTTAAAGAGAATAGAACAAATGGTTGACACTTGTCTTATACATTGTTATTATGTTAACACATGTATTTATGATGTATATAAAATTTACACTTGTCCTTAATCATTTTATATTATTTTTAAAAAGAGTTTAAAAGCTTTTATATGTATTTCCTAAATAGATAAATACATTTATTAGTTATAAATGCTTTTCTATATTATAAATAAATGAATCCTTTAAAAGAAAAACAATAAAACTCATTTATATCCTAATAAAATTATATACAATATTTTTAATTCATTTTTAAGTGTAAACATATCTTTTGTATTTATTTACTATTTAAATAAACACTTTATTTAGTTTGAAATTGATATAAAACAACTCAAGACAATATATATATATATTTAAACAATACTATTAAATATTGGAAATGATAAATCTATTTTAAAATTAAATTTATAAAATAACATAATTAAATAATTATCCTTATTATAATTCAATCTATATCATAATTAATACATCTTATTATTATATTATTTGGTTATTTATATTAATATTATCAATTTAAAATAATTTAAATTAAAAGATTATCACATTTTAAACTTCTCGAAATCCCGGGATATCACAATTCGTTAGTGTAACGACACGCTATTTTGGACCATTCAAATCGACAATAAATCCACACATGTCGGACTTGAATAATTCAAAATATCCGATAGTTATTTAAATTTGGAAAACTCATCATATACAGTAAATAAATCAATCACAGAATCACAAACACAGAGTAATACAATAATACGCAGAATAGATAAAATAGTAGTTCATGAAGCTACTATATAAACATCAGAGTTAGAAATAAAATACAACAGAATATCTCAAATGCAGTGAAGTCTCCAGTACAACAGATGACTTCTCTGGACAAATCAACTAGAGGAGCTGAAAGTTGAGGCGATAGTTGGATCTCCAAAGGAAGCTCCAAACTCCAAGGGTGAGTCTTAAATGCTGTATCACTCGGTCTGACCCGAGCATAAAGCAAAACACAAAACACTCGAGTCAGGATTAACATTCTTATATCAATAAATCCAACTCAAGTGAAATATCAACTGAAATACAAGTAACTTAAAGGATGTTTGGGATAACCATCCTCTAAGGATTTTCGGAACTATCTACAAGGTGGAAATATACACTATAACACCGTGGTCATTCCAAATTAATTTATCCTTCAAAACCAAAATATCATTTCATTTGAAATATATCTATTTTCCAAAATAGTATATATATATATATGTTAAATAATTAAAAGTAAAGTATTTAAAATTTCCTCAAGTCTCACAAATCAATTCACATCCACCCAAATTCAAAATTCAAATTTATTCAAAGCTCAATTCATCAATTCAATTCAGTTTTAAATATACCATTTAAATTTCAATATATTTCAAAGCTTTAATACTCAACATTTTCAAAGTTAAATTTAACAGTTTCATATAGCTCTTGATTTAACTTTATTATTATTTAATCAGGGAATATTCACTTCATAAATTCAATATCATCTAACTAGCCTTAAATTTCATTTTACTAAATATTTCCTTAAATTTATTTAAACAAGAAATATTCATTAAATTATTTTAAATCAAACCCAAGTTATAAATCATATCTTAAATCTCAATTTCAATAAGTTTCAAATTGGTTTAATTAAATAAAATTCTTTAATGAATGCAATTTCAACTAAATTCAAATTATCTTCCCAACCTTAAATTATTCAAATTGTTACTGAAATCTATTTTGAAACATAACTTTAAATACTTAACCATATTATATGTATTAAATCAATCTTAATTAAATTAAACATTATTATTAAATCTATATATATATCATTACCATTTATATATACTAATTTAAGAATCAACATTTATTAAAACCATATATTTCTTCCCAAATCCATAGAATTTATTTTCAAAATATACATATATATATGGACCAATGGTGTCTGTATATATATCCATCATATGGTTAAGTGATACGGATATTTATCATTTCAATCCAAAATTTAAATATATACGGGTAGATATCATTTCAACCCGTAATCCCAATTTCAATTCAAATGGAAATCGCTTGGGTTTATCATTTCAACCCATAACGATTTTCTCCTATTCTAAAGTCTGTTCGGGTATTTATCATTTCAACCCATAGTGAATTCTATACTAACAGGGAACTTGCAGAGTGATAACAGAAAATACAACAACAGGCATATATCATAAATAACAATAAAATATAAACAACAGGATATGTGTCATATCCCACAGGTGAACAGTTACAGATAATAGCATATATAACAATTTAAATAACTACAGCAGCATATTTCAATTGTCGTTTCAATTGAAATCAAATTTAATAAATATAAGAACGTTAATCATGAGTGATAGCTCACCTTTCGAGGCTAGAGAAGATAGACAACACAATAAGCTACGAATTTCAAAGCAACGCTAGATTGGCACGAATTCAACAAAGCTGAGAGATAAGAATTTTGGTGAAAACGAATTAGAACCATCTTGATATGACAAAAAATGATGTATATAATTTTATTATTTATTATTAAAAATCAATTTAATCATATATCTCAAATTAAAATTTAATTCAACACTTCGAACAAAATCTCCATTTATTTATATCTTTTAAAACCAATTAATGTATACTCATATAGACATTTGTGAACAAAATTTTATATTATATATACACACATATATATAAAGTTATATAAACTTAAATAGAAAATATACAATGCGATTGTATTACAAGTTTCCAACAATATATATTTTCTGTTTTAAAATATTAGGAATACTACACACCATAATATATTATAACTAACATATAATTTAAAATATAATTAACAAAATATATATATATATACAAATGTATATAAGGTATAAATATATACATATGTATACTCAGTGACCCTATCTAACCCAACAGGTAAAATCCAAACTAATATAACTTTATTTTATTTTAAAAAAAAAGAAAACTTATAAACACTGTCTATATCATACTTGAACAAAATCAATATATATTACTGTAAATATATAAACAGTATAACAAATATTCATTGTCGAACCAGATTTTCCAATTTCTATAATATATATAAATAAATCATATAATTGTTTATATAAAATCAGTATTTACGTAATTATAATATCAATAAACCCATGCTTTATCTGTACAAATCCACTTATATTCTTATACGACATATAACTTTATATATGTGTACCTTATACCCTACAACACTTATATATTTTAAAACAAAACAGAGAATAAAGTGTGTAATATATACATATTTTCTTTCATAAACATACATCAACGTATAAATATAAGCATATAAACTAACGTACATAGTATATATTATAATATAACATAGGTCTATAAAAAAAAATATATACTTACGCAAAAGAAGGAGTACACAGTCTAAGTGGCTACGGAGGAGCACGAGGGGTGGAAGATTGGGGAGGAGCTGCGGTGTAACGACCCGTAAAATTTCAAACTGTTTTAATAACGTAATTGGTTGAAATTTTGTGAAATTTTAAACGATAAAATTTTGAGATATAAATTTGATATTTGGAATGCGTCTAGTTAAACATAGCAACTGGTAAATTTTCGTCCGAAAATATGAAAGTTTATTTCGCGCGTAAATTCACATCAATTTAATCAGTTAAAAAGCAATTTAAATAAAATGTTTCCGAAACCTAAATATTTTTACATAGAAAAATTCTAAACCATCTTCTAAGCAAGATGTCAGTTTGTCGTTTTTCCAAATTCGGACATCTTTGGCTCCGTCGATCTTATTTTTCAGTGTTTTTCTTGTATTTCCCGCTATTAGAAAATTCAAATTTTTATAATTCGATTGTACCACTGATATCTGTATACCGTTTTGATCGTCTCGTCATGCTGATCTCTATGGTGTGTTCAATTCTGTATTTTGAAATCTGGTATGCAGCGAAATTTGCGTAACCGTTAATCGTACTGGTAGCATTTCTGAACTTTTATATTCCACGCCCACTAAATTTTCAAACGGCTAAACTTAACAGCCACTAGCATTATTTACAACATTTATTCCAAAATTTTAGGCTGTTGCCATTCCATACCATTTCATTTATTGTGTACGTTTTGTATACGTTCAATTGGCAATGGTTCAAATTTCATTTGCCTTGGTACATGTTCGAAACTTCTGAAATTCACTGTTGTCTCATCTTCTTTCCCTTTTGGCTATTCGTTCTTCATCTCTTCATATATGTTCTGTTAAGAGAAAAAAAAACTCATATATCATTTTTCCTGTAGCCTTCTAGCCCCGCACATGCCACAACTCCATCTCGTCCACCAGAGAACACTCGTCAACACCCGCCTCTCCCCTCGACCCCATCTACTCGCAAGTTCCAAGCACCACCGCAGCCTGGCCCAAACCCCACGCCCTCTTCGGCCTTCCTCCGGCGATCGCCACTGACGCAACCTCTTTCCCTCCTTCTCACATCCTCGCCGAACAACCCAGCAGCCTCCGCCCCAAACATCACTTCTCTGCTGCATCTCACCCTACCCACCATCACTGCCCACGGCTCCTCCCACCCATCGCAGCCACCTCCAGCTGTTCCACCCGAACTCGCCCTCCACCAACCGAGCCCGTCCGTGCCTTCCACTCACCGACCAATGGCGTGGCTCCACTTTGCCTCCGCCGCTCCTCCTTGTCAAAGACCGAGCTCATCACCCCGTCGACCACTCCGCCTCGCCGTCCAACAACCACGTTCCTGACTGCGAACCTTCATCGCTTCACACCACCCTAACACCAGCCACCCTTGTTTGCCGACCCAACTACTTTCCTCTCGGCTGCCTTTCACCACCGAATTCTCTGCTTCTATCTATGCCCTGCCTTGCAACTTCTACTTGTATATATTCATAGGTAAGTTATTATACAAATGTTTGTTTTTTTATATATAAAAGTCAGTACGTACAGATCATATATGTATAGTGCCATTATAATTTGCTTTAGTGTTATATGGTTTATATAGTGGTATAGTTAAATGGATATGTTTACCATTAAATCTATAACAGATTTTATATAGCAGTTTAGATATATTAGTATTTTAGCTTTGCATCCATACAGATTTTATAAATTATATTAGATATGGAAGGCATAGGTATGTATAGTTTGGTTAGTTTGCATGTTTTGTTGTTTTATGATTTACTGGGTAAGTATCGTTTTAAACTATAAGGCAAAATTTATATTTACTGTATATTTTGTGGTTATGAATATTATATTACAATGTTTAAAGTATATATTTATTTAATATTCAAAGTGTATATACAAAATGTATATATTTATACAGTCAGTATATTTGTTACAATAATAACAATACAAAAGTTTTACAAGTTATATTTCTTATAAACTGTTGTCTGCATTTTTACATTATTATTTAGCGTAAGATAACAATGTTTTATAAGGTATTATTATTATTTTGTAAAGTGGTTTATATATGTGCACGCATGTATACGTGGCTTCGGTTTTCAGAATTACATATTAGATTGTTAAAAGTTTTGGACCTGTTGTTCTATTCTTATATATAGAAATTTACACATATAGGCCTGGGTTTTTGGTAAGCTTACCTATGCAAGTCAAGTCGTTTATAATATGTAAATTATATATATATAACTCATACATTCGGTTCGCACGCTTTTATTATATATAGCCCAGGTTGTATATAGGTTGCTTGTAGATATAGGTATTGTTTCTTTAAATGTTTTACTTATAACAAATATTTAGTTGTATGTCGGTAATATATTGTTTAAGTATGATATTTTATGTCTGTGTGTATATATATATATAGAGATATTTTCAAATGAACATACGTAATATATGCAAGTATTTTTCATTTTTAATAAGTATTCATGAGCCTTGTTTTCCAATATATAAAGATTTTATTTAAATATACAACATATATTTTGTTCAGTTATATCAAGCTGATTTTGTTTTTCCATTTGTTCCTATCTATCAGCTTTGTCATCAATTCCTATCAATCTAGCTTTGCTATGGGATTCGGGCTTGCATTTCGTAACTCAACTTCTTTGTCAAATTTCTCTAGCCTCGAAAGGTGAGCACTCACTCACGATTAACGTTCTTTTATTTATTAAATCTGATTTCAATTGAAACGACAATTGAAATATACTGCTGTTAGTTAATTACACTGTTATATATGTTATTGCCTGTATCAGTTCACCTGTGACATCTGACACCATTATCTGTTAATTATTTATGCGATGATAATACAGTTTGGCTGATAATTGATTGATTGTTGATGTTTATATTGGACGTAAAATTGTTAATGTTAAAATGATAAATAGTGTGAAATTGAACTTGATATAGGATAATTAATTGTTAAATTTGATTAACTGACATTTGTATAATATGATCCCTTTAACTGTTGAATTTATTGACACGTAGGATTTGTTTAATTACATTTTGAACCACTGAATGTATGTTGTTAAATTGATGATGTATGAAATTGTAAATAGATGACAAGTGAAGAACCGAAATGCAAAAATCTTTAATCTACATGAAATGATAGTGTAGATTCTAGAAATACGTATATTAATTCGTACAAATAACAATGCGAATTAATACAGTTATTTCGGGATTATTTGAATTGATTATTGGATTGATATTGATTGTTGTTATTGTTTGTTTATTTACTTTGACACCATCCCAGTTATCACACTGCAAGTTCCCTTTGTTATGCTTTGATTTTTGAATTGAATTGGAATCGGGTTGAAATGATAAATACCCAAATTGAACTTTGACTTAGGATAGAAAATTTAAATAAACCCGAATGGTCAATAATTTGATTTAAAAATAAACGAAGATTTTATTTGAATAAATAATATGGCTTTGAAATGAAGTTGAAATTTGAATTTTTATGAAAGGAAAATGTTAATATTTAATAATCTGAAAACAAAATATTAACAATGTAATTGATGAAAGAATATTGTTTAATTTGAGAAATTATAATTAAGTTTGAAATTATTAAACTTTGAAATGATTGAATAATTAAGTTTGAAATTATAATCAAGTTTGAAATTATTAAACTTTGAAATTATTTAATAATTTAGTTTTGAACTATTTAATAATTAAATAAGATTGAATTATTTAATGATTAAATTGATTTGAATTCTTTAATAAGTGAAATTGAATTTTTGAATAAGTGAATTTACTTCGTAAATAATTGAAATTGAGTTTCTTTATTAATTAAGTTTTTGGAAATTTATTTAAGTAAGTAAATAAGTGAAATTGAATTTCTTTAACAAGAAATAAAATGTGATTTATTGAAATTAATGTAAGACTTGAAATTTAAAGAATTTGGTTTGATGAATTTAATTTAATTAAATTTGTAAGTTTTGATATAATGAAGTTGAATTTAAATAATGAATTTAATGAATTGGAAATTTGATAGAAATTGTTTTGAATGGCAAGTTTACTTAACGAATATTAAATGAAATCGATAAATGAATTTAAATTTGATTTGAAAGTTAAATTAAATTAATTTAAATGTTTTCGAAATGAAACTTATATACGAACTTGAATCGATATTTGAATTGTTTAAATAAAGATTGAAATTGAATTATAAGATTTTGAAATGATAATTTGGAAGTTTTGAAACGGAAATTATGGAAATTGATTTAGAAAGATAAATGAAATGTGGGTTTGCAAATTCTAATTGAATTGAAATTGATTTGGTTTTGAAATATATTAAATGACCAATCGGTGTAATAATTACGGAAGTTATTAAAGAGACCGGAGTCGGTTATGGATATACTCTCTATCTAAACCGAAAACCACTTTAATAACTATACGCGGAGTGATGATCCAGAATGAAGTGGTTGGAATGATGTACGTGATGACTGAAGAAAGAGAACGATGATGGATAGCCTTGACACTTGTGTCAAATTGGAAATGACTAAAACAGGAGCCGTGCCGGGCCAATGGAGGATTAGCTACCTCAAGTGGACACACTTCTTCGAACTATTCATTACTTGTTGTCGATTGGTGCACCCTTGATTTTGGGAGTGTTGTTTCACGGTGTTGCGGGCGCTGCGGCGTTGCGTTCTCACCAGTCCGGATCAGGCGAACGGTAGTGTCACTACCTTGGGTATTGCCTCATGTGCCTTGTCGTACTTGTATCCCTATTCGCGACCACTACGAATTTGTTTTGTACCTTTAGTATATGGATTGCCCTCTGGTGACTTCCGGTTTTGGGGAAACTACGGTCTTGTATATGCTTTTGGGAATAAAAATGTGTTAAGGGTGGAATGGGCCATGACTTAACACTATTTTGATATCTTTATATTACTGATAGACATTATCTACTTAGCGTACATTACTACCTAGTAGATAGTTTAACGGATCCTTAAAGGATGGTTATTCCAAACATCCTTTGAGTTACTTGTATTTCAATTGCTATTTCACTTGAGTTGGATTTATTGATATAAGAATGTTAATCCTAACTCGAGTGTCTTGTGTTTTTGCTTTATGCTCGGGTCAGACTGAGTGCACCAGTATTCGATGCTCACCTTTGGAGTTGGAGTTTTGCTTGAAGATCCAGCCATCTATTCTGCTTTTAGTATTCGATGATTCCAGTGATGTATTCTGATTTGTATCTAGTGTATCGTGTTACTCTTCCGTTGTATCTGGTTTAACTCTGATGTATCGTATTACTCTTCTGTTGTAAACTCTGATGTATCTTATATATTCATATAGTAGCTTCATGAACTACTATCTCTTTTATTTCCGCTGCATTTATTACTCTGTGTCTGTGATCTGTGATTATTTATTTACTGTATATGTTCAATTTTGCCAAATTTAAATTAACAACGCGGTATTTTGAGCAATTCAACTCCGGCATGAGTGTCTACCTATACACTTATAATGGATGCGAATGGTCCAAAATATCGGGTCGTTACAGTTGGTATCAGAGCTTTGGTAGCTCTAGGCAAAACTTAGCATATAGGGTAAATGTATTTACAGAATCACTCTCATTTGAGTTTCAATCTCTTCCTTTCGACTCGATTTCTTTGAATTTTGGAACGTTCCCTACGGTTCCAAATTTCATTCGTGTCCCTCACTATTCGTCTTCTTTCAATTCTGGAGCATCGCATAACTCCACAATGAATGATCTTTATAATGGATCGGCGGTCTTGCCAATCTTCGAAATTTTGTAAAAGGACAAAACTCCTTTATAATAGGCATCGATTTACCGGAGATTTCTGTATCCTTGGTCTACAATGCTATCTATTCCATGCTATACCTGAATTACATCTCTTGAGATCGAGTGTTGGTTTACCTCGGAATTCAGCATCGATCTTATTCTTGAAGTTACGGACTACCCGGTTAAGGTTGCCCGTGAATTAAATAAACTCATCCATCTCCCGATTGTGGTAAATTGAATTATCTTATCTTCTGTTTCAAACCTATCTTCGAATCGAAATTCTCTTTGATTTGATTCCATCAAATTTGAATCTCTATCTTTGCCTTGAAATCTATTATTGTATCGTCGAGCGAGGAAGTGTACTTGTAAATAAATATTCAAAATGTTTTAAAATATTGTTTTCAAATTTGGTAGATAAAATAAAAGTTTTGTATGATTATATTATATATAAATATAAGTTTTCTGAAATTAAATTGTTAATGAATTCGTTGTCAGAAATGATAATAATTTGATTTTCATTTCTTGTTTTGTAAACCATTGACTATTGCATAATATAAATAAATGAATTTATAAACTTGGTTATAAATTGATTGGAATTTGAAATGAATCTAATTCAGAAATTTGAGAATTTATTAGTTTCCGGTGATTTCGAACTTTGGTTTTAAAATTTTAAAGTATATTGTATTGAAAGTATTTTCGAATAGAAATCGTTTTCAAAGAATTTTTAAAATGTTGAAATCAGTGCTCTTCTCTTTGTCGCTGGAAAATAATCTCGGTGATGGCGGCCGCATCATCGATATTCATTTTCGAGTTTCGAAGTGGAGAAAACAAAACCTTAGCAAAGCTACAGAATATATTTTGATTTGAATTTTTCAGTATATTTTGATTTACATATATATAGGTATCTCATTTTAAAATTTAATTTGATTTGATATGAATATATTATATATATCTCTAAGTTGTTTAAAGAAAATCGGAAATCTAATTCTTAAATTTTGTAAAAGGATGATTTTAATTATAAATAAAACCAAAATTTGGAATAAATATTTAAACTTGAATAATTGAATTGGGAAAAATTTTATTTGTATATTGTTCAACTTCATTCTAATACAACTTACCTAACTCATTCAGAAGTTGAAAATGTAATTGGATAATATATAAGATAAATTGAATTTATAAATAAAATTTGAGTGTTGTAATAAATGTTATACACTAAATTTTGATTATAAAGATGTTAATAGAGTTAGATAGGATAATAAGTAAACTCAGTTAATAATGAAATAAATTTGTTTTGAAAGAATTAATAAATTTGTTTTAAAAGAATTAACAAATTGAAATTTGATCAACATACGAAAATACCTTGAATTTAAAAGAAATTAATAGATGTAAATTAATTTAAATTGAAACTTTTATGTTTAAATTAATTTATATGGGTTAAATATATGTGAGTAGATATATTAAGTAGAATAAATTTAACAATAATTGGGAATAAAGAAGAATTTAAATTGTTGAAAATAAAATATGATTATAATAAAAGATTATTTAAATTGATGGTTTTAGAAATTGTAAATTTAAGATAATTGGATAATATGATAATGAATTTAGAAATAGTTAAGATTGGTTTTAGTGAAATCAAATGGATTAAATCGATTATTGAATATCAATTAATTTAAATTTGAATTTATATGGTTTAAATTAATTGTTATTTTGTTTCCAAAGCCATTTTTCTTTTTGGTTGTTTCTATTCTCCTACCTCGTTCCTTTTCGGGGACGAAAAGTTTTGAGTGGGGGAGAGTGTAACGACCCGTAAAATTTCAAACTGTTTTAATAACGTAATTGGTTGAAATTTTGTGAAATTTTAAATGATAAAATTTTGAGATATAAATTTGATATTTGGAATGCGTCTAGTTAAACATAGCAACTGGTAAATTTTCGTCCGAAAATATGAAAGTTTATTTCGCGCGTAAATTCACTTCAATTTAATCAGTTAAAAAGCAATGAAAATAAAATGTTTCCGAAACCTAAATATTTTTACATAGAAAAATTCTAAACCATCTTTTGAGCAAGATGTCAGTTTGTCGTTTTTCCAAATTCGGACATCTTTGGCTCCGTCGATCTTATTTTTCAGTGTTTTTCTTGCATTTTCCGCTATTAGAAAATTCGAATTTTTATAATTCGATTGTACCACTGATATCTGTATACCATTTTGATCGTCTCGTCATGCTGATCTCTACGGTGTGTTCAATTCTGTATTTTGAAATCTGGTATGCAGCGAAATTTGCGTAACCGTTAATCGTACTGGTAGCATTTCTGAACTTTTATATTCCGCGCCCACTAAATTTTCAAACGGCTAAACTTAACAGCCACTAGCATTATTTACAACATTTATTCCAAAACTTTTGGCTGTTGCCATTCCATACCATTTCATTTATTGTGTACGTTTTGTATACGTTCAATTGGCAACGGTTCAAATTTCATTTGCCTTGGTACATGTTCGAAACTTTTGAAATTCACTTTTGGCTCATCTTCTTTCCCTTTTGGCTATTCGTTCTTCATCTCTTCATATATGTTCTGTTAAGAGAAAAAAAAACTCATATGTCATTTTTCCTGTAGCCTTCTAGCCCCGCACATGCCACAACTCCATCTCGTCCACCAGAGAACACTCGTCAACACCCGCCTCTCCCCTCGACCCCATCTACTCGCAAGTGCCAAGCACCACCGCAGCCTGGCCCAAACCCCACGCCCTCTTCGGCCTTCCTCCGGCGATCGCCACTGACGCAACCTCTTTCCCTCCTTCTCACATCCTCGCCGAACAACCCAGCAGCCTCCGCCCCAAACGCCACTTCTCTGCTGCATCTCACCCTACCCACCATCACTGCCCACGGCTCCTCCCACCCATCGCAGCCACCTCCAGCTGTTCCACCCGAACTCGCCCTCCACCAACCGAGCCCGTCCGTGCCTTCCACTCACCGACCAATGGCGTGGCTCCACTTTGCCTCCGCCGCTCCTCCTTGTCAAAGACCGAGCTCATCACCCCGTCGACCACTCCGCCTCGCCGTCCAACAACCACGTTCCTGACTGCGAACCTTCATCGCTTCACACCACCCTAACACCAGCCACCCTTGTTTGCCGACCCAACTACCTTCCTCTCGGCTGCCTTTCACCACCGAATTCCCTGCTTCTATCTATGCCCTGCCTTGCAACTTCTACTTGTATATATTTATAGGTAAGTTATTATACAAATGTTTGTTTTTTTTTATATATAAAAGTCAGTACGTACAGCTCATATATGTATGGTGCCATTATAATTTGCTTTATGTTATATGGTTTATATAGTGGTATAGTTAAATGGATATGTTTACCATTAAATCTATAACAGATTTTATATAGCAGTTTAGATATATTGGTATTTTAGCTTTGCATCCATACAGATTTTATAAATTATATTAGATATGGAAGGCATAGGTATGTATAGTTTGGTTAGTTTGCATGTTTTGTTGTTTTATGATTTACTGGGTAAGTATCGTTTTAAACTATAAGGCAAATTTTATATTTACTGTATATTTTGTGGTTATGAATATTATATTACAATGTTTAAAGTATATATTTATTTAATATTCAAAGTGTATATACAAAATGTATATATTTATACAGTTAGTATATTTGTTACAATAATAACAATACAAAAGTTTTACAAGTTATATTTCTTATAAACTGTTGTCTGCATTTTTACATTATTATTTAGCGTAAGATAACAATGTTTTATAAGGTATTATTATTATTTTGTAAAGTGGTTTATATATGTGCACGCATGTATACGTGGCTTCGGTTTTCAGAATTACATATTAGATTGTTAAAAGTTTTGGACCTGTTGTTCTATTCTTATATATAGAATACACATATAGGCCTGGGTTTTTGGTAAGCTTACCTATGCAAGTCAAGTCGTTTATAATATGTAAATTATATATATAAAACTCATACATTCGGTTCGCACGCTTTTATTATATATAGCCCAGGTTGTATATAGGTTGCTTGTAGATATAGGTATTGTTTCTTTAAATGTTTTACTTATAACAAATATTTAGTTGTATGTTGGTAATATATTGTTTAAGTATGATATTTTATGTCCGTGTGTATATATATATAGAGAGATATTTTCAAATGAACATATGTAATATATGCAAGTATTTTGCATTTTTAATAAGTATTCATTTGCCTTGTTTTCCAATATATAAAGATTTTATTTTAAATATACAACATATATTTTGTTCAGTTATATCAAGCTGATTTTGTTTTTCCATTTGTTCCTATCTATCAGCTTTGTCATCAATTCCTATCAATCTAGCTTTGCTATGGGATTCGGGCTTGCATTTCGTAACTCAACTTCTTTGTCAAATTTCTCTAGCCTCGAAAGGTGAGCACTCACTCACGATTAACGTTCTTTTATTTATTAAATCTGATTTCAATTGAAACGACAATTGAAATATACTGCTGTTAGTTAATTACACTGTTATATATGCTATTGCCTGTATCAGTTCACCTGTGACATCTGACACCATTATCTGTTAATTATTTATGCGATGATAATACAGTTTGGCTGATAATTGATTGATTGTTGATGTTTATATTGGACGTAAAATTGTTAATGTTAAAATGATAAATAGTGTGAAATTGAACTTGGTATAGGATAATTAATTGTTAAATTTGATTAACTGACATTTGTATAATATGATCCCTTTAACTGTTGAATTTATTGACACGTAGGATTTGTTTAATTACATTTTGAACCACTGAATGTATGTTGTTAAATTGATGATGTATGAAATTGTAAATAGATGACAAGTGAAGAACCGAAATGTAAAAATCTTTAATCTACATGAAATGATAGTGTAGATTCTAGAAATACGTATATTAATTCGTACAAATAACAATGCGAATTAATACGGTTATTTCGGGATTATTTGAATTGATTATTGGATTGATATTGATTTTTGTTATTGTTTGTTTATTTACTTTGTCACCATCCCAGTTATCACACTGCAAGTTCCCTTTGTTATGCTTTGATTTTTGAATTGAATTGGAATCGGGTTGAAATGATAAATACCCAAATTGAACTTTGACTTGGGATAGAAAATTTAAATAAACCCGATTGGTCAATAATTTGATTTAAAAATAAACGAAGATTTTATTTGAATAAATAATATGGCTTTGAAATGAAGTTGAAATTTGAATTTTTATGAAAGGAAAATGTTAATATTTAATAATCTGAAAACAAAATATTAACAATGTAATTGATGAAAGAATATTGTTTAATTTGAGAAATTATAATTAAGTTTGAAATTATTAAACTTTGAAATGATTGAATAATTAAGTTTGAAATTATAATCAAGTTTGAAATTATTAAACTTTGAAATTATTTAATAATTTAGTTTTGAACTATTTAATAATTAAATAAGATTGAATTATTTAATGATTAAATTGATTTGAATTCTTTAATAAGTGAAATTGAATTTTTGAATAAGTGAATTTACTTCGTAAATAATTGAAATTGAGTTTCTTTATTAATTAAGTTTTTGGAAATTTATTTAAGTAAGTAAATAAGTGAAATTGAATTTCTTTAACAAGAAATAAAATGTGATTTATTGAAATTAATGTAAGACTTGAAATTTAAAGAATTTGGTTTGATGAATTTAATTTAATTAAATTTGTAAGTTTTGATATAATGAAGTTGAATTTAAATAATGGATTTAATGAATTGGAAATTTAATAGAAATTGTTTTGAATGGCAAGTTTACTTAACGAATATTAAATGAAATCGATAAATGAATTTAAATTTGATTTGAAAGTTAAATTAAATTAATTTAAATGTTGTCAAAATGAAACTTATATACGAACTTGAATCGATATTTGAATTGTTTAAATAAAGATTGAAATTGAATTATAAGATTTTGAAATGATAATTTGGAAGTTTTGAAACGGAAATTATGGAAATTGATTTAGAAAGATAAATGAAATGTCGATTTGCAAAATCTAATTGAATTGAAATTGATTTGGTTTTGAAATATATTAAATGACCAATCAGTGTAATAATTACGGAAGTTATTAAAGAGACTGGAGTCGGTTATGGATATACTCTCTATCTAAACCGAAAACCACTTTAATAACTATACGTGGAGTGATGATCCAGAATGAAGTGGTTGGAATGATGTACGTGATGACTGAAGAAAGAGAACGATGATGGATTGCCTTGACACTTGTGTCAAATTGGAAATGACTAAAACAGGAGCCGTGCCGGGCCAATGGAGGATTAGCTACCTCAAGTGGACACACTTCTTCGAACTATTCATTACTTGTTGTCGATTGGTGCACCCTTGATTTTGGGAGTGTTGTTTCACGGTGTTGCGGGTGCTGCGGCGTTGCGTTCTCACCAGTCCGGATCAGGCGAACGGTAGTGTCACTACCTTGGGTATTGCCTCATGTGCCTTGTCATACTTGTATCCCTATTCGCGACCACTACGAATTTGTTTTGTACCTTTAGTATATGGATTGCCCTCTGGTGACTTCCGGTTTTGGGAAACTACGGTCTTGTATATGCTTTTGGGAATAAAAATGTGTTAAGGGTGGAATGGGCCATGACTTAACACTATTTTGATATCTTTATATTACTGATAGACATTATCTACTTAGCGTACATTACTACCTAGTAGATAGTTTAACGGATCCTTAAAGGATGGTTATTCCAAACATCCTTTGAGTTACTTGTATTTCAATTGCTATTTCACTTGAGTTGGATTTATTGATATAAGAATGTTAATCCTGACTCGAGTGTCTTGTGTTTTTGCTTTACGCTCAGGTCAGACTGAGTGCACCAGTATTCGATGCTCACCTTTGGAGTTGGAGCTTTGCTTGAAGATCCAGCCATCTATTCTGCTTTTAGTATTCGATGATTCCAATGATGTATTCTGCTTTGTATCTAGTGTATCGTGTTACTCTTCCGTTGTATCTGGTTTAACTCTGATGTATCGTATTACTCTTCTGTTGTAAACTCTGATGTATCTTATATATTCATATAGTAGCTTCATGAACTACTATCTCTTTTATTTCCGCTGCATTTATTACTCTGTGTCTGTGATCTGTGATTATTTATTTACTGTATATGTTCAGTTTTGCCAAATTTAAATTAACAACGCGGTATTTTGAGCAATTCAACTCCGGCATAAGTGTCTACCTATACACTTATAATGGATGCGAATGGTCCAAAATATCGGGTCGTTACATGCGGAGTGATGGTTTTGAGAAGCTAATAGAGGGGAAAAAAAAGAAACAGAGAAGAGAAGTAAAGGCCACAGAGAAATATAAGGGAGGAGCTCAATATTTAAAAGCTGGAATAAGAAACGTAAAATTAAATGAGCAAAAATGAATGCAAAAAGTATATAAGTTTGATATTCGAATAACGGTCATAAAAGTGGAAATTTGGGTATAGGTAACAGCTGGCTACAATCAAATATCCATGTTTTGATAGATTGCTTTCCTTTAAGCAATAAAGACAGGGAGAGAAAGAATAGATAAAGGCAACAAATCTATCAATCAAAGAAAATGGAAAAGTTTGAACTTGTACGCAAATAAATAGATAGAGAACGATGTAGGTGAGTTGGCTGCTCTGGGTAAAATGCTTAATAATTTTTATGAACCAAATAGGCATGAACAGACTACAACATGCAATTAACTAATTGATTATTTATAACCGTGCAAGCAAGAAATGAGATAATAATTAAAGGTTTATTTTTCTTTTTTTTATATATATTTTTTATTATTTTTTTTGATTGCCGAAGGAAAGAAGGAAAGGCAGACCAATAGGCTGAGAATCATACCATAATTACCCTAGTGAACAAAGGAAAGAAATTTAAAACAAAAATATAGATAAAGGTTGAGTGAATGGAAATGGTCACCTGCTTGAATCACGTGAAATAATTAAAGCAAATGAAGTGGCTACAGGAAACGAATGATTTCTTCCTATTTTTGAATTAATGTTTACGTAGCCAAATTTTAAGCAAAAAGGAAACGTGCAACAAATGATAAATTGAAATGACCGTTGATTCAACAACGTTATTAAAGTAATTTATTATATTGCTTGGGCTGCATGGTGAAGATTTGGAAGAGACGTGTTTCACAATGCAACCATTTTTAAGAAATAAATATATTACTTTAAAACAGAAGAACTGACCAAAAATGAACGTAAACGTATACAATTTATATGTTTTGATATTCAAAATAATTATAGGATGACAACAGTCACCCTAAGATTTAGTTGAGAAATTAAAGCAATAAATCGCTGATTGGACAGCACGTTCCATATTTGAAACGTAAAGGAAAAAGATAAGTATGGAATGGAAGGATACGTTATAAAGGCAAAATGAACCGTTTGGAAAAAAAATGATGGCAAATAAAACAGCTGTGCCTTGAATTTCCCAAAATAAATTATTAGAGCAATTGATGGGTTGATTGGACAGTGTTTCAAAACTTCAAGGAAACGAGTAATATATTTTAAAATACTAACATAACCTATATATACATACCTACTAGAACTCACACAAAAATTAATGGACCCTATACCCAAACTAAACTTTCCGTGTATATATGTATATTATGACCAAATTTTTCTTTGAATCAAAAATCCATAATTGCTTTCATAACTAAATTTCAAAACCACCATTTAATGAATAAACAGAACATAATATTTTTCCTTTTTTCTTCTTCTTTTTATTAACAATAAATCAAACATTATTTAATAATTACACATAACTCAACATATCCATTAGTTACCAATTTTAGTTCATTTGTTAGAGGTTAACTTATTTGAATTACAACAATGCAATTAAACTATTGTTTCCTCTTAAATTTTATTCAATAGATCAATATTTACAATTAACAATTATTATTAAATTCTTTTTTTTTAAATGCACGTGCTGATTTGATTTTTAACAGCTAAGATATGAAATAAAACAGTGCGTACAATAGGTGCAATAATTAAAACGAACGTACGCCCAAATTAATTAACCAGTAACGTAATCTAAATTTATATGTTTTCTTATTAAACTACTATATTTAATTATACATAATCCAAACATTAAAAAATTTTATTTCAAAATATTATTATTTAAAATTTCTCAAAAATTTAATTAAATACGTTATTAAAAACCGTTTAAAATTTATGGGTTGTTACAGTCAGTTTAGACACCCAAAAGTCAAAAATCCGAAAGGACGCAAGAGTTCGGCAGTTACGTATTTGATTTCATTTTGCATTCGTTCTTTTACAATTTTTTTTCACTTTCGCCCGATCCCTGTTTTCCTCTCGGGCTACACTCGTACCACCCTTTTGGTAGCCGAAGCCACCATGCTTCAAACAAAAGCAACCAATCCATCGCGGATTAGCACTCCTCCACCAGTAGCCTAGGCTGTGCTCTTTACTTCTTCCCCTCCTGAGACGCGCTCTGCTTCCACAAAGCCGAGCATCATCACCATGGCCTTGCTTCTCCCCGCATACTCACTTGCTACCACCAAAACTCTCCCCTGCTCCATCAGGCCGACCACTTCATGACACTCACCTCACTTCGGCCACCGTGTTTCCATTCCCTTCCACGAACCACAGCCTCCAACGCTTCCTGCCTAGGCGAGCTCATCTGCTCCCTCAAATCTCCACTTGTCGGCCTATTCCGTTCTATGGTGTGTGTAACAGGTATATATATATTTTACATGTCTACTACATATAATATAAGGTGTTTGTTTGATATATATATAGGGTTATTTTGATTTTTGTAATATATGTAGATATATATATGTTAGTTTGATATTATACTGGTTATTATAACATGCTAGTTTGTTGTAGTTATATAAATTGGTATATATATGTATTTTGGCTATATTTTATATATGTGTTTTGATTGTATAAGTTTAAAAACATATATGACTATATATATTAGTTTAGAGGAGTCACGGTATAGTTAATGATGTAAGATATATATAGTAGTACATAGTCAAAGTGTTATATTTTATGTTTAAAAAATTGTTTACAGTAATTTATTTATATTAGTCTGCATATGTTCGAGAAGTTCAAGTTGTATATATTATATATAGTTTACACGTTGCTAGGCATAAGTTTCTATAATATATAGTTTATTAACTGTTACGTAAATATATACTATGTTGTATATACGTATTTGTAGTGTATATATAGAATACATATATCTTCGCGTGAATGCATTTATATGTAAATTTGCCTTTGTATAAAGGTGTCGGTTATTTGTTTATATATTGTTTGTATATTGGTTTAGTTTATATATTATTATATTTATAGTTTGTATATATATTGCTCAGTTGATATGTTAGTAAAAATATATATTAATAATATATATATATATATATAAAGGCAGTATTTTCATTGTTACAGCATGTATATATTAGGTACGGTATTATATATATATATATATATGTATGTATATGTTGGTAGAGTTTTTGAATAGAGACATATATATATATATATATAATATATGTTTAAATATACTTATATCATTTAGTTGTTTAATCTGTTTGTAGCTTTTACTGCATATTTATAAATATAATATGTACAGTATTATATATATTATATGGTAAATAGTAATATAATGGTTTTATAAAGGATTGATGTTAAAATCATATGAGTTATATACGGTATACTTATATATATGTTATACAGTCTGGTATTTCTTTGGTTAAAGTTTTATATATTAGTACACATATTAAGTTTATATAAGTGAAGTTATTATTTGTTATATATATATATATTGTGGATTCCAAGTATTTTATGTATGTAAGTTTGTATATATATATAGATTTATATGTAAAGTTTTATATAAGTTATGATGGACTTCTGATTTTTGTAAATGCTTAATTTTCCAAATATACTATAAAGATTTTTATTTTATCTTAATTTGAGTTAATGTTAAACTTTAATTTTATATATCTGTTCTCATCAATTCCTTATCTATCAGCTCTAGTCGTCGAACTCAAGTCCATCGTGTTTTGCTTTGAAATTCGTGCTTGGATCCGTAACTCATTCCATCGTCAAATCTCTCTAGCCTCGAAAGGTGAGCAATCACTCACGATTAACGTTCTTATATTTATTAAATTTGATTTCAATCGAAACGCTGCTGTAGTTATTTTAAATAGTTATATATTGTGACGCCCCACCTCTATACCCACACTAGCCAAGAACACTACGGTGTAGTGCTGTCAACTAGCACGGAGAATAAGGCTGTTGAGGAGCGACCATCTATGTAATTGCCTTGTGCGAGCACCGATATGTCAGATCATAAAACATTGCATTTCATTTTTAGAGGAATACCGACATACCGATACAAACTCAAAGCTACTACACAGTGGCTATAATAGTTTAGGACAATAGATATAAAAATAACACAGATAACATAAATGCGGAATAAAGATGGAACGAAAAGTCTCATATATACAATAACTGATATCAGTTACAATACATTTGACACAATACAAATGATACAACTACAATTGTCGACTCAAGAAGTTATATATACAAGTACATTATCGACTAATATACATGAATACATTATCATCTTAAAACAGACACACTGACTACTTCAAAAGGACGAAGACCACTTCAAATGATATAAAAAGTCTTCATAGCTCTAGCAGCAACCCAAAGCTAAAAATCTACAACCTGTAAATACTCGGTCTGACCCGAGTATTACATTCAAAAGAAAATAATACTCGGGTCAGTCTAATTCAAAATCAGTTATTAGAGCATAGAAGCAATAATAATCAATCTCAATATAGATGACAGTCACAAAAATATCGTATATCCAACTTCTCGATAAAAGAACCGGATAACGACAGATATATCACTAAACAGTGTTAATCCACGAAACAGAAATCCAAAGTAGTTTAAATAATTGAAATGTCAATTTAAAAATATCAATGCTAATTGGCTGCAGTACACGCTAACGTGTACTGCCTCGCCAATACAGCCTACGAATTACGCAACAGGTCGATGAATAAAGAATAAAAGAGATATCGATTAAAATCTGTCAATTCGGTGTGGCTGCTGTAACGACCCGACTTTCTCTCCACAGAAAGTCGCATCGTTATGAAGAAAGAAAGGGATAGAAGAAGAAAAGAAAAGAAGAAAGAAAGAAACAACAACAACGATCTCACAGCGGAACGAATAAATTATATTAATAACATAAACTATTACATAGTATACAACACTTATCAGAGTTTACACAACTATACAACACATACTAGACAGTTATAAACATCTGTCTAGACATTACAACTCAAATACAAGACAAGACACTATCACAGATATCAACATAGCGGAATACTATATCTACGAACGCCGAAGCCTCCTGCTCCATTGCTCCTCCAGAATATTCGTCAAAGCTAAACCTGAATCCCTTGGCTACTCGTAAAAATTTGAGTACCCAAGAGTTTATAAAACAGAAATAAACAACTTGGGTCAGACATGGGTCTGGTGTGAGTAACAGGTTAAGCTTGCTTAACTTCAAAACCTTTAGAAAGAAAAGGTATCACGTAAGACTCCCCACAAATAAACATGGGTAAGTTTTTACCTTACGCTAACCAAAACATTTGATAGGAAATCTGATTTTATTATAATAGGGTCTAGGGTTTTCAAGTAAAATATAAAAATAGCTGAAATGCTTACATCTCACATTCCAACATAGTTGGGCACAACTAATACGTACGGCATTTATTGGAGTTTGGATTCCATACAATGGCAGGGCTACTGGGGTATCGCCCGTCACAGTACGTGGCCTAGATCACCGTACCGAGGAGTACGCCCGCTCCCCTGCAACACAAAGCCGGAACCATCCCTTACTGGATAATTCCGAACAAGATAATCCCGTAGTTGGCGCGACCAACCACACACTAAGCCGAATAAAAGAAAAGGGACCTCTAGACAGGGATCTATCTTGCTCTCAGTGGGTGCTACCCACGAAGCCTTGCTGCACCTCCCCTGTTTTAGCCATTCCCGGTTGATGAGGCTTGAGGTTACGATTACCTTTAATCAGAACATATCACTTAGAATGCTCATCGTCCGCCTGACGATGTGCTGAAAGCATTCAATCCATACAAGTTCGTTCCGGGTTCGAACGAAACCGAAGGCATTATCTCGTTACACTCGTTTTGGAATCACCCTCAGAGTTAACGACAATAACCCTTGCACTCTGAATCTTCATCTTCACTTGATTCACGACCTATCGTTAATTTGGATCGATGTGGTATTCGGGTCTCCAGACCTGGAAATCCGGTATACGGAAACCCGATCCCGGTCTCATCGAAATCCAAAACGTATCTTTTAAAGGCCAAGTTGTTTTAAGGTTAAAACAAATTCAATTCTTATCTATATACACAAAGATAGATAATTCACAATAGATAATCTACATTATCATTTCAATTCAACCAAACATCCATATCATAGATCAGTATATATCTCATCAGAGATATAAATCAATGCAAAGCATCATTCATCCATTCATAAGTAATGATTTATACCATTTTTAATTAATTTAAAATGAATTTAAATTAATTACTTCATTTTATAAATCCTGCTTACTTAACCATTAATTAATTAAAATCAATTAATTATTCTCTAATTACCCTTTAATTTCATTCATGTAATTTATCCTTTAATTAATTACTCAAATTAATTATCCTCAACCATTATAGTAATTAACCTTTAATTACTTCATTTAATTAATTAACTATAATTAATTAAATTAATCAACTATAATTAATTACATTAATCCTTAATTAATTACATTAATTAATCACTTCATTTATTAATTATTCCTTAATTAATCAATTCTTAATTACCTCATTAATTATATTAATTAATGATCCTTAATTACATTTTATCATTGATTAATTACATTAAGTAATTAATCTTTAATTAAACCATAATTTATTAATCACTATTGATTAATCACATTCAGTAATTAACTACCCTTAATTACTTCTTTAAATAAATTAATTATTTCTTAATTAATCTCTTAATTAATCCCTTGATTAATTCCATTAAGTAATTAACTTCCCTTAATTATTCTACTAATTACATCAGTAATTATCCATTAATTACTTTCCTAAGTAATTAATCTTCATTAAATTACATTAAGTAATTATACTTCACAAATCATTAAATGATTATTTTAAATTAATTAAACTTAATTAATTAACTTAAACTAATCAAATTAATCTGAATTAATTACAATGAGTAATTAATTTCTTAATTACTTCCCATTAATTAATGATATTAAACAATTTCACAAATGATTAATCTTAATTAATTAATGTATTTAATTATCACAATTAATCACATTAATTAATTACTTATTTAACCCAAGTTAATGGTCTACATTAACTATTCTTTAATTATTTTTCTTAAATAATTAAACTTTAACGAACCATTATTAATTAAAATTAATTAATTCTAATTACCAATAAATTAATCTCTAATTTCTTAATTAATTAAGCATCTAACAATAACTTAATTAATCTTTAATTACTTGACTAATTTATTTCTAACCATTAATTAATAATCTTAACTTATTCTAATTAATGATCCTTAATTCAAATTAATTAGCCTTTAATTAATTTGATTAAATCTTAATTATCTTTAAGATAACACTTTATTCCTATTAATGATTAAAATATCATTAATAAAGTATTTAAACCAATTTACCTTTAAATTTACATTTAAATTTCATTTTATATTAAGATTTAAAATGAAGACAATTTAACTTTATTTAATTAAAAGAAATTTAAAACTAAATTCATTTTAAATTCAAATCAATTTAAAATACTCTTTAAATTGTTTAAAACACTTTTAAATTTAAAAACTTCTTTTTATTTCAAAATTGAAATGCATATTAACTTTGATTCCAGATTAATCTCTAGATTTATAAACCTATCTTCAATTTAAAACTTTATTTTTTTAAAATTCAAATTACTTAACCCCTTATAAAGTAGTTAAATAAATTCAAATTTTAAAAAATATTATCTTATTTGAAAACTGAGATTTTTAACTTAAATTTCAGAAAGCAACTAGATTTAAACTTAATTTAAACTATACATTTTCATTTAAACTTAGCTTTTAAATTTTATTTTAAAATTTAAAAACTAGAAACAGGTCTCTGGTAAAACCTGTACAACATCTAACTCGAGACACCCCTTCAAAACCACGAGTGCTACTTCGAGTCTCCACCCAGAATTCACGAGTACCGCTTCGAGTCTCTTCTTCCCCAAAACACACAGATACCCAAACATATACGTGCACGTGCACAGTTCATCTGCGATGCTCCGACCATCGCTGCTGACGCCTACAAGTCGGCGACGATCTTCTCACTGGATTTCGACCACCCAGAGCCACGATCATGCTTGAATTCGAAAACGAGCTATTCAACTTGCCTGGAACAAAAGCCTTCGAACCACCCAAAGCCTGGAATCCCACATCGCTCTCGAGATTCCGGTTATCAGATCGCCTGAAAATCGATCAGCACCTTCACCCACGTCCACGCTTCCATCTCCCTAAGTCCTGTAGAACACGATCCAACATAGGAACCGTGACGATCAAATATACCTAATCTACCCAAACTAGGGCTACAGATTTCAATCTTCCACCACAACTACCATGATGATGAATTCGCCTTCCTGGTAATTTTTCTTGACTCTCCTATCACTTCCCTACTTCCAGGAACAAACCCGACCATTCCGTCCTCTTTAGATCATCTAAATCACTCAAAATACAAAATTGTTCAAATCTCAAACTGCTCCTTCATTCTCTTTCTAAAAATCATGACTTTAGTTTTAAAAATCAAGTCTTTGATTAAGGTTTCAGATCATATTCCTGACTTAATAAATTAGGATGTTTGAATTTTTCTTTATTCTAAGTTAACTCTGTTCTTCTTAAGTTTCCAGAGACATTCAAGTTTTATTCTAACTTGATTAACATTTTAAACTCTACTTCATGATTTACCAAACAACTTTTGTTTGAAATCCTAATTCTAACAGAGATTAGTTGGAAGAATTGGAATTTAGATCTAAATTTTAAACTGAGAACTTTAAACAGAGATGATCAACTGATACAACCAAACATACACATAGTATCTTCATTCATACATACATGTAACTAGATCTAAAACAAACATGCATACATAATTTCAAACATGCACCACAATTTTATTTCAGATATTTTACCACACAAATCAAATTTATCTGTTTTTAAAAATCTAAGTTACTCACCTGTTTTGTTTTTGAAATAGCGTTTAAATCTTTAAAACTTGAGTGCCCCTGCTTTTGATTTGAAAACTTGAACTGTTTTAAAACTGGAAATTTGCATTGCCATTTGCTCTTGAACTTTAAACTTGAATTTACAGATGAATTTCTGCTTGCTTCTGTCTGCATTTCAGGTTGGAAAGAATTGCATGCAAGCTGAAATGATCCTACTTCTCTGTTTTGATTTAAATTGCATGCTTTTGATTTTTGTTTCCAGATTGAAGAAAAGAGTTCAGGCTTTTGATTTGAAGAGAACTTGCAGGCTTTTGATTCACATTTTTGTTTTGAGGAGTAACACTCACTGATTTTTGTTTTGAAGAGTTTCTTATTCTATTTGTTTTCAAGTTTTGTTGATCTGAGATTACTTCATTTGATTTTGGAAAATGTATTACAGATCTTTGCTTTTGATAAATTTTGGTTTGAGGAAGGTTGATTTACAGATTTGTTTTGAGGAAGATGATCATCAGATTCGTTTTAATTTTCAGCTGAAAGCTTCTTAGTTTAGATAAGAAAATATAAAAAGAAATATAGATGAGAACATAAGTTTATATTGATTAAAATGATTTATCAAATAAAAGAAAAACAAAAATACCAAACTTTGACATTTGGCATTACCATTGTATTATTAGTTTACACTTGTCATTACATAGCCTTTAGAAATTAACACATGTCCTTTTAATTAGTTAGTATTTATTTTAAGTGTAAATAAAATGCCTTTTCTTTATTTTATTAATTACTTACCTATATATATAAACTATTTTAAAGAAAATAAAACCAATTATATATATAAATAAAAGCTTATCCATATATTTTAAAATCCAAAACTATTTGAATATTACCTCTTGAATTCTAAATTCAAATTAAATTTAAAAAAAATTTCAATTTAAAGTAAATTTAAAACAGCACATTTAATTTGAAATAACAATCTTATTTTATTAAAGTCTATTTATAAAAACAATACACTATTAATATTGTTTTTTTTTTAAACTTACCTATATATATAAACTTAAATAGAAATCATTTTATTAGTTTTTAAAAGATAAATTCATTAATTAAATATTTATTCAATTAGATTATTAAACCAATTTAAATATTTATTATCAAAAATTATCAATCAATTTAATTATTTAAACAGATTATTAAATTGATATTGCCCCAAATTTCCGGGATATTACATTCCTCCCCCCTTAAAATAATTTCGTCCCCGAAATTTAAAACAAAGGTAATTTAATAATCTTTTTAAATCACAAGGATGTATTATCATCCATATGCTAACAATCATAGCAACCAATCATCCAAACAAACAATTCTAACTATCCAGCGAAAATTCTGAATAGAATTTCCTCGAGTTTCCCCAAGTATATATATATACCGGGATACTCGCTCTACAAACACTCCAAACAACCAATACTACTAAGCTATAGAGTTCTTACTCATCTAGATCTATAGAACTAAACAAGATATCAGATTACAGGAGTCTGACTCAACAACCAAATACTCCAGAACTGCTGGTTCCAAAACCAGAGATAGATCAAACACATACTCCTTCAAAGATACGTAAAATACATTGAATTCCAGTTATCCAAACTGACAATTCAACCTTGTAGATCAAAGTACTTATCAAATTAGATCACAGAAAAGATCCAAAATAACTCGGAGCTAACTTCCCAGACTCACCCAATCTTATAGCTCCCTTTAACCAGAGAAAAACTTCACAACCACGAAGTCTCCAACTTCGAATTTCAAATTCCGTTGTCTCTTATCCACAAAATCCTTCAGATGATCCTGGGCTGACTACAGATCCTTCCTGATCAACTCAACCTTCGCTGATGCTTCTTGAAAAAACCGGACCAAAGATAACTCAACCAATGATCCTCTCAAGATCTACCCAATCCAAAACCAAACTCTACTTCACCATTATCCGAAGATTCCAAACTAACTTCTCCTATCTGGAAAAGACAAACAGGAGCACTCGCCAACTGCTTCTGCTGCACCACTCTGATCTGGAGTAGAATGAAAATGTTGATGAAGAACACGAGCAAAGACTGGACAACACATCCCAGAAAATCTCAGATAACTCAAGAGAATACTCAGCAATCGCAAGTCACTTTTGCGATCAACCCAACCAAAATGCAAAGAAAACTGTTCTCTCTTTACCAATCAGAACAGTTCATACTTAACTATCCAATCCATCGAAGAAATGGATCCACTCTGCTGCTTCTGAACTTCACCTTCAGAAAACTGCTCAGCCAGAAACTTTCTGCCAACATAGAACACTCCGAGTCGCACTGTTGACACTGATGCCAAGGACTTCCTATTCCAAAGATCTTCGAGAAACTCGAACTCCAAACCAAAGCAGAAACACCATGCTGAACTCAGCCATAACACCGAAGCATTCACACTTCCTTAATCTTGTTCCAAAGAAAACATCTTCGGGAACATCCATCGTCACTGTATCTCATCATACAGCTACTATTACCTGAGGTATCAAGGTACCATTACACACTTCTACCTACCCGACAGATCCAACTCTACTCATCCATACTTCAAAGATAAACTCCGAACCATTACAGTTTCCTTCGGAGATCGATGAAATCCTTCACCACAGCAAAGCTTACTCGAGACGGTATTGGGTCTACAGTCTCGACAGATACACTTCCAACCTCAACACTCAGACTCCAACCATTGGTAGTCGTGTTACACACACCACTACCCTATCTACCTTTATATCCTATATTGGAAAACCTGTATGGGTAACCCAACAAATAGGTAGAATAGATATATATATTTAAAATGATACTTTTTATATAGAAATTATTTCTGGGTAAAATTATTTCATTTACCTCTTTAAAACAATATTGTGTCCGTTGGCCTGGTTCAAGTGTTTAGAGATCCCTATCAATAACGTTAGCTACTCGTATTGACCAGAATCCATATACCACTCAACCGATCAATTAACACAATATAAAATCATTTTTATATAACTAACAATTACGCGCTCTCAAGATAGACACCACTTCAGAGCCTAGGTATTCACTCAACCTACAGCTCTGATACCAACTGTAACGACCCGACTTTCTCTCCACAGAAAGTCGCATCGTTATGAAGAAAGAAAGGGATAGAAGAAGAAAAGAAAAGAAGAAAGAAAGAAACAACAACAACGATCTCACAGCGGAACGAATAAATTATATTAATAACATAAACTATTACATAGTATACAACACTTATCAGAGTTTACACAACTATACAACACATACTAGACAGTTATAAACATCTGTCTAGACATTACAACTCAAATACAAGACAAGACACTATCACAGATATCAACATAGCGGAATACTATATCTACGAACGCCGAAGCCTCCTGCTCCATTGCTCCTCCAGAATATTCGTCAAAGCTAAACCTGAATCCCTTGGCTACTCGTAAAAATTTGAGTACCCAAGAGTTTATAAAACAGAAATAAACAACTTGGGTCAGACATGGGTCTGGTGTGAGTAACAGGTTAAGCTTGCTTAACTTCAAAACCTTTAGAAAGAAAAGGTATCACGTAAGACTCCCCACAAATAAACATGGGTAAGTTTTTACCTTACGCTAACCAAAACATTTGATAGGAAATCTGATTTTATTATAATAGGGTCTAGGGTTTTCAAGTAAAATATAAAAATAGCTGAAATGCTTACATCTCACATTCCAACATAGTTGGGCACAACTAATACGTACGGCACTTATTGGAGTTTGGATTCCATACAATGGCAGGGCTACTGGGGTATCGCCCGTCACAGTACGTGGCCTAGATCACCGTACCGAGGAGTACGCCCGCTCCCCTGCAACACAAAGCCGGAACCATCCCTTACTGGATAATTCCGAACAAGATAATCCCGTAGTTGGCGCGACCAACCACACACTAAGCCGAATAAAAGAAAAGGGACCTCTAGACAGGGATCTATCTTGCTCTCAGTGGGTGCTACCCACGAAGCCTTGCTGCACCTCCCCTGTTTTAGCCATTCCCGGTTGATGAGGCTTGAGGTTACGATTACCTTTAATCAGAACATATCACTTAGAATGCTCATCGTCCGCCTGACGATGTGCTGAAAGCATTCAATCCATACAAGTTCGTTCCGGGTTCGAACGAAACCGAAGGCATTATCTCGTTACACTCGTTTTGGAATCACCCTCAGAGTTAACGACAATAACCCTTGCACTCTGAATCTTCATCTTCACTTGATTCACGACCTATCGTTAATTTGGATCGATGTGGTATTCGGGTCTCCAGACCTGGAAATCCGGTATACGGAAACCCGATCCCGGTCTCATCGAAATCCAAAACGTATCTTTTAAAGGCCAAGTTGTTTTAAGGTTAAAACAAATTCAATTCTTATCTATATACACAAAGATAGATAATTCACAATAGATAATCTACATTATCATTTCAATTCAACCAAACATCCATATCATAGATCAGTATATATCTCATCAGAGATATAAATCAATGCAAAGCATCATTCATCCATTCATAAGTAATGATTTATACCATTTTTAATTAATTTAAAATGAATTTAAATTAATTACTTCATTTTATAAATCCTGCTTACTTAACCATTAATTAATTAAAATCAATTAATTATTCTCTAATTACCCTTTAATTTCATTCATGTAATTTATCCTTTAATTAATTACTCAAATTAATTATCCTCAACCATTATAGTAATTAACCTTTAATTACTTCATTTAATTAATTAACTATAATTAATTAAATTAATCAACTATAATTAATTACATTAATCCTTAATTAATTACATTAATTAATCACTTCATTTATTAATTATTCCTTAATTAATCAATTCTTAATTACCTCATTAATTATATTAATTAATGATCCTTAATTACATTTTATCATTGATTAATTACATTAAGTAATTAATCTTTAATTAAACCATAATTTATTAATCACTATTGATTAATCACATTCAGTAATTAACTACCCTTAATTACTTCTTTAAATAAATTAATTATTTCTTAATTAATCTCTTAATTAATCCCTTGATTAATTCCATTAAGTAATTAACTTCCCTTAATTATTCTACTAATTACATCAGTAATTATCCATTAATTACTTTCCTAAGTAATTAATCTTCATTAAATTACATTAAGTAATTATACTTCACAAATCATTAAATGATTATTTTAAATTAATTAAACTTAATTAATTAACTTAAACTAATCAAATTAATCTGAATTAATTACAATGAGTAATTAATTTCTTAATTACTTCCCATTAATTAATGATATTAAACAATTTCACAAATGATTAATCTTAATTAATTAATGTATTTAATTATCACAATTAATCACATTAATTAATTACTTATTTAACCCAAGTTAATGGTCTACATTAACTATTCTTTAATTATTTTTCTTAAATAATTAAACTTTAACGAACCATTATTAATTAAAATTAATTAATTCTAATTACCAATAAATTAATCTCTAATTTCTTAATTAATTAAGCATCTAACAATAACTTAATTAATCTTTAATTACTTGACTAATTTATTTCTAACCATTAATTAATAATCTTAACTTATTCTAATTAATGATCCTTAATTCAAATTAATTAGCCTTTAATTAATTTGATTAAATCTTAATTATCTTTAAGATAACACTTTATTCCTATTAATGATTAAAATATCATTAATAAAGTATTTAAACCAATTTACCTTTAAATTTACATTTAAATTTCATTTTATATTAAGATTTAAAATGAAGACAATTTAACTTTATTTAATTAAAAGAAATTTAAAACTAAATTCATTTTAAATTCAAATCAATTTAAAATACTCTTTAAATTGTTTAAAACACTTTTAAATTTAAAAACTTCTTTTTATTTCAAAATTGAAATGCATATTAACTTTGATTCCAGATTAATCTCTAGATTTATAAACCTATCTTCAATTTAAAACTTTATTTTTTTAAAATTCAAATTACTTAACCCCTTATAAAGTAGTTAAATAAATTCAAATTTTAAAAAATATTATCTTATTTGAAAACTGAGATTTTTAACTTAAATTTCAGAAAGCAACTAGATTTAAACTTAATTTAAACTATACATTTTCATTTAAACTTAGCTTTTAAATTTTATTTTAAAATTTAAAAACTAGAAACAGGTCTCTGGTAAAACCTGTACAACATCTAACTCGAGACACCCCTTCAAAACCACGAGTGCTACTTCGAGTCTCCACCCAGAATTCACGAGTACCGCTTCGAGTCTCTTCTTCCCCAAAACACACAGATACCCAAACATATACGTGCACGTGCACAGTTCATCTGCGATGCTCCGACCATCGCTGCTGACGCCTACAAGTTGGCGACGATCTTCTCACTGGATTTCGACCACCCAGAGCCACGATCATGCTTGAATTCGAAAACGAGCTATTCAACTTGCCTGGAACAAAAGCCTTCGAACCACCCAAAGCCTGGAATCCCACATCGCTCTCGAGATTCCGGTTATCAGATCGCCTGAAAATCGATCAGCACCTTCACCCACGTCCACGCTTCCATCTCCCTAAGTCCTGTAGAACACGATCCAACATAGGAACCGTGACGATCAAATATACCTAATCTACCCAAACTAGGGCTACAGATTTCAATCTTCCACCACAACTACCATGATGATGAATTCGCCTTCCTGGTAATTTTTCTTGACTCTCCTATCACTTCCCTACTTCCAGGAACAAACCCGACCATTCCGTCCTCTTTAGATCATCTAAATCACTCAAAATACAAAATTGTTCAAATCTCAAACTGCTCCTTCATTCTCTTTCTAAAAATCATGACTTTAGTTTTAAAAATCAAGTCTTTGATTAAGGTTTCAGATCATATACCTGACTTAATAAATTAGGATGTTTGAATTTTTCTTTATTCTAAGTTAACTCTGTTCTTCTTAAGTTTCCAGAGACATTCAAGTTTTATTCTAACTTGATTAACATTTTAAACTCTACTTCATGATTTACCAAACAACTTTTGTTTGAAATCCTAATTCTAACAGAGATTAGTTGGAAGAATTGGAATTTAGATCTAAATTTTAAACTGAGAACTTTAAACAGAGATGATCAACTGATACAACCAAACATACACATAGTATCTTCATTCATACATACATGTAACTAGATCTAAAACAAACATGCATACATAATTTCAAACATGCACCACAATTTTATTTCAGATATTTTACCACACAAATCAAATTTATCTGTTTTTAAAAATCTAAGTTACTCACCTGTTTTGTTTTTGAAATAGCGTTTAAATCTTTAAAACTTGAGTGCCCCTGCTTTTGATTTGAAAACTTGAACTGTTTTAAAACTGGAAATTTGCATTGCCATTTGCTCTTGAACTTTAAACTTGAATTTACAGATGAATTTCTGCTTGCTTCTGTCTGCATTTCAGGTTGGAAAGAATTGCATGCAAGCTGAAATGATCCTACTTCTCTGTTTTGATTTAAATTGCATGCTTTTGATTTTTGTTTCCAGATTGAAGAAAAGAGTTCAGGCTTTTGATTTGAAGAGAACTTGCAGGCTTTTGATTCACATTTTTGTTTTGAGGAGTAACACTCACTGATTTTTGTTTTGAAGAGTTTCTTATTCTATTTGTTTTCAAGTTTTGTTGATCTGAGATTACTTCATTTGATTTTGGAAAATGTATTACAGATCTTTGCTTTTGATAAATTTTGGTTTGAGGAAGGTTGATTTACAGATTTGTTTTGAGGAAGATGATCATCAGATTCGTTTTAATTTTCAGCTGAAAGCTTCTTAGTTTAGATAAGAAAATATAAAAAGAAATATAGATGAGAACATAAGTTTATATTGATTAAAATGATTTATCAAATAAAAGAAAAACAAAAATACCAAACTTTGACATTTGGCATTACCATTGTATTATTAGTTTACACTTGTCATTACATAGCCTTTAGAAATTAACACATGTCCTTTTAATTAGTTAGTATTTATTTTAAGTGTAAATAAAATGCCTTTTCTTTATTTTATTAATTACTTACCTATATATATAAACTATTTTAAAGAAAATAAAACCAATTATATATATAAATAAAAGCTTATCCATATATTTTAAAATCCAAAACTATTTGAATATTACCTCTTGAATTCTAAATTCAAATTAAATTTAAAAAAAATTTCAATTTAAAGTAAATTTAAAACAGCACATTTAATTTGAAATAACAATCTTATTTTATTAAAGTCTATTTATAAAAACAATACACTATTAATATTGTTTTTTTTTAAACTTACCTATATATATAAACTTAAATAGAAATCATTTTATTAGTTTTTAAAAGATAAATTCATTAATTAAATATTTATTCAATTAGATTATTAAACCAATTTAAATATTTATTATCAAAAATTATCAATCAATTTAATTATTTAAACAGATTATTAAATTGATATTGCCCCAAATTTCCGGGATATTACAGCTGCAGTGCACGCACGCGTGCACTGCCTCGCCACAACAGAGTATAAAGTCACCACAAGGGACAAGGGTAAAACTGCTACGAAAATGCAGCAGGTCAGCAAGTGCTCAGGGATGAACAGATGCAAGCGAAAATGACACATGGATATGCAGTGTATAAAAGTAGGAACCAAGTGAAAAAACTGCAGTGTCAAGTATGCATGAAACTGGATGGAGCAAACTCAAACGGAAATGTATATGAACATAAGGTAGTTCAATACTATTACACCTAACAGATGTAACATGAAGTGATAATTCAAAGGCATAAAAGATCAATGCAGTGACACTCAACATATAGGCATAGGTTACAGGGCAACGTAGTAGCCAAGGCCGAAGTGAGGAAGAAACCAAACCAAGACAACTTAATAATTTGCTAAAATGAAATGCCCAGAAACAATTATCAGTTTTGAACCAAGGTAACTGCAATTTGCATTTTTAAAAATAACACAAACTTGGTACAATTCCGACCATATATGTACACACACATACCTATGTATGTATGTACATATATGCAGATTTGGATAACAGGTGTCCAAGCAAAGTGCATAGTGTAGACAAAGGAATTGATAAACAACATAACCCAAAACCAAGTCCAAAACTTCAAGAGCAAGAATGCAAATTCGAACATACATATATATATATATGAAGACTAAAATGCAACTGGATGCAAACAGTCTCCAAAAACATGAGTGTACGAATTTGTAAACATATGGAATACTGTAACTGGACAGTACTTACATCAAAATTTAGAACAAGGAAAAATGCCAAAGTCGAAGTACATAGGTGCAGACAACAAATACATGTCCAGATGTACAAATGCAACAGTGCATCAAAGAAGACAAACTGCAGAGAAGTCACAAAGAAAATCCAAAGTCAAGCAGATACAAGTATACATGTATGCACATATATATATATGCATACACATACATACCCCTCGCAGATGAAGCAGTACCCAAGATCAAGATAGTTCAGGTAATACAAATCAAAAACCAGGGCTACATAGTCCAACTGAATTTGTCACGAAGACCAATTAAAATGAAGAGACCATTGCAAGTATACTGAATGATGAAAGACACAACAGGGAGAACTTCAAGTTCAACAACTCAAGTGAAGCTACAGATCAACAGGGAAGAACTCAGTGATTAATCTATGAAGGCAACATGCAAGCTCGACTAGCAGGTGATCAAACATGTACACGTGAATGGCAAAAGAACTACACAATGAAGTATGAATGCTACTGGCAACAGGGAAACAAAGGCACCAGTAAACAAAATGTCAAGGCAGTAAGCAACATAACAAACTTCAGAGCACATATGCATGGAGCAAAGGAGACATCTCAAAATGAGCCAGACCGCAACATGGAACAGGCAACTACAACAAATCAAGAAATCCAGGTATGTGCAATCAAGTGCACAACATCATGCATATATACAAAGACTACAGCTACATGAAAATATCATGAAGGAGCTCAAATGACATCAAGTAAAGAACTCGAGTCACAGGTGATAGAATTACAGTGGTATGCAAATGCAAACAGTGAAGAACACTATAATGTTGCTTTTATGGCAAAAGTAAATAACAGAGACATGTTAAACTCCGCTGTACTACTGAACAAGATGAAGACTACACAAATAAGCTCAGCTAACACATCAAACCAAGGTCAAACCCAAGTCTCAAAATAGGTTCAACTCAAGGCCAACGAACATCAAAAGTTCAACCAGAATGGTATCAAATTCAATACAACATGGTACAACAGCAAAACGGGGTAGTTCAGGTATCACCGTTGAGAATAAGGCACGGTACCAAAACAAAAGGCAAAGGCCCAAAACATTGGAACGGTCAGAACCACTATCAAAGCAATGGTGATCACTAACTATAAGACAAAGTCATGGAATTTCCTTTACGCAATCAAGTGACAGAAGTTAGTGGGTGTCACGAGATAAAGCAATGGACAATGTAATTCGACAGTAAGCCATGAAACCGAGACAACTCACGAAATCCTTCAAAGCCAAAAAAACAACAACATTGAACGAAATCGAACAAGTCGAGAAACCTGAACCATCACAATTCAAAGACCATATACGAATGAAAACGAGGTGTTCAAACCCAAATTAAGCGAACCATCAATTACTAAATCACTTAAATCCCAAGTCACGAAAATCGAACATACGAACGAATTCAAGATAATCATGTAACAGTTCGAATTAGATGTGAGTTTAACTCACCTTGCTTCGAAGCGGCGACGAGAACGACTCCATGGAAGCGGCCAAGCATCATAGAGAAGCTTCTTCTACGAGCGAGCACGAAGAGCAGAACTTCGATCGAGATAGGCGACATCGAAAATCATCCAATCGAAACCATCGCATGCTTCGACATACAAAGCCCGAAGATCAGAGCGAACGAAAGCCCTAGCAAGCATTGAAAGAACGAACAAGACAAAAGCCTTAATCTTTCCAGGTCGAACGAGAGAAGTTTTTTCTCAGCCGCCATTTTATTCGCTCGCTTGATTTTGGCTTAGGGTAAACGAATGGAAAAAAGGGGGGTTTGATGAAGAGCTGAAGATAATTGAAGTGGGCCAAAGAAATTTAAAGCCCAAAACAATTTCTCACCAATTTTTATAAAAGAATCTCAACTCGATAGAATTCCGATAAGAATTGGCGAACGATTAAATCACCTAGTGCCGATAATTAAAAGCTACTAATTTGCGGGTTGTTACAGACTCCCCTCCTTAAAGAATTTGCGTCCTCGCAATCATAAGGAATAATTAGACAAAAGGTAACAACCATAAGAGCATGGCAATGTCGAATGCATAAGCAAAGCAAATGCCACAGGGAAGCATTAGAATTATGGAAGTATCAGATAAAAAATCAAAAGGTTCGATTGCTTAAAATCAAAAGAATCAACATCGAGGGGATCAAGGAATCAAAATCAGACGACTATCAAAAGCAAGAATCAATCGAGTTCTAGCAATTGAAAGAAAAGGAATCAGAGCAGAAATCACGTACTGCACGAATTGAATGTGAGTAAATCAAATTACTCACCTGAATCGTCAGAGAAAAAGACGAAGATCGAATCTCAAAATCGCAAATATTCAATCATCTAAAATGATAATCGAATTTTCACAAATATCTGATTATCAAAAACGATAAGCAGAAATCACAAAGATTCGATTATCAAATCGAAAAATATTTAATTATCTCAAACGATAATCAAATTTCACAAATATCTGATTATCAAAAACGATAATCAGAAACACAAATATTCGATTAATCAAATCGAAAAATATTTAATTATCTTAAACGATAATCAAATTTCACAAATATCTGATTATCAAAAACGATAATCAGAAACACAAATATTCGATTAATCAAATCGAAAAATATTTAATTATCTTAAACGATAATCAAATTTCACAAATATCTGATTATCAAAAACGATAATCAGAAACACAAATATTCGATTAATCAAATCGAAAAATATTTAATTATCTTAGACGATAATCAAATTTCACAAATATCTGATTATCAAAAACGATAATCAGAAGTCATAAATATTCAATTAACGAGTCCGGAATTAACCGAAGTAGTAAAAGTATGGTTCCATACTCCTTACTTTTGCTAAATCGTTTAAATCTCTTTATCGTTTTCTTGAAAGTGCAGAATTGTGTGTTTTAAAAATAACATTTCACATTCTCAAACGGACAAGTCCGGAATTAAGCGAATCAGTAAAAGAAAGGGGTCATAGTCCTTGATTTTTCTGAAACGTTTAAATCGCTTCCTCGTTCTTTTGAAAATGTAAGCTGTAAAAATTTGAAAACAATTTTAATTTATATTTTTGAAACAACTTTTAAAAATAAAGAATTTTGAAAACACGTGATTAAATTAGCAATATCAGTATTGCGGGAGAACCGCTTGTAAATCCATTTCAAAATTGACGAGTACTGAAGTTAACACGTCAAAATCTCATCAAAATAACTGGCATCAAAATATAATGCCAAATGAATTTTCATTCATCAAAAATGTCACAAGAATCTTCTCAAAGATAGAAAGGGATATCATACCCTAAACTTGTATTCATAACAAGTTAATAACACATGAATTCACCAATACACAAAAATTGACAAAACTTGTCAATAGAAATCACGAAAATTGGTGAAGCACAAATTCTAGAAATCATCACAAGAAATCCAGAAATCATAAAAAGGGGGAAAAAGAGCCTATCAGAAAACGGGAGTATGAAAACTCCAAAACACCGGTTTCACAAGACGAGACGCTATCTCATGGTGGCTAACCATTAAAGTTTCACACAGGAATGGTCCGAAGACCGTGGGTCGCTATCCCACGCGTGTGAGTCGGAATCACACAGATTGAGGTCTAGGCTAACCTCGCAGAGAAAGAGACATCGCACATTTGCTAGTCTAAACCATAAAAAGGAAAATGGAAATGCCTATCACAAAATGGGAGCATGAAAACTCCAAAATACCGGTATCACAAGATGAGACGCTATCTCATGGAAGCCATCCATTAAAGTTTCACACAGGAATGGTCCGAAGACCGTGGGTCGCTATCCCACGCGTGTGAGTCGGAATCACACAGATTGAGGTCTAGGCTAACCTCGCAGAGAAAAAGACATGGGTGAGTGGAATCACACAAATTAAGGTCCAGACTAACCAAAAAGCAAAAAGGTATGTGTGAATGGAATCACACAAGTGGTGTCTAGTCTAACCTTGCAAACAAAAAGATATGTGTGAGTCGGAATCACACTAATTAAGGTCCAGACTAACCAAAAAGCAAAAAGGTATGTGTGAATGGAATCACACAAGTGGTGTCTAGTCTAACCTTGCAAACAAAGAGATATGTGTGAGTCGGAATCACACTACTGCGGTCTAGTCTAACCTTGCGAACAAAGAAATATGTGTGAGTCGGAATCACACTACTGCGGTCTAGACTAACCTTAAAATGATCGTCATGATCAACGAGAAGTGTCAATTACACTAGAAAATTGTCACAAAAAGTTCAATCGAACAAGTCCAGGAGTTAACCGACGAAGTAAACGCAAGCGTTTCATACCACTTGTTTTACTAAGCCGTTTAATTCAATTTCTCATACGAGTGAAATAAAGGCTTGTATATACTAATAGATTGGAAAACGGTTTAGGAAAAAGAGCTTTGTAGTAAAATAGTTTTGAAGTCGTTTGGAAAAAGGATTTTAATATTTACTAATAGTATAGAAAACCTTTATATTTTTAAAGTGACAAATCACAAAAATGATTGTAGAAACAATCAATCACAAGAATTCACATACGAAGATGTGAATAGAATCCAAAGAATTCGATTCCAAATTCATCAAAGTAGGAATACCAAAAATTCCAAAAATAGAAGTTATCAAAATAGACAAAGGTGATAACAACTAATTAGAAAAGAAGAATCGATCATCAACTGGAAAAACAAAGCAAATCGAGCAGAAATGCATAAATGACTTCAACAAAAGTAAGAATCAAGTTAATGTCGAAGTCAACAATTAATAGCCGCAGTCGAGTACAAAATGAATCAATTATCATTATCAAAGAAACCAACGGCAAGCAATATCAGAGTACTGAAAATCAAGAAATTAGCAATTTCTCACAAACAGAGTGACCGAAGTCGAAGGGAAATCCAGATTAGGAAAACACAAAATATCAAGTTCAAAATCGCTGAGATTCAAACTAGATGTGAATGAGAAATCAAAATCACTCAATTTGCAACTGGTCCAGCTATTTTTCATCACAGTGTAACAGGTACACAATGACACTCATAGCATAGAACAAAAGTGGAACAAAGTCCAAAAGTCAAAATGGCTTTAATTTGCCAAATTAAAACAAAATCAACATCGGCTAAATCAATTCAAAGCCGAAAACACAAGAATAAGCGTTAGGAATTCATACCTAACAGTCAAAAATAGTCGTATGTAAAGATGAGAGATAAACATCGACAAATAGTTGTAACACATGTTCCATCTAAGTTATGTTTTATAATTGTCCTAAACTCCAGGCTCTGATACCAAGCTGTGACGCCCCACCTCTATACCCACACTAGCCAAGAACACTACGGTGTAGTGCTGTCAACTAGCACGGAGAATAAGGCTGTTGAGGAGCGACCATCTATGTAATTGCCTTGTGCGAGCACCGATATGTCAGATCATAAAACATTGCATTTCATTTTTAGAGGAATACCGACATACCGATACAAACTCAAAGCTACTACACAGTGGCTATAATAGTTTAGGACAATAGATATAAAAATAACACAGATAACATAAATGCGGAATAAAGATGGAACGAAAAGTCTCATATATACAATAACTGATATCAGTTACAATACATTTGACACAATACAAATGATACAACTACAATTGTCGACTCAAGAAGTTATATATACAAGTACATTATCGACTAATATACATGAATACATTATCATCTTAAAACAGACACACTGACTACTTCAAAAGGACGAAGACCACTTCAAATGATATAAAAAGTCTTCATAGCTCTAGCAGCAACCCAAAGCTAAAAATCTACAACCTGTAAATACTCGGTCTGACCCGAGTATTACATTCAAAAGAAAATAATACTCGGGTCAGTCTAATTCAAAATCAGTTATTAGAGCAAAGAAGCAATAATAATCAATCTCAATATAGATGACAGTCACAAAAATATCGTATATCCAACTTCTCGATAAAAGAACCGGATAACGACAGATATATCACTAAACAGTGTTAATCCACGAAACAGAAATCCAAAGTAGTTTAAATAATTGAAATGTCAATTTAAAAATATCAATGCTAATTGGCTGCAGTACACGCTAACGTGTACTGCCTCGCCAATACAGCCTACGAATTACGCAACAGGTCGATGAATAAAGAATAAAAGAGATATCGATTAAAATCTGTCAATTCGGTGTGGCTGCAGTGCACGCACGCGTGCACTGCCTCGCCACAACAGAGTATAAAGTCACCACAAGGGACAAGGGTAAAACTGCTACGAAAATGCAGCAGGTCAGCAAGTGCTCAGGGATGAACAGATGCAAGCGAAAATGACACATGGATATGCAGTGTATAAAAGTAGGAACCAAGTGAAAAAACTGCAGTGTCAAGTATGCATGAAACTGGATGGAGCAAACTCAAACGGAAATGTATATGAACATAAGGTAGTTCAATACTATTACACCTAACAGATGTAACATGAAGTGATAATTCAAAGGCATAAAAGATCAATGCAGTGACACTCAACATATAGGCATAGGTTACAGGGCAACGTAGTAGCCAAGGCCGAAGTGAGGAAGAAACCAAACCAAGACAACTTAATAATTTGCTAAAATGAAATGCCCAGAAACAATTATTAGTTTTGAACCAAGGTAACTGCAATTTGCATTTTTAAAAATAACACAAACTTGGTACAATTCCGACCATATATGTACACACACATACCTATGTATGTATGTACATATATGCAGATTTGGATAACAGGTGTCCAAGAAAAGTGCATAGTGTAGACAAAGGAATTGATAAACAACATAACCCAAAACCAAGTCCAAAACTTCAAGAGCAAGAATGCAAATTCGAACATAAATATGTATATATATATATATGAAGACTAAAATGCAACTGGATGCAAACAGTCTCCAAAAACATGAGTGTACGAATTTGTAAACATATGGAATACTGTAACTGGACAGTACTTACATCAAAATTTAGAACAAGGAAAAATGCCAAAGTCGAAGTACATAGGTGCAGACAACAAATACATGTCCAGATGTACAAATGCAACAGTGCATCAAAGAAGACAAACTGCAGAGAAGTCACAAAGAAAATCCAAAGTCAAGCAGATACAAGTATACATGTATGCACATATATATATATATATGCATACACATACATACCCCTCGCAGATGAAGCAGTACCCAAGATCAAGATAGTTCAGGTAATACAAATCAAAAACCAGGGCTACATAGTCCAACTGAATTTGTCACGAAGACCAATTAAAATGAAGAGACCATTGCAAGTATACTGAATGATGAAAGACACAACAGGGAGAACTTCAAGTTCAACAACTCAAGTGAAGCTACAGATCAACAGGGAAGAACTCAGTGATTAATCTATGAAGGCAACATGCAAGCTCGACTAGCAGGTGATCAAACATGTACACGTGAATGGCAAAAGAACTACACAATGAAGTATGAATGCTACTGGCAACAGGGAAACAAAGGCACCAGTAAACAAAATGTCAAGGCAGTAAGCAACATAACAAACTTCAGAGCACATATGCATGGAGCAAAGGAGACATCTCAAAATGAGCCAGACCGCAACATGGAACAGGCAACTACAACAAATCAAGAAATCCAGGTATGTGCAATCAAGTGCACAACATCATGCATATATACAAAGACTACAGCTACATGAAAATATCATGAAGGAGCTCAAATGACATCAAGTAAAGAACTCGAGTCACAGGTGATAGAATTACAGTGGTATGCAAATGCAAACAGTGAAGAACACTATAATGTTGCTTTTATGGCAAAAGTAAATAACAGAGACATGTTAAACTCCGCTGTACTACTGAACAAGATGAAGACTACACAAATAAGCTCAGCTAACACATCAAACCAAGGTCAAACCCAAGTCTCAAAATAGGTTCAACTCAAGGCCAACGAACATCAAAAGTTCAACCAGAATGGTATCAAATTCAATACAACATGGTACAACAGCAAAACGGGGTAGTTCAGGTATCACCGTTGAGAATAAGGCACGGTACCAAAAAAAAAGGCAAAGGCCCAAAACATTGGAACGGTCAGAACCACTATCAAAGCAATGGTGATCACTAACTATAAGACAAAGTCATGGAATTTCCTTCACGCAATCAAGTGACAGAAGTTAGTGGGTGTCACGAGATAAAGCAATGGACAATGTAATTCGACAGTAAGCCATGAAACCGAGACAACTCACGAAATCCTTCAAAGCCAAAAAAACAACAACATTGAACGAAATCGAACAAGTCGAGAAACCTGAACCATCACAATTCAAAGACCATATACGAATGAAAACGAGGGGTTCAAACCCAAATTAAGCGAACCATCAATTACTAAATCACTTAAATCCCAAGTCACGAAAATCGAACATACGAACGAATTCAAGATAATCATGTAACAGTTCGAATTAGATGTGAGTTTAACTCACCTTGCTTCGAAGCGGCGACGAGAATGACTCCATGGAAGCGGCCAAGCATCACAGAGAAGCTTCTTCTACGAGCGAGCACGAAGAGCAGAACTTCGATCGAGACAGGCGACATCGAAAATCATCCAATCGAAACCATCGCATGCTTCGACATACAAAGCCCAAAGATCAGAGCGAACGAAAGCCCTAGCAAGCATTGAAAGAACGAACAAGACAAAAGCCTTAATCTTTCCAGGTCGAACGAGAGAAGTTTTTTCTCAGCCGCCATTTTATTCGCTCGCTTGATTTTGGCTTAGGGTAAACGAATGGAAAAAAGGGGGGTTTGATGAAGAGCTGAAGATAATTGAAGTGGGCCAAAGAAATTTAAAGCCCAAAACAATTTCTCACCAATTTTTATAAAAGAATCTCAACTCGATAGAATTCCGATAAGAATTGGCGAACGATTAAATCACCTAGTGCCGATAATTAAAAGCTACTAATTTGCGGGTTGTTACATATATGGCATTATCTGTAAATGTTCACATGTGGGATATGTCACCATATCCTATCGTTTATATTATATTGTTATTGATGATATATATGCATGTAATATTATTTCCATATCTGTTATCACTCTGCAAGTTCCCTGTTAGTATAGAATTCTTTATGGGTTGAAATGATACATACCCGAACGATCTGTAGAATAGGAGAAAATCATTATGGGTTGAAATGATAAACCCAAGTGATTTTCATTTGAACTGAATTTGGGATTGCGGGTTGAAATAATATATACCCGTATATGTAACGAGCTGAAATTTTCAACCATTCGCATCCATACATGTCGGATTTGAATTGCTCAAAATATCAGATTGTTAATTTAAATTTGGCAAAACTCAGCACATACAGTAAATAAATAGTCACAGAATCACAGACACAGAGTAATATAACAATAATGCAGTGGAAACAAAAGAATAGTAGTTCATGAAGCTACCATATATATATAACAGAGTTAACCAAGATACAACAGAAGTCTCGAATACATATATGTCTCAATACAAGAGTCAAATACAAAATCTGAATACATTACTGGAATCAACTGAATAACTGAAAGCTGGATAGATAGCTGGATCTCCAAGCGAAGCTCCAACTCCAAAGGTGAGTCTCAAATGCTGTATCACTCAGTCTGACCCGAGCGTAAAGCAAAACACAAAACACTCGAGTCAGGTTAACATTCTTATATCAATAAACCCAACTCAAGTGAAATATCAACAGAAATACAAGTAACTCAAAAGATGTTTGGGATAACCATCCTCTAAGGATCCCTTAAACTATCTACTATGTAATAATATACGCTATTATAATAATGTCTAAAGTAAAGTAAACTATTTAAAAATAGCGTTAAGGCGTTATCCATATCCCCCTTAACACATTTTATAGTGCCAATAGTCTATACAGGACCTGCGTACCTCCAAACCGGGAGGCTACGAGAAGATACTCCATAGGTACGACACAAATCAAACTCGTAGTAAAGCTCGCTATGGTAGGTGACACGGCACAACGAGGCAATGCCACGGTAGATATACCAATTATGCACATGGGCGGGTGGAAACACATAACAGCCACTACCGCCCACCTCGGAACACACTCCCAAATCAAAAATCGAAGGGTGGCCACCAAATCAATCACGAGTAATAGAATGGTATCGAAGAAATGTGTCCGATCAGAGGTGCTACCTCATTGGCCCGAGATCACTCCTGTTTTAGCCACCTTATGCAAACTCACGGGAGTTAGGTCCACGTATATACCTCAAATAGGATCGTCGCCACCATCCTACTTCATTCTGGAATCTCCACCGCGTACACAGTTGTTAAAGTGGTTTTCGGTATCGACAGAGAGTATGCCCATATCCGATCCCGGTCTCTTTAAAAACCAAACGTTAATATAATACCGCGGTCATTTCAAAATATTTTATCTTCAAAACCAAAATATCATTTTCATTTCAAAACCCAAATCAATACGATATCATTTCCATTTCAAATATATCCATTTCCAAAAATCATATCACTTTCCAAAGTTATAACGTTTTCGAAATCATAGCCTTTTAAAATCAAAACACTTTGGAAATCAGAGCTTTGAAATCATAGCATTTTGGAAATCATAACACTTTCCTCTTAAACAGTTTAGATATTAAAATTAGTATATATAATAAAATAGTTTATAAATAAAATAGTTTATATAAATAGTTATAAGTTAAGATAGTTTATAAATAAAAATAGTTTATACAAATAGTTATAAGTTAAAATAGTTTATAATAAAATAATTTATATTAAAATGATTTATATTAAAATAGTTTATATTAAAATAATTTATAAAGTAAAATATCCATAGTTTTAAATATAAAATAGTTTCCTCGACTTTCACAAATCGATTCAAATCAATTCGAATTCCAAAATCAAATTTAATCAAATCTAAATCATCAATTTCAATTCCCATTTCAATTAAACATTTTCAAGTTATATCGATTTCAAATACCGATTTGAACCACAATAAACCATTTCAATTTCAAAATATTTCAAAGCTTCAAATATTCCACATTTCAAAACTAAATTCGATAATTTTATATATATATATATATATCAATTCACTTTTCTATTATTTAGTTTTGAAATATTTACTTAATTATTTCAATATCATTTGAATACAACTTCAATTTACAAAATATCCCATTTAAATTCATATAAGTTTGAAATATCCATTTAAGTCGCCTTTAATCAAATTTCAAGTTGTAAAACACTTCTTTAAAATTTCAAATTCAATTAAATTCAAATCAAACTTATTTAAGTATAATTCTTAAATAAATATAATTTCAAATCAATTTCAAATTTATCTTTACAACCTGAATCATTACAAACTCTATATTCGAAAATATAAATTTTAAATAAATACTTGAACATATTATATATCAACTTTATTAAATCAATTTTAATAAATCTTTAAAAATCAATATTTTTTTAAAACCATATACTTCTTTCCAAAACTATAGAAATCCTTTTCAAAATTTATATATATAGGCCAACGGTGTCAATATATAATTTTCTATCCTATGGTCAAGTGATACGAATATTTATCATTTCAATCCGCAATTTAAATATATACAGCTATATATCATTTCAACCCGCAATCCCAATTCAATTTCAATGAAAATCACTTGGGTTTATCATTTCACCCATAACAATTTTCTCTTATTCTATAGATCGTTCGGGTATGTATCATTTCAACCCATAGTGAATTTTATACTAACAGGGAACTTTCAGAGTGATGACAGATATGATAATAATATAACATGCATATATCATCAATATAAATAACAGATAATGGTGTCAAATGTCACAGGTGAACAGTTATAGATAAAAGCATATATATAGCAATGTAAATAAATAACAGCAGCATATTTCAATTGTCGTTTCAATTGAAATCAAATTTAATAAATATAAGAACGTTAATCGTGAGTGATTGCTCACCTTTCGAGGCCATATAGATTTGTCAAAGAAATGGGCTACAAATTCCAAACAATGCTAGATGGACACGATTCGATGAACGAACAGACACGTTGGACAAAGCTGATAACAAGGAATGGATGAAATCAAATTAGAATTGGGTCGATGAAGATAAATGATGTAAGTGAACTTATATATATCATATTCTATATTCAAACACAAATTGAAAAAATTCCAAAAGTGAACAAAATGTTTTCAAACAACATTAAACAATATATATATATATATATTATATTTAAAACAAATATTTAAAACCAATATGCTTACCAATCAGTATAAGACTTATACTGTATTAAAAATATACTTCAAAGTACTGACATAAACTATGTATGTTTGTACACAATTTATCTAAAACATAGTTATACTGTAACTCTGTACTTAAAGATTTATATAAACTGACTGACCCAAAACTATATACATCTATATGTAATAAATCAATTATAAATCCATACATTAACTCACCAGTTTACAATTTTATATAGACTGACAACACATATAATATACAACTCATAAAATACCAGACAGCAAATCTATACGAAAACAAAATATAAGTGAATCAAAATAAAGACTACCAGAATTTATACTATTGTATATAACTTATATGTTATAAGCAACTTATAAGACAACTTACATAAACAGATTTATACCTTATAAATAACCGCATATCCTATATATTGAATAAAATACAAAATAGGTAAAATAAACATTTATATATACATATATACCACTGGAAAAAAAACTTATATATATAAAATAACATATATATAAATAAATAATTTAAACAACACTGTAACTAATGTATATAAAAGCCAAACTCATCATATTACTGTAAGCAATATATAAAACATATATATACGAAACAATATATATATATATATGCAAAGTTTGGAACACATATTAAAATAAACATATATGTATATCTTACATATTAAAATCAATATTGAGTTTCTAAACATATGTAAAACAAAAATCTGTACACCTCAAACCCAAAACACACTAACATATTATGCAAAACTAATATACATACTTATTTCGAATAGATTATATATATAAACTACAGTGTAAACTATATATTATATACCACATGCAAATATATATATTTAAACAGTAAATTTTTTTTTTTATATATATAGATTTAAAACAACAACTTATATAACCATATAAACACATTACCTAAACAATTATATCTCTGACCTAATATAAGAAATATAGATATAATACCTTAGTAGTAAAAGGTGAAGGAGACAGAGTATTTGGGTAGCTTGCACGCAAGGGTGGTAAGTGGGAAGGCTGAAGTCGAGGCTTGCATGAAGCAAGGCCGAGGGGTGCGGGTGAGGAGGAGAACTGGTGGGGTCGGTTGCCATGAGCAAGAGGGAGGGCGGAGGAGAAGGCTGCGCTGGCTGCTGGAGGTGCTTCTCTAGCAGGCCAAGGCAAGGGAAGTGAAAAGCGGAGGTGGAGTTGTGGGTTCAGGGGTGGTTGAGGCCGAAGTTAGGTGGGATGGAGGAAGAATAGGTGGTCGGGGAAGAGATGAGAAAGAGGCCGGCTTTGGGCGTTGACATACGGTGGTGATGGCTTCAGATCAAAGGTGGTGGTTTGGGAAAAAGTGGAGACGATAGATCTAATTTCTTAGAAAAGCAGAAATGAAAAAGGAAAGAAAGGAAGAGACAGAGATGTAAACAACCCAGAAAATTATATTGCAATGGGAATAGTGATAGTCACGCAACATATACAATAATGACATAGCAACGGTTCAGAGTGTTTGATTCAGCTGAAAGGTTATTAAAGCAATTTATTGTGGTCCGGGCTGCACGTTCAAATTTGAAAGCAAGGAAAATCAAAAGGTCACAATTTGTGGTACCGTTACAACGAATAGTTTATTCCATCCGTCGCGTACCGGACCTCAAAACATAGAAATAAATATACTGCGAAGATCAGCACGATGAGACGATCAAAATGGTATACAGATCTCGGTGGTACGATCATCTAATCAAAAGTCGATACGGACACTGATATACGTTGCTATTCCGTACGGAAAAATATAAACGGAGCTAGAAACATCCGAAATTTGCGAAACGAATTACGCAGTTTTATTTAGAGTGTTCTAAATAAATTTTCTCATGTTGACATATTTAGGTTTCGGAACACTTTTAAATTCAACTGTTATTAACTGATTTAAATTGAAATAAAATTTCATAATAAAATAAACTTCAATATTATCAGATGAAAATTTACCAATTGCTATGTTAAAATAGACGTATTCCAAATATTAAGTTTTCAATTCAAAATTTTATTATTTAAAATTTCACAAAATTTCAATAAAATATATTAATAAAACCACCAAAATTTACGGGTCGTTACAGTATATATTTAAATTGCGAATTGAAATGATAAATATCCGTATCACTTGACCATAGGATAGAAAATTTTATACAGACACCGTTGGTCTATATATAAATATTTTGAAATGATTTCTATGGTTTTGAAAGGAAATATATGTGTGGTTTTATCTAATATTGAAATTATTTTATATATAAATATGTTTTAACATAAATTAGATTTAATAATAAACTTAAATTAATAAAGTTTGATTTAATTAATATAATATGTTTAAGTATTATATTTTAAATAGATTTTCAATGATTTGTATAAGTTAAGGAAGATAAAGTCGAATTGATTGAAATTGTATTTAATTAATAATTTCACTTAATTAAATCAATTTGAAATTTAATGAATTTGAGGTTTAAGATATGATTTTATAACCTGATTTTTGATTTAAAGTGGTTAAGTGAATATTTCAAGTTTACATAAATTGAAGGAAATATTTATATAATGTAATTTAAGGTTATTTAAATGATATTGGATTATTAAGTGAATAATTCAAAACTAAATAAAAATGAAGTTATGAGATATATATGAAATTATCAAATTTAGTTTTGAAATGTGGCATATTTAAAGCCTTGAAATCCTCTGAAATTGAAATGGTTTAAAAGTACAGTCAAATCTGTATTTGAAATCGGTATAATTTGAATTTGTTTATTTGGAAACTGAATTGAATTGAAATTGATAAATTGAGTGAATTAAATTTGAATTTGGACTTCGAGTTGATTCGAATCAACTTGTGAAATTTAAGGAAATTATAAATATTTTACTTTATAAATTATTTAATATATATACTCTATTTGATATAAAACTATTTTAATATAAAGCTATTTTAATATAAACTATTTTATTTTAAAAACCATTTTATTTTATATACTATTATTAATATCTAAACTGTTTAAGTGGTGGAAGTTATGATTTCAAAGTTATGGTTTTCCAAAGAATTTTGATTTCGAAGTGTTTGGTTTTGATAGTGTTGTAAGTTTGAAATTGCAATAATTTGGATATATATATATATATATCCAAAATGGAAATGATATTTTGGTTTTGAAGTATAAATTAATTTGAAAGGACCACGTTGTTATAATAACATTTAGTTGTTAATAGCGTATATTTCTACATTGTAGATGGTTCCACGGATCCTTAGAGGATGGTTATCCCAAATATCCTTTAAGTTACTTGTATTTTAGTTGATATTTCACTTGAGTTGGATTTATTGATATAAGAATGTTAATCCTGACTCGAGTGTTTTGTGTTTTGCTTTACGCTCGGGTCAGGCTGAGTGATATAGCATTTGAGACTCACCTTTGGAGTTTGGAGCTTCGCTTGGAGATCCAACTATCGATTCAGCTTTCAGATATTCAGTTGATTCCAGTGTTGTATTTAGATTTGATTATTGTATCGAGACTCCCGTGTATTCGAGACTTTTGTTGTATTTTGTTTTACTCTATTATATATAAATGGTAGCTTCATGAACTACAATTCTCTAGTTTCCGCTGCATTCTGTTATAATACTCCGTGTCTGTGATTCTGTGATTATTTTATTTACTGTATATGTTGAGTTTTGCCAAATATAAATTAACAGTCTGATATTTTGAGCAATTCAAGTCCGACATGTGCGGATGCGGATGGTTGAAAATATCTGGATGTTACAAACGAAGTATCACAATTGCCGGCCGCCGCCTCCGTTACGGAACCCTAATCAATTTTCAACGACGATCCACCCATCAATTCAACAAACAAATGATGCTGATGAACTCTGCTCGACCATCTCCATGCAACCATATCCACAAATCAACGATCTGTCAACGATGATCAAACTTCAATGAATGGCGAGATTTAATCGCCTATTACTGAACAAACCAAAACTAGATTGCAAAAACGAAAAACAGATCAAAATTATGCTCTTCGAGATCTTCAAAATGATATATAATTTGCTAGGATTTGGAGAGTTTGAATTTTGAAATCGATATGGAAATTGAATTTAGGGATTGGAATTGGAATTTGTTTCTGCCATTGAAGAAAGGAGTAGAAAGAAGTTAATGTACGTATAGTAATAAGAAATAAAAAGACTGCTAAGGTTAGAAAAATCTATTTATATGAACAAAGCCGATAAGAAAATAATGAACACATATCAAATTGGTACGAACGACAATAACGACTCGAAAAGCCGGTTCTGCTTCTGGAGCGAAAGCACGTCATCCCATATATCAAAATAGATGTTTTCAATATTTTTAAACTCAATGGAACATGTTTCAAGTCCTAATTCCATTGTATGAAGAAGTTAGCCTTAAAATCAGTTTATTTCAATTGAATTCAATTAAATTGATTTATACACGTTTTGAGCCCGTACGATCAAACGACAAGTCCGATCGCTACGAAACTTGAAATCCTATAATAATTCACCATTACGGATCCGATGAAACTGGTTTTGTCAAAATCAAAGACAGTAGCCAAAATGGCTATTTTCACGTTAATTAAATATTATTATTAAATTGATTAAATCACTTTTTAATTTCAAATTTAATAACTAGCGAATTTGATCATTTTTGATTACTTATCAATTTATAATCTTTTAAAACAAATTTTCCATATCAAATTCAATGTTAAATGTTACACTAAGTACGGTGTTCAGTTTCAATTGTAATAATTTATTAATTATAATTTAAAATCCATATAAATTAATTTATTTCGATTCCAATCTTATTATTCAATCAATCATTATTTTAGGAGCATAGTTAACATTGGTTTATATCTTATTACATTCATTGTTCTTCAGTTTTCATCTTATTTCAAATTAATTGTGATATTAAATTACATAAATCCACATTATTTTCCAATTAAATTCAATAGATTAGATAAATAGGTAACAGATAACAATTGTCACATTTTACTTAACTTAATCACAATTATAAGTTTATTACCTACAAACAAATGTTATAACCATTTACACAACACTGATTTTCCAATTACAATTAATTACATATTATCTCACCAATTAATACAACATTTGGTTTATTTCCTTATTTGCAATTTATAACCAAATTTTATGTTTACAATCACTTCAATTAATTGAAATTTCATTAAAATAATTATCAATTGCCGTAAATTAACATTATTAAATTTCATTCTAGTTATTATTCTCATTAATAAATCATAAATTTTAATTTCTTCCAATATTAAATTACAAAATCTTATTAAATTCAATATTTTAATTATGGGTAAAAATGCGGGTTACACTCTCCCCCACTCAAAACTTTTCGTCCTCGAAAAGGGAAAAGAAGGAATTTAAGGAATTAAGATATCTTATTCAAAGTATTTAATTTACAAACAATTAATTTACATAGTTAAATAATTTAAATAAAATATATCAATTTATAAACAATTAAATCTTTTCATATTCAAATTCAATAAAAATTTGAAAATGTAACGACCCGCTATTTCGAACCATTTAAATTGACAATCATCCACTCATGTCGAACTTGAATTACTCAAAACAATAGATTGTTAATTTATATTTGGCAAAACTCAGCATATACAGTAAATAAATCAATCACAGAATCACAGACACGGAGTAATATAGCAATAAGTAGCGGAATAGATAAATAGTAGTTCATGAAGCTGCTATATAAAAATCAGAGTTTAAAAGAAAATACAACAGAAATCTCAAATACAAAGTAGTCTCAAATACAAAAGTAACTGACAAGACTAATCATAAGCAACTGGAAATAACAGAAGGCTGAACGGATATAAGACAGATCTTCAAGCAAAGCTCCAATCTCCAAAGGTGAGTCTCAAATGCTATGGCACTCAGTCTGACCCGAGCATAAAGCAAAACACAAAACACTCGAGTTAGGATTAAAATTTTTATACCAATAAATCAACTCAAGTGAAATGTCCAAAGGAAATACAATATAACTTAAAGGATGTTTGGGATTTCCAACCTCTAAGGATCCGTGGAACTATATACTATGTAGTAATATATGCTATTATAATATGTCTTTCAGTAAAGTAAAGTATTAAAATAGCGTTAAGGCGTTACCCATATCACCCTTAACACATTTTATATATTCCCTTAGTATATACAGTACCATAAGCTCCACCAAACCGGTGGTTTACCCAGAGGGCACTCCATAGGTATGGTACAAAACAAACTCGTAGAAGGCATGATAAGGCATGTGACAAGGCACGCGAGGCAATGCCAGGGTAGGATTCTACCGTTTGCACTCCCGGACTGGTGGTAACACATAGCAGCTACTACCGCCCACCTTGAGACACACTCCCAAATCAAAGGTGCACCCTATCAAATCCAAAGTAATAGAATGGTATCGAAGAAGCATGCTCGATCGAAGGTGCGACCTCACTTTACCCGGTATAGCTCTTGTTTTAGCCACACCAAGCTGACTCACAAGATTCAGGGCTGCGTTAATACCTCATACAAAATCGTTGCCAAAACATCCTACTTCATTATGGAATCTCCACCACGTACACAGTTGTTAAAGTGGTTTTCGGTATTGGCAGAGAGTATGACAATATCCGAACCCGGTCTCTTTAACAACCAAACGCTTATTTCACACCGTGGTCATTTTATTTCAAACAGTTCATGCTTCATATCAAAATATCATATCCCTTTCAAAATCATAACAATTTTGAAATCTTGTCCACTTTTCGACACTTTCGAAACCATATTCACTTTCGAAATCATATCTACAAAATAGTTTAAACCATATTATTAAATATTTGCATTTAAATCCATTAAATCTAAAACATAATAGTTCCCACTTAAACAATTTGAATATTTAAAAGTTGTTTATATTTAAAATAGGTTATAAATAAATAGTTTTATATTACAATAGTTTATATTAAAAGAGTTATATCAAAATTGATTTTCAATGGCTCCATGGCCTGGTGATTTTTTCTTTTAGGTCTTCGTGTCTTCTGTCTTTTGCGTTGATCTTCCTCTTCGTTCCACCGCCGCTAGCCTCGCCTCCCCCCTTCTTCGCTTGTCTATGCCTGCTTCCTCCTCATATTCCCCTTCCCTTCCCTCCTCATCATATACTAGATCTGGTAGGATTTTCCATCTTACTTCTCCGCCCCGCTTGATGCCGCTCCTAAGCTCTAAATCGGAGTTCCCTCCGCTACTCTCCTCTACGCCTTGCTCTTCAATTCCTTCTTCCACTCGCTGACCGTTAGTTACATTACTGCCAGTTTCCTTTTCTGTCGCTGCTTTGTCTACATCGGAGGTTGAAGTTGGATTTGGTGGTGAATGTTTGGAATTAGGACAGATGAACGTTAATGCCACATTTGTTGTAGACGGTGAAGTTGGGGTGCTGTTCGAACATAATAGATCTACCTCAAAGGCAATTAATTCTGTTTTTGGAGTGTGCACGTCTGGTGCTTGTGAAAATGCCAAAGCTATTTTGCCAGTGGATATTACTGTATTGGACACTTCAACAGTCCCAAATAATGTTTTTGACTGACTTGGGAGTTCTCGCAAGTCTCATGCTGCTCCGAATGTTGTGGTGTAGTCTGCTGTCTGAGCCCAATCGTGCCCAAAGCCATGGTCGTTGCTTTTCTCTTTATTGCCCCGTAATGCGGGTAGTTACAAACCGATTGATTTTGATATCGTTTAGGAACATGGAATTATGATTCCTCCTCCTAGTGTTTTACAAGCTGGTTTGGATTATTGGTCTAAATATTTGGTAGGATTCTTTTTGGATCCTAATCATATCCTCCATGATGCGGCTAAAGTCTGTTGTAAATCTTGGAAGCTACATGGAGAATTGAAAGTTTTGTTGGTTGACTTCATGTATTATCTTAAGTTTTCCTCCATCGAGGAACGTCGTTGTGTTCTTGAAGCCGAACCTTCCTTTTTTGATGGAAAACCTTTTATTATTACTCCTTGGACTCCAACGATAGTTAATGCTCGAAAACAAGTTCTTTCTATTCTGGTATGGGTTTTCTTTTCGCACATTCCTTCTATATTACAGCCGTTGCTTGGTCTGAATTGGCTAGCATGTAACGTTGGCAAGCTAAAATGTTTTGACTCTAATACTATAGCTCGTGAGAAGTTGGTGTATGCGAAGGCACTAATTGAAATTACCGCAGATAAGCCTCTCCCTTCCTCTATTCCGGTTCAGCTTGCTGTTGGGCATGTTGAGGAGGTCCATGTTCGTTATGGATGGGTGCCAGACATTTGTTCTACCTGTCATTCCTTTGGCCACCTTGTCGTCTCTTGCAAGCATTCTGAAGTTTCTGTAGCTGCTCCGAAAATCCCTCTGCCACGTCCCCCTCTTAGGAAATGGGTTCCTAAGGCTCCCCCTGCCAAATTGGCTGAGATTCCTTTTTTCGACCCTTCTCCTTGTTATGTTGCTTCACCCTCTGTTCCTGTGGTTCCTTCTGAGGGACTAGATTTTCCAATTTCTAATCTTGATCCTCTCTCTCCGAACCTGTCTGAAGTTTGGTTTGAGTCTGAGACGCGATGGATTGATCTCAAGTCTGATATGAGAATTGACCCTGTGGACGATTCCGATTATCGTTTTGTTTCTGATGATCAGCTTGACCTTGGACACCTTCATTACTGTACCTCTGGTGACTCTTTAGTACTTCCAATGGATGGTCAACTGGGGAATCGGAATGCTGAGATGTTATCTGACACTTCCTGGGACCGATCGTTTATTTACTCTTTTGATTCAGTGGACTATGACCCTAGTCTTGCATTGCTCTTTCGGACATATGCTCGTGTTGTTGGGGATGTCGCGGTGGATTTTGCTCAGGTGTTAGCGAACGATGGTGTTTCTTTCTCTCCTAAGGAAACATAGTCGTTAGGTTATTTATAGTAGATATGGCATTTCTGTTACGCTCCTGTCTTGTATTTTCCTATTTTTAGTAGTTAAGGTGTTCTTACCTTACTCCTATACTTTAAATGTTTTTATTACTTTCGTAATAAAAAGTGAATGGCCCACTATAAAACCGGTCGGCTTTGCCAAAATAGTTTCAAATTAGAATTGTTGTAACAACCCGCATATCTATCGATTCTATATTTAAATATTTTATTTAAATATTTTATCGTTAGTCGGATGTTATTCCGAAAAGCTACTTTTTGCATACGGTCAAATTAGGACTCGAGACCACCCCCATTGAGTTCAAAATGACGTTTGCGATCTTTTTGAGTGTAAACTTCGATATGTTTGGAGATAGTGAAATTTTCAACACTTTTTCCCGCCTTTGACTTTGGTTTGGACTGCACCCCTTTAGTTCAGCCCAACCATCTTCCTCACTCTATCAAAACACTTCAAGCTTTGTCAAAAATGGTGGTGGGAAGTGGAAATTAAAACTCCAAACACAAATTCTATTGCAAATCCGAGATTCAACATCAAATTCACGTGAAGACCATTGATTCAAGCTTGTTGGTGTTCTTGCTTTGCTCTCAAATCTCCATCTTCATCAAATTCCGTGAAAAGGTGAGATTTTTGATCTCACATCTTGCCTATATCTACCTTGGACTGTTGGGAATGATTCCCTATCACTCTAGCATCAACATTTGCATTTGGTTTGGATTGGATTGGCGAAAAACTCCAAAATTTAGTGATTTTGGTGAAAAACTGCTACTAGGTCGTTCTGGCCATTTTTAGCTCGTTCGGAGTTAAGTCGCGCGTCCTTAAGTCGTAGGTCGTATTCGTCCTTAAGTCGTAGGTCGAAACAGCTTTAAGTCTTAGGTTGTTGCCGACCTAAAATTCCAAGGCAAACCACTAAGTCGCTCGAATTTTGTTAAGTCTTAGGTCGTTGCCGACCTAAAATCCCCAGGCAAAACGTTAGGTCGTTGCCGACCTATAATCTCCAAGCAAAACGTTAGGTCGTTGCCGACCTATAATCCCCCAGGCAAACTTTAGGTCGCTCGCACTGGCTTATCTCGTAGGTCGTCTCCGACCTAAGCTTCTTTTCCATAAGTCGTTCGCGAGTCAAATGTTAGGTCGTCTCCGACCTAACGCCCTCGTCACCTTAGGTCGTAGCTCGTAAGTCGCTCGACCCTGCTAAGTCTTTAAGTCGCTCGAGTTAGGTCGGCCAGTATATCTCGTAGGTCGTCTCCGACTTATCCTCCAGTTAAGTCGTTCGACCCTCTAGGTCGTTCGAGTTAGGTCGTTGGACCATTTACCTTAGGTCGCTTGACCTTAAGTCGTAGGTCGTCTCCGACCTATGCCCCACTAAGTCGCATCCCACTTAGGTCGCAGGACTCTATAAGTCGTAGGTCGTCGCCGACCTTACACTTGGTCTTTTTAGTTCGCGATTTCCTTAGGTCGTATGACCTATTTTTCCTTAGGTCGCTGGACCGCTTTCCTTCACTAGGTCGAACCCCGTATTACTCTGCGTAGGCAATCTCTTCTGAAAAACATTTATCAGAATTTCTACTTTGATGGTTTTGGGATTGACTTCTTTGGACTTTACTCACGTCTTCGAATGTGAATTGATTTGTTCTACAATCGTTTTATGACTTGTCACTTTAAAGATATATGAAGGTTTCAATACTAATAGTAAATATCAAAACTCTTTCATCAAAGCGATTTCAACACTATTTTAAATATCAAAAGTTCGTTTTCTCAAACCGATTTTCAATCTACTAGTATATACAAGCCTTTACTTCACTCGAACGAGAAATCAACTTAAACGACTTAGTAAAACGGGTGGTATGAAACGCTTGCGTTCACTTCGTCGGTTAGCTCTTAGACTTGTTCGATTGAACCCTTTTCGTGACAATTTCCTAGTGAAGATTTACAGCTTGTTCGTAAATATTTAAGTTAAGCAAGTGGTTATGGGACATGAAGCTAAACTCATATATTTACTAGCTTGGTGTGATTGACACTTCTCGCTGATCATGATGATCATTTTATGATTTAGACTAGCAATTGTGCGATGTCTCTTTGTTTGCAAGGTAAGACTAGACCGCAGTAGTGTGATTCCGACTCACACACATCTCTTTGTCCGCAAGGTTAGTCTAGGCCGCAGTAGTGTGATTCAGACTCACACATATCTTTTTGTTTGCGAGGTTAGGCTAGACACCACTTGTGTGATTCCATTCACACATACCTTTTTGCTTTTTGGTTAGCCTAGGCCTCAATCAGTGTGATTCCGACTCACACATATGGGGTAGCTCCCCATGGTCTTCGGACCATCATGTGATAGGCCTCTTTCTCTTTTTTATGATTTCTGGATTTCTTGTTTGATTTCTGGATTTTTATGTCATTGACTTGTTATGAGTACAATTTTAGGGTATGATGCCCTCTTTGGATCTTTGAGAAGATTCTCGTGATATTGATCATTTCTCATCGGTTGATCTCCTGTTGATCATCATTTTCATACTTATAGTAGTATGTCAGTATGGATATTCTATGTTTATGCCATGTCTTTTATTATATATCATGTCATCTGATATTTATAGTTAGACTGATCCGTTTATTATTTTCTTAAATAATACTCGGGTCAGACCGAGATGTTACAGGTGCTTCTGCTTGACTTCCTTCCGGGATTTGCTACTCTGACTTTTGGCTGACTATTTAGTTTAGCAGTTTTTTGTTGTATACACTTGAGATATGGACTCATAGTTGTATTCTTTTGGTATAGCACGTGTTGCTATTCTTTTGTATTATTGTGGAACTTTTTGACCACTACTCTGATGTACACTTTCATGTGTTAGTTATATATTCATATCTTCTTCCGCCTTTGTGATATGGATGTCTGTGACTGCTATGTGTTATGTTTATTTCTATTTTTGTTTCCGAAGATTATTTTATAGCCACCATGTGATAATCAATTACATGGATGGTCGCTCCTCAACAGCCTTATTCTCCGCGCTAGTTGACAGCACTACATCGTAGTGTCCTTGGCTAGCGTGGGTATTGAGGTGGGGCGTCACAATTGTTTTGTCCAATTCCACAAATCAATTCAAATCAACTTAAGTTTCAAAATTCAATTTAAATCAATCTCAGTTCATCAATTACAATTCAATTCAAATTCTCAATAAAACCATTTTTAATTTAGAACGATTTCAAATCCAGGTTTGAACTACCAATTTAAGCCACTTCAAATTCAATAGGTTTCAAAGTTTAAATATTCAAACCATTTACAATAACTCAATTTGGTAAATTTCATTAGTATTTCAAAAATACAACTTTAATTTTATTTAAATTTGTAATATTCACCTAATAATTTTAATAAACATTTATAAAATCCCAGATTACAAATTTAAATCAAAATTAAATATCTAACTTCAATTATATTTAATTTGAAATTATTCACTTTATCACCTTTTTAAATAAAATCTCAAATTACAAATTTAATCAAAATTAAATATTCAACTTCAATTTATTAAATTTTGAAAATATCCATTTAATCACCGTTAATCGAAATAAAGTTATCAAATTATAAAATCATACCTTTAAAATCTCAAATCAATAAGTTCTCAAATCATTTTTTATTTAAATTCAATTCTCAAATAAATTATACTACAAATCAACTTTAATTTAATTTCTCAATCTTTATTTTATTAAATTTATTAAAAAAATCTATTTAAAATATTAATATAAATTTTAAATAAATAGTTTAAACATATTATATATATTAGTTAAATTAAATTTAAATATTATTATTAAATATATTTTATATTAAATCTTATTTTATATATAGTTAAATGATAAAATTATAAGTAAAATCTTAAAATCTATAATTTCAAAACTAACTTATAAATTTAAAATTTCCAAATATATAACTTTAAAATCTAAATTTTTCATATACATTAAAATAAAATCTTTATATTATATTTTAAAATCGATATTTAATAAAACTCATATATATATATATATATTCCTTTCAAAACCTTGGAGATCATTTTCAAAAATAGACCAATGGTGTCCGTATATAATTTTCTATCCTATGGTCAAGTGATATGGATATTTATCATTTCTCTTTGCAATAATTAAATTTTTACGTGTATATATCATTTTAACTTGCAATCCCAAAATTCAATTCAATAAAATCGCTTGGGTCTATCATTTCAACCCATAACGATTTTCCCTAATCTATAAGATCGTTCGGGTATGTATCATTTCAACCCATAGGGAATTTCTAACTATTAGAGAACTTGCAGAGTGATAACAATAAATAATAATATAAAATGACATACATATCAGTAGCAGGCATATATCATTATTAACAATTTAAATATAATATATAGAACAGGTTATGGTGTCATATGTCATAAGTAAACAATTGTAGATAATGGCATATCATATTTAACAATTAAATAACTAACAATTCAAATTTAACAAAATATTTCAATCGTCATTTCATGTGAATTAAATTTACTAAATATAAGAATGTCAATCGTGAGTGATCGCTCACCTTTCGAGGCAAGAGAACAATGGGAATAAGCAAATGACATGGACATGCACATGAGACAAAGCACGATGAACTGGATCGATGAATATATATATATATATATATATATATATTATTAACAATATCCAATTTAATAACATATTTAAAATAAAATTCTTCATATTATATTTTTTTAAATAAATATTCAATTTAAAACAGATATCAAAATAAAATCTTTATATATATTTTTTAACACCAATATTCAATTTAAAACACATATTAAAATAAAATCTTTATATATTATATTCCAAAATCATTTTTTTTCATAAAACACATCTAATAAAATCAAAATATCTATATATATTTTTTCATAAATATCTCAAGCAAATATATACCTCAGCAAATATCAGCAATGTTTTGGAATATAGCTTATTCATCCAAACAAATAAACAAATAACCTTTTATATAATAAAAGAGGAGAAAGTAGGCTACAATATATATATATATATATAAACTTTATATTTTATTCTCTGATATGAACTTAAATCATATAATATACTTTCCAAAAACAAAAACGGAATGAAAGAAAAATAGTCAGGCAAAAGAATAAATACGCAACTTACAAAATCTTATATATATACTTACGTATATTACTTTTTTTTAACAAGAGCAAAGAGGCTCACGACTATTCACATTTGTCGGGAGCAAGGGGACAAGCTGCAAGTTGCGGCTACACGCTCGGAGGGGTATTTGGCGATAGGCAAGGAAGGACACGCCTACTGACGGCTAGGGGGTGGGTTTTGGCAAAGTTTGCAGGCGGTGGTGGAAGGATGTTTGGCGGCTGTCACATGGTGAGAGGAAGATAAGGCCATTCGGTGAAGGGGTTGGTGGATGAGGCAATGCTCGGAGGCGGTGGCTGTTGTGGATAGGAGGAGAAGGCTGGACAAGGGGAGAAAGGTGACAAGGTGTGGCGGATTTGGAGGTTGTGGTCGCGTGATTTGGCGGACTATCAATGGTGGATGGAAAGGCCGAGGTAGAAGGCTAGGGGAAGTGGATCTTGCGAGTTGTTGGTGCTGCCATGGGGAAAAGAAGCGGTCGAAAGTGGGTGAACTGCTTAGCAAACAAAGGAATATGGGTAGGTGGCAACTAGGTGGCAGGCAGATTCAGGGAAGTGGGTGCTGTGCGATCATCTGGGTGGTAGCGGAGGCGATCGGCTGGTGTGGAGGCTTCACGTGAGAGGGGCGAGGAGGCATGGGTGAGACTTGGATCTGTGGTTTTGGGTGAACGGCATGTGGAAAGTGAATAAAAGGGGAAGGTCGAACGGGCTACGGGTAAAAATATATATAAAAGCTTTGTATTGTATATAATAATTTTTTTGAAGTAAACAGTGAACCAAACTGATAATGAAAGGACGTACCACAAATATATTTGGGAATAGAAAAGGTCAAGCACGAATTCAGGGAATATAATTGCTAATGGCTCTTCGATTTACACGGTGGATAATGGAAAGGCATAAGGAAACCAAAACGACTTAAATACGAAACCGATACGGCAAATCGTTTCGCAGACTTCGCCGCGTACTGAACGTCGAAATACAGGAATGAACATACTGCGGAGATCAGCACGATGAAATGAAAAGAATGGTACATAGATATGAGTGATATGACCTACCTATCAAAACTCGATTTTTTTGTTGCCAAAAATGCTGCTAAAACGCGGAAACTCTGATAAACGGGGCTAAAGCAAACCAAATTTGGCAAAACGAATTACAACGTCACACTCAGAAAATGGTTTACAATTTTATTATATAAAAATATTCAACTTTCGAAAATATTTTATTTTCATCAAATTAATTGGTTTTAAATTCAAATTGAAAATTACACAATAGAACTAAGTTTTAAATTTTCTGATGAAAATCTTCCATTCGCTATGCTTCAATAGACGCATACCAAATATCAAATTTTCATTTCCAAATTTTATTGTTTAATTTCATGAAAAATCTAGTTAATTACGTTGTAAAAATCGTTAAAATTTCTAGGTCGTTACCCCACTCAAAACTTTTCGTCCCCGAAAAAGAACAAGATAGGAGAATAGAAACAACAGTAGAATAAGATAAATTCAAAATACATAAAACCAGATACAATAATTAATTCAAAAACATATAAATTTCATTTTTGGACATCTTATTACTTACATTTTATATTGTATACTATTTAATTACATGTTCACATTAACATTCAAACTTTCCAGGTAAGTTTTATTAATGTTTTTGAGTGTAATTGAGCACTATACAAATTTACCTTTTATTTACAAGATTTTATTTAGAAAAATTCAGTTTGAACATTCTATTACTTAAGTTTTCTCTTGTATAACATTCAATTACAAATTCACATTAACATTTTAACCTTTTGAATAATTCAGGTAAGTTATACATGTTTCGAAATATGCAATTGAGTATTATACAATAATTTTATCCTAGTTAAACTGTTTCAAGTTGTTTAAATTCTATTTCTCATTTTAGAAACTCCAATATTCAAAAAATTTACTTCATTTCAATAATTGAAAACTATCGCTTAACATAAAACTGAAGAATTAAATTCCGATTTCACTTCAAACCATTTTGGAAATATATATATATATATATATATATATATATATATATTGTACATCAAATCTACTTAAGGAATTCAAACCAAATCCATTTTCCAAACAAAAAGTGTAGCAAAGCTACTAAGTGGTCTCTCCACTTTGAGACTCGAAAATGAATGTCGATGATGCTGCAACCATCACCGAAATTATTTCCAGTGATAAAAGAAGAGAGTACTGACTTATTTCCTTTAAAATTCTTTGAAAACTATTTCCATTCGAAAATACCCTTAAATAATATATTTATATATATCTTTCCAAAACTATAAAACCAAATTTTAAGAAGCACCAGAGATTTAATTCTCAAATCCTTAATTTAAATTTATTTTATTTGCAAATCAGATTTATAAACCATGCTTTAAAATTTCATTTTCTTATAATATACAATAATAGTTTATAGTTTAGAAATGTTAACAAAATAATAAATGATAATCTAGTATTATCATTTCTAACAACCAATTTATTTAACTATCTAATTTCAGAAAATTATACTCTTATATAAAATATAATCATACATAAAATCATTTCATCTACCAATTTTGAAAAACAATATTGTGCCATTTTTCTCTGTTCAAGTGTTTTCGAATTCCTATCGACAGCGTTGGCCAGACGAATCGATCGAAACCCAAAATCAAGCTTAACAATTCAAACAACACAATATAAAATATTTTATATTAATTACAAATACACTCCCTCATAGGATGATTAGAGAATGGATCCTGAACATGGATAGAGTGTAACGCCCCACCCCGAGACCTACATTAACAAAGAGTATTACTGGGTAATACTGTCTACTAATGTAGAGAATAGGGCTAGAAAAGAGCGACCATCTATAGTCTTGTCTTAAAAATCTATTGAATACGTCGACAAATGCCATATTTTTTTTCTATCTCAAGTGGATCGACATATCCAATAAATACTTAATATAAATCCATAGGTGGCTACAGGATCTATGAGAACAAAATACAACAACTCGAATGCAAAACACATCACAGAACAGTAGATCATCACATACATATACACATATACAGATACATCATAGAGTATACAAAATGATACATGTCAAGTGGTATAGCAACCATAATATACAGGCGAGTCAAAAGAATATACATATCAGAGTTACAACCAAAAAGGACTACACAAAAAGCTATAACAAAAGGATCTAGCAGAATAGTCCATGCAGAAGAAGAATGGGCTAAGTCCAAATGTACCTAACCTGAAACACCTCGGTCTGACCCGAGTATAAAAATACACGGGTCAAGCTAACTAAACAAATCAGTAAGGTAAGCTAAATGATAATGAACATGCAAGGTCATAAGTACCACAAATATCTCTAAAAGAGATAACTCGATCATCTAACAAAAGATGAATCATAACAAGCCTCATATCATCGGCAACCCAAATAAACAAAGGATATGAATATCCCAAATCAAGCCAAAAAGGCAAATAACAAATACCAATGAAGGTAACACCATTTTCCACAAGGTAATCGCTTGTATCGAGTGGTTCAAAGGACCTACTCCGAAACGCGGTACTGTAGGGAAATATAAATATCAATGAAACAAAAGATGCACGTTCTCAGTACTGTATAAACAAGGATCCACAAGCCCGAAGGCGACAAACTCAAGTATCTCTCGAGCAGTGACGAAGGACCAACTCCAAAAGCGATACTATAGGACAACAAACCCGAAGGCACAAACCCGAAGGCAATAAACCCAAAGGCACAAATCCGAAGGCAACAAACCGTAGTGGCAAAGGTCCGGAGGCCCAGTACTGGACACCACTAACTGGTAATATGTGTCACAAACCCCTCGGATAGGAACCCGTAAAGTGTTAACGTATGTCTCATACCATACGTTCGCACTAAATGGTTTACTAACCGTTAGTCAATTCCACACTCAAAGCAGTACAAAGTTTACCTCATCTCATCGGTAAACAAGACCCGAAGGTCAAAACGATCAAACGAATAGATTAGGAATTAACTGAAAAGATAAACGCACATGTTCATAGCACGCGTTTTATCTAATCATTTAATTCTCCTTCCTCTTCGCTCGAAGTGCAAAATTGTGCGTTTTATATAGAAATTAAGTTGAAGAAAACGAGTTTTAGGAACGTTTCGAAATTGCTTTAGAAATTTCCTTTGAAACTCTCTTCTTATAGAGTATATAATTTTTATACTAAAAATATTATATAATAATAATTTCAAAAGCCCATTTATTTGAAAAATATTTTTAAAACACATTATAATACCTGTGTATGAAATCTAGAAAGAAATATAAGGAAAACATCGAAATAACGGAAATTACACCGTATTATCCGTTTAAAACAAGCTGCGACTCAATATTCGACAGCAGGTTTGAACAAGTTAACAGTATCAAAATGACTTGAAATTTTGTAGGAATGTAGTTCAACATTCCTAATTCAATCTGCAAAATGAATCATTCAAATCCGATTTGAAACGAAGAATTTGCGTCGTTTCAAAGTTGGACCAAAATAAGGTTTTAAACACTGAATTACAGCAAGCACTAGTACAAAAAGTGCATATTGCTTCTCCTCATTTGCATTGGTTGAAGTAAAAACTGATGCAAATAGAACTATTTGCATCAGTTCTCTCTTAATAACCGATGCAATTGGTACGTGGAAAGCAATAGGTAATAAAAAAATCAAATTTGCATCAGTTCTCACTAATAACCGATGTAAATAGTTTTAGTCGCATCGGTTTTAAAATCAACCGATGCAACTACATGTTGATGGCAATATAAAATTTAGGTGGGAAATAATGAAAAATTGGCTTCAAAGTTACTACTTTGGACAAATGTACTCCTTGCTCCTCGACAACCCACTTCCAAAAAAAAAATTCTTCTCCTCCTCAGAATGCTCGGTGCCAGAAAATTTATTTTTTACTTCTTTTCTTCTTCAACAAATTAAACGAGATGCTAAAATGGGTTTTTTGCTGCTAATTAACGTCTGCTATTAGTCTTCAAGCTAAAATTCTTCTACAACCTTGCTGGTGACCCCTATTGCTGAGAGGAATAAGCTCTAATCGCAGAATTGGATGCTCTGTTGATGGCATACGAAGACGGTTCATGCCTAATCGCAGAGTAGGGTTTGCTGATGATGTGATTAGGGTTAGCGTCGTGGACTTCTTTGGCTGAGATGGATCAAAGAATTAGAATTAGAAATTTCCCAAACACAAATCGAATTGCCAAAACACAAAATCTCTCGCTTCCCAAAACAGAAGTTTAAGTCGAGTGATTGGGGATTTGGAGTAGCGGTGGTTGTGGAGTTCGGTGAAGTAGCGGTTGTGGTGGTTGTTCGAAGGCGTGATGTTACAGCAATGACAGTGATGGTCAAGTGTAGTTGTAGGCTTCTAGCAGGTCGCGAGTGCGATGAAATAACATGGTGCTGTGTTTGGGAAGTAATGTTGCGGGTTTGGAAGAGTGTAGACAGTGTAGTTGAGGTAGTGATATGTAGGCAAGGGGATGCACTTGCAGTGTACCAGTGGGGTTTGTGGTGAACTGATGTCGCAGAAAGTACTTCAGATTAGAGATTGAAAAAGCCGGTGAAACAGAGGTGAGCAGCAATTTTGTGTTGAGAGTAGTTTGTATGAATGTATATATGACTGTAGTTTGTATGAAGGTGGTCAGGTGGTTTGGATGTGCACTGTTGTGAGGTAGGGGGTTATATCATATATGTCAGAGGTGATGATCTGGAATGGTTAATAATAGTGAAGGGAATTTGCAAACAGCAGTAAAGTGGATGATGTGAATAGTTGGTTGTTGTGATGGGATGTTTTTTCAGTGGTGATTAGAAAGGTTGATGTGTTTGTGGGAGATAGCAATTGTGATGGCGGGGGGTTTTGATGTGGAGGAAATTAGAAATGATGATGTGCAAGTGTTGGTGGTGTGGTTGATTGAGAATGCAAGGAGTAGTGTCTGTTTATAGAGAATGTGTGTCAGCGGGATGGCAGTGTTTTTAGGTGATGGTGGTCCCAAGTTTAGGCAGAAGTGGTTGGTTTCAGGTACGATGAATTGTTTGGAGGTGGATGTTGATTGCCTGGTGATGGAGGTTGATGGCAAATGGCAGATGAAATCAGGATGACTTTGCAAGTACAAAAAGATGGCAAAAACTAAAAAGGGAATCATACCTCCTCCAGCAAGCCTCGACTCTAGACCACATCTCATCAACATAAAGCAGCAACCGAATGTAGATTTAATCACTTTAACCGTTGTAGCTCTGCTCTGACCGTTCTCGAATGCATAAAAACAAGATAAGTTACTTCTGAACTGTAAAATTTGCTGATAGCTACCAATTGTTTGATTTAGTCAACGTCTTGTTTAATAAGATCAGATCTGGTCTAATGAGGCATTTCCGTCTTATTAAACTATTGATTACACCTTTCACACCATATATGCCATATAGTTGCAACAATCAAGCATCGAATATGTTCTGTTGTTTTCTATCTCTGCCTTGATTGTGTGAAATAGAAATTAAAACATCCAGTAGGCTATCATGTTGTATATGATTTATGTTGAAAATCTATTTAACTTGAGTCTATGTATTTTTTGAATATTCACATTCAAAAAATAGATAGATGATGTGCCAGTAAATTTGAAATAAACCATCTGCTAAAGCATGAATATACAACAACTTTTTTTACCTCCTTGTACTTGGTGGTAAATTTATCTTAATATGGACATTTTAAGAGCTTAAATCCTATTACATAGATGATGTGCTAGTGTATAGTAGAGGATTGAGTTTTAATACTGTTCCAAGCTGATTTAATTGAAAATTTACCATTACTAGCAGGCAATCACCATCAATAGTCTTCATCACTGTATTTGTCTATATCGATGTGCTCAATAATATTATAGATGTTAAGAGGTTTTGACTATCCAACAAAAGATGGCACTGCGGTAAGAATTATCATGTATATGTTAAATCCTTTATATTTACTTTAGACTATATCATGTTGGTTTCACTATGATTTGAGATACAGGTTCGAGATTATATTCATGTAATGGACTTAGCTGATGGTCATATTGCAGCACTTAGAAAGATTTTCACTGCCGAAGATATTGGTATCTAACCCCTTTCTAGATATTGAATTTGAAGTTTATAAAATTAAATATGTTTTGACAATTTGCTATAATGTTCCAGGTTGCGTTGCCTATAACCTGGGAACTGGATGTGGTACTTCTGTTCTTGAAATGGTTGCTGCATTTGAAAAAGCAGCTGGCAAAGTGAGTTCATTATAAGTTGAAAGTAAATAAATATTTTCGTAATTCACAACAATGTTCGTACTTTAATACTACTACAGACAGTACCAATCAAGTTGTGTCCAAGGAGGCCAGGTGACTTATAAAAATACATACTGACCAATTTTAAAGCTCCAGAATGACGATAAACTGATAACATAAGTTCTTGATTCCAAACAGGATTTAAATTTCTTTTGATGACTCTTCTTTTTGTTTTCTGCATATAGTCAATGTAACAAATAAATAAAAAATATGTCAAGAAGTCAATTTCCAATTAATAAGTAGAAAATTGGTAAGCATTAAGAAGTTGCTCACCTGCTGCCCAAGAAATAAAATTACATAAGGATCACTTGATAGATAATCTCTTATAGCTAAATCTGTTCCTCTTATTACTTTCACTTTCAAATTTCCAATGACTTCTCCTGTGCACTCCTATGTTATCATATTTATTGATTTCCCATATACCCAGAAATTAACACATGGAAATAAAACGGAATTCTTGGCATAATATGTAAATGTAAACAATGATATAGATGGAAAACTCACTTGTCTCTTGAAACTGTACGAAGCAAAGTTACTATCTAGACTCTTTCCTGAATCAGAAGAGTTGAAAGACATTTTGGAAGAGACCATACGCAAACTTGGCTTTAGAAACTCTTGTGTTTCGTACTTGGACCTATAGAAAACAATACATTTGGCTTAAAAAAGTAAACTCTTAATACCAGTTCAGATGGAAAGTCGATATGTTTACCTGATAAATTTGGTTCTTTCCTCGTTACTTGAATCTGGTTTAGGTTTTGAAACTCCCTTGGGTATATAAGCCTCATAAATCTTGTTTGCACATAAATTCCCCCCAACTTCGATCATGGATTCAACTTCCTCATCGGACCATTCATCTAGTGTTACAAAACAATTTTATAAATCATTTACATAAAACCAAAACCAAATTACCATGCAAGCATAAAATTTAGCATCATATTAGCTGCCATGAAATCATTTGTTTAGGCAATATTTTTCCTGCTCAAAAGTACCCACGCATTTATATTTTATAATAGGTCAAATTCTAGTGTGCAAAAATTCTGCGACATGAACAAAGAATATACTAAAAAGGAAGAGAAATAATTTTAGCAATTATCTATATAGTGGATAAATTCACATCTAGAGTATCAACAATATATTGTATAAACTTTAATATTATATCAGTCATGTAGACTTAGCAGAGTCAGTATGAAGTTTGGCACAGTTAAATCAAACTACATGTCAAAAGGCTTCCTATTTTGTTAAGGGTGTAAATGGATATCACCATTTAAATTGGTGTAGTACAGATATCAAATATGGATATATCTATATTCGAATATTTTATCAGTTATTGAAATAATAATCAATTTGAATATAGATAATATGGAATCCACTTCAAATCAGCTTTTCAATTAATTTATTCGTATCTTTGAACATATTTATGCAGGTACTCTTTAGATTTTTAAAGAGGATATAACATGTACCATGAATATTCCATTATAAGTCCAAACCTTGAAAGTAACCAGTTGCTGGAACTTAAATTTTAATTTTAATTCAAATAAGCGTGCATATGCTTGCTAAGAATTCGGTATTTTACTTGGAATGGACTGAAATATTTCATCAAGTCAAGCAAAGATGATGATGTTTTGGTTTTGTTGTAATGACGTTAAAGCTTTTTTGCTACTAACTGAAAGGATTATATAAGAGGAAACAATAACATTTTTTTATGGTACGTACATAACATATATGAGTATATAAGCATATATACATACATATATATATATATACATACATACATATATATAAGTATGTATGTGTGTGTATGTATGTGTGTGTGTATGTATGTATGTATGCAGCATATGTTTAATGTACTATGTATATATAGGTAAAGTTTTCGTATACTGGTTGGGAACGGAGCCATTTTTATATGTAGCGGATCCGGAGTTCTGAAAACAAGCAATGGCAGGAGCTTTAAGCAAGAAGTGGGGGAAGCCGGACGTTTTCAAACATGATAGGAAGCCGATGTTCGTGAATGGGTTGTTGATGATCGAAGACAAGGTTTGATCTCTCCATAGAAATATTATGACCCCAGCCTTCTCCATCGCCAACTTGAAGGTATGTGTGCATCATATATCAAATTTTTACCCTATAAATTTGTATATATAATATAAGGATGCTAATGCATCACAGTTTCTACTTCATTTTATCCATGCTTATTTCTATTACTGTTTTTGCTTCACATTGTCGTATTATCCAATATAATAAAAACATTTGGTTATACATTACCGATCGATAGTAAAATCACTGATCTATTGGGTAATATGAAGTATCATGGTAAAATAGTGTATATGTTGATATGCATTTAGCATCACTCTTGTGTGCACAAGAGTTCGCACACACGTACATATACGTATTAATTAACTAAAAATAGAAATTTGGCTTTTATGTTATCTCAAAGAGATCTTTTAGGTGCCTAAGTCCAAACATGATTTATTATATCAGACTGTGCTTTGGGTAGCTGAAAGAATGTAGGCAAGTGATAAACGATCGCTGCAGCTCAAAGAATGCAAAACACATGGAAGTGAATGGATAATGTGCACATGTACGTCTCTATCAGTATTATAATTTATTTACTACAATGTTTATTATTTTAAAAAATCTCACTTATGCAGCCATACGATCATGTCAGCCTTTTTTCCCTAATCCAAATAAGTTCACTAAATTATCATTCTTCTTTTATTCAGCATTCACTTAGAAATTTTAACAGCCTCGATAAATAAGTGTGTTACCCAGACTTATTGAGAAATAAAATATTTTTATTTCTATTTTATATAGAAAACATGATCAGTTATTAGTTAATAAAGGAATGGATGAGGAATGAAGGAATGCAGCAGTGTTGAGTTGAGGTGATGACATATTATTATGGGGTTTTTGTATAGTGTATGTAGGATTGGATGTGTCAGGGAGGAAGTACAGCAGTAAGGAGTGGAATGAATGTTGCTGTTTGGTGGTTTGAATGACAGATTGTTACATGGTTGTAGAGGTAAGCAAGCAATTGAAAAGTGAATTGTTTTGTGTTTTTTATTTTAATTTTTTGTTGTGAACAAAACAATTGTTAGGAATGATGGTCATTCTTACATTTAAGAAAAATAAAATATCGATTTGGCATTATATTAAGTGGATGAAGTTTTGTCAGGTATTATGTCGCCTTCACTTTCACAATGATGATATCATCAATGGTGATCGTATACATACAGAGTGGTGTTAGCTGGGCTCTTGGACTAGGAATTCCAGCTGTACTCATGATCTTTTCTTGCATATTATTTTTTATGGGCACAAAATATTACGTTCGGTTGAAGCCTCAAGGTAGTCCCTTTACAAGCGTTGCACATGTGATCGTTGCAGCATTCAGAAAGAGACATTTAGTTCAACCTGTGGACATCAACCTATTGTTTAGTCCAGAAATGAAAAGAGGTTCAATTAACTCAAAGCACCCCTACACTAAACAGTTCAGGTAATCAAAATAAATACTGTTTTTTCATTTATATATTGAAAAAAAGAGAGTATATACAACAATAATACATTGTATGTGCTGCAGGTGTGTAGACAAGGCTGCAATAATGACACCAAATGATGAAATAAAAACCAATAAATGGAGACTATGCATTCTCCAGTAGGTCGAAGAAGTTAAATGTCTAGTAAGGATCATTCTAGTATGGTTAACTTTAATTCTCTATTGTGTAAGAGGTGTTCAGTTTAACTCATATGTTGTTTTTCAAGCACTGTAATCGGATAGACGCATTGGAAAATCTATATTCAAAATACCAGCTGCAACATATGGCATATTCACCATGATCTGAATTATGCTGCTAAAATGAATGTATGAACCATTATTTTGTATAGATTATTAACACTATAATTGATGATATATGTTTATTTTGGTATTATGTTATTCAGTTTGTATTTGCCATCAAATTTAATTTTGAATGATTGTAATATTGCATGCAATAATTGTTTGTTATAATCAATAATATATATATAGTCTATTTCAGTACTGTAATAATGGTTTCTGAGAATAGCTTTTTTGCATTAGGTATAAATAGCTGATGCAATAGAGGGATTAGTTTGCATCGGTTGGTATAAAAAACCGATGCAATAGAGGGATTAGTTTGCATCGGTTTTCAACAACAACCTATGCAACAAGTTCCTTTGTTGCATCGGTTTTCATTACAACCGATGCAACATGGGGGCTGTGTCCAAGCAACCAAACATGATATTTTGCATCAGTTGTTAGTAACAACCGATGTAAAAAGGACCTTTTTGCATCGGTTTCAGAACTGATGCAAAAGTGTTAAGCCTGTTGCATCGGTTGCATATGCATCGGTTGCTGAACTGATGCAAAAGGGGGGTAAACAACCGATGCAAATGACATGTTTTGTAGTAGTGAAGCTGCGAGTACAAGTTCGACAGCGGTTTCGAAATAGCAAACGAACCCATATTGTCATGATAATTTGCAGGAATGTAATTAAACACTTCTACTTAAATCTGCTAAAATAATCACTCAAATCCGATTTGAAACGAATGAGTTATGCTGTCTCAAACATGGACTCAGGCCATGCTTACAACAGTTCAAAAACCAAAAATGTACATGCTTGAAACCATCATGGGTTCAACTTCCAGGCATGAAACAGAGGACCAAATTAACTTGGATTGAGCTGAAAATTTGTATGCATATACTAAAAAACTTCTTCTTTCAAACAAAAAACAATCATTGAATTCCAATAAGAAATGAATGAGTTATGATTTCTCAAACATGGACTCAGGCCATGTTTGCAGCAACACAACAAAATGTGTACAGGTAATTTCCAAGCTGTTCATTGATTTTGCAGCAAGGTTTTCAGGTATCAAACGAAATAGTTTTGCTATGAAATTTTTTAGATATATACTACAACATATAGGCTATCAACTTAAGAAAATCCGGCAGCATTTCGTTGTCGGAATTGGAAGAAAATGACGTGCAAAGTGACATCCAAACTCAGTTTTCACAGAAACAACATGAACATAATCAATAAATTGAAGCCATTTTTGGCTAGATTTTGGCATTTTGAAGCATGGCTTCAACTAGCATTTGTGAGTTTTGATACTCACCTTTGATTTTCGATAGCGAATACCCGAATTAATGGAGAAAGATTGAAGCTTGGGTTGAATTTGAGCTTCTTCAACCTGTAAAACTATGAAACAAGTGCATGCAAGAAAGAAGAAAGTAATTAACAAACAATCATTTACAAATTCGGACTTTTGATGAAATATTAGGTTTTAGATTTTGATTACCTGTAGATTTAGCTTTAAATTGATTTTTAAAACACTAAATTTGAGTTTGATTTGACATTTTTGGCTAGGGTTTGTAAGAGGAAATGGGCTTCTTAAGTTTTGAAGCTTCTGTCTGAAGGAGAATGAAGATACGTACTTCATTTCTTTCTCTTTTCTGGTTTACTAACAGGTTGGGCAAGGTACTAATGGGCTAAGACCCATTAATCAAAAGAAAATAAAAAGGCTAAGGTTATATATTCAACACTTAAATCAAAAGGCTTCATATTTACATTATATAAAAGAACAAAGCCATTTTCTTCCACTTTTCACACAAATAAAAATTTATAAACTTACAAACATAAGCAGTAAAATATTTTCCATCATATGAAAAGATTAATTTTTATTTTTAAAACAATTTTATTATTAAAACCTTAATTTACAAAAATACACTATTTTCACCAATAAATACAAAAGTTTGCATTTTTAACTTCTAAAATTCAACAAAAATACTTTTCTAACGTAGAAAAATATTTCAAACCACTTCCAAACCTTATTTATAACCAAAAAATATTTTAAAAACCAATTTCCACCTTTTTATTTAAAAAAACCACCTTTAAAATTAATTATTTCTTTTAAAAATTACTAAAAGAAGCAAAATGACAATAATTAATAAAATTATTGCACTATCACTAAATAAAAATAATTTCTCATTTATTTTAACTCAAACCAAAATAAAGAGGCTTCTAAAACTTTATTCTCACCTTTTATTCCTAAAATTCATTATTTATTTCAAATAAACAATTTAAAATTCCAATTGTATTTAATTCTCAATATTAAATTATAACTACCGTTATAATTTAATATTAACAGGTAATCACTAAAACCATGGTTGTTACATAGAGATTCAATTTTTTGAGGGACCCTAATCAGAGAATTCTAACTAAAAAATGGGCTTGAAAGGAAGATAAGATAATTAAATTACAAAAGCGCAAAGATGGATAGACTTATATTAACTCGGCGACCTTAACCGGGTCAACCGAGATATGAAAAAGCGAGAATATCACCAATGAAATCAGAACAACTGGTTGAGAACATCGCGGAATACGCGGTTTATGAGATCAACAAAGAAGGCAGGAGCTTTGGTTAATTCAAAGGGGATGACTAACCACAGAACCATTCGTCCAGGAGGGAGGACAACAGGTTGAGCTCCAGAAATAAGATCAATGCGGAATTCAAATCTTCGCTTGGGAGGAAAGAAGTGACTTCACCAAAGACATCCAAAAGTAGATGGACAACAGGGGTGGAGTCGAGATCACTAAACACAGAATCAAGCGAAAGATAAAACTGCCAAAAAAATCCCGAGGTATTATACATTCGATCATAAGAGAATTACCCCGGTCGTCTACTAGAGAGACGGTTCGGGCTTTGCAAAAGATAACAGCATCAAAGCCGAGGACATAGAAATCTCCAGTGAATTAACACTTGTTGTAAAGGAGTTTCACCCCTTTACAAATCATACTAAGGTTGGCGGGACTACCGACGAGATTAGTCACACCAAAGGATGAAGTTTCCAATTGAGGTGGCAAGATGAACTCAAATTTATTACAGCGATCAATAGATATAGAGCTATGGGATGCTCTAATATCAAAAGAACACGAACAGGAAGAGACAAGAATGGATTTCAGAACAAAGGGAATAGTTTCAAGATTCAAAGGAAATCCTAATCAAAGAGGATCCTAACGAAGAAAGTTCAAGCTCGAACAAAGAGGATTTTGTAATTGACTTTACTCATTCTAGGGTATTACAACCCTATCTCTAATGAGTTTTTACTCCATATGCTAAGTTTGCATAAACCAGAGCTCTTATACCACATGTAACGACCTGCTATTTCGAACCATTCAAATCGACAATCATCCACTTATGTCAGACTTGAATTGCTTAAAACAACAGATTGTTAATATATATTTGGAAAAACTTAGCATATACAGTAAATAAATCAATCACAGAATCACAGACACAGAGTAATATAGCAATAAGCAGTGGAATAGATAAATAGTAGTTCATGAAGCTGCTATATAAACATCAAAGCTTAAAACAAAATACAACAGAAATCTCAAATACAGAGTAGTCTCAAATACAAAAGTAAGTGACAAGACTGAACATAAGTAACTAGAAATAACAGAAGGCTGAACAGATATAAGACAGATCTTCAAGCAAAGCTCCAATCTCCAAAGGTGAGTCTCAAATCTGTTACACTCAGTCTGACACTCGAGTCAGGATTAGCATTCTTATACCAGTAAATCAACTCAAGTGAAATGTCCAAAGGAAATACAATATAACTTAAAGGATGTTTGGGATTTCCATCCTCTAAGGATCTGTGGAACTATCTACTATGTAGTAATATCTATTATAATATGTCTATCAGTAAAGTAAAGTATTAAAATAGTGTTAAGGCGTTACCCATAACCCTCTTAACACATTTTATATAATCTCGTAGTCTATACAGTACCGTAAGCTCCACCAAACCGGTGGTTTACCCAGAGGGCACTCCATAGGTACGGTACAAAACAAACTCGTAGAAGGCGCGATAAGGCATGTGACAAGGCACGCGAGGCAATGCCAGGGTAGGATTCTACCGTTTGCACTCCCGGACTGGTGGTAACGCATAGCAGCTACTACCGCCCACCTCGACACACACTCCCAAATCAAAGGTGCACCCAATCAAATCACAAAGTAATAGAATGGTATCGAAGAAGCATGCTCGATCGGAGGTGCGACCTCACTTGGCCCGGTATAGCTCCTGTTTTAGCCACATCAAGCTAACTCAAGGGAGTCAGGGCTGCGCTAATACCTCATACAGAATCGTTGCCAAACCATCCTACCTCGTTCTAGAATCTCCACCACGTACATAGTTGTTAAAGTGGTTTTAGGTATTGGCAGAGAGTATGACAATATCTGATCGCGGTCTCTTTAACAACCAAACGCTTATTTCACACCGTGGTCGTTTTAATTCAAACAGTTCATACTTCATATCAAAATATCATATCCCTTTCAAAATCATAACACTTTCAAAATCGTATCCACTTGTCAAAATCATATCACTTTTGAAACCATATTCACTTTTGAAATCATATCTACAAAAAAGTTTAAACCATCTTTTTAAATATTTGCATTTAAATCCATTAAATCTAAAACATAATAGTTCCCACTGAAACAATTTGAATATTTAAAAGTATTTAATATATATTTATATATATATATTAAAATAGTTTATATTTAAAATAGGTTATAAATAAATAGTTTTATATTAAAATAGTTTATATTAAAAGAATTATATCAAAATAGTTCCAAATTAGAATTGTTTCATCCATTTCCACAAATCGATTCAAATCAAATTAAGTTCCAAAATTTAAATCAATCTCAGTTCATCAATTACAATTCAATTTAAATTCTCAATAAAACCATTTTTAATTTATAACAATTTCAAATCCAGGTTTGAACTGCCAATTTAAGCCACTTCAAATTCAATAGGTTTCAAAGTTTAAATATTAAAACCATTTACAATAACTTAATTTGGTAAATTTCATTAGTATTTCAAAAATTCAACTTTAATTTTAGTTAAATTTGTAATATTCACTTAATCATTTTATTAACCATTTAAATAAAATCCCAAATTACAAATTTAAATCAAAATTAAATATCTGACTTCAATTATATTTAATTTGAAATTATTCACTTTATCACCTTTTTAAATAAAATCTCAAATTACAAATTTAATCAAAATTAAATATTCAACTTCAATTTATTAAATTTTGAAAATATCCATTTAATCACCTTTAATCAAAATCATGTTATCAAATTATAAAATCATACCTTTAAAATCTCAAATCAATAAGTTCTCAAATCAATTTTTATTTAAATTCAAATCTCAAATGAATTATATTACAAATCAACTTTAATTTATTTTCCCAACCTTTATTTTATTAATTTTATTCAAAAAATCTATTTAAAATATTAATATAAATTTTAAATAAATAGTTTAAACTTATTATATATATTAGTTAAATTAAATTTATTAAATTAAATCTTATTATTAAATATATTTTATATTAAATCTTATTTTATATATACTTAAATATTAAAATTATAAGTAAAATCTTAAATTTTATAATTTCAAAACTAACTTAAAATTTAAAATTTCCAAATATATAACTTTAAAATCTAAATTTTTCACATAAATTAAAATAAAATCTTTATATTATATTTTAAAATCAATATTTAATAAAACTCATATATATATATATATATATATATATATATTCCTTTAAAAACCTTGGAAATCATTTTCAAAAATAGACCAATGGTGTGCATATATAATTTTTTATCCTATGGTCAAGTGATACGGATATTTATCATTTCAATCCGTAATAATTAAATTTTTACGGGTATATATCATTTCAACCCGCAATCCTAAAATTCAATGCAATAAAATTGCTTGGGTCTATCATTTCAACCCATAACGATTTTCCCTAATCTATAAGATCATTTGCGTATGTATCATTTCAACCCATAGGGAATTTCTAACTATCAGGGAACTTGCAGTGTGATAATAATAAATAATAATATAAAATGGCATACATATCAATAGCAGGCATATATCATCATTAACAATTTAAATATAATATATACAACAGGTTATGGTGTCATATGTCATAAGTAAATAATTGCAGATAATATCATATCATATTTAACAATTAAATAACTAATAATTCAAATTTAACACCATATTTCAATCATCATTTCATGTGAATTAAATTTACTAAATATACGAATGTCAATCATGAGTGATCGCTCACCTTTCGAGGCTAGAGAACAATGGGAATAAGCAAATGACATGGGCATGCACATAGATATGGACATGAGCAAAGCAAAGCAAAGCCTGCTGAGATTTCAGGACAGCGAGCACATGAGACAAAGCACGATGAACTAGATCGATGAAAAAAAATTTACATATTATATTATTATTATTAACAATATCCAATTTAATCACATATTTAAAATAAAAATCTTCATATTATATTTTTTAAAATCAATATTCAATTTAAAACATATATCAAAATAAAATCTTTATATATATTTTAGGATCAATATTTAATTTAAAACACATATTAAAATAAAATCTTTATATATTATATTCCAAAATCTTTTTTTTCATAAAACACATCTAATAAAATCAAAATATTTATATATTTTTTTCATAAATATCTCAGGCAAATATATATATCTCAGCAAATTTCGACAATGTTTTGGAATATAGCTTGTTCATTCAAACAAATAAACAAATACTTTTGAACATATTACACATATATATACCTTTTATATAATAAAAAAGGAGAAAGTAGGCTGCAATATAATATAAACTTTATATTTTATTCTCTGGTATTAACTTAAATTATATAATATACTTTCCAAAAACATAAACGGAATAAAAGAAAAATAGTCTGGCAAAAGAATAAAATATGCAACTTACAAAAGCTTTTATATATATATATATATATATATTCTTACGTATATTACTTTTTTTTAACAAGAGCAAAGAGGCTAACGGCTATTCGCGTTTGTCAGGAGCGAGGGGACAGGCTATTAGTTGTGGCTAAACACTCGGTGGGGTGTTTGGCGATAGGAGAGGAAGGACACGCCGACTGACAGCTAAGGGGTGGGCTGTGGCAAAGTTTGCAGGCGGTGGTGGAAGGATGTTTGGCGACTGTCACATGGCGAGAGGAAGCTAAGGCCACTCGGTAAAGGGGTTGGTGTATGCGGCAGTGCTCGGAGGTGGTGGCTATTGCGGATGGGAGGAGAAGGCTGGACAAGGGGACAAAGGTGACAAGGTGTGGCGGATTTGGAGGTTGTTGTCGCGTGAGTTGGCGGACTGTCAATGGTGGACAGAAAGGCCGAGGTAGAAGGCTAGGGGAAGTGGATCTGGCGAGTTGTTGGCACTACCATGGGGAAAAGAAGTGGTCAAGAGTGGGTGAACTGCTCAGAAAACAAAGGAATATGGGTAAGCGACAACTAGGTGGCAGGCAGATTCAGGGAAGTGGGTGTTGTGTGGTCATCAGGGTGGCGGTAGAGGTGATCGGCTGGTATGGAGGCTTAACGTGAGAGGAGCAAGGAGGCGCGGGTGAGACTTGGATCCGGGGGTTTTGGCTGAACGGCATGTGGAAAGTGTATGGAAGGGGAAGGTCGAACGGGCAACGGGTAAAAATATATATAAAAGCTTTGTATTGAATATAATAATTTATGTTGAAGTAAATAGTGAACCAAACTGACAATGAAAGGACATACCACAAATATATTTGGGAATAGAAAAGGTCAAGCACGAATTCAAGGAATATAATTGCTAATGGCTCTTTGATTTACATGGTGGATAATGGAAAGGCATAAGGAAACCAAAAAAGCTTAATTACGTAACCGATATGGCAAATCGTTTCGCAGACTTCGCCGTGTACCGGAAGCCAAAATACAGGAATGAATGCAGAGATCAGCACGACGAAACAAATAGAATGGTACACAGATATGAGTGATACGACCTACCTATCAAAACTCGATTTTTTGTTGCCAAAAGTGCTAATAAAACGCTGAAAATAAGATAAAACGGGCTGGAGCAGACCAAATTTTTTGAAACGATTTACAACGTTGCACTCAGAAAATGCTTTACAATTTTATTATATAAAAATAATCAGCTTTTGAAAATATTTTATTTTCATCAAATTAACTGATTTTAAATTGAAATTGAAAATTACACAACAGACCTAACTTTCAAATTTTCTGATGAAAATCTACCATTTGCTATGCTTCAATAGACGCATACCAAATATCAATTTTTCATTGCCAAATTTTATTGTTTAATTTCATGAAAAATCTAGTTAATTACATTATAAAAATCGTTAAAATTTCTAGATCGTTACACTCTACGTTTCCACTTTCACAAAATTTCTAAGTCCAAAATTCATGGAAAATTTCTGCAGAGTCTCCTTTGTACGGAGAGGTTCAGGAGAAATAATATCAATAATAAACATATATATATATATATCATATTCCAAAAATAAATATCCCAAACCACGGGAAAACAATATAATATTGCTGGAAAACCGTAATCTGAAAACATACCAATTTATCGGGCAAACAACACTTTATTTATGAAACCAGAAGCAGTAGCAATTGCTTCCATAACCTGTATTTCATTTATATAATCCAAAGAAGTTAATAATTATATAAAAGAGAAATTTAAGTTGTTTCAATTAATAACAAACAAATCAACACAACATAATAATAGTCACTTGCAAACAAAACGATACAATCATCACATGCAATCAAAGTAATCAACCATCCATTCATAACAACCAAACAAATGGTTTGTTCGGGTTCAGAAACTTTTAATTGTATAAAATGATAAATAAACTATTAAGTATACCATACTCTCAGCGGTCTTAGATAAAACTTAATAGATTAATTATACATCTTTATATAGTTAGAAGTATCCTTTCCCAACCATCCCATAAGCCAAAACAAACAATAATTTCAAATGTCGTTGAGTTTATCCTTACAAATTTATTTCCCATTCATTCATACAATGCCATTTTCATTACTTTACATCCAATTATTTACATAAGTTATTTCCATTCAACTATTTAGATCTTCCACAATCAATTTTTAAAATATTATGTAAGTCCCTTTGCAAAATTTTATTCACAGTTATTATTTACTTACATAAGTTATTTCCCTTTTAACATCAATATTCATTTGTGAAGAGACTCATACTTAAAAAATTTATTCTTTTTCTTTTCACATTTATTTCTTTCATATATAGTATTCACTTTTACAATTTACTTTTATTATAATTGGCTTCAAACAATACTTAGGTTTATAATCATTTACTTACAGTATTCACTTTTTATTAGATTTAATTACTAGCACTTTAAATTATTAACTTAAGTTTATAACATTTTTATATACCTTAATTCTTCATTTATAAACATAATTCCATTGAACACTTTCATTTCATAAGTTTTACTTGTATAATATTCTATTACACACTCCTATTAACATTTCAACTTTATATTTTGGTAAGTTATATATATGTGTGTGTATATATATATATTTGTATGTATGTATGTATGTTTAAGAATGCAATTGAATGTTATACCAGTTTATATCATTCACTTTAGTTAACAAAATGTTCAATAATTACATCTTCTAAATTCTCGTTATTCTTTAATTTTCAAGTTTCCAGTTTCTTATATATTTCATTAATCTCTTAGCATACAATTTCTTATTTTTCTCATTTCAGTAGTTTCCAATTATTAATATAGTCAAGATTAAATTTATTACAATAATTGAAATTTCTAATTTACAGAAACTTAAGAACTAAATACCAGGTTTCCTTTCAAATCAATTTAATATATATATATATATATATACTCATATCTTTTATATATCCAAATCATATTTAGAAAAACTAAGATTTGTTATCAAAACAATTGTTTAGTAAAACTACTATAGCGGTCTTCCCACTTTGAAACTCGAAAATGAATGTCGATGATGCGTGCACTCATCACTGAAATTATTTTCCAGCGATAGAGAGGGGAGTACAGAACTTACTTTCTTCCAAAATTCCTTTAAACATTTCTTTCAAATCATATTGAAATATTTATATCAGAAAATACTTCCAAATAATACTATTATTATACTCTAAAATTCTTTGAAGACAAATTCAAAACCTCGAAACTTAAGTTCTAAATTTCCAATTTATATTCATTTTATTTACAATCCCATTTTTGCAACTAATATTTATAAATTTCACTTCCTAACAAACAACCAAACATATCACATACAATTATATATATTTATAAGGATTATTCTTTTATATACAAAATATAATACTAGGAAAAATTATTTTATTTCCCATATTTCAAAACAAATATTATGTCGGTCTGCCTTATTAAGTGTTTAGAAATCTCTATCGATGCCATAGCGTCCTATGTACCGACCAAGATTTATAAATACTAAACAAAACAAATCAACACAATACAAAACCTTTGATAACACTAACAAATACGCTCTCTCATATATATACACTCAACGACTCATTCTAGGGTATTACTACCCTATTATCTAATGAGTCAGACCCCACAATGCTACGGTTATCGCTAAACCAAAGCTTTGATACCAAATGTAACGACCCACCTTTTTGGACAGTTTAAATCGACGATAAACCACACACATCCGACTCAAACCATTCAAAAGGGAGGATTGTTATGGGGTAAATAAGAAAAATCAGAGAAAGAAAGAAAATAAATACAGAATCTCACAGCGGAATGACAAAATATAATAATCAAATAAACAGTTCATGAAGCTGCTTTACAAATAACATTTGATTACACTTTACAATACAAATCAGAGTTACACACAACAGGAATAAATAAATAAATAAATAAATGCAGCGGAACAACAGGATGCAGTGGAATAACTACAATAAATAATAATAATGCTAAATCTCCATCTTTGTTCTCCAAAAGTAGTCTTCGATACACTGAAAAGCTTAGACTGACCCGAGCGAATTGAAAAGACAAAACACTCGAGTCAGAACTAAAAGATCCTATGTAAGTTAAATTAACAGTAAATAATATGAGTGTAACGGCGTCGGAGATGTTTACGGGTTCTGACATCTCCTATCCAGTGTCAAACGTGAGTGAAATAACTTAAGAGATGTTCGAGATTCCATCTCCTAAGGATCCGTTAAACAAACAACATACATAGTACAATACGTTATTATAATAGTGTCTACAGTAAAGTAAAGTATTAAAATAGCGTTAAGGCGTTACCCATATCCCCCTTAACACATTTTCATATATTCCCATAGTCTATATAGTACCGTAATTCCTCCGTAAACTGGAGGGCTATCAGAGGGCACTCCATAGGTATAGTACAAACCAAACTTGTAGAAGGCACGATAAGGCATGTGACAAGGCATGCGAGGTAATGCTCGGGTAGGATACTACCGTTTTGCGGATCCGGACTAGTGGTAACGCATAGCATCTACTATTGCCCACCTCAGAACACACTCCTATAATCAAATCGAGGGGTGGCAACCAAATCAATCACTAAGTCATAATATGGTATCGAAGAAATGAGCCCGATTGGAGGAGCGACCTCACTTGGCCCAGCGTGGCTCCTGTTTTAGTCACATCAAGCTGACTCATGGAAGTCAGGGCTACGTTAATACCTCATATAGAATCGTTCGCCAAACCAAACTACTTCATTCTGGAATCTCCACCACGCACACAGTTGTTAAAGTGGTTTTCGGTATTGGTAGAGAATATGACAATATCTGATCCCAGTCTCTTTAACAACCAAACGTTTATTTCACACCGGATGGTTCTTTTACATTTTCAAAACATTTTCATAATTGATATCAAAATATCATATTCGATTCAAACCATATCACTTTCGAAATTATATTTACTTTCAAAATCATATTCGATTCAGACCATGTCGCTTTCGAAATTATATTGACTTTCAAAATCATATTCACTTTCGAAATCATATCGATAAGATAGGTTAATTAAATCCTCATTTCAAAATCATCATTGTAACGACCCAAATTTTTTGTGATTTTTTTTATTAAATTAATTGAAATTTTGTGAAATTTAAACAATAAAATTTGGAAATAAAAATTTATTATTTGGAATACGTCTATTTTAATATAGTAACTGGTAAATTTTCATCTGATAATATTGAAGTTTATTTTCCTGTGAAATTTTATTTCAATTTAAACCGGTTAATAACAGTGAATTTAAAAGTTTTCTGAAACCAAAATATGTCAACAGAAAAAAATTTATTCCGAGCATTCTGAATCAGACTACGAAATTCGTTTCACGAAATTCGGACGTTTCTAGCTCCGTTTGGATTTCCCGTACGAAATAGCAGCATTTTCGGTACCGATTATCGACTTTTGGTCGGATGATCGTACCACTAATATCTGTATACCATTTTGATCCTCTCGTCGTGCTGATCTCAATGGTATATTTATTTTTGTATTTTGAGGTCCGGTATGCGACGGAAGCAATAAACTGTTCGTTGTAACGGTACCATAAATTGTGACTTTATTTCTTCCTTTCGTTTTAAAATTTGAAGCTTGCTGTCCAATCAAACCTTTAATTTGCTTTTATTATTCACAACTCAATCTAAGGATGACCGTTGCCATCCCATAGCCGGTTTGAAAATCAAAACATTTGTATACGTTTTATTCATTCATTTTGGCAACGGTTCACATCTATAACTTCTCTTTTCTTTTTCTTTTTCCTTTTTCTATCGGTCCTTTGCTTTCCCATTTTCCATTCTGAAAGAAAATGTATACAAGTCTTCACATCAGAGAGGCAAGGACACCTTCTCCACATAATTGCTTCATCTTCTTTTGCTCGAGGATTTTCTTTTTGTGCTCGAAGATATTTAATCCTACTTCGAGAAAACTATTGTTCACCATCTTCTTTTATCGCCACCAGATCTGTTCGCCTGCCAGCCACCCACTTCCCCTCTGCCATTTCCGCCCATCCCTTCATCCAACGGCCAAATCCCGCCTTGAGCAACCACCGTGCTCTCCACCACCTTCGGCCTTCCAAGCAGCCACTCCTAGCCTCTCCGCCCCGCCTTTCTCCCACCGCACGCCGTAGCTCCAGCAGCATCCCATCTTCCCCTTCACTTACCCGCGACTGACCACCACCACAGCTTGATCTGACCTTCGCCACGAACTCCTCCGCAACCCTCCGACGTCCGTGCCTGTCGCCTATATTCGAGCCTAGGTTAGTCACATGAATGATTTCAAAACTGTTATATATTATATATAAATTTTTAAATTATAGGTTCTATAACTTTATATATATTCTTCTTATTTACAGTTTGTGTATATAGTTATATTTGTTCACATACTAGCCTATGCATTTTATTGTTAAAAGGTATAAAATTTTGCCTGTATATATATAAATATTAACTATAACTTCGGTGCAGAAGTTTTATATAACTTGTTTATAATATATGAATTATATAAAAGGTATATAACGATGTGTGTATATATGTTGAAGGTCGGTGAATTTACTAGTTGCATTCTCTTTTCATTTTTTAGCCTTCCTGTTCATTCATGTTAAGAGTATAAAGGTATAATATATTGATTTCTAAATTTTGGTTTGAATTGCTTATAGTTTTTGATTTGAGATTTCGTATATATGTTATATCTGTTTTGGTCTGCATATAGTGTTGGGTAAAGAAGTTTAGTATAGTAAATTTTATATAATTGTATGAATATGTTTAGTCTACAGTTGACCTTGAAAATATATGTATATACACGAAAGGTGATTTATGCTCTGATATGTAAGATTTTTATAAGAATACAGTGTTGGTTTGCATAGGCTGGGGATCATATGTAGTCTGCATAGTTTATTAGTTAACAGGTCAGTTATGTATTTTATGGTAGTAAAGAGTATATATATATGTCCCGCTATACAGTTTTTTTAAAGTTTATAAAATCATAAAGTTGTTATAATGCGTAAGTTATATTAGTGTTATAATGCATAGCACTTATTACATTGGGTATCACTGTTCACAATTTGTTCCGTGCAGATTATTTTCCTCTTGCCTTATGAGCCTGCATTGTTTTTGTTCATACTGTTTAATGACCACCAGCCATATGGGTTTTCAATGCATTAGTTAGTTTTGATTTTAATACAGAACATACAGCTAGGTCCTCGTAAGTTATATTAGTTCCAGTATTTGAGACGTTGTTTACAAATATAAAAGATTTATATAAAGTTTGTATGTTCAATGTACAAGTTTTTACAGTCTACATATACATTTAATATAGCAACTATATATGTATATATGTTATAACTGTTGAATCTGGGTTTATAATTTGGTTTCAATTATTGTATATATGTAAGTGTATATGCTAGTCCATAGATTTGCCTATATCTAAATATAAATACACAAGAATTTGGTGTTCAGAAATAGATTAATGTTTAAATTTAAAATGTGTTTAAAATGTATGAATTTGAAATCATATATATATATATTCATTTTATAAATAGTGTTTTAAAGATTTAATGTTGATTTTATAATAATAATAACAATATATATATTCTGTTATATCAAGTCAATTTGATTGTTCTCATCGACTTTTATTTATCAGCTCCGTTCGTCGAATTCGTGCCAATCTTAACTTGCTTTGGAATTCGTGCTTGGATTCGTAACTCATCCCATTCTCTCTCATCTCTAGCCTCGAAAGGTGAGCAACCACTCACGATTTAACATTCTTTTATTATTAAATTTGATTTCAATTGAAACGACAATTGAAATATGCTGCTGTAGTTATTTAAATTGTTAAATATGCTATTATCTGTAACTGTTCACCTGTGGGATATGACACCATATCCTGTTGTTTATATTTTTTTTCAAATTATTGATGATATATGCCTGTTATTATTTTATTATCTGCTACCACTCTGCAAGTTCCCTGTAGTATAGAACTCACTATGGGTTGAAATGATACATACCCAAACGGACTTTAGAATAGGAGAGAATCGTTATGGGTTGAAATGATAAACCCAAGCGATTTTCATTTGAATTGAAATTGGGATTACGGGTCGAAATGATATCTACCCGTATATATTTAAATTTCGGATTGAAATGATAAATATCCGTATCACTTAACCATATGAAAAATATATATACAAACATCGTTGGTCCATATATACAAATATTTTGAAATTGAATTCTATGGTTTTGGAAAGAAATATATAGTTTTTAATAAATGTTAATTCTTAAATTTTTATATATAAAGGGTAATGATATATATATATATATATAGATTTAATAATAATATTTAATTTAATTAAGATTGATCTAATACGTATAATATGTTTAAGTGTTTAGATTTATATTTCAAACGAGATTTTGGTAATAAATTGAATAAGTTAAGGTTGGAAGATAATGTGAATTTGGTTGAAACTGTATTCAATAAAGAATTTTATTTATTTAAACCGATTTGAAACTTATTGAAATTGAGATTTAAGATATGATTTATAACTTGGGTTTGATTTAAATATTTTAATGAATATTTCTTGTTTAAATAAATTTAAGGAAATATTTAGTAAAAATGAAATTTAAGGCTAGTTAAATGATATTGAATTTATTAAGTGAATATTCCCTGATTAAATAATAATGAAGTAAATCAAGAGCTATATGAAACTGTTAAATTTAACTTTGAAAATGTTGAATATTAAAGCTTTGAAATATATTGAAAGTTTAAATGGTATATTTAGAACTGAATTGAATTGATGAATTGAGCTTTGAATAAATTTGAATTTGGAATTTGAGTTAATTTGAATTGATTTGTGAGACTTGAGGAAATTATAAATACTTTACTTTATAAATTATTTAACCTATATGTACTATTTTGGAAATAGATATTTTGAAATGAAATAAAATTTGGGTTTGAAGTGTAAATAAAAAAATTGAAATGACCACGGTGTTATAGTGTATATTTCTACCTTGTAGATAGTTCTGAAGATCCTTAGAGGATGGTTATCCCAGAAATCCTTTAAGTTACTTGTATTTCAGTTGATATTTCACTTGAGTTGGATTTATTGATATAAGAATGTTAATCCTGACTCGAGTGTTTTTGTGTTTTGCTTTACGCTCGGGTCAGACCGAGTAATACAGCAATTGAGACTCACCTTTAGAGTTTGGAGCTTCGTTTGGAGATCCAACCATTGATTCTGCTTTCAGCTTTCTAGTTGATTTGTTCAGAGAGGTCATCTATTCGTACTTAAGACTTCACTGTATTTGAGATATTCTGTTGTATTTTATTTTAACTCTGATGTTTATATAGTAGCTTCATGAACTACTATTTTATCTATTCCGCTGCGTATTATTGTTTTACTCTGTGTTTGTGATTCTGTGATTGATTTATTTACTGCATATGCTGAGTTTTGCCAAATTTAAATTAAAAATATGATATTTTGAATTATTCAAGTCAGACACAGTGGATTTATTGTCGATTTGAATGGTCCAAAATAACGGGTCGTTACAGTTGGTATCAGAGCTTTGGCTCTAGGCAAAACTTATCATATATAGTAAATTTATTTGCAGAATCACTTTCGTTCGAGTTTGAATCTCTTCCTTTTGACTCGATTTCCTTTGAACTTTGGAACGTTCCTTGCGGTCCCAAAATTCATTCTTGTCTCTCCCTATTTGTATTCTTTTGATTCTAGAGTATCCCATAACTCCACTTCGAATGACCTCTATAAGAATAGGCGATCTCGCCAATCTTTGAATGTTTTGTAAAGGGGTGAATGTCACATACCGAAATTTTCGACTTTCGAAAATTCGACATCGATACTCACTTTATCGACTGCCGAGCCATCGAGTGCCAGAAACTCCAATAGTGAGGGTTTTAAAAAGAAGAAAAAGGCAGAAGAAGAAGAAGATAGAAGAAAAGATAGAAGAACAACATCAGAACAGAAAACAATATCAGAATCTCACATATCGCAGCGGAACAATATATAATAGATAAATGAAAAATCTTTAAACAAAAGAATTATATCAGTTTATACATACATCAATCAGAGTCATATACAACAATGGACAGTTATATAAACTTGTCCTCATATAGAATACACAGCGGAATAAATACAAAGTATAGGTGATATGTTTCGCCATCCAGCTTGTTTCCAAAGCTCCAGAATATCCTGATAACCTAACTCTAGGCTGCCCGTGTGGAAATTGGTGGGCACCTAGAGTTTAGAAGGGAAACAATAAACTCCGAGTCAGTCATGGTGACTGGTGTGAGATCGTAAAACAGTTATTTTTCACAAAGAAAATAAAACAAATTCGCAATGCTTTTGGAAAATGAAACTACCATAAGACCTCCCGCCACACACACAATGCAAACGCAGAATTGGAGGAGATTTCTTCTTATGATAGTCAAAGATGCTTACTACGCAAAATCAAATTCTTTTTGATATTATTATTAGTGCATAGTGTAGAAAACATTTCGAAAGTATAATATAAATCTTAGCCAGCATAGGTACCATTATAGTATGCTTGCTATAGCTACCATATTAAATGGCAGGTTCTACAACTAAAACCGTACAAGGCTCGTATTGTTTCTTTGGAATCCAACAAATGGTCAGGCTAAGGAACTTCCTATCCACGATGGGTACGTCCCTGGAATAGACGACCCGAGAACCTAACCGAATCTCTGCCAACACAAGGCCGGGTTACCTCTGCAAAAATAGGTAACTACTGACACGCGTATGCCATCCCTCGATCGTCACCGATCTTCCCGAGGATCCCCGATTCGCAACAACCACAAAGTAATAAATTTGCATCAACCACAGAGGTTAAGTATCTGGGCTCCATACCTTGATACCACCTTTATCCAGAAGGAATGACATACACTAAGGGGCGCTACTCCCTAGAACCTTGCTGCATCCTTCCTGTTTCGACCATTTCCGGGGTGTGAGGCTCGACGAAGTCTCGTCCACAAAGCTACGCTTTCTACAAAGCCATGCTTCGGGTCAAACAAAATGATCAACCTATGATCACAAAGATATAAGATCAAACAAATGATCATATCGCAAATGATCAAACACTGATCATTTCACAGCAACACTCAGTATGCCACGTTACCAAATTGGGATATATCGCTGATGAATTTCAACTACATAACCTCTGAGCTCGTACGTCTCAGAGAAGGGTGTTAAGCTAAGAGAATAAATTCTCTGCCACCAACAGAAATGTATTTGAAAGAAATCAGCTTTATATCTCAAATTGTAACGTCAGACATACAATCCATACAAGTCTGTTCCGGGATCGAACAGAACCGAAGGCACTTCTCACGAAGCCCTTGCATATCCGGATAATTTTCTAATCACGTCCGGACTTCCCGTCACTAAGGGTGATAAAACCTCTAAATCGGAGATCAGCCGATGTAGAGTAACTCGACGGTAATCCTTCCGTTTTCAAAAATATCCGGTCTTCAACACCGGTCTTCGAATGCAATTCATAACGACGTATCACATATTCGGAATGGGTTATACGACCCCATGGTCCTTTCCCGGCTAACCCGAATAGTGAGCGATTATTCAAAAATAAGTGTGGCATTCAAATTCATCCAATTCACAACAAATACCTATCTAAAGGTAATTATTGATAGTCGGTTATTTAACTATCAATAAAGATGCGCAACATCATCAGATTCCAAATAATTTTCCAAATTATTTTATCTCAAAAAATATCTTCTATTAGATATAAAATTTCCACAGTTCAAAAATAAATCAACATTTATTTTTAAACAACTTCCCTTTCTTTTATAAATTCCATAGTGAATTTATATTTCCAAATATCTACTGATATTCGATTTCCAAATTGATTTCAAACATTCACTTTCAATTTATCTTTTAAGAAGATAAATTCTCAAAAACATTTCATTTCATTTTGGAAAAGCATTTCCATACTTATTTAATAATAAGTATTTCACAAATCTATTTATTTTCAACATTTGAAAATATTCGATATACTTAAATCAAATTAAGTATATATTCATTCTTTAAGGAAATCATTAATTTTAACATCTATTTGAGTCAAAACGAATGTTGCGTAAAACATCGTTACGACGACTCAAAATCACTAGTATAGGGATTCGAAATTTAGATAGATATATAAATCCCAATACTATATAAAACATTTCCTTTCGGAAATCATTTACTATAACAACAGTGTTATAGTCCACCATTTCCTTATATTTCTCGAAAACGTCTATTTCAACAATAAATGTTGAAATCTATGATTTCGATAGTTCACACGTTTTAAAACATCTTTTAAAACAATTAACTTCATTTCAAATATCACTTTTCCAAAACCATATCCATTTTACTTAACAATATATTCACTGTCCAAAATCGTGAATATACTTCACTAATTACATTTCACTATTTTCTACACGTTTTATTTCAATAATAATTCGCTATCCAAAATCGCGAATATATCTCCTTTAATAATCTTCTATATTTAATTTATCAAATTCAATCGATTTCGAATTCATAAACACGGTTATAAATTCTATTTCTATTTTATAACAACTTCGATTTGTAAATCTCCTTTATTAACAAATTCGACCAATATTTCATTTGAAGGCATAAATCCAATTTATAAGTTAATTTCTTATAAATCTTCTATTCTACCATTTCATTCATTTTAACTTCACAATTTATACATCTATGAATTTCATTCATTTTAACTTCACAATTTATAAATCTATAAATTTCATATCAATTTAACTTCAAAATTTATAAATCTATAAATTTCATATCAATTTTCCAAATTCGTTTCAATTTGCCAATTAAATTTCTAATTGGACTTCTCACTTATTTCTTTTTAAATAAATTTCTTTTAAAGAAAATAAATTTCTTTGTCTCTTTCAATCTATTTAAAAATCCAAATTTAAATTGAATTCTTCAATTTATAATCACTGTTTATGAAATCCATTCATTTAGCATTTTCACTTTATTCTGGAATTTATTCAATAAGATTATAAAAATCAGCTTTTATACTTTTAAATTCTTTTCTTCGAATTTATTCAATTTCTAAAAATTTATTTACTTAAAAATTTCTATTTTGATTTCAAAAATTCAATTTCATATATTTTTGGAATCCAATGATATCAAACATCCATTCAGCTAAATTTTAGCTTCAAACAATTTCCAGATATCAATATGATTAATAACATCAATATAATCATTCACCGATTCATATCACAGTATAAATAAATTCAATCAATGTGAGGGGTCCAGTTGGATCCCTCCAACCTGTTTCCCTGCATCCAAAGACGTTAGCACAATACCAATTCCACTTCGAGGTGGAATATCGCGGTATATGGGTTTTATAAAATATCCGCTTACTAACGGCGCAATAGGGTCTCATCCGCTATACGAGGCGGGAAATCATCAATCCAATATATACATATGCCAATATGTATATATTGCTATATATATATATATAGATATATCCTACTATATCTAATATCTCATCCAAACAACAATCAAATCAATCAATAACTGCAAATTTAAATTTTCCTTCGAGTGAAAAAAAATCTCACCTTTGCTTTTTATTATGTAATCGCAATTCCATCTTGACCATTTCTTCACGGTTTCTAACCTAGTATATATAAAAAAAAATTTTGTACACTTCATTAATATTCGAAAAATCGAATAATTCACTCTCAATTTATAATCTGACTTAGTTATTCATTAGTTTTAAACTAATTCTTTTCTTTTACAAAAATTTCTCAAATCATTATATAAGCTAAATTTTTTTCTTTTCAAAAGTCTGCAATTTAACACTTAAACTCTAAACTCAGTTTCAATTTAAAACTTAATAATTTAAAACTGTAAAACTGGGCACTGTTTTGAACTTGACAACAAAGACCCGAGACCCCTTCAGTTAGCTTCGAGAGAAAAAACAAAATTTCCCGAGGCAATACGTATTTTACCCGAGTAAATCTAGAGCTAAACTTGGTTACTGTTAAACTGGGAAAATACAACTTACCTGAGTTTTCCCCTTGTTTACTTCAAGCAAAAGTTAATTTTACCCGAGCCAATACGAAGATCGACTCGAGTAAATCTCGAGTTCGCCCAGACCAGACTCGACAGCCAGACAAGAAAACATGGTGCACGTGCACGCTTCCAACCGCCATCTCCGATCAACTGCGACCATCCCCTCACCTCGGCGATCACCTCTGCATCCTTACTCAGGCCTCCGATCAACACCTCAGACACTCGATCGAAATCGAGTTCGACACCACTTGGAACACGAACCAGAAACATCACCGTGACTTCGAACTTACTGCTGCGCGCCCCTACGCGACACTGTGCGTCTCCTCCTCTTCACCCACTCGAACTCCTACACCCAAGCTCGACAGCGAAACCAAGATGTTCGCGAAACTGCAGCCTCCAGTGGCGGCGACTCACGCGAAATCTCGACCGCAACCACCAAAGTCCAACAATCCATCAAAACGCCGCCCCACGCCCTTTCTCGCCCTAATTCGATTCACCACTGCCGACCTTAAATCCCATCGCGAGCTCTCCCCTCTCGCGCGATTCGATCTGAGATCGAATTGATTTCGTAGAGAACTCGGTCGCCATTTTATTTTTATTTTCTTTGTTTCGATTTAGATTATTGAGCTGAACGGAGGAGAGTGTTTAAAATCGAAACAGCATGCTTTACACGATCTTCTTAAGTGATTGAAGGCGTGTTTTCAGGCGCAAATGTTGGGAAGAACGTGCTGTTTGTTGACGAATTTAAATTTTAAATTTAATTCGAATTCGAATAAATTTCAATGCGTTTACACGTCGTATTCTCACATATAAACTCCGAAAAATACGAAAATTGAAATCCGACAATTATTCAATATTACGGACCCAATGGAACTGGTTTCGTCGAATTCCGAGACTGTGCCTCGGAATGCCATTTTTTTAAATTCAATTTAAATGATAAAATTTCAAAACTAAACAAAACAGTTTCAAACTCGATTCTGAAGCTTCTATTATCTTCAGTATCATCAATATAAATTTTAAAAGCTCTTGAAATATTTTTCTTCAGCTTAAAATTAAATATTCAAATTTTTATTCAGCATTCACTAGATTAAATTTTATAATTTAATCGCCAATTTCAAAGTTATATTCGGGATTCAAATTAAATCGTCGTTCAAATATTTAAAATTAATTAAATATTCTCAATTTAATTTGTTCAAAATTCTGGGTCGTTACAGACTTCCCCCCTTAAAAGAATTTCGTCCCGAAATTACAAGTTAGGAAAAAAAGGTCCTTAACTCGTCTACTATCTTTCACAATCTAATAGTTTTATCAATTCATCAAAACAAATCGCTCTACTAAAGATTCGTTATCCTTTCAACTAAATTTCTAATTTCAACTCTAAGTTTCAAAACAACATTGTTTTACTTCTCAATTCAATTTAAATTTCAAATTCAAATTTAAACTTTCAAAAATTTCTCAAAAATTTTCTAACGCTCGGAATTTTTGAAAAATTTCGCCAGCGTCTCCTTTGCGCGGCTAATACGGTACGACTACAAAACGTCCCTACGGACTCTCAGATTTCAAAAAGAAAAAGAAAAAGCCAAGCGGCTAGACCAGAAATCATCAAAAACTCATATTATAATTCAAATACTTACCTTTTTCGAGCAATTCAAATTATCTTTGAAATCAAAATTCCAATTCCTTTATACACCTGTATATCCTACTAGCCATAATATCTAGTACAACATATTCAATCCATTTTGCAAATTCAATTACAAAATTTTCAATATATACTTCTTATATCATTTTTACTTCACTGTTGAAGTTTCATATTCATTTTCATTCAATTTCACATTTCAATTTTATTTGAATTTAATTCACAATTCCAACCTTATTTGGATTCTATTTAACTTCTGAATATTGAATTTTATCAATTATCTTTCATTCACAACTGCATCATTTTAAATTAGTTTCATTTACTAATTTATCACAAATTCTAATCCACTTACAAATTCAAATTCGTTTTCAACATTCAGTTTCAATTCCAGTTTTATTCACTTACAACTTCAAAATAAATCTCAACTTTCATTTTAAATTGAATCTCATTTCTATCAGATTCTCAAATATTTTATAAGTCTTCGACTCACTTACATTTTGATTTATCAAATCATTTATACATTCACTTACTAATTTCATTCCATTAGAATTCTATTTTCAATTATAAATTCATATTCACAATTTCATTCCATTATTGAATTTCAAATTTTCAATTACCTTCTTGAATTTTATTCCAAGTTATAAATTCATTTACAATTTGAATTTCATTCAAATCAGATCTCAATATTTTATAAGTTATCAATTTCATAATATTTCATAAATATTTTTATATAGTATTCCAGAGTCTTTTCAACATTTCAAAGCCATTTTGAAAACAATTCAAATTATCCTTTGAATTTCAAAAACAAAACCCAAACTTTTTGTGATATCCCGGGTTTTTGGACAATTTAAATTTAATAATCAGTATTGATAATTTAATTGGATTGATAATTTTCTTTATAATTTTAATTTAATTTGGTAATTTAATCTTTTAAAGGCTAATAAATATTTAATCTGGAAATATTTAAATTTGGTAATACTTGATCTTTTCTAATAATTTAAAATTGATAAGATTTATTTTCAAAGCTAATAAAGTTTTAATCTATTTATAATATATATTTTGCTATATATATTGTGAATAGAGAATCTTTTGTTTAAATAAAAGATGAATTTTCAAATTATAATATATATGTATGTATATGTTATAATTTGGATTGTTTTGAATTTAATTAAATCTATTGATAATTTATATATGTATGAATTGTAATTTTAAAAGCTTTGTTTTAAATTTAATATCATTCAATAGTTAAAGATTATTTCATTTGTTTTCAAAATATAAGATAGTTATTTATTTAAAAAAAAATATAGTTTTAAATAAGTTTTCTTTTTAATATCTCTAAATTTAAAAAAAAAGGTTTGTATATATAAATAAAATTAAATAATAATTCACAATTACATAAATATAAATATAAATGCAAATTACATAATTTAAAGAGAATCATAAATACTTTTATAATAAGGTTTTAAACATAATTATGCATACTTTTAACACTTGTTAGTTAAGGGATTCATGCAATGACATTTGTATTAACAAGTGGCAATATTATCTTTGTTTAAAAATTTAATTTATAAATAACATATGTTAGAAGAAACCTGATTTTTTCTTTCAGTTCAAAACGTTTTTCTCAGTTCGAAATCTTCTTCCTCCATCTTCTTTTCTCTCCATCTTTCTAAATTCAAAAGAAATTCTAAACTGGAAACAAATCCTCAAACTAAAATCAAACCCTGTAAAACTCTCAAGCAAATTAAAAGCCTGTAACAAGTTTTCAAGCATGCAAAGTTCTTCACAACAACAACTTCAACCTGCTTTCCAAATGAAGTTCAACTGTAATTTCAACATGCAAATGGTTCTAATTCAACAATCAAGTTAGAGATTCAACTATTTACAAACATGCAAAGGAGGATCAAAAGCTTTTCACAAATCAAAATTTAAAAGCCTGGAAAACACTGCTCTGCTTTGTTCTCTGTTAATTTTAAGGTGAGTAAACAAATTTTAAAAACAGTTTAATCTGGTTTTAAACCAAAAATGCATGTGATGGTATTGGTTTATATTGAATTCTTTAGCTCGAATTTATCTGAATTTGCATGCATGTGTATGTGGGATGTCTGTTTATACATATATCAGGTTCTCTGTGTTCCAGTCTATGATCTTTTTGCCTTCAAAAATTCGAATATCTCAATCTACTCAATATTAGATTTTGGTATATAGATGGAAGTTGTTTGTTAGGATATGAAGATGATTTTAAAAATAGTTTTAAGACTTTTAATTCAACAAATAAATTTTAAAAAGGGAAATTACAGTGAAACCCAATTTTATGTTAAAAATCAACAGTCTTAATTCTTGATTTAAATTACATAAGTGAATTCGTGTTTGCAAATCACGAATTTTAAAATACTTATCATGATTTTTAGATTGTTAATCAATGAGGATTTTCGAGATGAACGTTATGGGTACTTTTATCAATTTCCGATGATCAAGGTGATGATGGTCGTCGAGCTTGTAACCGGAGGTGGTTGGTGGTTTGTAGATACTAGGAAAAATGGCCAGGCATTTTATCAACGTTCGAGGCGATGGGAATTTGATGAGATAGGGTTTAGTGACAGGATTTTGTTGTGAGGGATGTCGAGCTTTGTTCGACAATAATGGATCATCAGACACGATCGCGATAGGTGGAGAGGATTGCTGGAGTCGTGGCGAAGTTGCGGCGAAGTGGGCGAGGCTTCTCGAGGCAGAGTTCTTCAACGTTGGGTTGTTTTCTGATCGAGATATGGGTTCCAGTTTTGATCGAGATGGTTCGTTTTCGATTCGTGTAGGTTATGGATGATCTGGAGTCGCGTATGGGTTCGCGAGGCTGAAGTTGATTATCGAGGATCGTCGCGGTGATCTAGGGTGGTCGGAGATTGGATGTCTGAGTGTTTCGATGGTTTGGGAACGAAGGTGTTTGATCGAGTTTTCTTCGGGAACGATCGAGTTTTACTCGAAGCAGTTGAGGTTGCAGGAGGACTCGGGGTAGACTCGGGGGTTTTAGTGGGATTACTCGGGTTTTTCATTTGTTTAGACTCGGGTTGTTTTATTCCAGTAACCAGGTTTGAAATTTTAAAGTAAACATATTTTTAGTTTTAAAATTTAAAACAGGGACAAGTTTTTAAGTATTAAACAAGTTTTTAAATAAATAAATTTTCAATTTGATTAAACATGTTTGAAAATGGCTTTCAAAGATTTAAGTATATTAAAATTAAATGTTTGAATTGTTTTGTTAAAGTAAATTTTATTTCAAAATTGATTTTTAATTTACTTTTAATAAAGTAAATGATTTGAGTAAATGTTTAATAAATGTAAAGTTTATTCTTAATTAGTTAAGTAGAGATTAATTAAGAACAATTAATTAATAAATAAATTTAAGCTTAATTAATGTTTGTAATTAAGAATAATTACTTAATAAAGTAATTAGTGGATAGTTAATGAATTAATTAGAGATTAAGAGATGATTAATTAGTTAATTAATTAATTTAATTAATTTTAGATTAATTAATTAGCCTAATTAATTTAAGATAATCAATTTATAATTAAGTGAGTAAATTTCTTAAATGAAGTGATTAATGAATAATTACTTAAAGTAATTAGGAGGAGTAAATTACCCATGGAAATTATTAGTTGAAGTGATTAATGGGTAAACACTTGTTGTAATTAATTAAGGAATTAATTAAGTTAATTGTTTGAAGTTAATTAATTATGGAATAATTAATTAATTAAAGTATTAAGAATTATTTAATGATGGAATTAATTATTGGTTAAGTAATTAATTAAGAAAGCAATCAAGATTTTTAATGGAAGTAATTAGAAGATAATTACTTATGAAAGTAATTAAGAATTAATTACTTAATTTTAGTTTAGTTAATTAATAAATGTGATTAATTAAATGTGTTTAATTTAAGATTAATTACTAAGAGTAATTAATTAATAAAGTAATTAATTAAGGATTATTTGTTAATTTAAATTGATTAATAATTACTTAATGAAGTAATTAAAGATTAATTAATTAGATTAATTAATCAAGGTTAATATAATTAATTAAGAAGTAATTAATTAAGATAAGTAATTACAAATTGTTAATTACTGTTTATGATTAATTAAGACTAATTAATGAATGTAGTGGTTGATTAAAAATTAATTATTTAATTAATTAAAAGGTTAATTAATTAATAAGGATTAATGAATTAATCAAGGTTGATTAATAAAAGTAATTAATTAAAGTATGATTAATTAATTGTAATTAATTGAGGATCGAGTGTAATTAATTATAGTTAATTAATTAATTAATTAATGGAAGTAAATGAAGGATCATTAATTATTTAATGATAGTAATTAAAGGTTAATTACTGTATATGGTTAAAGAAAATTACTTGAATGTAATTAAAGTATAATTAATCAGAGAAGATTAATTAAAGAAAATCATTAGAGATGATTAATTTATTTATTTGAAATAAATAAATGGAAAAGGATTTAGGTAATCCAATTGATTTGGAGTTAATAAATTCTGCTTTTGAATGATTGATTAATATTGGGTGATTAATATTGGGTGATTGGTTGATACTGGATGATTTGGATATGATATCTATATGCTGCTTTGTGAGATGGATGTTGATATGAATTATCTATTGTGATAATATGATTTATCTATCTGTTTATATCATCCTGAATATAAGTTTAAATGATTAAAACCTTTAAACAACTTGGCCTTAAAAGATACGTTTTGGATTTCGATGAGACCGGGATCGGGTTTCCAGATTTGGATATCCGAAAACCACATCGATCCAAATTAAACGTTAGTCGTTAATCCAAGTGGAGCAAGTGAAGACTCGAGGTGTAAGAACTATTCTTTGTCAGTATAACTCTGTGGGTGATTCCGTAATGAGTTGACGGAGATAGTACTTATAGGTTCGAGATGAAGATTCAGAGTGCAAGGGTTATTGTCGTTAACTCTGAGGGTGATTCCAAAATGAGTGTAACGAGATAATGCCTTCGGTTTCGTTCGAACCCGGAACGAACTTGTATGGATTGAATGCTTTTAGAACATCGTCAGGAGGGCGATGAGCATTCTAAGATAGATGTGTTCTATAAAGGTAATCGTAGCCTCAAGCCTCATCAACCGGGAATGGCTAAAACAGGGGAGATGTAGCAAGGTTAAGTGGGTAGCGCCTAAGTAGGACGAGATTTTCCCCTGTCTAGAGGTTCCTTTTTATTCGGCTTAGTGTGTGTGGTTGGTCGCGCCAACTACGGGGTTGTCTTGTTCGGAATTATCCTTAGATGGTTCCGGCCTTGTGTTGCAGGGGATTGGGAGTAATCCTCGGTACGGTGATCTAGGCCCCGTACTATGACGGGCGGTACCCCAGTAGCCCTGCCATGGATGGAAACCCATTCTTCCTACGTGCCCTTACGGTTTTGATTGTATAACCCACTTTGTGGCTAGTATGCTGGAATTTAATAATGTAACAATTTCAGCTATTTCATATTTATTTGAAAACCCTAGACCCTATTATAATATAACTGGATTTTCTATCAAATGTTTTGGTTATCGTAAGGTAAAAACTTTTCCATGTTTGTGTGTGGGAAGTCTTATGAGATACCTTTTCTTTCCAAATGATTTTCAAAGTTAACTTTAAACCGTTTACTCACACCAGACCAATGTCTGACCCAAGTGTTTATTTTCTGTTTTATTAAACTCTTGGGTATTCAATTTTGTATTGAGTAGTCGAGGGATTCAGGTTAGCTTTGACGAATTCTGGAGGAGATTTGGAGCAGGTGGCTTCAGCGTGTAGATATATAGTGATTCCGCTGTGTTGTATTGAGTCTGTATCTCTGTGATGTTTGAGATGTATGATAGACAGGTGTTTATAACTGTCTAATATGTGATGTATAAGTTGTGTAACTCTGATGTATATGATACTATGTAATATCTTATGTGATATATTATATTTCATTCGTTCCGCTGTGAGATTCTTTTATGTTGTTGTTCTTTCTTTCCTATCTTTTCTTCTTCTATCCCTTTCTTTCTTAAATAATGATGTGTCTTTCTGGGCTAAGAAAGTCGGGTCATTACACTTTTCAAACAACTTCCATTTAAAACAATTTGGCAGCAATTCCTCTTTTGGAAACCCGAAAATGAACACCGGTGATGTCGCGATCATCATCGAAGTTATTTTCCAGCGACCGAAAAGAGTTTAGAGCTTTTCATCTCTTCAAAAGACTTTTCAAAACCTTTGAAATTCATTTTCAAATCAAAAGGGAATTAAACTTTCCAAATCTCCAAAATTTTCAAATTCTTTTCAAAACATTTCCAAAACTTCTCTTGAATTACGTTTCAAATTACAAATCACATTTATAATTTATATTCTTAAATTTCATTCGTATGTGAATTCATCTCTTTATCTTTCAATTCACATTTATAAATTTCATTTGTTAAATGGATTTATTCCCAAATCTTTGGTTATTATTTTAATTTCTTATTCAATTTCAATGATAATGGTTTAATATTATCACTTCTAACAACCATGCAACCATATACTATAGTACTTCATAGAAAAACATTTCTTTTCTATACAAAAATAGTTTTGGGCAAAATTATTTCATTCACCCTATTTTAAACAATACTGTGCCGAATTGTTCTATTCAAGTGTTTAGAGATCCCTATCAATGATCGTTAATTACTCGTATTGACCAGAATCCATATACCACTCAACAAATCAATCATCACAATATAAAACAATTTTTTATATTCACTAACAAATACGCGCTCGTATCTATTATTACACTCAAACTCATTCTAGAGTACTGCTGACTCTATCTCTAATGAGTAACACCCAACAGAGCAGGGTTGTCGCTTAACCATATGCTCTGATACCACTTTGTCACATACCGAAATTTTTGACTTTCGAAAATTCGACATCGATACTCACTTTATCGACTGCCGAGCCATCGAGTGCCGGAAACTCCAATAGTGAGGGTTTTAAAAAGAAGAAAAAGGCAAAAGAAGAAGAAGATAGAAGAAAAGATAGAAGAACAACATCAGAACAGAAAACAATATCAGAATCTCACATATCGCAGCGGAACAATATATAATAGATAAATGAAAAATCTTTAAATAAAAGAATTATATCAGTTTATACATACATCAATCAGAGTCATATACAACAATGGACAGTTATATAAACTTGTCCTCATACAGAATACACAACGGAATAAATACAAAGTATAGGTGATACGTTTCGCCATCCAGCTTGTTTCCAAAGCTCCAGAATATCCAGAATATCCTGATAACCTAACTCTAGGCTGCCCGTGTGGAAATTGGTGGGCACCCAGAGTTTAGAAGGGAAACAATAAACTCCGAGTCAGTCATGGTGACTGGTGTGAGATCGTAAAACAGTTATTTTTCACAAAGAAAATAAAACAAATTCGCAATGCTTTTGGAAAATGAAACTACCATAAGACCTCCCGCCACACACACAATGCAAACGCATAATTGGAGGAGATTTCTTCTTATGATAGTCAAAGATGATTACTACGCAAAATCAAATTCTTTTTGATATTATTATTAGTGCATAGTGTAGAAAACATTTCGAAAGTATAATATAAATCTTAGCCAGCATAGGTACCATTATAGTATGCTTGCTATAGCTACCATATTAAATGGCAGGTTCTACAACTAAAACCGTACAAGGCTCGTATTGTTTCTTTGGATTTCCAACAAATGGTCAGGCTAAGGAACTTCCTATCCACGATGGGTACGTCCCTGGAATAGACGACCCGAGAACCTAACCGGATCTCTGCCAACACAAGGTCGGGTTACCTCTGCAAAAATAGGTAACTACTGACACGCGTATGCCATCCCCCGATCGTCACCGATCTTCCCGAGGATCCCCGATTCGCAACAACCACAAAGTAATAAATTTGCAGCAACCACAGAGGTTAAGTATCTGGGCTCCATACCGTGATACCACCTTTATCCAGAAGGAATGACATACACTAAGGGGCGCTACTCCCTAGAACCTTGCTGCATCCTTCCTGTTTCGACCATTTCCGGGGTGTGAGGCTCGACGAAGTCTCATCCACAAAGCTACGCTTTCTACAAAGCCATGCTTCGGGTCAAACAAAATGATCAACCTATGATCACAAAGATATAAGATCAAACAAATGATCATATCGCAAATGATCAAACACTGATCATTTCACAGCAACACTCAGTATGCCACGTTACCAAATTGGGATATATCGCTGATGAATTTCAACTACATAACCTCTGAGCTCGTACGTCTCAGAGAAAGGTGTTAAGCTAAGAGAATAAATTCTCCGCCACCAACAGAAATGTATTTGAAAGAAATCAGCTTTATATCTCAAATTGTAACATCAGACATACAATCCATACAAGTCTGTTCCAGGATCGAACAGAACCGAAGGCACTTCTCACGAAGCCCTTGCATATCCGGATAATTTTCTAATCACGTCCGGACTTCCCGTCACTAAGGGTGATAAAACCTCTAAATCGGAGATTAGCCGATGTAGAGTAACTCGACGGTAATCCTTCCGTTTTCAAAAATATCCGGTCTTCAACACCGGTCTTCGAATGCAATTCATAACGACGTATCACATATTCGGAATGGGTTATACGACCCCATGGTCCTTTCCCGGCTAACCCGAATAGTGAGCGATTATTCAAAAATAAGTGTGGCATTCAAATTCATCCAATTCACAACAAATACCTATCTAAAGGTAATTATTGATAGTCGGTTATTTAACTATCAATAAAGATGCGCAACATCATCAGATTCCAAATAATTTTCCAAATTATTTTATCTCAAAAAATATCTTCTATTAGATATAAAATTTCCACACTTCAAAAATAAATCAACATTTATTTTTAAACAACTTCCCTTTCTTTTATAAATTCCATAGTGAATTTATATTTCAAAATATCTACTGATATTCGATTTCCAAATTGATTTCAAACATTCACTTTCAATTTATCTTTTAAGAAGATAAATTCTCAAAAACATTTCATTTCATTTTGGAAAAGCATTTCCATACTTATTTAATAATAAGTATTTCATAAATCTATTTATTTTCAACATTTGAAAATATTCGATATACTTAAATCAAATTAAGTATATATTCATTCTTTAAGGAAATCATTAATTTTAACATCTATTTGAGTCAAAACGAATGTTGCGTAAAACATCGTTACGACGACTCAAAATCACTAGTATAGGGATTCGAAATTTAGATAGATATATAAATCCCAATACTATATAAAACATTTCCTTTCGGAAATCATTTACTATAACAACAGTGTTATAGTCCACCATTTCCTTATATTTCTCGAAAACGTCTATTTCAACAATAAATGTTGAAATCTATGATTTTGATAGTTCACACGTTTTAAAACATCTTTTAAAACAACTAACTTCATTTCAAATATCACTTTTCCAAAACCATATCCATTTTACTTAACAATATATTCACTGTCCAAAATCGTGAATATACTTCACTAATTACATTTCACTATTTTCTACACGTTTTATTTCAATAATAATTCGCTATCCAAAATCGCGAATATATCTCCTTTAATAATCTTCTATATTTAATTTATCAAATTCAATCGATTTCGAATTTATAAACACGGTTATAAATTCTATTTCTATTTTATAACAACTTCGATTTGTAAATCTCCTTTATTAACAAATTCGACCAATATTTCATTTGAAGGCATAAATCCAATTTATAAGTTAATTTCTTATAAATCTTCTATTCTACCATTTCATTCATTTTAACTTCACAATTTATACATCTATGAATTTCATTCATTTTAACTTCACAATTTATAAATCTATAAATTTCATATCAATTTAACTTCAAAATTTATAAATCTATAAATTTCATATCAATTTTCCAAATTCGTTTCAATTTGCCAATTAAATTTCTAATTGGACTTCTCACTTATTTCTTTTTAAATAAATTTCTTTTAAAGAAAATAAATTTCTTTGTCTCTTTCAATCTTTTAAAAATCCAAATTTAAATTGAATTCTTCAATTTATAATCACTGCTTATGAAATCCATTCATTTAGCATTTTCACTTTATTCTGGAATTTATTCAATAAGATTATAAAAATCAACTTTTATACTTTTAAATTCTTTTCTTCGAATTTATTCAATTTCTAAAAATTTATTTACTTAAAAATTTCTATTTTGATTTCAAAAATTCAATTTCATATATTTTTGGAATCCAATGATATCAAACATCCATTCAGCTAAATTTTAGCTTCAAACAATTTCCAGATATCAATATGATTAATAACATCAATATAATCATTCACCGATTCATATCACAGTATAAATAAATTCAATCAATGTGAGGGGTCTAGTTGGATCCCTCCAACCTGTTTCCCTGCATCCAAAGACGTTAGCACGATACCAATTCCACTTCCAGGTGGAATATCGCGGTATATGGGTTTTATAAAATATCTGCTTACTAACGGCGCAATAGGGTCTCATCCGCTATACGAGGCGGGAAATCATCAATCCAATATATACATATGCCAATATGTATATATTGCTATATATATATATATAGATATATCCTACTATATCTAATATCTCATCCAAACGACAATCAAATCAATCAATAACTGCAAATTTAAATTTTCCTTCGAGTGAGAAAAAAAATCTCACCTTTGCTTTTTATTATGTAATCGCAATTCTATCTTGACCATTTCTTCACGGTTTCTAACCTAGTATATATAAAAAAAAATTGTACACTTCATTAATATTCGAAAAATCGAATAATTCACTCTCAATTTATAATCTGACTTAGCTATTCATTAGTTTTAAACTAATTCTTTTCTTTTACAAAAATTTCTCAAATCATTATATAAGCTAATTTTTTTTCTTTTCAAAAGTCTGCAATTTAACACTTAAACTCTAAACTCAGTTTCAATTTAAAACTTAATAATTTAAAACTGTAAAACTGGGCACTGTTTTGAACTTGACAACAAAGACCCGAGACCCCTTCAGTTTGCTTCGAGAAAAAAACAAAATTTCCCGAGGCAATACGTATTTTACCCGAGTAAATCTAGAGCTAAACTTGGTTACTGTTAAACTGGGAAAATACAACTTACCTGAGTTTTCCCCTTGTTTACTTCAAGCAAAAGTTAATTTTACCCGAGCCAATACGAAGATCGACTCGAGTAAATCTCGAGTTCGCCCAGACCAGACTCGACAGCCAGACAAGAAAACATGGTGCACGTGCACGCTTCCAACCGCCATCTCCGATCAACTGCGACCATCCCCTCACCTCGGCGATCACCTCTGCATCCTTACTCAGGCCTCCGATCAACACCTCAGACCCTCGATCGAAATCGAGTTCGACACCACCTGGAACACGAACCAGAAACATCACCGTGACTTCGAACTTACTGTTGCGCGCCCCTACGCGACACTGCGCGTCTCCTCCTCTTCACCCACTCGAACTCCTACACCCAAGCTCGACAGCGAAACCAAGATGTTCGCGAAACTGCAGCCTCCAATGGCGGCGACTCACGCGAAATCTCGACCGCAACCACCAAAGTCCAACAATCCATCAAAACGCCGCCCCACGCCCTTTCTCGCCCTAATTCGATTCACCACTGCCGACCCTAAAGCCCATCGCGAGCTCTCCCCTCTCGCGCGATTCGATCTGAGATCGAATTGATTTCGTAGAGAACTCGGTCGCCATTTTATTTTTATTTTCTTTGTTTCGATTTAGATTATTGAGCTGAACGGAGGAGAGTGTTTAAAATCAAAACAGCATGCTTTACACGATCTTCTTACGTGATTGAAGGCGTGTTTTCAGGCGCAAATGTTGGGAAGAACGTGCTGTTTGTTGACGAATTTAAATTTTAAATTTAATTCGAATTCGAATAAATTTCAATGCGTTTACACGTCGTATTCTCACATATAAACTTCGAAAAATACGAAAATTGAAATCCGACAATTATTCAATATTACGGACCCAATGGAACTGGTTTCGTCGAATTCCGAGACTGTGCTCCGGAATGCCATTTTTTTAAATTCAATTTAAATGATAAAATTTCAAAACTAAACAAAACAGTTTCAAACTCGATTCTGAAGCTTCTATTATCTTCAGTATCATCAATATAAATTTTAAAAGCTCTTGAAATATTTTTCTTCAGCTTAAAATTAAATATTCAAATTTTTATTCAGCATTCACTAGATTAAATTTTATAATTTAATCGCCAATTTCAAAGTTATATTCGGGATTCAAATTAAATCGTCGTTCAAATATTTAAAATTAATTAAATATTCTCAATTTAATTTGTTCAAAATTCTGGGTCGTTACAGTGAAACTCCTTTACAATTGGCATTGATTCACCGAAGATTTATATATCCCTCGGTTTTGATGTTGCCATCTCTTGTTATTCCGAATTCTATCTCTGGCGATCGTATGTCGATTTGCCTTAGATTTCCGCATTGATTATATTCTTGAAGTCACGGTTGACCCGGTTAAGGTCGCCCGCGATTTATATAAGTGTATCCATCTACTGTTTTGTAATTAATTATCTCATCTTCGTTCGAGCCTATCTTCGAATCAGAATCCTATTTGATTAGAGTCCCTCTAATTTGAATTTCTATCTTTATTTTGAAATCCATTCTTGAACCATCCTTTGAAAAATCAGGCTTGTTTATATTTTAGAAATTGTTTTATATATCGAAATTATTATATTCTATAAATAAAAGTGAAATGTTTTCGATAAAGATTATAAACCCTTTTAAAATAAGAATTTGAGGTTTCGAAAGGATTTGTAATTTTGGAAAAAAAAAACTATATAAGAAATTTGATTTACCTAAAAATGATTTATAACTGAAGGATTTTAAAATTTGAAATTCGAGAATTGAACACCGGTATTTTGAAATTGGTTTTAGGATTTTGAAATATATTATAATAATAATATGATTTAAAACTATTTTTCCGAATAAGAAATGTTCAAATAATTTTAATGAGTTTTGAAGAAATTTCAAAAGAAGTTTGAGAAAATAGAAGTCCAGAACTCACTTATGTCACTGGAAAATAATTTCGGTGATGAGTGCACGCATCATCGACATTGATTTTTGAGTTTCAGAGTGGGGGAAAGGCCACTTTAATAGCTTTGCTATGCGAGTGATTTTGCGAAACCAATTTTGATTTCAAATTCCGAAGTAAGATTTGATATTCAAAGTATATATGTATATATATTTGAAATGATTTGAAGTAAGCCGGTGTTCAGTCCTTGAGTTTCGGATTTGATATAAACCTATCTTTTGAAATTGATTTGTTGATTTGTTGTTGATTTGCAACTCTTGAATTTGAAAATGATTTCTTCAACTATTTTGAAGGTTCGAGCACTTCCAAACCAAGGTTAACTTTTCAAAGCTAAGAAATTTTGAAAAGTATGAATTATTTGATAAAGTATATAAAAAAATTTTGAATGTTTAAGTATGAAGTAATATGATTTAAATAAGTTGAAACTGTTTTGTTAAGTATATGAATAAGGCAATTTTAAAATTTTCTAATATGAAATTTAGATTCGAAATGTTTTGAAAAGAATTTGGTCTTCAAAATATTTGAATAAAATTTAGTTTAAATGTTTTAACTTAGTAACATCTTTATGAAACTATATATTCAACAAGTTGGAATAAACATATAAGTTGTACGTATGCTGTTTTATTCGCATAATTAATTTGATCCAAGTTGAGTACACAAGTTCGAGGTGAATTACACCATTTCGTGTTAGGATTTTTCATTCGATTCTTGAAGGCGAATATTTGATATGGATTTTGGGCTTGATTCTAGAATTCTCTATCATAGTATATGGCTATGCAAGGAGACTGATGGCTTCTAGTCGAGAAACCATATCAAAATCTGCATTAGGGAAGTCGAATGGACAATACTAGTTCGAAAGCGAACTTATGTGATCGAGCGAGCGATCAAATGTGATTTTGCAAAATAATGACGTAGGTACATCTTATATTCTAATATCAGTGATATATTTTGACGCCGAAATTGAAAGCTGTCATGTTAGAATATCTTTGCTTACTAAAAGAAAATTTCCAATTTAAATTACAAAGATATATAACCCATAAAAGCAAAGATATTCAATCCCATATGGCTCTTCATACAGCGAAATTTATTTTAGAAAATTTTGATTCTTATATAAGATGACTTTATGTAAGTATAAGATGATTTTTAGACCATTGATTTTAGAAATGAATTGGTTGACTTAAATTATATTGATTTGGAAATTTTGATTTATTTTCTAAATCTATTTTTTTGGAAACTTTAAAAACTAAAGATATTTAATTTGAGGAGAAACAATTTGGTGAAATTGTATATGATTTTGAAATTGAACTGATATTGAAACAAATTAAATTTGAGAACCTTATGTTATTAAACATTTGATTTGGGAGTTGTCGAACTTATATAAAATTGATTTGTATGAGTATGAAATTGATTCGAAAACTATAGATTTGAAAAGGTACTCAATTTGAAAGTGAAATCTTATAATTGAAGTCTATATAAGTATAATTTGATATACTATTGATTTTGGAAAGTATTTGATTTGAAAATTTAATCTTATATATAATGGATTTTATATAAGTACGATATTTGAAAGTGATTTGAAAAGGTACTATATGATACATATTTTCGAAGTAAAGATATGGAAAGTGCCTTCTGCTTGATATCCGATTTGTGGCCACATCTTGGATTCATTCTATCGATATTATTCTCTCTGATTTTTGGTTTTCCGGATATGATACTCGAGTGTCCTTCGAATTCCATGGCGTTACCCATGGTCTTACGAACTCGACTGCATAGCGTAATTCGTAAGGCAGTGATTGCTTAAAAGGTACGGATGTTTCCTGGGGGATCCAGGCGTAACCATTGTGTATCTGCGATCTATGGTCGTGTTAGTGGCGTAATCCGCAAGGCAGAGATTGCTTAAGGGGTATGGATGTTTCCTGGGGGATCCAGGCGTAACCATTTTTATGTATCCTGCGATCCACCGTTTTGTTATCATGGCGAAATTCGCAAGGCAGTGAATGCTTAAAAGGTACGGATGTTTCCTGGGGGACCCAGGCGTAACCATTGTGTATCTGCGATCCATGATTTGTTTGTTTTTGTTTGGATTGTACTTTCCATATCTGTTTTTAAAAAGTTTTCCAGTATTTTCACTGGGTGTTGAAACAGGTCTACTAAGTACCTGAAGAATTCTAGTTTTGCGCTTGATCAACGCACTGCCAGAATCTGCAGGAACGAGGATAAACTTGTTGAGACATTGAGTTATAAAAGTATTTTCGAAAGGAAATTTATTTAGTTATAAAGGCAATTTATTATAAAAGTATTTCCAACAAAGAAGTTTTGTATTAATATTCGAAATTGAAATTCTAATGGTTTGAATTAATTATTCATGCCCGATACTATTCTTTTGAATCTACCTTATCTACTCAGCTTTATTTATTTACCTATATTCTGTTTTTCCAGGTCCTCCTTCTTTTCCTTGTTGACTATATTCTTTTAAAATATTGTTTAATTATAGACTACATGGTTTAATAGAAATTAATAAAATTTTCAAATAGCTTCTTTGTAAATATAAGTAATAATGTAAATAATTGTTTTCAAATATTTTTCTTATATTTATAATGGTGTTATTTAAACATATATTTGGTAAGAAATTTTACAAATGGGTTTTGAAAAGTATTAAAGATAATTGATTTACAAATAAAGTTTTCAAATTAATATTTCAAGTAAAATTAGTATAGTTTTAAATTAATTGTTTAATCTTGACTTTCAGTCTACTTTTATTTCTGGTTGTTCTATTCTCCTACCTCCTTCCTTTTCGGGGACGAAAAGTTTTGAGTGGGGGAGAGTGTAACGACCCAAATTTTTTGTGATTTTTTTATTAAATTAATTGAAATTTTGTGAAATTTAAACAATAAAATTTGGAAATAAAAATTTATTATTTGGAATACGTCTATTTTAATATAGCAACTGGTAAATTTTCATCTGATAATATTGAAGTTTATTTTCCTGTGAAATTTTATTTCAATTTAAACCGGTTAATAACAGTGAATTTAAAAGTTTTCCGAAACCAAAATATGTCAACAGAAGAAAATTTATTCCGAGCATTCTGAATCAGACTACAAAATTCGTTTCGCGAAATTCGGACGTTTCTAGCTCCGTTTGGATTTCCCGTACGAAATAGCAGCATTTTCGGTACCGATTATCGACTTTTGGTCGGATGATCGTACCACTAATATCTGTATACCGTTTTGATCCTCTCGTCATGCTGATCTCAATGGTATATTAATTTTTGTATTTTGAGGTCCAGTATGCGACGGAAGCAATAAACTGTTCGTTGTAACGGTACCATAAATTGTGACTTTATTTCTTCCTTTCGTTTTAAAATTTGAAGCTTGCTGTCCAATCAAACCTTTAATTTGCTTTTATTATTCACAACTCAATCTAAGGATGACCGTTGCCATCCCATAGCCGGTTTGAAAATCAAAACATTTGTATAGGTTTTATTCATTCATTTTGGCAACGGTTCACATCTATAACTTCTCTTTTCTTTTTCTTTTTCCTTTTTCTATCGATCCTTTGCTTTCCCATTTTCCATTCTGAAAGAAAATGTATACAAGTCTTCACATTAGAGAGGCAAGGACACCTTCTCCACGTAATTGCTTTATCTTCTTTTGCTCGAGGATTTTCTTTTTGTGCTCGAAGATATTTAATCCTACTTCGAGAAAACTGTTGTTCACCATCTTCTTTTATCGCCACCAGATCTGTTCGCCTGCCAGCCACCCACTTCCCCTCTGCCATTTCCGCCCATCCCTTCATCCAACGGCCAAATCCCGCCTTGAGCAACCACCGTGCTCTCCACCACCTTCGACCTTCCAGGCAGCCACTCCTAGCCTCTTTGCCCCGCCTTTCTCCCACCGCACGCCGTAGCTCCAACAGCATCCCATCTTCTCCTTCACTTACCCGCGACTAACCACCACCACAGCTTGATCCGACCTTCGCCACGAACTCCTCCGCAACCCTCCGACGTCCGTGCCTGTCGCCTATATTCGAGCCTAGGTTAGTCACATGAATGATTTCAAAACTGTTATATATTATATATAAATTTTTAAATTATAGGTTCTATAACTTTATATATATTCTTCTTATTTACATTTTGTGTATATAGTTATATTTGTTCACATACTAACCTATGCATTTTATTGTTAAAAGGTATAAAATTTGCCTGTATATATATAAATATTAACTATAACTTCGGTGCAGAAGTTTTATATAACTTGTTTATAATATATGAATTATATAAACGGTATATAACGATGTGTGTATATATGTTGAAGGTCGGTGAATTTACTAGTTGCATTCTCTTTTCATTTTTTAGCCTTCATGTTCATTCATGTTAAGAGTATAAAGGTATAATATATAGATTTCTAAATTTTGGTTTGAATTGCTTATAGTTTTTGATTTGAGATTTCGTATATATGTTATATCTGTTTTGGTCTGCATATAGTGTTGGGTAAAGAAGTTTAGTATAGTAAATTTTATATAATTGTATGAATATGTTTAGTCTACAGTTGACCTTGAAAATATATGTATATACACGAAAGGTGATTTATGCTCTGATATGTAAGATTTTTATAAGAATACAGTGTTGGTTTGCATAGGCTGGGGATCATATGTAGTCTGCATAGTTTATTAGTTAACAGGTCAGTTATGTATTTTATGGTAGTAAAGAGTATATATATATGTCCCGCTATACAGTTTTTTTAAATTTTATAAAATCATAAAGTTGTTATAATGCGTAAGTTATATTAGTGTTATAATGCATAGCACTTATTACGTTGGGTATCACTGTTCACAATTTGTTCCGTGCAGATTATTTTCCTCTTGCCTTATGAGCCTGCATTATTTTTGTTCATACTGTTTAATGACCACCAGCCATATGGGTTTTCAATGCATTAGTTAGTTTTGATTTTAATACAGAACATACAGCTGGGTCCTCGTAAGTTATATTAGTTCCAGTATTTGAGACGTTGTTTACAAATATAAAAGATTTATATAAAGTTTGTATGTTCAATGTACAAGTTTTAACAGTCTACATATACATTTAATATAGCAACTATATATGTATATATGTTATAACTGTTGAATCTGGGTTTATAATTTGGTTTCAATTATTGTATATATGTAAGTGTATATGATAGTCCATAGATTTGCCTATATCTAAATATAAATACACAAGAATTTGGTGTTCAGAAATAGATTAATGTTTAAATTTAAAATGTGTTTAAAATGTATGAATTTGAAATCATATATATATATATATATTCATTTTATAAATAGTGTTTTAAAGATTTAATGTTGATTTTATAATAAAATAACAATATATATATTCTGTTATATCAAGTCAATTTGATTGTTCTCATCGACTTTTATTTATCAGCTCCATTCGTCGAATTCGTGCCAATCTTAACTTGCTTTGGAATTCGTGCTTGGATTCGTAACTCATCCCATTCTCTCTCATCTCTAGCCTCGAAAGGTGAGCAACCACTCACGATTTAACATTCTTTTATTATTAAATTTGATTTCAATTGAAACGACAATTGAAATATGCTGCTGTAGTTATTTAAATTGTTAAATATACTATTATCTGTAACTGTTCACTTGTGGGATATGACACCATATCCTGTTGTTTATATTTTTTTTTTCAAATTATTGATGATATATGCCTGTTATTATTTTATTATCTGCTATCACTCTGCAAGTTCCCTGTAGTATAGAACTCACTATGGGTTGAAATGATACATACCCGAACGGACTTTAGAATAGGAGAGAATCATTATGGGTTGAAATGATAAACCCAAGCGATTTTCATTTGAATTGAAATTGGGATTACGGGTCGAAATGATATCTACCCGTATATATTTAAATTTCGGATTGAAATGATAAATATCCGTATCACTTAATCATATGAAAAAAATATATACAGACACCGTTGGTCCATATATACAAATATTTTGAAATTGAATTCTATGGTTTTGGAAAGAAATATATAGTTTTTAATAAATGTTAATTCTTAAATTTTTATATATAAAGGGTAATGATATATATATATATATATAGATTTAATAATAATATTTAATTTAATTAAGATTGATCTAATACGTATAATATGTTTAAGTGTTTAGATTTATATTTCAAACGAGATTTTGGTAATAAATTGAATAAGTTAAGGTTGGAAGATAATGTGAATTTGGTTGAAACTGTATTCAATAAAGAATTTTATTTATTTAAACCGATTTGAAACTTATTGAAATTGAGATTTAAGATATGATTTATAACTTGGGTTTGATTTAAATATTTTAATGAATATTTCTTGTTTAAATAAATTTAAGGAAATATTTAGTAAAAATGAAATTTAAGGCTAGTTAAATGATATTGAATTTATTAAGTGAATATTCCCTGATTAAATAATAATGAAGTAAATCAAGAGCTATATGAAACTGTTAAATTTAACTTTGAAAATGTTGAATATTAAAGCTTTGAAATATATTGAAAGTTTAAATGGTATATTTAGAACTGAATTGAATTGATGAATTGAGCTTTGAATAAATTTGAATTTGGAATTTGAGTTAATTTGAATCGATTTGTGAGACTTGAGGAAATTATAAATACTTTACTTTATAAATTATTTAACCTATATATACTATTTTGGAAATAGATATTTTGAAATGAAATAAAATTTGGGTTTGAAGTGTAAATAAAAAAATTGAAATGACCACGGTGTTATAGTGTATATTTCTACCTTATAGATAGTTCCGAAGATCCTTAGAGGATGGTTATCCCAAACATCCTTTAAGTTACTTGTATTTCAGTTGATATTTCACTTGAGTTGGATTTATTGATATAAGAATGTTAATCCTGACTCGAGTGTTTTTGTGTTTTGCTTTACGCTCGGGTCAGACCGAGTAATACAGCAATTGAGACTCACCTTTTTTAGAGTTTGGAGCTTCATTTGGAGATCCAACCATTTATTCAGCTTTCAGCTTTCCAGTTGATTTGTTCAGAGAGGTCATCTATTCGTACTTAAGACTTCACTGTATTTGAGATATTCTGTTGTATTTTATTTTAACTCTGATGTTTATATAGTAGCTTCATGAACTACTATTTTATCTATTCCGCTGCGTATCATTGTATTACTCTGTGTCTGTGATTCTGTGATTGATTTATTTACTGCATATGCTGAGTTTTGCCAAATTTAAATTAACAATCTGATATTTTGAATTATTCAAGTCAGACACAGTGGATTTATTGTCGATTTGAATGGTCTAAAATAACGGGTCGTTACAATCATATTTACTCAAATATGTCGTTTCACTAGCAAATATCATTTCAAATCCCAACTTATTGTTATAACATCATTTTGAAAGAATCTATGCGGTAGGATCGTATAATATGGAAAAAATGCTCTAGGTAGATAGTAATAAGTAGTAAGTAAAGTAGACACCAAGACTTTATACTGGTTCGGAATTCTTGTTCTACGTCCAGTCCCTAAGCTCTTCTTAGGAATTCAATTAACCAACAACCCTCACTTAACCCGGAGGAATAGGTTTACAACTTACCCGAACAACCGAACGGGATTTCTTGCCTCAGCTACCGAAGAGGACTTCAACTTGGATACAAAAAGTATTTCTGACTTGTTTTGTTCTTTGATAACACTAATGAGTCAATTTAGTACAACTTTCCTATAATCTTATCCTCGAGAGTATACAAAGTGTTTGTGAAGATTTAGGAAATATGAATTGCTATGAATCAAGATATGTTATAGTTAAAACAGAGATTCAAGCAATTGGTTTGCTTTTGAAAACTTAAAAGAATCTGAAAGTATGTTCAAGTAAGTAGAGAGATTAAAGCAAGTAGAATTGGTAATTTGCAATTGTTAAAACCATGTATTTATACTTGTAGAAGAGGTGCATTTGTTTGCTAGAGGTGCATGCAAGAGATGCTTCCATTTCCATTGAAGAAGGGTTGCATCTCTTGGAAGAAAGAAAGTGTCTATTCACAAAAAATTCGCAGTTATCAATTCAGTCGACTGAGCAAGAGATCCAGTCGACTGAAAATATAAAGGAAAATTTTCAGGTCTGTGTTCAGTCTACTGTTCAGGGAGTTCAGTCGACTGACACTGTGCATGTTTTTATTTTTGTGCCAGTTTCAGTCGACTGGCCATGCCTGTTCAGTCGACTGAACTGTGAAAATTTGCACAGTAAAAATATTTATAAAAATGAAGTTTAAAGGAAGTGTTTTTGTGTTCGTGCAAATCTCTTGAGGATAGATTTTAACAAATAATCTAGACTTGGACCCATAAAAATCATACTCAAGTTTTCACTTTGGTCTTCATCGATCTTCCTCTGATTTTAAATGTATTTCTTCCTTTTTGTTGAAGCTCATTGTCATTGATCAAAATCTTCGTGTATCAACATTCTCCCCCTTTTTGATTGATGACAACATTAATGTGTTACAGAGATATATTTGCTATTTTTCTCTCCCTGAATGAATACACCTATCTTTCCTACAAAACAGAGTTAGCTACACAGATTTCTCCACCTTTGTCATCGACAAAAAGGAAGTAATAATTATAGATATATAGAAAACAACCACTGAACAATAGAATTCTACGATTAGCATAGTCAAATAAAACAGAGTTTGCATAATAAATACAGAGATTTATCAAATTAAAAACACATAGAACAACAAACCATAAAAAGTTACTCGTCTTTATCCCAATCATAAGAACCTTCTCTCTCTCTAGGTTCTCGAATGACTGGTCCTCCTGTTGGTGGTCTATGAGCTCTTCGTCCTTGACTACAACTGGCTCCGCTCGCGCTGCTACTTGTATGTTCTTCGGATGTCGTCCATGTAAAGGTAGGTACCGGACGTTTTCCACGTGATGTTGAAGCGGTAGTAGTGCTTGAACACGAGATTGCATCCCATAACTTGTTGAAGAATCCTTTAATTTTATCAAGTTTGTGATCTACCTTCTTGAGACGATTATCAAGAATTTGTTGATTCCTTGATAAGATTCCCAATGATTGATTTGTGGAAGCATAACCGGGCTCAATGACACGAATTTCATCATCTTGATCTAAAGGTTCTTCTTGTTGAGGTGGAAGAGGTGGATGTTGTTCTTGATGTCTAGCTTCCCATTCGGCAAGAGATATAATGCGAGGAGGTCTTGCCGGAAGTTGCATTAGACTTATAGTTCGATGGTTTATTTGATGCACTATTGTATTTTCGGATTCAGGTAATGGCGTGTCAACATTAAGAAGTAATCGCATGATATACTCACCAAAATAGATTGTCCTCATTTTTCCATTATTGAAAGTAAGAAATTCGTCAAGAATCAATTGAACCCAATCAACTTGATAATTACCCCAAATTGCATATAGTGCACGATAGTTGTTAGGGTATAAAAGTTCATATGAGCCCGTCCTTGGGGTGATTGTTCTCATTAGAGCTTTGTGGAGAATTCTTGCTCTAGGACGTAAGGAGGTGGACTTAAGATCCGCAATGTTGGCATTGTCATCCAAAAATTGGTGGTTTATGTTGTCACGAATGTGAGGATTAAAGTCAATCTCCTCAAGTTTGCTACCAAAGTTCGGCGAGCCTAAGATGTGTGAAATGCGGTCAAGAGAGAACCAAACTTTCTTTCCACATACCATACTCCAAACACTATCATTTGGATTTCTTGGAGTTTGGTGTCCGAGATTAAGATTAGCATAAAATAATTTTACCATAATGTGATTTATGGCATGATCATTTCTTTTTAAATCTAAAAGAGATGTTAGGCCTGCTCGATCCGTTAATGCTTGGATATTGTAGGACTGAAGACTCTGAAAATCAACAAAAGAATGCTCGAAAATCCGTGAATTCTTCATCTTGTTCCATCTTGTGGCGGCTACTCCATCGTATAGCCATTGTGCTATTTGAGCGTCAATTGTCTCGGAGGATGAAGAAGAAGCTCTAGATCGTTTTGGAGGCATTTTGTGTATAATTTGTTTGTGGTTGGAGCAGTTTGAGAACTAGGGTTTTGAGTATATTTGGGGAAGAAGATGGAATTTGAGGTAAAAAGTGAAGGAATAGGGGTAAAACTGTGGTTAAAAAGAAAAAGGTTGCCTGGAAATTCACGTTCAGTCGATTGAGTAGTCTGTTCAGTTGACTGAATCAAAGGAACGAAATTTTTCAGTGTTAGATTCAGTCGACTGAACAGTACATTTAGTCGACTGAATTTTGTGATGAACTTTTCTGTTAACTATTCAGTCGACTGTCCAGATGATTTCAGTCGACTGAGCTGTGTATAGTATGTTTTCTGTTTGTAGTTCAGTCGACTAAACAGTGGGTTTCATTCGACTGACAATTTAATTTTGTTATTTCTCCTGATATAAAAGTAAATAATTTATATATATAAAAAAAAAATTACAATTATATAGATGCAACATTTAAAAAGAATATTAGAATTGACTATTTCTTTGGGGATGGACTTGGAGTTCCTTCGTTCTTCCCATAATTTATATCCCATGAATTTGGAGCATACTGAGGAGTTTTTGGGGAAGTCCAAGGATTCAAGGGATCAGCTGGTGTACGGTAGGATGAAGATGGATCGAACACATTACTTGGTCGAGGTAAGGGTTCGCTTACTTCATTTTTCTTTGAACTACAGAAATGTAAACCAATTTTCTCCAGAAAACTTAGCCGTCGTGCCGTTACTTTCTGTTCAAAATATAATTCTCTTTGGAGATTAATCTGTTGTTGTTGAAAATGATGAATTTCGTCAATCTTTCTCTTTGTATCAGGGGAGGTAAAAAGGCTACGTTTTGTCTTTTTTGATTCCGATGTGTAACCGGTTCGATAGTTTTCCCATTTGTAAACTGGCTCATGTGTCGGTGTTGGCGTTGGTAGTTTAGGTGATAAAGGAGTGTTTTCAACTGAGGAGATAATATTGATATGAGAGTCTGAGCTATCGTAAGACATCTTTAAACTTTTTAATTCTTTTATATGGTAAATGAATTGTTGAAAAGAATTTTGTTTAGGAGTATATTTATAGTAGGAATTTTCTAAATATATATTGGTTATAAAGTTTAAATGCTTTTCAACCACTTAATGATTTAATGGTTAATATAAGTTAGTTAAGAATGTATGGTAAATAACTTTTATATGTAAGAATAAATTGAAATTCCCATATAATGTTAGTTGAAAAAATTGTGTAGATTTTTCTTTTAATTTTCTTTATATGACATCTTTAAAAGACAATATCCCTAATTCTCGTCGTAATTTTATAAAGCAGTTTTCTAAAAGAGGTTTAGTAAATATATTGGCAATTTTATTTTCGGTAGAAATATGTTCTAAGTTTATGATTCCATTTTCGATATTGTCACGTAGAAAGTGGTGACGAATATCTATATGTTTTGTACGAGAGTGATTAACTGGATTTTTAGATAAATTTATTGTACTTGTATTATCACAATATATTGTAGAGTTTGTTAAATTTATATTAAAATCCTTAAGTGTTTGTTGCATGTAAATAACTTGAGTACAAGCTAAAGCAGCTAATATATACTCTGCTTCACAAGTTGATAGCGAGACACAATTTTGTTTCTTACTAAACCAAGATACAAGTGATTTTCCAATGAAATGGCACGTACCACTTGTACTTTTTCTATCTGTTCGAGATCCACCACAATCAGCATCACTGAATGATACTAACTCGAATGGACACTCTTTTGGATAGAAAAGACCAAAATCTTTAGTATTGTTAAGATATCGTATAATTCGTTTTACCGCTCTTAAATGTGATTCTTTAAGATTAGATTGAAATCGTGCACATAAACATACACTCATCATTATGTCTGGTCTACTAGCGGTCAAGTAAAGTAAGGAACCTATCATACTTCTAACAATTTTTGATCGATACTTTTACCATTTTCATCTCGATCAAGATGAGTTGTGGTACTCATAGGAGTAGGCTTTCCAGAAGTGTTTTCTAGTCCAAAACGTTTAATCAGATTAGCACAATATTTTTCTTGATTTAAGAAAATTCCATTTGTTAATTGTTTAATTTGTAAACCGAGAAAATAAGATAATTCTCCCATGTGTGACATTTCGAATTCTTTAGTCATTATATTTGAGAATTCTTTACATAAGTTTTCATTAGTTGAACCAAATATGATGTCATCTACATATATTTGAATTATTAGAATGTCATTAGTAGTGTTTTTAATGAATAGAGTTTGATCTACTTTTCCAATTTGAAATCCCGAATCTAGTAGATAACTTTTAAGTCTCTCATACCAAGCACGAGGTGCTTGTTTAAGACCATATAAAGCTTTCTTTAATTTATATACATGATCCGGATATTTTTCGTGTATGAATAAAGGAGGTTGTTCTACGTACACATTTTCTTTTATAAAACCATTTAGAAAAGCACTTTTAACATCCATTTGATAAAGTTTAAAATTATGAAAACACACGAAGGCTAATAAAATACATATTGCTTCAAGTCGTGCAACGGGTGCAAATGTTTCTTCAAAGTCAATACCTTCTTGATTATATCCTTGTGCTACTAGTCTAGCTTTATTCCTAGTTATATTTCCTTGTTCGTCTACTTTATTTTTGTAAACCCATTTTGTTCCTATAACAGATTGATTATTAGGACGAGGAACTAAATCCCAAACATTGTTGCGTTCGAATTGATTTAATTCTTCTTGCATAGCAACAATCCAGTAGTCATCTGTTGATGCTTCTTTAGAATTTTTAGGTTCTATTGTAGAAATAAAAGCTACATGTCCCATTTGGTTTAGTTGACTTCTAGTTTTAACTTGAGAATCTATTTCACCGATTATGTTTTGTACAGGGTGATCTCGTAAGATTTTAGGTGGAGATCTAAGTTCGGTATTATTTATATTTTCAATATTTGTATTATCTGTATTTATTATAAATTCATCATCATCTTTTGTGCTCAATTTTTTATTAAAGATTTCATCAAAAGATACATGTAAAGTTTCTTCAATTGTATTTGTTCTTTTATTAAAAACTCGATATGCCTTACTTCGTTCTGAGTATCCTACAAAAGTTCCTTCATCAGCTTTTGGATCGAATTTTCCTAGTTGGTCTTTTGTATTTAGAATAAAACATTTTGATCCAAATATTTTAAAATATGATATATTTGGCTTTCTATTGTTAAAAAGTTCATATGAAGTATTCTTAGTTAATGGTCTAATAGAAATACAATTTAATACATAACATGCAGTAGCTACTGCTTCTGCCCAAAAATGTTTTGGTAAATAACTTCCATTTAATAATGTTCTTGCACATTCTTGTAATGTTCTATTCTTTCTTTCCACTACTCCATTTTGTTGAGGAGTTCTAGGAAATGAGAAGTTATGATTTATTCCTTTCTTTTTACAGAAAGATTCAAAAGCTTCATTTTCGAATTCGCCACCATGATCACTTCGAATATTCTTAATTTTTAAATTTTTAGTGTTTTGAATTCTTTTGGAAAATGTTTTAAAGTTCTCAAATGTATCACTTTTATATTTCACAAAAATGGTCCATGTGTATCTTGAAAAATCATCAACTATTACAAATACATATCGATTATGATTAATGGATTGAACTTGTGTTGGTCCGAAAAGATCCATATGAAGTAATTCTAATGGTTGTAAAGTTGAAATATTTTTCTTAGATTTGAAAGATGACTTTGTTAATTTTCCTATTTGACAATAATCACAAAGATTTTTTATTTTAAAGTTTATCTTAGGTAATCCTCTTACTAATTCATTTTTAGAAAGTTTTCTAATAGTTTTGAAATTAATATGACAAAATTTTTTGTGCCATAGCCAAGGATCATTATCTTTTGCTAGTAAACTCATATTCATATTAAGATTTATTTTCATATTTAAAACATAAATATTCCTATCTCTATTTCCTTCAAAAACAAGATTTTGGTTTTGATCAGAAATACTACATTTATTTTCCAAAAACGTTATTCTAAAGCCTTTGTCACAAAGTTGACTTATGCTTAGTAGATTATGTTTTAGATTTTTAACTAATGAAACATTTGTAATAAAAGGTAAATTTGATGTACCGTAATTGCTCACATCTCCTTTCCAATGATATAGCCTTTTGAGTTGTCTCCGAAGGTAACCGAGCCACCATCAAAGTATGTGATGTTTGTAAGCATATCTTTGTCACCGGTCATGTGTTTTGAGCAACCACTGTCTAATATCCATTTCTTCTTTTTGTGTGGGACCTGAAAATAAATATAAAATTATTGGTACCCACCTTTCAATAGGGTCCTAAAAAGTTAGAACTTAGGAAACCAAACCCAATTTGGTTCAGTATCCTTTTTATAAATATAGTTTTTATTATTATGAACACTATCCATAAATGTTTTAATATATTTATTTCTAATTAAAATGTTATTAGTCTTTGGAACCCAAATTTTAACAAACTTAGTTTCTTCTTTTGTTCTAATAGGTTCTCTTAATAACACTTGTTATTTAGAGTCAATATTCCTCTTAAAATTTGTTTTTATATTTTTAGGAATTTTTGGCTCCTTTTTATATCCTAATCCATGTTTATTTGAGGAAGATTGAGAATTTTCTAAAATTTTAGATAAATTTTCTCTTCCTTTGTTAAAGTTAGAAACATTTTTAGTGATGTTATCTAATCTAACTTGAAGACTATTATTATCTAACTTAACTTGTTTAATATGAGTTTTTAATTCATGATTTTCAGAAACAATTATATCATTTTTTGTCTTTTGAGTTTCAATTTCTTGACTTAAAAGTGATAGTTGAGTTTCCGAATTTGAATGAGACTCTTGAACTTTTTCAAGTTCTTCTTCTAAAATTTTCTTTTCATCTTTTAACATATCCCTTTCAAACTCAGCCTTGTTCTGATTTTCACGTGTCTCCTTAAGTTTCTTTTTAAGATTTTTTATTGTACTCAAAAGTTCAGTGTTTACATCAATTAAATCGTCGAAAGTTAAATTACTAACCTCAGATTCCTGAGCCATAAAGCATACATTTGCTTGTTCATTGTCGCTATCATTTTCACTATCAGATGAAGATGAATCTGAATCGTCCCATGTTACAGAGAATGCCTTCTTTTTGAATTTTTCTTTCTTGTTTTTGTTCTGATTCTCCTTCTTTTGCTCTGGACAATATTTCTGCATGTGACCTTTCTTGTGACAGTTGAAGCATTCTATATTTGAGGATGAAGGTTTGTTCAAGAAATTCTTTTTTAATCCGTTTTTATTTTCTTTTCTATATCTTAAAAATTTCTTGAAATTTTTGGCTATAAATGCTAAATCCTCATCTTCAGACTCTGATTCTTCCTTTTCCACATGAAAAGCTACATTTTTTCTTTCTTGTGCTTGATCTTTCTTAGCTTGCATATTAACTTCATATGACATAAGATTTCCAATTAATTCTTCTGGTTTCATTATAGATAGATCATTTGCTTCTTCGATTGCTAAGACTTTTCTCTCTCATTCATCAGTGAGTGAATTTAGAACTTTAGATACAATATCAAAATCCGTGTATTTTTCTCCTAGTCCTATTAAGGCATGATGAATGTCTTGAAACCTTGAGTACATGTCATTGATGGATTCATTTTGTCGCATTCTAAAGTTTTGGAACTGGTTCTTTAGCATGGAGATTTTAGTTTGCTTGACCTTGTTTGTGCCTTCATGTATGGTTTTAAGTGTACTCCATATCTGATGTGCAGTAGTACAGATGCTTACATGGTTGAACTCATTTCTATCCAAAGCGCAAAATAGCATATTCATAGCTTTGGCATTTGCACTAACTTCATTCTTCTGAGCTTGCGTCCATGTAGAATAATCCATTGTTGGTACAACGAGTTCTGCTTGAGTTGCATTCCAGGCTTCAAAACTTGTTGCTTGCATATAAATCCTCATCCTTGTAGCCCAGTAATTATAGTTTAGTCCATTAAATAGAGGAGGTCTTTGAGTAGATTGTCCTTCCGCAAATGTAGAGTTATAGGTAGATGTTGTGCTTGTGTTGTTTTCCATATTATCAATATGTCAAATAACGGTGTTATGGTTATAGGACGGCCTTGCTCTGATACCAATTGAAAGAATCTATGCAGTAGGATCGTATAATATGGAAAAAATGCTCTAGGTAGATAATAATAAGTAGTAAGTAAAGTAGACACCAAGACTTTATACTGGTTCGGACCTCTTGTCCTACGTCCAGTCCCTAAGCTCTTCTTAGGAATTCAACTAACCAACAACCCTCACTTAACCCGGAGGAATAGGTTTACAACTTACCCGAACAACCGAACGGGATTTCTTGCCTCAGCTAACGAAGAGGACTTCAACTTGGATACAAAAAGTATTTCTGACTTGTTGTGTTCTTTGATAACACTAATGAGTCAATTTAGTACAACTTTCCTATAATCTTATCCTCGAGAGTATACAAAGTGTTTGTGAAGATTTAGGAAATATGAATTGCTATGAATCAAGATATGTTATAGTTAAAACAGAGATTCAAGCAATTGGTTTGCTTTTGAAAACTTAAAAGAATCTGAAAGTATGTTCAAGTAAGTAGAGAGATTAAAGCAAGTAGAATTGGTAATTTGCAATTGATAAAACCATGTATTTATACTTGAAGAAGAGGTGCATTTGTTTGCTAGAGGTGCATGCAAGAGATGCTTCCATTTCCATTGAAGAAGGGTTGCATCTCTTGGAAGAAAGAAAGTGTCTATTCACAAAAAATTCGCAGTTATCAATTCAGTCGACTGAGCAGGAGATCCAGTCGACTGAAAATATAAAGGAAAATTTTCAGGTCTGTGTTCAGTCGACTGTTCAAGGAGTTCAGTCGACTGACACTGTGCATGTTTTTATTTCTGTGCCAGTTTCAGTCGACTGGCCATGCCTGTTCAGTCGACTGAACTGTGAAAATTTGCACAGTAAAAATATTTATAAAAATGAAGTTTAAAGGAAGTGTTTTAGTGTTCGTGCAAATCTCTTGAGGATAGATTTTAACAAATAATCTAGACTTGGACCCATAAAAATCATACTCAAGTTTTCACTTTGGTCTTCATCGATCTTCCTCTGATTTTAAATGTATTTCTTCCTTTTTGTTGAAGCTCATTGTCATTGATCAAAATCTTCGTGTATCAACATATTTAACCATATTCGCTTTAAAATCAAGGATTTAAATATAAACACTTCCACTTTACATAAATCTGAAATTTAGAAAATAGTTTAGATAGTTATAAATAGTTTAAATAGTTTAGCACAGTTTTAAAAATTAAATTTGCAAATAGTTAAATACTCTAAATTGTTTAAAAATAGATTAAAATAGTTTAGGTGGATTTAAGATAGTTTAAATAGTTTTAAATAGTTTAAATAGATTTAAAATAGATTAAATAGATTTAAAACAGATTGAATAAATTTAAAATAAATTAAAATGGGTAGTTTAAAAGTGGTTAAAATAGAATAAGATAAATTAAAATAGTTTAATTGATTAAAATAGTATAAAATAGTTGAAAATAGATTAAATTTGTTTGATAGTTTGAAAATCTTAAAATCAGGATTTTTCGAATAATAAATCTTTGAATAGTATATATTAAAATAATTAAGTTTGAAATTGATATCAAAATAAACTATTTCTGCCTTTTCAACAAATCTATACCATATCCAGATTTCAAATCACCCACTCAAATTTAAACTTTCAATTCAATTTTCATTAAACCATCTCAATTTATATTGATTATAAATCCATAGTTGAACTACAATTTTTAAACCACTTCAATTTCATAGATTTCAAAGTTTAAATCTTTAAACAATCCCAGTAACTCCATTTCGATAAATTTCAGTTATATTTCAAATTCAACTTCGAAATTTCCATTTTATTCTTTTAATAATTCATTAAACCAACTCAAATTTCAACATTTATAGCTTGGATTTCAAAAATAATTCAGTTTATATAAATCAAATTTTATTTTGAAATATCATTTAACGGAATTCAAAATTTAAGGATTTAAAATCATTAAACTTAATCAATCTGGTGCCCGTATATAATTTTCTACCCAATGGTCAAGTGATACGAATGTATATCATTTTAACCCACAATAATTCAAATTTACGAGTATATATCATTTCAACCCGCAATACCGAATTAAAATAAAATCCATAATATTGCTCAGGTTTATCATTTCAACCCATAATGATTTTTCCCAAATCTATAGATCATTCGGGTATGTATCATTTCAACCCATAGGGATTTTCTAACAATAAACTAAGGGACTTGCAGTGTTATAACAATATAAATATAACATCTAGTCATCCAATATCAACAATCAAACATCCATCACAATCATCACTCAGAACAACAAATAAGTAACAACAATTGACTAATCATCAATAACAGGTATTAACAGGAAATTTAAAATTCAATATTAAATTAAATAGCGATTAAATTCAATAAAAGTCAGATTTAACTAGAATGACAATTTAAATATACCAAACATCAATCAATCAAATTCTAATCACATCATAAATTCAGTTTAACTAACATAAGATAATTTAGTAGTTGTGAGTGGGTTAAAACATTCACCTTTGATTTCAAATCGATTTCAAATCGATTTCAAATCCAAAATATGGCCCAAAATTCATGTAACGTCCCAGATTTTCGCGTTCGAAAATCGACATCCATACTTTACATCGTACTCGAATGTCGTAGATTCGAGCGTTCAAATCCGAGTCGCCGGAGCTTATAACACAGTTAAGTAAATATCACAGCGGAATAAAAAGAATATAGATATACAACATCTGATACAATATCCATATACAATGATGATACAATGAATATCTATATACATCAGAGATATGATACAATAAATAGCAGCGGAAAGAAAAAATAGATAACATCAGCAGCGGATAATCTCCATCTTCAAAGCACTACTCCAGAAATAGCTTGAACTCCCAATAACGAGGCACAAAGATAAGCAAGTGCAGTCCGATCCAAAGACTGAACTAGCTCCAGATAATCTACTGAATCTGAATATCTGAAAAACCCAACTCTAGAATGCTCGTGTAAAAAATTATGAGCACCCAGAGTTTAGGAAAGAAACAATAAACTCCGGATCAGTCATGGGACTAGTGTGAGCAACAAAACAGTTTATCTTTAAAAACAAATAGCAGAAAATTTTAAAGTCAATTCGCAATGCTTTTGGAAAATGAAACTACCATAAGACCTCCCACCACACACACAATGCAAACGCAGACTTGGAGGAGATTTCTTCTTATGATAGTCAAACATGCTTACTATGCAAATCATTGGTTATTATTATTAGTGCATAGTGCAGAAAACATTTTCGAAAGTAGAATATAAATCTTAGCCAGCATAGACATTTCGCACTTATGCCTACTATAGCTACCATGTTCAATAGCAGGTTACCACCACATTCCATGGCAGGTAATACAACTAAAACCGTACAGGGCTCGTATTGTTTTGTTTGGATTTCCAACAAATGGTCAGGCTAAGGAACTTCCTATTCCACGAAAGAAACGCCTCTGGCGGGACGTTCCGAGAACCAACTGTTCTCTGCCAAACAAGGCCGGCAACCCCTTTTCCCAAGGGATAAAAGAAACCTCAGATATGCCACCCCCGGTCCTTTGGGACCTTTATCCGAGCGCTCGATAACCAACATCACACATCATAAAGAAAGTGTATCCACATGAGTAAGTATCTGGGCTCCATACAATGATACTACCCTTTTCCAGAAGGAATGGTCATACCCTAGGGGAGCTACCCCTGAAAACCTTGCTGCACGATTCCTGTTTCGACCATTACCGGGTTGTGAGGCTCGACGATGTCTCGTCTACAAAGCTACGCTTTTTCAAAAAGTCACGCTTTGGGTCAACAGATGATCAACCTATGATCACAAAGATAAATGATCAAACAAAAGATCATATCACAAATGATCAAACACTGATCATCACACAGCAACACTCAGCATGCCACATTACCAAATTGGGATATATCGCTGATAACTTCAACTACATAACCTCTGAGCTTGTATGTCTCAGAGAAGGGTGTTAAGCTAAGAGAATAAATTCTCCGCCACCAAACAGAAATGTATTTGAAAGAAATCGGCTTTATATCTCAAAGTGTAATGTCAGAAATGTATCCATATAAGTCTGTTCCGGGTTCGAACAGAACCAAAGGCACTTCTCACAAAGCCCTTGCAAATCCGGATAATTCTCAATCACGTCCGGACTTCCCGTCACAAAAGAGTGATATAAATCTCTATACCGGCGCGACTCAGTGCAGAGACATTCGACAGGTTGTCCTTTCATTTTTCGAAAAATATCCGGTCTTCAACACCGGTCTTCAAATGCTATCCATATACGACGTATCACTATTCGGAATGGGTTATATGACACAATTGTCTTTTCCCGGCTAACCCGAATAGTGAGCGAAATATTTAAAAACATACGGATATTGGGATTTCAATTAAGTCACAACTTAAACCCAAACTTTCTTTACAAATGGTTTATCAAATTACCATTTTAATCTTTTTAAACAAAAAAGATTCAATTCATAAAGTTCACTTAATTTCACAAAGATTCATTCATAGATTTTCCAAATCAATTTCCCTTTCAATTTGATTAATTCGTTAAATCTTTAAATCAAAGATTTAATAAATAGCTTTCAAAACAATTTCATTTCGAATGGTTTAACAAAACATCATTTTAAATCTGTTAAAAATAAACAGATTTAATTCATAGCTTTCGAAAAGAATTCATTTATAACTTGGAAAACCATTTTTTCAATTCAATCTTGAAATTCCTTTAATTAAACTGGAATTTCATTTCTTATCTGAAAGCTTTTATCATTCGAAAACAACAGTTTTCAATTTGGAAATCTGATTCATTCATACGAGTTGAAATCCTTGGTTTAAATTCAAATTCCCAAATAAATACTTTAAAATGGTTTAATTCATACAAACACATCTATATCATCTTTTATCCCTAGTTTCCAAATCATAGATTTAATTTCAAACTTGAATTCAAATTAAAATCTAACTATTTAAATTTTCAAAACTCGGTTAAGTTATTCAAAATAACTTTTATATTTGAAATTCCATTTCAAAAGCTTTTCACTTTAAACTCCAAATTTCTAATTTCAAAATCAATTGAAATTAAAATTTCAATTTCAAAAACATCAAATTTAAATTATCTGTGACTTAACCGATTTCCATGTGAAATCCATATTTGTGTGTGTAACAGTGTGGTCCAGGGGTTTCACACAATAGTGCACAACATCAATCATCACAGATATATCGATAAGCGGTATAACCCATAACGCTTATCTTCATTCACAGATTCATAGATAAAATAAATTTATCAGTCACAAAGATTCATCATTACAATTCGATGTGGGTTTCGGATAACCAACTGGAATCCGACTCCCTGTCGCATCGAAATTCAAGTGTCGTTTACGGGTCAAGGGTTTTCATATTCATATAACAGTATATTCATCACAGATATAATAGCTCAATACAAAGCAATTTAGATCACAAAGCATCATATCACAAAGCATTACATCACAAAGCATTCGATAATAATCAATCATCTACAATTAAGATGAATTAATTGTGTAATTATAACTAATTAATCACATTAATAAATTAACCCTTTAATTAATTTCATTAAGTAATTATCTTTAGTTAATTAAGGCCCTCATTAATTTAAAGATAAACCATAAATCTTAATTAATTACTTAATTAACAAATAAATTCTTATTTAATCCAAATGCTTGAAATTAATTTGTTATTAACAAACAAAATCACTTGAGTAATCAACCTTTAATTATTTTAAACCTTTTATTTCATTTCAAATTTGAATTCAGAAATAAACTTGAATTCAAGCTTCAACTTGGTTTTAAGCTTTGTTCAATTTAGTTTACAAATTTAAGGTTTCATTCGAATTTGTTTTGAAAATTCAAATTGCTTCCAGGTTGTCTAAAACCTGTAACAACTACAGTCTCGAGACAAACCAAATTGCTCCGAGTCAAACACTCACTTACTCGAGCTCCACTTCGTGTTACTCATTTTTTTCCAACTCCTTCGAGAAGAACACGTCCTGACTTCGAGCTGTGACCCGAGCCACCTTCATCTTCCCAAACTCAACAACCATCACCGATACCAACTGACATCGCGTGCACGTGCACGCCTCGGCTCGCCGCTTCTGACCGTCACTCTGGCCATCTGCGAGTCATCAACGATACCACGAGCTACCCCAAACACTCAGAGACCTGAATTGAACTCGAGAATGAAATCGAGTAACCCAACCCAAAATCTGGAACCACCCCCATCTGAAAAACCACCACGTGCCGACGATATACGCCACCGCCAACTACGCCATTCCACCCAGGGCTTCGTCGTCAACCCACGCCGAGTCTCCCCCAGGTCCGATCGAACACGAAGTTTCCTCGTCAACGAATTAAATTCGAAACCGACCTTAACTAAAACTCACTCTAAAACCCTAGTTTTGATTCGTTCTCAAAATCCTTGCGTTTAATAATTTTTTTAGCATTTTTCTTATCATCACCGAAGTTCATACAAGCTTCAAACCAAATTTCAACATTTACTATTGATCCAATTACGAGAAATTGGTAAAAGTTCAATTTTTATTCAAATGCGAACTGCTCTTGGATTACTGAACTAAAAATTATGATTCTACCTTTAAAAATCGTAAATTTCAAAAACGTTTTTGATGATATAATTTAAACCAGCAAACATGAGGGTAACATTTTCGACATATATTGAGTTTTTCCTGTATTTTTCATATTCCCAGAAAAATATTTGATTAAATTTACTCAATTTTAATTTTAAAACTTGAAACAAGTTAGCACAAACATATTTCATTTAGTTCATAAGGCCTGAAATGAATCAGAGGGATTGAAGTTGATTTTTTTGCTTGAACAGGTTTAATACCTGTAACCAATGAACAAAGATGACCATCTTATGTAGACAGGCACACACAACTACTCAAGTATCAAAATATATAGATGGGTTTAAATGAGTTTGGTCACTGTTGTTTTCCAGAAGAAGAACAGAGATCAGATAATACTATTTTTCAATGTTAAATAAACTTTAAACTCTAAACTTATGAACAAAGGAATGCTCTGGCAACAGCATGCACACTTAAATCAACACAAATGTTCAGAGACTTATTTATATATAAACAAAGGCAAAGCACTTTCAACACAGAAATTCATATGCAACAACTTCATTTACTTAGACTCTATGTAAATGTTTACTCACAAGCATCAAGAAAACAAAACAAGTTAAGCTTCTAAAAACAAGGAGTTGCTCACCTTGTAAAAGCAAAATCAGAGAACTCAACTTGTACAGGCTTGAAAAACTGAAATTTTGAAACAGAGGAGCTTGGAACCAAAATCTGGAAATGCTTTTGGCCTACAATGATTTGTTTTACTTCATGAATCTAATTGCTGTTTGTTTCTACAGATCTCTGAGCTTTGCTATGTCGGGTTTGAACGAACAAGAACTAAAAAGATGCATATCTATAGAGGAAAGTTTGGTTTAAGTTTTAAAATGATACTTGCTTCAGTTTTTTTTTTAGTTTGAAGGAACGAATTGAAATGAGGAGCTGTTATAAAGAAAAGAGTTTACTTTTGCAGGTTGATGATGATATTGTACAAAGTAATGTATAATTTTATTGGTTTGTACCAGAGGATAATATGGGTTTATACCCTATGTGTAACGCCCCACCTCTATACCCACGCTGGCCAAGAACACTACGGTGTAGTGCTGTCAACTAGCATGGAGAATAAGGCTGTTGAGGAGCGACCATCTATGTAATTGCTTTGTGCGAGCACCGACATGTCAGATAATAAAACATTGCATTTCATCTTTAGAGGAAATCCGACATGCCGATACAAACTCAAAGCTACTACACAGTGGCTATAATAGTTTAGGACAATAGATATAAAAATAACACAGATAACATAAATGCGGAATAAAGATGGAACGAAAAGTCTCATATATACAATAACTGACATCAGTTACAATACATTTGACACAATACAAATGATACAACTACAACTGTCGACTCAAGAAGTTATATATACAAGTACATTATCGACTAATATACATGAATACATTATCATCTTAAAACAGACACACTGACTACTACAACAAGACGAAGACCTCTTCAAATGATATAAAAAGTCTTCATAGCTCTAGCAGCAACCCAAAGCTAAAAATCTACAACCTGTAAATACTCGGTCTGACCCCAGTATTACATTCAAAAGAAAATAATACTCGGATCAGTCTAATTCAAAATCAGTTATTAGAGCATAGAAGCAATAATAATCAATCTCAATATAGATGACAGTCACAAAAATCTCGTATATCCAACTCTCGATACGAGAATTGGATAACGGCAGAAATAACACTAAACAGTGTTAATCCACAAAACAGAAATCCAAAGCAGTTTAAGCAATTGAAATGTCAATTTAAAAATATCAACGCTAATTGGCTGCAGTACACGCTAACGTGTACTGCCTCGCCAATACAGCCTACGAATTACGCAACAGGTCGATGAATTAAGAATAAAAGAGATATCGATTAAAATCTGTCAATTCGGTGTGGCTGCAGTGCACGCACGCGTGCACTGCCTCGCCACAACAGAGTATAAAGTCACCACAAGGGACAAGGGTAAAACTGCTACGAAAATGCAGCAGGTCAGCAAGTGCTCAGGGATGAACAAATGCAAGCGAAAATGACACATGGATATGCAAAAGTGAACATACATCTGAATATATACTTGAAAGTATGTATACAAATGGTCAAGTGAATCAGAAGGCAATAGAACAACTACAAATTCAAGTAGCAGCAATAATGCAATCTAGAATACCACAGCAACAAGACACATGCGTGTACAAGTTCAACAAGGCAAGTACAAACTGGACAATAACAAAAGCTACCAAGCAGGCAGTCTCGAGTGATCGAGCCTGTCACATTATACTGCAACAACAACAGTTCAAGTAAAAACTGGAATCATACAGGCTATACGAACGAATGAAGTCAAGACCAAAGTTTGACAGAACTTATATACTGCAGCTACAACAGTGAATCAGGCATGAACCAGAGGTGTGCCATGACAACAAACCAACAGGTCAGTGAAGTACCAAGTGATACAAATGAAGTGCATAAGCACAACCGGGTCCAAACAGTAATTTCATAAGGAGCTAGACCAGATCAGTGCATATGCAATATGGATATGTAAGCCTACACTTTTAACATGTACAGCTTCAATGAAATGATCTAAAACAACTAAGGAAGTTCTCTAAGTCAATGGTAATACACTGAGATGCAGACTAGTCTGGAAATCACTCAGAAATGAACACAAAAATAGTCAGACTCGAGGACACCATGTCTACAGTCATAAGTAATACTAAGTGCAACAAGCAGTAGCATGCAAGAGCAGACCACCGAGGCAAAGCCTTAACATCAGATCTGAAACAAAGTTAGTGAATAAACATAGATAAACCAAGCAGTGACAGTGCCAGAATCATAGAGTCAAATTCAAATCCAGGCAATACTAAGTTCGAACAAAGGCTAAGTCATAAAGTATGTTCAGTTCAAAATCAATGTTGAAGCTACCAAGAAAAGGGTCAATTTCAGGTATCAAAGCAGCTGATCAAACATGTACACGTGAATGGCAAAAGAATTACACAATGAAGCATGAATGCTACAGGGAACAAGATGAAGACTACACAAATAAGCTCAGCTAACACATCAAACCAAGGTCAAACCCAAGTCTCAAAATAGGTTCAACTCAAGGCCAATGAACATCAAAAGTTCAACCGGAATGGTATCAAATTCAATACAACATGGTACAACAGCAAAACGGGATAGTTCAGGTATCACCGTTGAGAATAAGGCACGGTACCAAAACAAAAGGCAAAGGCCCAAAACATTGGAACGGTCAGAACCCCTATCAAAGCAATGGTGATCACTAACTATAAGACAAAGTCATGGAATTTCCTTCACACAATCAAGTGACAGAAGTTAGTGGGTGTCACGAGATAAAGCAATGGACAATGTAATTCGACAGTAAGCCATGAAACCGAGACAACTCACGAAATCCTTCAAAGCCAAAAAAAACAACAACATTGAACGAAATCGAACAAGTCGAGAAACCTGAACCATCACAATTCAAAGACCATATACGAATGAAAACGAGGGGTTCAAACCCAAATTAAGCGAACCAACAATTACTAAATCACTTAAATCCCAAGTCACAAAAATCGAACATACGAACGAATTCAAGATAATCATGTAACAGTTCGAATTAGATGTGAGTTTAACTCACCTTGCTTCGAAGCGGCGACGAGAACGACTCCATGGAAGCGGCCAAGCATCACAGAGACGAGCGAATTCGAAATCGAAGCCCTAGTTTGGAGGAGACGAGACCGCCATTCTTTCGTTTTTCTTCGATTTTAGGCTTAGGGATTTCGAATGGATGAAGGGGATGGGTTATCACTTATCACGGCAGCAGATCAAGCATGGGCCAAGATTTTTAAAAATTTATAAAGCCCGAATACTTTTAACCATGTTTATTAAACGCTTTGGTGATATTTAAAACACGATTTGAATCCATTAGAACAACGAATTCGAACACGATAAAAATTCATATTTAGGATTTTAAATACGAAAAGACGATGTCATATTTATATAAAATATTTAAATATATTATCGTATAAATGCGGGTTGTTACAGACTTCCCTCCTTAAAGAAATTGCGTCCTCGCAATCATAAGGAATAAATGGATAGAAGGTAACAACCATAAGAGCATGGCAATGTCGAATGCATAAGCAAAGCAAATGTCAGCAGGGAAGTATAGGAATTATGGAAGTATCAGATAAAAAATCAAAAGGTTCGATTGCTTAAAATCAAAAGAATCAACATCGAGGGGATCAAGGAATCAAAATCAGACGACTATTAGAAGCAAGAATCAATCGAGTTCTAGCAATTGAAAGAAAGGAATCAGAGCAGAAATCACGTACTGCACGAATTGAATGTGAGTAAATCAAATTACTCACCTGAATCGTCAGAGAAAAAGACGAAGCTCGAATCTCAAAATCGCAAATATTCAATCATCTAAAATGATAATCGAATTTTCACAAATATCTGATTATCAAAAACGATAATCAGAAACACAAATATTCGATTAATCAAATCGAAAAATATTTAATTATCTCAAATGATAATCAAATTTCACAAATATCTGATTATCAAAAACGATAATCAGAAACACAAACATTCGATTAATCAAATCGAAAAATATTTAATTATCTCAAATGATAATCAAATTTCACAAATATCTGATTATCAAAAACGATAATCAGAAACACAAATATTCGATTAATCAAATCGAAAAATATTTAATTATCTTAAACGATAATCAAATTTCACAAATATCTGATTATCAAAAACGATAATCAGAAACACAAATATTCGATTAATCAAATCGAAAAATATTTAATTATCTCAAATGATAATCAAATTTCACAAATATCTGATTATCAAAAACGATAATCAGAAACACAAATATTTGATTAATCAAATCGAAAAATATTTAATTATCTCAAATGATAATCAAATTTCACAAATATCTGATTATCAAAAACGATAATCAGAAACACAAACATTCGATTAATCAAATCGAAAAATATTTAATTATCTCAAATGATAATCAAATTTCACAAATATCTGATTATCAAAAACGATAATCAGAAACACAAACATTCGATTAATCAAATCGAAAAATATTTAATTATCTCAAATGATAATCAAATTTCACAAATATCTGATTATCAAAAACGATAATCAGAAACACAAACATTCGATTAATCAAATCGAAAAATATTTAATTATCTCAAATGATAATCAAATTTCACAAATATCTGATTATCAAAAACGATAATCAGAAACACAAACATCTAATTATCAAAAACGATAATCAGAAGTCATAAATATTCAATTAACGAGTCCGGAATTAACCGAAGTAGTAAAAGTATGGTTCCATACTCCTTACTTTTGCTAAATCGTTTAAATCTCTTTATCGTTTTCTTGAAAGTGCAGAATTGTGTGTTTTAAAAAATAACATTTCACATTCTCAAACGGACAAGTCCGGAATTAAGCGAATCAGTAAAAGAAAGGGGTCATAGTCCTCGATTTTTCTGAAATGTTTAATTCGCTTCATCGTTCTTTTGAAAATGTAAGCTGTAAAAATTTTGAAAACAATTTTTAATTTACATTTTTGAAACAACTTTTAAAAATAAAGAATTTTGAAAACACGTGATTAAATTAGCAATATCAGTATTGCAGGAGAACCGCTTGTAAATCCATTTCAAAATTGACGAGTACTGAAGTTAACACGTCAAAATCTCATCAAAATAACTGGCATCAAAAATATAATGCCAAATGAATTTTCATTCATCAAAAATGTCACAAGAATCTTCTCAAAGATAGAAAGGGATATCATACCCTAAACTTGTATTCATAACAAGTCAATAACACATGAATTCACCAATACACAAAGATTGACAAAACTTGTCAATAGAAATCACGAAAATTGGTGAAGCACAAATTCTAGAAATCATCACAAGAAATCCAGAAAACACATGAAGGGGGGGGGAGGCCTAGCATAAAAACGGGAGTATGAAAACTCCAAAACACCGGTATCACATGAACGAGACGCTATCTCTTGGTGGCTAACCAATAAAGTTTCACACAGGAATGGTCCGAAGACCGTAGGGCGCTACCCTACAACAAAGCGGGGTCTAGTCTCCCTCGCAGACAAAGAGACATCGCATAATCGCTAGTCTAAAACATAAAAAGAAAAGGGGAAAGGCCTATCACAAAAATGGGAGTATGAAAACTCACCGACCGGTATCACATGACGAGACGCTATCTCATGGAAGCCATCCATTAAATTTTCACACAGGAATGGCCCGAAGACCGTAGGGCGCTACCCTACAACAAAGCGGGGTCTAGTCTCCCTCGCAGACAAAGAGACATCGCACAGTTGCTAGTCTAAATCATAAAAATCACACAAAGAGTATCCAGACAACCCTCAAAGCCCAAGAGATATGTGTGAGACGAAATCACACCGATGAGGCCTAGTCTAACCGTGCAATATGTGTGAGACGAAATCACACACTGGTGTCTAGACAATCCTCAAAGCCCATGAGATATGTGTGAGACGAAATCACACCGATGAGGTCCAGTCTAAATCATAAAAATGATCGTCATGATCATAAAGAAGTGTCAATCACACCAAGCTAGTAAATATATGAGTTTAGCTTCATGTCCCATAACCACTTGCTTAACTTAAATATTTACGAACAAGCTGTAAATCTTCACTAGGAAATTGTCACGAAAAGGGTTCAATCGAACAAGTCCAGGAGTTAACCGACGAAGTAAACGCAAGCGTTTCATACCACTTGTTTTACTAGGCCGTTTAATTCAATTTCTCATACGAGTGAAATAAAGGATTGTATATAGTAATAGATTGGAAAACGATTTAGGAAAAGAGCTTTGTAGTAAAATAATTTTTGAAATCGTTTGGAGAAAAGGATTTTAATATTTACTACTAGTATAGAAAACCTTTATATTTTTAAAGTGACAAATCACAAAAATGATTGTAGAAACAATCAATCACAAGAATTCACATACGAAGATGTGAATGGAATCCAAAGAAATCGATACTGAATTTATTAAAATAGGAACACCCAAAAATTCCAGAAAATAGAAGTTATCAAAATCAATAAAGGTGATAACAACTAATTAGGAAAGAAGAATCGATATCAACTGGAAAAACAAAGCAAAACGAGTAGAAATGCATAATTGACTTCAACAAAAGTAAGAATCAAGTCAATGTCGAAGTCAACAATTAATAGCCGCAGTCGAGTACAAAATGAATCAATCATCATTATCAAAGAAACCAACGGCAAACAAAATCAGAGTCTTGAAAATCAAGAAATTAACAATTTCTCAAAAACAAAGTGACCGAAGTCGAATGGAATTCAAGATGAGGAAAACACAAAATATCAAGTTCAAAATCGCTGAGATTCGAACTAGATGTGAATGAGAAATCAAAATCACTCAATTTGCAACTGGTCCAGCTATTTTTCATCACAGTGTAACAGGTACACAATGACACTCATAGCATAGAACAAAAGTGGAACAAAGTCCAAAAGTCAAAATGGCTTTAATTTGCCAAATTAAAACAAAATCAACATCGGCTAAATCAATTCAAAGCCGAAAACACAAGAATAAGCGTTAGGAATTCATACCTAACAGTTAAAAATAATCATATGTAAAGATGAGAGATAAAACATCGACAAATAGTTGTAACACATGCTCCATCTAAGTTATGTTTTATAATTGTCCTAAACCCCAGGCTCTGATACCAAGCTGTAACGCCCCACCTCTATACCCACGCTGGCCAAGAACACTACGGTGTAGTGCTGTCAACTAGCATGGAGAATAAGGCTGTTGAGGAGCGACCATCTATGTAATTGCTTTGTGCGAGCACCGACATGTCAGATAATAAAACATTGCATTTCATCTTTAGAGGAAATCCGACATGCCAATACAAACTCAAAGCTACTACACAGTGGCTATAATAGTTTAGGACAATAGATATAAAAATAACACAGATAACATAAATGCGGAATAAAGATGGAACGAAAAGTCTCATATATACAATAACTGACATCAGTTACAATACATTTGACACAATACAAATGATACAACTACAACTGTCGACTCAAGAAGTTATATATACAAGTACATTATCGACTAATATACATGAATACATTATCATCTTAAAACAGACACACTGACTACTACAACAAGACGAAGACCTCTTCAAATGATATAAAAAGTCTTCATAGCTCTAGCAGCAACCCAAAGCTAAAAATCTACAACCTGTAAATACTCGGTCTGACCCCAGTATTACATTCAAAAGAAAATAATACTCGGATCAGTCTAATTCAAAATCAGTTATTAGAGCATAGAAGCAATAATAATCAATCTCAATATAGATGACAGTCACAAAAATCTCGTATATCCAACTCTCGATACGAGAATTGGATAACGGCAGAAATAACACTAAACAGTGTTAATCCACAAAACAGAAATCCAAAGCAGTTTAAGCAATTGAAATGTCAATTTAAAAATATCAACGCTAATTGGCTGCAGTACACGCTAACGTGTACTGCCTCGCCAATACAGCCTACGAATTACGCAACAGGTCGATGAATTAAGAATAAAAGAGATATCGATTAAAATCTGTCAATTCGGTGTGGCTGCAGTGCACGCACGCGTGCACTGCCTCGCCACAACAGAGTATAAAGTCACCACAAGGGACAAGGGTAAAACTGCTACGAAAATGCAGCAGGTCAGCAAGTGCTCAGGGATGAACAAATGCAAGCGAAAATGACACATGGATATGCAAAAGTGAACATACATCTGAATATATACTTGAAAGTATGTATACAAATGGTCAAGTGAATCAGAAGGCAATAGAACAACTACAAATTCAAGTAGCAGCAATAATGCAATCTAGAATACCACAGCAACAAGACACATGCGTGTACAAGTTCAACAAGGCAAGTACAAACTGGACAATAACAAAAGCTACCAAGCAGGCAGTCTCGAGTGATCGAGCCTGTCACATTATACTGCAACAACGACAGTTCAAGTAAAAACTGGAATCATACAGGCTATACGAACGAATGAAGTCAAGACCAAAGTTTGACAGAACTTATATACTGCAGCTACAACAGTGAATCAGGCATGAACCAGAGGTGTGCCATGACAACAAACCAACAGGTCAGTGAAGTACCAAGTGATACAAATGAAGTGCATAAGCACAACCGGGTCCAAACAGTAATTTCATAAGGAGCTAGACCAGATCAGTGCATATGCAATATGGATATGTAAGCCTACACTTTTAACATGTACAGCTTCAATGAAATGATCTAAAACAACTAAGGAAGTTCTCTAAGTCAATGGTAATACACTGAGATGCAGACTAGTCTGGAAATCACTCAGAAATGAACACAAAAATAGTCAGACTCGAGGACACCATGTCTACAGTCATAAGTAATACTAAGTGCAACAAGCAGTAGCATGCAAGAGCAGACCACCGAGGCAAAGCCTTAACATCAGATCTGAAACAAAGTTAGTGAATAAACATAGATAAACCAAGCAGTGACAGTGCCAGAATCATAGAGTCAAATTCAAATCCAGGTAATACTAAGTTCGAACAAAGGCTAAGTCATAAAGTATGTTCAGTTCAAAATCAATGTTGAAGCTACCAAGAAAAGGGTCAATTTCAGGTATCAAAGCAGCTGATCAAACATGTACACGTGAATGGCAAAAGAATTACACAATGAAGCATGAATGCTACAGGGAACAAGATGAAGACTACACAAATAAGCTCAGCTAACACATCAAACCAAGGTCAAACCCAAGTCTCAAAATAGGTTCAACTCAAGGCCAATGAACATCAAAAGTTCAACCGGAATGGTATCAAATTCAATACAACATGGTACAACAGCAAAACGGGATAGTTCAGGTATCACCGTTGAGAATAAGGCACGGTACCAAAACAAAAGGCAAAGGCCCAAAACATTGGAACGGTCAGAACCCCTATCAAAGCAATGGTGATCACTAACTATAAGACAAAGTCATGGAATTTCCTTCACACAATCAAGTGACAGAAGTTAGTGGGTGTCACGAGATAAAGCAATGGACAATGTAATTCGACAGTAAGCCATGAAACCGAGACAACTCACGAAATCCTTCAAAGCCAAAAAAAACAACAACATTGAACGAAATCGAACAAGTCGAGAAACCTGAACCATCACAATTCAAAGACCATATACGAATGAAAACGAGGGGTTCAAACCCAAATTAAGCGAACGAACAATTACTAAATTACTTAAATCCCAAGTCACGAAAATCGAACATACGAACGAATTCAAGATAATCATGTAACAGTTCGAATTAGATGTGAGTTTAACTCACCTTGCTTCGAAGCGGCGACGAGAACGACTCCATGGAAGCGGCCAAGCATCACAGAGACGAGCGAATTCGAAATCGAAGCCCTAGTTTGGAGGAGACGAGACCGCCATTCTTTCGTTTTTCTTCGATTTTGGGCTTAGGGATTTCGAATGGATGAAGGGGATGGGTTATCACTTATCACGGCAGCAGATCAAGCATGGGCCAAGATTTTTAAAAATTTATAAAGCCCGAATACTTTTAACCATGTTTATTAAACGCTTTGGTGATATTTAAAACACGATTTGAATCCATTAGAACAACGAATTCGAACACGATAAAAATTCATATTTAGGATTTTAAATACGAAAAGACGATGTCATATTTATATAAAATATTTAAATATATTATCGTATAAATGCGGGTTGTTACACTATGCCAGAGATTTTTATCTCAAATTGGAGGCTGAGATGAAATGTTGTACAAGATGATACACTTGCATTTATTAGCTTGTACCAGGTCATATTTTTTTTCCTCCTTCTTTAGTTCGGCTGAAGGTACTTGAACATGATGGCTTCATTGAATTGACTTTGTCTTGCATTCTACTACACATACTTACCTACTTGTTGACTATGCAAAAACTCATTTCGGCTGAGAGGATTATACATTGTACTGAGGAGATGGGGTAGGTACTTGTGTTTCTTGCTAGCTTATATATGCATAGATAATTGTTTTAACTTTAATTTGTTCATCTCATCCTACCTATTTGTTTATTACTTTAGCCCGCACTTATTATTGTTGCTAGCTACATATTTGTTTGTATACCTCATGTTTATTAAAGTTGTTTTTATTTTATTTCCTTTCCTATTACTATACATTCTTATTTATATTTGTTTTGCTTTTTATTACTTTAATAAATTTAAATGATTTATACAAAATTTTATCTGTATTCGGGAAAAATCGCAATCCATTATAATAAATTTCACAATTTTTTATTCAAAAATTAAATAAATTTATTAATTTAAATAAATTAAATTTCGGGGTCGTTATAAACTTCCCCCCTTAAAAGAATTTCGTCCTCGAAATTCGTAGGCACGAAAACAATACAGAGATGGACAGATTCGATCTTCTATAACTCCTCAAACACGAGATATGAATTCCAAACTCAAGTCGGAATATCTTAGAATACATACCAATTTGTCCCTCTTCGGACTTTGGTATTCACAAGAAATTACAATAGAATTTCAAAATTTGGTTTCAAACGAAATCGTTTTATCAATATAATTCAAATTTAGCTCTGTATTCTATTAATCAACTTAACTCAATTCAAAATTTCCAATTTCAAATTCATTAAGGTTTAAATCCAAAAGGCTGATAAGAAACCGATGAAATATGAAGTAACGACTTTCTACAACTTCGTCTTGTAGCTGATACGAAGCAATCAAAAGAATTTGGAAACGAATCAAAGAAAATTGATAGAGAAAGTTGTTTCCACTGTTGCAGGGTATTGACCATTTGTAGACACATTTCCCTTGTCCCCTATCTCGTCTTCTTCTTGCACTCATACTCACTATCAGTGGATAGTAAGAGAATTTACTAAGACGTTTAGACGGATATTTTAAGGATTACTCATTCTAGAGTTTACTTCACTCTATCTCTAACGAGCTACTTAACGTGTTATACTCCTGAGCTAAAGTTCAACCTTAGCTCTGATACCAAATGTAACGTCCCAGATTTTCGCGTTCGAAAATCGACATCCATACTTTACATCGTACTCGAATGTCATAGATTCGAGCGTTCAAATCCGAGTCGCCGGAGCTTATAACACAGTTAAGAAAATATCACAGCGGAATAAAAAGAATATAGATATACAACATCTGATACAATATCCAGATACAATGATGATACAATGAATATCTATATACATCAGAGATATGATACAATAAATAGCAGCGGAAAGAAAAAATAGATAACATCAGCAGCGGATAATCTCCATCTTCAAAGCACTACTCCAGAAATAGCTTGAACTCCCAATAACGAGGCACAAAGATAAGCAAGTGCAGTCCGATCCAAAGACTGAACTAGCTCCAGATAATCTACTGAATCTGAATATCTGAAAAACCCAACTCTAGAATGCTCGTGTAGAAAATTATGAGCACCCAGAGTTTAGGAAAGAAACAATAAACTCCGGATCAGTCATGGGACTGGTGAGAGCAACAAAACAGTTTATCTTTAAAAACAAATAGCAGAAAATTTTAAAGTCAATTCGCAATGCTTTTGGAAAATGAAACTACCATAAGACCTCCCACCACACACATAATGCAAACGCAGACTTGGAGGAGATTTCTTCTTATGATAGTCAAACATGCTTACTACGCAAATCATTGGTTACTATTATTAGTGCATAGTGCAGAAAACATTTTCGAAAGTAGAATATAAATCTTAGCCAGCATAGACATTTCGCACTTATGCCTACTATAGCTACCATGTTCAATAGCAGGTTACCACCACATTACATGGCAGGTAATACAACTAAAACCGTACAGGGCTCGTATTGTTTTGTTTGGATTTCCAACAAATGGTCAGGCTAAGGAACTTCCTATTCCATGAAAGAAACGCCTCTGGCAGGACGTTCCGAGAACCAACTGTTTTCTGCCAAACAAGGCCGGCAACCCCTTTTCCCAAGGGATAAAAGAAACCTCAGATATGCCACCCCCGGTCCTTTGGGACCTTTATCCGAGCGCTCGATAACCAACATCACACATCATAAAGAAAGTGTATCCACATGAGTAAGTATCTGGGCTCCATACCATGATACTACCCTTTTCCAGAAGGAATGGTCATACCCTAGGGGAGCTACCCCTGAAAACCTTGCCGCACGATTCCTGTTTCGACCATTACCGGGTTGTGAGGCTCGACGAAGTCTCGTCCACAAAGCTACGCTTTTTCAAAAAGTCACGCTTTGGGTCAGCAGATGATCAACCTATGATCACAAAGATAAATGATCAAACAAAAGATCATATCACAAATGATCAAACACTGATCATCACACAGCAACACTCAGCATGCCACATTACCAAATTGGGATATATCGCTGATAACTTCAACTACATAACCTCTGAGCTCGTATGTCTCAGAGAAGGGTGTTAAGCTAAGAGAATAAATTCTCCGCCACCAAACAGAAATGTATTTGAAAGAAATCGGCTTTATATCTCAAAGTGTAATGTCAGACATGTATCCATATAAGTCTGTTCCGGGTTCGAACAGAACCAAAGGCACTTCTCACGAAGCCCTTGCAAATCCGGATAATTCTCAATCACGTCCGGACTTCCCGTCACAAAAGAGTGATATAAATCTCTATACCGGCGCGACTCAGTGCAGAGACATTCGACAGGTTGTCCTTTCATTTTTCGAAAAATATCCGGTCTTCAACACCGGTCTTCAAATGCTATCCATATACGACATATCACTATTCGGAATGGGTTATATGACACAATTGTCTTTTCCCGGCTAACCCGAATAGTGAGCGAAATATTTAAAAACATACGGATATTGGGATTTCAATTAAGTCACAACTTAAACCCAAACTTTCTTTACAAATGGTTTATCAAATTACCATTTTAATCTTTTTAAACAAAAAAGATTCAATTCATAAAGTTCACTTAATTTCACAAAGATTCATTCATAGATTTTCCAAATCAATTTCCCTTTCAATTTGATTAATTCGTTAAATCTTTAAATCAAAGATTTAACAAATAGCTTTCAAAACAATTTCATTTCGAATGGTTTAACAAAACATCATTTTAAATCCGTTAAAAATAAACAGATTTAATTCATAGCTTTCGAAAAGAATTCATTTATAACTTGGAAAACCATTTTTTCAATTCAATCTTGAAATTCCTTTAATTAAACTCGAATTTCATTTCTTATCTGAAAGCTTTTATCATTCGAAAACAACAGTTTTCAATTTGGAAATCTGATTCATTCATACGAGTTGAAATCCTTGGTTTAAATTCAAATTCCCAAATTAATACTTTAAAATGGTTTAATTCATACAAACACATTTATATCATCTTTTATCCCAAGTTTCCAAATCATAGATTTAATTTCAAACTTGAATTCAAATTAAAATCTAACTATTTAAATTTTCAAAACTCGGTTAAGTTATTCAAAATAACTTTTATATTTGAAATTCCATTTCAAAAGCTTTTCACTTTAAACCCCAAATTTCTAATTTCAAAATCAATTGAAATTAAAATTTCAATTTCAAAAACATCAAATTTAAATTATCTGTGACTTAACCGATTTCCACATGAAATCCATATTTGTGTGTGTAACAGTGTGGTCCAGGGGTTTCACACAATAGTGCACAACATCAATCATCACAGATATATCGATAAGCGGTATAACCCATAACGCTTATCTTCATTCACAGATTCATAGATAAAATAAATTTATCAGTCACAAAGATTCATCATTACAATTCGATGTGGGTTTCGGATAACCAACTGGAATCCGACTCCCTGTCGCATCGAAATTCAAGTGTCGTTTACGGGTCAAGGGTTTTCATATTCATATAACAGTATATTCATCACAGATATAACAACTCAATACAAAGCAATTTAGATCACAAAGCATCATATCACAAAGCATTACATCACAAAGCATTCGATAATAATCAATCATCTACAATTAAGATGAATTAATTGTGTAATTATAACTAATTAATCACATTAATAAATTAACCCTTTAATTAATTTCATTAAGTAATTATCTTTAGTTAATTAAGGCCCTCATTAATTTAAAGATAAACCATAAATCTTAATTAATTACTTAATTAACAAATAAATTCTTATTTAATTCAAATGCTTGAAATTAATTTGTTATTAACAAACAAAATCACTTGAGTAATCAACCTTTAATTATTTTAAACCTTTTATTTCATTTCAAATTTGAATTCAGAAATAAACTTGAATTCAAGCTTCAACCTGGTTTTAAGCTTTGTTCAATTTAGTATACAAATTTAAGGTTTCATTCGAATTTGTTTTGAAAATTCAAATTGCTTCCAGGTTGTCTAAAACCTGTAACAACTACAGTCTCGAGACAAACCAAATTGCTCCGAGTCAAACACTCACTTACTCGAGCTCCACTTCGTGTTACTCATTTTTTTCCAACTCCTTCGAGAAGAACACGTCCTGACTTCGAGCTGTGACCCGAGCCACCTTCATCTTCCCAAACTCAACAACCATCACCGATACCAACTGACATCGCGTGCACGTGCACGCCTCGGCTCGCCGCTTCTGACCGTCACTCTGGACATCTGCGAGTCATCAACGATACCACGAGCTACCCCAAACACTCAGAGACCTGAATTGAACTTGAGAATGAAATCGAGTAACCCAACCCAAAATCTGGAACCACCCCCATCTGAAAAACCACCACGTGCCGACGATATACGCCACTGCCAACTACGCCATTCCACCCAGGGCTTCGTCTTCAACCCACGCCGAGTCTCCCCCAGGTCCGATCGAACACGAAGTTTCCTCGTCAACGAATTAAATTCGAAACCGACCTTAACTAAAACTCACTCTAAAACCCTAGTTTTGATTCGTTCTCAAAATCCTTGCGTTTAATAATTTTTTTAGCATTTTTCTTATCATCACCGAAGTTCATACAAGCTTCAAACCAAATTTCAACATTTACTATTGATCCAATTACGAGAAATTGGTAAAAGTTCAATTTTTATTCAAATGCGAACTGCTCTTGGATTACTGAACTAAAAATTATGATTCTACCTTTAAAAATCGTAAATTTCAAAAACGTTTTTGATGATATAATTTAAACCAACAAACATGAGGGTAACATTTTCGACATATATTGAGTTTTTCCTGTATTTTTCATATTCCCAGAAAAATATTTGATTAAATTTACTCAATTTTAATTTTAAAACTTGAAACAAGTTAGCACAAACATATTTCATTTAGTTCATAAGGCCTGAAATGAATCAGAGGGATTGAAGTTGATTTTTTTGCTTGAACAGGTTTAATACCTGTAACCAATGAACAAAGATGACCATCTTATGTAGACAGGCACACACAACTACTCAAGTATCAAAATATATAGATGGGTTTAAATGAGTTTGGTCACTGTTGTTTTCCAGAAGAAGAACATAGATCAGATAATACTATTTTTGAATGTTAAATAAACTTTAAACTCTAAACTTATGAACAGAGGAATGCTCTGGCAACAGCATGCACACTTAAATCAACACAAATGTTCAGAGACTTATTTATATATAAACAAAGGCAAAGCACTTTCAACACAGAAATTCATATGCAACAACTTCATTTACTTAGACTCTATGTAAATGTTTACTCACAAGCATCAAGAAAACAAAACAAGTTAAGCTTCTAAAAACAAGGAGTTGCTCACCTTGTAAAAGCAAAATCAGAGAACTCAACTTGTACAGGCTTGAAAAACTGAAATTTTGAAACAGAGGAGCTTGGAACCAAAATCTGGAAATGCTTTTGGCCTACAATGATTTGTTTTACTACATGAATCTAATTGATGTTTGTTTCTACAGATCTCTGAGCTTTGCTATGTCGGGTTTGAACGAACAAGAACTAAAAAGATGCATATCTATAGAGGAAAGTTTGGTTTAAGTTTTAAAATGATACTTGCTTCAGTTTTTTTTTTAGTTTGAAGGAACGAATTGAAATGAGGAGCTGTTATAAAGAAAAGAGTTTACTTTTGCAGGTTGATGATGATATTGTACAAAGTAATGTATAATTTTATTGGTTTGTACCAGAGGATAATATGGGTTTATACCCTATGCCAGAGATTTTTATCTCAAATTGGAGGCTGAGATGAAATGTTGTACAAGATGATACACTTGCATTTATTAGCTTGTACCAGGTCATATTGTTTTTCCTCCTTCTTTAGTTCGGCTGAAGGTACTTGAACATGATGGCTTCATTAAATTGACTTTGTCTTGCATTCTACTGCACATACTTACCTACTTGTTGACTATGCAAAAACTCATTTCGGCTGAGAGGATTATACATTGTACTAAGGAGATGGGGTAGGTACTTGTGTTTCTTGCTAGCTTATATATGCATAGATAATTGTTTTAACTTTCATTTGTTCATCTCATCCTACCTATTTGTTTATTACTTTAGCCCGCACTTATTATTGTTGCTAGCTACATATTTGTTTGTATACCTCATGTTTATTAAAGTTGTTTTTATTTTATTTCCTTTCCTATTACTATACATTCTTATTTATATTTTTTTTGCTTTTTATTACTTTAATAAATTTAAATGATTTATACAAAATTTTATCTGTATTCGGGAAAACTCGCAATCCATTATAATAAATTTCACAATTTTTTATTCAAAAATTAAATAAATTTATTAATTTAAATAAATTAAATTTCGGGGTCGTTACAATTCAACAATCTTAGAATTTTTCCAAACTAGTTCCAAAATGTCTAGAATTTCGATACGATCGCACCGGAATGAACCGCGCATAAATCTAACCTCGTACGTAAAAGATATACATATTAGAACAATTAAATTCAAATTATAAAACAAAAGGATAATAATATTTTATAAGCCACGTCATCACCTGGACAAACAAAACCCTAGCCGAAACCATCATGCTCAACATCGCACGTCTCCTGTAGCCTCCAGACTTTGGGCAAAAATGATTGCCACTACGCCTGACAGCGACCACATCCGAGTACATCACCGGCCTTACCATCAACGGCCGCTCCATCCTAGCAGGCACGACATCCCCTCATTGACAAATGACGTATCACAATTGTCGGCCGCCGCCTCCGTTATGAAACCCTAATCAATTTTCAACGACGATCCGCCCATCAATTCAACAACGAATGACGCTGATGAACTCCGCTCGACCCTCTCCACGCAACCATACCAACATCAACGATCCGTCAATGATGATCAAACTTCAATGAGCGGCCAAGATTTAATCGCCAATTACTGAACAAACCCAAACTTGATTGCAAAATGAACAACATATCTAGATTACGCTCTTCGAGAGCTTTGAAACGGTATATAATTTACTATGGTTTGGAGAGTTTGAATTTTGAAATTGATTTGGAATTGGAATTTGTTTCTGCCATTAAAGAAAAGAGCAGACAGAAGTTGATGTACGTATAGGAATAAGAAATAGAAAGACTGCTAGGGTTATAAAAATCTATTTATACGAACAACCCGATAAGAAAAAAATGAACACGTATCGAATTAGTACAAACGACAATAACGACCCGAAAAGCCCTTTCTGCTTCCGGAGTGAAAGCAGGTCATCCCATATATCAAAATAGATGTTTTCGTTATTTTTAAACTCAATGGAACAGGTTTCAAGACCTAATTCCATTGTATGAAGAAGTTAGCTTTAAAATCAGTTTATTTCAATTGAATTCAATTAAATTGATTTCTACGCGTTTTGAGCCAGTACGATTAAACGACAAGTCTGATCGCTACGAAACTTGAAATCCTACAATAATTCACGGTCATGTATTCGATGAAACTGGCTTCGTCAAAATTCGAGACAGTGGCCAAAATGGCTATTTTCACGTTAATTAAATAAATTATTATTAAATTGATTAAATCACTTTTTAATTTCAAATTTAATAACTAGCAAATTTTATCATTTTTGATTACTTATTAATTTATAATCTTTTAAAACAAATTTTCCATATCAAATTCAATGTTAAATGTTACACCAATTAAAGTGTTCAGTTTCAACTGTAATAATTTATTGACTATAATTTAAAATCAAAGTAAATTAATTTATTTCGATTCCAATCTTATTATTCAATCAATCATTATTTTATGGACATAGTTAACATTGGTTTATATCTTATTACATTCATTATTCTTCAGTTTTCATCTTATTTCAAATTAATTGTGATATGAAATTACATAAATCTACATTGTTTTCCAATTAAATTCAACAGATTAGATAAATCGGTAACAGATAACAATTGTCACATTTTACTTAACTTAATCACATTTATAAGTTTATTACCTATAAACAAATGTTATAACCATTTACACAACACTAATTTTCCAATTACAATTAATTTCATATTACCTCACCAATTAATACAACATTTGGTTTATTTCCTTATTTGCAATTTTTAACCAAATTTTATGTTACAATCACTTCAATTAATTGAAATTTCATTAAAATAATTATCAATTGCCTTAAATTAATATTATTAAATTTCATTGTAGTTATTATGCTCATTAATAAATCAAAATTTTAAATTTCTTCCAATATTAAATTACAAAATCTTATTAAATTCAATATTTTAATTATCGGTAAAAATGCAGGTCGTTACAAATAAGAAATAAATAAATAAGATAAGACAAATTAATTGATAAGGGTAAAAATGAAAATTTTGCAAAGTCAGAATTTGAACACAAAAGTTATGTTTTTGCATTTATGGCAATTTTCTAATCAATTTCCATATATAATATGTTGAAAACGGAGCTCAAACGGAGAAGTTATGGACATTTGAAGTTTTTGGATTCAAAATAATTTAAATAGAATTCAAATTCAAATAGTTAAATAATTCTCAAATTTTAAATTCAAAAGGTTATAGCAATTAGACTTCAGGGCTATGTAATCATTAAAATTATGGAGTAATAAAGGAATGAAATAAATAAAACAACGGCAAAATAAATGTTCCTTGAAATAAGTGAACCGGTCGACCACCTACCCAGGGCCGGTCGACTGCTGGTGGTTGACCGATAGGGTAGGGGCAGTCGATCGGTAAATGAGTGATGGCTAGAGTTTGTTTGCAACCTAACGTTCTCGATTTATTATTATAAATCGACTTAAATCTGATGGTTCTTGTGCATTCCAACATTATAAATAAGAATCTAGCCCCCTCACTTTTGTTCACACTATTTTGGGGAACCTAGCAAAGCTCTGTCATTCTCTTTCTTCAGATTTAGAAAAAAGTTCTTTAAGGTTTCAGGTAATAAATTCTAGATGTTTATTACTTAATTTCTAATCCTATTCCCCTCCAACCCCTCAATTTCTGAATCTAAAGTACACACACACACACACACACATATATATATATATGCATACATATATACACACACAAACCCCTTGTTATATATATATAAAAGGGAGATCTGAATGAGATTATTGAAGGAGTGAAAAATCCAAAAGAGAAAGAGCTAATAGTGAGTGGAAATCTTAGTCTTTTTATTTTACTAATTGAATAGTGTAGTTTGGATTTGATATATCCCTTAGGGAATTTTGGTTTATGAAAACATCACATTAAGACCCCTAAAATTTCCCCCAAGCGAAATGTAAATTTTTAGGTTGAAATCTAAATTATTTTATATTTAAAATAATGAAATTTGTGTATATTTTGCAATTTCAATGTTTTACCTTCTATTCCACTTCTTATCTTTTTCTTTGGATCCGATTAAGGGTTTTGATTAGGAAATGATGTGTAAGGTACGAATTGTTATTCGTAGTTTGCACTGCTTATTTCCGCAATTTGAATAGAAATCCTTTTGTCTAGTTTCATGTAAAAAGAAGTTGAAAAGAGCGTAAAAGTACGTAAATTATAAGTTTCTGTTACAGATTTATCCCATTGTTTTAATGTAAAATAAGTATGTTGGATTTTGTTTCTATACAACTCTGTTGATTTGATTTTTGGATATTCGATTTATGGTATATGTGTTAATATGGAAATTGGACTTGTATAATTTTGAAGATTTGACATTTAAACGTTAGTTTAGGGTGTAAACTCCGCACACTTATAATTTACTAAGTGCGTGTGTGTGTATGCATAAATGAACATATAAATGGCGTAGTCAATAGGTTATTAATTATTATTAAATTCTCCCTTAGGAAAGTAATTAATTGTAAGGTGAAATAAACAGTTTTCTTATAAGGCCATAATTATGGATGCGGTAAGATGTGTGATAATATATTTTGAGAGTGTTATAAATTATGACTAAGTTATAAGGATGCAAGGTCAGTCAAAAGCACATGGAAGTCTGCCCAACTAATCTGACTACTAGTAGTGTGACTTTGGGGCTGATGTGAGACATCGTCTATAATAAGTAACTACATATGACACGAGGTTAGTTACAGATTCTATAGGGTAAATCTACCTAGCTAATCTAGCTATCAGTACCTACAGATAGTTAGACTAATGTGAGATGTCAATGTGGGGTATGGTCATAATACGAAGGCCCTGCTTCAAGGATTGAATGTATTAAGTGTTAACCCAAAAATTGGACTAACACTCATGATGCTATACTTAACCAAAAATTAGTCTAACATCCATAATGTTATTTAGAGTGATATTGCTTCGATACGTCATTGGGGTATCATTAGACCAAAGATTGGCTAAATCATGTAAGACTTAGTACAATATGATATTATTTGACATGGTCCCATGATGCCTATAAACTTTAGATATGGAAAAGTTCAAAAGTTAATGTCACATGTCCAAGGTCAAGTTGTGTGAATATGCAGTAGTCCATTAATCATTCATTAATGGGCAAGATGGGCGATCCACAGAAGCCACAATCCATTGTCCATATGTTTATAAGGCAAAATAGTCATTATGCATGTTAAACACTAATTTAGGCAAGGGATTAAGTAGCCTTGTTCGTGATATGGACTTAAAGTCAAATCCGAATCTAAAAATTAGTCATATGCACGTCCATATTCAATAATAATCAAACTTGCACAATCATGGTGAATAGGCTATGCAAATTAATTTGTCTAAGTCCTTATTCATAAGTTTCAAAAGCTACAAATCAATTGTTGATTTTTTTTCCCGATTCAATTTAGGGCTACAATTCTTTGATTTTTAGAAGCAGTGGAAGAAATGATTCGCGCCTTTCTAAATGACCTTGGGGGTCAATTTATAGTAATAGCTGCAGGCGACATAGCTGCCACGTGTCCTTCAACATCGTTCATTTTCGGCATCTTTCATTGTGTTGTTAACATGCGGCAACATTCTTCATATTGATGACTTACAATATCCCTCAGAACATTGATAATTTACAACATCCTTGTCGTATTGATGATTTATGACATCTTTTGCATATTGCGGTTATTCAATATCATCAACATTTCTATTGAAATTCGACATCTTTTGCTTTTGCTGGTATTCGGGACCCCTGCTTTCAATAAAGACTCTAAATCGCTTATCGTCCGTGGGTGCTTGTAAAGGTTCGACATCTACTGAAAACCCGATACCCCCTTGTGTTTAGATATTTAGCATTCTTCCTTTGCACCATGCTCTACAACATTAAGTTGTAGAGGCTCGATATTGGTTTGGCTATAGGGATTCGATATCTTCTTATTATTAGGCATTCAATGCCTCTTCCAGTGTTGTCGTTCGGCATTATTTGTTTCTTATTAAATGCTCGGTAACATCTACCTTTATAGAGCTTCATAACTATTTGGGATTTGGCATCATTCTTCAAGTGCTTTAGACGTTCGACATCACCTTAGAAGTCGACATCTTTGTTAAAATTTCGGTATCCCTATATGTGGTGACATTCTTCATTATTTCGGCTCGACATCCCTCCTGCCATTGCAAAAGTGCGTTATCTTTACCTTTATAGGTTTGAGATGCTTTATATTTTACAAGTTCGAAGAACCTATTTTTCATAAACTCGATATCGTTTCTTTGCAACTACTTTTATGTTTATAGGCTCGATACTCTTTCTTGCCTCCATATTTGACATGCACTTATAGGGACGACATGCCTTTTTTAGATATTTGATATATGCATTGATATCTTGTTGTTCATTCTCTTAGTAATATGTGGATAATATTAAGTGGTTGTGCGAGGGCCCGCCTCTTCCCTATGTAGGAAGTAATAAAAGGTCAGGGTTGTTAGTTAGGCATGATAAAGGATATCTCAGGAAAGGGCCTGGTTCGATATGAAGTATTTAGTGACTGAAGAGATTCTATGTAATGTCAGCTAGATAAGTACCAGTGAGGTGTCTTCCTTGGAATAGGTATTAAATGAAGGGGACCTGCCTTAAATAAAGGTATTAAATGGTCAAGAGTCTACCTAATTTCCATAAAAAGGTATTAAGTAACTTGGGTACTATCTTTTACATGGATTGGACATTACTAATGATAGATAGGAGTTATTAGGCTAAAAGCATAATGGTTATAGAATTGGATTTGGGAAGCCTTAGGGCTTAAAGTCGGAAATACTTAGAATAATGTTGATATACCAAAGACATATTCCTATTTAATTATACTGCCAAGGTAATATAATAGTAAGGCTTGAGATTTTTATTCACCAGCCATATTGTAACGACCCGGAATTTTGGTTATTTGAAATTAGAATATTTAATTGATTTTAAATATTTAAAAGTTAATTTTTAACTTGAATTTCAAGTATAACTATTTATTGGATGATTTAAATTTTGAATTTAATAATTGGAAATTGGGTAAAATATAAATGTTGAGGTTTAAGCTTGATAAAAATAATTTAAAGGCTTATAAAATTTATATTGATAATAATAGAGGTATAAAAAAATTTAAAATTGAATTTAAAAGTGGTTTGTTCAGTTTTAAAAATATATCGTTTGAATTAACATTTAAAAATAGCCTCTCGAGGCACAGTCTCGGATTTTGACGAAACTGGTTCCATTGGATCCGTAATAGTGTATTATTATCGAATTTCAAATTTTTTAACGTTTGGAGTTATCATTTGGCCGTACGGGATATAAACGCGCTGAAATTTATATCGAAAATTCTATATAATAATTAAGTCCAAAAAGCTATCTTCTCCATACGATCGAATTAGGACTCGAAACCTTTTCCATTGCGTTCGGAATAGAGGTATAACATTATAAACGCCTAGCGGCACACCTCGATAGGAGGTCGAGATTTTAAATTGTGAAATCGAGACGATTTAATTTTAAATAAATAATTATTTAAATTGATTGACCATATTTCTTATCAACTTTTCTTTCCTTCACTTCAATCACTGTACCAGGCTGATTCAAACATGTTTCCCTCTTTTTATCTTGTCGTTATCCTTTTTTTCATCCAGTAGGCTGTAATTTGAAAACAAAGAAAAAAAATGGTAACTTTAAAATTTGATTACTCACAAAATACTTCATAAAAAAATTCGAAACAAATTTGTAAATTTGAGTTTTTGTGCAAGCTTCGATCTGCTATATTTGTTGAATAGTGCGGCAATGTTTCTCGCATGATGGGTTGTGGCCGTGAGAGCCAGGGTTGGGTTTAATGGTGAGCTCGTGCATCGAGTGTCGAATCTAAACTTGGATTTGGATTCAAGGTTGCAAGGGGCATCTAGTCACCATTTTTGGTGAGGTGCGGCTTCTTGGTGGCGATCGCATGGTGGCAGGGGAGGCACGATTGATGTCAGGTCGCGCGCATGGGTGTGAGGTTGAGCGCGGGATTTTGGGCATAGGCAGGTACGGTTTTCGATGGGAGGATGGTTGGCGAGGTCGGATATTTATTTTGTCGAAGGGGAAGGAGTATCAGTGAAAATCGTGCACGTGGCCATGGGTTTTGTTTCGTGCACAGGGTATCAGCATGGGAGAAAGCAAAGGGGAAGAAGAGTAGAAGCAGTTGGGTTGTTTCGTTCGTGGGCTTGGGCTGGTAAAAAAAATTAAAAGCGAGGGGATTGAACGGGCCGAGTATGGTGTGGGCTGGTAATAGCATTTGAATGAATTTAATTATACAAATTGTTTTATAAAAATTGTAGAATCTTTTAGATTGTGTATCGATTCCATACAATGTCAGAATCGAACGAGATAAGTTGCATGTCGATCGTGTCTGCGAGATCTAGAATATGGAATTGGTTTGGACGAGTTTAGAGCTTGCAAAATTTTTAGACAAATTAAAAACGCGTTCGGATTCAATCGGAATCGGAACGCGAAAAGCAACAGGAAATAAAAGTGAGTTAATCTCACTCAAATTGGGAATACTGCAATGAATTTTAAATAGTTAAAATTAATTAATGGTTAATTGTTGAATTTGATAATTATTATTAGTTAGATGCGATATTATATATATAATAGTATATATATATATATTGGAGTGATTGATATTCCCGCATATATATATATATAGCGGATGAGACCCTATACGCCCCGCATAATAGCGGATACCCTATATACCGCGATATCCCCCTCAAAGTGGGATTGGTATTTTTATATTGTATTAACATCTGTGGATGCAGGGAAAACAGGTTGGAGGGATCCAACTGGATTCCTCAAAAATGTTGATTTTAATTTGTGTATAGTGATATATGATTTATTTGAATAATTTGTGATAGATTATAGTGGAATCTAAATTTATTGGATGCTATGGTATTACTGGCCTAGATTTTGATATTTTAAAATATCATAAATATGTATATTGAGTTTGAAAAGAAATTTAAAAGGGATTTTGGAAGTGATCTATTTATATTGAAATTTGGATTAATTAAAAGAAATGAATTTGGATAAATAAATAGTTTGATTTTTTTCTTAAAAATTATACTTGATAATTTCGTAATATGGAAAATAGAGATTTTTGGAATATTTGAATAAAAGTATTTAAATAATAGAACTTAAGCGATTTTGGTTAAGTATAAAAGGATTTATTTTTAAAATCGAGATTTAAAATAGTTTGGTAAAACAAAAAAGAAATTGGAAAACAAAAATATGAAATTGGTGTTCGAGATTTAAATAAGATTTTAAATCATAAAAAGGAAGTGAGATCTGAAATTAGTGGGCTTTGGAATATATTTGGGTTATTTAAGAAATTAATTTAAAAATGGAATTTAATTTAGAAAATCGATTTAAAATCGATTAAGTGTTTGGAAACATTGATAAACGGGAAATGAGACTATGGAATTTATAAACGAAATTTATAAATTAAGTGAAGTAATTATCAGTGGATAAATTGAAATTATAAATTCACGATGAGGATTTATAAGGAGATGGGTAAATCGGTTTAAAAATAAATGGTAGATTTATTTTTAGAGATGTAGAAAGGGAATTTACGGAATTGGGACGTAATTGAATTGGGAATAAATCGAGAAAGGTTTAAGAAAATGTTAGGCTAGTTATATTGAAATTGGAAAATATATTTTATCGAGGAATTGAAGTTTGTTTTTAAAAATGAAGGAATTGTAATTTTAAGTTGGGTAATTTTTAAAAAGTGTTAAAGGATAATTCAAAAAAATTATTATTTAGTTGTTTTAAAACTATTTAAAGTATATTTAAGCATTAATTAAGTAGTTTTGTAAATGGTTGATGTTAAGTTAATTATTATTTAGGTATTATTCGGTACTATTATTTTAAGAGATAGATTATTCCATATTAATATTATTTTATAATAACCATTATTTTAAAGAGAAATTGCCTAAAATTTACTTGGAAAATTATTATAGAAATTTTATAAGTCTTATTTTGAAAAATTTTAAATAAAGTTTTCGGGAAGTAATGGTATACTCGCATGGCGAAATCGGAGGCAGTGAGTGCCTGTAGTTAAGTCTTGGATTTCTTTGGGATAGAGATGTAACCATTAAGCTATAAATCCATGGTTTGATACCGCAGTGGTACTTTGCATATTATTTTTAAAAGGGTTTTAAATATTCTTTTTGAAAAAGGGATAGTTGGTGAATTTACAAAATTCAATAAGTTAAGTACATATATTTTGGAAAAAGAGTTTTAATTTATTAAATTAAATTAAAAAGAGATTTGGAGTTTTTCAGTGGAAAATGGAATCTGTGATTGTATGATTGTTTATTTGATAGTTAAATAACCGACTATCAAATCTGGACCCAAAATATAACTTTGGAAATATCTAGGAGAAATACGAAAATTATATGGTACAGTTACCGTTCGAGGTGCTATACTATACGTATAATCTCATTTTGTTTCTTCTAGGACGATAATAAGGAACTCCGTCCACTAACGGTTAGAAGGTGATCATCTTATTTTCATCTGTTTATTTCCTAGAGAACCAGGGTTGAGTTTACCGGAAATATCGGACGTCGTTTCGAAGAGACCGTGATCGTATTTGCTATTCGAAAACCACTTCGATCCAACGAGTACGTTTTCGATGTGAAAACAAGAGTATGGAGTCGAAGATGGAGCAGTGAAGTGCGAGGGCTAATCGCTACTAATCCTGAGGATTATTCCCAAACGGATGTAGTAGGAATAGTGCCTTCGGTTCCGTTCTGACCTAGAACGGACCTGTATGGATGAATGCTATCAGTACATTGTCATTGGAGGACAATGAGCATTCTAAGTGAATATTCCTTTAAAAAGGTAATCGTAGCCTCTAGCCTCATCAACTGGGAATGACTGTGTAACGACTCGAATTCTTCGCGTTCGAAAATCAACATCCGTACTTCATATTGTACTAGAATGCCGCAGATTCGACCGTTCAAATCCGATTCGCCGGAGCTTATAACACCATTAAGTAAATACCACAGCGGAAGAAAAAGAAAACAATGATATCATATACAATTCCAATGAATACAATATCCAGAATGATATACAACAATGATATCAATATGATACAACAATATCAGAGATATGATACAAGAAATAGCAGCGGAAAGAAAATAGATAACACCAGCAGCGGATAGAATGCCTCCTATAGAATGCTCCAAGAAAAGCAACGTCAATCCATGAACCGGGTTGTGAGGCTCGACGAAGTCTCGTCCACATACGCTACGCTTTTTCACAAAGCAACGCTTTTTCACAAAGCCACACTTTTTCACAAAGCAACGCTTTGATCCACAAATGATCATCAGCACTTCGTATGCCACATTACCAAATTGGGAATGTGTCACTAGTAACCATCAACTACATAACCTCTGACCTCGTACATCTCAGAGAAGGGTGTTAAGCTAAGAAAATAAATTCTCCGCCACCAACAGAAATGTATTTGATAGAGACCAGCTTTACATCTCAAAGTGTAATGTCAGACACACATCCATACAAGTCTGTTCCGGGTTCGAACAGAACCGAAGGCACTTCCGAAAAAGCCCTTGCAATCCGGGTATTCACAATCCTGATCGGACTTCCCATCACTTAGGGAATCTCTATACCGTAGCTACTCAGTGCAGAGACAATCGATAGATCATCCTATCGCTCTCGCAAATACCCGGTCTTCACCACCGGTCTTCAAATGCTATCCATATCGTCGTATCACTATTCGGAATGGGATATATGACACAAAGGTCATCTCCCGGCTAAACCGAATAACGAGCGCAATTAAAAATCATATGGATACTGGGGTCTCAGTTAAATCACAGCTTAAAGCTATAAACTTTTCGTTCGAATGGTAAAACAAATTACCATTTCCAATATTTTAAACAAAAAGATTCATTTCAAAAACCTTCAATGGTTTAAACAATTTCCACACTTTTAATCTTTTAAACAAAAAGATTCAATTCACAAAATTAACCCCATTCACAAAGATCCATTCATGGATTTCAAAACAATTTCCATTTTAATTGAATTATCTCGTTAAATCCTTAAATCAAGATTTAACTTATAGCTTTCAAAACTCGTTTCCAAAGATTCATTCATAGCCTTACCAAACAATTCTATTTCAAGTTAGATTAACCCGTCCGGTCTTTGAATTAAAGACTCATTTCATAGTTTATCAAAACATTTCAATTCCATTTCAAACTTGAAATCATTCACACAATTTGGAAATCCTTTCTTAAAATGAAAGCTATTATTATTTGAAAACAAGTGGTTTTCGTTTTAGAAAAATCCAATTATATTTACACGAGTTAAAACCCTTGAATTAAATTCAAATTCCCAAATCAATACTTTTAAAATGGTTTAACCCATATATAACTTGTACAGCATCTTTAATCCCTAGTTTCAAATCATAGAATTCAATTTCAAACTTGAATTCAAATTTAAATCAAATTATTTAAATTTTCAAAACTCAATTAAGTTATTCGAAATAACTTTTATCTTTGAAATTCCATTTCAAAAGCTTTTCACTTTAAGCCCGAATTTCCAATTTCAAAATCAATTGAAATTAAAATTTCAATTTAAAAACATCAAATTTAAATTATCTGTGACTTAACCGATTTCCACGTGAAATCCATATTTGTGTGTGTATGTTGTAGTCCAGGGGTTTTACACAATAGTGCACAACATCAATCATCACAGATATATCGATAAGCGGTAAAATCGATAACGCTTATCTTCATTCACAGATTCATAGATAAAATAAATTTATCAGTCATAAAGATTCACAATTATAATTCGATGTGGGTTTCGGATATCCAATCGGAATCCGACACCCTGTCGCATCGAAATTCAAATGTCATTCTATGGGTCAAGGGTTTCATATTCACATAGTAATATATCACAGAAATAGAAATCACAGCTAAGTAAATTAGAAATCACAGCATAAATCAGGGTATATCACAAAGCATCAAATATCAGGGATATCAAACAATTCAACATTCAATACAATTCAAATATCCAAAAGTAGGACCAATTAAATTATCTGATTTATTCAAATTAAATTAATTACTTATGAATTTCTAAACCCGGTTGATTAACATTCATTAATTACAAATCATTTTAATTAATTATTCTTTAATCATTTAATTAATCAATATTAATTATTTAATTACTTTTAATTAAGTAATTATCTTCACGTAATTAATTACCTTTAATTACTTATATTAATTTATCTTAATTAATAAATCAACCTTTAATAAATCACATAAATTAATTAATTATTAATTAATTATCATTCCTTAACCACCTTCATTTATTAACCTTCAATTAATTAATCATCCTCAAATTAATTACCATAATTAACTTACCTTTTAACTAATTACATCATTTCATTACATTTTAAACACCCAAGAATTTAGTTACAAAATTAAACCAACATATTATTACATACTCAAAACAATATTTAAACATTTCCTTTAAAATTTAATCTTCAAAATTTGTCAAAAACTTGTTAACACTTTGCTTTGAAACTTGTCTATATATTTTGTTATTAAAACTTTATTTTTTCCAAAACCTGGTTACAAAAGTTCTACACGTTATTAAAACTTGAGAACAAAACGACTACTCGAGCAAACACTCCAGATTCCCGAGCCAGATTCAAAAATACCCAAGCAAACTAACTAAAACTCCGAGCAACTTCACGTCGCCTCTTAACTTCGAGTCACTCACGAGTCTTCCCCGAGCTACAACCCTTTTTCCCCGAGCGTCACCCTAATGCTTTCTTCTTCTTCTACTGACCCTATCTTCTTCTCCCCTTTCCCTTTTTATTTATAAGCTGCAGATAAACCCACATACTCGCGCACGCACCCAGGTAACCCGAAGCATCTCTCCATCCTACTCGAGCATCGCTCGAGTCGAACCAACCATGTCCTCACTGACACGCTCATGCCACCGTGCACGTGCACGATGGTTCGCTGATCCTCCGGCATCTCGCACCATCGCCAACAACCCACAAATTCCCTCGATAATCGAAACACGAGCCCAGATCAACCCGAATCGACCCAAAACAAAATCGACCCATCTGTTCGAGCCAGCTATAACGAACACTTCACACCAAAACGCCTCGTCCCTCAAATGTCGACCCTACGGCAACGTAGCTCCGCCTGCATCTCGGCCAGACCTTGTTCGAGCATTTCCCAAACTCGCGAGGCACGCGATCATGCTACAGTGACGGAAACGAAGATATGCCGAGCATCGAAAATCATATGAACTAAACCCTACTCTCGATCCAAACCCAAAATCTATGCATTCGAAAAATTTTCTAAAATTTTTCTGGTGATCTCACATCAACACTCTAGCTTCATGTCAAATTTCATCAACAATAATTGATTGAATCATCTGTTATTCATATAAAAGTATTTTCGGTTCACTAACAAACTGCTCTGTGAATAGTTAATTAAAAATTATGATTTTTGTCTTAAAAATCATAGCTTTGTATGTTGTTTTAACATATAAATTCAAATTTACAAATCAAGTTATTCGAATTTTGATCCTTACTTTACTTTTACTGGTAACTTGAATAAACAGTATTTATAAAATACTGTCAAACTCCAATCAAGGTTGCAGGCCTTTGATTTAAGGTAAACAACTTGAATTAGCAACAGTACATAAGTTTAAAACATTTATATGAAGAAGTGTTTACAAATTTCTTTGCTTTACTTTGTTCAGATACTCAAAATTTCTGAAGAACAGCTACATATGCTACCAGAGCAACAGAAAGTACTAAGGGCTACTTATTTAAGCAGATATCAAAGCACATACCATTTGCAAACTAAAGATACAAGTTTAACTTGAAAATAGTAAGTTTACTCACATGTAAATAAGAAGAGTTGCTCACCGGTTTATACTTAGAACAGAGAAGTTGGACAGAGAACTGAAATTGTTGAAACTGGAAATAGATTTAGTTGCCTAAACTTGCATGCTTGAATTTGCTAGGTTCTTTTTAACTGCTTCAGGTTTGAATCCTTGGTTTTATTTTATTTTATTTTTTTCTTTCCTGGCTTTCATTTTTGCTGAGTTTTTGATGGATGAAGTGAAGAGGTTGATATGCAGAAAGAAGATTACAGGGTGTTATCATGGGTTATGTACTGAAAACCCTTTGTTTATACCTTAGCCAGAGATCTTTTCCTTGTTTTGGCCGGCATAAATCTTGCTTTGCCATGCTAGAGATGCAAACATTAAATGCATATGTACCCTATGCTAGAGATTTTCATGTTTTTTGGAGGCTGATGAACACATTTTGTATGATTTCGAATTGACCAAAATACTTTGAGCTGTGAAAGCATTTAATGCTAAGTACTTTATGTCTATACTTAACCTCTTTGAACAAAGAAATTTCATCTTTCTTTTGCCTAGCATATCTATCCTACAGGTAACATACATTATATTATTTTTACTTGCCTATAGATATATATTTTGTTTCTTTCTTTAGCTAGTGTTCATGAAAGCATATTTTTGTTTGTCGTTTTACTCGGCTGAGATAATAATGTTGTTATGTACAATATCAAAGACATTTTTATTTCTATTTATAGTTTGATTTTCAAATATTACATTTATACCATATATTTTTCTTTTATATCTTACACTTACATTTTTATATTGAAAGGATAAAATTTTATACTTCTTATAACTTCATAAAGAAAAACGGATTAAAAATACAATCTATACCTTTAATAAATAATTATACATATTTTATTTTATCTTTCCCAAGTATAACCTTTTAAAGAAAATGCATTTTGAATTTCCAAATCAAAAACTTATTTATATCCAATTTAATTTGAAAATATTCAATTCGAGTTCCAAATCCAAAAATTCAAATAAATCCACAATTTAACCCAAAATTTTAATCTAATTACAAATTAAATTCGTCTTCAAAACTGGGATCGTTACAGACTTCCCCCCTTAAAAGAATTTCGTCCTCGAAATTACCAAGGAGACAAAAAGATAGATGAAGAACATTTCATCAAATCAAATGAATATATATTCTGCATTTGGTTTACCAAATCAGAATATCGATAACAGATACAAGAACGAATCTGTTTGACACTTCACAAAATACTCGGGTTATCCAGATCTACGAAATATACAGTGGCATCGGTTAGTTCGAAAGGAATAACTAACCATTCGTAGAACATATCGGGACCCAAAGAAATAGATAGATATATGGATACAATTTCAAAACTTTCAGTTTAGAACTAAAGTATACCTATCAATCATAACAAACAAAGCAACCAATTCATCCATACAAACAATTTTGGCTTATTCGGAGTTTATGTCCCATATTAATATATCGAATCTCTTCCTGGATCTACCAGGAATTATCAAAGATTGAGAAAAGATATTGAACAAAAGAGATGAATAGAGAAAAGATTGTTTCCTTGTTGTTACAGAGTATCGACCATTTATAGTCGTATTCCCCTATCCTCTATCTCATCCTCTTCTTGCACTCATACTTATTATCAGTGGATAGCAAGAGAATTTACTGAGGCATATGGACGGATATCTGAGAATTACTCATTCTAGGGTATACTTCACCCTATCTCTAATGAGCTACTTAATGTGTTACACTCCTGAGCTAAAGTTCAACCTTAGCTCAGATACCAAATGTAACGACTCGAATTCTTCGCGTTCGAAAATCAACATCCGTACTTCATATTGAACTAGAATGCCGCAGATTCGACCGTTCAAATCCGATTCGCCGGAGCTTATAACACCATTAAGTAAATAACACAGCCGAAGAAAAAGAAAACAATGATATCATATACAATTCCAATGAATACAATATCCAGAATTATATACAACAATGATATCAATATGATATAACAATATCAGAGATATGATACAAGAAATAGCAGCGGAAAGAAAATAGATAACACCAGCAGCGGATAGAATGTCTCCAATAGAATGCTCCAAGATAAGCAACATCAATCCATGAACTCCAAGAACGGAACTAGCTCCAGATAATCTACTAAACCTGAATATCTGAAAAACCCAACTCTAGACCGCCCGTGTGGAAAATGATGGGCACCCAGAGTTTAGGAAGGGAACAATAAACTCTGGATCAGTCATGGGACTGGTATGAGCAAACAAAAACAGTTTATCTTTAAACAAACACAAAAGACTCTTAAACATTGAAATCCGTAGTGCTTTTCGAAAATGAAACTACCATAAGACCTCCCACCACACACACAATGCAAACGCAGAATTGGAGAAGATTTCTTCTTATGATAGTCAAAAATGCTTACTACGCAAAATCATTCGATATTATTATCATTAGTGCATAGTGTCGAAAACCATTTCGAAAATATAATATTAATCTTAGCCAGCATACAACCCTTGTTGTATGCCTACTATAGCTACTACGTTCAATAGCAGGTTACTGCCACATTCCATAGCAGGTAATACAACTAAAAGCATACTGGGTTCGTACTGTTTCTTTGGATTTCCAACAAATGATCAGGCTAAGGAACTTCCTTTCCGAAATAGAAACGCCTCTGGAAAGATGCCTCGGATCCTAACCGGATCTCTGCAAACAAAAGGCCGACGCTACCTCACGCTGTACAGCTGTAACTAGGTAACTAACACACTGACGCTACCTCACGCTGTACAGCTGTAACTAGGTAACTAACACACGAGCTATGTCATCCCCCGGTCGTTATCGACCTTTATCCGAGGTACCTCAATCATAAAGCAACAGCCACAAAATATAATCAATATAGGTAAAATATCTGGGCTCCATACCATGATATCACCTTTTATCCAGAAGGAAATGACATACCCTAGGGGCGCTACCCCTACAAACCTTTGCCGCAACATTCCTGTTTCGACCATTACCGGGTTGTGAGGCTCGACGAAGTCTCGTCCACATACGCTACGCTTTTTCACAAAGCAACGCTTTTCACAAAGCCACACTTTTTCTCAAAGCAACGCTTTGATCCACAAATGATCATCAGCACTTCGTATGCCACATTACCAAATTGGGAATGTGTCACTAGTAACCATCAACTACATAACCTCTGACCTCGTACGTCTCAGAGAAGGGTGTTAAGCTAAGAGAATAAATTCTCCGCCACCAACAGAAATGTATTTGATAGAGACCAGCTTTACATCTCAAAGTGTAATGTCAGACACACATCCATACAAGTCTGTTCCGGGTTCGAACAGAACCGAAGGCACTTCCGAAGAAGCCCTTGCAATCCGGGTATTCACAATCCTGATCGGACTTCCCATCACTTAGGGAATCTCTATACCGTAGCTACTCAGTGTAGAGACAATCGATAGATCATCCTATCGCTCTCGCAAATACCCGGTCTTCACCACCGGTCTTCAAATGCTATCCATATCGTCGTATCACTATTCGGAATGGGATATATGACACAAAGGTCATCTCCCGGCTAAATCGAATAACGAGCGCAATTAAAAATCATATGGATACTGGGGTCTCAGTTAAATCACAGCTTAAAGCTAAAAACTTTTCGTTCGAATGGTAAAACAAATTACCATTTCCAATCTTTTAAACAAAAAGATTCATTTCAAAAACCTTCAATGGTTTAAACAATTTCCACACTTTTAATCTTTTAAACAAAAAGATTCAATTCACAAAATTAACCCTATTCACAAAGATCCATTCATGGATTTCAAAACAATTTCCATTTTAATTGAATTATCTCGTTAAATCCTTAAATCAAGATTTAACTTATAGCTTTCAAAACTCGTTTCCAAAGATTCATTCATAGCCTTACAAAACAATTCTATTTCAAGTTAGATTAACCCGTCCGGTCTTTGAATTAAAGACTCATTTCATAGTTTATCAAAACATTTCAATTCCATTTCAAACTTGAAATCATTCACACAATTTGGAAATCCTTTCTTAAAATGAAAGCTATTATTATTTGAAAACAAGTAGTTTTCGTTTCGGAAAAATCCAGTTATATTTACACGAGTTAAAACCTTTGAATTAAATTCAAATTCCCAAATCAATACTTTTAAAATGGTTTAACCCATATATAACTTGTACAGCATCTTTAATCCCTAGTTTCAAATCACAGAATTCAATTTCAAACTTGAATTCAAATTTAAGTCAAATTATTTAAATTTTCAAAACTCGATTAAGTTATTCGAAATAACTTTTATCTTTGAAATTCCATTTCAAAAGCTTTTCACTTTATGCCCGAATTTCCAATTTCAAAATCAATTGAAATTAAAATTTCAATTTAAAAACATCAAATTTAAATTATCTGTGACTTAACCGATTTCCACGTGAAATCCATATTTGTGTGTGTATGGTGTAGTCCAGGGGTTTTACACAATAGTGCACAACATCAATCATCACAGATATATCGATAAGCGGTAAAATCGATAACGCTTATCTTCATTCACAGATTCATAGATAAAATAAATTTATCAGTCATAAAGATTCACAATTATAATTCGATGTGGGTTTCGGATATCCAACCGGAATCCGACTCCCTGTCGCATCGAAATTCAAATGTCATTCTATGGGTCAAGGGTTTCATATTCACATAGTAATATATCACAGAAATAGAAATCACAGCTAAGTAAATTACAAATCACAGCATAAATCAGGGTGTATCACAAAGCATCAAATATCAGGGATATCAAACAATTCAACATTCAATACAATTCAAATATCCAAAAGTAGGACCAATTAAATTATCTAATTTATTCAAATTAAATTAATTACTTATGAATTTCTAAACCCGGTTAATTAACATTCATTAATTACAAATCATTTTAATTAATTATTCTTTAATCATTTAATTAATCAATTTTAATTATTTAATTACTTTTAATTAAGTAATTATCTTCACGTAATTAATTACCTTTAATTACTTATATTAATTTATCTTAATTAATTAATCAACCTTTAATAAATCACATAAATTAATTAATTATTAATTAATTATCATTCCTTAACCACCTTCATTTATTAACCTTCAATTAATTAATCATCCTCAAATTAATTACCATAATTAATTTACCTTTTAACTAATTACATCATTTCATTACATTTGAAACACCCAAGAATTTAGTTACAAAATTAAACCAACATATTATTACATACTCAAAACAATATTTAAACATTTCCTTTAAAATTTAATCTTCAAAATTTGTCAAAAACTTGTTAACACTTTGCTTTGAAACTTGTCTATATATTTTGTTATTAAAACTTTATTTTTTCCAAAACCTGGTTACAAAAGTTCTACACGTTATTAAAACTTGAGAACAAAACGACTACTCGAGCAAACACTCCAGATTCCCGAGCCAGATTCAAAAATACCCGAGCAAACTAACTAAAACTCCGAGCAACTTCACGTCGCCTCTTAACTTCGAGTCACTCACGAGTCTTCCCCGAGCTACAACCCTTTTTCCCCGAGCGTCACCCTAGTGCTTTCTTCTTCTTCTACTGACCCTATCTTCTTCTCCCCTTTCCCTTTTTATTTATAAGCTGCAGATAAACCCACATACTCGCGCACGCACCTAGGTAACCCGAAGCATCTCTCCATCCTACTCGAGCATCGCTCGAGTCGAACCAACCATGTCCTCACTGACACGCTCACGCCACCGTGCACGTGCACGATGGTTCGCCGATCCTCCGACATCTCGCACCATCGCCAACAACCCACAAATTCCCTCGATAATCGAAACACAAGCCCAGATCAACACGAATCGACCCAAAACAAAATCGACCCATCTGTTCGAGCCAGCTATAACGAACACTTCACACCAAAACGCCTCGTCCCCCAAATGTCGACCCTGCGGCGACGTAGCTCCGCCTGCATCTTGGCCAGACCTTGTTCGAGCATTTCCCAAACTCGCGAGGCACTCGATCATGCAACGGTGACGAAAACGAAGATATGCCGAGCATCGAAAATCATATGAACTTAACCCTACTCTCGATCCAAACCCAAAATCTATGCATTCGAAAAAAATTCTAACATTTTTCTGGTGATCACATCAACACTCTAGCTTCATGTCAAATTTCATCAACAATAATTGATTGAATCATCTGTTATTCATATAAAAGTATTTTCGGTTCACTAACAAACTGCTCTGTGAATAGTTAATTAAAAATTATGATTTTTGTCTTAAAAATCATAGCTTTGTATGTTGTTTTAACATATAAATTCAAATTTACAAATCAAGTTATTCGAATTTTGATCCTTACTTTACTTTTACTGGTAACTTGAATAAACAGTATTTATAAAATACTGTCAAACTCCAATCAAGGTTGCAGGCCTTTGATTTAAGGTAAACAACTTGAATTAGCAACAGTACCTAAGTTTAAAACATTTATATGAAGAAGTGTTTACAAATTTCTTTGCTTTACTTTGTTCAGATACTCAAAATTTCTGAAGAACAACTACATATGCTACCAGAGCAACAGAAAGTACTAAGGGCTACTTATTTAAGCAGATATCAAAGCACATACCATTTGCAAACTAAAGATACAAGTTTAACTTGAAAATAGAAAGTTTACTCACATGTAAATAAGAAGAGTTGCTCACCGGTTTATACTTAGAACAGAGAAGATGGACAGAGAACTGAAATTGTTGAAACTGGAAATAGATTTAGTTGCCTAAACTTGCATGCTTGAATTTGCTAGGTTCTTTTTAACTGCTTCAGGTTTGAATCCTTGGTTTTATTTTATTTTATTTTTTTCTTTCCTGGCTTTCATTTTTGCTGAGTTTTTGATGGATGAAGTGAAGAGGTTGATATGCAGAAAGAAGATTACAGGGTGTTATCATGGGTTATGTACTGAAAACCCTTTGTTTATACCTTAGCCAGAGATCTTTTCCTTGTTTTGGCCGGCATAAATCTTGCTTTGCCATGCTAGAGATGCAAACATTAAATGCATATGTACCCTATGCCAGAGATTTTCATGTTTTTTGGAGGCTGATGAACACATTTTGTATGATTTCGAATTGACCAAATACTTTGAGCTGTGAAAGCATTTAATGCTAAGTACTTTATGTCTATACTTAACCTCTTTGAACAAAGATATTTCATCTTTCTTTTGCCTAGCATATCTATCCTACAGGTAACATACATTATATTTTTTTTACTTGCCTATAGATATATATTTTGTTTCTTTCTTTAGCTAGTGTTCATGAAAGCATATTTTTGTTTGCTGTTTTACTCGGCTGAGATAATAATGTTGTTATGTATAATATCAAAGACATTTTTATTTCTATTTATAGTTTGATTTTCAAATATTACATTTATACCATATATTTTTCTTTTATATCTTACACTTACATTTTTATATTGAAAGGATAAAATTTTATACTTCTTATAACTTCATAAAGAAGAACGGATTAAAAATACAATCTATACCTTTAATAAATAATTATACATATTTTATTTTATCTTTCCCAAGTATAACCTTTTAAAGAAAATGCATTTTGAATTTCCAAATCAAAAACTTATTTATATCCAATTTAATTTGAAAATATTCAATTCGAGTTCCAAATCCAAAAATTCAAATAAATCCACAATTTAACCCAAAATTTTAATCTAATTACAAATTAAATTCGTCTTTAAAACTTGGATCGTTACAGAATGAAAAGTAGGGGAGATGCAGCAAGGCTAAGTGGGTAGCACCCAATTAGAGTATGTTTATCACCTTTCTAGATACCCTCGGATATTATTTTATTACACACTACATGGAAGGAGCTCAAAAGAGGGTGGGAACACCCAGGGTGATAACATATTCGGTCTATCCAGGTTAGGGATAGTCCGGTCTTGTGTGGCAGGGGATCCCGGCATGGTCCTCGGTACATTGTTTCTAGACATGTACTTTGACAGGTGATACCCCAGTACCTAGTCATTCATATGGAATCCATTCTCCAATACGTGCCTTTACAGTTTTGATTATGCCCAACTATGCTAAAACATGAGATGCAAGCATTTCAACTATTTGAATAAGTATTTGTACTTAGACAATATTATAATATCAGATGATTTTGATATGAAATGTTTTGGTTATCGTAAGGTAAAAACCCGCCGTGTTTATGTGTGGCGTGGTCTTACGAGATACCTTTGATTTTCAAAGGATTTTGAAAACTTCACTAATTCAAATTTCTTGTGTTTTCTCACGCTGGTTTTCCAGACTGACTCGGGTGTTATTTTATTATATGATCGGGTCAGACCGAGTGTTACAGATGCAGGATGAAATGCTATGGAGCTCAGGAGACGGGCTGGATGGCGAAAACGTACTACACGTATCTGGATTATATTATGCTGTGTATTGTAGGCTGTATATTTAGCTTTTGTGAGGACAAGTTATTATAATTGTCCGGTGTTGTGTTATTGATGCATTGTACTCTAATGATGTAATGTATAATAACCAGTTATAGATCTTTTTTTATAAAGACCAGTTGTTATCTATTATATATTGTTCCGCTGCGATTATGAGATTCTGTGTTGTTATTTATATTTTCTTCTTCTACCTCTTTCTTTTTCCCTAACGATCTGGTATTTCCGGCATTCGATTGTTCGGCATGAAATACAGTGGATGTATTGATGTCGATTTTCGGAGGTCGAAAATCTCGATCGTGACATTTGGTATCAGAGCTGAAGGTTAAGCAAGAACCTTGGCTCTGGTGAGGATTACTCATTCGAGATAGGGTCAGTAACACCCTAGAATGAGTTTGAGCGTATTAATAGATATGAGCGTGTATTTGTTAGTGAATATAAAATTGTTTTATATTTTGTTGATTGGTTTGTTGAGTGGCTTATGGACTCTGGTCAATACGAGTAATTAACGTTATTGATAGGAATCTCTAAACATTTGAACTGAGCAAATTCGACATAGTATTGTTCTGAAATGGGGTAAATGAAATAATTATACCCAAAATTATTTTTATATATAAAAAAATAATTTTTCAGAAAATTATTATAGTTATATATGGTTTGCTTGGTTGCTAGGAAATGATAATATTAAACCATTATCATTTGTTGTTATGGTGATTAAATAAAAAATTGATATTATAGTCAAAAATTAAGAAGTAATTCCATGTAACAAAATGTGATTTTGAAAATGTGGTTTTATAAATGTGATTATAATTTGAAATGAAAAGAAATTCCGGAGTATATTTAAATATGGATTTAAAAGGATTTAAAAGTTGGAAATTTGGAAATTTAAATCCCGTTGGTTTTGAAAATGTTTTCAAAGTTGGGAAATAATAGTGATATTATCTGGAAATATTTTTGAACTGGAAATGGAATCTATTGGGATTTGGAATAAAAATATTTAAAATGATTTTAAAAATAAATAAAAGCACTGAACTCACTTCGGTCGTTGGAAAATAATTTCAATGATGATCGCGACATCATCGGTGTTCATTTTTGAGTTTCCAAGGGAGGAATTGCTACCTGAAATGTTTGAATTGGAGTTTGTTTGCAAAACTGGTTTGGTTTTGAAATGCAAAGAAATAGTTTGATATACCAAATGATTTTGGATATAATTGATTTCAAAAATGATTTTGAAATACTTAAGTAATTGTTTAAACTCTGGGAGTTTATTTAAAAATGTTTATGGAATATAAATAAGTTTAAAACTTATAAGAATTTGAAATTTGTTTGGAATGAAATTTAACTTAAGAAGAGTTAAATAAAAGTAAGTGTGATAATGAAATAAATTAGTAAAGTAAACCAATTAAATGAAGTGAATTGGTGAATAGAATATTAGTAAGTTTGATAACTTAATAAATTTTGAAAATTTGATTTTGTGGAGTGAAATTTAACTCGAATTAAGTTTAATAAAGAGAATTTTGGAAATTTAGCCTAAGCAGGCTAAACGGAATAATTATTGAAAATAGAAATTATTAAGATTGAAAATAAATTTGTGGATGAACTAATTAATTTAATTAGTAAGTAAATGGAATTGCAATTGAATATTGGAATTTAATTTGAATAGAAGTGGAAATAAATATAAGGAGCTGTATAAAATATTTATAGTAGACTTGAGAAATTGATGGTGAAATTCTTAAGTAAAAGTTGGTTTTGGGAAATATACTGAGTAAGTACTTGAATGAAGATTAAATAAAAGTTGTATGAAAGGATGATTGTGAATAAGTGAATGGAAGTTAAAATAAATGTGAATAAAAAGAATTGGATATAGCAAATAATCAATTGGAAATTAATACGTAAGTGTACGTATATTATTTTATTCGCACAGCGATTCGATCCAGATTCGAGCACATAATTTCGAGATAGTTATATCGATCCGAGTGAGGATTTTTCACTCGATTTAGGACGGCGAACCCTGGATATGGATTTTTGATTGATTCTGAAATTCTCTATCATGGTATACAGCTATGCAAGGAGAATGACAGTTTCTAATCAAGGAACCAGATCTAAGTCCGCACTAGAGAGTCGTGTGAACGATACTAGTTCGGAAGTGAAATTGTATGATCGAGTGAGCGATTAGATTTGATTTTTTACATACGGATGGTATATGTACATCGTACGGGTTTTGGTAAAATGAATATTGGAAATTTGAGAATGCTGAATAAAAAGATTTTGAACTGTATGATTGGATACTATTGGTAAGTAGGGTGCAGGTAATTAAAAGAAAAAGCAAATTAATGTCTTTGATTCCAGAAGTAAAATTTAAATAGCCCGACAAAAAGATATGTGTTTAAATTGTGTATGAAATTGATGGTTTTCTGATTGAGCCACTTGGCTTTTGTTTTCTTTTGATGGTTTGGGCCTGTAGTGGCATTTTTTGTAGTTTTTAAGATCTAGCCGCGCAAAGGAGACGTTGGCGAAAATTTTCGAAAATTTAAGAAGTTAGAAAAATTTTGAAGAAAATTTTGATAATTCAAAATTTGGTTTTAAATTATAATTTGAATGATTGAGGGGATAATATTAGTTGTAAATATGGATGAATTTGGAAAACTAGAAAGACTGATAATGTGGTTTCAATAAATGGATTCGGGAAGTTGTTCAAACTGTGTGGTTTTGGGAAAAATAGTAATGGGTTTGGGCCATTCTTCGTACCTTGGAAATTTCGAGGACGAAAATATTTTAAGGGGGAAGGAATGTAACGACCCGAAATTTTGGTTTTTTAATTGATTTTAAATATTTAAAGGTTAATTTTTAACTTGAATTTCAAATATAACTATTTATTGGATGATCTAAATTTTGAATTTAATAATTGAAATTGGGTAAAATATGAAATGTTGAGTTTTAAGCTTGACAAAAATAATTTAAAGGCTTATAAAATTTATATTGATAATAAAAGAGGTAATAAAATTTTTAAAATTGAATTTAAAAGTGGTTTGTTCAGTTTTAAAAATATATCGTTTGAATTGCCATTTAAAAATAGCCTCCCGAGGCACAGTCTCGGATTTCAACGAAACTAGTTCCATTGGATCCGTAATAGTGTATTTTTATCAGATTTCAAATTTTGTAATGTTTGGAGTTATCGTTTGGTTGTATGGGATATAAACACGCTGAAATTTATATTGAAAATTCTATATAATAATTGGGTCCAAAAAGCTATCTTCTCCATACGATCGAATTAGGAATCGAAACCTTTCCATTGCATTTGGAATAGGGGTATAACATTATAAACGCCTAGCGGCATGCCTCGATAGGAGGTTGAGATTTTAAATTGCGAAATCGAGATGATTTAATTTTAAATAAATAATTATTTAAATGTATTGACCGTATTTCTTATCAACTTTTCTTTCCTTCACTTCAATCACTGTACCAAGCTGATTCAAACACGTTTCCCTCTTTTTATCTCGTCCTTATCCATTTTTTTTCATCTAGTAGGCTGTAATTCGAAAATAAAGAAAAAAAATGGCAACTTTAAAATTTGATTACTCACAAAATACTTCATAAAAAAATTCGAAACAAATTTGTAAATTCGAGTTTTGTGCAAGCTTCGATCTGCTATATTTTTTGAATGGTGCGGCAATGTTTTTCGCATGATGGGTTGTGGCCGTGAGAGCTAGGGTTGGGTATAATGGCGAATTCGTGGATCGAGTGTCGAATCTATGCTTGGATTTGGATTGAAGGTTACATGGGGCATCTAGTCGCCGTTTTTGGGGAGGTGCGGCTGTTTGATGGCGATCGCGTGGTGGCAAGAGAGGCACGATTGGATGTCAAGTCGCGCGCATGGGTGTGAGGTCGAGCGTGGGATTTTGGACATAGGAAGGTGCGGTTTTCGATGGGAGGATGGTTGGCGAGGTCGGATTTTGATTTCGTCGAAAGGGAAGGAGTATCAGTGAAAATCATGCACGCGGCCATGCGTTTTGTTTCGTGCACAGGGTATCAACGTGGGAGAAAGAAAAAGAGGAAGAAGAGTAGAAGCAGTCGGGTTGTTTCGTTTGTGGGCTTGGGCCAGTAAAAAAAGGGAGAGGATTGAAAGGGCCGAGCATGGTGTGGGCTGGTAATAGCATTTGAATGAATTTAATTATACAAATTGTTTTATAAAAATTGTAGAATCTTTTAAATTGTGTAACGATTCCATATGATGTCAGAATCGAACGAGACAAGTTGCATGTCGATCGTGTCTGCGAGGTCTAGAATATGGAATCAGTTTGGTAGAGATTAGAGCTTGTAAAATTTTCATACAAATTTAAAACACGTTCGGATTCAATCGGAACAGGAACGCGGAAAGCAATAGGAAATAAAAGCGAGTTAATCTCACTCAAATTGGGAATACTGCAACTAATTTTAAATAGTTAAAATTAATTATTTGTTAATTGTTGAATTTGATAATTATTATCAGTTGGATGTGATATTATATATATAATAGTGTGTGTATATATATATATATTTGAGTGATTGAAATTCCCGCATATATATATATAACGGATGAGACCCTATACGCCCCGCATAATAGCGGATGACCATATATACCGCGATATCCCCCTCGAAGTGGGATTGGTATTTTTTATATTGTATTAACATCTGTGGATGCAGGGAAAACAGGTTGGAGGGATCCAACTGGATTCCTCAAAAATGTTGATTTTAATTTTTGTATAGTGATATATGATTTATTTGAATAATTTGTGATAGATTATAGTGGAATCTAAATTTATTGGATGCTATGGTATTACTGGCCTAGATTTTGATATTTTAAAATATCATAAATATGTATATTGAGTTTGAAAAGAAATTTAAAAGGGATTTTGGAAGTGATCTATTTATATTGAAATTTGGATTAATTAAAAGAAATGAATTTGGATAAATAAATAGTTTGATTTTTTTCTTAAAAATTGTACTTGATAATTTCGGAATATGGAAAATAGAGATTTTTGGAATATTTGAATAAAAGTATTTAAATAATAGAACTTAAGCGATTTTGGTTAAGTATAAAAGGATTTATTTTTAAAATCGAGATTTAAAATAGTTTGGTAAAACAAAAAGGAAATTGGAAAACAAAAATATGAAATTGGTGTTCCAGATTTAAATAAGATTTTAAATCATAAAAAGGAAGTGAGATCTGAAATTAGTGGGCTTTGGAATATATTTGGGTTATTTAAGAAATTAATTTAAAAATGGAATTTAATTTAGAGAATCGATTTAAAATCGATTAAGTGTTAGGAAATATTGATAAACGGGAAATGAGACTATGGAATTTATAAACGAAGTTTATAAATAAAGTGAAGTAATTATTAGTGGATAAATTGAAATTTTAAATTCATGGTAAGGATTTATAAGAAGATGGGTAAATCGGTTTAAAAATAAATGGTAGATTTATTTTTAGAGATGTAGAAAGGGAATTTACGGAATTGGGACGTAATTGAATTGGGAATAAATCGAGAAAGGTTTAAGAAAATGTTAGGCTAGTTATATTGAAATTGGAAAATATATTTTATCGAGGAATTGAAGTTTGTTTTTAAAAATGAAGGAATTGTAATTTTAAGTTGGGTAATTTTTAAAATGTGTAAAAGGATAATTCAAAAAAATTATTATTTAGTTGTTTTAAAATTATTTAAAGTATATTTAAGCATTAATTAAGTAGTTTTGTAAATAGTTGATGTTAAGTTAATTATTATTTAGGTATTATTCGGTATTATTATTTTAAGAGAAAGATTATTCCATATTAATATTATTTTATAATAACCATTATTTTAAAGAGAAATTGCCTAAAATTTACTTGGAAAATTATTATAGAAATTTTATAAGTATTATTTTGAAATTTTTTAAATAAAGTTTTCGGGAAGTAATGGTATACTCGCATGGCGAAATCGGAGGCAGTGAGTGCCTGTAGTTAAGTCTTGGATTTCTCTGGGATAGAGACGTAACCATTGTGTTGTGAATCCATGGTTTGATACCGCAGTGGTACTTTCTATATTATTTTTAAAAAGGTTTTCAAATATTCTTTTTGAAAAAGGGATAGTTAGTGAATTTACTAAATTCGATAAGTTAAGTACATATATTTTGGATAAAGAATTTTAATTTATGAAATTTAATTAAAAAGAGATTTGGAGTTTTTCAATGGAAAATGAATCTGTGATTGTATGATTGTTTATTTGATAGTTAAATAACCGACTATCAAATCTGGACCCAAAATATAACTTTGGAAATATATAGGAGAAATACAGAAATTATATGATACAGTTACCGTTCGAGGTGCTATACTGTACGTGTAGTCTCGTTTTGTTTCTTCTAGGACGATGATAAGGAACTCCATCCACTAACGGTTAGAAGGTGATCTCCGATCTTATTTTCATCTGTTTATTTCCTAGAGAACCAGGGTTGAGTTTACCGGAAATATCGAACGTCGTTTCGAAGAGACCGGGATCGAATTTGCTATTCGAAAACCACTTTGATCCAATGAGTACGTTTTCGATGTGAAAACAAGAGTATGGAGTCGAAGATGGAGCAGTGAAATGCGAGGGCTAATCGCTACTAATCCTGAGGATTATTCCCAAACGGATGTAGTAGGAATAGTGCCTCCGGTTCTGTTCTGACCTAGAACGGACCTGTATGGATGAATGCTATCAGTACATTGTCATTGGAGGACAATGAGCATTCTAAGTGAATATTCCTTTAAAAAGGTAATCGTAGCCTCTAGCCTCATCAACCGGGAATGAGTGAGAAGCAGGGGAGATGCAGCAAGGCTAAGTGGGTGGCACCCAATTAGGGTATGTTTATCACCTATCTAGATGCCCTCGTATATTATTTTATTACTACGATACATGGAAGGAGCTCGAAAGAGGGTGGGAACATCCGGGGTGATAACATATTCGGTCTATCCAGGTTAGGGAAAGTCCGGTCTTGTGTGGTAGGGAATCCCGGCGTGGTCCTTGGTACATTGTTTCTAGACATGTACTATGACAGGTGATACCCCAGTACCTAGTCATTCGTATGGAATCCATTCTCCAATATGTGCCTTTACGGTTTTGACTGCCCAACTATGTTGAAACATGAGATGCAAGCATTTCAGCTATTTGAATAAGTATTTGTACTTAGACACTATTATAATATCATATGATTTTGATATCAAATGTTTTGGTTATCGTAAGGTAAAAACTCGTCGTGTTTATGTGTGGCGTGGTCTTACGAAATACCTTTGATTTTCAAAGGATTTTGAAAACTTTACTAATTCAAATTTAGTGTGTTTTCTCACGCTGTTTTTCCAGAATGACTCGGGTGTTATTTTATCATATGCTTGGGTCAAACTGAGTGTTACAGATACAGGATAGAATGCTATGGAGCTCAAGAGATGGGCTGGATGGCGAAGACGTATTACACATATCTGGATTATATTCCGCTGTGTATTGTAGGTTGTCTATTCAGTTTTTGTGAGGAGAAGTTATTATAACTCCGGTGTTGTGTTATTGATGTGTTGTACTCTGATGATGTAATGTATAATAACCAGTTATAGATCTTTTTGTATAAAGACCAGTTGTTATCTATTATATATTGTTCCGTTGCGATTGTGAGATTCTGTGTTGTTATTTCTATTTTCTTCTTCTACCTCTTTCTTCTTCCCTAACGATCGGGTATTTCTGGCATTCGATTGTTCGGCATGAAATACATTGGACGTATTGATGTCGATGTTCAAGGTCGAAAATCCCAGTCGTGACACATATGTTGTTCTGACTCTCTCCTCATTACAACACAGGTTAGGAAAGACGGCGCTAAAGGCGGAGGCGAGGAGAAAACCTGTGGCGGTTATCTATTTATTTACTCATGTAGTTTTCTAATGTACTTATTGAAAATAATGTTAAATTTTGAAATTGTTGTACTAGGGATATGTGACGGTTATTATTGGTTCTGTGTTATGGATTTTATGACATTTGGATTTTAAATAAAATAGGTATTGTTTCTGTTGTTATATTATATCCTTCCGATGTGAGTTCTGAATGTGTAGGTAAATAACTATGTATTGTTCTTTATACCAACTAACTGCCAGCTTTGGAATGGGTCTAAGTTTCAATGGGCCTTTTCTAGGTTGGAATTTAGGTCTATTTCAGGGTGGGTTGTTACATGAACTCTTCAGATTGATACATATAGAAGAATGCAATCATAAGTCTAATGATACCAAACTAATTTCACATTCTACTAAATTCACCAATGAGTTATCATAAACATGAAATGTGTATTTGATACACATGAAGTATGTCTATGGTAAGCTCATAGAATATAAAACAGAAGTAAGTAATGTAACATGCAAAAGAAAATAAAACAATTCAATTTGATCGAATATATGAGTACACTGGAAAGAGTTCCAAATGTATATAAAGTGAATAAATATTCAATCTCAAATGTCACTCCTCCCTATGATATATAATAATGTATTGATAAGGATTAATCGGACTTTGTTGAACAAGGAATGATTAATTATGAGTGAAGTTGAGTTAACTTCTTTCTGTAAGGTCGTGTACTTAAGAGTAATACATAAGGTTAAAACTAATTTAATCTAAAAGAATAGTTTACAAAACCATATGAGATAAAGGTTTATGAGAAACCCCAACATATCTTAGCTCAAGGAGTTGATAAGTTGTGCTAGTCGAAAGACTACACGTAATAATTATTCGTGGGGTATCTTGTGTGGACCACCCCAAAGGAGTTTGGGAGCGATCATCATTTAATGACAAATTTATGTTTTGAACATAAGTTTCTTAAACTTAGTCAAAATCAGTTATATATACAAGGCAATTCATAAAATTTTTATGGTACCTATTTCGTTGCATTGAGAAACAATTGTTGTTTCAATAAACACCAAGTTCGCGACGAAGGAATTTTTTTAGAAATTATTGGTAGTAAAATGGATTTGAATAAGATCCAAAAATAAAACTGATTACGAGGAATGAAAAGAAATTAACCAAGCCTAAATGAACTCAACACATTAGAATGTCTAATAAGTATTCTTGCACATTAAGGAGAAATTAAGAGTTCATTATCAATGTCGAGAATAGATATTCCTCGATTGTTAATTAAACCATTAAGAGTATTGACTCTGTCGCATGGTATGATGTGCAAATCCGAAATGGATTCCAAGAAAATTATCAAAATATGATCTTGATAGTTGTACCCGAAGGGATATGATCCATCCGCTACAAATGTGACTCTAAGAGAAAGACTAATGCGGCTGGAATATAGTAAGCAACATTGATAAGAATAACATCGTAAATTTTAGTTATAGAAATTAACTTAAAAGATTCATCATTCAACGTGCTCAAGTTAATTCCCATTTTACTCACAAAATTATCGCATGATATGACTTTTTATTTTGGTACATATTTGTTGAAATAGAAAATTCAAAAAATGATTTAGAATAGACTGTTTACACATAACAACCAACGTGTCTCGAAGTCAATAGGAGTGATATTGATTTTGTGGGTCTTTCGGATATGATCAAAGAATTGATATGAAAGTATCGTTTGATGAGCATAAGGGTTGAATAAATATTTTGATAGAAATATCAAATAGTTTGATTTTCAGTCACGATGCAGAGGAGGCGTGTATCTATAAGAATGAACATTAAAACGGTGCATAGATATTTTTGAACTATAAGTAAACAACATATTGTTGATTATTAACAATGTATATATGTTCAAATCATTTCTAGTTTAGTTGTTTAAATCCTTGATATAGGATTTGAAAAAACATATGTTATAATAAGTACAAAAGGATATTGGGAATGTCCTAGATGATATGCATAATCCATATTAAAATGTTTAATATGGAGCATGTAAGATGGATTCATTATGCATCGGCAATGGGATTTATCATACTTGTTGTATTGAGTTCAATATCATATTTAGCTAATGTATTTGATACATGAAGCAAATATCAAATCCGTAATAAGATCACTGAATGGTAGTTAAGAGTATTCTAGAGTATTTACGAAATACTAAAGAATTGTTTATAGAAATCAATGAACTCCTTATAAAGGAGTATTTAAACTCGAACTTCATAAATGATATTGAGTAAAATATTTCAATCTTAAATTCATGTTTCAACCTTAACTAAGGATCTTTGGAAATGTTCCATGTAACGACCCGACATTTTGAACCATTCGCATCCACACATGTCGGACTTGAATTGCTCAAAATATCAGATTGTTAATTTAAATTTGGCAAAACTCAGCATATACAGTAAATAAATAATCACAAAATCACAGACACAGAGTAATATAATAATAGTGCAGTGGAAACAAAAGAATAGTAGTTCATGAAGCTACTATATATATAACAGAGTTAAACAAGATACAACAGAAGTCTCGAATACAATAGTCAAATAGAAGAACACTCAGCCTGACCCGAGCGTAAAGCAAAACACAAAACACTCGAGTCAGGATTAACATTCTTATATCAATAAATCCAACTCAAGTGAAATAATAACTGAAAATACAAGTAACTCAAAAGATGTTTGGGATAACCATCCTCTAAGGATCCGTTAAACTATTTATATATAGTAATGTACGCTAAGTAGATAATGTCTATTAGTAATATAAAGTATCAAAATAGCGTTAAGGCATTACCATTTTCCCCCTTAACACATTTTATATAAGCGTCATAGTCTATACAGCACTGTAAACTCCACCGTAAACTAGTGGGCTAACAGGGAGTACTTCATAGGTATAACACAAAACAAATCGTAGTGGTCGCGCATAGGGATACGAGTATGACAAGGCACATGAGGCAATACCCAAGGTAGTGAAACTACCGTTTGCCTGATCCGGACTGGTGAGAACGCATCGCCGCAACGATCGCAACACCGCGAAACAACACTCCCAATTCAAGGGTGCACACCAATCAAAAACAAGTGATGAGTAGTTTACGAAGAAGTGTGTCCACTAGAGGTAGCTAACCTCACTGGCCCGGCACGGCTCCTGTTTAAGTCATTTCTAATTTGACACAAGTGTCAAGGTCATCCATTATCGTTCTCTTTCTTCAAATCCAGCAACGTCATCGTTCCAACCACTTCATTTTGGATCACACTCCGCGTATAATAGTTATTAAAGTGGTTTTCGGTTTAGACAGAGAGTATGTCCCAAACCGATCCCGGACTCTTTAATAACTACGTAATTATTACACCGATTGGTCATTTAATAAACTTTCAAAATAGTTTATATTTCAAAACCAAAATATCATTGCCATTTCAAAACCATATCAATACGATATCACTTCCATTTCAAAACCAAATACGATATCATTTCCATTTCAAATATATCCATTTCCAAAATCATATCATTTTCCAAAGTTATATCGCTTTCTAAATCGTAAGTCTTTTAAAATCAAAACACTTTGGAAATCAAAACCTTGAAATTCATAACACTTGAAATCATAGCTTGAAATCATAAGATTTTGGAATCCATAACACTTTCCTCTTAAACAGTTTAGATATTAAAATTAGTGTATATAATAAAATAGTTTATAAAATAAAGATAGCCTATATAAATAGTTATAAGTTAAAATAGTTTATAATAAAATAGTTTATATTAAAGTAGTTTATAAATAATATAAAATAGTTTTAAATATAATTTAAAATACTTATATATAATAAAGATAGTTTCCATAATTTCACAAATCGATTCAAACCAACTCGACTTCCAAAATTAAAAATTTAATCAAATCTCAAATCATCAATTTCAACTCGATTTAGCTTCTCAATAAACCATTTCAAATTATCGATTTTCAAATACATATTTGAACCATAAAATAATCCATTCAAATTTCAATATATATCAAAGTCAATATATTCAACATTTCAAAACTAAATTCGATAATTTTATATATATATATATATCAAATTCACTTTACTATTATTTAGTTTTGAAATATTTACTTAATAATTTCAATAACATCTAAATACATCTTCAGTTTACAAATTTAAATAACCAAAACATATCATTTAAATTTGTATAAGTTTGAAATATTCATTTAAGTCACTTTTAATCAAATTCAAGTTATAAAACATATCTTTAAAATTTCAGATTTAATAAATTCCAAATCAAACTTATTTTAGTATAATTTCAAATCAATTTCAAATTTATCTTCCCACCCTAAATCATTATAAACTCTATATCTAAAAATATAAATATTAAATAAATACTTAAACATGTTATATATTAACTTTATTAAATCAACTTTAATAAATCTTTAAAATCAATATTTATTAAAATCATATATTTCTTTTCAAAACCATAGAAATCATTTTCAAAGTATTTATATACATAGACCAACGGTGTCTGTATATAATTTTCTATCCTATGGTCAAGTGATATGGATATTTATCATTTCAATCCGCAATTTAAATATATACGGGTATATATCTTTTCAACCCGTAATCCCAAATTCAATATCAATGAAAATCGCTTGGGTTTATCATTTCAACCCATAACAATTTTCTCCTATTCTAAAGTCCGTTCGAGTATGTATCATTTCAACCCATAGTGATTTCTATACTAACAGGGAACTTGCAGAGTGATAACAGATATGATAATAATAATAAATAGGCATATATCATCAATATAAATAATAGATAATGGTGTCAGATGTCACAGTTGAACAGATATAGGTAATAGCATATATACAACAGTGTAAATAACTAACAGCAGTATATTTCAATTGTCGTTTCAATTGAAATCAAATTTAATAAATAAAAGAACAATAATCTTGAGTGATTGCTCACCTTTCGAGGCTAGAGGAATTTGACAAAGAAATGAGCTACGAATTCCAAAGAATCGCTAGATGGACACGAATTTGATGGCAAAGCTGATAGATAGGAGTTGACGAAATCAAATCAGAACTAGATCGATAACGGTAAATTGGTATAACTGTACTGATGTAAAACTATATATATAAAGTCATATTTTAACTTTCAAACATATATTAAGTTAAATACACATACATTTCAAAATCCATTGTTTTAAATTAACACTCAAATATTAAAGTCAAACATATATCTATAATGATAAATTTTGAATCAATACATTTAAACTTAACAGTTTAACATATATGTTTATATAACTTATGAAATCAACCAACAAACACAAATTTAAGACTGACATATATAGATATATAAACACTGTAAGTTATATTTAAAACTATATATATATATATATATATATATATATATAATACTCTTGACCCAATGCAGTACACTAAATTACTATAAAATAATATATATATGTGGTGCTCGAAGTTATATTTTAACTTAAACTATTATAAACACACTTAATTCCATATAAACTTATATAAAACCCATATGTACCGTAACTTTTTATGAAATGTATATATATATACTAATATACAACAACAATATATAAAGCCTTCAGAGAAAAATAAAATTTTCAATACAACCGATCTTATATCCATTATATAAAAACATATATACTAACTATAATATAATAATACATAAGCTAACTCCCATACAGGTCAAGCGAGCCCAGGTAAAACAAAATTAAAGTAACAGGCTCCACTATAATATACATTATACTATATGTATTTTCTTAAATAAATTGAAATTTGAAATAATCATGTCAATACATTAACATTTACATTGAAATGGGTTAACCAGATAATAGAAATACACATAACACCTTATAAACTAAATTAAACTCTTCCAAAACCTTGTATAAATATAACTTGAATTGAAAAAAATAGATTTTTAGGCAGATATGGACATAAATATATAAACTTAAAAATAACTGGTATGGCTGCTACTTCTAAACATATATGCAAATAACTAATATAACTAATATAATAAAGCAAAATACTTGTATAAAACTTTACATATAATATATAATGTAATATATACCTTAAAGAGACTGTACAGCTAAGCTACTATAAAGCAAACATACTCATTATACACATACGTATAATATATATATAAGCACTGATATATATTAGTTTGAAGTAAATAAATATATATATACACAACACTAGACAATATATATACCAGTAACATATACACAGTTTATATAATAGATGTATATATCTGTGTACCTTTATACAATGAGAGAAGCAAGGCCGAGAGTCAAGGTGCAAGGGTAGGCCGAGGCTGGAGGAAAGGCGATGACAGATCTCGGGTGGCGCTGAGGCATACATGCCTGGGGAGGTCGGGGAGAGGATGACATGCCGAAGGCTATGGTGGTTGCTGCCAGAGCTCGCGTGTGCTGCTGCCATGGGGTCACATGATGCAGGTAGATGATGCTTGGTTTGTTCGACTTATCTTGAGCAAGCCTGGTAGGGAAAAAGGGAGGTTGAAGGGGAAGTGGAGGCATGGTGAGGAGAGTGTGCGGCGGAAGAATTGATGGTGTACGAAGGAGGAATGGCCGAAGTTGAAGGCCGAGGTTTGTGGAGGCTTGCGCTGCTTAGTGGAAGACATGTTTTTTTTTCTCTTTTTCATGTACGGCAGGCAAAAAGAAAAATGGAAGGAGGAAAGGATGAGTGATGTGCTGTAGTGGGAAAGAGGAACAAGATCTGAAGCCAAAGAATGGAGGAAATAAAGTGATGACGGAGAATGAAACGAAGGGACATAACAAATATATTGGAACCGGTAATAATAAATTATTATGGGGAATAGAAAAGGCCAGCAACTAAGATAATTATAGTTGATGTCTGCTGGATATATACGGAGGAAAGGTGAATGGTCACAGAATAAAATTCAAATTGCCGAACCAATACAAAAATCGTTCTGTAGATTTTACCACATTCCGACTTCAAAACACAGAATTGAATATACCGTATAGATCATCGCGACGAGACGATCAAAACGGTATAAAGATATCAGTGGTACGATTATCCGATCAAAAGTCGATACGGACACTGATATACGTTGCTATTCCGTACGAAAAAATCCAAACAGAGCTAGAAACGTCTGAAATTTGTGAAACGAATTATGTAGTCTTATTCAGAGTGTTCTAAATAAATTTTCTCATATTGACATATTTAGGTTTCGGAACACTTTTAAATTCAACTGTTATTGACTGATTTAAATTAAAATAGAATTCCACAACAAAATAAACTTTCATATAATCTGATGAAAATTTACCAGTAGCTATGTTTAATTAGACGCATTCCAAATATTATATTTTTTTATTTCAAAATAATATTATTTAAAATTTCACAAAATTTGAATTAATTAAATAAATAAAACCACTAAAATTTACGGGTCGTTACACACTCCCTCACTCAAAACTTTTCGTCCCCGAAAAAGAAGGAGGTAGGAGAATAGAAACAACCAGAGAGAAAATAGATTGAAAAACAAGATAAAACAATTAATTTAAAACCATATAAATTTCAAATTAAACTAATTAATATCCAACATTTTGGTTAAATCCCTTTGAGTTCACTTAATTTAAATCAATCTATCTATTTCTAAATTCATTATCTTATTATCTAGTCATCCTAAATTAACAATTTCTAAATCATCAATTTGTATAATCATTTATTATACCCATATTTTATTCAACAAATTTAATTCTTTTATTACAAATTATTATTAAATTTGTTCAACTTAATATATCTTATCACATATATTTAAACCATATAAATTAATTTAACCCATATAAATTAATTTAAACCATATAAATTTCAATTTAAATTAATTTAAATTAATTTATACTCAATAATTAATTTTTAAATTTAAGGTATTTCTATAAGTTGATCTAATTTCAATTTATTAATTCCTTCAAAACAAATTTATTTGTCTCATCTATTATTCAATTAACTTATTATTCTATTTATCTCTATTAACATCTTTATAATAAAATTTAGGTGTATAACATTTATTATAACACTCAAATTTTTCCTTATAAAGTCATTTTATATTGTATATTATCCAATTACATTTTTTTTTAACTTTTGAATAATTTAGGTAAGTTGTATTACAATGAAATTGGGTATTATACAAGTAAAATTTTCCAATTTAACTATTCCAATTTAAATATTTATTTAAGAATTTAAGAGTTAAATTTCCGATTTCAATTCAAACCATTTAGATATAAGTATATATACTATATATCAAATCAAATCTATGATCATATACCAATATATATATATTATAAATCAAGTCATACTTCGAAAATCAAAATCAAATTAATTTTTCAAAACAAAAATGTAGCAAAGCTACAGAATGGTCTTTCCACTTTGAAACTCGAAAATGAATGTCGATGATGCTGCAGTCATCACCGAAATTATTTCCAGCGACAAAAGAGGAGAGTACTGATTTAGACTTTTAAAATTCTTTGGAAACGATTTATATTCGAAAATACTTTCAATAATTTATACCTTAAAATATAAAACCAAAGTTCGAAATCACCGGAAATTAAATTCTCGAATTCCTGATTTGAATTCATTTCAATTCCAAATCAATTTATAAACCATGTTTATAAATTCATTTAGAACCATAAATGATAATCAAATATTATCATTTCAAACAACTAATTTTAATTAACTTATTAAATTCTCGAAAATCATACTTATATATATATAACATAATCATACAATTTTTCATTTACCAGATTTGAAAATAATATTGTGTCAGTTTGCTCTGTTCAAGTGTTTTGGAAATCCTATCGATAACGTTGATCGGACGAATCGATCGAAAACCCAAATCAATATCAACAACTCAAACAACACAATATATAAAACAACTTAATATTAATACAAATACAAATACACTCCCTTACTCGATGATTCCAGAATGGATTTCAAAACAAGGATAGGGATTCAAATTAAGGGACCCAAATCAAAAGAATTCTGACTAGAAGATAGGCTTGAAAGGGAGATAAGATATTTGGATTTCGAACTAGGAAAATAGATAGACTTATATAAACCGTGGGCAACATTTAACCGGGTCAACCGTGACTTCAAAATAAGATCGAGGTAGAATTCTGGAGCAAATCAACATTCGATTGCCAGAGATAGAATTCGGGTATAGCAAGAGATTGCAGCATCGTAAACCGAGGATGTGGGAATCTTCGGCGAATCAATACCGATTGTAAAGGAGTTTCACCCCTTTACAAATCATTTAGAGATTGGCGAGACCGCCGATTTATTACAGAGATCATTCGAAGTGGAGTTATGGGATACTCCAGAATCAAGAAGACACGAATAGGGGAGACAAAGATAGATTCTGGAACCGAGAGGAACGTTCCAAAATCCAAAAGAAACCGAGTCAAAGAGGAAGAGATTCAAGCTCGACCGGAAGTGATTCTGTAAATAAATTTACCACATATGCTAAGTTTTGCCTAAAACCAGAGCTCTGATGCCACATGTAACGTCCCGCATGGAAGTGGGGTAACACCCACCGTAGCATACATTGGTACATGTGTTCTGCCTTTACGACCAGCCTCTCGACTGCACCAACCCCGCAGGGACATGTAGGAGTAAGAGTCATCCGCTCGATACCAAACCAAATGCGAGAACCCCCTATCATGCTGCACCCGCCAAGTTCATAGGCTGACACACATATCGGATTTGAATTGCTTAAAATATCAGATTGTTAATTTAAATTTGGCAAAACTCAGCATATACAGTAAATAAATAATCACAAAATTGTTTGCGCCAAAAATGGTCACAAACCCCAGGTATTGTGAAAGCACCCGTGTATGAATACAAATCAGCAATATTCAGACACAAATCTCAGATCTAAGCTAGCAATAAACAGCAATCCAAAAATAAATCACAAGAACACGAGATTTATAGTGGTTCGGCTATCTCCGGCCTACGTCCACTTCAATGATTTTTATCTTTTATTGATGTTCTTTGTTGATTACAGATGATTACAGCAGTTACAATGAATGAATTCGAGTATAACAGCAATGGAGAAAAGTAGAATTGAATCCGGCAGAGTCTGGACGTTGAATGGCCAAAAGATCCCCCTTTCTGCAGGCTTCAGGGGGCTATTTATAGGCATAGGAGGCTGAGATTGCGCTCAAACTTCGGGAGACTTCTTCTGGCACGTGAGGGGGCCCACGCGACCGACCCCACCAAGTTTCGACTTGATCTGCGATCGATATGAAGCAATTTCGTATCCACCAAGAAATGATCCAATCGAGCTGAAACTTGGTAGGATTGTTCTTTACCTTGTACGCAAGCTGCTGTGAAAATTTCATTGCATTTGGATCAATGGTTCATGAGATATGATCGATACAAGATTGTATTCTCGTGTGTACTGCTCTGTTCGAATCCATGGATTCGTATCCATCATTCCGAATCGACCTGGACACGTGAGCGTGCAGTGACGTGGCACGAGGATCCTGGATTGCTCCACCTTTTGTGCCGCGTTGATCGATTCGTTCCGAAGCTTTCGCCACGTTTACATCGACATGTTCGCATCAATAACCGGGAATATCGATGACGTGGCTAGTTAGATCTGTGGAGATGTTCTAATTCATATCGATAGAGGTAGCCTCGTTCGCGTCAATCAATCCAACTCTTGTTTGTATCGACTAGAGTGGATGGATACGATCAAGCAGTTTTAGCTGTGGCTCGATGGATACGAAGTAGGTGGTAGGCGATCGATACGAAATGAGATCACGGGGTGGATTGATACGAAGTTGATGGATACGATCGTGTGGCCTTTTCAATGGATACGAACCCGATGGATTCGAATAGAACGAGGCGATGTCATACTGGTGGATTCGAACCTGATGGATTCGAATGGACCATCACCTTGACTCTATGATGGATACGAACAGCATATTTCTTTTAAATTGTATCGATCATATCTCCCCCATACGAACTCCGATTAACCTGAAATTTGAAACACTGGCTTTCATGGCTTTGCTTGTCATGTCTTGTCAATTGCAGCCCGTTCCGGACTCAGACAAAATTCATCGATATCCATGGTTATCCTGTAATGCATAGTTGATATTTATGGCTAGTTATTATCGATTTTCAGTCAGTTTTGGGTATCTCGGCTTTGCTAAAAGTTGGGATAACACTTTGCCCCCCAAAACATGCCTTTTGGTAAAAGGCGTGTTTTGATCAGTCTCAAGTCGAATGCAGTGAGTTCATGTTTTATTCAGAGCTTATAGCATTTTCAATCAAGTCTATGGCTGTTCGAAGCCGAATTGTTATCAATTTCTTCCAGTGGAAGTTAAGAATGAAATTCTACAGTCTCTCCATTTTATCGGTGGTCACTCCGGACCCTTGCCAAGCCCATTCCAGACTTAGCGATCGAATAGAAAGATCCTATTGCACTCCGGCGTTGCTTTCTATCCCTTGCACTCTGGCCCCAGTTAGGGCGTAAAGCGATGTCTTGGTCGTTCTGGACCGATCGTAGCCTCTCCGGGCTCATGCTGGATCCCATCCTATCACTCTCCAGTGAAGGGGAAACAACGTTAAGTGAGTCAATCTTGTCGCTCTCCGGCAAAGCAACCCACTTCTTGCACTCCGGACCCCGCCTCTCCGGGTAGGATCATAAAGCGATCATGTTTATATTGGTATTTAATACTCATCCTTTAACTCTCCGGTCAAAGGTTTATTTCAAGGAATTCAAGTTTATTTATTAAATTCAGGTCCTAGATGTTCAATCTCAAACACCAGGAAAAACTAAACATTGCCTCTCCGGGCAGATCGGTCTATCTCCATCTCAGAGCATGCCTAGGGATCTCTCTGGTTCCCGTACATGAGTAAGTGGAGTAGTCGTTTATTCTGAAAACAAATCTAACGAAATTATTTGACCGAAGTCCAAATCCTGAACTTGGCCCTTGCCATCTTAATCAGTTGATGACGAGTCGCGATCCCGATCCAGGATCGTTTCTGTTAGGTGGAGGTGGTAGTTGTTCAGGCCTTACCGCCGCTGCCCGTTCTCTGACATATTGTGACAATCTACCATTCCTGGCATGTTCTTCCACCTCATCTTTTAGGTGGCGGCATTCGTCGGTTGTATGCCCATCCAGCTCATGGAATAGGCAATATTTTCCGGTTCTACGCTCCCGCTCTATGGGATCTCTCCTGGGTGGTTTTCGATAGGGGAGTTGCCCCCGAGTTTCAGTGTAAATTCGTTCCAGGCTTGCAACCAAATCTGTGTATTGCCTGAATCTGGGCTCTCGGAATTTCTTCTGTTTATCAGGACCATCATGTGTGTCAACCTGCTTTCTCTTTCCTTTGTCCACCCTGGGTTGTTCCCTGGCGGTTCTTTCGCCTTGTACATCGTTTATTTCCTACCTCTTGGCTCGTGATTCTTCTAATCGAATGAATCTTTCAGCTTCATGGTAAAACTCTCCAAGATCTTGCGGTGGGTCTCTCCTTAAAGAGTCTTTGAATTCGGTGCCTTCTCCAACTCCTGCCACTGCCGCCATCAAAATCATCGATGGATCTGGGCGATCTACAGAAGCCACCATTGCATTAAATCGTAGAAGAAAATCTTTTATGGACTCTTCGGTCCTTTGTTTTATCGATGCCAAAGTCATCACACTCTTGGGTCGCGTCACGTGGACCCTAAACTGTCTCATGAAGCAATCTACAAGCTCGCCCCATTATCTGATTGATCCAGTTTCTAATTGCCTGAACCAAAGTGCAGCCAAATCTAACAAGTATAGAGAGAAGCACCGAGCCATCACTTCCTCGGATGCCCCCAACACTTCCATGTGCCTGATGTATCGAGTAATATACATCGTTGGGTCTGACTTCCCGTCATAAGGATCCAACATAGGCAGTTTGAACTTTGTAGGGTTCCTTGCATTCCTGATATTCGGGGTGAACGGACTCCGACTAACTTCCTCTAGTCCTCCATTGGACAATCCTCCTCTCATCAGTCATCCGACTAATCCAGCCATCTTTTCATCTCCATCCCGGGGTTGCTCTCTTGGTCTTGAAGGGTATTCTGGTACGTACTCTTCGTGTGGCCCGTTAGCATCAGCGTTGGCTCCAGCTTGTTGAGCTCCATCTGTAGGCCTTCCAGTATCAGATCCTGAGGGTCTGCCCCCAAGTCCTTGCTAATTGCCTTCTGGATCTGCATTCTGACCTTCATTGGGTTCCGCGACCCTAGCTCCTTGTTCCACGTTCATAGCTGTTGTAGCTGTCCAAGGTTCTGTATTCCTGCAGCTCTCATCTGTTTAAAGAAATTCTGCAGCATCTCTTGTTTGCTTTTCATCATTCTCTCATGCATTAGGTTGGTCATGGTCTCCATTTCGTCTCTAGTGATGTAGATCGAAGCTGGTTCTCCTCCAGCGCCAGAGGATGCCTCTTGACTTCCTCCTTGTTGGCTTCTCTCAGCTCTTTGTCTTGTTTGTCGAGTCATTGTCGAGTCAATCTGAATCCTTCAAGCTTTCAAATCTGAACTTCGAATCTGGTATAGCGGGTGTTAGTTCCTCTCAGTGAAGGCACCAAAGTGTTTGCGCCAAAAATGGTCACAAACCCCAGGTATTGTGAAAGCACCAGTGTATGAATACAAATTAGCAATATTCAGACACAAATCTTAGATCTAAGCTAGCAATAAACAGCAATCCAGAAATAAATCACAAGAACACGAGATTTACAGTGGTTCGGCTATTTGCAGCCTACGTCCACTTGAATGATTTTTATCTTTTATTGATGTTCTTTGCTGATTACAGATGATTACAGCAGTTACAATGAATGAATTCGAGTATAACAGCAATGGAGAAAAGTAGAATTGAATCCGGCAGAGTCTGGATGTTGAATGGCCAAAAGATCCCCCTTTCTACAGGCTTCAGGGGGCTATTTATAGGCGTAGGAGGCTGAGATTGCGCTCAAACTTCGGGAGACTTCTTCTGGCACGTGAGGGGGCCCACGCGACCAACCCCACCAAGTTTCGACTTGATCTGCGATCGATACGAAGCAATTTCGTATCCATCAAGAAATGATCCAATCGAGCTGAAACTTGGTAGGATTGTTCTTTACCTTGTACGCAAGCTGCTGTGAAAATTTCATTGCATTTGGATCAATGGTTCATGAGATATGATCGATACAAGATTGTATTCTCGTGTGTACTGCTCTGTTCGAATCCATGGATTCGTATCCATCATTCCGAATCGACCTGGACACGTGAGCGTGCAGTGACGTGGCGCGAGGATCCTGGATTGCTCCACCTTTTGTGCCGCGTTGATCGATTCGTTCCGAAGCTTTCACCACGTTTACATCGACATGTTCGCATCAATAACCGGGAATATCGATGACGTGGCTGGTTAGATCTGTGGAGATGTTCTAATTCATATCGATAGAGGTAGCCTCGTTCGCGTCCATCAATCCAACTCTTATTTGTATCGACTAGAGTGGATGGATACGATCAAGCAGTTTTAGCTGTGGCTCGATGGATACGAAGTAGGTGGTAGGCGATCGATACGAAATGAGAACACGGGGTGGATCGATACGAAGTTGATGGATACGATCGTGTGGCCTTTTCAATGGATACGAACCCGATGGATTCGAATAGAACGAGGCGATGTCATACTGGTGGATTCGAACCTGATGGATAAGAATGGACCATCACCTTGAATCTATGATGGATACGAACAACATATTTCTTTTAAATTGTATCGATCATATCTCCCCCATACGAACTCCGAATAACCTGAAATTTGAAACACTGGCTTCCATGGCTTTGCTTGTCATGTCTTGTCAATTGCAGCCCGTTCCGGACTTGGACAAAATTCATCGATATCCATGGTTATCTTGTAATGCATAGTTGATATTTATGGCTACTTACTATCGATTTTCAGTCAGTTTTGGGTATCTCAGCTTTGCTAAAAGTTAGGATAACAAAAATCACAGACACAGAGTAATATAACAATAGTGCAGTGGAAACAAAAGAATAGTAGTTCATGAAGCTACTATATATATAACAGAGTTAAACAAGATACAACAGAAGTCTCGACTACAATAGTCAAATACAAGAACAGAATACATCACTGGAATCAACTGAATATCTGAAAGCTGGATAGGTAGCTGGATCTCCAAGCGAAGCTCCAACTCCAAAGGTGAGCCTCGAATATTGGTACACCCAGTCTGACCCGAGCATAAAGCAAAACACAAAACACTCGAGTCAGGATTAACATTCTTATATCAATAAATCCAACTTAAGTGAAATAACAACTGAAGATACAAGTAACTCAAAGGATGTTTGGGATAACCATCCTCTAAGGATCCATTAAACTATTTATATATAGTAATGTACGCTAAGTAGATAATGCCTATCAGTAATATAAAGTATCAAAATAGCGTTAAGGCGTTACCATTTTCCCCCTTAACACATTTTATATAAGCGTCATTGTCTATACAGCACTGTAAACTCCACCGTAAACTAGTGGGCTATCAGGGAGTACTCCATAGGTATAACATGAAACAGAACGTAGTGGTCGCGCATAGGGATACGAGTATGACAAGGCACATGAGGCAATACCCAAGGTAGTGAAACTACCGTTTGCCTGAACCGGACTGGTGAGAACGCATCGCCGCAACGATCGCAACACCGCGAAACAACACTCCCAATTCAAGGGTGTGCACCAATCAAAAACAAGTAATGAGTAGTTTACGAAGAAGTGTGTCCGCTAGAGGTAGCTAACCTCACTGGCCCGGCACAGCTCCTGTTTAAGTCATTTCCAATTTGACACAAGTGTCAAGGTCATCCATTATCGTTCTCTTTCTTCAAATCCAGCAACGTCGTCATTCCAACCACTTCATTCTGCATCACACTCAGCGTATAAAAGTGATTAAAGTGGTTTTCAGTTTAGACAGAGAGTATGTCCCAAACCGATCTCGGACTCTTTAATAATTACATAATTATTACACCGATTGGTCATTTAATAAACTTTCAAAATAGTTTAAATTTCAAAACCAAAATATCATTGCCATTTCAACACCATATCAATACGATATCACTTCCATTTCAAAACCAAATACGATATCATTTCCATTTCAAATATATCCATTTCCAAAATCATATCACTTTCCAAAGTTATATCGCTTTCGAAATCGTAAGTCTTTTAAAATCAAAACACTTTGGAAATCAAAACCTTGAAATTCATAACACTTGAAATCATAGCTTGAAATCATAACATTTTGAAATCCATAACACTTTCCTCTTAAACAATTTAGATATTAAAATTAGTGTATATAATAAAATAGTTTATAAAATAAAGATAGCTTATATAAATAGTTATAAGTTAAAATAGTTTATAATAAAATAGTTTATATTAAAGTAGTTTATAAATAATATAAAATAGTTTTAAATATAATTTAAAATACTTATATATAATAAAGATAGTTTCCACAATTTCACAAATCGATTCAAACCAACTCGACTTCCAAAATTAAAAATTTAATCAAATCTCAAATCGTCAATTTCAACTCGATTTAGCTTCTCAATAAACCATTTCAAATTATCGATTTTCAAATACATATTTGAACCATAAAATAATCCATTCAAATTTCAATATATATCAAAGTCAATATATTCAACATTTCAAAACTAAATTCGATAATTTTATATATATATCAAATTCACTTTACTTTTATTTAGTTTTGAAATATTTACTTAATCATTTCAATAACATCTAAATACATCTTCAGTTTACAAATTTAAATAACCAAAACATACCATTTAAATTTGTATAAGTTTGAAATATTCATTTAAGTCACTTTTAATCAAATTCAAGTTATAAAACATATCTTTAAAATTTCAGATTTAATAAATTCCAAATCAAACTTATTTTAGTATAATTCTCAAATAAATTTAATTTCAAATCAATTTCAAATTTATCTTCCCACCCTAAATCATTATAAACTCTATATTTAAAAATATAGATATTAAATAAATACTTAAACATGTTATATATTAACTTTATTAAATCAACTTTAATAAATCTTTAAAATCAATATTTATTAAAATCATATATTTCTTTTCAAAACCATAGAAATCATTTTCAAAGTATTTATATATATAGACCAACGGTGTCTGTATATAATTTTCTATCCTATGGTCAAGTGATACGGATATTTATCATTTCAATCCGCAATTTAAATATATACGGGTATATATCTTTTCAACCCGTAATCCCAAATTCAATATCAATGAAAATCGCTTGGGTTTATCATTTCAACCCATAACGATTTTCTCCTATTCTAAAGTCTGTTCGAGTATGTATCATTTCAACCCATAGTGATTTCTATAATAACAGGGAACTTGCAGAGTGATAACAGATATGATAATAATAATAATAATAATAATAAACAGGCATATATCATCAATATAAATAACAGATAATGGTGTCAGATGTCACAGGTGAACAGATACAGGTAATAGCATATATACAACAGTGTAAATAACTAACAGCAGTATATTTCAATTGTCGTTTCAATTGAAATCAAATTTAATAAATAAAAGAATGTTAATCGTGAGTGATTGCTCACCTTTCGAGGCTAGAGGAATTTGACAAAGAAATAAGCTACGAATTCCAAAGCATCGCTAGATGGACACGAATTTGACGGCAAAGCTGATAGATAGGAGTTGACGAAATCAAATCAGAACTAGATCGATAATGGTAAATTGGTATAACTGTACTAATGTACAACTATATATATAAAGTCATATTTTAACTCTCAAACATATATTAAGTTAAATATACATACATTTCAAAATCCATTGTTTTAAATTAACAATTAAATATTAAAGTCAAACATATATCTATAATGATAAATTTTGAATCAATACATTTAAACTTAATAGTTTAACATATATGTTTATATAACTTATGAAATCCACCAACAACAAAAAATTTAAGACCGACATATATAGATATATAAACACTGTAAGTTATATTTAAAACAATATATATATAATACTCTTGACCCAATGCAGTACACTAAATTACTATAAAATAATATATATGTGGTGCTCGAAGTTATATTATAACTTAAACTATTATAAACACACTTAATTCCATATAAACTTATATAAAACCCATAGGCACCATAACTTTTTATGAAATGTATATATATACTAATACACAACAGCAATATATAAAGCCTTCAGAGAAAAATAAAATTTTCAATACAACCGATCTTATATCCATTATATAAAAACATATATACTAACTATAATATAATAATACATAAGATAACTCCTATACATGTCAAGCAAGCCCAGGTAAAACAAAATTAAAGTAACATGCTCCACTATAATATACATTATACTATATGTATTTTTTAAATAAATTGAAATTTGAAATAATCATGTCAATACATTAACATTTACATTGAAATGGGTTAACCAGATAATAGAAATACACATAACACCTTATAAACTAAATTAAACTCTTCTAAAACCTTGTATAAATATAACTTGAATTGAAAAAAATAGATTTTTAGGCAGATGTGGACGTAAATATATAAACTTAAAAATAACTGGTATGGCTGCTACTTCTAAACATATATGCAAATAACTAATATAACTAATATAATAAAGCAAAATACTTGTATAAAACTTTACATATAATATATAATGTAATATATACCTTAAAGAGACTATACAGCTAAGCTACTGTAAAGAAAACAAACTCATTATACACATACGTATATAATATATATATAAGCACTGATATATATTAGTTTGAAGTAAATAAATATATATATATACAACACCAGACAATATATATACCAGTAACATATACACGGTTTATATAACAGATTTATATATCTGTGTACCATTATACAATGAGAGAAGCAAGGCCGAGAGGCAAGGTGCAAGGGCAGGCCGAGGCTGGAGGAAAGGCGGTGACAGATCTCGGGTGGCGCTGAGGCTTACATGCCTGGGAGGTCGGGGAGAGGATGACATGTCGAAGGCTATGGTGGTTGCTTCCAGAGCTCGCGTGTGCTGCTGCCATGGGGTCACAGGACGCAGGTAGATGAAGCTCGGTTTTTTCGATTTATCTCGAGCAAGCCTGGTCAGGAAAAAGGGAGGTCGAAGGGGAAGTGGAGGCATGGTGAGGAGAGTGTGCGGTGGAGGAATTGATGGTGTACGAAGGAGGAATGGCCGAAGTTAAAAGCCGAGGTTGGTGGAGGCTTGCGCTACTTAGTGGACGACATGTTTTTTTTCTCTTTTTCATGTATGGCAGGCAATAAGAAAAATGGAAGGGGGAAAGGATGAGTGATGTGTTGTAGTGGGAAAGAGGAATAAGATCTGAAGCCAAAGAATGGAGGAAAGAAAGTGATGACGGAGAATGAAACGAAGGGACATAAAAAATATATTGGAACCAGTAATAATAAATTGTTACGGGGAATAGAAAAGGCCAGCAACTGAGATAATTATTGTTGATGTCTGCTGGGTTTATACGGAGGAAAGGTGAATGGTCATAGAATAAAATTCAAATTGCCGAACCGATACAAAAATCATTTTGTAGATTTCACCACATTCCGACTTCAAAACACAGAATTGAATATACTGTATAGATCAGCGCGACGAGATGATCAAAATGGTATAAAGATATCAGTGGTACGATTATCCGATCAAAAGTCGATACGGACACTGATATACGTTGCTTTTCCGTACGGAAAAATCCAAACGTAGCTAGAAACGTCCGAAATTTGTGAAACGAATTATGTAGTCTTATTCAGAGTGTTCTAAATAAATTTTCTCATGTTTACATATTTAGGTTTCGGAACACTTTTAAATTCAACTGTTATTGACTGATTTAAATTAAAATAGAATTCCACAACAAAATATACTTTCATATAATCTGATGAAAATTTACCAGTAGCTATGTTTAATTAGACGCATTCCAAATATTATATTTTTTTTATTTCAAAATATTATTATTTAAAATTTCACAAAATTTCAATTAATTAAATAAATAAAACCACTAAAATTTACGGGTCGTTACATTCCAAATGAAAGGTTATGGCTGATTCAACAAAAATGTTAAATACATCGCCTTGAATAGCGCCACAATAGAAGTAATGTATAAACATAAATGCACAAATTTATAACTGAACTAGGGGTGATTCCATGTATTAAGAATACTACATCATTGTTATGTGATAACAATGTAATGATAATAGCTCACTATAAGTCGAGAAACATACTCTGAATATGTTAGCACCAAAATTGGTCACTAACCTCGTTCAGAAAGATTGTGTAGAGATATAAGTGATGAAAGTAAATTAAACAGAGAAGACAATCCTAATTCAAATGCAGAAAGTAAGAACACCAAATTTATAGTGGTTCGGCGTAATTGCCTACGTCCACTTTGCTCAACTTTATTGATTTCCTTTATGGTTGATTACAAATACAATTCGTGAATCAAATGCTTGAATGAAGTTGTTTAAGTAGAGAAGATGAGTCTTGAAAATGGTAGAGTCTCCCCGTATTCTCTCTCCAAAAAAGGATCCATTTCACTGTGACCCTGCCCCTCTATTTATAGGCAAAGATGGGTTGGACTTCCCAAGCGGGCTTGTTAGCCGAACGTTCGAGCCCAGGTGCTGCGTGCCGAACCAGGTACGCCGAACGCTTCTGTGCCGAACGGTCCTTCCCATGCCGAACGGTCCTTCCCATGCCGAACGGTGCTCCTGATGTATGGGAAGTGTAGGGTGATTGCAGTGAAGCCGAGCGTATCTCCCTTTGAAGCTCTTGACCAACCAACGTAGGTAGTTCGAATGTTCTCGTTGCCGAGTTATCCTACCGCCGAGCTCCACTGACGCAGAGTACCGTGGGATGCCGAACACTAGTTGACGCCCAGCATAGGTTGTTGCCGAGTGCTCTCCTTGACGCCGAATACCCTTACGCCGAGTACCTTGTTATGCCGAGCAGTCTTGGCGCCGAGTACCTTGTTATGCCGAGCAGTCTTGACGCCGAGCGACCTTGATGCCGAGTACCCTGGTATGCCGAGCGACCTTGACGCCGAGTACTCTGGTATGCCGAGCGACCTTGATGCCGAGTACCCTGGTATGCCGAGCAGTCTTGATGCCGAGTACTCTGGTACGCCGAGCGACCTTGATGCCGAGTACCCTGGTATGCCGAGCAGTCTTGATGCCGAGTACTCTGGTACGCCGAGCGACCTTGATGCCGAGTACCCTGGTATGCCGAGTAGTCTCGATGCCGGACACTAATGGAGGCCGAGTACTATGCCGTGTACTCACGGATGTTAGTTGCTTCGCCGAACACTCCTTGATGCCCGACGCTCTCTGATGCCGAGCACTTATTGCCGAGTACTAGTTGCCTGGTCAATTCCCCAGGAAACACTTGCCCCCCAAAGTGTATCTCGTGGCCAAACGTGGTGCGCTTTGAATTGGGTACAATCTACCTCGGAGGTACCCTCTCGAGAATGCTAGCGAAGGGAGGTGCAAGACGAACAAGCTTGGGAAGCCGAACGACACGTTCCGAGCCGAACGTTCCTAGCGTGCCGAGCGTCATTCCACCTTGATGCCGAGCGCTCCGGCATTGATCGGTTCTACCGGGTATAGCCCCTTCGACTTCCACCATTCCCCTCTATAAAACCAGGTCCTTCTCTTCTTCTCTCCTTTTACTTCTCATTTCCACCGTTCTCGCAATTCTGTTCAATCGTCCGAATTTGAGACTTAACTACACCATCTTAATCTCTGATCTGCAAACTTAGGTATTTTTCTTCGTATATTCAAGCGAGATGTTCGAACGATGTCATGTGGAGGGTTTTTGTGTAGCTTGTCTGCATTGCCGAACGACATAGCATGGAGGTGTTAGGAGTATGACCACTTATCGTCTTAGTTTCCTCGTGTTGAATCGAGGTTAAAGGGAAGAAAAAGAAGGAAGGTGTTGGAGGGGGTAATGGCGCCGTTCACTGCTCCGGCGCATGTCGTCATGTGCCGGACGGAGTAAAGGTTAGTTGCCGAACGGTACCTTGGCCGGACAATGCCAGGCCGAACGCTCACTAACATGCCAAACTATAATTGAGCCGAAAGAACTAAAGCCGAACAATGCCCAAACGCCGAACGACTGATACGCCGAACATTGACATCAGACCGAACGTTGAATCCAGCCGGACAATCCTTAGGTCGAACCGTGACTTTAACCGGACAAAACAATCACCGAACATTCCCTAGGTCGAACAATGTCTTCTAGCCGAACAAATATAATTGCCGAACACTTGACATGCCGAACAATACAATGGCCGAACACTTGACATGCCGAACAATACAATTGCCGAACACTTGACACGCCGAACAATACAATTGCCGAACACTTGACACGCCGAACAATACAATTGCCGAACATTTGACATGCCGAATAATATAGTTGCCGAACACTTTACACGCCGAACAATACAATTGCCGAACACTTGACATGCCGAATAATATAGTTGCCGAACACTTTTTAAGCCGAGCCTAACACAGCCGAACACTATACTTAGGACGACGGACATTACTTAAATGCCGATCAGTATAAATGTTAAACTACACTTAGGCCGGTTACTTTAGAAATCATATGTCTTTTGAACCTGAAACTGTAATCACCTCAAGGCGGGCCTTTGAGACGGTCAGCGATGACGGTCTTCGAAGGCGATGATTCGAAGCCAATTATTATATCTTTTAAAACATTCTTATTGTCTGTACACAATTGCTTGCACTAGTTCACACACCACGTGGGGGGAAAACTCGTGTTGCTAATTCTAACGCTCAACGTTTTTCAAGTATAGCTTTCTCAAGCATTTAGCCAGGTTCATTATTTATTCGGGATGTCAGGAAAATCTAGTTCTGCCACCATATCTGACAGGCCTGGGCCGTCAGCAAAGCAAGGAGCCGCAGATGCTTCCAACCCGTCAATCTCTCCCGCTCATAATTTGGCGCCCGATGCTCTGGAGTCAACCATCTTACTAGACAATCCGGTCGATTCTCAAGCCTCGAAGATCAATGAGGCCGCTCTGCGACGGATATGTTCCATTCACGGAATTCCCTTTGCTGACGTGTTAGTTCCTTCGAGACACGACCGTCCTCATCTGCCCCCAGTCGGGTACACGGCCTGCAACAAGTTCATGTGCTGGATAGGCAGCGTGCCTCCGTTTAACCTATTTCTCCGGGATGTGCTGCAGTATATAGACATTGCTCCGTCGCAGCTGCACCCGAATGGTCATGCGTTCCTATATGGGACTTATTTACTCTTCATGGCTGTCTTCTCCAGACCTCCAACCCCCGGTGATATCCGATACATTTATATGTTCAAGAGACGGAAAGATAGCCCTTCCTTCATATTCCTCGAGCCATATCACAAGTGCCAGATCTTGACAGGGGCCTGTAGCAAATTCGCCCTGTACAAACAGGAATGGTTCTATGTGCGATGCCCGTCTGGTTTTGCTAGGAGATGGGTTGAAGGCAGTAAGTCTCTCTGCTGAACCGTTATTCGTACCTAATGGGAGTCATGTTTTTCCTAACTCTTCATTTCATCTTTTCAGGTATTAACCCGCATCCGGAAGGCCGAGGATATTCTGACGCTGTCGACGCGATTAGAGCTCTTCCGGCCGAGGATCGAGATATTCGAGCTATCATTTCAAATGAATCGCTGTCGGGGTTCGGCTTGCTAGCTCCTGATCGTCGGATCAGCCTTCCAGAAGGTGTTACAATTCCCAAACCTCTATCTGGTAAAGGGAAAAAACTTGCCGGCCCGTCGTCGCGTCGCGCTCTCGACACACACGAAGAAGGCGAGCGCAAAGAGGATGATGCACCCGAAACTCAGGGCGAGAACGTGGGTCCTGCTTGGAATCCGGCAATCGAAGTTCAGGATATTGAGACGTCATCCTCCCCTTCGAAGGGAAAGAAAAAGTTAAAATATACGGTTCAAAAAGAGAAAGTTGGTGACACCTCAAAATCTACGCCTATCCCTCCTGAGAAAGAGGCTTCTTCGCAGCATCTGGAGAGTTCTCTGAGGGGTCTCTCGAACCTCTCTATTCCCGAAGACATACTTAATTACGGGTTCGATGATCCTGAAGCTCTCAAATTCTCCTCGCCCGCTAGAGGCAATGTAGGAGTTCAACTCCCGGCTCACAGAGACAATACTCCGATTAGCAAAGATAAACGAACGGGTCCGTCGGGGGGAACACTTAGGACACACACGCACATGCGCATTCCATAACGTACTTCAAGTCTTTTTAATTCGTGAATTCTCCTTAATTCGTTGTTATCTTCCTTCTTTGCAGGTGATATGGGCCGCTCCCACGGACTTGATCGCCTTCAGGGGTCTTCAATATTTCATCACTCCGGACGGGATTCCGGTTCAGGCAGACGCCGGGACCGAGGTGATTATGAAGATAGGGACAATCGTCCGCGTGAGTCGTCTCATCGCAAGAAAGCACACTATCAATCTTCCCAGTCCCGTGATCTTCCTCCTGCAACTGAGCCGGATAAAGAGAAGTCTTTGCAGAAGGGTTATCAGTCTGATGCTGCTCGAGAACAACATTCCAGTTCATTGAGTACGAGGCAAGTTCGAGAGCCGCGTAAAAGAACGGAATTCTCTAAGCCTCCTCCTCCTGCTCCTGCCGTGGACCCAACTGTTGCGGAAAAGATGGTCAACCTCAAGGCCAAGTTTCCAAAAATTTGTTTTGACGGTTTGAAATTCCTCCCGGCCATCCATCACATTCCAGGGCATGTGAAGCAAAGTGCCATTGCCTGCAACAATGACGTCTATGTTCAACACGACACATTCGTGCACTTGGTGGAGAAGATATCAGAAGTATCTGTTGAGCGTCAACACGAGATCGACCGTCTGAATCTGGAGGCTGACAGCGATAAGAAAATCATCAAACTCCAAGACGAAGAACTCGCCTCTTATAAGTTAAATCTAGAAGCCGCTGAACAAGGTGCAAAAGATACTGCCGAGGCAGTTACTCGCTTAGAGGTGGCTCACAAAAAGGAGCTTGACGAAGCAGTTCAGCGTAACGGCGCCCTTGCCCTAGAAAAAGACTCTGTCCAAAAAGAAAGGGACGCGCTCGCTACTCAAGTCAAAGAGCTGAAAGAACAACTCTCCAAGGAGAAAGAAGACAAAATAGCCGCTCAGGAAGAATCACAGCGGTATTGTGATGAGATTGTTGCTACCCGGCTCCTAAAGGCAAAACTCGACGGCGAACTTGCCGGGGTCGAGAAAATGAAGGATGAGGCCCGTGAGGAGGGCAAAAGAATGGCTGTGGAGGAGCTTGATTCTCGCCTTGAGGCGACCGCAGAGACCGGCAGGGAAGAAGTCAAAAGTATGTTTGACCCGTTGATCGCCGAGTACGGAGCCCGCGTCCTTATGCACCGTGACCTAACATTCTTGGGCGACGGCTACCATGAATCCCTGGCTGAGGCATGGGAAACTCTGATAAAGATCAAGAAAGTCGAATCAGGCTCCGAAGAAATCGACGAGGATGCACTGGTGAAGGAGTTCCTGAGGGGGAATGAGCCATCGGATTTATCCGTAGCATTGGCTCTCTATGGCAAAGGCTCTTCCCTTCGAAAGAGAAGAATAACGAGGCCGGCCCGTCAGAGGCCGACGCTACTACTCCTCACATCGCCGCTCCTTATGCAGCTCAATCGGCTGGTCGGTCGACGCTTGATCCATTCGAGCAGCATGCCAGTTACGATCCCGAAGATCCCGGGCTCGGCGTTCATGTGCTGTCACCTATCCTGGAGGGTGAAACCCCGCGCGCCACCGACAGTCAACCTGATCCTGGTAGGAGATTCTTCTTTCTTTAGAAGTCGAAGTGATCCGTCATTTTTTAGCAGTGGTTATTCGTTCTAATGCCCACTTCTTATATTTTCTCACAGGTTGTTCTGACACTGAGCTAACTCCGAGGAGCGATGACGCCAAGGAGGAAGCGGGGAAAACAAGCGACGTTGCTCACGCAGGGGTAACTCCCGGCCCAGACGCTCAAGTGATCGGGGCGCTTGACGATGACAAACTTGATACCTCGTCTCCTGCCGAAGGAAGCGACGAAGTTAAAATCACTGGCGCCTCTGAACATACTTCAGAGATGAGCATGAAGGATCGTCTTGCCGACGAGGAGAAGAGAAAGGTCAAAGTCAAAGTTGAATCTGAAGTCCTGGAACTTACTGACCCGCGGAATAGACCTTTGAAAATCATTCTCCCGGGCAGGTCCAAACCATTAGATGTTCCGTCTCCTACTCCTGACTCCGTCTCTCTAGCAAGCAAAAAGTCCAAGAAGAAACGTGAGGGAGAGGAGTCGTCGGAAACACCAAAGGCAGACAAGAAGAAGAAGTCGAAGAAATGATCGATGCACTTGTTCAACAAGTTTTTGCTTAAGTTTGTAACAGTTTCTATCTTCCATAACTTGTAGTTTGTATAGGCCCGAATTTTGTAGGAGTGATCTTGTATCCCCATTTTGGACTTATCGAATAAAATTTTAGTTTCTTCTTGTTTGAATGATTCTCTTGTCTTTATTTGGTTTACTGACACTGTGCTCCGAGGACTTGGAGACTTGAGACTGTTAATGCTCTAGTCCGCGCTCTAGGGACTTAGAGTTCTCCGTTCCGCACTCTGGTGATCCGGAGATTGGAAACCGTTTATACTCTAGCCCGTGCTCTGGGGACTTAGAGTACTCCGCTCCGCATTTTGGGGATTCGGAGATTTGAAATCGTTTATACTCTAGTCCGCGCTCTGGGGACTTAGAGTGCTCCGCTCCGCACTCTGGGGATTCGGAGATTTGAAATCGTTTATACTCTAGTCCGCGCTCTGGGGACTTAGAGTACTCCGCTCCGCACTCTGGGGATTCGGAGATTTGAAATCGTTTATACTCTAGTCCGCGCTCTGGGGACTTAGAGTACTCCGCTCCGCACTCTGGGGATTCGGAGATTTGAAATCGTTTATACTCTAGTCCGCGCTCTGGGGACTTAGAGTACTCCGCTCCGCACTCTGGGGATTCGGAGATTTGAAATCGTTTATACTCTAGTCCGCGCTCTGGGGACTTAGAGTACTCCGCTCCGCACTCTGGTTCGGAGATTTGAAATCGTTTATACTCTAGTCCGCGCTCTGGGGACTTAGAGTACTCCGCTCCGCACTCTGGGGATTCGGAGATTTGAAATCGTTTATACTCTAGTCCGCGCTCTGGGGACTTAGAGTACTCCGCTCCGCACTCTGGGGATTCGAAGATTTGAAATCGTTTATACTCTAGTCCGCGCTCTGGGGACTTAGAGTACTCCGCTCCGCACTCTGGGGATTCGGAGATTTGAAATCGTTTATACTCTAGTCCGCGCTCTGGGGACTTAGAGTACTCCGCTCCGCACTCTGGGGATTCGGAGATTGGAAGTCGTTTGTATGAGTCTGTACGTCGCGCAGAATAATGTAATTTATCATCCAATTAAGAGATATAGAAACTTCATAGAAAATGTGGCTTCAAGCCTTTATTAATGAAAATCAACTAAATTGCTCGATTACAACTTCAAAAGGAAACTAAGTCATTATTGAATGGAAACATGCAGAAAACAATAGTGCCTATAACAAGAAAGGGAAACATGCTAAATGTAATAGTGCCGCAAATGTTCACTGTTCCATGCTCGGGGGAGTGTCGTGCCATCAACGGTCGCTAGCTTGAATGTTCCTTCTCCAAGCTTCCGTTCAATGGCGTATGGACCTTCCCAGCTGGGATTCATGTGTGATGGTACTGGGAAGACTCGTTTCAGAACGAGATCACCCACATCAAAGATTCTTGGGCGGACTCTGCCATCGTAGTAGCGCTTGACTCGATGTCTGTGCGCCGCCGCCCTTAACTCAGCTTCTTCACGCTTTTCGTCAATGCAGTCCAGTGATTCCAGCAAGAGGTTTTGGTTCGTCTTGGGGTCATAGTATGTCACTCGGTGCGATGGAACTTCAAGTTCCACGGGTATTACGGCTTCAGAGCCGTATGCCAAGGCGAACGGAGTGTGGCCGGTCGCGGACTTGTGGGTAGTTCTATATGCCCATAATGCTGTCGGGAGTTCATCTACCCACTTGCCTCCAACCTTCTCCAGACGCTTCTTTAGTATGGACTTGATTATTTTGTTAACGGCCTCGACTTGTCCGTTAGCTTTTGGGTGTGCAACGGCAGCGAACTTTTTCTCGATGCCATACTTTAAACAGAACTCTTTGAACTCTCTACTTTCGAATTGCGTTCCGTTGTCTGTAATGATGGTGCGTGGAAGGCCAAAGCGGCATATAATGTTTCGTACAACGAAGTTAATGACTTTCTTAGAGGTGATAGTGGCCAAAGGTTCTGCCTCAGCCCATTTTGTGAAATAGTCGACTGCAACTATCGCGTATTTCGCACCACCTTTGGATAGAGGCAAAGAGCCGATTATGTCGATTCCCCAGATCGCGAATGGCCAAGGACTGATCATTTGTGTGAGTTCCGTTGACGGAGCCCTCGGGATTTTTGCATATCTTTGACACTTGTCTCATTTTCTTGCGTAGTCCGCGGCATCCCGGTTTACGGTGGGCCAGTAATACCCATAGCGGAGGATCTTCTTTGCTAGCGTTTGCCCCCCAGTATGGTCGCCGCATTCCCCTTCGTGGACTTCCCTCAAGACTCGCTTTGTTTCATCATGAGCGATGCATCGTAACAATGGGACTGAGAATCCTTTCCGGTACATGGATCCATCCTGCATTACGTACCGCGCAGCCTTTCGAAGGACCTGTCGTCTTTCACTTCTTCTTTCTGGTAAAGCCCCGGTTGTCAGGTACAGTTTGAATGGGGTTATCCACGAGTCCTTCTCGATCTCTGTTTCCAACACAAGATCGATTTTCATCTCGTCCGCACTCGGGGCATGCAAGACTTCCACGGGATACAATCCCATTTGTTGAACATCGTCGGTACTTGCGAACTTAGCCAACAAGTCGGCTTCTTTGTTTTGTTCTCGCGGGATATGTGAAATGTCATAACGCTCAAAATTTGATAGTAGTTCCTGGACCTGAACGAGGTACGGAGCAAGCTTTCGCCCTTTTGCTTGGTAGTCTCCTCGTACTTGGTAAACCACTAACTGCGAGTCACAAAAGATTTCGACTGATTTGATTCCGAGTTCTTTGATAAGCTTCAAGCCAGCGATCAATGCTTCATATTCAGCTTCGTTGTTTGTAGCCGGAAAATCGAGCTTCAGGGCATAACAGATTGATCGGTTTTCCGGAGTTATGAGAACTACGCCTGCGCCGGAGCAACGGTCGTTTGATGCACCGTCAGTGTATAATTTCCACCGAATGGGGGGAATGATATCGTGATCGTCCGGTTTGATGGGTATGGTAAATTCAGCGATGAAGTCTGCTAACGCTTGCCCTCGGATGACCCTCCGTGGTAAGTACGCGATATCGAATTGGCTCAACTCGATGTTCCATTTTAGCAATCTTCCAGAAGTTTCCGGTCGTTGAAGTACCTGCCTCAGGGGTTGATCGGTATAAACGCCGATTGAATGCGCTTGAAAGTACGGGCGCAGCTTGCGTGATGCAATCACCAAGCAATAAGCCAATTTCTCAATTTTAGGGTAATTCTTCTCTGCCCCCGTTAAACGCTTGCTAACATAATATACCGGCTTCTGGACTCGATCCTCCTCACGGACCAAAGCTGCGCTTATCGCATGAGGGGATATAGCCAAGTAAACGTACAGCATCTCATGGTCAACTGGTTTAGATAGCATTGGTGGGCTCTCCAGATGCCTTACCAGGTTCTGGAAAGCTTCCTCGCAGCTAGACGTCCATTCAAAATTCCTCTTTCCTTTCTTTATTATGTCGAAGAATGGGATGCACTTGTCAGTTGCCTTGGATATAAATCGACTCAGCGCAGCCACTTTTCCGTTCAAGCTTTGTACCTGCTTTATAGTCCTGGGCGCTTGTACATCTCGAATGGCTTGGATCTTTTCTGGGTTGGCTTCTATTCCCCTAGCGTTGACGATGAATCCTAAAAACTTCCCTGATGCAACGCCGAAAGAACACTTCAGCGGGTTGATCTTCATTCCAAAGGACCTGAGTATGTTAAACATTTCAGCTAAGTCTTGAATGTGGTCGTTTGACTGCCGTGACTTCACGAGCATGTCATCCACATAGACTTCCATGGTTTTGCCCAGCTGGTCCTTGAACATTCGATTCACCAGACGTTGGTAAGTTGCTCCAGCATTCTTTAATCCAAAGGGCATCACTACATAGCAATACAGCCCGACATTTGTAACGAAGCTGGTGTGTTCCTGGTCCGGAATATGCATTGGGATTTGGTTGTATCCCGAGTACGCATCCATGAATGACAATAATTCGTGTCCTGCTGTGGAATCGACCAACTGATCGATCCTAGGCAACGGGAAACTGTCCTTAGGGCATGCTTTGTTCAAGTCGGAATAATCTATGCAAGTCCTCCATTTCCCATTTGCCTTCTTTACTAGCACGGGGTTGGAGACCCACTCCGGGTAGAGGGCGTCGCGGACGAACCCGTTTGCTTTGAGTTTGTCCACCTCCTCTCCAAGAGCGGCGGATCTCTCTGGATCCATTCCTCTCCTTTTTTGCTTGACTGGGACGTATTTCGGGTCTACGTTCAACATATGACTTGTGATGGCGGGAGAAATCCCACACATATCAGAATGCGTCCAGGCAAAAACATCAAGGTTTGCCCGGAGGAAGTCGCTAAGGTCTTCTGTCATTGCGGGGCCTAACTGTGATCCGATCTTCAGTATTCGCGAAGGGTCGTCACGGCTAACCGAAATGTCAATTGTTAATTCAGCCGGTGCCGCCTTCTCTTCCCTGGGTTTCTCATCGTCGTCTCTCGGATCTATATCTCCGTAGATCCGAGAACTATGCCCGAGCCAGGGCTCGGGCACTACTTGTCAATTATTCGCATTGAGGATGCGGACGGGATTGTCCGCAACCTTTCCTTTTTCCCTCCGGTGGGCTTCTCGGAGCTCGGCCACATAACAAGAACGACCAGCTGCTTGGTCACCGTGAACAATGCCTACTCCTTTGTCAGTCGGGAACTTCAAAGTCAAGCACCACGGGGCTAGTGCCGCCCTAAACTCAGCCAAAGCCGGCCGACCCAAGAAAACATTATATGGAGAGTCCACCTCCAAAACTACAAAGGGTAGAATTCGTACCCTCCGACGCTCGCCTTGTCCCAGTTCAACTGGTAACTCGACATATCCTACTGCATCAGTCGCAGCGCCGTTAAAGCCGTGGATACGAGCTTTGGATGGTTTCAAGTCTTTTGTCTCTAGCTTCATCTGATCATAGGCCTTCTTGAAGATGATGTTGACTGAACTTCCACAATCAATCAAAATTCTTTTTACATATGCTGGTCCGATTGTTGCAGATATGACCATGGGATCGATGGTCGGAGCCTCCACCTGATCAGCGTCTCTGTTTCTGAACACAATATCGTCTGTCATCACGCGCTGCTGCTTAGCATGGGCCCCGTCCTCTACGTTCGAACAGCACTCAAAATCTGCATGCTTCAAGGAGCTCGCATATCGTTCCATCTCTTGCCAGTTCTTATCTGCGGGATGAGGTCCGCCGATAATTGTATTTATAACCAGTCTTCCAACAGTCCGGGCAGGTTCCTCTGGATGACGTGGAGCCGGTGCACGACCTGGGTCGGACGTTCCCTGTCCTCCTTCCTGTGGGTCCTTTACAAATTCTTGCAACTTCTTTTGTCTAATCAATTTCTCGATAGCGTCATGCAGGTGTCTGCGTTCTTCCGTGTTGTGTCCATAGGTTTCATGGAAGCGGCAATATTTCCCAGTCCGTTTCTGCTCTTCAGTTGATTCTTTCGGACGTGGTTTTCTGTATTGAAAAGTATTGCATGTGGATAGGTAAATGTTCTCAAGTGGGGCGTTTAGCGGAGTGTACTCGCTGTAGCTTGGAATTCTCGACTTCCACTTTCCCGCTTCTTTCCTCTTTCCTTGACTTCTTCCTCCGGACTCTTTGGGCTGCACAGGCTTACTCTGGACGTTGACTTGGACCTTTCCTGAATTGTCTCCAGATTGCTTCACAGCAATGTTGCTCTTAATTGACTCTTGGGCAGGTCCCGGTGCCTTGTCTCGTCGTACCCACCTAGCTTCCTCTCTTCTTATGAACTGGTGTGCCTTGGAGTAGAAACGCTCTAGCGTAGTCGGAGGTTTTCCTGCCAGCCAATCTCCGAATTCAGAATCCGGATCTACACCTCTCATTACAGCCATTAGAATTGCATGGTCGTTGGGATTCTTGACTTCAGTTGCCGCAACGTGGAATCTTTGTAAGTACTCCTTCAGCGACTCTCCGGGATTTTGGATTACACTTGACAGAGACATCACGTCCTTCGGGCGTGTAGTGTGTATCCTGAATTGCTCAATAAACTTCTTTGCCAACTCCTCGAAATTTGATACGGATCGCGGAGGAAGTCGGGTGAACCACATAGTAGCGATCCCAGATAGAGTAATCAGAAAGCACCTACACTTGGTGGCATCATTTGCTCTGGCTGAATCCATCATCCATTCATACCTCATTACATGTTGTCTGGGGTCAGTCTTTCCTTCGTATGCAGGTATGGTTGGCATGCTAAACTTCTTGGGGTAGGCCGCTTGCAGCACAACATCCGTGAACGGAGTATGACTTCTCGACACTCCCCAATCGTCATTTGATAAGCCCTGATTTTCTTTCATCAGTTGCCTGATCATGGCTGTCAGATCGGGTGTCTGTATGGAAGCAGGGAGGTTGGAGTCAGTTCTACGCGCCTGTCCATGCTGATGCCTCCTTTCCTGGCGATCTGCCAATCGTGCGTCATGAGGTTCAACATTGTTAACATCTTGATGATCTGGAGCTCTCTCCTCCATCTGTACTCCGGTTCGGAAGTTTCCAGTTCTGGCTTGGTCGCGGTCTCCTGCTGTTCGAGCAGCAGCATCTGCCCTTGCAGCTTCGGTCTTACGGCGTCTGCGCCTGGGTGGCTCATCAGAAGAAGTTGAGCTGTCAGAAGAGGAATAAGCAGCTGGATTGCCCCCAGCATTCTGTTGAGTGAGTTGTGCCATCAGGTTGGCATTAGTTTGCATTTGTTCTCCCAGATGTCTCCTGCTTTCCCTAAGTTCTCTCATCAAGTCGTTGAACTCCACTCTGGTGACAACTGGAGTCTGTTCTTGAGCGGCAATCCCTGCACTCGGGATCGCTGGTTGATTGCTAGGTCCTGCTTGTTGCACGCTAGCAGTCTCTCGGGCATCCGCATTAAGAGAAGCTGACCTGGTACGTGGTCTTGCCATTGTAGAGTTATTGGTATGAACTCTGAGTAGGATCAGCGGATGTTCTATCAGTAAGTCGGATCTTCTTTGGGGGATTTGCTCAATCCAGTAGCTTCAAAGCAGATCCTTGAGGTCTGAGAATTTGATTCTCAGTGAAAGCACCAAAGTGTTAGCACCAAAATTGGTCACTAACCTCGTTCAGAAAGATTGTGTAGAGATATAAGTGATGAAAGTAAATTAAACAGAGAAGACAATCCTAATTCAAATGCAGAAAGTAAGAACACCAAATTTATAGTAGTTCGGCGTAATTGCCTACGTCCACTTTGCTCAACTTTATTGATTTCCTTTATGGTTGATTACAAATACAATTCGTGAATCAAATGCTTGAATGAAGTTGTTTAAGTAGAGAAGATGAGTCTTGAAAATGGCAGAGTCTCCCCGTATTCTCTCTCCAAAAAAGGATCCATTTCACTGTGACCCTGCCCCTCTATTTATAGGCAAAGATGGGCTGGACTTCCCAAGCGGGCTTGTTAGCCGAACGTTCGAGCCCAGGTGCTGCGTGCCGAACCAGGTACGCCGAACGCTTCTGTGCCGAACGGTCCTTCCCATGCCGAACGGTCCTTCCCATGCCGAACGGTGCTCCTGATGTATGGGAAGTGTAGGGTGATTGCAGTGAAGCCGAGCGTATCTCCCTTTGAAGCTCTTGACCAACCAACGTAGGTAGTTCGAACGTTCTCGTTGCCGAGTTATCCTACCGCCGAGCTCCACTGACGCCGAGTACCGTGGGATGCCGAACACTAGTTGACGCCGAGCATAGGTTGTTGTCGAGTGCTCTCCTTGACGCCGAATACCCTTACGCCGAGTACCTTGTTATGCCGAGCAGTCTTGGCGCCGAGTACCTTGTTATGCCGAGCAGTCTTGACGCCGAGCGACCTTGATGCTGAGTACCCTGGTATGCCGAGCGACCTTGACGCCGAGTACTCTGGTACGCCGAGCGACCTTGATGCCGAGTACCCTGGTATGCCGAGCAGTCTTGATGCCGAGTACTCTGGTACGCCGAGCGACCTTGATGCCGAGTACCCTGGTATGCAGAGCAGTCTTGATGCCGAGTACTCTGGTACGCCGAGCGACCTTGATGCCGAGTACCCTGGTATGCCGAGTAGTCTCGATGTCGGACACTAATGGAGGCCGAGTACTATGCCGTGTACTCACGGATGTTAGTTGCTTCGCCGAACACTCCTTGATGCCGGACGCTCTCTGATGCCGAGCACTTATTGCCGAGTACTAATTGCCTGGTCAATTCCCCAGGAAACAGAATAGTTCCACATGATAAAGGCAATTTATCAGTATTGGAGAGAGTTGATTGACAAAGTAGATAATTAAAACAACATAGAAGACCCATTCATGAATGGACTGGCTAGATTAGTTCTCATCAAACTGATCAAAGGGATGTGATTAAAATTCTATAATTGGACCTAAATGCAAATGGGAGGTTAATAGGGTTAGCTGTATGCCCTAAGGGCAATGTTGTAATTTAATGTGAATTATTAACTCTGTAATAAAATCTTCTTCGAAATAAAAAGTGTTTTATTTCTATTATAAAATTGATATATTTTGTTATATTAGTTATTTATTTAATTTAATTATATTAAATAGAAAATCCATAAATGGTATGTTTTGTGATAGTAATTACAATGTGTTGTAATTATGAGCAATTTATCACAATGGACACAAACATATCATTTAAATATTCTTAGTCAAGATATTTTGTGACTGGATATTGATATATTCGTTGATACTAGAGTATGTATCCCTCTCCAAATGTTGGGTGGTGTATTACTCATAGCTGTTAGGGGCACCAAAGTTTTGCATATTTATGGTTATTAGATAACTATGGAATGACTCACTCGATAGTTTTCTATTGATTAACATAACTAAGGTCAAACAAAGGATATCGAAGTGACAATATTACATAGTTTCTCGACTTGAGAATATTGTTGAACTTCAATGTGAAAACTCCTCTTTGATTATAGTTAAATCGTGGCACGGCGTCCATCAAACGACTATAGTTGGGCCTAAGTTGAAGCATTGGAAGTGAAACACTATTCAAAAGAGAATTTATCTCCACAATTATATGAGGTTGGTATCATGGTCAACTATAGTCAAATCAAAGTCAAAATCTATAGCCAAAGTAGTGCGGTTAATAATAATTGTTATTATTGAATCAATGACTTTGTATTTGGACTATACAAGTTAAATATGGACGATATTTGAATTTTGACCAATACCAATTCCATAGTCATAATGTGGTATAGTTTTGATAAAGAGAATTGGTGTAAATAATTATCACTGCCGGAACCATTTAAAATAGTAAAATTGGTTTTTACCAAAATTGTGTAAGTGATAAATTCAGTCAAACTATCACACCACTATCTAAATTGATGTGTGAATGTTAATACTTGAGTTGTTCAATATTAATCACTGACTGAATTTACACTTAAGAGTCACACAACTGCAATGTTAAATACTCCGAATAGCACCTGATTTAATTAAATTATATTTGTTATAAACTAATTAAATTGATTAATATTTGTGAAATATTAATTATATGTAATCTTATTTGCTTTATTTGGATCTGTATTGAAAATAATGCATATATAAAAGTTATATACACACGTATTGATATACGATATTGACGTGCATTTGAATTTGATTTAAAATATTAATTTACTAATATAGTTTGAAAGTGCGATTAGACCCATTAGCGTAGTAATTATGGTCAGGTATAGGAAGGGTTAAAGGTGGTGATATTTTTGATATTTTGGGTTTGAAATGGTAGAGAAAAGAAAGGATCTAGATCCCCTTTTCCTTCCACTTTCTTTCCATGTTTAAACCCACTACCCCTTTCATTTGAAGGTTACCTTTACTTGCCTCTTCATAGTCTATAGGCTGCAAGCATATAGACCTTCACCTCCTCCATTTTCAAACCAAATACAGGATCAAATCAAATTATACCAAACGTGTATACTCCAATTGGTAGCACTTTTTGAAAGAGAAGGAATAAGATTCAAGGGGTGGATTTGATTCGGCATTCAAGGTGTTGCTGCTGGGCCATAATTAAGCTAAACATTTTATGCCATCCATATGTCTAATTGTTATGTTATCTCAATTGTATAAGTTAGATTTATTTCACGAATTCTTATATGTATGCATTTTCATATATAAATATACACACGTTATACATACACATACACACACAAACACACACACACACACACGAAACTGATAAAAAAATTATTTGTACTCATTTCTTTTCAATCATGTCTAAATAAATAAATAAAACTTTTTCTAAAATAAAAATCATTCTTAAAAGTATTTTTAAATTAAAAAATTGAATTTTTTTTAAACAAGTGCATATGTATGTGCATGTACAAATAAAATTTAAAATATTCCATGCATTTATTTCGAATGTAAAAAAAATTATGCATATGTATGTAAATTAGTTTAATTCGAAATACATATATTATTATTTAGTAATGTAAAACACTAAATTATTATTTGTTAATATTTACATGTATGTAAATAAATATAAATTAATATAAGTATACATATATTTTATAAAATGTAATTTAAAAAAAATCAAAATTTCCATATGGAAATCTGTGGTTTAAATTAAATAAAATGAATATAACTAAATCTGCATGGATTTATTACTAGAAAAAAATTCAAAACTTACATGGCCATAAATAAATGTGCATATTTTATATATTATATATACATAATGCAATCTCATGTTTATATAAGTAAAAGATCTAAATATATGTAATTCAAAATATATTTATACATACATACATACATATATATATAAATATACATTCATACAAATATATACATATATATCTATGTGTGTATATGCATATATATGTGTATAAATTTAAACAAAAAATTCATATGTAATAATATAAATATGATTTATAATTTATTTGTCCTTTAAGAGTTTGAACTTGAATTTTAAAGATATTTTAAATCTGGATCTATTTTTAAATTTTGAATTTAAAAGATTTAAATTTTGAATTTTAAATTGTATTATATTTAATTTATAAATAATTATTTTGCGCATGAATATATTTGCGTATGTATATGTGAAAATATATAGCTAATTTTATAGTTACATGTAAGTACATGTATAAATAAATATGTTTTTATATTATTTTAATGTCATTAATATTAACAATAGATATGTATATGAAGGGGCTAACATGTCAGCTGTGGTGTAAATCCCAACACTTAGATACAAGAATGTTAAATCATGCACACTTTATATGTTGCACGTGCACCTACTTGTGTGTATGATACACATGTGCATATTTTATATCATATATACAATAAATAAAATCTTGTATATTAATAAATAAATAAAATATTGATTTTATTTAAAATTTATTTAGATTGGATTTAAATTTATTTACCAAAACGGTAAAAAAATTGAAATTCACCCATTTAACTCGCTACATGCAGGCCCAGTGTAACAACCCGCCCTTCGTAATACCCTGAAACCAACATCGAATAACAATGTCTAACTTTCGGATAAAGCAAAGGACGGTTTGTCGAGGTAAAATTAAAACAAAACACTATACCAAGGCATACCGACAAAATCCCACAGTGGAATGATAATATATAATATACTGAATATACATGAATAGAACATGATAAACAATATATATATATATATATATGAGACTGTACTGGCGGAAGTAACTAATAAATAAATATCAATACAAAAATTTGGAATATAATATCTGATACAATAAGTCTTGTATATAAATAACATAACTGTCATGTGTTACTACAATATCAAGTATATATCCAAAGTATCAACATCACGCCACCAACATGCTCCAGCTGCACCATTCTGATAGCGTATCCCTAAAAGCACCTGACTCCCAAACTACTCAATAGAGTACCAGAGAATTGTCATGACATAAATAGACAAAGACAATACGGATCAGTCATAAAGCCTGGTGTGAGGGGAACTATCTCAAAATACTATATATCAAAACTATATACATTTATAAAACATGAAGCTAGTAAGGAACATCTGGTCCTCTCCACAAATGTGGCTCAGGGATAATCCGGACTACCCATAAACAAGTAAAGTAAACCCATCACCAAGTAGGGAATCATGCACTTTTCCTCTGATCAACGAGCCAGCACAACTAATATAACGTGACTGGCACGCAACTGTGTACCATGATAAGGTAACCCACTATATAAATGCAAGGATAATATAAATATCATAATATAAGCCTATCCTAGAATACACAATAACAATATCAAACAACTACTATACTACGCGTCATCTACAACATAACGATATACATTAAATAGTGAATACAAATTGATACACATCATTATTGATGGATGCATTCCGCAATGGACAGCAATTGTGATTCTATAATCCATATTATTTGCACCAAAAGTTGGCACAAACACCTAATAGATTGAATGTAGAGAAATAAAGTGATGAACTAAAATTAAAATAGAGGAAACAAGCAGAAAACAGGAACACACAGATTTATAGTGGTTCGACGGAGATTGCCTACATCTACTTTGATGAAATTGCTTTACTAATCACTTGTTTTTCTGAGTATATGGGGGACCATACCGGATTGATCCTTGATTATAGTGGAGTACAAGTAAAGTGGCACTGTAAAGATCCCTAAAATGAACAATGAACTCTATATTTACAAGGGTACACGATCGAATATCTTCCTCAAAATTCACCAACAGAATCTCACAAAATAGACGAGGTCACCAAAAAAATTTCATGGCGCAACTCCTAATGCTAGGCAATCGGTACCGATCGGTCCAAGAGGCCATGTGGAAGCTTGTGATCGGTCATGTATGTCCCTCTCTATGCTAGCTTCATGTTTCCAAAGTTCTTTTCATGTTTTTGGAGATATTGATGAATTCCTATTGAGTTGAACTATTGGTTGATGTTGTTCATAACCATTGTGATACGATCTAATCCCATGCCTAAGGGAAGGGATAGGTACCGATCTCTTGCCTAGGGGAGGCACTAATCCGTACTTAGAATATTCCAGAGAGTCTATCTCTTTGTCTCGCTTGATCATTGTTTCAAATTATTGTCTGTGCTTGATCTCTACACTCCATGAACACCTCTTTGGGCTGCTTGCCTTGTCTATCATCGAGTCCAATTTATCTAATCAGTCTGGATATAATAAGGTCAATTGGCCAGATAACACTTGCCCCCAAAGTATGTCTTGTTTCAAACATGATGTGCTTTGAATTAAGCAAGTTAGAGTTGCCAAGAAGGACTCCATTTAGTTTTCTAAATAGTCGTTATCTTTTTGTTGAATTGTCTTTTCGAAGAGTCATATCACTCTCTGTTTGTTGCGACGCTTGGTCAACATTAGTCGGTATAAATCCGGGATGTAATCCTCAGTCTTTGCCAATGCCCGGTTCCATTGAGCTGGTTGATTGAGTTAGTAAGTCTTGGCTATCCGTAGTGACTTCTTTTTATAGAAATCCAGGTTAGAATTCAATTTCTATCAACTCAAGAAATCGAATGTTGGAAATGCACAGGTGCACATTCATGCACACTCTTAATGGATCCCGAACATGTTTACATGCTTATGAGGCATTTCCAATTCTTTGTAGTTCAAATGCCATTGCATTGCAAATTTTCTTTTTATAGCATCGATAAAGGATCGATATGAATCCCTTAGGTAGGGGATCAGATTTGATCCCTCTACCTATGTGGACTTAATAAAACTTCGGGTCCAAAGAGGAGCTGGCCGCACCAATATAAGCTAATCGCTTGGCTTTCCTTCTCTTCACTTGCTCATTTATCCAAACAAAATGACCCAATCCCTCTTCTCTCCTTGCTTTTGCCATTGACGAACCCAAGCCCGATAATTTTAATAATCCTCCTAACTTCTCCTTTGATTCAATGCTTCTTCATCCTCTATAAGCTCATCATTGTCTCTGATTAAATTCTAACATCCAACCTTTACTGGTTTGATCCTAAATCGTTCAAACCCGAACCCTCAATTCATTCCAAGCAACTTTGAGCTTCTTTCCTTCAATCGAGCCACGTCTCCTTATTTAGGTGGTTTTCATTTTGGTTGTATATGATTTATGAATGGGATTTTGTGATGAGACAAAGGAGTTGTACATGCTTGCGGTTGTGAGCCTAGGGTTCGGTATTGGATTGGAGAGAAATGAAGGGGAATAGCGGCTAAGAAAGGGATCGGTGTGGACATAAGGAAAATGAAATGGAAGAAGGGATTAGTTGTATGGAGGGATCGGTGGCATGCATGTTGAAGATAGGGTTAGGCGCGGGTTCGGTTGTGGCATGGGATTGGTTGTGATGCGAAGTATGGGATCGACTGTTGTATTGGATATGAAGTGAAGTGTCGAAGTCTAGGGGATTGGTTCATGAGTTGGCATGGAGCGATAGGTGCAATGGGGATCAGTGGTGATACGGTGGAGTTAAGATTATGTTGTGAGGAAGGAGGGATCGGTTGGTATGGGGACTGTTTCAGGCGTAGTGGAGTTCAAAATTGACTGGGTTGATGGTGCCCAGGCTAGGGATCGGTCGCGATCCTTTGCTTATGGGGGACTTAGGCATTTTCAGTATGGAAACACTCGAACCCAAACACTTGCATGAATGAACCTGAACCCGAACCTTAGGAGCATAAGCATGTAGAACAAACCTGGACATTAACGTTTGCATATTCGAAGTTGGACTTCAATACACATGCATATAACTTAGAACTTGAATGTGCATAACATATGAATTTAAAAATGAACTTGGATTATGACATATGCCTTGAACAGATTTAGATGCTCATATGTACTCAAATGCAAATACCGGACTTCAACATGCCGATAACTGATCCTGGAGCTTAGATAAAATCCACAACCATCGACATGAAAACCGGTTAGGAAGGTCAGCGATGACGGTCACTCCAGTCGAATCCAAGAGTCTCGTCACAAATGTCATTTTAATATTGAATTGTTTATCATTGTAATGCACAACACTGCACCACACTGCACTAGTTTACACTTTACACGAGGGGACAGGTTTCTTTCTCTAATAATGATTATCTACTAAGTTTGATAGCTATGGGTTCTAGACGCTTGGAGCGTTTAGCTGATATGGCTACTGAATTAGATGACTTCGCACGGTGATTCTGATGTTGATTCAAGTTCCGCAATAATATCGGCTTGGAACTCACCAGGAAATCAATTAGAATAGCCTGAAATTTCTAACCAAGTGCCTAAATTCCTATGAATCTAGAAGCAGAAGATGAACCAGCTCCTGACACATTAGAAGATGCTATATTTTTAGAAGATCCGGAAGATTCCATGGCTTCGAGAGTCGATGAGGCTTCTCTCCATAGACTTTGCATCAAGCATGGGATCCCGTATGAGGATGTATGAGTCCCTTCTCGTAGACAGAGCTCACTCACCTCCGGAAGGATATACTGCCTATAACAGGTGTATGTGCTGAGCAGGATGCATTCCACCTTTCAATCCATTCGTCCGGAAGATGTTACATCATTTGAGATTGGCTCTGGTCTAGCCGCATCCAAATAGCTATGAATTCATACATTGCATATATCTGATATTTCTTGAATTCTTATATCATCAACCGACCCCGGAAGATATTAAATTCATCTTCAATTTCAAGCGATGAAAGGGAAGCCTCTCGTATACATTTCTTAGATCTATCAGTAATTACCAGGTCAGGACCGGTGCTTGGAATAAGCTAGGTGCTTTCAAGAACGAGTGGTTTTATGTGCGTTGCCCACCTGGTTTTATGGGATGATGGCTGGAAGGACGTAAGTTTCACCTCCAATTTAATCGTGTGTGCTTTTATCCAAGTTGTACCTTAAACTAGTAGATTTTTGAATCTTGCAGATAGTTATCCACGTCCTGTCGGTGATAGGTATTCATATGCAGTCGTTGAGCTTAGGAATATGCACCTGAAAGATAGAGACGTTAGGTCCCTTATCACCGAAGAGCGCCTTTTTGCTTTTGGCTTGTTAGAAGTAGGGCATAGTGCCGGGTTAATAGGGAATGTTAATAAGGATATGAAAGGAAGAAGAGGCAATACTCAGTAGGGAGGTGGCAATGTTAATCCTGTTGTGGCCCCAGTCGAGGAGGCTCAAGATGATTTTGAAGAAAGCGAGATAAGGGGCGATGCTGGTGAGGCTGGCCACGACGATGCGAGTTCAAACCGTGAGCATGTTGTCGGGTCCTCTCAAGACATACAACTCCCCACCTTAGAGAAGAGAAAACAAAAAAGGTTCATTTACAAGCTTCGCAAAGGGAAAACTGCCAAGCAACCCAAGCCACCCGCTACTGCTATTGATCAATCCACTTCCTTGTCTCTGGAAAATTTATTTGAGGGACTGTCAAACATCTCGATACCAGAAGATGTCGAGAGTTATGATTTTGCTAATACGAGCCTTGAGGGGTTGTACTCTCCTATCCGAATTGGTGCCGATATTCCTCCCACTAGCACTGGGTAAATTACTCTAGCTAGCAAAGCTCCAGTAACTGGTCCATCGGGGGGACACTCGGATACTCACAATCACATGCACTACACCGCAGAACACCTATCCATCTTTAATTCTAGTGATGCTAATACATGTTTGTTTTATTTGTAGGTTCCATGGGATACACTCGCAATTAGATTGCTTGAAGAAGTCATCGTACTCTCAACTGTCTTATTTCGAGTCCAATCGAGGTCTGGACTCTGATCGAGAGCCTAGAGAGGAAAGAGAAAATCATGACGGAAGGGAGGACAGAGATGGAAGTCATCAATCCAAGGATTCATCATCCATGCATAAGTCAAAGTCCCAACCTTCTCATCACAAGGGTATCGATCCACACCTTAGCATCTATAGTAGTACCAAGTTATTATCTCACCCGTACTTCGGCTACACTACCCGAGCAACATTCGGTCTCTTTTGGTACCCAGAGATCTTCTAAACGCCAATTATGATTGTTCAGGGGAAACCAAAATGACAGATAATGTTTCCAACAACAAAGTTGATTACTTTCTTCATAGTGATCTTGGCTAATGGTTCAGCTTCAGCCCATTTAGTGAAATAATCAACTGCTACGATGACGTATCGCGCCACCTTTGGAAATTGGCAAGGAGCCGATGATGTCAATGCCCCATGTAGAAAACGGCCATGGACTTACCATTTAATTAATCTCCATCGGTGCAGCTCTCGGAATCTTTGTGAATATCTGGCACTTGTCACATCATCTAGCATAATCAACTGCGTCTCAATTAACAGTTGGCCAGTAATAACTATAGTGAAGTATCTTCTTTACCATGATTTGCCCCCCAATGTGATCGCCACGATCTCTTTCATGGATTTCTCTTAATACACGCTTGATTTCATCGTTGGCGATACACCGAAGCAGGGGAATGGAAAAACCCTTCATGTACATGACTCTTTCTTGAAGGATGTATTGTGAAGCTTTATGGAGAACCTGTCGTTTTTCATTCCTCCCTTCGGGAAGGACTCCCCTTTGCAAATAATCTTTTATTAGAGTCATCCATGACTCCTTCTTCTGGCTCCGTCTCTAAGACCTAATCAATCTCCATCTGGTCAATGCTCAGAGCATTAAGCATTTCAACTGGGACTAGGCTCATTTGCTATGCATCCCCGAAACTGGGCAATTTGGTCAGCAAGTCAGCTTTCTTATTCTGTTCTCTCGGAATATGTGTGCTAGTGTAATGCTCAAAATTGATTAGTAGCTCTTGGACCCATTTGAGGTAATGAGCAAGTTGCGCTCCATTGGCCGGATATTCTTCCCTGTCTTAGTGCATGACTAATTGGGAATCATAGAAAATTTGCAAAGCTTGTACTCCCAGCTCCTTAGCAAGTTTGAGCTCCGCGATCAAGGCCTCAAATTTAGCTTCGTTATTTATCATAGGGAAGTCAAGTTTAAGGGCGTAGCATATCGATAATTCCTCAGGAGAGACTAATATGACTCCGGTGCCAGAACGCCGATCGTTAGATGCTTCATCCATGTACATCTTCCATTGGATAGTGGGTTCTCACTACTCTAAGGAGAGTCATTGTAATGACCTGTCTTTCACTCCACACAAAAACGTATCATTATTAAGAAACAAAGGGATAGAAAAGAGAAAAGATAGGAAAGAAAGAACTAAACAATATCAGATTCTCACAACGGAACGAATAAAATATATTAATCACATAGTTATTACATAATATACATTATCTATCAGAGTTACACAGCTTATACATCACAATACATTAGACAGTTATAAAAGTCTGTCTATTATACAACTCAAATACATCACAGAGATACAGACACAGCGGAAACATTATATCTACACGCTGAAGCCTCCTGCTCCAAATCTCCTCCAGAATTCGTCAAAGCTAACCTGAATCCCTTGGCTACTCGTAAAAATTTGAGTACCTAAGAGTTTAATAAAATAGAAAATAAACTCCGGGTCATACATGGGTCTGGTGTGAGTAAACGGGTTAAAGTTGCTTAACTTTGAAAATCATTTGAGATCTTTTGACCAATTAAAGTTTATCCATATACCTTAGTCACTTCTTAATTACATCATTTTATTATATTTGAAAACACTTAGGAATTTAATTACATAATTAACCTAATATATAATTACTCTAAAACAAAACAATTTTAAAACATTTAACTTTAACATTTTAATCTTTGAAACTTGTTTAAAATCTTGTTTAATAAATTTACTTTGGAAAACCTGGTTAACATTCCTTGAAAACTTATTCATTTTGACATACTTTAAAACTCGATCGTGCTTTCATTTAAAAACCTGGTTATTATTTCATAAAACATGTCCATTCTTTTGCTTTTTATAAAACCTGTTAATATACCAAAGCAAACCCGAGTCAAATTGCAAAACCCCCCGAGCCAGACCCCGAGCAAAACTCACATCCCTCGCCTTCGAGACAAACCCCGCACGACTTCGAGCCTAACCTGAGAAATACCCATCTTCCCCAAAAACAACAACGCCACCCAGACTCAAACGTGTACACGTGCACGTGCACCAATGTCCCGACCACCTCCGGTCACTGCTGCGACCCCTCTCACGTCGATGACGGCTACGACGATGACCCAGATCGATCAGCACCATCGATTCGCCTCAAAGACAAAATTGAGAAAATATTTGAACCCAAACTCGACCATCGGAAAAACGTCATGCCTCGACGATCCCGTTCACCAGTAATTCTGCCGCTACGTCCAAAGCCGCGTCACGAACCCCAGCGTAGATTCCACCCCTCGTGATTGCCTCCGGTGAACTATCGACGTCGAGATTACCTCGACAACCACCCCGACCAAAACAAACCATAAAACCCTACATCGCCTCCGACTAGCCGCCACGTTCATCAGAAAAATCTCCACCTATTTTTCCTAAGTTCCCCCACCTTCCATCCTCCTCCAGCCTCAATCTCGACACACACCTCGCCGCCGATCATTGGTAATCGATGAAAGTGCAATATCTAATTAACTTATAAATTCCCAATACATACAAACTTAAAAATCCAGATTTTTATATCAAAATTCATCATTTTCTAACTTGAATCAATCTACGAAATCCAAACTTGAAATCGTGAACCTTGATTTTTGACTTATTTAAGATTTTCACTGTTATTTCCTATTCTTGAATTAATTACTAGATTAAAATACTTGAAACTATTTTTAGAATTTATATAACATTGTTATAGTCATATTCCATTTATAAATCATAGCCTAAGATTGTTTGTATGGGAAGATAAGAATTTTTGAAAGGTGAACTTAAGTCTGTAAATAACAACAGAGTAGATATATACATGCACAGGCATATGTCAGACAAATCAAATGTTTATACATATATTCACAACCAAAAATTCAAGTAATCATTATATACTATATTTCTACAAATTTTCATCACATGCAACAAATTTAATCACGGATTTTAAAACTATTTTTAAAGTAAAAGTTTACTCACCAGGTAATAAAATGTTGAACAGAGACTTAAAAACTGAAATGCTCTAATTTTTGAAAACTGGAATCACTTGATCTTTGAAAACTTGATTATGCTGCTTAGTTGAGATGATCTTTGAAACAGTTGTTTGATTTTCTTTTAAATTTGATTTCAGGTTTTAGAAGAAGAAAGAAAGAATTGAGAAAGAAAAATGTTTGAACTGAAATAAAATGGTCAAGTTTCTCTCTAATACATGTTATTAATAATTCAATAAAAAGAAGATTAAGCCACTTGTTAATTCAAATGGTACAAATGTCATTGCATGCTTTACTTATTTTACAAATGTAAAAAAATAAGAATTTTATGTTTAAACCCTTACTTTATAAATCTCTTATGCATTTTTTATTTATGCAAATATTAATTTATGTTTATATTTATTTATATATACATTATAAATAGAAAACATTTAATATTAGCCTTGAAAATTATTATATTGAATTTTAAAACATAACCTCAAATCACAATATATACATACATATATATTATAATTTGAAAACATATCTTTTTATTAAATTTAAATCAAAGACTTCCTATTACAATGTATATACATATATATATATACATTATAAATAGAATATATTTTTATTAGCTTTGAAAGATAAAATTTTACCAACTAAATATTTATAAAGGAAGATTATTAAACCAATATAAATATTTATTAATAAAGATTATCAAATTACTATTGCCTAAAATTTCGGGTCTTCACATTCCTTCCCCCTTAAAAGAATTCCATCCCCGAAATTTTAAAAGCAAAGATAATTTAATAATCCAGCAAAAGTTTTATTTCCAAACAGCAAAGCATAAATATAAGCCAGATACTAACAACCATAGCAGCCAATTTATTTTAATAACCAATCTAACTAACTAACTAACTATCCTGACACAATTCAGGATAGGATTTCCTAATACTGTCTAGAGTTTCCCAGGTACAAATCACTGGGATCATATTCAACAAGATGGTCCTCTCAAAATCCAACGAAATCCCGAACACAACTCTACTCCATCAACATCAGTAGACTTCGAACTTACTTCTCTTATCTGGAATAACCAAAACAGTTACATTGGACAACCTTGCTTTTAGATCCTGAAAAACTCCTTCACACTTCGGAGTCCATATAAACTTCCTGTAGAAACTCTCTAATCCAAGAAAACTGCAAACTTCTGGTTGCTTCTACTCTAGAACAGCTGCTACCTTGCTTCCGCTGCGTAACTCTGATCTGGAGTAGATGAGAATGCTGATGATGAACACAAGCACCAACTTGATCAACACATCCTAGAAACACGGTTCATCAAATCCATAAAAGAGAAAACACAGAAGTTCCACGAAATCCTGAGCTGTTGCTTCACCAAATTTCTAGGAGCCATCCTTCTACTTAGCTGAACCACTGGTCTCGCTCCTGGAACCAAGTCGATATGAAAACTAAATCTCCCGATGCTAAGGCCAACCTCCGGCAACTTCGATAGCTTCAACCTCCTCAAGAAACTCAGGCCTCAAACCAAGCACAAACATCTCGCTCTTCTAAGTCTCATATTCCGATACAAACATACTTCGGGAACATCTATGGATACTGCGTTTAACCACGTAGCTGCTCCTTCCTGAAGTTTCCAAGATACCATCACTCGCTTCTACTCATCCGACAGATCCAAACTTTAGAAAATACGCTCACACGAGCGCAACCAAACTTACACCATGCTGCAAAGCTCACTCGAGGCGATATTAGGTCTACAGCCTCGACAGATACACCTCCAACCTCAACAATAGGGCCTCTTCCAATAGTGGTAGTCATACTACTCACACCACTGCCCTACTACTTCTAGAACTTAAGCTACCAGTCCTAGCTCATGTGGGATACCCGAACAAGTAACCCAACAAATCAGGTAGTTATAGATATATATATATAAAAAAATACAAGTACGCTCTCTAAAGATAGAAATCACTCCAAATCCTAGGTATTCTCTTAACCTAGCGCTCTGATACCACTGTAATGACCCATCTTTCACTCCACAGAAAGACGTATCATTATTAAGAAAGAAAAGGATAGAAAAGAGAAAAGATAGGGAAGAAAGAACTAAACAATATCATATTCTCACAACGGAACGAATAAAATATATTAATCGCATAGTTATTACATAATATACATTATCTATCAGAGTTACACATCTTATACATCACAATACATTAGACAGTTATAAAAGTATGTCTATTATACAACTCAAATACATCACAAAGATACAGACACAGCAGAAACATTATATCTACACGCTGAAGCCTCCTGCTCCAAATCTCCTCCAGAATTCGTCAAAGCTAACCTGAATCCCTTGGCTACTCGTAAAAATTTGAGTACCCAAGAGTTTAATAAAATAGAAAATAAACTTCGGGTCATACATGGGTCTGGTGTGAGTAAACGGGTTAAAGTTGCTTAACTTTGAAAATCATTTGAGATCTTTTGACCAATTAAAGTTTATCCACATACCTTAATCACTTCTTAATTACATCATTTTATTATATTTGAAAACACTTAGGAATTTAATTACATAATTAACCTAATATATAATTACTCTAAAACAAAACAATTTTAAAACATTTAACTTTAACATTTTAATCTTTGAAACTTGTTTAAAATCTTGTTTAATAAATTTACTTTGGAAAACCTGGTTAACATTCCTTGAAAACTTATTCATTTTAGCATACTTTAAAACTCGATCATGCTTTCATTTAAAAACCTGGTTATTATTTCATAAAACATGTCCATTCTTTTGCTTTTTATAAAACCTGTTAATATACCAAAGCAAACCCGAGTCAAATTGCAAAACCCCCCGAGCCAGACCCCGAGCAAAACTCACATCCCTCGCCTTCGAGACAAACCCCGTACGACTTCGAGCCTAACCCGAGAAATACCCTTCTTCCCCAAAAACAACAACGCCACCCAGACTCAAACGTGTACACGTGCACGTGCACCAATGTCCCGACCACCTCCGGTCACTACTGCGACCCCTCTCACGTCGATGACGGCTACGACGATGACCCAGATTGATCAGCACCATCGATTCGCCTCGAAGACAAAATCGAGCAAATATTCTAACCCAAACTCGATCATCGGAAAAACGTCACGCCTCGACGATCCCGTTCACCAGTAATTCTGCCGCCACGTCCAGAGCCGCGTCACGAACCCCAGCGTAGATTCCACCCCTCGCGATTGCCTCCGGTGAACTATCAACGTCGAGATTACCTCGACAACCACCCCGACCAAAACAAACCATAAAACCCTACATCGCCTCCGACTAGCCGCCACGTTCATCAGAAAAATCTCCACCTATTTTTCCTAAGTTCCCCCACCTTCCATCCTCCTCCAGCCTCAATCTCGACACACACCTCGCCGCCGATCATTGGTAATCGATGAAAGTGCAATATCTAATTAACTTATAAATTCCCAATACATACAAACTTAAAAATCCAGATTTTTATATCAAAATTCATCATTTTCTAACTTGAATCAATCTACGAAATCCAAACTTGAAATCGTGAACCTTGATTTTTGACTTATTTAAGATTTTCACTGTTATTTCCTATTCTTGAATTAATTACTAGATTAAAATACTTGAAACTATTTTTAGAATTTATATAACATGCTATAGTCATATTCCATTTATAAATCATAGCCTAAGATTGTTTGTATGGGAAGATAAGAATTTTTGAAAGGTGAACTTAAGTCTGTAAATAACAACAGAGTAGATATATACATGCACAGGCATATGTCAGACAAATAAAATGTTTATACATATATTCACAACCAAAAATTCAAGTAATCATTATATACTATATTTCTACAAATTTTCATCACATGCAACAAATTTAATCACAGATTTTAAAAATGTTTTTAAAGTAAAAGTTTACTCACCAGGTAATAAAATGTTGAATATAGACTTAAAAACTGAAATGCTCTGATTTTTGAAAACTGGAATCACTTGATCTTTGAAAACTTGATTGTGCGGCTTAGTTGAGATGATCTTTGAAACAGTTATTTGATTTTCTTTTAAATTTGATTTCAGGTTTTAGTATAAGAAAGAAAGAATTGAGAAAGAAAAATGTTTGAACTGAAATAAAATGGTCAAGTTTCTCTCTAATACATGTTATTAATAATTCAATAAAAAGAAGATTAAGCCACTTGTTAATTCAAATGGTACAAATGTCATTGCATGCATTACTTATTTTACAAATGTAAAAAAATAAGAATTTTATGTTTAAACCCTTACTTTATAAATCTCTTATGCATTTTTTATTTATGCAAATATGAATTTATGTTTATATTTATTTATATATACATTATAAATAGAAAACATTTAATATTAGCCTTGAAAATTATTATATTGAATTTTAAAACATAACCTCAAATCACAATATATACATACATATATATTATAATTTGAAAACATATCTTTTTATTAAATTTAAATCAAAGACTTCCTATTACAATGTATATACATATATATATATACATTATAAATAGAATATATTTTATTAGCTTTGAAAGATAAAATTTTACCAACTATATATTTATAAAGGAAGATTATTAAACCAATTTAAATACTTATTAATAAAGATTATCAAATTGCTATTGCCGAAAATTCCGGGTCATCATAGTCATCTTGTGTAGTAAATTCATCTATGAAGTCCACCAACACTTGTTCCTGGATGGCTCTCCGAGGAAGATAAGTGATATGAAACTGGCTCAATTTGATGTTCCATTTCAGTAACCTTACAGACATCTCAGGTCATTGTAAGACCTATCGTAACGGTTAGTCGGTGAAGACATTAATGGGGTGAGCCTGAAAATAAGGATGGAGCTTCCTTGACGCAATTAACAGGCAATATGCGACTTTCTCCGATTTCGGATAATTTCTTTCAGCAGCTGTCAACCGCTTGCTAGCATATTATATTGACCTTCGGATATGATTCATTTCACACATCAGTGCGACACTTATGGCATGTACCGACACCGCTAAATATGTGTACAAGTGTTCATGATCTAGTGGCTTGGATAAGATGAGGGTCTCTCTAAGTGGTGTACTAGAGCTTGAAATGCGTCAACACAATCCTACATCCATGTAAAGTTCCTCTTCCCTCTTCTAATCAAGTCGAAGAAGGGAACGTACTTATCGATGGTTCTGGAGATGAACTGACTCAAGGCGTCGACCTTCCCATTTAGGCTTTGCACCTGCTTAATCATCTTCAGTGCTTGGATATTTCTTATTGCCTAAATATTCTCGGGATTAGCTTCAATTCCACAAGAGTTAACGATGAAGCCCAATCCCTGACGTAATGCCGAAAGAGCATTTCAAGTGGTTGAATTTCATTCCATATTTTCGGAGAACATAGAAAATCTCCGCCAAATCATCAATGTAGTCGTTTGATCGTCGTGACTTCATGAGAATATCATCCACATATACTTTCATTGATCATCTGATTTGATCTTTGAACATCTGGTTGATTAGTCTTTGATACGTAGATCCTGTGTTTTTCTGTCCAGAAGGCATCACAATGTAACAGTATAATCCCAAGTAGGTAATGAAGCTGGTGTGTTCCTAATCTGGACGTGCATCAGGATTTGATTGTAAATGGAGCATGCATCCATAAACGAAAGCAGTTCATGTCCAGTGGTTGAGTCTTCCAGTTGGTCGATTCTTGGAAGTGGAAAGCTGTCCTTCAGAGCATGCATCCATAAACGAAAGCAGTTCATGTCCAGTGGTTGAGTCTTCCAGTTGGTCGATCCTTGAAAGTGGAAAGCCGTCCTTCGGTCATGCTTTATTCAAGCCTGAGTAGTCAACGCATGTCCTTCATTTTCCATTATCCTTTCTCACGAGTATAGGATTGGATACCCATTTTAGGTAAAGGACATTGCAGATAAACCCATTATTCTTAAGTTTATTCACCTCCTCCTTAAGCGCAACAGATCTCTTTGGATCCATACTGCGTCTTTCTGTTTCACCGGGACATGCCTCGGGTCGATATTCAATGCATGGATTTTAATGGTTGGTGAGATCCCATACATATAAGAATGGGTCCAAGCGAACATATCAAGATTCGCATGGAGAAAGCTAGCTAATTCTTTCATCATTGTTGCATCGAGCTGTGATCCGATCTTCAGTACTCGAGATGGGTCGTCGTGACTGGTCGTGATGGCAATCGTCGGTTCAGTAGGTGCAGCCTTGGGTTCTTTGGGCCCCTCTTCCCCATCTCTCAGTTCTATATCTTTACGGAACCGACTGTAGTGCCCAAACCAAGGCTCGGACGCTGGTTGATAAGCTTCGTTAGTTTTGATGTAGAGAGATGTCTCCACATCCTTTCCTTTTTTTCTTTCGTTGAGCATCCCTCAACTTAGCAACATAGTAGGCATGGCCAGGCAAATGATCTCCATGAATAATTCCTATGCCATTCTCTGTCGGGAATTTAAGTGTTAAGCTCCAAGGGGCGATAACTACCCTGAATTCAACAAGGGTCGATCGGCCCAAAAAAGCATTGTACGAAGAGTTCCCATCCATAACAACAAATGGCAGCACCCGCACTCTCCTACGGTTGTTGTCTCCCAATTCCACCGGTAGCTCGACATAGCCTACCACTTCAGTAGCAATACCATTAAAACCATGAATACGGGTTTTGCACGGCTTCATGTCTTTGGCCTCCAGCGGCATCTGGTCATAGGCCTTCTTAAAAATGATATTTACAGAACTTCCGCAGTCAATCAAAATATTTCTCACCAAGGTGGGGTTGATCATGGTCAAGATCACCATTGGGTCTATTGTAGGAGCCTCCACCTTGCCTGCATCTCTACTTCAAAACATGATATCGTCAGTCATAGTTCTTTACTGCTTTGCCGAAGCATTGTCCTTAGTGTTCGAGTAGCATTCAATATCAACATGCCTTATAGCATTCATGTAACACTCCATTACATTCCAACTTTTGTTGACCAGACGTGGTCCTCCAACAATGGTGTTAATTAATAACCTTCCTCCCGTACGGGTGCGTTCCTCAGCACTAGATGGAGCTTGTCCTCTATTACGATCGGATGTCCCATGCCCGCCATCTTGCGGGGCTTTAACAAACTGTTGCAACTTTCTTTCAAGAATCAACTTTTCAATGACATAACAGAGGTGGCAACACTCGTTCGTGGTATAACCATAACTTTCCTGGAATCTACAGTACTTCCCTATCTATCTCCGCTTCTCAGTCGGTTCCTTCGGATGCAGTTTCCAATACTGCATAGCGTTACAAGCCGATAAATAGATGCTCCCCAATGACGTATTCAATAGTGTATATGTATCAGACGATGGGATCCTCGGCTTCCCTCTCCCGGAATCCAATCTTCAGTCGCGTTTTCAATCACCTCCTCTCTTCTGCTTATTTGGTTTCTTGTGAACATTAATTTCAACTTTCCCGAAACTTTCTCTAGACTCTTTCACCGCCACATTACTTTGTACTTTCTTGGCACTTGTAACAACCTGAAATTTAACCCGTAATTATTGATTCGTTAATTGATTAAATAATAAAATAACTTTGTGAAATTATTAGAATTGAGCCATGGGAATTGTACCATTATGTCCATGGTAATTTTTTGGTTAATTTCCATATATAGAACGTCAGAAACCGAGCTAATATGACCGAGTTATAAAATAAACAAAATAAAAGAATTAGAAGAAGATGAAAAATATAATATAATACAGGTCGACCGGCCGGTCGACTTGGGTAAGGGGGCGGTCGACCGCCCGGTCGACCTGCCTTCGCTTTTGGCGAGCGAATGAACATTCGTTCGTTCGAACGAATCAGTGACGTGTTTTGCATCGTTTTAATTAATCTAGTCCCTTCGTTTCTACATCCGATGGCCCCTATTCAGCCTATGACGTGGTTGCATCCTATTCAATCTCCAAATCCAACAGTCCGAGATCCACTTCTACACCTATAAATAGACCCCTAGACCTAACAGTTTTTCTCATTCTAGATTTTTTCCGCTTGGGCTCACCATTTCAGGAACGACCCTAAAAGGAATAATTTTCCAAGGAGAGTATCTTTTTAATAATATTTTAACAACCCCAAGTGGATCCGTGAAGGCCTAAAGGGAAGAGCTAAGGACCAAAGATGAGTGATTGTAATTATTTTAAGATTTCTTTAAGTAATTTAAAATAATAGGGTTTCCAATAGTTGTAGTTTTACTACGATTTTTGCAACAGCCTTTTTCAGTAATTATTTACAGTTTTTAATTATTTTCGGTCTATTTCCTTTCAGCTATTCTTTTCAGTAATTTTTTTTCAGTTAATTATAATGTATTACTGTTAAACATAGTTTTTTATTGATTTACAGTCTATTTATAGTATTTAAGTTTATTTACTATTATTTATTTCTTATTTACATCTTTTCGACGTTTTGGATTTTATGCAAGCGTCTATCCTCTTCATCCACCTTTTCTGTGCGTATGGGTTAGAATAAATTTAATGCAAATATGGATTTTATAAGTAAGAATATTGGATGAAGAAAATAAGATGTCAATTATAAAGACGGTAATAAATAATGGAATTGGACGGAAATTACGCCTAATTAATTAGAATTGGACTAAGTAAAGATAATTGGCATAGTTATAACTTAGGATTATAATTAAGTGAATTAAAAGATGAAAGAAGCTTATTTTCACACTTAGACCTTGGGTTAAGTAATTAGCATAATTATAACGTAGGTTATAATAAGAAAAAGAACATAATAGGGCTTATTTTAAAGCTTGGGATAAATTAATAAGTGTAGAAAGCAAAAATGATAATAAGGCTTATTTAAATAATTTATCTAAGTTAATAAGCAAAGATGAAAGTAGGACCTATACCAAATAGCATTACCTAGGGCACGCTTATGCTAAAAATAGTAGTAATTGGTCAAATAGAAGTCCAAATCACGGGGATTTGGACAAGGGGCGCAACTAGATATTGTTTGGATGAAGGGCCAGTACCAATAGCATTTCCCCTATTTTTCCATGGACACACGGTGATCTCACATTAGCCTGAAGTGAGATGAGGGGCATGCTATGCTGGATGTTGGAGGCAATAAGAAGACCCAATAGGTGGAGCAAAAGATAGCATGGGCATGGTGGCAGTTACGCATGCGACTTCCATTCGGGCGCTCAGTAATAGCTATGAGTTCCAAGCGGTTAGTATGGTGTCTTTAGTGGACACAATTACCTTCTGTGTAGGGAGCTATATATGTTGTCCGGATCCACAGTAGTTGCTCTGTGCATCTTCCGTAGATACCATTGGTTGCTGTGTAGTGAGTTATATAGCGGCTGGTCCACAAAAAGATCTATGGAGTAGCAAGCCAATCAAAAAGGGTAGAATTAGGATTACAACCTAATTACAGGATTAGGAATTCAGCCTAACCAAAGCAGAAATCAAGGACTAGTGCAAACAATCAAAGCTAACCTATCTTATAGTTAAATCGTATTTATTTCCAGTTTATCTCTTTCCTATTTCCTTTGTTTCCTCCTTATTTATGCTAGAACTATTGTAGAGTCTATTACTTTTATCTTGCTTAAAGACTCTAGTAAATACTGTCATTCACCGGACTTTTAGTTTGACCCACTCCTCTATTTTCCCCTTTCCCCCCTTAGGCAATCAAGGGAGAAGTCAGTTGATTGTTATTGTTGGAAGTTTTCTTGGAGAAGATTTCTACTATATATTTCAGCTTTAGTCCTTTTTGTGTACTGGCTTATTATAAGGGTTATTATATACTCTGATTTTTGAGACTATGAAGTTTTATTTCATAAGACATGATGGGTTTTGAGATATGGATGTTGTATTTGGTATTTGACTTATTTATGAAGCAATTATGAAAGTCTTATTTTAAATAAGTTATTATTTTAGTTTCCGCTGCTTTTATCTATTTTTGTCTTGTGAATCTTAGTCTCTGTTAGTTTTATTTATACCTACAACACACGACGCCTTTTAATGTGTCCTTTTTTTGGTATATTAAGTGGTGTGGGGTGTTTCACTTGGTATCAGAGCCTAAGGTTACAAGATTCCTAAAAATTTATTTTAAAAGTAAAGTATTTTCCAAAGTAACTTGTTTTAAAAGTATTTTTCAGAAAAGAACTCCTAGAAATAGTTTTTAGGTATAAAAGAGTTTTTATAAAAATATCCTCAAAGTCCAATTCAACCTTCTTTCGATTCTTCCGAGCCTAAGTTTTCTTTTCTTTGCATAGTATGGCTGATTGGTTCCATAGAGCTACGGTACCAGGGGTGCAAGGGCAAGCGCCCAATACAACACCGGTAGGTGGAAATCCCTTTAATCCACCTACACCAGCCGATTTTTCTAAGCTATGCAAGGACTTCACTAGCATAGGGGGCGGAACATTTTCTAGCATGAAGGATTTCAAGGAAACGCAAGCTAGGTTGGAAGATATGGAGCGTAAGTTTAGGCAGTTAGGTTTGGAGGACCGACAGAGTGGTCAACCTATATCAAGGCAGTTGGAAGAAGAGCTTAAGGCGGTTCCTACAAGCTCTAAGAAGCCATGGTGGAAGGGCAAGAAGGATAAGAGGAAACGGGAAGGCCCTCAGAAGTGAATCAAGAAAAGTGGGAGATGTAACCATTGTGAATGACTGGTCACTACGCAAGAGACTGTAAGAAGGTTAGAATGAAGGGAAGGTGTTTCAATTGTGGACAACTCGGCCATCTTAGTAAGTTTTGTCCTCAGAAGATGGGGCAGGGAGCGAGAGCACCTGCAGTGCAGATTCAGGCATTGGATGCAACACCTTCCAGCGGCGGACTAGATCGAGGTAGGAAAATTTGGTTTCTATTTTTGATTTTCCCATTCAGACTCTTTTCGAATCTGGAGCATCACACCCTTTCATTTTGAGTTCTTTGTTTGATTGTTTGCACTCAGACATCTCTTTAGTTGTAGACCCCATTGTTGTTTCAAACCCCATAGGAGGATCGGCACACTTATCTATGGTTTGTAAGGGTTTGAAAATTTTTATCCTAGGCATAGAGTTTAACTGCGATGCCTATGTATTGGGATTTTGGTGGTATGGGATGATTTTGGGAATGGATTGGGTATTCACTTATGGAAAGATATTAGACTACGAGAGGAGAGTCGATAGACAAGAGACATGCAGCAGTAGGACTCTCGAGGTTTCTTGCGATCCATAGGAATCAGTCATGTTGAGCTTCCTTTATTCCCTCGATTCATCATCATCAGAGTTAGATTCAGTTCCTGTCGTCGGAGATTTTTCCAGACATCTTTGAGGAGGTTAAAGGACTACCCCCCTAAGAGAGAGATTGACTTCAAGATTTATTTGGCTAGCCAGCAGCATTACCCGTAGGGCATATGGCGCCTAGGGAAAGGAAGGGATTGAGCAAGCAGATCCATGAGTTTTGGAGAAAGGTTTCATAAGAAGAAACATATCGGAATAGGGAGCGCCAGTCGTCTTCACTACCAAAGTAGGTGGTTCTCTTCGACTATGCATTAACAATAGAGAATTGAATAAGCTCACAAAGAAGAACCATTATCAACTCTCTAGGATAGATGATCTTTTCAACCAGTTAGTTGATTCTTTAGTATTCTCCCAACTTGATTTAGCCACTGGATTTCATCAGCTTAGGGTCGCTGATGATCACATTAATAAGACCACATTTAGGACACCAGACGGATTCTTTGAGTGGTTAGTCGTGACTTTTGGGCTAACCAATGTCCCAACCTATTCTATAGATTTGATGAACCATATTTTTAGAGATGTCCTAAAATAAAGTTTGTGGTGGTATTTGTGGTCGACATTTTGGTGTTTCCAAGAAGTATGGAAGAGCATGTTATTCATCTAAAGGAGGTTCTTTGTACGCTTCGTGTTAGTCAATTGAGAGCAGAGCTCTTGAAGTATCACTTTTGAAATGCGTTTATTGGGGCATAGAGAATGTCTACATATGATAGAGACTTAAGAAATGGTTTTGCACATTTAGGATTGGGATTATGGAAATATTAAAATAGTTTTGAAGATGAGTTTTTCTGAAAGGAAAATGTGTAAGTTAGATATTAGAAAATATTTATCATGGAATAATATAATTTAAACATATTTTAATCTATTGGAATGAAAAGAATAATGGTATGATTTTCTATGAAACCGATAAAAATGTTTTGTGCAAGTTACAAGGAATGCATGAAAGAGATATACAAGGTAAAAAAATCACCATATTTTGTATAGCCTATTTCGAAAAATATAAAATAAGTTCCTTCTAATTTCACATAAATATAAAATTCTCTTTTAAAAGGTTCATAGAAGATTTTAGCATTAATAACTTCTCATAAGAGAAAGTAGTTCCAATACATTAAGATATGAGACTGTTAGGTGTAATAAGAAGTTGTTTTGAAAACACATAAAGGATATTTTAAAAGAAAATGGTTCGGTGAAAAAGTAAATAAGTTTTTGAAATGAAAAACTTAATAAAAGTAAAATTTGAAAATTCAATTTTTTATAGAAAACTGTAAAAATCTTTAAAAGAGGGAGAGACATAAGTTTTGGACTTAAATGTTTTTCCCTCTAGGTTTGGGAAATAATGTAAATTTAAAAAGCTGTGAATATGCAAGTCTAGAAAGATAAGATTTTAAGTAACCTAGTATTTTTGAATTTAATAGAAACTTAAAGAGAACACTTTTAAAGACAAAGGTTTTGGGATTTGACGTTTTAAAAAACTTTAGAAACCTTAGTTTTTAAAACAAGGTGATAAATACCAAACCAAACCCTTAAATGTGGAGTAGATAAGAATCATTTCTTAGGTGTAACGGAAAAGGTGTAAGGAGGTAGCAGTAATTACTTTTAGAAATAATAATGGAAGTTTCCATAAAGTGTATAGGATACTAGTAAGAGCCTAGGAATGTTGATTCATGAAGAACAGTAAAATGAAATTAGTAGGATAGTAAGACAAGCATGGTTGGGAATGAGTATTCTTGATTTTGGAAGAACCTGGGAAAAACGTCTTTCTTTAGTAGGATTCATATGGTAGTAGTTTTCAAGCTAGCATGGGAATGACACCTTTTGAAGCTCTTTTTGGGAAGGCCATGTAAGACGTCTTCATGTTGGTTGGAATCTACGGAAAGGTTGCATCTTAGTTCCGACATGGTTGGAGAGATCTTGGAGAAGACTGGTTTGATTAGGAGAAAATGCGTATCTCATATCCATGCCTCTTTGATAATAGGTTTTAGAATTTCCATTTTCCATCTTTAGATTTGAATAGGTTCTTTCCTTTATTATCCTTTGGGAGGGTAAAACTTAGGATTTAACCTATGGATGGTAGGATTTGATGTAAACATGTTAATGGAACATGTTATGAATGATGTATGCTAGTGATTGCAAGTGTTTGCTAGTGGATGCTATGGACGCATATAGGTACACTAGGCACTATTATTCCTTAGGGATCGGCTTAACTAGGACACTAGAGCATGTGCATATGGATGTGTGCGCATTTTTACTTTATTTCCATGGTTGCCATAAATGGATGTTTATCACTTGATTGTTGCATTTGGATGATGTTTGTAGCACGCATATAGAATTATCAGTTATCATTAGGAAATTTTTGCATTCGTTTGGATACATGGAACAGACATGATTGCATAAAAAGGAGGTCAACTGAATCAGTGGACCGCCTAATCTTTTGCATTAGTTAGGGATATTTACACTACACTAATTGCATAAGTATCATAAATTGCATTAGAAAAATTTTAAGGACAATGAATGAATGGTTGATGATTGAGTAGATGGTTGTAGAATTGGATGAAAACATTTAGTACATTCTTTTATCCTTAGAGATTTCGGGGACGAAATCCCTTAAGGAGGGGAGAATGTAACAACCCGAAATTTAACCCGTAATAATTAATTCGTTAATTAATTAAATATTAAAATAAATTTGTGAAATTACCAAAATTGAGCCATGGGAATTGCATCATTGTGTCTGTAGTAATTTTCTGGTCAATTTCCATATATAGAACGTCAAAACCGAGCTAATATGACCGAGTTATAAAATAAACAAAATAAAAGAATAAAAAGAAGAAAAAATATAATATAATACAGGTCGACCGGCCGATCGACCTGGGTAAGGGGGCGGTCGACCACCCGGTCAACCCGCCTTCGCTTTTGGAGAGCGAACGAACATTCGTTCGTTCGAACGAACATTCGTTCGTTCGAACGAATCAGTGACGTGTTTTGCATCGTTTTAATTAATCTGGTCCCTCCGTTTCTACATCCGATGGCCCCTATTCAGCCTATGACGTGGTTGCATCCTATTCAGTCTCCAAATCTAGCGGTCCGAGATCCACTTTTACACTTATAAATAGACCCCTAGACCTAACAGTTTTTCTCATTCTAGATTTTCTCCACTTGGGTTCACCATTTCAGGAAGGACCCTAAAAGGAATAATTTTCCAAGGAGAGAATCTTTTTAATAATATTTTAACAACCCTAAGTGGATCCGTGAAGGCCTAAATGGAAGAGCTAAGGACCAGAGATGAGTGATTGTAATTATTTTTAGATTTCTTTAAGTAATTTAAAATAATAGGGTTTCCAATAGATGTAGTTTTACTACAATTTTTGCAATAGCCTTTTTCAGTAATTATTTACAGTTTTTAATTATTTTCGGTCTATTTCCTTTCACCTATTCTTTTCAATAATTTATATTTCAGTTACTTATAATGTATTACTGTTAAACATAGTTTTTTATTGATTTACAGTCTATTTACAGTATTTAAGTTTATTTATTGTTATTTATTTCTTATTTACATCTTTTCGACGTCTTGGATTTTATGCAAGCGTCTATCCTCTTCATCCCCCTTTTTTGCGCGTATGGATTAGAATAAATTTAACGCGAATATGGATTTTATAAGTAAGAATATTGGATGAAGAAAATAAGATGTAAATTATAAAGACGGTATTAAATAATGGAATTGGACTGTAATAAATAATGAAATTGGACTGTAATCTTTCAACAATTCCTCCGGTGCCTGGATCAAGTTGGAGAGGGATATGACATCTTTGGGGTGAGTTGTATGCATGTGGAAATACTCCATGAACTTCCTCGCTAACTCATCAAACGAAGAAATTGACCGCGGCGGTAATTTGGTGAACCACATGGTCGCAACCCCTTCCAAAAAAAATGGAAAAACATCCGCACTTGACTGCATTAGTGACTCATGCGGAATCCATGTGCCACTCGTACTTCAGGAGATGCTGTCTGGGTCAGCTTTTCTTGCATAGGCAGGCATCGTAAACATATTAAACTTTGGTGGATACTCTACATATAAGATGTTGTCAGTGAAGGGAGTTGAAAGTGACTAAGGATCATAATATGGAATATTATCTAAGTTTTCTACTAGTGCGGAATATAAATATAACAGTAAATAGTAAAGTAAATGACAGCATGGATTTTTATACTCATTCGAACTTCCCGTTCTACGTCCAATCTCAGACTCCTTCTGGAATTTAACTATCAACCCTCTCTTGACCCAGAGGAACAGGTATTACACCGCTTGAGCAACCGAACAGGACTTCTACCGCCTAAGCAACAGAATAGGACTTCAACCGCCTGAGCAACCGAACAGGACTTCTAATACAAACAGTAAAAATTGCTTCTGACTGAGTATGCTCTTTGAGTAGCACTGATAAGTCAATAATGTACACCCTTCCTATAATCCTCTTCTTTTTGTTATATAGTGTAATTTGTGAAGATAGAAAGTTAACTTAATCACTAATGAATTTTTGCTTGAAAGAGTAAGTGATTAGAACGAGAGTATTGAGTGCAATTTGCAAGATTGTTTTGATAATAAGAATGAGAAAATAGAATCAGAATTTAGTTATTAAAACAAATAATTTCAGGGCTATATATAGTGTTTAAGAGTTGTAATTATTCGTGAAAAGTAGCGATCAAAAGATACGGAAATAACTCTTGATTTAAGGGTTTTTTCTGTTCGCTGAAGTGAAGTGACTTTTTAGAAATATAGTCGTTATGAAATTTCAGTCGACTGAATAAAATAATGCAGCCAGCTGAAATGTGTAAAATTCAAATCAAAGAAGAGATAGTGCAAAAATCATGTTATTCAGCCGACTGAAATGTATGGTTCAGTCGACAAAATATTCATATTAAATTATGCACGTGCACAGGAATTCAGTCGACTGAACTATGCATTTCAGTCGACTGAATTTCCTGTTTTATGCCATTTTCATGATTTTTCAATAATATTTTTGTGTGTGAACAAGTGTACTAAAAAACTTTATATATGAAATATGATTTGAAAGATTTTTAAGTATGTGTGCATGCATATACCACTTTGGAGAGATTTTAACAAAAATTAACTACTAGACTTAGACTATAGACAAACCATAGACAATATTGAAGCTTCTATATGGCATCTGGTCTGCAATCTATTTGTCGAGTAAACTAGTATCTTTTCCTGCAAATATGGTTACTTCACATAATATTTACTTATATAGTTGTCACATTCAAAACATCAAAATATAAGGTTCTAACATTCTCCCCCTTTTTGATGATGACAACTACGTAAGTTTGTAAATTTATAAAAGCAATTTACTCCCCCTGAATAAATATTCCCCCTATTGCACATTTTCTCCCCCTTTGTCATTGACAAAAAGGAACATATGAGCATAATAAACATATAAGCAAAAAATATAGTTTAGGGAAACAAATAAACTTAGTATCATAGATAGTAAACAAATAAACATGAGCATGTTAATACGAGAATCAAAGAACAATATTACATAACAACATCAAAACCTAATAAGCACACATAAGACAATGTTTTAAAAATGATAAGATGATCATGAGTGAAAAAAAATAAAAAACTAGAGATCCTCACTGTCGTGGGCTTCTTCTTCCTCTTCTTCTTCGGAGGATGCCAAGTAAATGGAGCGAGGTTTTCAACAATACTGGTAGAAGTAGAGACGGTACATGATACCTTTTCCCAAATTCTATTTAAAAAGCCTTTTATTAAATTAAGCTTTTTATTTGTTTTGGACACATTTTTCTCGACGGTAGCCAAACGTCATCCAAGCTTACTTTAATTTTGAGAAAGTGTAACAAGTGCTTGTTTTGGAGTGATGTCACCTTGGAGTTCTTGAATCTCATCGTTGTCTTCTTCTATTGTTATTGAATTTTTGGAATCATCTGAGTGCGGTTCAACCTTAGTGATTTCTTGTAATGGATGGGTAGGGGACCATGCATTATTTTGAGCACCTCGTTCCCAAGAGTTCAGAGATACTTGAAGACATTGCAGAGACAGTTGGTACACACGTTGCTTGGAAGATGATCCGCAGAACTTCAAAGAAAATTGTTCTAGGAAACTTAATCGTTTTGCATTGATTTTTTGTTCATAGTACATTTCTCGTTGTAATTCTAACGTTTCCCGTTGACAATGATGGATGTGAAAATAGAATCAGAATTAATTATTAAAACAAATGATTTCAGGGATATATATAGTGTTTAAGAGTTGTAATTATTCGTGAAAAGTAGCGATCAAAAGATACGGAAACAACTCTTGATTTAAGGATTAATTCTATTCGCTGAAGTGAAGTGACCTTTTAGAAATATAGCCATTATGCAATTTCAGTCGACTGGATAAAATAATCCAGCCAACTGAAATGGGTAAAATTCGAATCAGAGAATAGACAGTGCAAAAAACATGTTATTCAGCCGATTGAAATGTATGATTCAGTCGACTGAATATTCATATTAAATTGTGCACGTGCACAGGAATTCAGTTGACTGACCTATCCGTTTCAATCGGTTTGATTTCCTGTTTTATGCCATATTCATGATTTTTCAATAATGTTTTTGTGTGTAAACAAGTGTACTAAAAAACTTTGATATATGAACTATGATTTGAAATATTTTTAAGTATGTGTGCGTGCATATACCACTTTGGAGAGATTTTAACAAAAATTAATTAGTAGACTTAAACCATAGACAAACCATAGACAATATTGAAGCTTCTATCTGGCATCTAGTCTACAATCTATTATCGAGTAAACTAGTATCCTCTCCTGCAAATATGGTTAGTTCACATAATATTTACTAATATAGTTGTCATAATCAAAACATCAAAATACAAGGTTCCAACAGGAGTATGACTTCTAGAGAGTCCCCAATCATCATTGGCGAGGTCTTGACTTTCTTTCACAAGCTATCTCACCATAGCCATTAGGTTTGGTGTCTGCACAACTAGTGCCAGGCAATGGTCATGTTCCACCATACGTGAACAACCCGATCCATGCCTTCAGGCAGCACCACGTTACCTTGGCTCGGCATGATCATCATGTACCTCTTGAGCAGTAGCTCTATCATCGTCTCTCAGTTGTGGTTAAACTTTCGCCTGAGCTACAACGCCTTGGTCAATCATAGCGCGTCCGGAGTTAGCTACTCCACCTGCCTGAAGACTGCCCCCCCCCCCCAATTTAAGGGTTCGATGTCGATCCCCCTAAGGGATTCGATGTCGATCCCCCTGAGGGGTTCGATGTCGATCCCCCTGGGGGGTTCGGTACCGACCCGCGTCATTTTATAGTAGTTGATCGCGTAATTCCCTCGTGATGTTCTAGCATCATATTTATCCATCTTGCGTCACCTGCTCCTGTGATAGTCAACGGATGAAGAGGAGTTCTCTGATCCAGAGTACGGAGAGGGTTCCCTTCTTGTCTTCCCACGTTGGTCTTTCAACTGGTTTATCAGTTCAATATTGGCCTGGATTTTCTGATTGAGCTGTCGATGGCTATCTAACAGTTTCTTTATCAGGACTTCAAAGTTGGCTTTGGTGATGTAATCAGGAGGGTTTGGGGCATCAGCAACCACTGATTATACATTTTGGTCAACATGTTGAACGCTGGTATTTTTATTACCTTCAACAGCATGAGAAGTAGTATACTTTCCTCTGGCCATGGTTAATATCTTCCTTTTAGATCTTCTTCAAATCTGAATAGAAACAGAACCTTGTCAGTAGAAATCTAGGTCTATCTCGTGAATATGAAAATCCACAAGTAGGTTATGAGATCCAATCAAGCTAAGAATTCTTTCTCGGTGAAAGCACCAAAATGTTTGCATCCAAAAGTTAACACAAACACCCAATAGATTGAATGTAGAGAAATAAAGTGAAGAACTAAATTTAAAAAAAGGAAACAAGTAGAAAACAGGAACACGTAGATTTATAGTGGTTCAACAGAGATTGCCTACGTCCACTTTGATGAAATTGCTTTATTAACCACTTGTTTTTCTAAGTACAGGGGGATCGGATCGAATTGATCCTTGATTACAATGGAATACAAGTAAAACAGCAGCGTAAAGATCCCTACAATGAATAATGAACTCTATATTTATAGGGGTAGATGACCGAATATCTTCCTGTAAATTCACCAACAGAATCTCAGGATGTTGACGAGGTCACCCAAAAAAGTTTGCAGCTCGATTCCCAATGCTAGGCGATCGGTATCGATCGGTCCTAGATGCCACGTGGAAGCTTGCGATCGATCATATAAGCCCCCCTCCATGCTAGCTTCATGTTTCCAAATTTATCTTCATGTTTTTGGAAATATCGATCGATTCCCGTTGAGTCGAACCGTTGGTTGATGTTGTTCGTAACCATTGAGATACGATCTGATCCCCAGCCTAAGGGAAGGGATAGGTACCGATTCTCCTATGTAGGGGAGGCACTAATCCATACTTAGAATATTCCGAAGAGTCTATCTCTTGGTCTCACTTGATCATTGTTTCATATTGTTGTCTGTGCTTGATCTTTGAACTCCATGATCACCTCTCTGAGCTGCTTGCATTGTCTATCATCGATCTATTTTTCGATCAGTCTGGATATAATCGGGTCAAAAGGTTGGATAACACCTATCAAGAATCCAAAATAATTAGAGTCAATACCGAATTGTATTATAGACATCAATCGCAATTCAATGATTCCCTTCGAGGGTCCAAAATAAATAGAGTTGGTACCGAATTATACCATAGACCCCTGAGATGACCCACTTTTCAAAAATGATATATATATATTTTTTTACAGTGATCATCTATTCAAGAGAACATCCTTTCTCTACTATCCAGGATCTTTCAACCAATATAAAAATATTATTGTAATCAAATCACCCAACTTACATACAAGAAACCATATATATATGATACTTGGAGTTTTTCCTCTTTCTTTTTAATCAGAGTAGAGAAGTTTTGGAAGAAGAGAATTTATTTTTGGAATTTTCTATATAATTTTCTCATGGCAAAATAATTTTTCAAAGAAGCTTTTCTGTCTTATTATATTTTGGGTAAATCCTAGATGTTATTTCTCTAGTTTTAGAGTTTGTTTAGATTTCCATGAATTTAGATCTACTGAACACTTAATTATCCCTTGTGCAAGTGTGTGTATATGTATTCTATGCGCATGTGTGTATCTGTGTTCTGGGTGCATGTGTGTATCTGTGTTCTGTGTGCATGTGTGTATCTATGTGACTTCAGGTAACATATTTTTCCATTATATCAATCCTAGTTTTACTGATTTGCTTTATTTGTTACCTTTCTTAACCAAATAGCTTAGGGTATTAGACTGGTTGAACCCAGGCTTGGCAAAGTTGGTCAAATTAGCCAGAATTCCTCTGCTACTTTACACAAATGTCATACAGAATAATCTGGGTTTCTATCCTACTTTATTTTCCATCAATACTTACAACAGATCTCTGGTTATTCTTTTAATTTCCAATCTACAGATCATTTCAGATTATTCTTATCATTGCACACTTTTGCTAAGCATTCAGGGAGTTAATACTATAAATTGTATCACTTAATAAAACATTCTCAAAAGCATCTCACAACTTTCAACAGAAGTCTCATGAGTGGTTCAACACTTGCAAACTGAAAATAGCATTACATTAGTTTCTTCCCAAACAACTTAACCAACATTTCATAGCATAAGTTTAATTTAACATCTATTTTAATATCCTTGAGTCTGTAACTATTATATCCAATTCCTTAGCAGCTAATTCATCCAATTCTTGATCAAGAAAATGCCTATTTACCTGCACAATCACCACGAGCTGCCTCATAAAAAGATGAGACACCCAATGGTATACAAACACACAAAGGGTCAGACTAAATTGTCTGGTATGAATAATCTTACTGAAAATTTAAATAACTTTATAAAACAGATAAGTTAAAGCAATGTTTCACTAGTATACATTCCTCTATCACCTGTGCATGTTCATTAATGCATAACATAATAATACATAATTCAATGGATTATTTCAAAGAGCACTTACATATAATTCTCATAGAATACTCTAAACCAACCAATATGATCATCATTTAATCATTTTCCCTATCCATAACTTTCTGGCTATCAGGGATTTTACCCAAATCTACCTATGAACTTATTCTCCAAATTCAATCTCAGGTATTTTATGATGGATTTTAGCTACTTTCCTTCTATTAAAACACACACTATCTGGGGCATATTCACTGTTAACCCAGCACACTCAGGCCCCTAGGTATAATCATACCATGTGTGAGCTTGCAATATTTCCCTTGCCAAGCCATACTTTTGTATCCCTAAGATCCAAATCCTTAGTTATATTACTAAGTGTTCATTTTCCCTCTTTCCCCCATTTATGCTAATCCCTTCTGCATCTCATAAATTAATCAGAGAAAATAAACAACTCAACCATCATGCATGTGTTCAAAGAAAAACAGATCATTCTTAATAATCATAGATTTATTCATACAAGCTAGTTTGATTTCTCAGTGTACATATTATTTAAATCATGGGTTTTGGGGAATCATGCCTATAAATATATGGTCATGTATAATTTGCCTTGATTCATCCATTTACCTCTGGCTTAATCAGATAATCACAGATTCATAAGATCTGACTAAACCACAAGCTTATATTCTTATCTGGATTTATTTGTAATCATAGAAGTTCAGCACAAGTATATCATTGCACTTCTATGTTACCATGTTTATTTTTGAGACATAAGCAGCAACCACTTTATGCTACAGACCCATTTATATTTTTCCCATTTTAGACCATAGATTTATATCATATATCCCTGGAGTTTCCATGAATTAATCTATATGCAACAGTCACATAAAGAGAGCATCTCATCTCAAAGATAATTTCATGACACAATAATCATTCAAACATGAAAGCCACCAATATATTTTCTGGGTATATTAACACAAAATATTTAAGCAGATCATCAACACACCAATATAAAATAAGCACAGATTAATTAAAAATATAAAAACCATTTAGGCTGCCTCAATATTCAGGACTTAATGCCAATTTTTCAGTGAGGTTACTCACCTTAATCCTTTTCCTTTGATCTGCTATCTCCTACTTATCTCTAATGGCCAGTGCTTCTCAATTTTTCTCTTTTGCTAACTATCTATATTTCTGTATATTTATTTTTAAGAAAATGGTGACAGATCCTTTCACCCTTAAACCCTCTCTTATACAAGACCTTGGCTGTCTCTAGGGTTTTAAAATTTACCCAATGTCAATTTTACCCCACCACTTATGATCAGCCTCTCTTTCTATTTTAAGAGCAAATGAGTAAATGGTCCCTGGTTCTATTAACAGAAATTACACTTTATTACCCCAGTCACCATATTTGCATGATCTCTATAAAAGCTGAGAGAATTGCTAAAAGTGGATAAAGTATTTATTCAACAACTCATACCATTTCCATGCAATTTCTAATAATTTTTCTTTAGCCAGCCTTTGTTTAAAATGCCTGTACAATATCTATATTTCTATCCTTGCCTAAACCTTTATTTTTCTTATTCTAGACTTTGTTTCAATGACACATTCATATTTGTAATAATCATGTTATGTTCATGTATCTATAGTTTTCTTTAGCTTACAAATAATTTTCTGCTTCTTTTTTTCAGAGAAGTATGTACATATGTATTATATCATCTTGTATACATATCAATATTTACCCAATATATATTTATGGTCAACTTATCATATATATTTTTCCTAGGCAACCAAAAATAATTCAAACAAGTATATTAAATTAAATTATAAAACTTGTTCATAAAATCAGGGTTATCACATATACCCTTCCTTTTAGGAATTGTGTCTCACAATTCTTTCATACTTAATTCAGACATTTTCAATTCAGCAATCAATCATTAATTAAACTTCTATGCATAACAAAGTATTCAATCAAATCATTCATTAGTATACTTATGTATATATATATTTTTACCTTTTGGTTCAATCAATTAGCTGGGGATAATCACTTCTGATTTTATCTTCCACCTCCCATGTGCAATCATTTGGGTCAAGACTCCATTGCACTTTTACTAATTTTATTTCTTTGTTTCTCAGTTTCTTAATTTCCTTTGCAACTATGCCTACAGGCTTCTTCTCATACACCATCCTGGGATCAATCTGCACTTTCTCAGGGGATTTTAAAATTGTTTCTTCATCATGAACCCATCTCCTTAACTGGGATACATGAAAAACATCATGCATTGCTCTCATCTCCTCTGGTAATTCTAACTTATAGGCTACATTTCCAATTCTTTTTAGAATTTTATATGGTCCTATATACCTTGGAATCAACTTTCCTTGTTTTCCAAATCTCAAAAAAAATTTCATGGGTGATATTTTAATAAATACATAATTCCCCACATCATACTGCACTTCTTTCCTCTTTTGATTAGCATATTTCTTTTGCCTATCTTGGGCAGAAGCAATCCTTTTCCTAATCAAGGCTATCTTTTCAGAGGTCTCTTTTACATTTTCTGGTCCTAAGACCACTTTCTCCCCAGACTCAATCCAACTTGAAGGTGATAAACAGGGTTTACCATAAAGTGCTTCAAAGGGTGACATGCCTATGCTACTGTAATGGCTGTTGTTATATGCAAATTCTACCAGAAATATGTGATCTTCCCAACTTCCTCCCCAATCCAATATACATGCCCTCAACAATGCTTCAAGTAATTTGTTCACAATTTCTGTTTGGCCATCAGATTGAGGGTGATATGCTGTGCTCAAGCATAAATCAGTCCCCATTGCCTTGTGGAAACTTTGCCAGAATTTCAAAGTGAAGATGGTATCTCTATCACTTACTATAGTCTTTGGTATTCCATGCAATCTAACTACTTCTTTAATAAATAACTGAGCTAAGGTGCATGCATTCCTATCTGATTTTACAGGTATAAAATGAGCTGTTTTGGTTAACCTATCAACTACAACCCAAATACTATCATTTCCCTTCCTAGTCTTAGGCAAACCATCAATGAAGTCCATTGATATGTCTCCCATTTCCATTGTGGTATTTGTAAAGGTTGCAGCATTCCTGAGGGTCTTTGATATTCAGCCTTTACCTGTTGACAAACCATGCACTTAGACACATATAATGCCACTGCACTTTTCATCCCACTCCACCAATAATCTCTTCTTAGGTTGTGATACATTCTGGTGCTTCCCGGGTGTATGGTATACTTGCTTCTGTGATAAGCATCCAAAATTTCTTGCTTCAATTCTTCAATGGTAGGAACACATATTCTCTTTCCCTTCTCCAAATGACCTTGTTTATTCAATTGAAATCCTTCCACTACCACACCATTTAATATTTGAACTTTCTTTTCAATTAAAAATGGATCTTGGTCTTGTAACTTTATAATTTTATTTTTCAATTCTGATCCCAAAGTAACAAAACTCAGCTTCCCTATTTCTTCCTTCTCACTACATAGGCTCATATTTCCTTCACTGTCCCTTTTCACTTCTGAGTCAATCAGTAAGGATAAAGTATTAAATTCTTCTATCATCAATCTAGCTATGTTGGCATGCTGTCTACTCAAAGCATCTACCACTTTATTAGCTTTGCCAGGTGTATATAGTATTTCAAAATCATATGAGGCCAAGAGTTCAATCCATCTTTGCTGCCTCATGTTCAATTCTTTTTATGAAAAAAAATATTTGAGTGACTTATGATCTGTATAGACTTCAAATTTAGCCCCTAACAAATAATGTCTCCATAACTTAAGAGCATACACTATAGCAGACAATTCAAGATCATGTGTAGCATACTTTACCTCACTGGGCTTCAACTGTCTAGAGGCATAAGCTATTACTTGATGTTGTTGCATCAACACTGCCCCAAGTCCCTGTCCACTTGCATCAGTATATATCACCAAATTCTCATTCCCTTCAGGCACCTTTAGTATTGGAGCTTGTATTAATGCTTCTTTTAATCTCTCAAAGGCTTTCTCACACTCCTCAGTCCAAACAAAAGCCTGATTCTTCCTAGTCAATTTAGTTAATGGAATTGAAATTTTTGCAAAATCCTTTATAAACCTTCTATAATAACCAGCCATTCCCATAACTGACCTAACCTCTGTGACACTGGTAGGCCTTTTCCATGTTTGAATTGCCATCACCTTATTGGGATCTACAGATAAGCCTTTTTCTGATACTACATGACCTAAAAATTTTACCTCATTTTGCCAAAAAGTACACTTTGAAAATTTTTCCTTTAAATTTTCTTGCCTTAATTTCTGCAGTACTATATGCAAATGATTCTCATGTTCTTCAATTGTTTTAGAATAAATCAGTATATCATCAATAAATATCAATACAAATTTATCTAAATATTTTCTAAAAATTCTATTCATCAAATCAACAAAGTAAGAGGGGGCATTGGTCAAGCCAAAGGGCATCACCAAAAATTCATAAAGTCCATACCTAGTATTAAAAGCAGTATATTTGATGCTTTCCTCTTCTACTTTCATTTGATGAAATCCTGAAGCTAAGTCGAGTCTAGAAAATATTTTTGCACCACTTAATTGATCAAAAAGATCATCAATTCTTGGCAAGGGGTATTTATTTTTAATTGTGATTTTATTTAACTCCCTATAATCAATACATAATCTGAGAGATCCATCTTGCTTCTTAACAAAAACCACTGGTGCTCCCCATGATGAGCTACTAGGTCTGATGAATCCTTTTTCTTCTAGTTCAACCAACTGCTTTTTCAGTTCTGTTAGTTCTTTAGGCCCCATTCTAGTTGGCCTCTTAACCACTGGGTTAGCTCCTGGAATTAGTTTGATAGAAAATTCTACTGGTCTATGGTTAACAATTCCCTTAACCTCACCAAATACATCAGCATACTGATTTACTATAGGGATTTCTTCTAGTGCAGGCATGTGCTTCTCACCAGTCAAGTTATCAAGGGTGGCTATGCTTCTGTTCTTATTTGCTTCACAAAGAACAACTACCCTTTTTCCATCAGAAGTTTTCAATGATAAGGTGGAGGTCTCCATATTTATAACTGTCTTATATCTTTTTAACCAATTAACTCCTAAAATAACTCCCATGCCTGGATATTGCAACACATATAGGTCTGCACCAAACATATGTCCCCCTATATTCAGTCCTAATTGTTTACATATTATACCCAATACACAGGAACTACCTAAAGGACTTTTAATAAGCAAGGGCTTATCTACAAGCATACAATTTAATTTTAGCTATTGTACAATGTCATGGGAAATTAATGAGTGTGTAGCCCCAGTATTATACACTACTGCAAAAGGTATTGAGTGAATAAGCAAAGTACCTTCAACTTGGCCATGATTTTCAACATTTGGACTTCCAGTTATTTTGCTTTTCCCTTCCAACATTCCCATCTTTCCTTGCCTCAAGTCTGGACAATTCCTTCTTATATGCCCTTCCTTCCCACACAGATGACACTTGAAAGATGCTGGTTTGGAATTTGTACACCTATTCTTCATGTGTCCCTCTTGCCCACAATTATAGCAAGTGATCTTCTTTTTAACCTCAGCAGTTTTGACTTCTTCTGATTGCTTGGTGGAAGCTACATCCATTTTATTTTTATCATAAGGGTGAAAATTACTCTTTCCTTTCTTGTTTTGGTTATTTTTAAATGCTCTGAAATTTTCTCTGGCTTTATCATGTTGTTCAAGGCTCAAAGTCAGATCTAAAACTTGATCAAAGGTCCTATCCTTATATGGTAGCATGGCTCTACTGAGACTGGCATTCAATCCTTGGATGTATCTGCCATTTTTAGCTTCCTTAGTTGTGATGAGCACTGCACCATACTTTGCTAGAGATTCAAACTTCTGGGTATACTCAGTAACACTCAGGGTTCCCTGTCTCAATTTAATGAATTCTTCCAGCAAAGACTCTTTAGCTGATGCAGGTACAAATCTTCCTTCCAACATTTCTTTGAACTTGTTCCATGTCACCTCTCCTTCAGGTCTTCCAGCTATAATGACTTCCCACCAGTCCAAAGCTGCTCCTCTCAATTGTCTAGATGCTATTAGCCTCTTCTTTTGGTCTTCAACTTGCATATCAGCAAAGATTCTATCCAAAATTCTGAGCCAATTTTGAACTCCCATTATTCCTTCTGTTCCATCAAAAGTCTTGCCTCCAAGATTGGTAAAAGTCTTGAGTAGTTTAGAAAGCTCCTCATGTGGATTTTCTTGCCTATTGCCTACCCCATCCCTTATAGCTCTCATGAAATCTTGCATATTCACCATGGGTGGTTCACTTGGTCCTACCCCTTGTTGTCTGGGTCTTACCATAGTTCTATGGATACAACACTTGAGTTAGTCCATTTTATCTAATCTTTTATAAGTTTCCCTATTCCAACTCATTATCATTCAATTATAACAGATATTATTAATATAAGTATATAAAGACAAGGCATCCAAGACAGTCAATACTTTCATATATTCAAAACAACCAAGTTCATTCAAGATTTTTACTATGTTATTTATCAACATAGCTCTGATACCAAATTGAGATGACCCACTTTTCAAAAATGATATATATATTATTTTTTACAGTGATCATCTATTCAAGAGAACATCCTTTCTCTACTATCCAGGATCTTTCAACCAATATAAAAATATTGTTGTAATCAAATCACCCAACTTACATACAAGAAATCATATATATATGATACTTGGAGTTTTTCCTCTTTCTTTTTAATCAGAGTAGAGAAGTTTTGGAAGCAGAGAATTTATTTTTGGAATTTTCTATATAATTTTCTCATGGCAAAATAATTTTTCAAAGAAGCTTTTCTGTCTTACTTAATTTTGGGTAAATCCTAGATGTTATTTCTCTAGTTTTAGAGTTTGTTTAGATTTCCATGAATTTAGATCTACTGAACACTTAATTATCCCTTGTGCAAGTGTGTGTATATGTATTCTATGCGCATGTGTGTATCTGTGTTCTGGGTGCATGTGTGTATCTGTGTTCTGTGTGCATGTGTGTATCTGTGTGACTTCAGGTAACATATTTTTCCATTATATCAATCCTGGTTTTACTGATTTGCTTTATTTGTTACCTTTCTTAACCAAATAGCTTAGGGTATTAGACTGGTTGAACCCAGGCTTGGCAAAGTTGGTCAAATTAGCCTGAATTCCTTTGCTACTTTACACAAATGTCATACAGATTAATCTGGGTTTCTATCCTACTTTATTTTCCATCAATACGTACAACATATCTCTGGTTACTCTTTTAATTTCCAATCTACAGATCATTTCAGATTATTCTTATCATTGCACACTTTTGCTAATCATTCAGGGAGTTAATACTATAAATTGTATCACTTAATAAAACATTCTCAAAAGCATCTCACAACTTTCAACAGAAGTCTCATGAGTGGTTCAACACTTGCAAACTGAAAATAGCATTACATTAGTTTCTTCCCAAACAACTTAACCAACATTTCATAGCATAAATTCAATTTAACATCTATTTTAATATCCTTGAGTCTGTAACTATTATATCCAATTCCTTAGCAGCTAATTCATCCAATTCTTGATCAAGAAAATGCCTATTTACCTGCACAATCACCACGAGCTGCCTCATAAAAAGATGAGACACCCAATGGTATACAAACACACAAAGGGTCAGACTAAATTGTCTGGTATGAATAATCTTACTGAAAATTTAAATAACTTTATAAAACATATAAGTTAAAGCAATGTTTCACTAGTATGCATTCCTCTAACACCTGTGCATGTTCATTAATGCATAACATAATAATACATAATTCAATGGATTATTTCAAAGAGCACTAACATATAATTATCATAGAATACTCTAAACCAACCAATATGATCATCATTTAATCATTTTCCCTATCCATAACTTTCTGGCTATCAGGGATTTTACCCAAATCTACCTATGAACTTATTCTCCAAATTCAATCTCAGGTATTTTATGATGGACTTTAGCTACTTTCCTTCTATTAGAACACACACTGTCTGGGGCATATTCACTGTTAACCCAGCACACTCAGGCCCCTGGGTATAATCATACCATGTGTGAGCTTGCAATATTTCCCTTGCCAAGCCATACTTTTGTAGCCCTAAGATCCAAATCCTTAGTTATATTACTAAGTATTCATTTTCCCTCTTTCCCCCATTTATGCTAATCCCTTCTGCATCTCATAAATTAATCAGTGAAAATAAACAACTCAACCATCATGCATGTGTTCAAAGAACAACAGATCATTCTTAATAATCATAGATTTATTCATACAAGCTAGTTTGATTTCTCAGTGTACATATTATTTAAATCATGGGTTTTGGGGAATCATGCCTATAAATATATGGTCATGTATAATTTGCCTTGATGCATCCATTTACCTCTAGCTTAATCAGATAATCACAGATTCATAAGATCTGACTAAACCACAAGCTTATATTCTTATCTGGATTTATTTGTAATCATAGAAGTTCAGCACAAGTATATCATTGCACTTCTATGTTACCATGTTTATTTTTGAGACATAAGCAGCAACCACTTTATGCTACAGCCCCATTTATATTTTTCCCATTTTTAGACCATAGATTTATATCATATATCCCTGGAGTTTCCATGAATTAATCTATATGCAACAGTCACATAAAGAGAGCATCTCATCTCAAAGATAATTTCATGACACAATAATCATTCAAACATGAAAGCCACCAATATATTTTCTGGGTATATTAACACAAAATATTTAAGCAGATCATCAACACACCAATAAAAAATAAGCACAGATTAATTAAAAATATAAAAACCATTTAGGCTGCCTCAATATTCAAGACTTAATGCCAATTTTTCAGTGAGGTTACTCACCTTAATCCTTTTCCTTTGATCTGCTATCTCCTACTTATCTCTAATGGCCAGTGCTTCTCAATTTTTCTCTTTTGCTAACTATCTATATTTCTGTATATTTATTTTTAAGAAAATGGTGACAGATCCTTTCACCCTTAAACCCTCTCTTATACAAGACCTTGGTTGTCTCTAGGGTTTTAAAATTTACCCAATGTCAATTTTACCCCACCACTTATGATCAGCCTCTCTTTCTATTTTAAGAGCAAATGAGTAAATGGTCCCTGGTTCTATTAACAGAAATTACACTTTATTACCCCAGTCACCATATTTGCATGATCTCTATAAAAGCTGAGAGAATTGCTAAAAGTGGATAAAGTATTTATTCAACAACTCATACCATTTCCATGCAATTTCTAATAATTTTTCTTTAGCCAGCCTTTGTTTAAAATGCATGTACAATATCTATATTTCTATCCTTGCCTAAACCTTTATTTTTCTTATTCTAGACTTTGTTTCAATGACACATTCATATCTGTAATAATCATGTTATGTTCATGTATCTATAGTTTTCTTTAGCTTACAAATAATTTTCTGCTTCTTTTTTTCAGAGAAGTATGTACATATGTATTATATCATCTTGTATACATATCAATATTTTCCCAATATATATTTATGGTCAACTTATCATATATATTTTTCCTAGGCAACCAAAAATAATTCAAACAAGTATATTAAATTAAATTATAAAACTTGTTCATAAAATCAGGGTTATCACAACCCCGAGCTGCATCCTCTTGATGGAACTCGTGTAGATCTTACCATATCCCTCGTCAAGCATGGGTGATATATGATCTACTCTAGATATTTGAAACTTATATGGATCTCACCATGTCCCTCATTGAGCATAGATGATATTTAACCCACTCGTAGATTATCGTCATCATCTCCCCCTTAGCCATCATAGATTTCTTAACAAATTCGCATAACGTTTGTACAAAAGAGAGCAACGGATATGTCCGTTATATTATGCTATTAGTAGCTACAAAAGAGCACCAATGTCGTATAAATATATAACATCAAAATATACACACATAATCATATACGCCTACTATGAACGAAGACCACTATATCGTCATTTTCTATCTATATGTATGGTTAGTATTAAAAGACTAATAACATGTATGCCCACTAATATAAGGCCAATACTGGGCACGGTCACAAATATAAGATCGATACCACTCATCAAAAACATATCTACCCCAAGGTCGAAACCAAGAGGTGCGATCTTACTATGTTTTATCATACACGCTCGTCGGACATGATAGTGCGACCAATCACCATACCAATCTCTTGTTTGAACGTTATTAATTGTTATTAATCATATATGAATCACTTTACATAAGCATCTGTATCTCAAGCTTCACCTTGCATTCCACTTTCCCGACTAGTCCCAAAATCTTCCCGAAGTCATGCCGAAGCCTCGCGTCGAACTGCATCTAGAACCGGGGAAAATTCTCCATCTTCTTGCTTCCTGCCTGGGCTTACTGCCCAGACCTGCAACCCACTGGTGCACTGGAGATATATCCACCAGTGGTAGCCTGCACCAGGCAATAAGCCTAGGTTAGTAACCTCTATACCACGTCAACCTCCGATTCATACGTCGCTTCCTCCGTCACTTCACCCGATGGATCGCCTAGCTCCTCTAGCCTGCTTCCACCACATCAGACCTCTTCTGGAGTCTATTGGTTAATATTTTGAAAGTGGTTCCTATGTACTCAAAAATTGATTTTGATACAAATCCCACTCTTTTCACATAGAATTTCCCCAGTGCGATTCTTTCGACCGGCCTCCTCTAGCATGCCAAAATGAACTCAACCTGTCTACTAGCCTCATGTGATGCCTACACATGTGTCGATGCACCTACTAGTGCATGCCTATGCACACACGCACATGCACACGCAAACACACTTCACTTCACAAATTACGTTTTGAGCTTCATCGGAGCGATTACTCGACCCGGTATTCTCTCACGCAACTTAGCGCATACGACAGTCGCAATGGCTACATGAGATGCTTGCAACATGCTCATACACAAATATAAATTCATTCATACAAATATACTTATACATTCACATACACACAACCATCATCAATAGTTAAAATCATACAACAAACTTCTTTGGTTATCATATTTCTTTAAATCCACATATACACATACTTAGCCAAATTCATATATATACACGTATATTTAAATAAGTATTCCAACTATTACTTAACCAAATTTCACTTTTATTTACTAAATCTTTTCTATAAAAGTCAAATATATTTTTCTATTATCTTATAAAATCATGCAACTATTTTATAAAATACAATACTAGCTTATAAATCATTTTCAGGCTTTTTAACACTTAATTCATTTATTAAAATTAGGTATTCACTTCATAATTATTTTATAAAACCTTATAAGCAATTTATAAATAATTCCTTCATACTATTTTATAAAATCTCGTACTTTTATAAAATATCACATTTTAAACTATTTTATAATACTCATACTTTTATAAAATATCACCTTTAAACTATTTTATAAATTCTCATACTTTTATAAAATATCACATTTAAATTATTTTATAAAATATCTCATACTATTTTATCAAATATTTCATTTATTATATTTTATAAAATCTCATACTTTTATAAAATATCACATTTAAACTAGTTTATAAAATCTCATACTTTTATAAAATATCACATTTTAAACTAATTTATAATACTCATACTTTTATAAATATCACCTTTAAGCTATTTTATAAATTCTCATACTTTTATAAAATATCACATTTAAACTATTTTATAAAATATCTTATACTATTTTATCAAATATATCATTTATTATATTTTATAAAATCTCATACTTTTATAAAATATCACATTTAAACTAGTTTATAAAATCTCATACTTTTAAAAAATATTACCTTTAAACTATTTTATAAAATCTCGTACTTTTATAAAATATCACATTTAAAGTACATTATAAAGTATCTCATGTTATTTAATAAAACATTTCATGTACTTATAGAATTATTTTTTCTTTTAAATAATATTTATTAATACTAATTAAGCTTCATTAAGCCATTAATCACTTTAATAATAAGTGTAGATTACAAAACCACACTTAATTAGCTTACTAGCTTTTCTAAAATCAATTCAAATGGCTTAATTATTACTTTCTAATAACATGTACAATATTATATCACTTAATTAGTCTCAAATCAATCCATAACATCAAACAACGTAACTTAATTGACCCTAAAATCCATTTCTAAGTTTACTAACTTTTTCAAAAGTAGTAATTAAGGTCTCTAAATTAAAATGAGTAGATATAATCATGTTTATAACATGAATACAAGCCTAAACCATAACATAGAATTCTCTAAATCATTCCATACAACTTTATAATCATAAACAAATAAATCTATGAAGTATAAAAAGTAAATATGAGTATAGAATCATCCCACTCCCCTTCTTCTTCCCCAAATCAAGTTCCAAAGCAACAAAACCCAACTTTTTCTCTCTTGAAATTTGAGATCTCAATCCAAATTTTGGTTCAACCCAAACCATTGATGGATTTTGTGAGAAATAGGTAGAGAATATTTGTAGTGATTTTATCGGAATTTATAGAATTTTATTTAAGCATGATTTAGTGGATTAGGGCTTAGGGGTTAAAAGAGGATTATGTAAGTAGTTAGGCATTGTAGAGGAAGTGTTAGTTGAATGAAAAGTGAGTGGAGAGTTAGCTTCTTATAAGCTAACTTATGGGAAAGCTAATGGGCTTTAGCCCAAAAATTCATTTCATCCAAACAAAACACTATTCACTTCAAAAACTAATCGACTCCATACATAACCAAGTTTATACACATTCTTCTCACGATGGAACTGCAGTTTCAACTGTGAGTCCCTCTAGTTCCAACTCATCTGCCTGCAAAAGTCGAGTATTATGGGTGTTCCATTAATTAACGATTAAATATTTAAATAAATTATTTAAATATCTAATCGTTGAAATTGTGAGTTGTTACACCCAGTTTCAACAGTAATGACATAGGCAATTCTTCAGTAAATCTTCGTAAGGAATTCATCGGTAACTCCCTTACAGGACTTGTAGGGAAGGCATCGAGAAAATTTTATCGATGCCTTCTTCTCATCGAAATATAGGCGCCGGCGGGGCATCGGGAAAGGATTTCTCGATGCCTATTCGATGATGGAATATGTTGTAAGTTTTCTAGTGTAAGTAACACTAAAAAATGAAAGCCTGCTACAATGTAGCATTATAACATTAAATGTTATATTTTATCTACTTCAAATTGTACTATTATGAGTAGCTTTAAAATATGAAATGTTACTGTAAGTAGGATTAGATCATGGAATGCTATAAAATGATAAGGTATAAAGGTATTTAAATCCAACTATTAAAATACTACATAAAATACCTTCATAAAAAATCTCTTTAGATGTAATTCATAACTAACATTACAAATACTAGTAGTATTAAAATGCAAAATGCTACATAATGGTAATGTACAATGCTATCTAAAATTAATTGTTCAAATGTTATGTAGAAAAATACAAAAATTATAGCAAATGCAGAGATGCTACTGAATGGTAAATTAAAACATAAAATACTGAATTTAACTTTACAATTCACATAATTCTATAATGATTATCATTAAAACATGGAAATGCTTATGATTTACAAGTAGCACTACAAATATGTAAAATTTTTGGGTAAACCACCAAATAACATTTGATCACATAAACTCATTATACTAATCAATTGCACCAAAGCAATACAAATCTATGAATTAGCGAAATCAAAATACAACTCAAAATGCACAAATAAAAAAAGCACAATCTTTATTAATAGTTGTCTTGGAAGCGCAATCTTTTGGTCCGACCGCGAAGTTCCCTAATTGCCCTTTATATACAGTTCTTTAAAAATTTGCACTATTAATTGATCCTAAAAAATAGCATCTTCATATCCGTTCCTAAACTCAGTGCATCTGTTAATTGATCCTAAAAAATAACATCTGCACACCTAATCCTAAACTCGATGCACATAGCACCGCACTTATATTACGTGTAATATTTATTGTCAACTGCATACTATGGTGAGTAGCATTAAGAAGCTCAACCTTTTATTATACGTTAGATTGAAAATAGGTTGAAATAGGGAGTAAATAAACTATTATTATAATTTTTTATTCCCGAGTTTAAGTAAAAGCACGATATTTGTCATGGTACTAATGCGTTTATTCAATCACTGCTCATAGCTGCTAGCCACCACTGCTTTCACACATCATAACTTTCAAGTTAGTTTTATTCAGTTGTCTATTATTATTTCAACTTAATATAAAAGTATTCGGTCACTATTTATATTCCATTTTTCATTTATTTTTTTCTTTTCTCTTTATTTTTTTTATTAAACCAAGATGATAACTTTAGCACGGTAGAGTACAAGCTGAGATATTTGCACATCTCGATTGTTTTTTGTATTGTCTCATAACTCCGAATCATGCTATGCACACAGTTTGTTTTAAATTATATATAGTGAATATAAATTATACAGTAGAAGTAGTTATGATGATTACAGTAAGTTTTGGTTGATATCGGACAAGATTCTGTAAGTTGATCTTTAGAAATGTAATGAAGTAGAAGTCGTCAATTTGAAAGTATTGTTTTGGAAAATAGAGTTAAAGGGTCAAGTAACAATCTATTATTGTGAATAATGTAATAAACCATATATTTGGAGAGAAGAAATGCCAGGAAAAAAAATCATACCTGAATAAATTGTCATAGCTAAAGTGATGAAATTCAATCAAAAAGAAATTTAGACACGGAAATCAGTAACGAAGACAACTAGAAGCATAGAGTATCATCTATATGTCTCCATCATATAATGAGATATCTTTATATCTAAATAAAAATGTATACTACTAGGAAATACTTCACATTTTGATGTTTTGAAGTAAAAGAGGCAATATAAATTTAAATTACAGATGAAATCATACTAAAAATGAATTTGACAAGTGATTTACATACATCGGTAGGTATTTTATAAAGAAAGAACATAATTTATAAAAAGCAAAAAAATTGTAATGCTCTTGCATCATGCCTCCTCTTTCGGGGACCTATTTTTGTCGTATGCATAACGTTAAATGAATCGAGTTACACATGTTCAACCACATTCATATGATTATATTACATACTTGAATCTAAAAACTGCAGCTAACCACTTTTATAAGTTTATCATTATATTACATACTTATAATTTTCACACTGTCCTGTAGATATTATACTTATTTGTTTATAATAACAATTGTATATTATAATATATAATATAATTACATTTGCTCTCAAATTAAAACGTCTGTGTCGTTTGTACTATTTAAATGCATGCGCGTATCGCGTGCCATTAGGGCTTGAATATAATAGCTTTGGTGTAGCATTTTTCTGATATCAACGTCAACTTGCAAAAACACCTCTCTATAAATATTAACAAATGTTAATATAACTTGAAAATAGGATCTAGAAAATATATTTTTTTGCAAATTCATAACGTTTTTTTACACATATTATCAAACTTAATATCGCTTAAAAATATGATCTAACAAGTAAACTTTCTATACATTTTGCTCTTTATTAATTGATAACGGAAAGAAAAATTCAAACTAACAAAAATTTTAAACGATGCAACTTAGAAATAAAATTCGAACTGACTACACATGATTCCAAGGAAAAACATAGTTATATATTTGTGAAAATCATTTCTTTTGAATATGTTAAGCAAATATAATTTGTAAAAAAATCAATTTACTCGCGAAGGGTGTGCTATTGTCATGCGCGAAGCGCGTGCCATAACACTTATTAATAGTTGATTTGGAAGCACAAACTTTTGGTCCGACCGCGAACTTACCAAAATACCCTTTACTCATGTATAATTTAATTATTGTCTATTATTTTTAGCCTATTATTTCTAGGTTGGACTGGAATTATTCAAACTAAGTTAAAACGGTTAAATTTCTTTAAAAATTCAAACTATCCCTCTACGCTTAAGAATCTGATCTAACAAATAAATATCATTTAAATAAAAAAACTTCATTTACAAATTCATTGTTTATAATAACATAATTAAAATTCAAACTAACAAAAAATTAAATGTTGCAACTTAGAAATAAAATTTTTAATTAACTACACATGATTTCAACGTAAAAACATTGCTAAATATTTTTCAAATCATTTTCTCTTGAATGTGTTAATCATATATAAATTGTAGAAGAACAATTCACGCGTAAAGCACATGCCATCATCACGCGCGAAGCGCGTGCCGTAACACTCGTAAAAATAATTATTTTACAAAATTTGTAGTAAAATGCTATATAAAAATAGCATTATGAGCTAACATATACATCATCTTAACTGTTATCCCACCTTTTGGTCAAGGCTGGAATATCAACAAACTAGCTGGAAAATGACGGATATCAGGATTGGAAATCGTTTGTAGATGAGGCTTCGATCGATGTCGTCAAAATTTGGCCGAGCTCCGATCATGACGGGATCGATTGGGAATAGTGATCAAGGTTAAGAGAGACTACGTTTCAAATCTTAGGACAAACGGGGTTCATTTGCTTAAGATAATCGATCGATTCGAACAATGCGTTCGTATCGGTCAGCATGGAGTCGAACAACGTCTTCGTATCGATCAGATAGGGAGGCCAGGTGAGTTTCGACTCGATGCAGTTCGTATCACTCAGGAAGGAACATAGCTGCACACTTCGAATCGATGCTATTCGTGTCCATCAACATACCCCATGTCAACACTACTTCAAACCCATCAGCGAATAGTTATTCGAATCCATCAGGTTCCGCTAGTTCGTATCCATCATGCAACCGCTACTCGCATCGACCTACTTGTCGTCATTCGAATCCATCAGATAAAGATTATTTTGTATCCATCATGGGCCTCTGTTCGAACCCATGAGCAATGGTTTATTCATATCCAACGAGTCAACACAACCTAGTTCGACGCAATGATCTCCGATACGAACATGGCGAAGACTCCAGATCGACTCGATCAACTCAGTGGACCAATGTGAAGAACGCGCGCCACGTCACCAGCGCGTGCGTGAAAGCCATCGAGTCGAGAAAGATCGAGTCGAACAAGACCGAGTCGAACAAGATCGAGTTGAACAAGACCGAGTCGAACAAGATCGAGTTGAACAAGACCGAGTCGAGCAAGATCGAGTCAAAATAAGCAAGTCGAGCCAAACAGCCTACAGAAAGCCTCCATTTTGTATCGATCATATCTCCTAATCCACATGTCCAAATGCTACCAAATTTTCACAGGAGCTTACGCACGTGCTAAAGAATGTCCACGCCAAATTTCGACTCCATCGGACGTAATCTTGATCGATACGAAATCCGTTCGTATCGATCACGGATCGGACCGAAACTTCGCAGGCTTGGGCGCACGGGCCTAGTCACGTGCCAGAGGGTGTCTCTCGAGATCTGAGTGAAATATCAGCCTCCTACACCTATAAATAGAGCCCCAGAGCCAACAGAAAAAGGGGTTTTCTTCTTCTTTGGATTCTCGAATGCCCAGACTCTGCCGGATCCAGATCTAAACTCCATAGCTGCTGCTACCAACTAGTTTCACTGCTGTAAATCATCATTATTGACTGTAATATGCAGTAATCAATTGAAATCATCAAGTGAACATCAATAAAGTCATCAACTTCAGAGTGGACGTAGGCAAGATCGCCGAACCACTATAAAATCCTATGTCTCTATCTATTTCTTTCCGTTTTAAGTTTATTATTCTTCATTTTCTATCTTCTACATTACTTAGATCTGTGATCTATGATTACATACTGCTGAATTGTGTCCATAAGCTGGTGCTTTCATGACATTTGGGGTTTGTGGCCATTTTTGGCGCAAACACTTTGGTGCTTTCACTGAGAAGGCTAATTCAGGAATCCTATCGTTTGGAAGTTGAGTTTGAAGGCTTAGAGTGTGACGACCCGACTTTTCTCCATAGAAAGTCGTATCATCTTTAAGAAAGAAAGGGATAGAAGAAGAAAAGAAAGGAAAGAAAGAACAACAACACATAAGAAACTCACAGCGGAATGAATGAAATATAATATATCACATAAGATATTACATAGTATCATATACATCAGAGTTACACAACTTATACATCTCATATTAGACAGTTATAAACACCTGTCTATCATACATCTCAAACATCACAGAGATACAGACTCAACTCAGACATAGCGGAATCACTATATATCTACACGTTGAAGCCTCCTGCTCCATTGCTCCTCCAGAAAACTCGTCAAAGCTAACCTGAATCCCTTGGCTACTCGTAAAAATTTGAGTACCCAAGAGTTTAATAAAACAGAAAATAAACACTTGGGTCAGACATGGGTCTGGTGTGAGTAAACGGTTAAAGTTGTTTAACTTTGAAAACCTTTGAAAACAAAAGGTATCTCGTAAGACTCCCCGCACATAAACACGGAAAAGTTTTTACCTTACGATAACCAAAACATTGATAGGAAATCCAGTTATATTATAAATAGGGTCTAGGGTTTTCAAAATAAAATACAGAAATAGCTCGAATGCTTACATCTCACGTTCCAACATAGTTGGGCACAACTAATACGTACGACACTTATTGGAGATTGGATTCCATACAATGGCAGGGCTACAGGGGTACCGCCCGTCACAGTACGTGGCCTAGATTAACGTACCGAGGATCACTCCCGACCCCCTGCAACACAAAGCCGGAACCATCCCTTACTGGATAGTCCCGAACAAGACAACCCCGCAGTTGTCGCGAATCAACTGCCCACTAAGCCGAATAAAAGAAGGGACCTCTAGACAGGGATATATCTCGCTCTCAGTGGGCGCTACCCACGAAGCCTTGCTGCACCTCCCCTGTTTTAGCCATTCCCGGTTGATGAGGCTTGAGGCTACGATTACCTTTATAGAATACATCTATCTTAGAATGCTCATCGTCCTCCTGACGATGTTCTGAAAGCATTCAATCCATACAAGTTCGTTCCGGGTTCGAACGAAACCGAAGGCATTATCTCGTTACACTCATTTTGGAATCACCCTCAGAGTTAACGACAATAACCCTTGCACTCTGAATCTTTATCTTCACTTGAGATTCACGACCTATCGTTACTTTGGATCGATGTGGTATTCGGATATCCAAATCTGGAAACCCGATCCCGGTCTCATCGAAATCCAAAACGTATCTTTTAAGGCAAGTTGTTTTAAAGTTAAAACAATTCAATTCATTATCTATATTCACATAGATAGATAATTTACAATATCACAATAGATAATCAACATTATCAATATAATCAGATAATCCATATTACCATCACAATTCAACTAAAACATCCATATCACACAGCATATATCTCATCAGAGATATCAAACAATGCAAAGCATTCAATATTATTCATCCATTCATAAGTAATGATTTATACCTTCTCTAATTAAATTAATTACTTTATTCTATAAATCCTGCTTACTTAACCATTAATTAATTTCAAATCAATTAATTATCCTCTAATTACCCTTTTATTGCATTCAGGTAATTTATCCTTTAATAAATTACTCAAATTAGTTATCCTTAATCATTTATAGTAATTAACCTTTAATTACTTCATTAATTAATTATCTATAATTAATTAAATTAATCAACTATAATTAATTATATTAATCCTTAATTAATTACATTAATTAATCACTTCATTTATTAATTATTTCTTAATTAATCAATTCTTAATTACATCATTAATTATATTAATTAATGATCCTTAATTACATTTTATTATTAATTACTCTAATTAAATTAATTACAGTAAGAAATTAACCTTTAATTAAACCACATTTATTAATCACTTTTGATTAATCTCATTCAGTAATTAACTACCCATAATTTTTTGGCAAGGTCAGCCTGTTTTTTGTGTGGACAGTCCACTTTTATTAAAATAAAAGAAAATAGGTACAAAGCTTAGAGAAGCTTAAACAAAAGGGCTAAGGGATGATACATAGGCATTAACGCAAGTATATTGCGTAAATAAATATGTAGCAAATCATCTTATAATTTTGCACAATACAGCAGATATGGATGAGTGTTTATTGGCAAATCTACAATTATTTCTCTCTTCCCATATGGCAGCCACCATTAACTACCCTTAATTACTTCTTTAAATAAATTAATTACTCCTTAATTAATTTCTTAATTAATCCCTTGATTAATTCATAAGTAATTAACTCAAACTACTTCCATTAATACCTCATCATTCAATTAATTACTTCCAGTAATTATCTATTATTTACTTCCCTAAATAATCATACCTTATTAATTACATTAAGTAATTATTTATCAAATCATCCATTGATTATTCTAAATTAATTAAACTTAATTAATTAACTTAAACTAATCAAATTAACTTAACTAATTACAATGAGTAATTAATTTCTTAATTACTTCCATTAAGTAATTACATTTAAACAATTTTCATAAATGATTATCTTTAAATTAATTTCTAATTAATTATTAAAATTAATCACATAATTTAATTATTTAATAATCCTTAGTTAATGATCTTCATTAACTATTTAGAATTCATTAATTACTTTTCTAAAGTAATTAAAACTTACATTTCTTATTATTAATTATAAATTAATTAACAATTAATAACCCATTAATTAATCCTAATTATTTAATTAATTAAGTGTTAACTGTCACTTAATTACTTGATTAATTAATTTCTAATCATTAATTTAAAAATCAACTCTATGATTCTTAATTACAATTTAATTATTGCTTAATTAATTAACTTAAACCTTGATTAATAAATTTAAACCCTTAATTACTTAATTAATTAATCCAAATCATTAATTAATTAGATTATTTAAACCATTTTAATTACCTTAAAGATTTAATGATTTTAACTTTAAGATAAAAACATTTTCTTATCCATGGTTAAATTATCATTCACAATTACATTTGAAAACATCCATTTTCAAATTTACTTTTAAATTTCATTTTAAATTCAGGATTTAAAATGAATACCAATTTATCTTTAACAAAGTTTAAAACCAATTTAAAAACCTTTACATGTTAAAGAATTCTTATATCTTATAAAAGTATTTTTAAAAGAGTTTAAATCAAATTCCTTTCTAAATTCAAAACATTTAAAATATAACTAACATTTAAAATTATTAAAACATTTAAATTTATAAACTTATTTATCTCCAATCTAAGATTCAAACTAAACTTGACTCCATATTAAAACTTTGATTTAAAATTCTGTTTAAATATATCTTGACAAATTTAAGTTTAGTTTAAAATTTTAAACAGACAAGGTTTTTTTTTTAAAACCTGGCAACAACTAAAGTACTCGAGCCCATACTAAATTACTTCGAGTCGATTATTCAAAAACTTCAAGCATCCCTCGTAACAACTCGAACAAAACGCGAGTATTCTTCTTTTCCAAAACAGCTGACACACCAAATTCCTCGTGCACCTGCACCAACGCTGCAACCATTTCCAACCTTCCGCGAAGACACTCGCAAGTCAGCGACCATCACCCAATAACATTCCGATCATCAATTATTTTGCAGAACCCCTAAATCGAAAACGAGCATTCGAGCTCAAAACTGGAACAAAACTTAAAACTTCCAAAACCTGGAAACAACTCCTCGTACTCCTGCCTCCGATCACCGGAGTTGCTGAAACTCCAGTCACGACTTCGCCTATGCCCTATCTACCATTCCCCAGAGTTCGGTTGAACTCGATCATCTAGAGACGTTGAGATGATCACAAACGCTTGACCCAACCAAACTAGGTTTATAAATTAAAATCCAACACCGCCGCCTCCACAGTGATCTGCCATCACTTCTACCATTTTTCCCCAAGTCACTGACCAACCTTCTTCCTCCAGAAAGATCCACGACCTCCCAAACCATCGAGATTCTCAGAAATCACCAATTTCCCATTTTCTGGTCAAACTAGAACTGCTCATACATCCCACCATTAAAATTTATGATTTCAGTTTTAAAAATCATGTTTTAGTTTGGGTATTTGATTTATAATCTTGAATTTATATATTAAGATGTTTGAGTTTTTACTTTTATTAAGCATGCACTGTTGTTTTAATTTCCAGAAACAATACTAAGTTATTTTAACTTAAACAAGTTTTTAAACTAAAACCTATGATACAACAAACATACTTTATTCAGGACTTAAGTCTTAACAAAGCTTGGATCAAGAGCAAGTGAATTTTGATTAGAATTTGAGCCTGGAACTAAAGTTAGAGAGAAAGAATCCAGATACACATCATGCACACCAGTATATTCATATAATCAGACATCTCACATACATATATATGCAAATCCAGATAAATTCAAACTGAAGAATTCAATACAATCCAATATCATCACATGCATTTTAGTTAAAATCAGATAAACTGTTTTTAAAAGTGTTTACTCACCTTAAAAATATGATGAAGAACAGAGCACCAATTTGAAGTTGCTTTTTTTTGAATCTTTTAAAACTTGAGTTACTGGAATAGTGTTTCTTTGATTTAAAAACTTGCATGCTTGCTTTTGAAATTTGCAGACAACTTCATTGATTTCCAGATTTGCTTCATTTATCTCAGGTTGAAGAAAATGCTTGCAGGCTTTGGTTTGATTTTTGAAAATGAGATTTACAGGTTGTAGAATGCAGGCTTTTGAATTGTTTGAAAATGAAACTACAGGATTTGAAAATGAAAATGGTTTGCATGCTTTTGATTTTGATAATGGATTACAGGTCTGAGGAAGATGATTCTCAAATTTGAAGAATAATGTTTCAGGTTATTGTTCTTTTGATTTCTAGTTTAAGGAGTTTTATTACTGATTTGTTTTTGAGCTGAAGTTTCTCTTAGTTTGAAAAGAGAATAGAAAGAAATGAAGAGAAGAAATGCATATGTTTATATATAAGTAAATTTGTGATTTATAAAAATAAAAGAAAAAGAAAATAAATAAGGACACTTGTATAATTTATTAACATTTGTCATATACATTTATTCATTTTATTACACATGTTATTATGAGGTCTTGGTATAATTACACTTGTCCTAAGTAATTTGTATTTATAATTAAGTGTTAATAAAAGTTTTTAACTTAATTAATTAGTTTTTAATACTTAGTTATATATATATATATAGATAACTTTAAAGAGTAAAACCAATTATATTTATATATAAAAACAATACATATATTTATTATTTGAAAATAACACACTTGACAATTTTATATAATTTATAAAAGAGATTATAAATTACTTATTATTTAAATGAATTAATGTTTCATATTTTAATTTTAAACTTTCATAGCTAATTTACAAATCATATAAAAAATGTTATAAACAAATCATTTTGCTAATCTTATTTAAAATCTAAATTAAAGATATTTAAACTAATAATATTTACCTTAAGTATTTAAAACCATATAGTTACTTACAAAATATCTTTGAAAAGTTTAACTTTAAATAAATCATAATTTCCCAATTTACCAAAGATATTAGAATTAGAAAATATCTTTATAAATTAAATTTAAAACAAAGCTTATCTATTTACAATATATATACATTATAAATAGAAAACAATTTATTAGCTTTTAAAAGATAAATTCACTAATTAAATATTTATTAAAGAAGATTATTAAATCAATTCAAACTTTATTATCAAAGATTATCAAATCAATTTAATTATTAACACAGATTATTAAATTGACATTGCCCAAAATTCCGGGATATCACATTCCTCCCCCCTTAAAAGAATTTCATCCCCGAAATTAAAAGCAAAGGTAATTTAATAATCTATCTAAGATTTTAATTTTAAATCACAAGCATATATTATCAACTATATGCTAACAACCATAGCAAACAAATTCACACATTCAAGCAAATCTAACTATCCAGACAAAAAAATCTGGATAGAATTTCCTAGAGTTTTCCAGGTATAAATCCCGGGATACTCGCTCTACAGAATCCAAACAATCTATACTGCTAAGCTACAGAGCTCCTACTCATCAAGATCTACAACACTGCACAAGATATCAGACCACAGACAAGTCTGACTCAACTACTAAATCCTCCTGAACTGCTAGTTCCTAAACCAGAGATAGATCATACACGTACTCTCTCAGAGATACGTGAAATACATTGAATTCCAGTCATCCAAACTGACAATTCAACCCTGCAGATCAAACACTTATCCTTACAAAAACACAGAAAGATCCAATATCTCAGAGCTAACTTTCCAGTCTTACCCAATCTTATAGCTCCTTTAGATCGGAGAAACTTATCCAAAATCAAACCTCCGATTTTTAAATCCAAATTCCTCTGTTTCTTATCCACAAAACTCTTCTGACGATCCTGGGCTGCCTACAACCTCCTCAATCAGCTCAACCTTTGCTGATGCCTCTTGAAACAAACTGGACCAAAAACAACCCATCAAAATGATCCTCTCAAGATCAACCAAAATCAAGAACAAACTCTACTCCTCAAACATCAGAAGACCGAACTTACTTCTCCTATTTGGAAAATACAAACAAATGCACTTGCCCAACTTGCTTCCGCTGCACAACTCTGATCTGGAGTAGATAAGAATGTTGACGATGAACACGGGCACAAACTGGATAACACATCCCAGAAATATGGTTCAACAGATCCATAAAGGAAACTCAAATACTCCATCAAAACTTGAGCTGCTTCACCAAACCCTATCTCTAGGAACCATCCTTCAACTAAACCGAACCACCGGTACCACTCCTGAAATCCTAGTCGATACGAAAACTCAACCTCCAGATGCGGATAAACTTCTGACTACCCTGAAGAAATCCAAAAAATCTCTGATAACACAAGAGAACACTCAGCAATCGCAAGTCACTTTTGCGATCAACTTAACCTATTTCCAAAGAAAAACTGTTCTCTCTTTACCAATCAGAATAGCTTACACTTATTTAGCCAATCCATCGAAGAAATGGATCCACTCTGATGCTTCTGAATTCCACCATAAGAAAAATTGCTCAGCCAGAAAACTTCCTGCCAACACAGAACACTCCGAGCTGCACTGCTGACACTGATGCCAAGGACTTCCTAAAAGCTCTTCGAGAAACTCGAACCTCGAACCAAACAGAAACACCATGTTGAACTCAGCCACAACACCGAGGCAGACACACTTTCTTAAACTTGTTCCAAAGAAAACATCTTCGGAGACATCCATAGTCACTGCATCTCATCACACAGCTACTTCTTCCTGAGTTACCGAGATATCATCACTCGCTTTTGCTCAACCGACAGATCCAAACTCTACTCATCCAACTGCACTTCAAAGATCGACTCCGAACCTTAACAGGTTTCCTTCAGAGATTGGTGAAATCCTTACACCACAGCAAAGCTTACTCGAGACAGTATTGGATCTACAGTCTCAGTAGATATACTTCCAACCTCAACACTCAGACTCCTATTATAGGTAATAGTTGTGTTACACACACCACTACCCCATCTACCTTTAAAACTCATATTGGAAAACCCGAACAGGTAATCCAACAATATAGGTAGAAATATATATATATATATATATATATATAGCTATATAAAAATTACAAATACGCGCTCTCAAGATAGACACCACTCCAGAGTCTTGGTATTCACTCAACCAAGAGCTCTGATACCAATTGTCACGGGCCGAGCCAGTGGCGACCGGTAGGCTTTGCAACCATCCCAGACCCACCGTGGCAAACAGTGATACCTCGAATTTGCTTTTACAGCCAGCCTCTCGACTCGCAACAAACCCTCACAAGGCCTTTACCTCTCAGGGACATGTAGGGGTAAGAGTCTCCCGTTCGCCACCAAACCGCGAAGCGAGAACCCCCTATCATGCTGTACTGTAGCAAATCTGATCCCGGTCTCATCGAAATCCAAAACTATCTTTTAAGGCCAAGTTGTTTTAAAGTTAAAACAATTCAATTCATTATCTATATTCACATAAATAGATAATTTACAATATCACAATAGATAATCAACATTATCAATATAATCAGATAATCCATATTACCATCACAATTCAACTAAAACATCCATATCACACAGCATATATCTCATCAGAGATATCAAACAATGCAAAGCATTCAATATTATTCATCCATTCATAAGTAATGATTTATACCTTCTCTAATTAAATTAATTACTTTATTCTATAAATCCTGCTTACTTAACCATTAATTAATTTCAAATCAATTAATTATCCTCTAATTACCCTTTTATTGCATTCAGGTAATTTATCCTTTAATAAATTACTCAAATTAATTATCCTTAATCATTTATAGTAATTAACCTTTAATTACTTCATTAATTAATTATCTATAATTAATTAAATTAATCAACTATAATTAATTACATTAATCCTTAATTAATTACATTAATTAATCACTTCATTTATTAATTATTTCTTAATTAATCAATTCTTAATTACATCATTAATTATATTAATTAATGATCCTTAATTACATTTTATTATTAATTACTAATTAAATTAATTACAGTAAGTAATTAACCTTTAATTAAACCACATTTATTAATCACTTTTGATTAATCTCATTCAGTAATTAACTACCCTTAATTACTTCTTTAAATAAATTAATTACTCCATAATTAATTTCTTAATTAATCCCTTGATTAATTCACAAGTAATTAACTCAAATTACTTCCATTAATACCTCATCATTCAATTAATTACTTCCAGTAATTATCTATTATTTACTTCCCTAAATAATCATACCTTATTAATTACATTAAGTAATTATTTATCAAATCATCCATTGATTATTCTAAATAAATTAAACTTAATTAATTAACTTAAACTAATCAAATTAACTTAACTAATTACAATGAGTAATTAATTTCTTAATTACTTCCATTAAGTAATTACATTTAAACAATTTTCATAAATGATTATCTTTAAATTAATTTCTAATTAATTATTAAAATTAATCACATAATTTAATTATTTAATAATCCTTAGTTAATGATCTTCATTAACTATTTAAAATTCATTAATTACTTTTCTAAAGTAATTAAAACTTACATTTCTTATTATTAATTATAAATTAATTAACAATTAATAACCCATTAATTAATCCTAATTATTTAATTAATTAAGTGTTAACTGTCACTTAATTACTTGATTAATTAATTTCTAATCATTAATTTAAAAATCAACTCTATGATTCTTAATTACAATTTAATTATTGCTTAATTAATTAACTTAAACCTTAATTAATAAATTTAAACCCTTAATTACTTAATTAATTAATCCAAATCATTAATTAATTAGATTATTTAAACCATTTTAATTACCTTAAAGATTTAATGATTTTAACTTTAAGATAAAAACATTTTCTTATCCATGGTTAAATTATCATTCACAATTACATTTGAAAACATCCATTTTCAAATTTACTTTTAAATTTCATTTTAAATTCGGGATTTAAAATGAATACCAATTTATCTTTAACAAAGTTTAAAACCAATTTAAAAACCTTTACATGTTAAAGAATTCTTATATCTTATAAAAGTATTTTTAAAAGAGTTTAAATCAAATTCCTTTCTAAATTCAAAACATTTAAAATATAACTAACATTTAAAATTATTAAAACATTTAAATTTATAAAACTTATTTATCTCCAATCTAAGATTCAAACTAAACTTGACTCCATATTAAAACTATGATTTAAAATTCTGTTAAAATATATCTTTACAAATTTAAGTTTAGTTTAAAATTTTAAACAGACAGGTTTTTTTTTAAAAAAAACCTGGCAGCAACTAAAGTACTCGAGCCCATACTAAATTACTTCGAGTCGATTATTCAAAAACTTCGAGCATCCCTCGTAACAACTCGAACAAAACGCGAGTATTCTTCTTTTCCAAAACAGCTGACACACCAAATTCCTCGTGCACCTGCACCAATGCTGCAACCATCTCCGACCTTCCGCGAAGACACTCGCAAGTCAGCGACCATCACCCAATAACATTCCGATCATCAATTATTTTGCAGAACCCCTAAATCGAAAACGAGCATTCGAGCTCAAAACTGGAACAAAACTTAAAACTTCCAAAACCTGGCAACAACTCCTCGTACTCCTGCCTCCGATTACCGGAGTTGCTGAAACTCCAGTCACGACTTCGCCTATGCCCTATCTACCATTCTCCAGAGTTCGGTTGAACTCGATCATCTAGAGACGTTGAGATGATCACAAACGCTTGACCCAACCAAACTAGGTTTATAAATTAAAATCCAACACCGCCGCCTCCACAGTGATCTGCCATCACTTCTACCATTTTTCCCCAAGTCACTGACCAACCTTCTTCCTCCAGAAAGATCCACGACCTCCCAGACCATCGAGATTCTCAGAAATCACCAATTTCCCATTTTCTGGTCAAACCAGAACTGCTCATACATCCCACCATTAAAATTTATGATTTCAGTTTTAAAAATCATGTTTTAGTTTGGGTATTTAATTTATAATCTTGAATTTATATATTAAGATGTTTGAGTTTTTACTTTTATTAAGCATGCACTGTTGTTTTAATTTCCAGAAACAATACTAAGTTATTTTAACTTAAACAAGTTTTTAAACTAAAACCTATGATACAACAAACATACTTTATTCAGGACTTAAGTCTTAACAAAGCTTGGATCAAGAGCAAGTGAATTTTGATTAGAATTTGAGCCTGGAACTAAAGTCAGAGAGAAAGAATCCAGATACACATCATGCACACCAGTATATTCATATAATCAGACATCTCACATACATATATATGCAAATCCAGATAAATTCGAACTGAAGAATTCAATACAATCCAATATCATCACATGCATTTTAGTTAAAATCAGATAAACTATTTTTAAAAGTGTTTACTCACCTTAAAAAGATGATGAAGAACAGAGCACCAATTTGAAGTTGCTTTTTTTGAATCTTTTAAAACTTGAGTTACTGGAATAGTGTTTCTTTGATTTAAAAACTTACATGCTTGCTTTTGAAATTTGCAGACAACTTCATTGATTTCCAGATTTGCTTCATTTATCTCAGGTTGAAGAAAATGCTTGCAGGCTTTGGTTTGATTTTTGAAAATGAGATTTACAGGTTGTAGAATGCAGGCTTTTGAATTGTTTGAAAATGAAACTACAGGATTTGAAAATGAAAATGATTTGCATGCTTTTGATTTTGATAATGGATTAAAGGTTTGAGGAAGATGATTCTCAAATTTGAAGAATAATGTTTCAGGTTATTGTTCTTTTGATTTATGGTTTAAGGAGTTTTATTACTGATTTGTTTTTGAGCTGAAGTTTCTCTTAGTTTGAAAAGAGAATAGAAAGAAATGAAGAGAAGAAATGCATATGTTTATATATAAGTAAATTTGTGATTTATAAAAATAAAAGAAAAAGAAAATAAATAAGGACACTTGTACAATTTATTAACATTTGTCATATACATTTATTCATTTTATTACACATGTTATTATGAGGTCTTGGTATAATTACACTTGTCCTAAGTAATTTGTATTTATAATTAAGTGTTAATAAAAGTTTTTAACTTAATTAATTAGTTTTTAATACTTAGTTATATATATATATAGATAACTTTAAAGAGTAAAACCAATTATATTTATATATAAAAACAATACATATATTTATTATTTGAAAATAACACACTTGACAATTTTATATAATTTATAAAAGAGATTATAAATTACTTATTATTTAAATGAATTAATGTTTCATATTTTAATTTTAAACTTTCATAGCTAATTTACAAATCATATAAAAATGTTATAAACAAATCATTTTGCTAATCTTATTTAAAATCTAAATTAAAGATATTTAAACTAATAATATTTACCTTAAGTATTTAAAACCATATAGTTACTTACAAAATATCTTTGAAAAGTTTAACTTTAAATAAATCATAATTTCCCAATTTACCAAAGATATTAGAATTAGAAAATATCTTTATTAATTAAATTTAAAACAAAGCTTATCTATTTACAATATATATACATTATAAATAGAAAACAATTTATTAGCTTTTAAAAGATAAATTCACTAATTAAATATTTATTAAAGAAGATTATTAAATCAATTCAAATTTTATTATCAAAGATTATCAAATCAATTTAATTATTAACACGGATTATTAAATTGATATTGCCCAAAATTCCGGGATATCACATAGAGATTCAGATCTGAAAAGTTATGACAAGGCAATCAAGTAGAAGACAAAGGCCAGAGAGAAGTCAGCATGAGGGGAGTCAAGAGGCCTCTTCAGGTGCAAATCAGACATCGATCTTCATCACCAGGGATGAGATGGAGACAATGATGAAAAGACAAGAGGAAATGATCCAGAGTTTGTTTCTTCAAATTGGGCAGCTTGGAGCACAAGATCAAGGAGCAACCAGAGTTCAGAACGGAGCAGGACCATCTGGCGCAGCACCAGAACTAGGGGGCAATAATCTAGAGCATGTTAGCCCAATCCCGGGTGGAGTACCAGATGGAACTGCGCAACGCAACATTGACAGAGAAATGAATGCTCCGCCAGGAGAGCAAATTCCAGGAATCCCTCGTGAACTCGGAGGGCAAATCCGAAGCAATAGACAAGGACTACAACTTGGAGATAGTGACAAATTGGCGGAGATGGTCAGACGAGCCATGAGAGGCGGACTAGTAAACAGAGATCTGGAGGATGTGAATAAGAGTCCCTTTGCTCCTACAATCAGGCAAGCAAGGAATCCACCAGAATTCAAGTTACCAACATTGGACATGTATAATGGGAGGACGGATCCTACAGTTCATCTAACGAAGTACATGAGGCACATGGAAGTGCTGGGGGCATCAGAGGAGGTCATGGCCCGGTGCTTCCCGCTATACCTGGCAGACATAGCAGCATTATGGTTCAAACAACTGGAGAGCGGTTCCATTGGAACATGGACCGATTTGACTGAAAGGTTCATGAGGCAGTTCAGGGTTCACATTTCAAGACCGAAGAATGTGATGAGTTTGGCGGCATTAAAAGAGAGAACCGGGGATTCTTTGAGGAACTTTCTGACGTGATTCAATGCGGCGGCGGCATCGGTGGATCGACCCGATCCATCCATGGTTTTGATGGCAGCTGTATCTAGCATAGCCGATGGCACAGAGTTCAACAATTCGTTAACAAAGGATCCTCCTATGGATCTAGGAGAATTTTATCATGAGGCTGAAGGATTTCTACGATTAGAAGACGCAAATGCTGAGAGAGAAGAAGGAGAAGGAGTTTATGTTTAGGCAGTCAAAGGCGGAGACCCTCCCAAAAAAGATTCAGGCAATGATAAAGAGAAACGAAAGGCTAATGACAACGATGATGGACCAACGCGACCACGAAAGAAACCGAGATTCACCTCTTATACGGAGTTGAATAAGACTTTGGAGCGTATCTACCAGGATACCAGGGGGCAGATTCCTTATCGAAAGCCAATGAGAAGGGATCCGACCAACAATGAAAGAAGGTCAGACAAGTACTGCTTATTCCACGAGCTGAATGGTCATAGCACGAATGATTGCAGACACTTGAAAGATGAGGTTGAGGGACATATCCGGAATGGTTTGCTATCGCAATATGTAAGAAGGGGAACAACAACGGTGGAACGGGAACGGCCACCACCTGCACCTGCTGGGGACGACTCAGGATCGAGGCGTCAACTTGTCATCAATTGATTGAGATAATGACGAATAAGCAGCAAACTCCACACAAACGCGATTTAGTCTTTTTACACATGTACAGGACCGCGAACGATCCTCAGGCATGCTCTGATATGACTATAAACCGCATCGGTGTAGGTGTTTGCACTTGGACGTCCCTGTTTTGCTTTTGTTTTCTGTTTCTCATGTTTAGACTCTATTTTGTTTGAGATTTCTGTTGGAAGACTTATTCTGAATAATAATCCACTACCTATGATTCCACAACGGCTAAGCTACTTACACATGTACGGGACCGCGAACGATCCTCAGGCATGCTCTGAGATGGCGATAAACCGTCATAACAAACAGTTCAGAAACTCACTCGAACGTGAATTCTGGCACCAATGATACCAAGTCCCTCCCCGGGCACACATAATTTTCCTCGAACGGCACCCGACCACGAACGGTCACAATTCGCCTCGAACGGCACCCGACCGCGAACGGTCATAATTCGCCTCGAACGGCACCCGACCGCAAATGGTCACAATTCGCCTCGAACGGCACCCGACCGCGAACGGTCACAATCCGCCTCGAACGGCACTCGATCACGAACGATCACAAATCGCCTCGAACGGCACCCCGACCGCGAACGGTCATCATTCGCCGCGAACGACATCTGACCCCGAACGGTCACGTACTACCTCGAATGACATACGATCCCGAACGATCGTCATTCATGGTCAAATAAGACTATCAATCTCTTTGCAGGTCATCAACAGAATATGAACATCCAGTTCATGGCATTACAAAACACACCTTCTTATCCCAAGGTATGTTTTAGGGGGCAAATGTTATCCCACCTTTTGGTCAAGGCTGGAATATCAACAAACTAGCTGGAAAATGATGGATATCAGGATTGGAAATCGTTTGGAGACGAGGCTTCGATCGATGTCGTCAAAATTTGGCCAAGCTCCGATCATGACGGGATCGATTGGGAATAGTGATCAAGGCTAAGAAAGACTACGTTTCAAATCTCAGGACAAACGGGGTTCATTTGCTCAAGATAATCGATCGATTCGAACAATGCTTTCGTATTGGTCAGCATGGAGTCGAACAACGTCTTCGTATCGATCAGATGGGGAGGCCAGGTGAGTTTCGACTCGATGCAGTTCGTATCACTCAGAAGGAACATAGCTGCACACTTCGAATCGATGCTATTCGTGTCCATCACCATACCCCGTGTCAACACTACTTCAAACCCATCAGCGAATAGTTATTCGAATCCATCAGGTTCCGCTAGTTCGTATCCATCATGCAACCGCTACTCGCATCGATCTACTTGTCGTCATTCGAAACCATCAGATAAAGATTATTTTGTATCCATCATGGGCCTCTATTCGAACCCATGAGCAATGGTTTATTCATATCCAACGAGTCAACGCAACATGGTTCGACGCAATGATCTCCGATACGAACATGGCGAAGACTCCAGATCGACTCGATCAACTCAGTGGACCAACGTGAAGAACGTGCGCCACGTCACCAGCGCGCGCGTGAAAGCCATCGAGTCGAGCAAGATCGAGTCGAACAGGACCAAGTCGAACAAGATCGAGTTGAACAAGACCGAGTCGAACAAGATTGAGTTGAACAAGACCGAGTCGAGCAAGATCAAGTCGAAATAAGCGAGTCGAGCCAAACAGCCTGCCGAAAGCCTTCATTTCGTATTGATCATATCTCCTAATCCACAAATCCAAATGCTACCAAATTTTCACAGGAGCTTACGCACGTGCTAAAGAATGTCCACGCCAAATTTCGACTCCATCGGACGCAATCTTGTTCGATACGAAATCCGTTCGTATCGATCACGGATCGGACCGAAACTTCGCGGGCTTGGGCGCGCGGGCCTAGTCACGTGCCAGAGGGTGTCTCCCGAGATCTGAGCGAAATATCAGCCTCCTACACCTATAAATAGAGCCCCAGAGCCAACAGAAAAAGGGGTTTTCTTCTTCTTTGGATTCTCGAACGCCCAGACTCTACAGGATCCAGATCTAAACTCCATAGCTGCTGCTACCAACTACTTTCACTGCTGTAAATCATCATTATTGACTGTAATCTGCTGTAATCAATTGAAATCATCAAGTGAACATCAATAAAGTCATCAACTTCAGAGTGGACGTAGGCAAGATCGCCGAACCACTATAAAATCCGGTGTCTCTATCTATTTCTTTCCCTTTTAAGTTTATTATTCTTCATTTTCTATCTTCTACATTACTTAGATCTGTGATCTGTGATTACATACTGCTGAATTGTGTCCATAAGCTGGTGCTTTCACGACATTTGGGGTTTGTGGCCATTTTTGGCACAAACACTAACAAAAAAAATTAATTTTTGAAAAGCTATTACAAAATAGCATTATGAATTATAACAACTTCTACTTCCCCTTATATCCTTATCTCTTGCCCCTCCACTACGATTGGCACTCTCCCCATTATAATCCCCATCGCCGCTCCATCTCCATCAAAGTTGTTACCTTCATCTTGCTGCCTTATCTCCCATACAACTACGCAACCATCCATCACATCAGCTCTTTCACCTTCATAATTCATCGCATCACCATTAGCGGATTTGCCACATCACCTTGTCCATTAGTAGTTTCATCGACCCTTACGTAGTGCATATGTAATTATTGGGGTTTTACTATATCATTGTCGAAGTTTTGTCCTAAGGCGGATATAATTTGTTGTTCTGAGGATTAAAGTGCTCAAAGTTTGTTCTTCAAGCAATTTTCGTGTTTTAGAGATTTAATAAGTAAGTTTTCCAAAAACTTTTGTTTTGAAATTTTAAAATTGTTTACAAAATTCAAATGCTTTAAGAATAATCAAAATTTTGCATGGTTTTTTTTAAAGTACAAATATTTTTGATAAATTCGAACTTTGTCTAAAAAAGTTCGATTTGTGTTAGATGTTTCAACTGTTCTTTCACAGAAGCCATTATTCCTTAAGTTTAATTTTTTTTTTATAAACTTCTTCTGAAATTAATAAATAAATTAGTTTTTTCCAGAAAGATTCTATACGACTAAAAACACTTCATAAAATTTCAAAATAATAAAAGGTCTTAAACTTTAAAAATTATTCTTCAAGCATTTCAACAAGAAACCAAAAATTTCATTAAAAAGTTTAAATGTTTTGAAAAGACTAGATGTTTTAAACTTTTTTAAGTTAAAACTTTTTTACGTTTTTTGCACAATTAACCATAGTAATGAAAAAAAGAAAAGAAAAAGGAACGGTTAAAATTTGTCGATTGATTCATGCCTTTGTATGATAATATTGGTTATTACTTAAATCCACGGTATATCCGATTTAGAGGCAATTTATTAGTGAAGGTATTAGTTAAAAAGAAAAATCTGAAACCGATTTATATCTCAAAGATGCATGTTTTAAAATTTGGTCTGAAGGACAATAGAATGTTAAATTAAACTAAAACAGAATGTCAAATTAAACTAACATCAGCTGAACGTAATGCTAAATTAAACTAGCATCAGATGAACTCACTAGATGAACTAAAATAATATTCATTTTCAAAGTATATATAGTAATCGATTTGATTTAGCATTACATTCATCTGATGCTAATTTAATATTTATTGTTCTATTTTATCCGATGCTAATCTATTGTCCTTCACCTTGAATTTTTAAACTCGTGTCCTTCGGTCCAAAAAAGTACAAATGTTTTTCCTTGATCTTATTTTTTTGTTTATGGAAAGAGACACATGACCATATGCTAAGTAGACTCTTACTAGACTTAATCATGTTGTTTTTATCAAACAACACCCACCATATAAAAATGGACGATAAATATACAAAGTCAATGAATCCAACTAGATTATGTCAAATATCAATCACTTCTAAGTTATAATATGTATAAAGTTTGAACGTCCACATCTGATGAGCTTACATCTTTTTCATTTTACGTAAATTTTGTACATATCAATTCTTTTAAGAATTAAAAAAATCAAGAAGGATAAATTAATCCACTTAACTATACAGCAATTTTGCCCATACGTTCAAATTCAATTATAATATGATATGACACCTTCAAAACGAAATGATAAGTTGAAATATGCAAATAAACTTGTCTAAATCACATCTCTCTGTACATACTTTAGTTTAAACTCTTTGGAATAATCATGCAGCTAGCATCAATACATAGAAAGATGAATCAACAAATAACAGAATTAATTAACCAAATGCAAACAGACCCATTAGAACAAGCAACAAGACTACTCTTATACACAGCGAGCCATATAGAAAAGTAAACTAGGTAAAGCTACTTAATTAAACATATGAAAGAAATAAACCATTATACCACGCACTGACAACATTACAACCAGCATACTTATACACACTTCCATTTTACAACTGCTTACAGCAGGATGCAGCTCTCCATCTGTACAACCAACCTATAACACTTGAAATTACATCGATTAACAATTACATGGCCAAATGAATTACCTCATTTCTCTTAAAATCTGGAAAAACACTCATCAGTCTAGACATGCATATGTTACTATTTCAATTTCTCCAGCGCCCGAAATATCGTCTACTGATATTTTACACAGATCATTTCAATGAAATGCTTCGTTATATCAATGGAATGATTGCCGATGTACCTTCTTTCGAGCTGGTTTCCTTGTCCTTTCAGCGTCTTCTACACAGCACATTGAATGTGCACATATTCAACTAAATTTTGTATAGGTCCTTGCCTCCGTATTTAAGACTGATGGCCAAATATATGGAAAGTGTACCCTAGCCACTTAATTTTGCAGTCTCACTCGCCACATTCTCTTCTTCAGAACGCAGCTGCAGTTCCTCATACGCCTTCAAAGATTTAGCTGTGAAAACCTCCATTGTTTCAAACACATGCTTCAGACACAACTGCAAACTCTTCACAGAAGCATCGGAATCAGAATTATCATACTGGCCAGGTACTACTAACTCCAGTTTCTTATTCAGAGCATCGAGTTCCTTATGTATAACCTGTGCATCTCTCTCCCTTGCTTTGATTAACCTATCCATTTCTCCACTAGGCATCACTTTATGGTTCGGGTCTAACCCATTCTTCTCCCATACGTTTCTCAAAATGGCTATGAATCCTCTCATAGCGTTTATGACATCAACTTCTGATATCATGTCAATGACCTGTGCCCATGAATTGCATATGACAAAAATTGGAGGAGCGCCTATTCGACCTGGAGAGTAAGGAGCGACTCCATCAGTCGTTATTTCTGGTTCGTAATGAAGGCATAGTGTTAGCCATGCGTTTAAGGATTTGACAAAGCTTTTTTGGGCGGTTATCCATGAGGAGAAGCTGTCTGTCCACTTTAGTACATCGCGTTCTAGGTTGAAGACTACATTTAGATGATCGTCGTTGAATTTTTGGGAAGATGATATGGAGTCTAGATTTTTAGCTTCGGATATTGCCTGAGTTTGTGTTTGATGGCATTCGAGCATAGCTTTCCACATATTCATTAATCTGAAATGTCACGTTGAGTGTCAGTTTCTAGGGTACAGCGGACTTATTAGATGTCATTCAAATACTTCCAAGTCTTTGTGTTGAAAAAGAATGGTGGATTTAAGTGGAAACGGAATTGACAAAGAGAAAAAGCTTAAGCAAGTGCCCCCAATGACCAATATCTTAAGTGGTATGAGGTGTGATAAAGGTCTTGAGTTCAAACCTTTTAAGCATACATAAATAATCACGTTAAAAAATAATTATTATCGAATAACTTTTAGATGTCTGTTATGGAATATCGGTATGTCTCTAGATTGTTTATCTAAAGACTAAATGTTTTGGGATCGAATCCCTTGAGCATAAATTAACCTAGCAAGTGCCAGGAAAGATATCATATTAAGGCCTACGCGTCATACTAATCTAGCAAAGGAACATTCTTTTTATTTTTAACAAAAATAATAATAATGGAGTTTCTAGTAGTGTCTGATAACCACCGAAATTCTCTCAACAAATAGTCAGTAGAGCTAACAACGTCCACAACAAGAACCCAGTCTAAAATGAATATCAAATATGAACATGAATGAAACACATGGTAAGTAGAATGAGTGGCAGTCTAAGAAGTGAATGAGTTACATCCCAACTGGAAAATAGATTAAAAATATACAAATGGGACAGACTCCCCATTGATCATTGCAATATCGCATCAAACATATCGTTAGGCATATAAAGTGAAGAATAAAATAGATATGTGGGTTTCAGATGATTCGAATAGCAAATTGAAGGCCAATATCAGTTTGTCCTATAGAGTATATCATGAAGGTGTAGCTCAAAAAATTCACTATCGGCAACAGTTGAGAGAATCCACCACCAAGAAAATGAACTTTATCTCATCCATGGTTATATGTATACATATAGAGCTAGGATCGGCAACCCGCTTCATTTAATCTCCAATCTTAGCCCCCTAATTTCAACTTTCAACCACGAATTTGTAGTTAATTGATAGTATAATGCGTCAAAAGGGAAAAACAATTAATATTCAAATACAAACTTATGGTTGAAATTTAGAGGCTAAGAGTGAGAGCTAAATAAACGGAACTGTTAATCATAGCGCACGTACGCACATATTCACGCACAGTTTTCCTCCGTGCCATATTAATATTCACTTGTACTCTTTATTTTGCCTTTCTTTTTTCTTTGTATCTAATCATAACTTGTAACTCTAGCATGTGTGGACTTGATGTCATGGTAAAACCAACCAATGGGTTTGAGTCTCACGCAATCTTTTGGTATATTAATTATCTGTAGGTAATTTTAGTTTCCAACAATTACCATTTTATAAGAACTCTTTTATTTAGTTTTGAGTTTAGCTTGTTTGAAAAGATCAGTTTATGAGAGCTATGCGGAATAAATTGCTACAAGTAAGCTCAACCATAATCATCAAGAAAATAATTATTGATTTGATATATTTGGTTTGGCAATAGTCATCCACCTCTTATGCTATAGATTTAGACTATTTCCTACTCTTCGGCAAATTATATACTCTATGAGTCGGCATCAAGGTTCCACGGTTTGGCCAAACACCAATATGTTAATCATTTCCATCCACTTCGCAAGGACCAAAACGGAATCTGACCAGGATTCTGATTTCAGTTAAAAAGGCATTAAATAAAAGTAAGCTTCAATTCTTTTCACAAAAACACAGTATAACTAAGAAAATATACAAATTTAAAAAGTACAGATATAGTGAAATTCAAAAAAATGAAAGTCGAAAGCCAAGTTAAAAATGAACCCCAATTCATTGCTTCTCTTTCTGACCTAAGAACAATCTCTAATTCAAAAACACGATTTCTTCAGATCCTATCAAAAAAGCTATATAATCAACGCAACCATTAGAAAAATATTTGGGTTTTTATTATAAATATAAATATTCAAAATCATTCCATTTTAAACCTTTTCATACTAAAAATAAAAATATTAGATTTTATTTTAATAAATACAACATATATCAAAGGTAATTCTGTAGAAAATACTTGACAAAACTTATAAACTAAAACTGAAATTGAAAATTTCGAAAAGACTGAAAATTCTAAAAGCTCAGTAGACCAAAACTAAGTCTTAAACCATGGCTGGTATAAGTTATGTATGATAGATTACTTATTCAAGCAATAAGTAAAATAGGTAATAATATGTGAGTGGTACTGATGATACAGGTGAAGACTATAAACAATAGTCATATCAAGGAAGCCTGAAACTCCATTAAAGAGTGGCATGCAAAGCCTTAATTCTTGTTTTGTTGGTTTAATAAAGAAATTGAATACTAATTTGCAGACAAGTATTTGCAAAACATACGTGGAGGTTATTCATAATAGACCTAAAAACTGCATTATGTTGGTTCCAAGGGACAGAACAATATAAGCACCAGGACTGACTGCTAACCAAAATGTTTATCATATAATTCAAGTTGTGATAAACAAATTAATTTGATTTACCCTTTAATTAGCTCGCCAATCTGAGGCCACAACTCATCATCTCTTATCTTATTTATTGTGTTTGATATGGAATCAATGACTTGAATTGCTATTCTAATCTTGGTGGATAGCTTCTTGATCAACTTCTGAACATCACCGATTTTGTTCTGCTCAGCACCTCTTTCAGCCAAATACCTTTGCCGCTTTCGGTTTTTATCAAGAAGTAGCCTCATCTTTTCCTCAAGCTGCATGTTATATGAGAAAAAGAAAGCATGTTCAGGAAAACTGGGACTGCATAAGCAAAAGAATCTATGATAATGTGTGGACATGACACAGTCTGTAACAACTAGCGAGTAAACAGAAGAAGTAATATGCAGGGGTATCATCAGGAAATAAAAATAGTGTTGAAAGTTGACTAGACAAGCAAATAAATTCATGTTCCAACACCAATAAGACAACTTCTAGAAGGCCAGCATTATTTAGTAAGAATCGTGCTTTGGTAGTTCTTACTCGGAAAATTAATGGATACACATCACAAAGTCGATGGAAAAAAAATACTTCTTTTCCCATGGGATGCTTTTTGCTAATCACATGCTCAATAATTTATAGGATGTAAAACATTGGAAAAGAATGTATGTGAATTAGCCTACAATGTGCAGCCAAATGGTTGAGCGCAGTATTGAGAAGTGAGGTGCATAGTTCGAAGTACAATAAAACACATAACCCCTTTATTCAACCGAATGCTGGGAAGTGGGAGGTGCAGTGTTCAAACTAGGATAAACACATAACCTTTTTATTTAACCGAATGTTTGTTAGGGGATGGCATACATCCTCATGGTTTACTAGAAAACTCAATTTCTTAGGTCTTCCTGGAGAATTAACCACATACATTTATCAAATATATAATAAAATGTTAGGAAATCATCTACGTATACTTATCAAACATTTCAAGTGAAAGTGTAGAAGCAATCCCAGTAGTTTTTATCCTTGTCCATCACATCAAATTGGTGGTTCTCTCTCCATCTCAACTCGAGTTTCAAATACTAGAGTATTATCAGGCAATATTTTGTATGCTTTTCCATAAATGAGGCGCATGAGTAAATTTTCAAATATTATTTTATATTCAAATTGAAGAATAGAAACCTAAAACTTCATGAATGCTAATAAACAATAAAGCTTTAATAAAATTGCATAATACCGTTAACAAATGTTTCTTTTATTACAGTTTATTTCCATCGTGTATCTAACTTTATTCTAAGTAGTGGCGTTCTCTTACTTTTTTTTTTGGGCTCCCATATATGTATCCCTTCATCTTATTATGGTACAACAAGAGGAAATGGGTAGAGCTTGATATCTGCAGTGAAGTAGATGGCTATAGGCCACTGTAAAAAGGAAAAGAAAAACTATACATTTGCGTGTTAAGTTTATACCCATGTTATTTATTTTCCGTGTTTAGGGTGTGCATCATAACATCTAGGCAATGATTACCCCAGATGTACATTTGTATGCTGAAATTCCCCTTTAAATTTCTTCAGTATTGGATAAAGTGGAAAGTTCAGTGCATATGGTAATCTTTTTGTTTGTGAATGTGGTGTTCATGAGACCACTGTTAGATAGTGGTCAGTCACTATACAAACATATAAGACAAACTTGGCAAGCTGTACTGTCATGTTCTCTTACTATTTATTCATTAAAGATACGATACATCATGCAAAGCATATGTATTAAAATATTTATAACATATATTTATAGGTTGTGTTTAACTAATTATGACCTGTTCAAAATACAATTACATGAGAATAGCAGATTGGGTATCCATACTTCCAATATTTCCATACCTAAACAAATCAGAAGATAAAAATAGAAAGTCTTACCCTAACTTCATCTTGAAGTTTTTTCTCCCAAATATACAACTTCTGCAATGTTGAAGATATATTCTTGGAGCTTGTTTCAATGTCTTCCTCCAGACTCAAAAGTTCCTCCCCGTCAGAAGCTGATGGAGGCATAACACAAATGATCCTAGACGACACTATAAAGTAAAACAAAGTCTTTTTTATACATAGTAATAAGGCAAAAATATTCTAAAGATTAATAAAAATAAATTTAAATTGAATCCCTTAATTCACCTTCCATCACTGAACTCTTCCTAAATCGATAAGGTTGCTTTCCAACCTCAAGCAACTTAGAAATCTCCAATGCCGCTTCTGAAGCCTTCTCAAACTGAATCCTGATCTCGCTTCCAATTTCCATAACATTATGATAACTCCTTGGCCTGCTAGTACTTGCAGCATTCATATCCGTCTGCGCATGCGGAACTTCATCAGCAACTACGTTCTTCTCCACCACATCATCCTCGCTCTCAACAACATTAGAGGACTTTGGATTCAAGCTAGCTCCTACACCACCATCATCGACATATCCATTTTTATTATAACCTTTAGAGCTAGAACCGACAAACTTCTGATCACCATAGACCTCTTTAACAACCTCATGCTCCAAATTCTCATCTTCCAATTCTGGTATACCCTCTTCGTCTCTAACATCCCTAGAGCTTCTACTTGGAGTATAAGTTGGATAGTAATTCTCCTGCAGCTCAAAAGGGTTCAAAAACTCCCAATTTGACACTCTAGGAGGTGAAGGTGGTGGAGGCGGAGGCTTCTGATTAACTGACGAGTTCTCTCCAGTATGATTACCAAAACTACTAGATGCCAGAGGTGATGAAGAATTACCAAAATATCCATAACTAGGATGATCATAAGGATTAGAGTTTGAATACCCATTACCATAATCATTATAATTAATAGACTGTGACGATGAAGGGTCAAAAAAATGAACTGTAGGTGGTGGCGGCTCGTTCTTGGCATAATGAAAGTTCATAAAACTCGAGCCCAAACCAAAATTTTGCTGCTGGCTATCATAATCAGTATTATAGTTGTGATAAGGCTGATAATTATTGTAAATATGAGGAGGACCAGGAATCTCAGGATGCAAGTGTGAATGAGAAGTCGTTTCGCTTCTATCATCCTCATCATCAGAATCTACATGATCAGAATCAGAAGAGTGGAACTCAATATGACCACCAGAGCCGACCTCTGAATTTGAATGAGAATGACCGGCAGCAGCAGCAGAAGTGCTACCAACGTTATTATTACCACTGCTAGGCATGGACGCAGCAAATGATTCACCTTTTCTCTGAGGAGGGAGAGAGATTTCTGAAACATTACCAGTGATGCTAGAAGCAAGATTAAGAAACTTGTGGAGAGAGTCCGCCATGGAAATAAGAGAAGAGGAGTAAGCTGAATGGGCATCAGCAACGGCGTAGCGGTGGCGGATGGCGGTGGAGATGAACTCCGTGCGGTTGCGGCAAAGAGATAAGGCTTCTTGGGCTTCCAGTTTTGAGCCCGAACAACCCATGATTATATAAATATTGAAATTTGAGAGAGAAGAAGAATTTAATGGGTAGATCTAAATTGGAAATTTAGGGTCTGGTCATAAGGGAGGATTGTAATTTGATTCTTTTTTCCTTTTTGTGGCTTTTGAGAATGACACAGGGCAATGGCGGATGGAGAGAGTGAGAAAGAGGAAGAATTAAGTATTAACCTTAAAAGTTGTTTTGGCCATGAATTCACTGTTGGCATGTAGTGGCCTAACCTAGCAAATATCTTTACCATTAATAATGTAGACAGTGTTATGTACGCCCACGTTATGCTGTTCAAAAAATCCTTTGAAAGATTTTGAATGGGAGGCTACGTTAATAATGGTCGTAGTAACAGCAAGGGGAATTATTATTGACGGATAAAAATTAATTCAGAACAACTAGTCATATACATTACTCTTCCTTTAATCATTTTCACTAAAATTAATTGAGAAAACAAATTTGATTTTGAAAACATTTGACTTTATTAACATTAAAAACGAAGAAAAATGATCGAAAAACTAGATGAAAGCAACTTTATCATTCGAAACAAGCATTACGGTACGTTTGTCACACATGAATTATTTTTTTACAACTTATATATATTTAATACATTAAAGAGAAAATGATTTGCATAAATATTAAGTCGCATTTTTACGTTAAAATCGTTTGTAGTTAGTTTTAATTTATATCTCTAAGTTGCAAATTTTTTGTTAGTCTGAATTTATATTTGTAAAGTAAATTTGTTTGTTAAATCCTATTTTTAAATGATATTAAGGTTTAGTAATATTTATAGAAGAGCGTTTTAAGTTAGTAAATGAAGTTTATTTGTTAGATTCTATTTTTAAGTGATATTAAGATTCGGTAATATATGTAGAAAGGCGTTTTTGGTAGTTCGTGCTAACATCAAAATATTACAACTATTATTTTACAAGCGTTAAGGCAGCGTTTTGCACCTGAGAATGGCACAGGCTCCACATGTAAAATGTTTTTCTACACATTTTATATGTTTAACATTCGAAATAAAATGATCTGTACAAATATTTAACCATATTTTTGCATTAAAATCACGTGTAGTTAGTTTGATTTTTTATTTCTCAGTTGCAACATCTAATATTTTTGTTAGTTTTAATTTTAATTTATATTATAAAACAATCCAGAACAAATCTGCAAAAAAGGTTCATTTGTTATATCCTATATTTAAGTGATATTAAGTATTTGTAGATGGGGGTTTTGAATTTGCAAATAAAGCTTAATCATCACCTTGTTTTTAAGTGATATTCTATAGAGGGTGTTTTTGGTAGTTTAGGTTGACGCCGAAAAAGTGTGACACCAAAAGACATTACAACTATTATTAAAAAAAAGATTACACACACAGATATATATATATATATATATATATATATATATATCAATGGCACCATATTTGGTAGCACCCCAGTAGCCTCCTATTTTCAGCCACAAGTTTTTATTTAAATAATGATGTGAGTGGAAAGAGAGAGAAAGGACTATTTAAATGAAAACTTGAGGTGGATATCCGGGGGCTGTAGGGGTGCATTTGAACCTATCTCATACACACACACAGACATGCACGCATACATACATACATATACATACATACATACATATATATATATATATATACACACACACACATACATACATACATACATATATTAAATATTCGAAATACCATTCTTTTTAAGTGTTAAAGGAAACTAGTTTTATTAATTAAAAATAAAATATTTTATGAATGCAAGGTATATATAACATTATTTGTTAGAAGTAGCATATTTTATTAAATGCAAAATAAAATAACTTAATAAGTTAAAAGCATATTTGAATAATGCATAAAATAATTTTACAAGTTAAAAGTAGCATATAATATAGTAAAAGCTAAATATAAATAGCACTACATATATGATAATTTGAATCTCTAAAATGTAGAAATTTCTTATTAACATTGGATTTAAAATCCGTTTCCATATTTGAATCCCAAAATTTATGATATTCGTATGAAATGACAAAATAAGTTTACATATGTATTATGTATGTATATTCATGTTTATATGTTCATGTAAAAGTTAATTTCGTGGAAACCAAAATTTAAAAAGTGGCAATTTGGTTTCGTTCATTGAAATCAATCTTAATACTCAAAATCTACCTATCAAAAACTCTCTATCTATAAAAATATTTATGTTGAATTCGTAGCACGATATTCGATAATTTTTGTCGAATCTCCTAAAAACCATGAGCATTTTCGAATAAAAATCATTGAAAATTTTGGTTTTTACTTCGAATGCATGCATTTCTATTGCAAAATTATCTACGGTTTTCACTATAAATATTTGCACTTTTAGTTTTGAAATATATGTAGTTTTTACTATTAAATATATTTGCTAACTATACCGAACTTTTTTTTACCAAATTGATCCTTTTTTACTTTAGCTAAAATATACATGGAGAGAAAACGAATTGGAGAGAGTAGTGGTACTGTAAGTTAATTTTCGCCATTTTTTATGATTGGATGAGTTTTAAAAACTAGGACATAGGATTGTTAATGAATGCTTGAAGAAATTAAAATTCATTCACATCCATATCCAAAAAATGAAAAAGTTATGAAATTCGAAATATGAATATGGATACGCATATGATAATATCTGCATATGAAAGTTATCTGTCCTGCTTTATTGAGATAGTAGTTGAGATTATGCATATTTTAATATATATATATAAAACAATTGAGATTTACTGTTTTATGAAGTTAATAATTCATAATATGCGTGTACAAATGAATATTTGATGCTCAAAACTGATTTTCATCATCGCGTTTTTATTTCTTGTATCTATATTAGCATTATCACTAAAAAAGATATATGTTGGATTGTTATCCAGCATTCTATCCAAGCGACATTTCGATGGAAATGCACAACGAATAACTAAGGAATGGACTGTGTCTTTGAAGACGATCGACTACAAAGAATTAATGAAAAAATATGAGAAAATTAGCTAAGCCCATGGATTGGTACCAATCCATCCAAATTACCAAACTACCCATGTTAAGTGGATCTCTAGCTAAGTTGAAGAACAAGACAAGTTTTGGGCATCGAGGATGGATGGATACCGATCCATCAAAAAGACCATTTTGCCCCTGAAGTTAAAAAGCATTGTAGACTAAGACATTTTGGACCAAAGCACAAGTTTATGGACTAATGCCATGGATCGGTACTAATCCACGGATAGATCAGTACTAATCCATTAAGTCTTGAGATTTGATCTAGAATTGACCCGATCCCTTTTCTAATATCAAATCTGATTGATTGACTGTTTCCAAATAAGATATGACGAATCTAAAGGCATTAAATGACCCAATTCAGCTACAAATAGGCTATCATTGTAACATCCCAGATTTTTGATAACATTATTTAGAATATTTAATTAGCTAGATTAAATAAAATAATGTATTGATTAGAGAATTGAGATTTGATTTAATTAAGGGGTAGCCGTGCCATTTAAACAATGAACTAAAGGAAGAGTTTAACTTGAAATAGAGGAGGGGTAAAATAGGAAAGAGACCATTCCTATATCTATAACCCATGGCCGTGTAAATTATACACGTTCATTTCATTTTCAAAATTTTAAAATAAGGCGTCGGCCACCACCATTACCAAGGAAAAGAGGAAGAAAAGCTAGGAAGAAGCTAATTCAAATCAAATCTATTCACATCTCAATCTCTTTATTCTCTAAAGCTAAGGTGAATAATGTTTACATCTCATTTTTTATTGTATTTTTGGTTTTTAGATGAATGCCGAATATTTTGCATTGATTTGCCATGATTTTGAATGATGGAATGGTTATATATACATGTTGATGATTTATGTATATTCATATTGATTTTATGATATGTTTTAAGATGAAAACCATATAAAATGACATCGAAATGCCTTGAGAATTTTTGTGAAGATCATAAATATTATTTTAGAGATGGATTTCAATTTTTGGAATTTTTAGAAATTATGTGTAATTTATATGAATTTTCTAGTAAAGAAAATGTTAATTTGGATTAATAATTATTTTCGGTTAAATAATAAAAGATTTGGGTCTGAAATTTTTATATGTTGGAAAACATACTAAAATAGATTTTCTGGAATTTTTGTAGATTTTTCCTGAGTGTTTTAATGGTTATATAAAATTATTTAAGGTATGAGACTTAAATATTTTATATAATTAAAAGAGGAGAATGAGCTTTTTGTAAAATAATTTAAATTGTTAAATCTGAAAAGTCGGTAGCACTTTTGTAAAACTGCAGTACTTTTTATTGGTAAAAAAGAGGCAACCAATCATAATTAGACACGTAAGGCAAGTTAGGTGGAAAGAACTATTTGCTACATGTTTTTCATTGTTTCGACATCGTCGGCACCAGGTTCCTCCTCCTCATCTTCACTTTCGATACGGTCGAAACCATGCACATGGTACTAGGGAACTGATACGTAGTGAATTGGATGAAGGTGGAAGGTAGGGAGTCGAAACCAGAGGTTCCGAAGGGATTGAGGCAGTCCTTTGTTTTTAAATTAAAAAAATTACGCCTGCTTGCTTTCGACTAAATGGCTTTCGGCAAAGTAGCTTTCGACAGGTCAAATGATTTAAAGGAAATGGTTTCGATCGGGTTGCGCCTTTGCTTTTTAATAATTGCTTTCGACTAAATCGAAACCTTTGGCTACTGCCTTTTACCTTTTGACCCAGATGGTTTCGAAAGGGTTGTTTTGTTTTCAAAAAACTTGGCCACCTCTCCAATGCACTTGAAGGGATGGTTTCGACACCATCACTTTTTACTTAGGAAATGGTTTCGAAGCAGATGCTTTCGACTTAAAAGTTTTTAAGATCCTTTTTCTATAAGTAACGTAAAACCCAAATTGGTTTCGAAAGAGATAGTTTTAAATGGTTTCAAAATAGGTGCTTTCGATTTTAATGGGTTTCTGATCCTTTTGCTCTACTTGAAGGCAGAATTCAAATGGTTTCGACCGAGACGTTTTTCAAAGGTTTCGAAGGGGTAAATTTTTGAATGGTTTTGAAAGGTTTCCACATGTTTTAAATTGAACCCAAAGTGCTTTCGAAAGGATTGAGTTTTGACTGTTTCGAAAGGTTTTAATGAATGATTTCGAAAGGGGTGGTTCCCAAGGGTTTTGAAGGGTTGAAAGGAAGGGTTTTTCCTATTTTTTCGAAAGGAAATATTTAAAAGGAGGATGTCTGATATTTTGAAGCTTTTGGAGAAACGAAAGGAATGGTTTCTCCAATGTTTTCGAAAGGTAATATTTAATGGTTTCGAAAGGGTCTTTCAATGGTTTCGATGGGGTTACCTTCAATAGTTTCGAAAGGGTTGTTTAACGGTTTTAAACAAAGGTTTCGGATGTATTAAATAGGCAATGTAGCCTAAGTATTTTCAAGTTAAAAAGGGTTTTAACTTGTTTTGGAAGGATAGTTAATCCTTATTAAATCTCATCAACATTATTTTGAGTAAAGTATTTATACCATGGCAAAATAGCTTAGAGTAAAGCTAAGAATATAAATTCCTTGTATAAGTATGATTTAAAAGGTTAAATCATTTTGAAAAGGTATTCAAGGAAAAAGATATAGGGTAGTTAACTCTAAGAAAATAATTCAAATAGTTAGTCCATTTTGATTCGGACAGTTAGTCCAGTTTGCAGGCAGTCAGCCCAGTTGCATGGATAGATAGTCCATTTGTAGCATAACGGACCTTGCTATTATGTTGTGGACAGATAGTCTACTTATTACCTGTTTTGAATAGATAGTCCATTTATTAGCATAAAGGATATTGCTATTTTGATATAATCAGTTTGATTAACCAGTTTGGTTTCAGGAAAGGATTTGCAAAATATATGTTTTAAAGAGGATATTAGTGAGGGGAAACCCATTCCGCTAAGCGGCGTGGTCCCACTTAATATCAGCAAACCGATATGTAAAAGAATTATTCACACCAGGCTTTATGTATGACTCGAAGTTTTTGTTTCCCCTTAAACTCTCGAGTGCTCAAAATTTGATTTGAGTAGGCTGAGGGTTAAGGTTTTTAGGTTTTAGTCTTTTGGAAAATAAAGCTTCTGGAGACAAGCAGGTTGCTGACAAATAGCTAATTAGGAGTTGCTTATTGTTTTATTCCGTTGTGTATTAAGTAAGATATGACCATATTGCTTTGATCAACCAAGAGGGCATCGTCATATGTCGCTTTTGGCGTATTTTTGTAATGATTATAATTAATCTTTACCTGGAAAATAATATGGGATTATGTAATTTGGATATGAATTTGTTTTGAAGTGTAATCAGTAAAATGTTATTTTTGAAATCTGTGATTTTATTCATATTCAAATGCTTTTGATATTGTGGAAACCATTATCATTACCGTATTGTCACCAAAAGTTAATACTATAAATGACTGCAGCATCTGTAGCGCTTAGCTTTTGGCCTCCAGATACAGGATGTTACAACTTGGTATCATAGCTGTTATCCCGCCTTTTGGCAAGGCCGTGACACCAAAAAGTTGACTGGAAAACAAATGACGGTCCGTCCTAGAGATCAGTCATACATAGGCTCACCATGGATATCGACGGATTTTGTTTGAGTCCGGATCGAGCCAGAATTGATAGGACATGACAAGCTAAGCTATGAGAATCAACGTTCCAAATCTCAAGTCAATCCGAGTTCATATGATCAAGTTATGATCGATGCAAGTTAGAGGAATCTATGTTCGAATCCATAGGTGTTGCCTCTGTTCGAACCCATAGCATTCGAATCGATCGAAAGGTAAATGGCCTCGCCTCCATCAGGTTCGTATCCATCAATATCTTAACGATCAGAGCAGCCTCTCATTCGAATCCATCCGTTCGTATCCATCGGTAGGCCGCACTTCGTATCGATGGGCTTTGTGTCGATCAACCTTTGGCCAGAGAGACTTATTCGAGTCCATCGGCATGACTCCTTGTTCGAATCCATCAGTAAGTAGTCCTCGCATCCATCAGAGATCGCTGCTTCGTATCCATCATGGGACCATGCTCGAATCCATGAGCAGAGATTTGTTCGTATCCATCAGGTCAACGAGCCTGGGTGATGTGTTATTCTTCGATACGAGCAAGGTGAAATTCATGGAGTCGACACGGTCATCTCGGAGCAAAGGGCGGATCGATGCGAGGAGCGCGCGCCACGTTGCCGCGTTATCACGTGCAACCATCGATTCGAAGGCATGGATTCGAAGTGAGGGACTCGAAGCGAACAGCCAACCGAGAAACTTCAACTCGTATCGATCATATCTCCCAAGCCACAAGGTCAAATGTAATGAAATTTTCACGGTAGCTTCCACACAAGTTAAAGAGCAATCCTGCCAAGTTTCAGCTCGATTGGAGCATTTCCTGATCGATACGAAGTTGATTCGAATCGATCACAGATTGAGTTGAAACTTGGTGGGACCGGTCGCGTGGTCCCACTCACGTGCCAGAAGAAGTCTCCCGAAGTTTGGGCGCAATCTCAGCCTCCTACACCTATAAATAGCCCCCTGAAGCCTACAGAAAGTGGATCTTTTTGGCTATTGAACGTCCAGACTCTGCCGAATTCAATTCTACACCTAATCATTGCTGTTGTATTCAAGTTTCAGATTTATAATCCATTGTATTCTGCTGTAATCAACTGAGATCATTAAGTGAATCAATAAAGACATCATCTTCAGAGTGGACGTAGGCACGATCGCCGAACCACTATAAATCCTGTGTTGTTTACTGCTTTCATTTGAATTTTCTGAGTGTTCTTCATATCTGTTTTTCTACATATTTGATATCTGAGACCTGTAATTGCGAACTGGTGCTTTCAACTGTAATTGGGGTTTGTGACCATTTTTGGTGCAAACACTTTGGTGCTTTCACTGAGAACTGAACTCAGGAGTTCTATCATTTGAAAGTTGAATCAGAAGGCTAAGAGATTCAGATCCGAGGAATCATTACAAGACAAACAAGTAGAAGGCAGAGGTCAGAGCGAGGTCAGCACGAAGGGAGTCAAGAGGCTTCCTCAGGAGCAAACCAAGCTTCAGTCTTTATCACCAGGGATGAGATGGAGACAATGATGAAGAGGTAGGAGGAATGATCCAGAATTTGCTTCAACAAATTGGACAGCTTGGAGCGCAAAATCAAGGAGCAACCAGAATCCAGGACGGAGCAGGACCATCTAACGCAGCGCCGGAGCTGGGGGGCACACACTTAGGACATGTTGATCCGAACCTGGGAAGAGAGACAAGGACATCCGAGCAACCTGGCGGCAATAGAGGGATGACCGCTCAGCCAGGGGGGGCAGACACCCGAGAGCTCACACGAACTCGGGGGGCAGATCGAAGGTAGTGAACAAGGACTACAGCTTGGAGATAATGATAGGTTGGCAGAGATGGTCAGACGAGCCATGAGAGGCGGATTAGTAAACAAAGATCTTGAAGACGTGAACAAGAGTCCCTTTTCTCCTGCGATTAGGTTGGCTAGGAACCCACCAGAATTCAAGCTGCCAACAGTAGAAATGTATGATGGGAGGACAGACCCTGCAGTCCATCTAACGAGGTATATAAGGCACATGGAAGTGCTGGGGGCATCACAGGAAGTCATGGCCCGATGCTTCCCATTATATTTGACAGACATAGCAGCTTTATGGTTCAGACAGCTAGAGAGTGGCTCCATTGGGACATGGACCGATTTGATTGAGAAATTTATGAGGCAATTCAGGGTTCACATTTCAAGACCCAAGAATGTGATGAGTTTGGCAACGCTAAAACAGAAAGCTGGAGAGTCTTTGAGGAATTTCCTGACGCGATTCAATGCGGCGGCAGCATCGGTGTATCGGCCAGATCCATCCATGGTTATGATGGCAGCTGTGTCCGGAATAGCTGATGGCACAGAGTTCAAAAATTCATTAACTAAGGATCCGCCTATGGATCTAGGGGAATTCTATCATGAGGCAGAAAATTTTTTGCGATTGGAAGACGCTAATGCTGAAAGAGAAGAAGGAGAGGGAATAGAAGTTTATGCACTTAAAGACAAAAAGCCTCTCGAAAATGATTCAGATAAGGATAAAGGAAAACGAAAGGCTGAGGACAATGGTGATAGGTCAAAGCGACTGCGGAGAGAGCCACGATTCACCACTTATTCAGAGCTGAATGAGAGTTTGGAGCGAATCTACCAAGATACTCGAGAGCAAGTTCCCTACCGTAGGCCAATACGAAGGGATCCCACTGTTGACGAGAGGAAATCAGACAGATACTGCTTATTCCACGAACTGAATGGTCATAACACTAACGACTGTAGACATCTGAAGGATGAGGTGGAAGGGCACATCAGGAACGGTATGCTACTTCAGTATGTGAGAAGGCGAGCTCCAGCAGTGGAGCTAGAGCGACCACCATCTACATCAGCTAGGGGTGCCCCCGAGCCGGGACACCGTATGATTATCAATTAATTTAAATAACGATGAACAAGTCGTAAACCTCTCACCAACCGGGGTAAGTCATTTACACATGTGCAAGATCACGAGCGGTCCATAGGCATGCTCTGAATGACTATTAACCCTATCGTTGTGGGAGTTTACACTTTGACATCCTTGCTTTGTTTTTGTTTCGTTTTGATTTGAACATTTGAACTTGATTTTGTTTAACATTTCTGCTAGAAACTTATTCTCAATGAAAAAATTGCTACTTGTGATTTCATAACGGCTAAGTCACTTACACATGTACGAGATCGCGAACGGTCCTAGGCATGCTCTGAGATGGCGACAAACCATTGCAACAAACAATCCGAGAATTCACCCGAACGTGAAACCTGGTATTGATGATACTAAGCCCCTCCCCGGGCACACTCAAATCGCCACGAACGGCACCCGACCGCGAACGGTCACAATTCAATCGCAAACGATCACACTTCGCCACGAACGGCACCCGACCGCGAACGGTCACAATTCGATCGCGAACGATCACACTTCGCCACGAACGACACCCGACCGCGAACGGTCACAATTCGATCGCGAACGATCACGCTTCGCCACGAACGGCACTCGACCACGAACGATCACAACTCGCCTCGAACGGCACCCCTCACCTCAAATGGCTTGATCACGAACGGTCATCAGTTGGGGCCGTACAAAAAATACTAGATCGCGAATGGTCGCATTCCACCTCAAAATGGCTAGATCGCGAACGGTCGTCATTTAAGGTCAAATAAAACTATCAATGTCTTTGCAGGTCATCAGCAGGATATGAACATCCAACTTATGAAACTACAAAACACACCTTCCAATCGCAAGGCATGTTTTGGGGGGCAAATGTTATCCCACCTTTTGGCAAGGCCGTGACACCAAAAAGTTGACTGGAAAACAAATGACGGTCCGTCCTAGAGATCAGTCATACATAGGCTCACCATGGATATCGACGGATTTTGTTCGAGTCCGGATCGAGCCAGAATTGATAGGACATGACAAGCTAAGCTATGAGAATCAACGTTCCAAATCTCAAGTCAATCCGAGTTCATATGATCAAGTTATGATCGATGCAAGTTAGAGGAATCTATGTTCGAATCCATAGGTGTTGCCTCTGTTCGAACCCATAGCATTCGAATCGATCGAAAGGTAAATGGCCTCGCCTCCATCAGGTTCGTATCCATCAATATCTTAACGATCAGAGCAGCCTCTCATTCGAATCCATCCGTTCGTATCCATCGGTAGGCCGCACTTCGTATCGATGGGCTTTGTGTCGATCAACCTTTGGCCAGAGAGACTTATTCGAGTCCATCGGCATAACTCCTTGTTCGAATCCATCAGTAAGTAGTCCTCGCATCCATCAGAGATCGCTGCTTCGTATCCATCATGGGACCATGCTCGAATCCATGAGCAGAGATTTGTTCGTATCCATCAGGTCAACGAGCCTGGGTGACGTGTTATTCTTCGATACGAGCAAGGCGAAATTCATGGAGTCGACACGGTCATCTCGGAGCAAAGGGCGGATCGATGCGAGGAGCGTGCGCCACGTTGCCGCGTTATCACGTGCAACCATCGATTCGAAGGCATGGATTCGAAATGAGGGACTCGAATCGAACAGCCAACCGAGAAACTTCAACTCGTATCGATCATATCTCCCAAGCCACAAGGCCAAATGTAATGAAATTTTCACAGTAGCTTCCACACAAGTTAAAGAGCAATCCTGCCAAGTTTCAGCTCGATTGGAGCATTTCCTGATCGATACGAAGTTGATTCGAATCGATCACAGATTGAGTTGAAACTTGGTGGGACCGGTCGCGTGGTCCCACTCACATGCCAGAAGAAGTCTCCCGAAGTTTGGGCGCAATCTCAGCCTCCTACGCCTATAAATAGCCCCCTGAAGCCTACAGAAAGTGGATCTTTTTGGCCATTGAACGTCCAGACTCTGCAGGATTCAATTCTACACCTAATCATTGCTGTTGTATTCAAGTTTCAGATTTATAATCCATTGTATTCTGCTGTAATCAACTGAGATCATTAAGTGAATCAATAAAGACATCATCTTCAGAGTGGACGTAGGCACGATCGCCGAACCACTATAAATCCTGTGTTGTTTACTGCTTTCATTTGAATTTTCTGAGTGTTCTTCATATCTGTTTTTCTACATATTTGATATCTGAGACCTGTAATTGCGAACTGGTGCTTTCAACTGTAATTGGGGTTTGTGACCATTTTTGGTGCAAACACTAGCATGGTTTATGAAAAACTTTAAACTAAAAAAATGATTTTTAAAACATAATCCTAAGGAATTAGAGTAAGATTGGGGTAGGGGATAACGTTATAGTAACGTACTTGTATTTGTTATATACTAAGTATACGCTTTATCTCTAATCTCCTATCCTTGTTACATTATTTTTCTGTATCTCATAAGGTTTGAATACAAATATGGAAGGTAGAAGAGGAAGAGCTAACCTAGGAGGGGAGGGCACCGAAGGAAATGCCTGACCTAGTGCAAGCAGGACCCAAGGTCAGGCACAAGCAGAGAATGTAGGTGCTGGAGTTCCAGAAGTGGACATGCGAGCTATGTATCAGTTTTTTGTGAATATGATGCAAGCTGGAGTTGTAGCTGGAATTGTAGGAGGAGATGTTGTAGGGGCAGGAGTTCCGGAAGTTCTGATAGTTAACCATTATGCTAAGCTGAGCGGAGATTATGCTAAGATTGGAGGGAAGCCTTTTTCTGAGGACGGAGAATGCTATAGAAGTGGAAAATTGGTTGTTTCACTGCGAAAGGATTTTTGCAGAATTGGGGCTCAATGATGAGAAGAAGAGGAAGTTGGCATTTAGACAACTTCAGGGAGCTGCTTTGTTTTGGTGGAACAGTGTGACGGCTGGTGTGGATGAGGAAACTTTGTCATGGTCAGATTTCAACGGAAGGTTCCAGGAGAGATTTATGTTTGTAATGGCACAGTCTGCTCTGAGGAAATTTGCTGAGTTAGAGCAGAGAAGATGTATATTCTGGAGTATGCTAGAAAGTTTGAGGAGTTGGTCCGATATTGGTATGCTTTAGTGGATACAATGATGAAGAGGAATGAGAAGTTTATCAAGGGGTTGAAGCCTGAGTTAGCTAGGGCCACATTACCTCATATTAGAGATCCTTCTGACTTTGTTGTGGAGATGGCCTTAAGGCATGAGGAGATTCTTGATCCTCTAGAGAAGAGTAAGGCTAAAGAAGTCCAGGTTGGGCAGAATCAAAAGAGGAAGTTCTTTCTTAAGAAAGGTGCTAAGAAGGGTGGAGCAGCAAAGAAAGGGAAGTCTGAGATTGTTTGTTTCAAGTGCGACAAAAAGGTGCACTTTGCTAATGAGTGTCATGCTGGAAAAGCTAAGGAAGTGGCAGGAAAGAAGAATGTCAGGTACTTCAACTGTGACCAGATTGGCCATTATAAGATCCAGTGTAGGGAGCCCGCTAGGGATGGAAAGGGCAAAGTATATGCATTGGAGCCTGCTGCTTCGAAGCCAACGGCCCAAGAGAAAGGAAAGGCAGTCTTGGGAGGTACGCTTCAGATTCATGGTATGACTGTTAGCGTTCTATTTGATATTGGTGCATCGCATTCTTTTATATCTAGATGTTTGATAGATAAGCTTAACCTAGAACCCACATATTTAGTTACTTCCTTACGGGTTGCGAATCCAATATGAGGGTATGCAACTCTAGGGTTGAGATGTGACCGGTTAGAGTTTGACCTATTAGGTCATACTTTTGTTTGCAGTTTGCATGTGTTTAATTTTGCGGGGTTTGGAACTATTCTTGGTATGGATTGGTTAACTGAGTACGATGCTAGGATATTTTGCTGGGATCGGAAAATATCGCTATGACACCCTGATTGTAGTGATCAGATTGTTTATACCGTAGAAGGTTCTAGCGGTGAAGTAAATGCTTTGTTGGGTGCTATGGAATTGGATGATGATTTGAGTCGGGTTTTCGTGGTTAGAGAATTCGTAGATGTTTTCGAGCCTATAGTTGGATTGCCACCGAAACGAGCCATTGAGTTTCAGATAGATTTGGTTCCGGGAGCAGAACCAGTGAGTAGACGGCCAAGTAGGATGACCCCAAGAGAGATGAGGGAGTTAAAGGTGTAGTTGGTGGATTTAGAAGGCAAGAGTTTATCAGGCCGAGTAATTCGCCTAGGGGAGCAGTCGTAGTGTTTGCTAAGAAACTGAATGGATCGTTAAGGCTATGTATCAATTATTGTAAGTTGAATGAGAGGACGATAAAGAATCGATATCCATTGCCAAGGATTGATGATTTTTTCGACCAGTTGAGTGGAGCCAAGGTATTTTCATAGTTGGATTTAGCGACAGGTTTCCATTAGCTAAGAGTAGCAGAGGATAGTATACCTTTGATGGCGTTTAGGACCAGATATGGGTCGTACGAATGGTTAGTTATGCCGTTCGGACTGACTAATGCGCCAACTTTCTTTGTGGATTTGATGAACCGGGTTTTCCGAGAGGACTTGGATAGGTTCGTATTGGTTTTCATAGATGATATTTTGATTTACTCTAAGGATGAAAGAGAGCATGAAGTTCATCTTAGATTGGTGCTTGAGACGCTGAGGCAACATCAGCTGAAGGAGAAGTTTTCGAAGTGTCATTTCGGGAAGAAGGAAGTGAAGTTTCTAAGTCATGTAGTCTCAGAGGAAGGGTTGTCAGTAGACCCAACTAAGATTGAAGCGGTGAATATTTGGAAGAGACCCGAGACAGTGGCGGAGATAAAGATTTTCTTTAGGTTGGCTGGTTATTATCAGAGGTTCATTAAGGATTTTTCGCGGATAGCGGCATCGATGACCAAGCTGACAAGAAAGGATGTGAAGTTTGTGTTGACTGATAAGTGTGAGGAAGCATTCCATAGTTTGAAACACTTATTGACCCATGCACAAGTGTTGGTTGTTTCGGAAGGGAATCAGGATTTGGTGGTATATACGGATGCGTGTGGAACAGGATTTGGAGCTATGCTGATTTAAAGGGGTAAAGTGATTTCCTATGTTTCTAGACAGCTTAGACCGCATGAGGTCAGATATCCGACACATGATTTGGAATTAGCTGCAGTGATTTTTGCTTTGAAGGTGTGGAGAAATTACCTTTCGGGAGAAAGGTTTGAGTTATAGACAGATCATAAGTCGTTGAAGTAGTTGTTCTCTCAGAAGGAGTTGAACATGAGACAGCAGAGATGGTTAGAGTTTATCGTTGCTTATGATTTTGGGATTGAGTACACACCAGGGAAAGGCAACAAGGTTGCAAATGCACTTAGTAGGAAACATTAGAATGCATTGGAAAAATTTAGAAGCCTTAGCAGATTGTAGAGCGCGGTGGAGATCTGAGGCTGGGTGTAGTGGAGATACAGTTGTATTATCTTGTTTGGAAGTTCGACCAGTGATGATCGAGATGATTGCTTCTAAACAGATAGAGGATCCAGTGTTAGCTGAACAGATCAGGAAGTTAAAAGATGGAGCCGAGAGCGATGCCTTGAAAGATTTCAGTCTTGACCAGAATGGGAGGTTCAAAAAGAAAGGGAGATTATGTGTTCCGAGTATAGGAAACATAAGGAAAGAAGTCTTGGAGGAATGCCATCGTTCAAAGTTCTCTATTCACCCAGGAGGTACCAAGATGTATCAGGATATGAAGAGGAGTTTCTTCTGGGAAGGTATGAAGCTGGATGTTGGGTTGTGTGTGTAGGATCGTTTTCACCCTAGAGGGGGGTGAATAGGGTGATACTAATAATAATAAAAATTAATGCGGAAATATATATAATAATTGTAGCACAGATAATAGCAAAATAATAAAAGCAGAAATATAACAACATAGATTTACCCAGCTTCGACAATAACCTGCCTACGTGCTGCCCCCAAGGTTTCTACTAGAAATTAAGTAGTCAGACGCTTACACACGTAAACTTGTGACACCCGCTAATGACTAACCTAACTCTACGCTCAAAACCTTACCACAACTCGGCCCCTGAGTTGCGAATTCTCGAACTACACCACCGTGGTTCGTAACCTAGTCACACGACTAGAGATTTAATTTTAAAAAAGGAAAATTACAAAATAAATAAAATAAGTAAAACAAATAAAAAACCCTAGTTATAAAATTAAAGCCCAAATAAAATTTATAAAGGACGGCCCTCTTTAATTTATATCACAAGAAAAAAGACGTCTCCCTTTTCATTATTTTCATGGACGCTCTCTCTTTTTCATTCCTTTGTTTTGCTTTGAAACTAGGGCTTTGAAATTTGAAGCCGCCGCTTTGATGTTGTGATCGATTGAGTGATGAAATCAACTCGGTTTTGTTAATTGCTCTTGGATTTGATTTTCTCTCAGTGGCTTCAATTTGTCGAGCTCGAATACTTGGATGAAATTGGTACGTGACTTTCTTTTTCGATTTCAATTTTGCTCGACCTTGATTCGAGTTTAGTGATTTGTTCTCTGATTTGTTCTAAGTAAGTATGCTCACTGATTTTAGTCTCGAACTCGAATGGTTTTATGCCGATGATGTAACTGGGTTTTATAGGGATTAAAGCCCCTAAATATACGTTCGTATTTTTGTATTTCAATTCTTCTCGAATTGCTCTTGTTCATCCGATCTTTGCTTGAGTGCTTGTGATGAATTGTTGACTTGTTCGTGTTGAATTTGCTTGAATATTTTTTAGTCGGTTCCGTTCATTTCACCTATGACTTCAGCCATTTGAAATTGTGATAATCTGGAATTTCACCAAATCTTAGCTTATCCATATGACCTTAGTTGAATTTTTTTATCTCGGTTGCTTGGTTCACGGCTTCAGACATTATTTGAACTGCTACTGTTAATTACCATTTTTGAACACTGCCTTGTACTAGTAATGTTGCATTGTGATACATGTAATTAATGTCATATTATTGCTCATTGCATATCACTGCGCACTCTTGGTTCAAACTTATTGCTGTGACTATGTCATATGCATTGTCATTTTTGTGTTCTTTTTGCCTTTGATGTTGCAGTCTGGTTCCATTTGAATTGATCTAGTCTTAATGTTGTATGCATGTGGCCTTGAGCATGTCTGGTGTGGTCATGTACACATGCTCTGCTACTATGCTTTGTCCCCTCTGGTTTGTGTGCCTCTGGTTGCATGTGCAGGTTGCAGTCATGTTTTATTTGAAGTTTTCATATTGCATGTAGTTATGTTGCACTTGGTTGGAGTCTGGTCTTTGCTTCACTTATCTGGTACTGCATTTTCTTCGAGTCATACTTGAAATGATTCATGTGCTCACTTCTATTCTGAGCTGTTGATTTGCTGGGAGTTTTTGTATTCTTTTAACTCATATATGTGTATACATATATATGTGCATATATGTATACATGTGTATACGTTTATGTGTCTGGTCGAAAGGCTGCTATCATTGCATTTCACCTGTTCATTGTAGTTGGTCTTTTGTTGTACATTTGAAGTGCATGTGTGCTGGTTCCTCTTGAAGTCTGGTACAATTGTGTTTCATGCCTTGTATTGAACTGTCTGAAGCTTGTTGTCCCATTTTTACATGTCTGGTTCAATTTTGTTGTTGCCTCTATTTTCATGTGAAGTGATTCTGGTCTCATGTGTACATGTTGAATTTTGGTCGAGGCTTGTTTTATGTTGTTTTGTATATTTCTGGTTTCACATGTTTCACTTGAGTTGAATCCACCATTTGGTTGGGTTTGACCTTGTGCTCACCTGTCCCTGCAATTTTATCAAGTGTATATCGGTGTGCATGGCCTTGTGGCATGTACAGTGATATGCTGTGCATGTCACAAGTTGTTTGTGTAGATGAATTCAATAGAAATTTGGTGACGAACAATCCAAATAACTGAGGAAAAAAACATTTTCAAAACACACACTTTAATTTGCACTGCAAAATATTTTCGTTTTCAATGTTACTACATCAGTGTTTATTTTGCAGATAGCTCAGATGTGGGATACAAGCTGGAATAGAGTTGAAGATCAAATACGAGTGATGAGTGAATGTAGTGAGGTGAAAATGTATGTAAAAATTGTATAGTGAAAACTGTGTTGTAATTTGAAATTGTATTGTAATTGAAAATGTATAAATGTAGTGAGAGCTAAAATTTGTACTATTTGAATTTGTAATAAAATATTTGGTTGAATAAAATATTTGTTTGAATTTGAATTCTGAGTTATTTATTTTATTCAATAAATATTTATTTAATTATGTGACAAAATAAAATAGTACAATAGCAAATATATTTTAAACGAATATATATATGTTTATTATCATCAAATAAAAATCATATACTATTGTATTCTACAATCTCCCCCATTGGAGGATAACAAACATATATTAAAATTTGACTCTATTAAATGTATTTGACCTTGATGAATTCCATTTGCTCCCCCTATTTGAGTGCTCCCCCTACACAAAGCCCCCCTTCACATATGCATGAAAATAAATTAAAAAGTATGCAAATGAACCTAGATGGGAATATGCAAACAAAAAATATAACTTGACTTATTTGCCAAAATCTTAACTTCTCTCCCCCCTTTTTGTTATCAGCAAAAGAGTAATAGTGTTAGAAAAATAGAGATAAAATGATAGACATTAATACAACATTAATATCTAATCGAGTATAAATATTAAATTTCAATAAAAAATCAAACAAAAATCATAAATACTCTGTTAGGCGCATATTCCACTTTAGAGTGATAGGGGTGATGTCGGCATATAAAACCATATAGTTGTGTCCGTTTGTGGTATATTTATGACAGGAATTTGAATACTTACTAACCATACATAACTGCTAGGACTTTTAAATGAGATTAGTAGTATTCCCAATTTTTTTTAAAAATGAATTTCAAGTATCTTCTAACCACGCATAACCGTCAGGACTTTTAAATGGGATTAGAATCAACTCGTCTATTTAATAATCAATTTTGATATGTGTTCCATACATGCATAACCGTGAGGACTTTTAAATGAGCATGAAAGCACATAATTAAAGATTCCAAGTAATTCACCCATGCATAACCGTGAGGACTTTTAAATGAGAGTGAATACTTTGGATGTTTTTATTGCTAATTAATTTTTTTTTAAATGAATAATTTCCTGTTTAGAATACCACAATTTGACATGCTATATTAGATTTTGGTGAGTGATGGTCGTTAGAAATATGATAGAAATAGAGATGATCATGGAATTTTTACCAACAAAAGTTATTATAAATTTTGTTTAAATTTTTAAAGAAATTTACTAAATATACCGTCTCAAGTCATAATATATGATTAATATCAACACTCATCACTTTTTCAATCACTATTTATCTTTTCGATAATTAGTAGGGAGTCAAATTAGTTAATGTAGTCATTTAAGACTAAATCCAGAAATAGATATAAAATCAAATTTTCTAAAATGCCTATGAAACGAAGTCAACAAAAACTATTTTTTGGAAGTAGTTTTATGAAAAAAAATGTCTGCCAATTGAAAATCGGTTAAAATGAAAATTATGCGGATATTTTATTTGGAAATGTGATGCAACTTATGAATGTCTCTACATAAAACCCATTTCACTAGTAATTTTTCTATCAACTTGGCTACCAGTGTAATCTGCATCTGAATTCCCCTTTGAATCAAAGTTATCATTAGATGGATATCATAGACCAAACCGTGATGTGTGCAACGAATACCTTCTAATCCTTTTACAGCTTTTAAAATGTGATTCCTTAAGGATTTGATTGAAATGTGCACATAAACAACAAGTGAACATAGCGTCGGATCTAGAAGCAGTAAGATAAACAAATATATCCATGTGTATATAGAGTAATCATCAACCAATACAAAAGAACATCCCTTACCACCTAAACTTGCAATATCATTAGTCCAAACAAATCTATATGAACTAGTTGAAGGATGAAAAGACGACTGGTCAACATTTTTGCATAAGTCAGAATCAGCATTCATTTCTTTATCACATAACTGGCTGATTTAAATCAGATTATGGTGCAGATTTTCAACATATAATATACCGTTCAAGATAAATACATCGTTACCTATTTTATCTTTACCGATAATTTTTTGTTGTTACCCATTGTGACTCTACCACCTTTGTACTAGGATAAGGAACTTTGATTTATCGCCCGTCGTGTGCCTGGAACAGCCAGAATACAGGTATCACTCTTGTTGTTCCTTAGCCTGCCACCACACCTAAACAAGGAAAGATTTTTGTGACCTATTTGTTTTTATAGGTCAATGATTGTTAGCCACAAATGATTTTGAATATGTTTGTGTAGACCCAAGACAATCAATATTTGTTCCATTTGGCACCCAAATTTGTTTGACTTTAAGGGATTTTATATTCGTGCCTTTTGGAACCCAAATTGGTATGGTTTTCACATGTTTGGGTCTATACCAGCAATTATTGTGATTGTGTCCAATTTTTCCACAAATCGTGCACTTGGAATTGACTTGATTAATTTCGCTTCTAACACGTTCAGATTGAGTATATCCAAGTCCTTGTCTAATAGGATTAACAGTTTGTTTCCCTAATAACATATTTAGCGATTTTTCTCCTTTGGAGAATTTCCCTAGAGTTGTAGACAATTATTGGACTTGTGTTTTGAGAGATTCATTTTCATTCAATACCAAAGTGCACTTTTTGATAGAATTTTTTCTCCTAGTATTTTCACTTTTTTTCAAAATCAGAAATTCATTTTCAAGCGATTTAATTTTAATTTCTGATTTTTTATTTCTTCTTCAAATAATGGACACTTATCGCACTTAGGGCTCTTGTTTCGATAGTTTTTAACAAATTGATCAAGCTGTTTATTTAGTTCTATCAAACTATCCTTTTGTGATTCAAGTTTAGCGTACTTCTCCCTAAGTCGTTCAAAATAGCCATTTACTTCGTGAAAATATATAAGTAATTATGAGTGAGTCAGTTTCCATACCTCGCTTGGCTCGTCATCATCGCTGTCAGTTGTATCACCTCGAAGACACATATCTGTTTTTTCACTCTCACTGCTAGTGCTTTTATTTTCATCATCACTTTTATTCCAAGTGGCTGCAAAACTTCTCCTTTTCGATTTCTTTCCTTTGCTGAGTCGATTCTGAGGAAAATTTGGCTTGATATGACCGGGTTTATTGCAGTTGTGACAAATGATCTCCTGCTCTTCTGAATCTTCTAGAACTTTGACTATTTTATTCTTCAGTTATTGATTCAGGAAAGTATTTCCATATTTGCGGTTCCACCTTTTGAATCTCTTTATTATCATAGCCAATTCAGCTGCTCCTTCATCATCACCATCATCTTCACTTTCTGTTGTACCTTTTAGAGATATTGATTTCTTTCGTGTATCACCTCCTTCAAGTTCTTCCTTGAATTTGATTTCTAGCTCAGTAGTGATGAGATTTTCGATGAGTTCTTCAGCTTTAATTTATTTCAGATCCTTTGATTCTTGAATGGCAATCACTTTTGCTTCAAATTTTCATGGAAGAATTCTGAGGATTTTTCGAACAATTTCCAGCTCTGTGTATGGTTTTCCAAGGGATTTTGATTTGTATATGAGATTAGATAGTCGTCCATACATTTCTTTGACACTTTCATCCTTTGCCATTGTGAAGTTTTCGTATTCGCTACTGAGCATGGCAAGGCGAGATTCTTTGACTTGGGTGGTTCCTTCATGAGTCACTTCAAGCGTATGCCAAATTTCCTACGTAGTTAGACAATGTGAGACACGATTAAATTCAGTTTGATCTAATGAACAAATAATAGAATTCATAGCTTTAGCATTGGCATTTTGTAATTTATTTTCTAGATCTGTCCATTGATCCATAGGTTTTTCAACTTCTTGATTATCTACCACTATTGTTGGTGTGCTATATCTTGTCTCAAAAATATTCCGCGCATCTATGGCTTTCATAAAAAATTTCATTCTATTTTTCCAATATGCGTACTCACCAATGAACATCGGTGGCCTAACTATGGACTGACCCTCAGCAAAAACATTATTAAAGGAAGCCATTTAAAATCAAATTTTTAATTGAAAAAATGGTTTTTGTTCCTAGCTCTGATACCGCTTGTAGGATCGTTTTCATCCTAGATGGAGGGGGTGAATAGGGTGATACTAATAATAATAAAAATTAATGCGGAAATATATATAATAATTGCAGCACAGATAATAGCAGAATAAGAAAAGCAAAAATAGAACAACACAGATTTACCCAGCTTCGGCAATAACCTGCCTACGTGCTGCCCCAAGGTTTCTACTAGAAATTAAGTAGTCGGACGCTTATACACGTAAACTTGCGACACCCGCTAATGACTAACCAAACTCTATGCTCAAAACCCTGCCACAACTCAGCACTTGAGTTGCGAATTCTCGAAGAACACCACCGTAGTTCGTAACCTAATCACACGACTAGAGAGTTAATATTTAAAAAGGAAAATTACAAAATAAATAAAACAAATACAAAATCTTAGTTATAAAATTAAAGTCCAAATAAAATTTATAAAGGCCGGCCCACTTTAATTTATATCATAAGAAAAAAGATGTCTCCCTTTTCTTTATTTTCGTGGCCGCTCTCTCTTTTTCGTTCCTTTGTTTTGCTTTGAAACTAGGGCTTTTAAATTTGAAGCCGCCGCCTTGATGTTGTGATCGATTGAGTGATGAAATCAACTCGGCTTTGTCAATTGCTCCTGGCATTGATTCGCTCTCGGTGGCTTCAATTTTTCGAGCTCGAATACTTGGATGAAATTGGTACGCGACTTTCTTTTTCGATTTCAATTTTGCTGGACCTTGATTCGAGTTTAGTGATTTGTTCTCTGATTTGTTCTAAGTAAGTATGCTCACTGATTTTAGTCTCGAACTCGAATGCTTTTTATGCCGATGATGTAACTTGGTTTTATAGGGATTAAAGCCCCGAAATATACATTCTTATTTTTGTATTTGAATTCTTCTCGAATTGCTCTTGTTCATCTGATCTTTGCTTAAGTGCTTGTGATGAATTGTTGACTTGTTCGTGTTGAATTTTCTTGAATATTTTTTAGTCGGTTCCGTTCATTTCACCTATGACTTCGGCCATTTGAAATTGTGATAATCTGGACTTTCACCAAATCGTAGCTTATCCATATGACCTTAGTTGAATTTTTTGATCTCGGTTGCTTGGTTCCCGGCTTCTGACATTATTTGAACTACTATTGTTAATCATCATTTTTGAACACTGCCTTGTACTAGTAATGTTGCATTGTGATACATGTAATTACTGTCATATTATTGCTCATTGCATATCACTGCGCACTCTTGGTTCAAGTTGAACTTGTTGCTGTGACTATGTCATATGCATTGTCATTTTGTGTTCTTTTTGCCTTTGATGTTGCAGTCTGGTTCCATTTAAATTGATCTGGTCTTCATGTTGTATGCATGTGGTCTTGAGCATGTCTGGTGTGGTCATGTACACATGCTCTGCTACTATGCTTTGTCCCCTCTGATTTGTGTGCCTCTGGTTGCATGTGCAGGTTGCTGTCATGTTTTATTTGAAGTTTTCATATTGCATGTAGTTATGTTGCGCTTGGTTGGAGTCTGGTCTTTGCTTCACTTATCTGGTACTGCATTTGCTTTGAGTCATACTTGAAATGATTCATGTGCTCACTTGTATTCTGAACTGTTGATTTGCTGGGAGTTTTTGTATTCTTTGAACTCATATATATGTGTATACATATATATGTGCATATATGTATACATGTGTATATGTTTATGTGTCTAGTCGAAAGGCTGCTATCATTGCATTTCACCTGTTCATTATAGTTGGTCTTTTGTTGTACATTTGAAGTGCATGTGTGTTGGTTCCTCTTGAAGTCTGGTACAATTGTGTTTCATGCCTTGTATTGAACTGTCCGAAGCTTGTTGTCCCATTTATACATGTGTGGTTCAATTTTGTTGTTGCCTCTATTTTCATGTGAAGTGATTCTGGTCTTATGTGTACATGTTGAATTTTTGGTCAAGGCTTGTTTTATGTTGTTTTGTATATTTCTGGTTTCACATGTTTCACTTGAGTTTAATCCACCATTTGGTTGGGTTTGACCTTGTGCTCACCTATCCCTGCAATTTTATCAACTGTATATCGGTATGCACGGCCTTGTGGCATGTACAGTGATACACTGTGCATGTCACAAGTTGTTCGTGTAGATGAATTCAAAAGAAATATGATGACGAACAACCCAAATAACTAAGGCAAATAACATTTTCAAAACACACACTTTAATTTGCACTGCAAAATATTTTCTTTTTCAATTTTACTGCATCAGTGTTTATTTTGCAGATAGCTCAGATGTGGGATACAAGCTGGAATAGAGTTGAAGATCAAATAGGAGTTGTAACGACCCGTATTTTTCACGGATCGAAAAGTTCGTCAAATCTGGAATTTTTGCATTTTTAAGTCATTTCAGATTTTTTTGGGGAAATTTGTCTAAGTCCTAGGTCGTACGCGACCTAAGGGTTGTTGGCAACTTAGAGGAGGTCTGCGACTTAAGAAATGTTGTGAGCGACCTAAGTTTTGTTAAGTGTTAGGTCGGCTGGGAAAGTTAGCGACCTAGTAGTTGCCGAGTTAGCGACCTAGTGGTTCTGAGTTAGCGACCTAGTGGTTCTGAGTTAGCGACCTAGTGGTTCCGTGTTAGCGACCTAAGGAGTTAGCTTGTTAGCGACCTAAGGAGTTAGCTTGTTAGCGACCTAAGGAGTTAGCTTGTTAGCGACCTAAGGAGTTAGCTTGTTAGCGACCTAAGGAGTTAGCTTGTTAGCGACCTAAGGAGTTAGCTTGTTAGCGACCTAAGGAGTTAGCTTGTTAGCGACCTAAGGAGTTAGCTTGTTAGCGACCTAAGGAGTTAGGCTATGTGTTAGGTCGTAACACTGTTAGGTCGTATGTTGTGTTAGGTCGCGTAGATTGCTAAGTTGTTAGGTCGCTAGAATAGTTTGTGTTAGGTCGCGTAGATCTATCTGTTAGGTCGTATGTTGTGTTAGGTCGCGTAGATTGCTAAGTTGTTAGGTCGCTAGAATAGTTTGTGTTAGGTCGCGTAGATCTATCTGTTAGGTCGGAGAAGCTTAGGTCGGAGAGTCTTAGGTCGGAAACGACCTAGGGAGATAGCCAGATTTCGACTTAAGGACAGATTTCAGCTATAAATAGGAGGGGTTGTTCTCACTTTTTGGGATCCGGATTTTTGAAGCGACGAAGTGCTGCCATTTTGAGAGCTCGACTTCTACACTTCTTCACTTCTTTTCTCCACTTTAATCTAGTGCTTCCATCCATCCAAATCGAAGATCGAGATTGAAGATTCAAAAGCTTGGATTGAAGATCTTCATCTTTTCAAGAGAGATTTCTTCATTTGAAGCGGATTTGTGATAGATCTAGCTTCATCCTTCGCTGTCCAGATCTGAAGTGTGTTGATTTGAGGTTGTTTAGGTGATTTGGTGAGTGGTGATTATCTCTCACACGGATCCAAAGGAGTATATCGGATTGTTGGCTTGTTTTGGTGTTAAAATAGAGATTTCCATGCATTTTCTTCATCCTATGTGTAGATCCATATAGATCCATTGTTCATGATGATGTTACATCCATTTTATCATATGTTAACCTATGCAAGTTCATTCTTCAAATTTGTAGAGATATAATCCATGTTTTCATGCTTATTGGACTTTCAACTCTTTAATTACGAAAATGCCATTATTGTTATAATTGTCTACTTAGATCATATTTGAATGCTTGATTGCTTGGATTGATGTTTGATTTGATTGCTTATTATGAACTAGATGATTGATGATTAGATTTAGATCGAAGATGATTCAAAAGCTAAGGGAAAGGCTCTTGAATTGGAAAAGCTGCTCGTGGCATATGTAGCGGGATGATGAAGCTCTTATGCATAGATTCGATGATGCGATGATGAGATGAGGCTTTGCGAGGATGTAATGAAGCGAGGCATCATATGATGAAGACTTGGTCTAATCCAGACGGGATCATTCCAAGCATGTTGATAACTCGGTGATATGATTCGAGTTGAAGATAATGAATGGATATGAGGATAGTCGTCGAGGAGGATGACCAGGAGGCTTGGATAGCATCGTTGTTGAAGGTTCTAGCATGCTCTAAGCAAGAGTACGTTTGGGCAGATTCGATAGTCCCAACGGCCAACTGTTGATGGTCGAGTACTCTGGGCAGATTCGATAGTCCTAGGCACGGGCTGCGACGACGTGCGGGAGTTATGTCTAGAACCGGGGTTTCCATTAGCCCTTGACGGACGGCTGAAAGAATGTGCCGGTCATTCAATTAACGGTGATATCGAAGCAATGATAACAGTGATAGCCAGAGTCATGGATGTTTGGTTGTATCGTCATTCGGACTCAAGAGCGGTATTTTCTGGGTGCTTATCTGATTTAGGCCTTGGTACTTGGAAAACATCGCCCTTGACTCGAGTAATAGTAGCTTTACTTTAAATTGTATGCTCTGCTATGTTTGCTTCTGCTTAGTGTGTGTCTGGGGGCTATCACTGTAGAATGAGGTTGGAGTGGGAGGGTTGTATTCCTATTCCTTTTCCTTTATGCTCTTTTGGTATGTTGTTAGTTAATTTACTGCTCACTAAGACTGTTGTCTGACTCAAGGCTTTATGTTTTTAATTCTTATTGCCTTGGGCTGTTCGTCCATTTTGGGACGGGCAGACTAGGTAGCAGGTGACAGGTGCTGTTCTCTTCTCACGATGCTGATATCGAAGACGAGCTAGAGGGTTGCATATTATTTTCTTATATGTACTGGATATTCCGCTGTTTTGTATTCTCTGAGAGATTTGTAGTGAGGCTGGATGTATTGACTATGTGGATGCTTGTATTCAACTATTATGAAGTTTTATATGATGTCATTTTGTTCTGTAAAGCTTCACTATACATATGTTCTATTGTATTTTGTCCATGCGCTGTGAGTAATACGATAGATCCTGTTGTTTTAATCTTGTCTTGACAATCGTCCATGGTCGCCTGGCACACTTTACAGCGCTCTATCTCTAGATTCGGTGCAGGGGTCATGGGCGGTCGTCACATTTGGTATCAGAGCATTGGTTAATCGATTTTACCCAACGCTCGCTGTCGTAACTACGTATGAGAGACGTAATTGTATTGTGATGGATGATTACTATATATAATATAGTAGCTTAGTAGAGTTTGAGTCCTTTATGCAGTTGTTTCTCTAGATGTTCTAATCATTCCTTTTTATAGATATTGAGAATGAGTCGAAGAGGGAGACCAGCTGCTAGGGGAGGTCGTGCTACTGAAGAGACTGCTGATTATGCAGCCATGTTCGAAGCTATGATGACTTCGATCATGAGAAGGATACCAGTTCCGGGGGCGGCAGTTGATGTTGGAGTTCAAGTCCAAACTCCGAAACCAGTGGATTTTGCTAAGCTGTGCAAGGATTATACTGCTCTTGGAGGGAAGGTTTTCTTGGGAACAGAATCTACCATTGAGGTCCAGAGGTGGATAGATGCTTGTAGAAGGATCTTTGGTGATTTGGGAATTGATGATGCAACTAAGAGGAAGTTGGCATCAAGGCAGCTTCAAGGGAGAGCTTCTGATTGGTGGAACTCTATTACCATCAATACTGCGGAGGAAGAGATTACTTGGGAACAATTCCAAGCTAGATTTGAAGCTAAGTTCATTTCTACAGCTCAGAAGTCTGTTCTGTTCAAGAAGTTTGTGGAGCTCAAGCAGGGAGGGAGATCTGTTCTTGAGTATGTTTCTGAGTTTGAAGCTTTGTCCAAGTATGCTCGGTCATATATTGAGTCTGCTTACCAGAAGAATGAGAAGTTCGTGACTGGTTTGGATAGTTATCTTGGGAGACAGTTGGTGGATCATTTGGACGATTCATTTGAGAAGCTTGTGGAGAAGGCTCTTAGGCATGAGAGTCTGTTTCCTAAGGAAGGACCTGTTGTTGCTGCTACCAAGGGAGAATCTAAACCACAGCAGGGTGGAAACCAGAAGAGGAAGCAGCAGCAGCAGAAGGGTAAGGATGGCCAGAAGAAGCCGAAAGGCGAGGTGACTTGCTACAATTGTCAGCAGAAGGGCCATTTCTCCAAGGATTGTAAGAATCCGAAGGCACCGATGAAGTGTCACAACTGTGACAAGCCGGGACATTTCAGGAAGAATTGTCCAGAACCAAGGAAGGACAGGCAGATTGTGCAAGCCTATGCTTTGGGGGCTGTTCCGTCGTCTTCGAAAGCTCCTACTGCTGAAGAAAAGGGAAAGAGTGTGGTTGTTCAAGGTACTCTTTTCCTATGTGGTGTTCCAGTTAGAGTTCTGTTTGATACTGGAGCGTCGCATTCATTTGTTTGTAATGAACTAGTAGGCCGGTTAGGTTTGAAGCCGGATATTGTTGATAGGCCATTGGTTGTGACTAATCCAGTTGGGGGTTCGTCTTGTTTGTGTATGTTATGCCGTGGTCTAGTTGTGTCGAGTCATGGTTGCTCTTTTGTTTGTGATTGCTTTGTTCTGAACTTTGCGGGGTTCGGAATTATTTTGGGTATGGACTGGCTTAGGAAGTATGCGGCTAAGGTTGATTGCGAAAGGTTGGAAGTGACAGTCGAGAATGTGGAAGGGCGAAAGATTGTGATACGATGTAAGCATGAAGAAGGCGTCTTCATGAGCTTCATGTATTCGCTAGTTGTTCCACGGGATGGACTGTCATCAGTGCCGATCGCTAATGGATTCGAGGATGTCTTTGACGAAGTCAAAGGGTTGCCGCCGCATAGAGAGATCGAGTTTCGAATAGATCTAGTTGAAGGAGCCAGACCTGTTGTGATGCCTCTTAGGCGGATGGCGCCTAGGGAACAGCAGGAGTTGAGGGTGCAAGTTGATGACCTTTTACAGAAAGGATTCATTCGGCGTAGTGTGTCCGAGTGGGGTGCACCAGTTGTGTTTGCAACCAAGGCAGATGGGTCGTTGAGATTGTGCGTCGATTATCGTGAGCTGAATAAGGTGACTAAGAAGAACAAGTATCCATTGCCAAGAATAGATGACTTGTTTGATCAGCTTCACGAAGCCAAGGTGTTTTCTCAGATGGATTTGGCAACGGGATTTCACCAGTTGAGAGTGGCTAAGGATAGTGTGCCGAAGACTGCTTTTAGGACACCATCCGGTTTCTTTGAGTGGCTGGTAATGCCGTTTGGATTGACTAACGCGCCAGCATATTTTGTGGATCTTATGAATAGAGTGTTCAGAGATCAGTTGAACAAGTTCGTACTTGTGTTCGTGGATGATATTCTGATTTATTCCAGAACGGAGGAAGAGCACAAGACGCACTTGCGTATTGTTTTGGAGATCTTACGGAAACATCAGCTGAAGGCTAAGTTTTCGAAGTGTCACTTCTGGAAGAGTGAAGTGAGGTTCTTAGGCCATGTGATTTCTGGAAATGGAATAGCGGTTGATCCCGCTAAGGTGGCAGCAATCCAGGATTGGGTTAGACCTAAGAATGCATCTGATGTGAGAAGTTTTCTTGGATTAGCAGGATATTATCGACGGTTTATTAAAGACTTCTCCAAGATAGCTGCACCGTTAACAGGATTGACGAAGAAGAACCAAGTGTTCTGTTGGGATGCTAAGTGTGAGCAAGCTTTCGGAATCCTGAAAGAGAGATTGACGAGTGCTCCTGTTTTGACTATTCCAAGTGGGAATGATGAGATGGTGGTTTACACCGACGCGTGTGGTACTGGACTTGGGGCAGTGCTGATGCAGAAGGATAAAGTTGTTGCGTATGCCAGTCGACAACTGAAGCCGCATGAAAGGAATTACCCAACTCATGATTTGGAGTTAGCGGCGATTGTATTTGCTCTGAAGATGTGGAGGCATTATCTGTTGGGAGTTCGATTTGAGTTGTTTACGGATCATAAGTCGTTGAAGTATCTTTTCTCCCAGAAGGATTTGAATCTTCGGCAGCAACGTTGGCTAGAGTTTTTAGCATCATATGATTTTGGTATAGCTTATACTCCGGGAAAAGGTAACGCAGTGGCTGATGCGTTAAGTCGAAGACATGCGGGATTGGGAGCCATGTTTTCTGAATGGAAGAGTCTCGAGTATTTAGCTGGATTTGACTTCAGGCCTAGATGCGAATTGGAACCTGAAATGTTGGCAAACTTATCGATAAGACCGACTCTTGTGGAAAGGATTGGCGAGAGTCAAAAGCGAGATGATAAGCTTGTCAAGATTATCCGTGAATTGGAATCTGGATTGGAGCCAGAAAAGGATAAAGGATTCGAGGTCGATAGAGAAGGTTGGCTTCGAAAGCAAGGACGACTAGTGGTTCCCGATATAGATGAATTGAGGAGTGAAGTTCTGAAGGAAAGTCATCACTCGAAGTTGACAATTCATCCAGGTGGAAATAAGATGTATCGGGATATGAAGAGAACCTACTACTGGGAAGGCATGAAGAAGGATGTTGGAGATTTCATTTCCAAGTGTATGAACTGTCAGTTGGTAAAGGCTGAACAGAAGAAGCCAAGTGGATTGCTTCAACCCTTAGAAGTTCCTACATGGAAGTGGGAACAAGTGTCGATGGATTTTATTGATGGATTGCCTAGAACCAGAACGGGAAATGAAGGGATTTGGGTCATTGTGGATCGTCTGACTAAGAGTGCACGATTCATTCCTGTTCGATCGACTAGGACTGCATCAAAGTTGGCTGAGTTGTATGTGAAGTGGATAGTTCGATTCCATGGTATTCCGAAGAGTATAGTGAGCGATCGAGATCCATTGTTCACTAGTGGATTTTGGAAGAGCTTCCAGGAAGTTTTGGGAACCGAGTTGTGTTTGAGTACAGCTTATCACCCTCAGACAGATGGTCAGACCGAGAGAGTCAACCGAGTTTTGGAAGATCTTCTTAGAGCATGTGTTTTGGACTTCGGAGGATCATGGGAAGATCACCTTCATTTGGTGGAGTTTGCGTACAACAACAGTTACCAGTCAAGTATTGGTATGGCACCATATGAGGCATTGTATGGAAGACCGTGTAACTCTCCGACATGTTGGTTGGAAACTGGGGAAAAGCTGATACTTGGGCCAGAGATGATTCGACAGACTTCGGATTGCATAGAGATCATTCGGCAACGAATGAAGGCAGCCCAAGACCGTCAGAAGAGTTATGCTGATAAGCGTCGAAAGGATTTGGAGTTCGACGTGGGAGATATGGTTTTTGTGAAGATTTCTCCACTGAAGAATGTTATTCGATTCGGGAAGAAAGGAAAATTGACCCCGAGATTTGTTGGACCATTCCCGATCATCGAGCGAATTGGAAAGCTCGCCTACAGATTGGAGTTACCGGAGAAGATGTCGGGTGTGCACAATGTTTTTCATGTATCGTATCTACGGAAGTATGTGCACGACTCGAGAACGGTGGTTTCTGCTGATAGCTGTGAAGACTTAGAAGTTGATCCAGTTGATAGAAGACCTCGTAAGCCACTTCGTGTTGTGGAAACCGACACGAAACAACTTAGGAGGAAGGTAGTTAAGTTGCTCAAGATACAATGGAGTGATGATGATAACGACTGTACGTGGGAGGTGGAAGAGAGGATGAAAGCAGCTCATCCTGAACTCTTCAAGGTATGGCCCTAAGGTGTCGTGTCATCTCACGATATTGTAACTTGTTCTAATTTTAGAATTCTGTACGCTAAGTTAGAATTGGATGCATGGTTTGTTGATTGCTATGGATGGTAGGCGTACAGAATAGTCTTTGATTGCTTTGTTTGCTTGGAATTTCGGGGGCGAAATTCCTAAGGGGGAGAGAATGTAACGACCCGTATTTTTCACGGATCGAAAAGTTCGTCAAATCTGGAATTTTTGCATTTTTAAGTCATTTCAGATTTTTTTGGGGAAATTTGTCTAAGTCCTAGGTCGTACGCGACCTAAGGGTTGTTGGCAACTTAGAGGAGGTCTGCGACTTAAGAAATGTTGTGAGCGACCTAAGTTTTGTTAAGTGTTAGGTCGGCTGGGAAAGTTAGCGACCTAGTAGTTGCCGAGTTAGCGACCTAGTGGTTCTGAGTTAGCGACCTAGTGGTTCTGAGTTAGCGACCTAGTGGTTCCGTGTTAGCGACCTAAGGAGTTAGCTTGTTAGCGACCTAAGGAGTTAGCTTGTTAGCGACCTAAGGAGTTAGCTTGTTAGCGACCTAAGGAGTTAGCTTGTTAGCGACCTAAGGAGTTAGCTTGTTAGCGACCTAAGGAGTTAGCTTGTTAGCGACCTAAGGAGTTAGCTTGTTAGCGACCTAAGGAGTTAGCTTGTTAGCGACCTAAGGAGTTAGGCTATGTGTTAGGTCGTAACACTGTTAGGTCGTATGTTGTGTTAGGTCGCGTAGATTGCTAAGTTGTTAGGTCGCTAGAATAGTTTGTGTTAGGTCGCGTAGATCTATCTGTTAGGTCGTATGTTGTGTTAGGTCGCGTAGATTGCTAAGTTGTTAGGTCGCTAGAATAGTTTGTGTTAGGTCGCGTAGATCTATCTGTTAGGTCGGAGAAGCTTAGGTCGGAGAGTCTTAGGTCGGAAACGACCTAGGGAGATAGCCAGATTTCGACTTAAGGACAGATTTCAGCTATAAATAGGAGGGGTTGTTCTCACTTTTTGGGATCCGGATTTTTGAAGCGACGAAGTGCTGCCATTTTGAGAGCTCGACTTCTACACTTCTTCACTTCTTTTCTCCACTTTAATCTAGTGCTTCCATCCATCCAAATCGAAGATCGAGATTGAAGATTCAAAAGCTTGGATTGAAGATCTTCATCTTTTCAAGAGAGATTTCTTCATTTGAAGCGGATTTGTGATAGATCTAGCTTCATCCTTCGCTGTCCAGATCTGAAGTGTGTTGATTTGAGGTTGTTTAGGTGATTTGGTGAGTGGTGATTATCTCTCACACGGATCCAAAGGAGTATATCGGATTGTTGGCTTGTTTTGGTGTTAAAATAGAGATTTCCATGCATTTTCTTCATCCTATGTGTAGATCCATATAGATCCATTGTTCATGATGATGTTACATCCATTTTATCATATGTTAACCTATGCAAGTTCATTCTTCAAATTTGTAGAGATATAATCCATGTTTTCATGCTTATTGGACTTTCAACTCTTTAATTACGAAAATGCCATTATTGTTATAATTGTCTACTTAGATCATATTTGAATGCTTGATTGCTTGGATTGATGTTTGATTTGATTGCTTATTATGAACTAGATGATTGATGATTAGATTTAGATCGAAGATGATTCAAAAGCTAAGGGAAAGGCTCTTGAATTGGAAAAGCTGCTCGTGGCATATGTAGCGGGATGATGAAGCTCTTATGCATAGATTCGATGATGCGATGATGAGATGAGGCTTTGCGAGGATGTAATGAAGCGAGGCATCATATGATGAAGACTTGGTCTAATCCAGACGGGATCATTCCAAGCATGTTGATAACTCGGTGATATGATTCGAGTTGAAGATAATGAATGGATATGAGGATAGTCGTCGAGGAGGATGACCAGGAGGCTTGGATAGCATCGTTGTTGAAGGTTCTAGCATGCTCTAAGCAAGAGTACGTTTGGGCAGATTCGATAGTCCCAACGGCCAACTGTTGATGGTCGAGTACTCTGGGCAGATTCGATAGTCCTAGGCACGGGCTGCGACGACGTGCGGGAGTTATGTCTAGAACCGGGGTTTCCATTAGCCCTTGACGGACGGCTGAAAGAATGTGCCGGTCATTCAATTAACGGTGATATCGAAGCAATGATAACAGTGATAGCCAGAGTCATGGATGTTTGGTTGTATCGTCATTCGGACTCAAGAGCGGTATTTTCTGGGTGCTTATCTGATTTAGGCCTTGGTACTTGGAAAACATCGCCCTTGACTCGAGTAATAGTAGCTTTACTTTAAATTGTATGCTCTGCTATGTTTGCTTCTGCTTAGTGTGTGTCTGGGGGCTATCACTGTAGAATGAGGTTGGAGTGGGAGGGTTGTATTCCTATTCCTTTTCCTTTATGCTCTTTTGGTATGTTGTTAGTTAATTTACTGCTCACTAAGACTGTTGTCTGACTCAAGGCTTTATGTTTTTAATTCTTATTGCCTTGGGCTGTTCGTCCATTTTGGGACGGGCAGACTAGGTAGCAGGTGACAGGTGCTGTTCTCTTCTCACGATGCTGATATCGAAGACGAGCTAGAGGGTTGCATATTATTTTCTTATATGTACTGGATATTCCGCTGTTTTGTATTCTCTGAGAGATTTGTAGTGAGGCTGGATGTATTGACTATGTGGATGCTTGTATTCAACTATTATGAAGTTTTATATGATGTCATTTTGTTCTGTAAAGCTTCACTATACATATGTTCTATTGTATTTTGTCCATGCGCTGTGAGTAATACGATAGATCCTGTTGTTTTAATCTTGTCTTGACAATCGTCCATGGTCGCCTGGCACACTTTACAGCGCTCTATCTCTAGATTCGGTGCAGGGGTCATGGGCGGTCGTCACAGGAGTGATGAGTGAATGTAGTGAGGTGAAAATGTATGTAAAAATTGTATAGTGAAAATTGTGTTGTAATTTGAAATTATATTGTAATTGAAAATGTATAAATGTAGTGAGCTCAAATTTGTACTATTTGAATTTGTAATAAAATATTTGTTTGAATTTGAATTTCGAGTTATTTATTTTATTCAACAAATATTTATTTAATTATGTGACAAAATAAAATAGTACAATAGCAAATACATTTAGACAAATATATATGTTTATTATCATCGAACAAAAATCATATACTATTGTATTCTATAGTGTGTGAAGCAGTGCATGATTTGCCAGCAGGCAAAGGCCGAACACCAGAAACAAAGTGGGTTGCTTCGGCCATTAGATATTCCGGTATGGAAGTGAGATTTTGTCTCCATGGATTTTATTGATGGGGTGCCAAGGTCGAACAGGGGAAATGATAGTATATGAGTCATAGTGGACAGATTGACCAAGTATGCCTATTTCATTCCAGTTAGGTCAACCAGAACGGCACCTATTTTGGCAAAGTTTTTTGTGAAGAATGTGGTTAGACTGCATGGAATTCCTACTAGTATAGTTAGTGATAGAGATCCTTGGTTCACTGTCGAGTTCTGGAAGAGTCTGTAGGAAGTTTTGGGGACCAAGCTCAAGATGAGTATCGCTTACCATCCGTAGACTGATGGACAAACAGAGAGAGTTAACAAAATCTTGGAATATTTTTTAAGAGCTTGTGTATTCGATTTCGGGGGATCATGGGAAGACCATCTGCATTTAGTCGAGTTTTCATATAACAATAGTTATCGGACTAGTATTGGGATGGCACCGTTTGAAGATTAGTATGGAAGGCCATGCAAATCTCTCGTATGTTGTCTAGAGACTGGGGATAGGTTGGTTCTTGGTCCAGATTTAGTCAGAGAAGCTGCAGAAAAGATTGATGTCATTCAGGATAGAATGAAGGAGGCTCAGTCCAGGTAGAAAATTTATGTAGATAAGAGACAGAAAGATCTAGAGTTCTCAGTTGGAGATTAGGTTTTCGTCAATTATCACCGATGAAGGGGGTGATTAGGTTTGGAAAATCGGTGAAGTTAGCACCGAGATTCGTTGGACCCTTTCCTATTGTTGAGAGGATCGGGAAACTTGCATATAGAGTTGAGTTACCGAGAAGTTTAGCAGGAGTCTACGATGTTTTTCATGTTTCTCATCTCAGAAAGTGCGTTAGAGACCCGGAGACTACTATTCAATCGACTATGCTAGATGATTTAGTAGTAGAACCGGATTTGACTATATGAGGAAGCCAATTCGTATTGTTGTGAGAGATGAGAAGAGGCTTAGAACCAAGACGGTTAGATTAGTCAAAGTCCAGTGGAGCGACGATGACAGGGACTGTACTAGAGAGGTTGAGAGCAAGATTAGAGATACTTATCCTGACTTGTTTGATGGCATGTTTTACCTTCTTGTTTGATTTGTTGTGCACCTTATCGTAATTTCAAGGACGAAATTTTTTAAGGAGGGGAGTCTGTAACAACTCAGATTTTTGATAACATTATTCAGAATATTTAATTAGCTAAATAAAATAAAATAATGTGTTGATTGGAGGATTGAGATAAGAGTTTAAATTGAAATAGAGGAGGGGTAAAATAGGAAAGAGACCATTCCTATATCTATAACCAATGGCCGTGTAAATTATACACGTTCGTTTCATTTCAGAATTTTAAAATAAGGAGTCGGCCATCATTAACAAGGAAAAGAGGAAGAAGCTAATTCAAATCAAATCTATTCACATCTCAATCTCTTTAATCTCTAAAGCTAAGGTGAATAATGTTTACATCTCATTTTTGATTGTATTTTCGGTTTTTAGATGAATGCCGAATATTTTGCATTGATTTGCCATGATTTTGAATGATGGAATGGTTATATATACAAGTTGATGATTTATTTATATTAATATTGATTTTATGATATGTTTTAAGGTGAAAACCCTATAAAATGATATGCAAATGCCTTGAGAATTTGTATGAAGATCGTAAATAATATTTTAGAGATGGATTTCAATTTTCAGAGTTTCTAGAAATTATATGGAATTTATATGAATGTTCTAGTAAAGAAAATGTTAATTTGGGTTAATAATTATTTTCAGTTAAATAATAAAAGATTTGGGTCTGAAATTTTATATGTTGGAAAACATATTAAATTAGATTTTTTGGAATTTTAGTAGATTTTTCCTAAGTGTTTTAATGGTTATATAAAATTATTTAAGGTATTGGACTTAAATATTTTATATAATTAAGAGATGAGAATGGGCTTTTTGTAAAATAATTTAAATTGTTAAATCTGAAAAGTCGGCAGCACTTTTGAAAAACTACAGTACTTTTTATTGGTGAAGAAAGAGGCAACCAACCACAATTAGACAGGTAAGGCAGGTTAGGTGGAAAGAACTATTTGCTACATGTTTTTCACTGTTTCGACACTGTCGGCACCAGGTTTCGCCTCCTCATCTTCACTTCCGACACAGTCAAAACCAATGCACATGGTATTAGGGAACGGTTACATAGTGAATTGGATGAAGGTGGAAGGAAAGGAGTCGAAAACAGGGGTTCCGAAGGGGTTGAGGCAGTCCTTTGTTTTTAAATTAAAAAAAATACGTCTGCTTGCTTTCGACTAAATGGCTTTCGACGAAGTAGCTTTCGACATGTCAAATGATTTAAAGGAATTGGTTTCGATTCGGTTGCGCCTTTGTTTTTATACAATTGATTTCAACTAGGTCGAAACATTTTACTGCCGCCCTTTTACCTTTCGACTGAGAAGGTTTCGAAGGGGTAAATTTTTGAATGATTTCAAAAGGTTTCCACATGTTTTAAATTGAACCCAAAGTGCTTTCAAAAGGATTGAGCTTTGACTATTTCTAAAGGTTTTAATGAATGGTTTCGAAAGGGGTGTTTCCCCAGGGTTTCAAAAGGGTTGAAAGGAAGGGTTTTTCCTATGTTTTTGAAAGGCAATATTTAAAAGGTTTAAAAAGGAGGATGTCTGATATTTTGAAGCTTTCGGAGAAAAGAAAGGAAAGGTTTCTCCAATATTTTTGAAAGGCGATATTTAATGGTTTTGAAAGGGTCATTCAATGGTTTCGAAGGGGTTACCTTCAATAGTTTCAAAATGGTTGTTTAACGGTATTAAACAAAGGTTTGGAATGTATTAAATAGGCAATGTAGCCTAAGTATTTTCAAGTTAAAAAGTGTTTTAACTTGTTTTGGAAGGATAGTTAATCCTTATTAAATCCCATTAACATTATTTTGAGTAATGTATATATATCATGGCAAAATATCTTAGAGTAAAGCTAAGAATATATTTTCCTTGTATAAGTATGATTTAAAAGGTTAAATCATTTTGAAAAGGTTTCCAAGGAAAAAGATATAGGGTAGTTAACCCTAAGAAAATAATTCGGACAGTTAGTCCATTTTGATTCGGACAGTTAGTCCAGTTTGCGGAAAGTCAGCCCATTTGTATGGACAGATAGTCCATTTGTAGCATAACGGACCTTGCTATTATGTTGTGGACAGATAGTCTATTTATTACCTGTTTTGGACAGATAGTCCATTTATTAGCATAAAGGATATTGCTATTTTGATATAATCAGTTTGATTAACCAGTTTGGTTGCAGGAAAGGATTTGCAAAATATATGTTTTAGAGAGGATATTAGTGAGGGGAAACCTGTTCCGCTAAGCGGCGTGGTCTCACTTAATATCAGCAAACCAAGATGAAACAGAATTATTCACATTAGGCTTTATGTCCGACTTGAAGTTTTTGTTTCCCTTTAAACTCTCGGGTGCTCAAAAATAGATTTTAGTAGGCTGAGGGTTAATGTTTTCAGGTTTTAGTCTTTTGGCGAATAAAGCTTCCGAAGACGAGCAGGTAGTTGACGGATGGCTAATTAGGAGTTGCTTATTGTTTTATTCCGCCGTGTATTAAGTCAGATATGACTATATTGCTTTGATCAACCAAGGGGGCATCGTCATATGTCGCTCTTGGCGTATTTTTGTAATGATTATAATTAATCTTTACCTGGGAAACTATATGGGATTATGTAATTTGGATATGAATTTGTTTTGAAGTGTAATTAGTAAAATGTTGTTTTTGAAATTTGTGATTTTATTCATATTCCTTTTGATATTCCATTATCATTATCGTATTTTGTCACCAGAAGTTAATACTATAGATGCCTGCAGCATCTGTAGCGCTTAGCTTTTGGCCTCTAGATACAGGATGTTACAATCATATCTAATGGAAAAGAGGATCTTCTTTTTGCTTATTAATGATGCGGGGAAACTCCGCCATTTTTGTGCCTCGGGGTTGAACTTCGAAATCCATTGTAAAAACTGGTAGATCTAGTGAAAACAAAAGCAATAAAACATCAAAGTAGACGTAGGCAAGTTATTTGTTGAACAAATATAAAAATATTATGCCTTCTCTTCCTGCTTTCTTTTATTTCCGACTATTTGTCATTTATTTACTACTTTTCTATCAACTAGGGAATTAGCCCAAAATTACGTTTTTTGGTATTTTCACTGAGAACTTGAAGGTCGGGCCAGATCTCGATTTGCTACTTGGATTTAAAGAAAATCCCCCAAGGAATCCGACCGAAGATGAGACCTAATAAGAATCAAAGTAAGACAACGACTGAAGAGGAAATCACTGGAGAAATAATAGAGAGAGCGATAGATTTATGAAATCTCCATCGGATTTAATGATAATATGAGAGTTGGATGCAATAATGGCTACGACGGATCGAAAGATGGAAGCAACGCAGCGAGCTATTATAGAAGAGTTGTAAAAGCAATTTGCATCAATGAAGTAGCCTCTACAAGGAGAAGAATCTCGCTCTAAAGATCGTGGTGTTAGAGGAGACTCTCTATCTTGATCAAGCAAAGGAAGTTATGTTGATAGATACAAACTAGGAAAGGAAAAAGATGGAGATGGAGGTTCTGAAGATGGTAGAAGCATAAGAAAGGAACTAGAGTCGAAGGATCGACCTTGGGATGGATTGAGGCTGATCCATCAAGGAGAAAAAAAATGTAGGCAATATTGCTGGGGATGCTGGTGAAGTGTTGGTCGTGCTGTAAGCCTGAATGATGGAAGAACTTGAAGGAAAAGGAGTAAATCTTGAGGATGCAGTCCGGATTGACATTGTAGAAGCTAGAAGAATTGGACTCCCTTCAGCTAGGGAACCCAGGCACCATGATGATAGTAACTACCGTTCAGGTAGTGGTCATTCACGGAATCAAACATATGGTGATTCACGCGACAACCGCCATTCAGGGCGAAAGGAAAGATAATGATGAATTGATTACTGAAATGATCTAGGAGATTGCTTTAACAGAATAAGTTAGAGAATAAATGGAAGACCGCCTCTAGTCGGAATCTGTTCACAGTGGAGATTAGGATGGCAGTGTACCCTATGAAGTTTCTGATGCCAAAACTATCAAGTTATAATGGATTGGTGGATCCAATTCAACATCTATTAAAATATGATTGGCAAATGGATGATGCCCTAGCGAATGATGATGCGAAGTGTAGCTGCTTCCTTCTTTACATGGAAGGACTAGCGACAATGTGATTCTGTAGGCTAGAGCCGAGATCTATATTGTTGTACAATTAGTTGGCGAATAAGTTTTCGAACCAATTTAGGGTCCACTCTGTACAACCAAAGGATGTAATGTCATTGACATACATCCACCAAAGGAATGGAGAAACGTTGAAAAGCTATTAAAACAATTTAATGCTATAGTAACAAAGGTGAAGAATCTACAGGAAGCCGAAGGAACTGGGTCAGCCCGCAGCGGAAGAAATGTGTGAATTTCAAAAATTTTAACCATTTTGGATCTTTAATGGGCCTATGATGTCTAACTTCATTTGGAACTTTTCTAACTTTCTTTTAAATAAAATCAATATTTTATCTAACTTCATAAATAAAGTTTCACTCTAATTTAATGTGCATGTAAGTTAGAGTATATCAAATGTACTCTTATGTACAAATTTATGTGTAACGTTTACTTTTCAAATTTATTTAGAGAAGGAAATATTTCATTTTCTTTCTCTTAACTTATTCAATTAATGAGGGGGCATAAATTTATTTAGAGAAGGAAGCTTTTCATTTCCTTCTCTTAAATAAATTAAATAATTGATTAATAAAATAACATTAACGACTAATCTAAATATGACATGAATTGTAATTATATTCTCAGTAAATTTTGTACAAGTGCAACATACAGGGAGTGTGCATAGTTAGTGGTAATTGATATGTATACATAAAATAAACAAGAACAATTTGAATGGTTATTACATAGGAATTGAAATGGAAATAAATAAGGGATGACAAGGGTGATTGATGCAGTTTCCCTTTTAGTAAACTAACTTAATGCAACATATTAATGACAATCAATAGGTATCATAATATAAGAATATGGAATGTAAACAGTGAATTGTATGTATACATTATTGTCTTAATTAAAAAAGAGAAAAGATTTCATACTATGAAAATATATGTAAAAAAAATAAATTTTATATGAACACATACAAGTAGATCCAAATATTTATATATGGAATTCAATCAAATCTTTCTAGTAACATAAATTAGATAGTTATTACAGTCAATTTCAAAACTTTGATTTGTTTTTAAAATTCCTTTTGTCCATATGTAAATATCTAATGCAATAAAAAGTGAAAGTAATACATGCAAACATACACACATAAATGTATTAAAATTCAAAACTATGAAAGATTAAAACATAGATCTACAGTTGAAACATTGTACTGATTCCATATAAATTTCATTTTTAACTTTAAATAATATTCAATTAATCAACATGAAAATGTAAATTTCCAGATTTAAAGAAATGGAATTTAAATTAAATGTTAAAACATAAAAAAAATAAAACATTGTATTTTAAAATATATAGGTTTAATTTGAATTTAACAAAGTAAAGAAAAGCAGCTAATCAATTCGAACATGTAAACATTCAGATCTGAAGAATTACAATTTAATTAGAATGTTTATAAACATAGATCTACACTTGAATGTTGTTTTGAAACATAAACAAATTTAATTTTGATCTATCAAATGAAAACTCAATCATATCATTCAACAAATAATTCAATCTTCATAAACAATTTTTTTTTTAATTAAGCAAGAAAGTAATACATCATAAAAATTATGAAAGTCAAATTAAATTTTCATCAAACATTGCAAAGTCACTATCTATATATAGAAAATGACATACCTTGCTACCCAATCCTTAAAACACACCTTGTTGATGTTGCCTTTGATTTGCACCTTGAATGAAGAATGCCTCTAGATCCGATTGAATCACCTTAGGATGTTGCCTACAAATCACACCTTAAGTGATGATATCTCCTCAGATCATCAAGATCCACATCCTATCCTTGTAAGAGATGGATGAACCACTTTTGTTTTATTTTATTTGATCTTTTTATTTGGAGTTGAAAGATTTTTGAAATTCGTTTTCTTTTTTTGGTGTTTCTGCCATGAAAAGTTAGGAGGAGAGAAAGAGAAAAAATTAATCAGAAGGAAAATGAATCGTATGTACATAATGAATTAGGGAATATGTTTTATTTGAAAGAATGAAACTTTTCCCATTCTCTAATTAAAACTTCCCTAATTAATTCACTTGCTTGTTTCTCCCTATCCAATCCTTTCTTTACATGTATGTCATCAAAAGACATAAAATTTCCACAAATCATGTCATCAAATGACATAAAATTTCCATAATCATGTCATCAAACGACATAAAATTTCCATATATCATTTCATGCAATTATCTTTAAATTACATCAATATCGTATGCCAATACGCGCAAATATAACTTTTATAAATACATTAAAATAATTACAAAAAACTTCCAAACAGCAAATAAATAATAATTAATATTTCTCAAATATCAATTAATTTAATCAATTTACAACATTTTATAAATTAATTAAATCGTGTGGTTTTTCAAAGAATTTATCATTACGGTTGTGCGACACAAAGGTGTATATTCAGTCAGCGATTAATATTGAACTATTCAAATATTAATGTTCACACGTCACTTAGCAGGTGGTGTGACATTTTGGCTGAATTTATCGCTTACACATCTTTTGGTAAAATCCAATTTTACTTATTATAAGCGGTACCTAATAATGACAATTATTTACACCAATTCTCTTCGTCAAAACTATATCACTTTAGATTTATGGAATTTGTTAATGGTCAAAATTCCAATACATCCACGTTCAACTTTATAGTCCCAACACAATATCCTTGGTTCAACAATAACAATTATTATTAACCGAAATCTCTTGCCAAAGACTTTGACTTTGAGTTGACTTCAATTGACCGTGATATTAACCTCATATAACCGAGGAGACGAATCTTCTCTTGAATAGTGTTTCATTTCCAATGCTTTCACTCGACCTAATTATAGTCGTTCGATGGACGCCGTGCTACGATTTAACTATAATCAAAGCGGAGCTTTCACATTGGAGATCAACAATATTCTCAAGTCGAAAAAACTATGTAAATTAGTCACATCGATATTCTCTGCTTGACCTTAGTTATATTAACCAACAGGAAACTATCGAGTGAGTCTTTCCATAGTTATCCAAAAACTATCAGTACGTAACCCCTTGGTGCCCACAATAGTCATGAGTAATACACCGCCCAACATTTTGAGAGCATTACGTATTCTAGTCTTAACGGATGCATCGATATCTAGTCTCGATGCATCTTGACTAGGAACATTTCAAATAGCATATTTGTTTCATTGTGATAAATCCCTCACGGCTACAACACTTTGTAACTACTATCACAAAACATACCATTTATGGATTTTCTATTAAATATACTTTTAATTAAATTTATTAATTAATATAACTACGTTATATAAAGTATATACTAGAAAGAAAACACCTTTATTTCGAACAAGATTGGTCAACGAGTTAGATATATGTAACAAATTACATAATTTCCCCTAGGGCATACCCCTAACTCTATCAATCTCCCACTTGCACTTGGGGTCAATTACAGAATCTTATTCCAACTTCTCCAATCGGTTTTCTTAGAACCAATTAGGTCAGTCCCTTTGTGAACGAGTATGCTATTATGCTTTAATTATCTACTCTATCAATCAACTCTCTCCGACGATGATAACTGCTTTATCATGTGGAACAATTCGGAGTATGTCTCTCGATATCTAGTGAGCTATAAGTTCTGTTACAAACTATATCCTGACATCGTTATCATATAACAATGTTATGAGATTCTCAACATTTGAAATCGGCTCAGTTATAAATTTGTGCACTTATATTTTTATATACATTGTCTTTATTGTGGCACTATTCTAGGCGATGTACATAGCCTTTTTCATTGAATTAGCCATGGTCTTTCATTTGGAACATTTCCAACTTAAAATTCTTAACTTGAATTTATTATTAACATAATACACTCAATATGACTTATGAAGTTTGAGTTTGAACACTCCTTCATAAGGAGTTTTTGTTTCTGTAATCAATTCTCTAGTATTTCTTAAATACATGAGAACACTTCAAACAACCATTTAGTGATATTAATTTGGATTTTATATTTGCTTCATGTATCAAATACATAAACAAATCATGATATCATATACAACACAACGTGTATGATAATTCCTTTTGCCAATGCAAAGGAATCAATCTTACATGTTCCATATTTAACATTTTAATAAGGTGTCCTTGCATATCATTTGGGACATTCCTGACATCTTTTATACATATTATAAAGGAAATCATTTATTAATCCAATGTTGAGTATTAAACAACTAAGGCTGATTTCAACACAACTACATCGTTAAAATCAACAATGTGTTGTTTACTTATAGTTTAGAAATATTAATGTATCTTTTAATGTTCTTTCTTATGAACACACACTTCCTCTACACTTTGATTGAAAATCAAACTATTTGATATTTCTATCAAAATACTTATTCCATCTTGATGCTTATAAAATGATACTTTCATATCATTTCTTGGATCATATCCATAGACTCACAAAATCAATATCGCTCCCACTGACTTTGAGACATTTTTGATTAATATGTATAAATAGCTTACTCTAAATCGTTATTTAGAATTTTCTATTTTAATACATATGTACTAAAACACTAGGACTTATCAAGCGATAATTTTGTGAGTAAATCTGAATTGACTTGCACGTGTTGAATATCAAATCTATTACGCTAATTTCAACAATTGAAATTCGCAATATTATTCTTATCAACATTTCTTATTTAATTCCAACTGCATTAGCCTTACTCATAAAGACACAGTCGTGGTCGATGGATCATATCCCTTCAGTTGCGACCACCAAAATCTATATTTTGATAGCGTACTGGGAATTCTTTTGGATTTGCGCATCATACCATATAGAGTCAACACTCTCAATAGTTTAATTAAACAATCTAGGATTATATATTTTCGACTTTAATAAGAAACTCATAGTTTCTCTTAGATGTGTGAGAATACTTATTAAACATTCTAATGCTATATGTTCATTTAGGTTAGTTAATTTCATTTCATCTCATATAATCAGTTCTATCTATGGATCGTATCCAATTCCATTTTACTACCAATATTTCCACAAACAAATTTCTTCATAATGAAGTTGGTATATTTTGAAACTAAAATTGTTTCTCAATGCAATAGAATAGGTATTCATAAACGTTTTATGAATTTCTTTATTTATAAAATTGATTTGGTTTTAGTTTACAAAAATTATGTTCGAAACATAAATATGTCATCCAATGATAGTCTTTTCAAAATCCTTTTGGGCAGATTCATACAAGATCATACATGAAAAATTATTACATGCAATCTTTCGACTCGCACAACCTGCCAACTCCTTGGCCTATGATATGTTGGAGTTTCTTATAAACCCTTATCTTGAGAAATTTTATAAACTGTTATTCGGATGAAATAATATTAACCTTGTGTACTACCTTTAAGTACATTACTTCATAGAAAGAAACTAACTTAACTTCACTCACAATTAGTCGTACATTGTCCAATGAAGTTCAATTACTCCATATCGATGCATAATTATATATCACATGGAGAAGTAATTTTGAGATTGAATCTTTATTCATTTTAGGTACGTTCGGAACATTTTCCAATATACTCACTCATTCGATCAAATCAAATCATTTCTATCACATGTTATTTTATTTACTTCTATTTTATATTCTATAAGTTTACCATAGACATACTACACGTGTATCAAATACACATGCCCATGTCGACAATAACTCATCTGTGAATATGACGAAGTACATGGAACCGTTTGGTATTTATAGAACTACGATTGCATACATATATATGTATCAATCCGAAGAGTTCATCAACCCTTATGATACTCTCACTAAATGGGTGCATAGCCCTTATTGTTTGAGATATAATTAACAAGTATCATATGATTCAAAATCATACAATAAAATTATTACTCAAAACTACGGCTTAGTCTATAATTCCAAAACAACTATAAATAATATTAGATACTTTTGTATTTTCCAATGCATCACTTTTGTTATAAAAAATTACCACATTATAGTTTTATTTCACAAAGAATATTCATAATATTCATATTGAGATATAGCTATGTCTACTTTTTTTAGTCAATACCGAAAAATAATCTGTGACGCCCCACCTCTATACCCACGCTAACCAAGAACACTACGATGTAGTGCTGTCAATTAGCACGGAGAATAAGGCTGTTGAGGAGCGACCATCCGTGTAACTTCTTTGTGCGAGCACCGATATGTCAGATAGAATAGAATGCATATCTTTTAAGGAGGAAATCCGACATACCGATACAAACACAAAGCTATCACACGGTGGCTATATATAATCTTCGGAAACAAATATAGAAATAAACGTAACATAAATCAGTCACAGACAATTCATATCACAAAGGCGGAAATAGATATGAATATAACACATGAAAGTGTACATCAGAGTAGTGGTCAAATAAGATCCACAATAACACAAAAGAATAGATACAAGTGCTAACCAAAAGAATATGTATACATCAAGGAGTCTAATCTCAAATGTATACAAACAAAAACTACTAAACTAGAGTAGTTAGCCAAAAGTCAGATGATGGCTCCAAATAGGAAGTCATGAGGAAGCACCTGTAAAATCTCAGTCTGACCCGAGTATTATTTAAGAAGAAAATAATAAACGGATCAGTCTAGCTATAATTATCAGATAAAATGAGATAGAATATGAGATATGATAATAGAACGTATGATAACAAAAAGGTGTCATACTATGATAAGTATACATTAGAAATCCCACAAAAGTCATACAATATCTCAATAATCTCAAAACAGAGAAAAGAATGTCATATTCTTAATTTAATTCACCAAGCCACAATAAAGTGACATACTCATCAATGTCAATGGTAAAAGCTGGTGAAACATAAAATTCCAGAAATCAATAATTAGAAATCCAGAAATCACAATAAAAGAGGATGGCCAATCCTATAAAAATGAGCCGGAGCTCCTCCTGACTGGGTATAGTCCCCCATTGCGGACTTTGAGCCGAAGCTCCTCCTGATGAGCCGAAGCTCCTCCTGACTGGGTATAGTCCCCCATTGCGGACTTTGAGCCGAAGCTCCTCCTGATTGAGCCGAAGCTCCTCCTGACTGGGTATAGTCCCCCATTGCGGACTTTGAGCCGAAGCTCCTCCTGATTGAGTCGAAGCTCAATAAAATGAAGTACAGTCCTTCACATGGACAAAGAGACATCGCTCAATCGCTAGTCTAAATCACAAGAATGATCATCATGACCATAAGGAAGTGTCGATTACACTAAGCTAGTAAATATAAGAGTTTAGCTTCATGTCCCATAACCACTTGCTTAACTCAAATATTTACGAACAAATTGTAGATCTACACTAGAAAATTGTCACAAGAGATTCAATCGAACAAGTCCATAAATTAACCGACGAAGTAAACGCAAGCGTTTCATACCACTTGTTTTGCTAAGCCGTTTAATTATATTTTCTCATACGAATGAGGTAAAGGTTTGTATATACTAGTAGATTGAAAAACAGTTTTATAAACGAGTTTGATATTGAAAATAGAGTTGAAATCGTTTTGATGATAGAGTTTTGATATTTACTACTAGTATTGAAACCTTTATATTTTTAAAGTGACAAGCCATAGAAGTGATTGTAGAAATAATCAATTATAAAAGTTCACATTCGAAGACGTGAATAAAATCCAAATAAATCAATTCCCAAAACCATCAAAGTAAGAAGTTCCGTTGAATGGTTTTCGGATAAGATTGCCTACGCAGAGTAATACGGGGTTCGACCTGCCCGGTCAGGTCGCGGGGGTCCAGGGGGCAGCGCCCACGGTGGGGTGCGGGGCAGCGCCCCGTCAAAACGGTACGACTTAGTGAAGACAAGCGACCTAAGTTTAAAAAGGCGGGCGACTTAACAAAGTGGCCGATAATAAATGATAACAACAAAAAGGGAATCAACCCGATTTGATTAGAGTTGGATATTCAAGCTAAAAAAACAACTAGGCAAAACACAGCAGATTCAGACGTCTGAGATCAAGAATTCAGACGTCTGAATCTGGAAAATAAACTATTTTCCAGAACAGAATTCAGACGTCTGAATCCTAGATTTCAGACGTCTGAAATAGGCACTTTTTAGCCTATTCCTTTTCTGGTTCAAAACGAACCAATTCAGACGTCTGAAATTTTGATTCAGATGTCTGAATGCTGGGAGAAGAAAATTCCCAGTATCCCATTCAGACGTCTGAACCATACGTTCAGACGGCTGAAACTGTTATTCAGGGCATTCCCTGAACCTAGGCCAAAAAATGGCCAAACGACATCGATAACGATCGGTCGAGCAACAACGACTAAGGAATTGCACAAGGATAAGTGTTAGGAATTCATACCTAACAATCGAAGATAATTATTGACTTAGATGTGAGATAAAAATCTCACCTTTGAACCCAAACGAATGAAGAAGATGCTATGGAGCAATGGCAAGAGCAATTACTCTTCAATTCCAACTCAACAAGCTTTAAAAGAGAAATATTTCCTAAGTTAGGTTTAGGAAATTATTAAATTGAAAGGAGAAAGAGTTGGAGAAGAAGAAGATGAAGCTTACCAATGGGTTCTCTTTGAATTTGGAGCTAGAACTTGATTTGCAAATGGAAACTAGGGCTTGGGAATTCTAATTTCCCATTCCACTCACCATTGTTGCTCAAGAACTGAAATGAGGAGGAAGTGAGGGAGAATGGGGAGGAGTGGTTCAGATTTGGGGGTTTAAGTTGGCAAAGGGGCTGAACCCAAAACCAAACCCAAAGTGCAAATGGTCAAATTTTTAACTAGCTCCAAACATATCGAAGCTTACACTCAAAAAGATCGCAAACGACATTTTGGACTCAATGGAGGTGGTCTCGAGTCCCAATTCGACTGTTTGCAAAAAGTAGCTTTTCGGACCAAAATCCGACGAACGATGAAATATTTAAATAAAATATTTAAATGTAAAATCGATAAATATGCGGGTTGTTACATAATCATTATTTCATAAATAATGTATGGTAAGTTTTACAAAAACAATTTTTGTACTATGATGCAATTAATAAGTGCTATATGGCATGCTCCCACTATTTCCACCATTACTATAATAGCATACTAAATTCGAAGGTCCATCATTCACTTAATACAATTTGTTTATTTTATACACAACAACTATTTACGGTGGAGAGTTCGTTGATCAAATATCTTGAGCTCAAAGAAATAAATCTCAAAGAAAACAATTTTCTATATGAAAGTACATTTCAGAATAGAAATCTTTCTTATTCCAATATTAAGTATCAATTATTATTATAATTCTCGTTTCCAATGTTTCTCTATGAAGCAGAAGTAACTATTCATTCTCTTCATCCCAACTATACCTTAAATTACATATATTCTTATACATTCGTTTTCCTTTCAAATGGTCAAACTATTCAAAATAAAACCTTATTATAATATCGTAACAATCTCTTTACAAAAACGCATCCGATTATCCGTAATAATTAAGGACATCAAATATGTTGCACTTTACGTAAACCGATCAAATTGATATTTCAGCGATCGAGTTCTTAGATCTATCTTGTAGTTTTTGGTCTTGTGTTACATTAACACAATATGATCCCTTATGTAATCAATCAAGTTGAATGCATGATCTCAAAAATACTGTTTATTGGCTTACTTCTAATGAACTATATTCATTGAAGTATCGTACATTATGAACTGTGACCATTCACCATATAACATTTATAAATGATAGTATATGGATCAAATATCCATAATCTTGTATTGCTTTTAGAATTTGAAACTCATAGAGTGCAATACACGGTCTCAACCAAATAAGCACGTAGGTGACTATTTTACGAATGTATTAAGTAGTTGTAAAAATTAGACACTTGCATGGGTATAGAAAATATTAACATGCAATAGACATTTAATAGTGGGTATTATATTTCCATTTGTCAACTTTCAATTCAGTTCGTTTGTATATATATTAATTGATAAACATTTTATCAATCATATTAAATGCACAAATTTATCATTGTAGATAACTATAACATTATTTAGCATATCTTCTTACAATATTAAAAAGGCTAAATGTTACAATTTCATTTTTTAATAAGGCTCCCACTAGTCTTTTATGTTTCTCCAAACCCTGAGATGAAACATAGAAGTCTTTTGACTTCACTGGTGGGTGTTAGGACTCGTCTGGCTTGGTATTCTGACGTTGAGTTTTCTTAGCAAATTATAGCCCCACAAACGATGGATAACTCCATATCGATTGTAGCACATACAACTCCTAACCTATTTTCCTTGTCCTAATCTCATTTCGACCTTGAGTTTGCTCAACAAATCGAAAGATTATTCACTCATACCTACCACATCGCGACGGCCTAAGTATAATATATGTACCTTGAGTTTGCTCAACAAATATATATAGTTATCTTACCTCGTCTATTAAGTATATTAATAATACTATACATAACATCCCTAGCTTGTGTTTGCTCAACAACTAAGGAGTATGCAAGTAATTTATTAATATATATATGGTAGTGGACAACATTATATTGAAGATTCATAATCTTCAGTATATTATATTGAGTGATATCGACTTATGGAATAATGTATTTCTTATGAAATACCCTCGTGATTCAAGTGTCAAACACATCAGAAGTCACAATATACGTACATTTACGTATGTATTTATTCCTTAAGTCTATTTGGGTTTCTTTAATGTTCTACCTTTAGTTTATACACACTCATATTATATAAGTTTCATTATTATATAACTTTTATATTTTAATTAACTTATACAATAATCCTATGTATAACATTTTATTAATTAAATCTTATTTAATTAATTTTAATTAATAAACTCTTTAATTAATTTTAAATTAGTATTTCAATACAACTTTTATATTGAACATATCTATTATAACCTTTATAGTGTATACTATAACCTTTATACTATAACACATATATCTTATATATGCGTATTTTTTTATTTAATTAATTAACCTTTAATTAGTTTATTCAATCAAACAATTCTAATTAAATTATATCAATTTCAGAATATCTTACATACATGTATACTTATGTTATCTTAGCACTTTAAAATAACATAACATATATCAACATACATAATACATGCATACGTATTAATTAATTAACTCAGTTAATTAATTTATTTTATTAATCTTATTAATAAATTTTAAATTTTGAAATTAATATTTAAACCGTTTCAAACATTTTGAAATTTTCATTATCTTTTCAAACATTTTGAAAATTTATGTTATATTTTAACCTTTTATAATAAACATGTTTTTATTTTAAATTTAAAATCTTGTCTCAATTTTCAAAACTATTTTGAAAATTAGTCCAAGGCACAATTCAAATTGAGCCTTTTCTATTAGGGGCAACCTTTGGGCTCACATCACTTTTCAAGCCAGGTAAGTAACCAGGTAGGACAGGGTACTTGATTACCCAATTCCAATCCTAGACGTCACCTTTTTAAACACCATACTAAGTGCACAAGCTTAATTAGTTAACCCTAACATGACTAATTTAGACCGCATAAGCTATTGGGCTTTGATACCATTGAAGGAATTGGGTCAGCCCGCAATGGAAGAGATGAGTGAATTTCAAAAGTTTTAACCATTTTAGATCTTTAATGGGCCTATGAAGTCTAAATTCATTTGGAACTTTTCTAAGTTTCTTTTAAATAAAATCAATATTTTATTTAACTTCATAAATAAAGTTTCACTCTAATTTAATATACATGTAAGTTAGAGTATATGAAATATACTCTCATGTACAAATTTATGTGTAACGTTTACTTTTCAAATTTATTAGAGAAGGAAATATTTCATTTACTTTCTCTTAACTTATTCAATTAATGAGGGGACATAAATTTATTTAGAGAATGAAGCTTTTCATTTCCTTCTCTTAATCAAATTAAATAATTGATTGATAAAATAACATTAATGACTAATCTAAATATGACATGAATTGTAATTATATTCAACATACATGGAGTGTGCATAGTTAGTGGTAATTGATATGTATACATAAATAAACAAAAACAATTTGAATAGTTATTACATAGGAATTGAAATGGAAATAAATAAGGGATGACAAGGGTGATTGATACAGTTTCCCTTTTAGTAAACTTAATTAATGCAACATATTAATGACAATCAATAGGTACCATAGTGTAAGAATATGGAATGTAAACAATGAATTGTACGTATATATTATTGTCTTAATTAAAAAAGAGAAATGATTTCATACTATAATAATATATGTAAAGAAAAATAAATTTTATATGAACACATACAAGTAGATCCAAATATGTATATATTGAATTCAATCAAAGCTTTCTAACAATATAAATTAGATAGTTATTACAGTCAATTTCAAAACTTTGATTTGTTGTTAAAATTCCTTTTGTTCATATGTAAATATCTAATGCAGTAAAAAGTGCAAGTAATACATGCAAACATACATACATAAATGTATTAAAATTCAAAACTAAAATTACACTCTGTTTTGAAAGATTAAAACATAGATCTACAATTGAAACATTGTATTGATTCCATATAAATTTCAATTTTAACTTTAAATATAATTCATTCAATCAACATGAAAATGTAAATTTCCATATTTAAAGAAATGGAATTTAAATTAAATGTAAAACATAAAACAAAAATAAAACATTGTATTTTAAAATATATAGATATAATTTGAATTTAACAAAGTAAATAAAAGCAGCTAATCAATTCGAACATGTAAAAATTCAGATTTGAAGAGTTATAATTTAATTAAAATGTTTAAAAACATAGATCTACACTTAAATGTTGTTTCAACACATAAACAAATTTAATTTTGATCTATCAAATGAAAAATCAATGATTTCATTCAATAAATAATTCAATCTTTATAAACAATTTTTTTAATTAAGCAAGACAGTAATACATCATACAAATTATGAAAGTCAAATTAAATTTCCATCAAACATTGCAAAATCAATATCTATATATAGAAAATGACATACCTTGCTATCCAATCCTTAAAACACACATTGTTGATGTTGCCATTGATTTGCATCTTGAATGAAGAATGCTTCTAGATCTGATTAAATCACCTTAGGATGTTGCCTAGAAATCACACCTTGAATGATGATATCTCCTCAGATCTTCAAGATCCACATCCTATTCTTGCAAGAGATGGATGAACCACTTTTGTTTTATTTTATTTGATCTTTTTATTTGGAGTTGAAAGATTTTGGAAATTCGTTTTCTTTTTTTGTGTTTCTTCCATGAAAAGTTAGGAGGAGAGAAAGAGAAAGAATTAATCAGAAGGAAACTGAATTGTACGTACAGAATGAATTAGAGAATATGTTTTATTTAAAAGAATGAATCTTTTCCCATTCTTTAATTAAAACTTCCCTAATTAATTCACTTGCTTGTTTCTCTCTCTCCAATCCTTTCTTTACACATATGTCATCAAATGACATAAAATTTCCATAAATCATGTCATCAAATGACATAGAATTTTCATAATCATGTCATCAAATGACATAAAATTTCCATATATCATCTCATGCAATTATCTTTAAATTACATCAATATCATATATCAATGCGCGCAAATATAACTTTTATAAATGCGTTAAAATAATTACAAAAGACTTCCAAACATCAAATAAGTAATAATTAATATTTATCAAATGTCAATTAATTTAATCAATTTACAACATTTTATAAATTAATTAAATCATGTGGTTTTTCAAAGAATTCATCATTACGGTTGTGCGACTCAAAGGTGTAAATTCAGTGGGCGATTAATATTGAACTATTCGAATATTAACGTTCACACGTCACTTAGTAGGTGGTGTGACATTTTGGTCGAATTTATCGCTTACACATCTTTTGGTAAAATCCAATTGTGACGCCCCACCTCTATGCTCACAATAACAAAGAGTATTAAAAGAAATACTGTCTGTTATTACGAAGAATAAGGCTGGTGTAATGACCCCGAATTTTATATAAATTTAAATTGATAATTTAAAGAATTTTTGAATAAAATTTGTGAAATAAATCGATTTAAGTGATGCGAGTTTCCCCGATCTTCGAATAAATTTTGGATGAATCATTTAAATTAAAAATATTGTATATAGGTGATTTGAATTTAAATCTTAGATAAATGATTTTAAATATAAATAATAATAAATATAAGACAATTAATATAGACTTTGGACACAAGTATATAAATAAAAATAAATTACATGCATAGAAGATAAATTAACACTTAAATAAAATCTAACAACAAACTAAATTAGAAATTCATTTATCTTATAAAGTAATATTTTAAAAACAAGTATGTAAACAAATCAAGTTGATGTGAATAAAAGAGTAATGCAAATAAAATATAAGGTCAAGCTTTAGTTCAAAGCCTGGAAAAGAAAGAAATAACAAGTAGATAAAAATACATAGTTATGTATATAACTTACTAGAGTAAGCTAAGCAAGTAAAATCAAATAGATTTGTACAAGGCAATTTATGCCATATCCTCTAGCACACAAGAAAAAGATCAAAGGACTTAAGCAATTAATACACGCACAAGTATTATCACTTCAGCCTCCATACAAATGAAACCAGACAACAACAAAAGATTATGTGAAGCTTGCTAAAGAATAAACAAAGAAAATATTTCATATGGTACAGTCAAAAGAAAATATTTGTACAACTAAGATAAGCAAAGAAGACATAAGGTACATATGCATTTAATGTTTGCATCTCTAGCATAGCAAAGCAAGATTTCAGCCTGGCCAATACTTTAAACAAGAAAATGTTTTTTTTGTACAAAAAGATAAGTGTAAGCTGGTACATGTTGATTAATGCAGCCACCATAGGAAAAAAATATCCCTGTATTGTTGTACAAACAAATACAATATCACCTATATTGTACGAATAACATTATCACCTGTAACTTGCTTTCCTTTATGTATCAAGCTTTCCATCAATTCGTTCACAAAAGAAAATTTAGCAAACCAGAAGAAAATATATCACCATTTTACAAAACTTAAACATCTCCTCAAAATATTTTCAAGCCTGTAAACAAATTATCAAACCAGAAGTTAATCAAGTAATCAAACAAGCTTCAACCTGGAAACAAGAGATAAAATAATTGAATCAAAGGCAACAATTTAAATTAGATGAAGATCAAAACAGTTAAACAAATCTGGGTAGTCAAGCCTGGAAACTGTTTCAGGCAAATCAAAAGATCAAGCAAATGAAATGCTAGCTCCAAAGCAACTCTGTTTCTTTTCTGGAATCTAAGGTGAGTAAACATACACTTTAAAGCTTTAAGTTAATTAAAACACATTTCAAAATTTAGTGATAATGTAGTGTATATGTTTTGGGTTTAAATATATCCCTTGTGTTTGTTCAGTAACATATTGTTTTCTCTATTGAAGTTACAGAGTTAAATATTTTATCAAGATTCAAAGTATTATCATCCAACCATTGTTAGGCCTAAAGTACCAAAATAAACAAGTTTGTTTTAAGCATAGGTTATGATCTAAAATTTTGTTTAAGTATGATAGTGGTAAGTTGACTCTGTACATTTTGGTTTACAAAGCATATCTTAAATATATGCAAATTTCGAATGTTAAAAAAAAATTTTGATTCGATTTTGTAACTTGAAACTACCTTCGAAAATAGGATTTATAAAACAAAAATGGAAATTTTTAGTTAAGTATACTATGAACAGTCTGAAGTTGAACCAAAAACAAGTTTTAATCAATTTCTGGTAATCAAATGAATTTTGGATGTTATAATTTTGCTTGAAGCTAGTTTGGAACTCAATGATGTTAGGAAAATTGTTTAAATTTTTTTTCTATTGCAAGGATTTTTGGAACGAAGCAACCTTAGGGTTCGAACTTGTTTTTTTTTCGCTGAGATTTGTGAAGCCACTGCGATCTCTCTTGGTGATCGAGTGGAACGAGACTCGGGGGAGGGAAGCGTCGATGGTCAGGGAACACGTGGCCGGAGTCGCTGGGCCTCCGGTGGATCGTGGTGATGGCGCAGGAAGTTTTTCCGGAGAGAGGTTAGTTTCAGATTTTGATTGGAATGCTCGATTTTATTCCTAGATGTTTTCGATCGAATTGGGTTGTGGAGTTCATTGTCAAGGGCAAAGGCGACTCGTCGCGACTAGCATGGATGGTCGGCATTGCTTCGATCGTCTGTACACGTGCACGGTGGCGTTCGAGTATTTGGGTTGTTGAAGTTGGGGAAGAAGGGGGAAACTCGAAAATGAGCTCGGGGAAAATGAAGTGATGGCTCGGGTTTGGTTGCGTGTAGCTCGCGAGTGGACTGTCTTGTTAACAGTTTTGAATTTAAAACTAAAACTAAGTTTTTTTAAAGGAAATTTATAAAACGTGAATAAATAAATATAAGTGATTTAAGAATGATAATTAATTAAGGAATAATTAATTAAAGTAATTAATTAAAGATAATTAATTAAATGGTGAATTAAATAATTAAAGGTTAATTATTTAATAATTAAAGGTTGATGAATTATAATTAAAGGTTAATCAGTTTATTATTAATGGTTAATTAATAAATGATTAAAGAATAATTAATCAAAATAATTTGTAATTTATCGATGTTGATTAACCAGGATTAGAAATTCATAAGTAATTAATCTAATTTGAATAAATCAGATAATTAACCGATCCTACTTATGAATATTTGGATTCTATTGAATGTTGAATTGTTGATATCCCTGATATATGATGCTTTGTGATATATCATGATTTGTGTTGTGATCTGTAATTTATTTATCTGGGATGAATGTAATTGATTATCTGCGATATATATATCTGTTTCTGTGATATATTACTATGTGATTATGAAACCCTTGGCCCCTAAAATGGCACTTGAATTTCGATGCGACAGGGAGTCGGATTCCAGTTGGTTATCCGAAACCCACATCGAATTGTAATGATGAATCTTTGCGACTGATAAATTTACTTTATCTGTGAATTTGTGAATGAAGATAAGCGTTATCGATTATACCGCTTATCGATATATCTGTGATGATTGATGTTGTGCACTATTGTGTGAAACCCCTAGACTACACCATACACACATAAATATGGATTTCACGTGGAAATCGGTTAAGTCACAGATGATGTAAATTTGATGTTTTTGAAATTGAAATTTTAATTTCAATTGATTTTGAAATTGGAAATTTGGGTTTAAAGTGAAAAGCTTTGGAAACGGAATTTCAAAGATAAAAGTTATTTTGAATAACTTAATCGAGTTTTGAAATTTTAATTTGATTTAAATTTGAATTCAAGTTTGAAATTGAATCCTATGATTTGAAACTAGGTATTAAAGATGCTGTACAAGTTATATATGGGTTAAACCATTTTAAAGGTATTGATTTGGGAATTTGAATTTAATTCAAGGGTTTTAACTCGTGTAAATATAACTGGATTTTTCTAAAACGAAACTATTTGTTTTCAAATAGTGAAAGCTTTCACATAAGTAAAGGATTTCCAAATTGTGTTGAACGGTTTCAAGTTTGAAATAGAATTGAAATGTTTTGAAAACTATGAAATGAGCCTTTAATTCAAAGACCGAACGAGTTAATCCAACTTGAAATAGAATTGGTTTGAAAGCTATAAGTTAAATCTTGACTTAAAGATTTAACGAGTTAATTCAAGTGAAATGGAAATTGTTTTGAAATCCATGAATGAATCTTTGTGAACGGGGTGAACTTTGTGAATTGAATCTTTTTGTTTAAAAGATTAAAAGTGTGGAAATTGTTTAAACCATTGAAGGATTTTGAAATGAATCTTTTTGTTTAAAAGATCGAAAATGGTAATTTGTTTTAACCATTCGAATGAAAAGTTTTGGGCTTTAAGCTGTGATTTAACTGAAATCCCAATATCCATATGATTTTTAATTGCGCTCGTTATTCGGTTTAGCCGGGGAAGGACCTTTGTGTCATGTAACCCATTCGGAATAATGATACGTCGTATATGGATTGCATTTGAAGACCGGTGGTAAAGACCGGATACTTTCGAAAATGAAAGGACAACTCGTCGAATGTCTCTGCACCGACTGGTCCCCGGTATAGAGATTTTATCACCCTTTGTGATGGGAAGTCCGGACGTGATTAGAAATTATCCAGATTTGCAAGGGCTTCTTTGGAAGTGCATTCGGTTCCGTTCGATCCCGGAACGGACTTGTATGGATGTGTGTCTGACATTACACTTTGAGATGTAAAGCTGGTTTCTATCAAATACATTTCTGTTGGTGGCAGAGAATTTATTCTCTTAGCTTAACACCCTTCTCTGAGACATACGAGCTCAGAGGTTATGTAGTTGATGGTTACTAGTGATACATTCCCAATTTGGTAATGTGGCATACGAAGTGCTGATGATCATTTGTTGGTCAAAGCGTTGCTTTGTGAAGAAGCATTGCTTTGTGAAATAGCATGCTTTGTGAAAAAGCGTGCTTTGTGAAAAAGCGTAGCTTTGTGGACGAGACTTCGTCGAGCCTCACAACCCGGTAATGGTCGAAACAGGAATGTTGCGACAAAGGTTTGTAGGGGTAGCGCCCCTAGGGTATGTCATTTCCTTCTGGATAAAAGGTGATATCATGGTATGGAGCCCAGATATTTTACCTATGTTGATGCTGCAAATTCATTATACTTTATGGTTGTTGCTTTATGATCGAGACGTCTCGGATAAAGGTCGGTGACGACCGGGGGATGACATGACTCGTGTGTTAGTTACCTAGTTACAGCTGTACAGCGTGAGGTAGCGTCAGTGTGTTAGTTACCTAGTTACAGCTGTACAGCGTGAGGTAACGTCGGCCTTTTGTTTGCAGAGATCCGGTTAGGTTCTCGGGGCGTCTTTCCAGAGGCGTTTCCATTTCAGTAAGGAAGTTCCTTTGCCTGATCATTTGTTGGAGATCCAAAGAAACAATACAAACCCTGTACGGTTTTAGTTATATTACCTGCTATGGAATGTGGCGGTAACCTGCTATTGAACGTAGTAGCTATAGTAGGCACACGATGAAATGTTGTATGCTGGCTAAGATTAATATTGTAGTTTCGAAATGTTTTCACACTATGCACTAGTAATAATATAAAAAGAGTTTTCTTTTGCGTAGTAAGCATGTTTGACTATCATAAGAAGAAATCTCCTCCAATTATGCGTTTGCATTGTGTGTGTGGTGGGAGGTCTTATGGTAATTTCATTTTCCAAAAGCATTGCGGGTTTCAATGTTTAAAATCCTTTGTTGTTTGTTTAAAGATAAATTGTTTTTGTTTGCTCATACCAGTCCCATGACTGATCCAGAGTTTATTGTTCCCTTCCTAAACTCTGGGTGCCCACCATTTTCCACACGGGCAGTCTAGAGTTGGGTTTCTCAGATATTCAGGTCGAGAAGATTATCTGGAGCTGGTTCAGTTCTTGGAGTTCACGACTGCACTTACTTCTCTTTGTGGTTCGAGCTTGACATTGGAGTGGTTGGGATCAGTCTCTCTGACTGATCATTTGGAGTTATCATTTCTGCTTTCCGCTGTATCATTATTTATCTCTGATATTTTTGTATCATATTGACATCATTGTTGTATATCATTCTGGATATTGTATTCATTGGAGTTGTATATGATATCATTGTTTTCTTTATTCCGCTGTGTTGTTATACTTACTGTGTTATAAGCTCCGGCGACTCGGATTTGAACGGTCGAATCTATGGCATTCGAGTACGATGTAAAGTATGGATGTCGATTTTCGAGCGCGAAAAATTCGTATCGTTACAGCTGGATAGGAGCGGCCATCCATAGTTGGCCTTACACTAGTATTGGTTATTTCGATAGGAGTGGTATATATTTTTATTTTTCTCTTATTTATTTACTCCCACCGACATACCCAATTCCAGTATAAAACAAGCTACGATGGTTCATAATAGTTTAGGACAATATATATAAAAACAACACAGATACAAAAAGAATGCGGAACACAGATAACAAAAGTCTCATATATATATATATAACTGATGTCAGTTACAATACAGTTGACATAATACATACGATACAACTACAACTGTCGACTCAGGAAGTTATATATACAAATACATTATCAACTAATGTACATGAATACATATCAACCTAATCAGTACACTGACTATTGCAAAAAGACGCAGACCACTTCAAATGATATGAAAAGTCTTCATAGCTCAAACATCAACTCAAAGCAGGAAATCTACAACCTGAAATAACTCGGGTCTGACCCGAGTATTACATTCAAAAGAAAATAATACACGGGTCAGTCTAATTCAAACTCAGTTATTAGTGCACAGAAGCAATAATAATTAAATAATGAATAGACGACAGTCACAATAATTCTCGTCTATCTGATCCTTTAACAAAGAAATCGGATAACGGTAAATATAACACTTAATAGTGTTAAACAACAAATCTGCAGATTCAATCATCAACAAAGACAAATGAAAAGATCATCAATGAAGACAATTTAGAAAAACATCAGAATTGCCTAAACGACAATTAACAACAAAAATCTAATTATTGAATAAATAATTAGAAACTCATAATCTAATTATCAATTAGATAATTAGACAACACCAAAATGATCAAATCAAAATACAACTTCAAAATATTGAATTGAACCAACGAAACAATTCAAACTATCGAAATATCCATTAAAACTGTCAATTCTGATAGGGCTACAGTACACGCACGCGTGCTCTGCCTCGCCACTACCCTGATGAAATACACAAAGCTCTGTGAACCAGAAACAAATGACATCAACTCAAATCAAATGAATCTCAGTGCAATAGAAATGAATAGTGACATGCACAAGTGACTCGAACCAGTGAGTCAAGCGCAAGTCGAGACAGTGACTCAACGCACACAAAGCAGTGGTACAACTACCAAATAGAAGGAGAGTGAGGGCACCAGAGGCATGGCACCACAACGCCTAAATATATGAGTAACAAGTATGCAAGTGAAGGCAACAATAGTGCCAGCAGTTGCAAGTAGGTTCAGAGACATCAGAGTGACCAATATACAAGTCAAAGATTGCACAATTCAAAATGTACACAAAATGTGCAACTCAAATACAAATGCAAACCAGACTTTAATGAAAGACAAACAAAAGTGCAACCTGAATCCTGACTCAAACCAAATGCCAATAATGACCAGACTTAAGTGAAGTGTATCAAGTCAGAAGCCATGACAATTAAAGTCGAAGAAAAATCAGACATGCCTGAGTGTACATAAAGCTGTGAATAAGGTACAACAGAGTGCAAGCAGACTTTTATAAAGAGGCAGTAGTGAACTGCAATTACCTAAGTGATGCAAGAGAACTTCAACTGGTTGATAAAACTCATGGGTCAAACGACCATGCTACATGTATGAACATAGATTACTTGCAACCGTGGTGATATAGTGCAATACAACATAATTTATATCAGTGGACATAAATAATCACTGAACAAAGGAGCAGCCTCCAAGACTAGACGAACAAGTCCGGATGTAATGCATAAAAGTGCACAGTATTAAGACAGTGGCAAACTGTACAATGTGTATGCATGTATCATACTCGAGAACAAAAGGAAATGGTACAACTCCAATGAAACAAATCAAGTGACATGATGAAGCAGTGCAAAATCAAAAGAAGCTCAAATGCAACGTGATAGTGAAAAAGAGTGATGCCAAAGCCAACATATACAACCAAAACAATGCTACACTTCAATGATGGCTACACAATATCAAAGTGCAGACAACCAAAGAAGAAAACCATCAAGTCAACACAGCAGCAAGTGGTAAAAAAAATCAAACATAGACCGAATTCAAAACAAAGCTCAGTGCTAAGCACAACAACATCCAAAACACTTAAAACCCTGGTTGTCAAAAACAAAGCAACAAAGGTCAATAAATCATCAAAACAGTATAAACTTTGTTCGCATAAAAATTTATACTTAATTTTTGAAACTGTATATTTTCACAGTTATTTTTCAAAGTCCCCAAGTTTTCAAGTCTCAATGCTTTTGCATAAAGCAAATACACAACAGAGAAAATAGCAAGAGTAACAGTCATAACCAAAGTCGTAAGTCAACACCATTTCAATACAACAATCAAAGACAAAATGGCCGAAATCGAGCATAATTATTAATATCAGTGGCAAGGCCAAATACAAGTTAAAGCCAAATCATCTCGGCAAAATCATCGAGTCGTGGAAAACAACGTGACAACCAAGTTAGAAATCTTCCCAAATATTAAAACAAAATCGAATGACTATGATCATCGAGTGACCATATCCACATGAATTGAAAACATCAGAGAAAACATCACATTCAAACAAAATCAACTGTCGAGGCACGAGTTGAAATAGATGTGAGTGAAAAAAAAAGTTCACTCACCTTATTCGAATCAAAAAGGAGCAGCCGCGAGCGACACCATCGATCCACGGCAAGAAGTTGGCGCCTTCGAATGGAACGAGCCCTACTTCCTGAAGACGAACGAACACGAGGACGAGCAGCCATTAATTTGTGAAGCCCTAGTTTTTTAAGAGAGCCGCCCTTATTTTTCTTCGTTCGATTTTTAGGTTTAGGGTTGCCAAATGAAATGAAAAACGAAAGGGGGATGGGTATAACTCGAAATAATTCGGCACCAAGAATAAATGGGACGAGACAAATTTTCAAAGCTCAAACAATACTTAACAAATTTTCAAAGGATTTACAACTGATAAAAAAAACCCAACAGTAATAAGCAACCAGATTTAATCGTCTAATGACGATATTATTCAATACGAAAATCCGGGTTGTTACACCAATTTTACTTATTATAAGCGGTACCTAATAGTGATAATTATTTACACCAATTCTCTTCGTCAAAACTATATCCCTTTGGATTTATGAAATTTGGTAATGGTCAAAATTCCAATATCATCCACATTCAACTTTATAGTCTAAACACAACGTAGGTTCAACAATAACAATTATTATTAACCAAAATGCTTTGGCCAGAGGGTTTGACTTTTAGTTGACTTCAGTTGACCATGATATTAACCTCATATAACTGAGGAGACAGATCCACTCTTGAATAGCGTTTCACTTCCAATGCTTCTTCTCGACCCAACTATAGTCATTCAATGGATGCCGTGCCATGATTTAATTATAATCAAAGCGGAACTTTCACATTAAAGATCAACAGTATTCTCAAGTCGAAAGAACTATGTAAATTAGTCACAACGATATTCTCTGATTGACCTTAGTTATATTAACCAACAGGAAACTATCGAGTGAGTCTTTCCATAGTTATCCAATAACTAATAGTATGTAACCCCTTGGTGCCCATAATAGTCATGAGTAATACACTACCCAACATTTGGAGAGCGTTGTGTACTATAGTCTTAACGGATACATCAATATCCAGTCTCGATGCATCTTGACTAGGAACATTTAAAATGGTATATTTGTTTCATTGTGATAAATTACTCACGGTTACAACACTTTGACTACTATCACAAAACATACCATTTATGGATTTTCTGTTAAATATACTTTTAATTAAATTGATTAATTAATATAACCATATTATATCAAGTATATAATAGAAAGAAAACACCTTTATTTCGAACAAGATTGGTCAACGAGTTAGATATATGTAACAAATTACATAATTGCCTCTACGGCATACCCCTAACTCTATCAGAAGATTGCGGTGTAAATGACGATGGTTGGAGCAGTCGACAAGGAGACTGATTTTGAAAGGTGGTAGACTATAAAGAAGTCAACCACACTAAAGGACTATTATATAAAGAAAACCAATTTTTGCGTTTGGAAGAGGCAAAAATGGAAAAGAAGTTAAATGTCGGTGGTCAAGCGGGACTAAGCGGCATGGTGAAGAATAAAAAAGCTGTTAAGAAAGATGGTAACAACAGAAATAATAATAGTGATGATAAACAAATAATAACAACATTGCCACTAAACGAATAATTACAACATTAGTGGCAAGAAGCAGGACCATAGAAAATTCTTTTGATTTAATCGATATGACAAATATACGGAGTTGAATGACTCCATGGAGAATCTACCTTGCAATTCAAGGTACTGTTAGGCATAGTAAGCCTGCTTCGAGAAAGGCTGGGGTAAGGAAAAGCGCTTCGGGTAGTATTGTAGTTCCATGAGAAACATAGGCACAATATCGACGAGTGTCGACATTTGTAGGACATGATAGAGGAGTTGATTAGAAAGAAGAAACTTCAATAGTATGTAAGAAAACCAAAAGAAAAAGGGTTAGAAAACAATCAGCAAATCTATGCAATCACCTCAAGAAATATGAAAGGAACAAGTGGAGAGGGTTCAAGGTCACAAGACGCGGCTTGGTGATCAATACAATTTTTCGAGGTCCGTTTCACGTAGAGTAAACCAGGAATGAGATAAAATGCTATAGGAGGCCCTTGATAATGCAATATAGGAAATGTGTTATGCTATCGAGGATGGTGCTCCCACTAAGTAGCAAAGGAGGATAAATGATGACATTGTATTTAGAAATAGGGGTGCTATTGCGGCTGAAGCTCCAACCTTCAATCTGATGGTCATTACGGCCATGTTTGGGCCGACTATGCTTTGTCGAGTGTTTATGGATAGCAAAAGCTTGGTAAACATACTATCAAGAGAGTGCTTGATGAGTTGCAACTCAACAAAAACGGTTTGTTTCCTTGTAAATTTGAACTTTAGGGATTTACAAGAGAGGCAACGTCTCCGATTTGATGCATTAAGTGAAGGAACCCGGTCCATTTCATAGTGGGTGAAAATGGTAGATTTCAAAAAAAATCCATATTTGGATCATAGTGGATCTGTAACACCCCATAGTTTTATAACATTATTTAGGATATTCAATTGGTTAAATTACATAAAATAATGTGAAGATTAAATATGTTGAGATTTGATTAAAACTAAGGGTAGCCGTGTCATGTTAATGTGCAAATTAAAATGAGATAACATAAACTAATGTGTTAGAAAATGAGTAAGGGCAATATGGGAAATAGGAGAGGCTTAAACCCTAAACCCTTAGGAATGAGACACACATTCATTTTCATTTTACTCAAACTAAATCATACCAAGGCCGACCACCATTTCCACTCTGAAGGAGAAGATAAAGCTAAGATCCAAGAGAAAGAAGTTAATCAACATATTCAACATCAAATCTCACATCTTTTAACCTCAAAGGTAAGGTGAATAATTACTTCATCCCAATTTTTATGGTTTTCGGTTTTAAGACTAGATCCGAAATGATTTTGCAAGTATATGCCATGTTTTTGATAATTAAAGTTATACATATGCTTGTTGATGGATTATATATGTTCATATTAGTTTTTATGATATGTTTGACATAAAAACCCTATTAGATGACATCCAAATGCCTTGAAAATTCAATATAGGTCAGAAATGATATTTTAGAGATGGGTTCCAATTCTCATAATTTTCTGAATTAATGTGGATTTTATATTAATTTTCTAGTGAAGAAAATGATTTATTGGGTTATAAATTATTTACGGCTAAAATAATAATTATTTGGGTTCGAAATTTTTAGATGTTGGAAAACATATTAAAATAGATTTTCTGGGATTTTTCCAGATTTTTCCTAAGTTTTTTGATGAATATACAAAATTATTTAAGGTATGTGACTTAAATGTTTTATATATTTAATTAAGGGGAATGGGCATTTTATAAAATAAAACCATTATTTAATTCTAAAATTAGTGGCAGTACTTTTCTGAAAAGTATTTTACTAACCAATAAGAATTTGAAAAACAAAGGCATGTTAGTTGAATAGTTCTCTCTTTTAAGTTAAAAACAAGAAAATCATGCTTTTAGCATGTTTCAGCCATTCCGACATCAAACCTTCCGACCCACACCTCTCGACAAAGCCGAAAGGTTATAGCTTTTGACAAGGTCAAGATCAATGCGTATGGTATCAAGTAGCTTGGTACGTAATGGAATGGACAAGGTCGAAGGGTACATAGTCGAAAGGTTAGTTGCTAAAGAGATTGGAGTATGTTTGTCTTATAAGCCAAAAGAATCGCCTGCTTTGCTTTCAAAAAGAAGCTTTCGACTTGGTTTCTTTTGACCAAGCCAAATATTTAAAATGAAGTTTTCAACCTTTCAACAAAGTCGAAAGGTTACTACCGCTTTCCAACTTTTCGAAGTTGTCGCTTTCGACAAAGTCGAAAGGTTTACTTGTTTTTAAAACCAGCCACTTCTCCCATGCTTTCGAAAGGAAGCTTTCGACTTAGATGCTTTACCCTTATTTTTCTAATAGAAGCATAACCAAAGCTTTCGAAAGAGATGTTTAAATGCGGAAGCTTATTGTTTTAAAAATTAAGCTTTAAGCTTTCGAAGGGGTCGAAAGGTTTCAAAAGAAGAGTTTCAACATATTTTAAACTAAACCCAGTAAGTTTTCGAAAGGTTTATGTTTTTAAAGGTTTAATGCTTTCGAAAGGTACTATTATTGAATGGTGTCAATGGGGTAGAAAGCAAAGCTTTCGTAGGGGTCAAAAGGCAAGCTTTCAATGGAGTCAAAAGTTAGCTTTCGAAGGGGTCAAAATATAGCTTCCGACAAGGCCGAAAGGTTCTGTTTTCGAATGGTTTCGAAAGGTTTAAAATGGAAGGTTTTCCAAAGTTTTTCTAAGGCAATGTTTTAGAGTGTTTTTAAAATAGGATGCCTAAAGTTTTATTGCTTTCGAAAGGGTTGATTTCAATGGTTTCGAAAGGTTTGAAGTATGGTTTCGAAAGGTAAGGTTTTGGCCTCTTGGTCTAGGTAATTAAAGGGTTTTACTTGGTTTCGAAAGAGACGCTTTCAAAGGTTTAGAAGGGGGTACTTCCAATGGAATCGAAAGGGATACTTTTAAATATTTAAATGTTTTCAGTAACTAAGGTTTGAGTAAAGAATATATATATATATATATATATAACATCGCAATGTGATTTTGAGTAAAGCATAAAGATTTTATATTTTCCTTCTATAAAATTGATTTAAGAGTTTTAAATCATTTTATAAAAAAAGGTTTTGAAGGAAAATATGGGAGGGGATTCCTAAGTGAAAATGACTCAGGTATTAGAATACCAGATAGGAATGGTATAGGGTCGCGCCCTATACAATAGCTATTAGCCCCAGCTAATTGTTGTCCAAAATTCCAGTGTATAGGGCTTGGTCACAGGTAGACAAAAATTATGATTACACATCGAAGGGAATATATGTTTGTATATAGATAGGTTATTGGTTAGCCCGAAAAACCATTAAGATCAAGAAGACCTGGGAGATGATTAAGCTAGGGACAGACCGTCCAGAAGTGAAGTATTTAACAGCTAGTTAAGGACAGACCGTCCAAAAGAGGAGTTTCTAACATGTGTTAGACAAAATTTTGTTTATATTGTCCGGTAGGCCCGAGTCAGCCAAAGGTTAAAAGTTAGCCAAACAAAACTTATGTGTTTGAACAGATAGTTCATTATTACCTGATATTTATGTATGTTTACATAATGATGCTTTATAGTGTTTAATCAGTTTTGGTTGTAGGAAAAAGGTTTTGCAAAGATAGATTTTAAAAGGATGTTAGTGAGGGGAAACCCGTTCTGCTAAGCGGCGTGGTCTCACTTAACATATTAAACTGGGATGTATAGCAATATTCACACCAGGCTTTATGTGTGACTCGAAGTTTATGTTTTCCCCTTAAACTCTCGGGTGCTCAAAATTAATTTGAGTAGGCTGAAGGGTTAGGGTCTTTTCAGGTTTTAGTAGGATGATGAATAAGGCTACCAGAGGCATGCAGGATGCAAACGGATAGCTATTTAGGAGTTTTAGTTCTCATTTATGTTTTGTTGTATTTCCACTGCGTTTGTACTAAGTCAGTTATGACTATATGGCTCTAATCATCCAAAGGGGTATCTTCATATACCGCTCTTGGCATATTTTGTAATATGTATATTTGATTTGTGCCTGGGAACGTATTGGGATTATGTATTAAGAATATGGAACATTTGTTTTGAATGTTAATGAAGTAATGTTGTTTTGAAATCTGTGTTTTGTTTCATATTCAAGTGCTTCTAATATTGTAGGTACCATTAACATAGCCGTATTTAGTCGTCAGAAGCTAATACTATTGATGACTACAGCATCTGTAGCGCTTAGTTTTAGGCCTCTAGATAGGGGATGTTACAGCTCGGTATCAGAGCATGGTTTATGAAATACTTTAACTAAAAAAATGGTTTTTGAAAAACATAATCCTTAGTAATTAGAGGTAAGATCGGGGTATAGGATAACACTATAGTAATGTACTTGTAATTGCTATATATAAGTATACGCTATATCTCTAGACTCCTATCTTAGTTAGGCTATTCATTTGTATCTCATGAGACTTGAATACAAATATGGAAGGAATAAGAGGCACAGTTAATCTTGGAGGAGAGAGCACCATCACTAATGGAAATGCCCGAACAAATATTAGAAGAGGTCCAGGTCAGGCTCAAGCTGAAAATGTTGGTGCTGGGGTCCCCCAAGTGGATATGGGAGCCATGTATCAGTTCTTCGTAAACATGATGCAAGCCGGAATTGCAACTGGAGTTGTCGGAGGGAATGCTACTGGAGGAGGAGTTCAGGAAGCTCCAATAGTCAACCATTATGCTAACTTGAGCGGAGACTATACCAGGCTTGAAGGGAAGCCGTTCATTGGAACTGAAGATGCGATTGAGGTGGAAAATTGGCTGCTACATTGCGAGAGCATTTTTGCTGACTTAAGGTTGAATGACGAGCAGAAGAGGAGATTAGCTTCAAGACAGCTTCAGGGAGCCGCTCTATTTTGGTGGAATATTGTTGTAGCTGGTGTTAATGAGGAAACCATGACTTGGGCATAGTTTAAGAGAAGGTTTCAAGAAAGGTTTATGTCGGTGATGGCACAGTCGGCATTGGTTAGGAAGTTTGCTGAACTAGAACAAGGGGAGATGTCTGTTTTAGAGTATGCAAGAAGATTTAAAGAATTGGCCTGGTACGGGTACGCCTTGTTTGATACGGTGATCAAGAGGAATGAGAAGTTTATAAGAGGCTTGAAGACGGAGTTGATAAGTGCTACCTAGCCGCACCTAAGAGATCCAAATGATGTAGTGGTAGAAATGGCGCTGAGGCAGGAAGACGCGTTAGCTTGTTTGAAGAAGAAGATGAAGGAGGTCCAGGTAGGACAAGGCAGAAAATAAAGTTTTTTCATAAGAAGAATGCTCAAAAAGGAGGAGAACAAAAGAGGGGAAAAGTTGAGATGGTTTGTTATAAATGTGATAAGAAAGGACACAATGCTAATGAGTGTCGTGCTGGAAAAGGAAAAGGGAAAGAAATAGTTGGAAAGAAGAATGTCAAGTGCTTTAATTGTGATCGGATCTGCCATTATAAGAACCAATGCAAGGAGCCTGCTAAAGAAGGAAGGGGCAAGTTTATGCATTGGAGCCCGCAACTTCAAGGCCAGTTGTGCAGGAAAAAGGGAAGGCTGTTCTGGGAGGCTCGCTACAGATTCACGGTATGTCTGTTAGCGTTCTAATTGATACTGGTGCATCACATTCTTTTATTTCTCTATGTTTGGTAGATAAGCTTAACCTAGAACCTTCATATTTAGTTACTTCCTTAAGGGTTGCAAATCCGATAGGAGGGTATGCAACACTTGGGATGAGGTGTGACCATTTGGAGTTGGATTTGCTAGGTCATACTTTTGATTGCTGTTTGCATTGTTTGAATTTTGTGGGATATGGGATTATCCTTGGGATGGATTGGTTAGGTAAATATGATGCTAGGATATTTTGCCATGATAGGAAAATATCACTTAGTCATCCATATCTTAGTGATCGAATAGTTTATACAATAGAGAAACCTAGTTGCGAAGTGAATGCTTTACTGGGTATCATGGAGTTGGAGGATGAGTTGCATCGAGTCTTTGAGGTTACATAATTTGCTGATGTGTTTGAGCTGGTAACTAGATTACCATCGAAACGTGCCATTGAGTTTCAGATTGATTTAGTGCCTGGAGTAGAACCAGTGAGTAGGCCGCCAAGCAAGATGACACCAACATAGATGAAAGAGTTGAAGGTGCGGTTGGTGGAATTGGAAGGTAAGAATTTTATCCGACCGAGTAGTTCGCCTTAGGGAGCTACCGTAGTGTTCGCTAAGAAGCTGGATGGATCGTTAAGGCTATGTATCGATTATCGTAAGTTGAATGAGAAGACGATAAAGAACTGACATCCATTGCCGAGAATTGATGATTTGTTCGATCAGTTAAGTGGAGATAAGGTATTCTCTCAGCTGGATTTAGCGATGGGATTTCATCAGCTTAGAGTGGCAGAGGATAATATTCCTTTGACGGCGTTTAGGACAAGGTATGGATTGTACAAATAGTTAGTTATGTCGTTCGGATTAACTAATGTGTCGGTATTCTTTGTGGATTTGATGAACCTGATTTTCCGAGAGCACTTGGATATTCATAGATGATATTCTGATATACTTTAAGGATGAGAAGGAGCATGAAGTTCATCTTAGAGTTGTGCTTGAGACGTTGAGGGAGCATCAGTTGAAGGCTAAATTTTTGAAGTGTCATTTTTGAAGAAGGAAGTGAAGTTCCTTGGTCATGTAGTCTCAGAGAAATGGCTATCTGTAGATCCGACTAAGATTGAGGCGGTGAATAATTGGAAGAGACCCGATACGGTGACCGAGATTAAGAGCTTTCTTGGATTGGTCGGATATTATCGGAGATTTATAAAGGCTTTTTCGTGGATAGCTGCACCAATGACTAAGCTTACACGAAAAGATGTGAAGTTTGTATGGACTAATAAGTGTGAGGAAGCATTCCAGAGCTTAAAACACTTATTAACCCATGCACCAGTGTTGGTGGTTACGGAGGGGAATCAGGATTTGGTTGTTTATACTGATGCGTGTGGAACTGGATTGGGAGCTGTGTTGATGCAAGGAGGTAAAGTGATTGCTTATGCTTCTAGATAGCTCAGACCGCATGAAGTTAGATATCCAATGCTTGATTTGGAGTTAACTGCCGTTATATTTGCTTTGAAGGTGTGGAGGCATTACCTCTTGGGAGAGCGATTTGAGCTTTATATTGATCATAAGTCGTTGAAGTACTTGTTCTCTCAGAAGGAGCTGAACATGAGATAACAGAGATGGTTGGAGTTTATTGCTGCTTATGATTTTGGAATTGAGTACACGCCTGAAAAAGGAAATAAGGTGGCAGATGCACTTAGCAGGAAACATCAGAATGCAGTATTGGCTATGATTTCTGAGTGGAAAGATTTGGAAGCATTGTCAGCCTGTAGAGTGCAGTTTAGATCCGAAGTAGGTTCTAGTGCAGGAAGTGTTGTATTGTCTTGTTTGGAAGTTCGACCGGTAATGATTGAGAAGATAGCTTCTAAGAAGGAGGAGGGTCCAGTTTTGGCTGAATGGATCAAAAGGATAAGGGAAGGAACATAGAGCGATGACTTAATGGATTTTAATCTTGACCAGAAGGGATGGTTAAGAAAGAAAGGAAGGTTGTGTGTTCCGAATATAGGAGACGTGAGGAAAGAAGTTTTAAATGAATTCCATCGTTCGAAGTTCACTATCCATCCAGGAGGAACGAAGATGTATCAGGACATGAAGAGAAGTTTCTTCTGGGAAGGTATGAAACAGGACATTGGTTTATGTGTTAAGCAATGCTTGAATTGCGAACAGGCAAAGGCCGAACACCAGAAGCCAAGTGGATTGCTTCAACCATTAGAAGTTCCGTTGTGGAAGTAGGATTCTATCTCTATGGATTTTATTGATCTGTTGCCAAGATCTAGTAGAGGGAATGAAAGCATATGGGTCATGGTGGATAGATTGACTAAGAGTGCCCATTTCATTCTAGTAAAGTCAACAAGGACAACACCTATTTTGGCGAAATTATTTATGAAGAATGTGGTTAGACTGCACCTGATTCTTAGTAGTATCATCAGTGATAGAGATTCTTTGTTTACTAGTGAGTCCTAGAAGAGTCTACATGAAGCTTTAGGAACCAAGCTCAACATGAGTACTGCTTACCATCCACAGACTGATGGGCAAATAGAAAGAGTTAACAAAGTCTTGGAGGATTTGTTAAGAGCTTGTGTATTGGATTTTAGGGGATCATGGTAAGACCATCTCCATTTAGTCGAGTTCTCGTATAACAATAGTTATCAGACTAGATTGGGATGGCACCGTTTGAAGCTTTGTGTGGAAGGCCATGCAAATCTCCCGTATGTTGGTTAGAGACCGGGGATAGACTGGTTCTTGGTTTGGATTTGGTGAAAGAAGCCGTAGAGAAGATTGAGTTGATCCAAGCTAGGATGAAGGAAGCTCGGTCTAGGTAGAAAAGTTATGCAGACAAAAGAAGGAAAGAATTGGAATTCTCTGTTGGAGACTATGTGTTTATTAAGGTTTCGCCGATGAAGGGTGTGATTAGATTTGGAAAGTCAAGAAAGTTAGCACCTAGATTCATTGGACCTTTCCGTATTGTTGAGAGGATCGGGAAACTCACTTATAAAGTAGAGTTACCAAATATTTTGGCAGAAGTCCATGATGTTTTCCATGTTTCTCATCTTAGAAACTGTGTTAGAGACCCGGAGACTACTATAGCACCTACAGTGTTAGAAGATTTAGTAGTAGAGCCGGACTTGACTACAGTTAGAAAGCTGATTCAGATTGTGGTTAGAGATAAGAAGAAGTTGAGGAACAAGACAATCAGATTAGTAAAGGTCCAGTGGAGTGATGATGCTAGAGACTATACTTGGGAGACTGAGAGCAGGATTAGAGACTCTTATCCTGATTTGTTTGATGGTATGTTTTACCTTTGATTGTTTTATTGTGTGTGCCTTATAGTAATTTCGAGGACAAAATTCTTTAAGGTAGGGAGTCTGTAACACCCCATATTTTTATAACATTATTTAGGATATTCAATTGGTTAAATAAAATAATGTGAAGATTAAATAGGTTGAGATTTGATTAAAACTAAGGGTAGCCATGCCATGTTAACGTGCAAATTAAAATGAGATAACATAAACTAATGTGTTAGAAAATGAGTAAGGGAAATAGGAGAGGCTTATACCCTAAACCCTTAGGAATGAGACACACGTTCATTTTCATTTTAATCAAACTAAATCATATCAAGGCCGGCCACCATTTCCACTCTCAAAGAGAAGATAAAGCTAAGATCCAAGAGAAAGAAGTTAATCAACATATTCAACATCAAATCTCACATCTTTTAATCTCAAAGCTAAGGTGAATAATTACTTAATCCCATTTTTATGGTTTTCGGTTTTAAGATTAGATCCGAAATGACTCTGCAAGTATATGCCATGTTTTTTATAATTAAAGTTATATATATGCTTGTTGATGGATTATATATGTTCATGTTAGTTTTTATGATATGTTTGACATAAAACCCCTATTAGATGACATCCAAATTCTTTGAAAATTTAAATATTGGTCAAAATGATATTTTAGAGATGGGTTTCAATTCTCATAATTTTCTGAATAAATGTGGATTTTATATTAATTTTCTAGTGAAGAAAATGATTTATTGGGTTATAAATTATTTACGGCTAAAACAATAGTTATTTAGGTTCGAAATTTTTAGATGTTGGAAAACGTATTAAAATAGATATTCTGGGATTTTTCCAGATTTTTCCTAAGTGTTTTGATGAATATATAAAATTATTTAAGGTATGGGACTTAAATGTATTATATATTTAATTAAGGAGAAGGAGCATTTTATAAAATAAAATCATTATTTAATTCTGAAATTAGTGACGACACTTTTTTGAAAACAATTTTACTAACCAATAAGAATTTGACAAACAAAGGAAGGTTAGTTGAATAGTTATTTCTTTTAAGTTAAAAACAAGAAAATCATGCTTTTAGCATGTTTCAGCCATTCCGGCATCAAACCTTCCGACCCAGACCTCTCGACAAAGTCGAAAGGTTATAGCTTTCGACAAGGTCAAAGACCAATGCGTATGGTATCAAGTAGCTTGGTACGTAACGAATTGGATAAGGTCGAAGGGTACATAGTCGAAAGGTTGGTTTCCAAAGAGGTTGGAGTATGTTTGTCTTATAAACCAAAAGAATCGCCTGCTTTGCTTTCGAAAAGAAGCTTTCGACTTGGTTGCTTTCGACCAGGTCAAATATTTAAAATGAAGGTTTACTGCCGCTTTCCAACCTTACGAAGTTTTCGCTTTCGACAAAGTTAAAAGGTTTACTTGTTTTTAAAACCAACTACTTCTCCCATGCTTTCGAAAGGAAGCTTTTGACTTAGATGCTTTACCCTTGTTTTTCTAATGGGAGTATAACCTAAGCTTTCGAAAGAGATATTTAAAGGCGAAAGTCTATTGTTTTAAAAGTTAAGCTTTAAGCTTTCGAAGGGGTCGAAAGCTTTCAAAAGAAGAGTTTCAACATGTTTTAAACTGAACCCAGTAAGTTTTTGAAAGGTTTATGTTTTTAAAGGTTTAATGCTTTCGAAAGGTACTATTTATTGAATGCTTTCAATAGGGTTGAAAGCAAAGCTTTCGAAGGGGTCAAAAGGCAAGCTTTCGATGGAGTCGAAAGGTAGCTTTCGAAGGGTTCGAAAGGTAGCTTTCGACAAGGTCGAAAGGTTCTATTTTCTGAATGGTTTCGAAAGGTTTAAAATGGAAGGTCTTCCAAAGGTTTTCTAAGGCAATGTTATAGAGTGTTTTTAAAGTAGGATGTCTAAAGTTTTATTGCTTTCGAAAGGGATGATTTCAATGGTTCTGAAAGGTTTGAAGAATGGTTTCGAAAGGTTTAAATTATGGTTTCGAAAGGTAAGGTTTTGGCCTCTTGGTCTAGGTAATTAAAGGGTTTTACTTGGTTTCAAAAGAGATGCTTTCAAAGGTTTAGAAGGGGGTACTTTCAATGAAATCGAAAGGGATACTTTTAAATATTTAAATGTTTTCATCAACTAAGGTTTGAGTAATATATATATATATAACATGGCAATGTGATTTTGAGTAAAGCATAAAGATTTTATATTTCCTCGCATAAATTTGATTTAAAGGTTTTAAATCATTTAAAAAAGGTTTTCAAGGAAAATTATGGAAGGGGATCCTTAAGTGAAAATGACTCAGATATTAGAATACCAGATGGACTGGTATAGGGTCACGCCCTATATATTAGCTATTAGCCCCAGCTAATTGTTGTCCAAAATTCCATTGTGTAGGGCTTGGTTATTGGTAGACTAAAATTATGATTACACATCGAAGAGAATATATGTTTGTATACAGATAGGTTATTGGTGAGCCCGAAAAACCATTAGGATCAGGAAGACCTGGGAGATGATTAAGGTAGGGACAGACCGTTCAGAAGCGAAGTATTTAACAGCTAGTTAAGGACAGACCGTCCAAAAGAGGAGTTTCTAACAGGTGTTAAATAAAATTTTGTTTATATTGTCCGGTAGGCCCGAGTCAGCCAAATGTTAAAAGTTAGCCAAACAAAACTTATGTGTTTGAACAAATAGTTAATTATTACCTGATATTTATGTATCTTTACATAATGATGCTTTACAGTGTTTAATCAGTTTTGGTTATAGGAAAAAGGTTTGCAAAGATAGATTTTAAAAGGATGTTAGTGAGGGGAAACCCGATCCGCTAAGCGGTGTGGTCTCACTTAACATATTAAACCAGGATGTATAGTATTATTCACTCCAGGCTTTATGTCTGACTTGAAGTTTATGTTTTCCCCTTAAACTCTTGGGTTGTCAAAATTAATTTGAGTAAGCCGAGGGGTTAGGGTCTTTTCAGGTTTTAGTAGGATGATGAATAAGGCTACTGGAGGCATGCTGGAGGCAAACAGATAGCTATTTAGGAGTTGTAGTTTTCTTTTATGCTTTGTCGTATTTCCACTGTGTTTGTACTAAGTCAGTTATGACTATATGACTCTGATCATCGAAGGAGGTATCTTCATATATCGTTCCTGGCGTATTTTGTAATAAGTATATTTGATCTATGCTTGGGAACGTATTGGGATTATGTATTAAGAATATGGAACATTTGTTTTGAAAGTCAATGTAGTAATGTTGTTTTGAAATCTGTGTTTTGTTTCATATTCAAGTGCTTCTGATATTGTAGATACCATTAACATAGCCGTATTTAGTCACCGGAAGCTAATACTATAGATGACTGCAGCATATGTAGCGCTTAGTTTTGGGCCTCTAGATAGGGGATGTTCCAGGATCCATGAAATCTAATTAGTTTCACTAGATCTAATCTAGATACTATTATTAAAATCATATTTTACTAACATCTACGGTAATTAAGAATGAAATTTGAAAGGATATGAATATATCAAATATTTCATATTTTAAAAGGTGTGACAAATATATGAAACCTATTGTGAGGTAATTATTACATGTTTAAGGATGGGAAAAAACATGAAATTAGATCTTGATATATCACATTAAAACCTAAAAGGAAAGAGATAAAGGCAGAATCATAGATTGATTCCACCTTTCCTCTTTAGCAAACATTTAATTAACACTACATCCAATCAATTTACAAGGGATGATGTATTACAACAGTAGTCTAAAATGACAAAAGCTACAAACAATTACATGGTAATATATACGTGTATAGATATCGTAGTTTGTATATACTACGTATATTTTTGCTATTTGAATGTATATATTATTTCCTCAATTTTAATTTTTTTAATGAAAAATAAATGTGTGTATATATATATAATGCTTCTAAAACAAGTCTTAACGGTAAAATATAAATATATATAAATACACACACAAAGACACACAAAAATGTACACATGGATACACACACACACATATGTATGTATGTATGTATGTATAATGATTGAGCTAGAATGATTTCCAATTGATTTAAAACAAACATCTATATTGCATTAAATCTTTCTGAAGTATCTGCGTATACACACACACACATACACATGCACACGCACATGCACACACATACACATGCATACGCACATTCACACACATATGAATATATATGTATGTATATTGAATATTAGCCTAAAAATAAAAGTGGAAATTAGCTACAAGGGACTCTTTAGCAAGTGGAATTAGTTTCTAGGACACACAACTGAAATAATTACTTTCAAGGACAAAACGTAAAATAATTAGTTTCTAGGGCCTAAAAACCTATGAAATTATGTCCTTAAAAGTAATTGGACCGCTGACTTTGTCCTTGAAAGTAATTATTCTGCTGATTTTGGCCTTGAAAGTAATTTCTTTGAATGTGTGTCCTAGAAACTAATTGGACTGCAAAGTTTTTTCTTCTGGTGAAATGCCCCAAAATAAAACTGTTTTTATCAAATTACTATAAAACAAAATTGCATACATCAAATCAAATAAGATATCATTTTGGATTGGTTGAAAATTCAAACAGAAACGCTGAAATTAGTAAATTGTATAGTATGTTTAGTAATCCAAAACCATAGATCATAAACCAAAACATTGTTTTATGCATACATAAATTCCGGTTTTAATTTATCAAGATAAAAACATGTCGAATCATTTACGAGTTGCATAAATTGTATTACTAATTTTAGATCAAGTTGAGGCAATGATATGTACATATAAAATTATGATAAACTAGTGTGAACCCGTGCTTCGCACACGGGTTGGTAAAAGCAGTTGTATATTAATATGAAGTCAGTAATAGTTGAAAAGTAATTTAAGGGATTAATTCATCAAACAATAAACAGCAGCCAACTTTGAGCACCAATGCAATGTTGCAGGGAGTTACCACATCGAACATATAAAATAAGTGCATGTTATTATTCGCACTTTGTTGGCACACAACGGCTTATTAAAGATCTTATTGGTTTCAATACATATAATAGAAATGCACGCCTGCTATCACGCCAGTAGCATTAAAGTAATAATGATGTATAGCGTATTAGCTATACACCCCTTTTCTATACATAATCTATTTCTGAATAAATGCATTTGTTTCATTGTTTTGAAAATACGATATCTGAACAAATTTGCTAATATACAGTTGGAAAAAAAATTGTGAAATAACTGTAGACCCATATTTGTATTTTATACTACACAAAGAATATCAATCCTGAGGTAGATGGTCATATTCCATATTTAAATACCTGTTTTCGTGCAACTATTAGCTTCTTTTTTAAAACAATAAATATAAATTTTTATTTGTAATTTCTGATGTATATAATGCATCACAATTTTAAAATTTAGGATATCTTTAGATTACAATATGCATAATGATAAATGCATGCTAAACAAAAATAGAAACATAACTATCTTTAAAATGCCCAAGTTGAAAATTCAGTTCACTACGAAACAAATGGTATAATTAAACCACCCTGCAGCTATATTCTACTCAACCACACTCAGAGATCTAAGGTTTATAACCAATTGTATATAAGTATAATCTTAAAAACAATGTAATATAACATAAATAACAACAACTTCATTTTTACTTAAAGACCGAACGTGGCCAAATATGATCCAAGTTTAGGAAGGCAGGTGATTGTTCTTCTCTTTATAAACCTCTCATATTTGATTGTGATGCATTCAGTCTCGGGTCACAGTATGTGGTAGTGATCATCAACATTATCAAAATTCAGCGTTAGACCCTACAATGCATTCTATTACACTTTGCCTGGTCATTTCCAGATGTATTCCTTCTAGATGGAATTTTTATTGCTCACACACATCAAAAAATGTACGTCTAAGATGCCCTAATTTCTCTTAGATTTTTTAAAGCTTTGGCACATGTATTCAAATAATGTGAACCTACATGATGGGAAAACAACGTAGTTTGAACCTTTTGTATCCATGATAATCCCCTGTTAGAAAAGAAGAAAAATTATCATCAAATATAGGCCTAATACAGTTTTACCAAAGAAACAACAAATTAACGCAAGTAATAGCATAAGGCAAAACATATCGACATGCTTAATCTTATTTACAGAGTAAAAGACAACATTTATCGTTAAAACCTGGGATATGTTCAACTCTAGGTAGTTAAAATAACGATGTCACGAAGGGATGCATCACATAACATCTGCTTTCATTGTTCAGCCATGAATTTTATTTTAAGTTATGATGTCAACTTGAAAAAGGTTTAATGTCCTATGAAGAAACATGAATAGGCTCAAAAACTAATCACCTGAATTGTCTACACTGGCAATAAATTGATTGGTTTCACCATCCTGAATCATTATGTATTTAAAACACATAGAGAAATACATTAAAAATCATACCATACCAGAAACCTATGTAGTGTATATATCATTTAATAACCAATCCAACGATCCAAGTTCTCAACTCTTTTACCAGTACGTTTAAAACGTAAAGCAGCTATGTACTTTTGAGTAAACAATCACTGCAACATTGTTTAATATTTAACTAATAATAGGTATACAGGTATAAACCAAGCATTTAGATTTTCTACTTTAAAGGTAAAGGCTTAAGTTTTTATTGTCAACGTCCCTTCTATGTTCACATTGAATCTAACTAAAAACAGAAGCACCTTTTACGTAAAAAATAGCCAAAAATTACATATTTTGTTATCTAGTGTTAAAAACAACATAGCTCTAGAGTCCTTAGCTGCGATGTTATCATCTACTATTTTCTTGTTTCTAACCATTGTAGACTTTAAAACAAAAATTGCCAGGTAGAATTAATTGAATCAAGCCACCAAGATAATTAGAGTACTTTGCAGCTACGTTTAGCGAATTTCATTTCAATTGTTTGTGCTATATATTTTTGCCACTTTTGAGAATAATCATATATTATAGAACCCGTTTTAAACTGTTTCCATTTAGAATTGTAATTAATTCATCAAAGAAAAAGAATTAAGTGCATATTTTTGTCTTTCATTATCCGATGTTGCACTCTTTAAAAAATCATAGAAATTACAGTCCCTTGAGAATTTGTTATTGTCAATAGTTATGACCATATAAGAGTTGTTGTTTCCCACTCTTATCTTAAGTAGATGGAACAAAAAATTACTTTACCATGCGTGTATTTAAAGGTTGGAAACTATGGGGCAAATGTGTTGATAACTTAAGTGAATTTTAACATTTATTTGGGCTAATCTAACACACATTTTAACAGCTAATTTTGAAATTTTAATGCATTTTAGCATTAAACTTGTTTAGGTTGGATAAGTTTAGTGAATTTAAATGTAAAGTCTGTACAATGATAAAGGCATTTTTGGTGATCTATTTATTGACGTTTATTGTTAATTAGTTAATGGATGTATTCTTTTCATTCAAATTGCCGCTTTAAAGAAGGAAGATTATTATTTTAGTATCCTTTAAGTACTATAGGTTTTTTTAGGTGACGATGCCTAAGTCATAAATTCACCTTTAATATGAAGAAAATAATTTAGCAAATTAAATTTGCAAGATAAAATCTGTTAAAATTCTAGTTGTTCATGGTTGTATAAATGGAAAACATAATAGCAACAAAGTGGAACTAACATAAGAAACAAAGTGAATTTGGGATTACCAGAAAGCATAAAGAAGAGAAATTTACAGTAGGTTTTGGAAGCAAATAAGGTGCACCGGGGAACCTCAGTTAGTACCTAGTCTATTTTGAAATAGAATTAAGAGGTGAAGGTAGAAAATTATCTCAAGTAGTTCGAGAATTGTAAAAACCACTTGAAATAGTTTAAGAAATTAATTGTGAAATTCGATGATTTAAAAGAAAATGGATAAAGGCAGGGCCACATATAAGGGGAAATTAGGAAGTTATACATGTGGACAAAAATTAAGAACACAAAACGATAGCCATTCCTTGCTAATATCAGAGCTTGGGTATTCTTCACTAAATGAATGCTGAAAGAATGGTAGTATATGGTGTCTTGTGGAAAGTTATACAATGAATTAGTACTAAATATGTAAAGGAGGTCATTTTGTGAATAATAGTACACATGAATTTCTAAGGAAAAAGGTTTCATTTTGAAAATTTTGGGAAAGAAAAAACATGAGATCATATTAAATTATTTATATATATAAAAATGAATTTAGCTTCTTGGTTAATATTTTATATATAATAATGGTAATGAGTCACCACCACAAGCAACTTCAAAGGATACTTAAAATTTTATTTTATACATTACTTCTTAATGAATAATAATTATTTGATTGTCATTAAATCCATGTTAACCTTAACCAAAATCATAAAGATTAAATAAAAAAACAATATAATATCAGATTCATTTAGTACATCCAATAAGAACGCTATACCATCGGTATAAATTGATTTTTGGAAATGAGGGAACATTTTTTTTCTTGGTTAAAACTGTAAAGAAATAAAGATAAGGAGCTACTGCATTTAATAAACAAAAATTCGAAGATCGCTCATAGTTGTGTCATATATTTTTTGCTTCTTAATGAGTACTAACAATCTCTTGTTGAGGATTGATTAGTTTTTTTTAAAATAAGTATATAGTGATTACATTCAACTCAAAATCCATGTTACAAAAATTGAAGGAAAAATATGAATCTACAATAAAGTATTCTTTTAATAATTGTAATAAGAAATATTATGGAAATAATGCATGATTAAAAAGAGTTTATTTCATCACCCTATTTCTTTGAGGGCACTGCACAATTTATAGATTCGCAGTAATCATTTTGAGATTCAACAGCAAGAACAAATGGCAGCTTAGAAACTTCTATTTCCTTTCTATATTTCAAAATTTGAAGGTAGATGTTGATTGTGCGAACATATATTTAGCAAAGTATAACTATTAGTAAATAAACATTTTTCACTTATATAATTCATGTTCTAAATAAATCTAAGTACCAAATATATGAAATGGATATATACACATAGAGAGCGGGGGGGGGGGGAGAGACAAACATATAAAAGTTTGTGAGAATCCAACATGCAACTGATTGCTTCTAAGATTATACCTTTGAACCTTCTTGGTTTGCCATCACTGAAAAATGAAACCTAAAAAGAAAAACAAACATAAAAATTATCTCAGCATTTAACATCAAATTTTGAAAGACAGTAAACACAAAATCGGTTGATTCAACTACTTAAGTAATCATTTGAAAAGCATAAATCCGATGAAACCAAAAAAATTATGGACGTGACTTCATTGGAAAACAAATGACGCCCTCAAGCCTTGGCTCTTCTCCGCCACTAGTGGTAAAAAAATTGCGTATTCATTGACATGAAGTAATCTGAAAAGAATCCCATAATGTATATCAATAATCAAAATACGACCTCCATATGGGCTTTAATAAGAAAAATATTAAGCATTTTACCATAATAAAATATGATTCTTAAATTTACAACCCTTCAAAGCATAAAATTTCAATTACATCGACATGGTATTTTCAAAGTAACCAAATTAAATCCCATGACATGTGGGAATATTTTTTGTAATAATTGATTTTATATAATTTTATTTCCAAACTCTATGCAAATATAAATTATTACATTGTTCCATATATATATAATATAGTAACAATTGATGCAAGAAAAGTTGTAGAAAAAAAATACAGGACTAAAGTAGACTTGTTTTCAGCTATTTGAAGTATTGCCATCAAGTTTAGTATTTCTTTTCTCTTCATGAATACTTTTATAACAGCCAGTGTTTTAAATCTCGGATTTTGGCCAATATCTCGGGAAAATATCTCGGCTATCTCGGGCGATATTTAAAACACTTATAACTAAATAGGCTGCCAAATCTCGGATTTTGGCTGATATCTCGGATTTTTCATCTCGGCCATCTCGGGGAGATTTAAAAGCCTGATAACAGCTAGCATCAATGGTATAGCAGTTCGATCCATAAAATTTTGACGCTTGAAAATGTGGCAAGAAGAATAATGTTATTTGTTCGACAACTCTAAGTTTATATTATATGCTATAACAATCAACATTTATAGTGTTCATAAAATTAAAATAGAAGTCCACAAAATGTCTACATAGGAAATAAAGTGTTTATTTGATATTTTAGTTCAAAAAATATTTGATAGCATACTAAATTTTGACATTTTGAAGCTACATTTATGCAAGCACAATTTTCATCAGTTCCTTTTTTAATGCTCTCTTAACTCTAAAGGAAAGATATATATGTATATATGTGTGTGTATAATTATTATAGGAGTACACATATAGAATTATCAGTGGTGACAATTCGAATATGACAATGTGTTCCAATGAGAATCAAGTAACTCGTCAAAGATTGTTACAAATAACCTTGGAGTATTACATATAGCTTTTACAATATGATACAACTGCACATATAAACTGAGTATAAAGTATAGTAAGAACTAAAATGTTATATGTAGGAAAATAAATATGAATTGTATGTTTGTTAAGTATAGTCCTGGAATGAGGTTTCTTGGTATAAAATTGAGCTGACATTGTGTCTTCATGCAATAAGTTATTGGAACCCGATAATATCAAAAACTTATTTGCTTAAAGTAAGGTACACAAAGGTCATGTGAAGACATAGATAAAGTGTGTTGATTGCGAATTAGTGACAAATATGTATAATCATAACACAGGGAACAAAAGCAGATTATAGACTCAACTGTTGTATATTCCGTCCAATGGAAATTGTGAGGAGGACTTGGTTGGCTTTAGGCAACATGGAGAAACAATGGATTATAGTGGTAAAAATCCTAAGCGTGCCAAACAAAACTTTACATATAAATTTAGTAAAATAAGGCATTCTATCTTGAAGGACAGTGAAAATTCGCAAGATCAAAACTTCTCAAAATTTCAATCGTGACCTCAGCTATGCTAGATGGTGGTGTATTGCTAGTGAATTTTATCATCAAGGAAGAGAAAATGTGCCACTTATTTTAGGGTTGTAGAATATAGTAAAAGACAAAATGAAATATTTGCAGATATGCTTTAAGTTATATAACACCATGTGGATGATGATAGCAAACAAATTGGAAGGAAAATACACGTTCTTCATTGCTTAATAACATTTATATTGAAATTAGTTTCAATTATTATTACATGATACTTTCTATTTGAAAGTGGAAAAATAATGAACAATTTTAAGAGAAAATTGAACTTGTAAGCTGTTTCAAAAGTAACGCTCCAGCTTAGAAAAATTAACATGAACGTGCTCAATACCCAATATAGAAATTAATGGTGTTTCTTTTTTGAAATTCATTTCTACTTTTAAACCATGGGATTTATGGGCTAAAAAGGAAAAAATTAATCAAGCTTGATTTTAAAGTTAAATAGGTTTTGTGATATTTAATTATAAAATTAATTCCAACAAAAAGCAGAGAGAACTTTGGAACGTATTACAAACCCAACAAATGAATATACATAATCAATAGTTTGAGGTAATAAATCATTAATCTCATTTCAGAATACCAAAGAAAACATTGCCAAAGTATGCAATTTAAATCATCACTCGTTGCCAGACAAAGGATCTATTTCATAAAATATAATTAAGACTATTTCAAGAATAATACACTTTAATGTTTAATAGTATAAGTTCCAATAGTATCTAAGTGTGAATACTCGTAATTTAAATATTTGCATATTTACGTTAATGCTAACCATGCATGCTAGATGTCAAAAACAAATTACTTTTAAGTAAATTGAAATATATATATGAAATAAATAAAAAATATACCTAAATCAAACATAAATTTAAACTGATTCAAGAATATGCAATTGAGGAAAACTACAGATGAAGTTTTCAATATATACCACACGATTTTGAATTAGTAGAACCTGTAAGCATAAGCTTGAACATATACATCGTTGTACTAACAACCAATTGCTGTAATATTCCCATTGTAAGTATGTGTGCTTTATTCAGTCATTGCAAGTATAAGATGGATCAACAACTGGGAATCTACTTAAACCACACATGAAGCTAAAAATGTTAACATTCCATGTAATGGTCAAAATATCAATTCAAAAAAAATACGGTAATCAAATTATGGACGCAAAGTCTGATTAGACTTTTTTTTAATTCTTCTACTCATGTTAAATCTCATAGGTATCAAAAACAAATGTCAACAACAATTTTAAACCCCTTAAGTATAGTTCAAAATATTGGTAATACAAATACACCTAGTGGTTTATTTATATGAGGAAATGCGACAAAATTTGAGAATTATATATATATATATATAGCATACATTTGAATACAAATATGAGTATTCTCGTAAATGGTTGAAGCATGTATATTTATAGTCAGTATTCCGAGGTAATAAGTTTTTACTGTTTCTAATATCACTTGGCAAAAAGCAATTGGAAAATTTTAGACCCTTAATGGTAATCCGATGAATTAAATGCACCTAAACCAAACATAATTAATTAACAATAAAAGAACAATCAATCTGAATTTAGCAAAAGATAACCAATATAAACTTTTAAGAGGAACATTCAACCCCATAGCAATCAATTTATAATCATCACAGAAGAAAAAATTGTGTGAATCCCTTTACTAACAATGGCAGAAACCGCAAAATAACCAACTCTAGGGTCAAATATCACTGTCAACTTTTAAACACCTTTACCTAGTAACAATGCCAAAAAACAATATCAATTTCAAAACAAACTAATATAACCATATATACAGAAATGAAAAACATAGTTTCAATGAAACATAAAATAAAAAAACATGAGAGCATGAGGGAATGAAATAAGACCTGAAGGCATGGTGAAAAGAAATTTGTGGCAACACAAAATAAACTTAAAACCGTCATAGCAACATCAACGATCAACTTTCCAAATGCATAGGACATGGTAAAAGTTGTGGTTAGCATTCAAGTTCATAATTGATTAATTATTTCATTAGTAATTGTAGAATGATGAAATAACATGCAATTGAAAAATTAATTTAGCCAAAAAGCATACAAAAACAGAAATAAAGAGTAACAAATCTGAAATCGGTACCTTGAATATATTTTATTTCCAACAGGGAGGAGGAAACAGTTGATTATGCAGAGTTACTGATGCCTAAGTTAGCAAAGCTAGGGCTGATTGAAGCAATTAGAAAAGAGAGTAAAGTGATTTTTGTTTGGAGTAAAGGATAAAAGCAAGAATTAATGATAGAAACCCTAGCTATTTCCTGATAGAAGAGAGAAAGAAATGAAGACTTGATTATAGAAAGGAGAACTGAAAGATGATAGGAGAGAAAGAAACGAAGAAACGATTATACAAAGGAGTCGCGACGCTTCGTTTCAGAAAACACTCAGATGGCTTCTGCGCTGTTGAAATGCAACTCACTAATAATTTAATAGTATAGACAGATATATTACATGTAAAGACCCGCAAATCCGTCTTCCGAAAACTCGACACCGATACGTCCACTGTACCAAATGTCGAAAAATCGAATGGCGAAAACGCGAAACTTTAGGGTTAAAAGAAGAGGTAGAAGAAAAGATAGAAGAAAAAGAAAGAAGAACAACACAGAAAACACAGAACATGAACAATATCAGAATCTCACATATCGCAGCGGAACAATATATAATAGATAAATCAATAATCTTTAAAACAAAAGACTATATCAGTTTATACATACATCAATCATCAGAGTTTACAACAATGGACAGTTATATAAACTTGTCCTCATACAGAATACACAACGGAATAAATAACAAGTACGATAGTACGCTTCGCCATCCAGCTCATCTCCAAAGCTCCAGAATATCCAGAATATCCTGATAACATAACTCTAGGCTGCCCGTGTGGAAAATTATGGGCACCCAGAGTTTAGAAAGGGAACAATAAACTCCAGGTCAGTCATGGTGACTGGTGTGAGATCGTAAAACAGTTATTTTCGCAAAGAAAATAAAACAACTTCGCAATGCTTTTGGAAAATGAAACTACCATAAGGCCTCCCACCACACACACAATGCAAACGCAGAATTGGAGGAGATTTCTCCTTATGATAGTTAAAAATGCTTACTACGCAAAAACAGTTGATATTATTATTAATGTCTAGTGTGGAAAACATTTCGAAAGTATAATATCAATCTTAGCCAACATACAACAATTGTTGTATGCCTACTATAGCAACTACGTTCAATAGCAGGTTACCGCCACATTCCATAGCAGGTAATAGAATTAAAAACCGTACTGAGTTCGTATTGTTTCTTTGGATTTCCAACAAATGGTCAGGCAAAGGAACTTCCTTATACCGAAATAGAACGCCTCTGGAAAGACGCCCCGGATCCTAACCGGATCTCTGCAAACAAAAGGCCGACGCTACCTCATGCTCTAACCGAGCTGTAACTAGGTAACTAACACACGAGCTATGCCATCCCCCGGTCGTTACCGACCTTTATTCGAGGATCCTCAATCACAACGCAACAGCCACAAAATATAATCAACATAGGTAAGATATTTGGGCTCCATACCATGATATCACCTTTTATCCAGAAGGAAATGGCATTCCCTAGGGGCGCTACCCCTACAAACCCTTGCCGCACATTCCTGTTTCGACCATTACCGGGTTGTGAGGCTCGACGAAGTCTCGTCCACAAAGCTATGCTTTTTCACAAAGCCACGCTTTTTCACAAAGCAACGCTTTGACCAACAACTGGTCAACAGCACTTCGTGTGCCACATTACCAAATTGGGAATGTATCACTAGTAACCATCAACTACATAACCTCTAAGCTCGTACGTCTCAGAGAAGGGAGTTAAGCTAAGAGAATAAATTCTCCGCCACCAACAGAAATGTATTTGATAGAAACCAGCTTTACATCTCAAAGTGTAACGTCAGACACACATCCATACAAGTCCGTTCCGGGATCGAACGGAACCGAAGGCACTTCCAAAGAAGCCCTTGCAATCCGGATATTCACTAATCACGTCCGGACTTCCCATCACAAAAAGAGTGATATAAATCTCTATACCGGAGCAACTCGGTGCAGAGACATTCGACAGGTTGTCCTTTCATTTTCACAAATATCCGGTCTTCACACCGGTCTTCAAATGCAATCCATTCGCGACGTATCACTATTCGGAATGGGTTATATGACACAAAGGTCCTCTCCCGGCTTAACCGAATAATGAGCGTTTGTTAAAAACACAAATCAAGTGTCATTTCAAAGGCAAATTTTGATAGTCTGTTATTTAACTATCAAACAACATTCACAACAAACATCCAATTTAAATAATTTTTCCCAAATTATTAAATTTCAAATCTTTTCACAAGATATATATTTTTCCACACTTCACATTTGAAAATCCATTTCAAATCGTATTTCACACTTCACATTTGAAAAATCAATTTCAAATCACATTTTCACACTTCACGTTTGAAAATCGATTTCAAATCATATTATGGTCCATTTAAACCAATTTGGTAAATCCTTATCGATTTATTTCAAATTTACATTTCAAATTTGTAAAATTATTTCCACACTTCATCACTTTGAAAATCCGATTTCAAACCATATTTTCCACACTTTTTAAAAATAAATCAATATTTATTTTTAAAACAAATTTCCCTTTCCTATACAACTTCTATTCGGAATTTACATTCCTAAAAATCCACTTTTACCCGATTTTCAAATCGTTTTCCAAATATTTATTTTCAACCCCGAATCAACTTTAAAAATTGATTTCTCCATTTTATTTCAAATCCCAAATCGAATTTCAAATTGATTTCTGAATTTACTTCAACACCGAATCACATTTCAAATTGATTTTAACTTTTAATCCCAATTACCAAATCATTTTACAAATCGATTCCTAAATTTATTTTCAACACAAAAATTAATTTTTCATTCAACATTAAATAAGTTTTCATATCGATTCCTCAAAGATTTATTTTAAATACCCAATCAATTATCACTTTGATTTCAAATAAATTTATCTCCTTTAAAATAAATTCTTTGATTTTCCCAAACCATCAAAAATTCAATTTTAATTTCAGAAATCCAATTTCATTTATTTCTGGTATCCAACGATACCAAAAATACATTCGGCTAAATTTTAGCTCTCAATACATTCAATCACAGATATAATCATATGCAGATTATAAATAATCAATTAAACAACATATGAAATCAATTCAAATGTTTTGAGGAATCCTGTTGGATCCCTCCAACCTGTTTCCCTGCATCCACAGATGTTAGCACAATACCAATTCCACTTCGAGGTGGAACATCGCGGTATATGGGTTTTATAAAAATATCATCCGCTTACTAACGGCGCAATAGGGTCTCATCCGCTATACGAGGCGGGAAATCAATCAATCCAATATATACATATGCCAATATGTATATATTGCTATATATATATAGATATATCCTACTATATCTAATACACATCCAAACAGTCAACAAACAATAACTGAAAATTCCACTTTTCAATTTGAGTGAGAAGATCTCACCTTTGATTTTAATTTGCGGTCCATTTCCATTTCTTCACGGTTTCAAACCTTGTATAAACAATTTATACAATTTTATCAATATTCGAATAAATCGAACAATCACTTATTATTAAATTATTTAATAAATTGACAAATTCTATTCAAACTGATCATTTAAACAAATTTTCTTTTACAATCTTTAGTGACTAAAATAAATTAAATAATTAAGAATAGAACTGCTTTACAATTTCCGTTCTGTTTACTGTATTTAATCCGAAAAATATGCTTATATACTTCGCTAGAATAATTTTCTTTCTCTATAAATATTTTCTTTACTGTATTTAAACAAACGGTAATTCTCTTAACTGTAAGATTTTTAAAATAAAGTCTGGTTATTATATTTGTGTATTTTTATATGCAAAACAATGGATTAAATTAACACAGAGATCACCTTCCAAACAGAATCAAGATATGTCTTCCAACTGCCGCTTGAAGTCGCTGCCGCACCCTGATCATCTACCACCAGCGAATCCCCAGCACCCAAATCAAATTCGAACTCAAGAACAAATCCACCATCACCTCTGATTCTCACTACTATCCAACAGATCGAACTCGAGCTAACCTTGATGACCCCAAACGACAGTAACCTCCTCCGCGCCATCGACCTGGGTACGAACCCCCCTACCGAGCCTCACGAGTGCCACTTTACCATGCATCGCCTCGTCTAAGAGCTTCCATCGCCGCTGCGCCTGCTCTAGCAACCCAAAGTCAGCACGAGGCTCCAGTTTACCCCCACGAAATCGCAGCTTCTCAGACCAAAATCGCGACCTTGAGTCACTATCGCCTTCGCTCACGAGCCCCTTCCATCGCGCCTGCGTTACTACCCTCAAAGTTGACTTGCCTCGTCAAACTTCCAAATCTTGAACTCGAGCTCGAAAATCCCAGATCGATGTTGCCTCGCGATTTGATTAACAGAGAGGAGGGAGGGCAGCTTCGAACTCACGAAGAAGGAAGCGGCACCATTTTTTTGTTTTGTTTGAATTTGAACTCGTTTTTTTTTGTTTACTGAAGAGAAAGGGGCTTCGGCCATTTGATTTTCTTTGATTTTTGCCATTTGAAAACTGAAGAGGGATTTTCGAATTCGTTTATTTGGAAAGGAAGGTGGAGCACGGTCTTCTAATTTCCTCTGTGAATTGATCGCGTAATGAAAGGAAATAAAGGGGACAAAAGTACGCGATGCCTCAGGGAATAGGTCTGCTAAAGAAAACCTAGGGTGGCTGATGTTGATAAATTTTAAAATTTAAAATTCAATTTGAATTCGATTAAATCTCAATGCGTTTTTCTCAACGTACGCTCACACGGCAATTCCGATCAATACGAAATTTGAAATCCGATAATAATTCAATATTACGGACCCAATGGAACTAGTTTCGTCGAATTCCGAGCCTATGCCCCGGAACGCTATTTTTAACTATCGATTTAAACGATATAAATTCAAAACTGAACAAAACAGTTTCAATTTCAACTCTGCAGCTTCTATTATCTTCAGTATAATCAATATGAATTTTCAAAGACTTTATATTATTTTTAATCAGCTTAAAATGGAAGATTCAAATTTTTACCTAGTTTCAATAATTAAATTCAAAAATTTAATCGCCAAATTCATTCTGATATTTTAATTTCAAATTAAATTATCATTCGAATATTTAAACTCAATTAAATATTCAAATTTCAAATGTAAAAAATTCAAGGTCGTTACAATCTTCCCCCCTTAAAAGAATTTCGTCCCGAAATTACAAGTCAGGAAAAAATGGTCCTTAACTCGTCTACTATTTTTCACAATCTAAATAGTTTTATCAACTTATCAAAACAAATCTTTTTATTAAAGATTCGTTATTACTTCAACTAACTTTCCACAATCAACCATAAGTTCCAAATAGTATGGTTGTCTTAACAATTTAAATTTAAATTCAAATTTTGAATTCAAAATTTTCTCAAAAATTTTCTAACTCTCGAAATTTTCGAAAAATTTCGCCAGCGTCTCCTTTGCGCGGCTAATACGGTACGACTACAAAACGTCCCTACGGACTCTCAGATCTCAAAAGAAAACAAAATGCCAAGTGGCAAAATCAGAAACTCATCAAATTTCATACTGAAATTTAAATACATACCTTTTGGTCGAGCAAATTCAAATTATCTTCAAAATTTAATCCAATTCCATTTTCCTTAGCCTTTACAATCCCTGTATATTTTACTTAACAATAACGTCTAAATACAACATTCAAGTTAAAATTTCATTCACTTATTGGATTTCCCGATACCCATTTACTTAAGAATTTCATTCATTCATTTCTTAAGTGCAATATAAGTATTACATACTTCTTATATTCATTTTCACTTCACAAATAAAGTTATATATTCATTTCCATTCAACTTTACATTTTCAATCCCATTTGAATTCAATTTGACAAATTTCAATTCTATTTGAATTCATTTCAAAACGCAATACTTTTATTTCCAAATTTTTCATTCAGATTTTCTTTTCGAATTTTACTTGAATTCGATTCATTTTCTAATTTCGAATATTGAGCTTTATTCACTTTTATCTCAATTCCCAATTTGAAATCACTTAAAAATCCTTTTTTTTAAAATGGATATGGAAAGCACGTTCCCCCATGGATCACAGTTACTCGGCGGTTTCGCTACTATCCCAGTAGAATCGCTCGTAACCATAGGCATCTCGCCCCTCGAATTTCGTTGTGGCATCTAGATCACAGTTTACACGGCGGCTGCGCCACTATCTCAGTGGAATCGCTTGTAACTGTAGGTATCACACCCCTCGAATTACGCTAGCATACATCGTGTTCAATCAATATGATCCCATCACGATCAAACGGATACTCATACTGAGTTCCAATACCTTCACAATTTTTCAATGGAAGGTACTTTTTCATATCCTTAGTTTAGAAAACATAATATGTCATATATGTATAGTACTTCATTTCCAATTGATTCCATTCAATTTTAAATGACATTCCATAAATCAAATCTCATTGAAAACCATTCAAATTTATTCCATCTACTAATTTAATTAGTATATTCACTCATCCAATTTAAATTTCAAATTTCCATATTCAATTCGTCTCGAATTTAATTTATCAATAACAAGGAAATTTCAATTTATTTTTCTTTCTTACTTACTTGAATTTATATACAAGTTCAAACCATTTCATTTTATTCCTCCAAGTTTGGATTTTTATTCACTTGATTCAAATCAATCTCATTTCATTTTTCAATTCCAATTCACTTATTTACAAATGTAGTTTCATTTGTTCATTCATAAATTCATTCATTTTTCAATTTGAATCTTATTCCAATCAAATTTCAAATATTTTATAAGTTATCAACTTATTTACATTCCATTAATGAATTTTATTTCAAATATTTCTCTTGGAATTCTATTTCAATTTATCAATCACATTTACAATTTACATTTACAAATCTCATTCGTATATGGATTTATTTCTTATACTTTTAATTCATATTAATAAATTTCATTTGTTAAATGAATTTATCTCCAAATCTTTGGTTATTATTTTAATTTCTTATTCATTTCCATATAACAATGATAATAATTCAATATTATCTCTTCCTAACAACCAATCATCCATATACTATGATAATTCATAGAAAATCATCTCTTTTCTATACAAAAATAGTTTTGGGCAAAATTATTTCATTTACCCTATTTAAAACAATACTGTGTCAGTTTATCTTGTTTAAGAGTTTAGAAACCCCTATCGATTACAGTTGGCCACCCTGCATTGACCAGAATCTATAAACAATCAACCGACAAGTCAACACAATACAAAACAAATTTTGTATTCACTAACAAATACGTGCTCATATCTATTATGACACTCACACTCATTCTAGAGTACTATTGACTCTATCTCTAATGAGTAACACCCAACAGAGCAGGGTTGTCGTTTAACCGGATGCTCTGATACCACTTGTAAAGACCCGCAAATCCGTCTTCCGAAAACTCGACACCGATACGTCCACTGTACCAAATGTCGAAAAATCGAATGGCGAAAACGCGAAACTTTAGGGTTAAAAGAAGAGGTAGAAGAAAAGATAGAAGAAAAGATAGAAGAAAAAGAAAGAAGAACAACACAGAAAACACAGAACAGGAACAATATCAGAATCTCACATATCGCAGCGGAACAATATATAATAGATAAATCAATAATCTTTAAAACAAAAGTCTATATCAGTTTATACATACATCAATCATCAGAGTTTACAACAATGGACAGTTATATAAACTTGTCCTCATACAGAATACACAGCGGAATAAATAACAAGTACGATAGAACGCTTCGCCATCCAGCTCATCTCCAAAGCTCCAGAATATCCAGAATATCCTGATAACATAACTCTAGGCTGCCCGTGTGGAAAATTATGGGCACCTAGAGTTTAGAAAGGGAACAATAAACTCCAGGACAGTCATGGTGACTGGTGTGAGATCGTAAAACAGTTATTTCGCAAAGAAAATAAAACAACTTGCAATGCTTTTGGAAAATGAAACTACCATAAGGCCTCCCACCACACACACAATGCAAATGCAGAATTGTAGGAGATTTCTCCTTATGATAGTCAAAAATGCTTACTACGCAAAAACAGTTGATATTATTATTAATGTCTAGTGTGGAAAACATTTCGAAAGTATAATATCAATCTTAGCCAACATACAACAATTGTTGTATGCCTACTATAGCTACTACGTTTAATAGCAGGTTACCGCCACATTCCATAGCAGGTAATACAATTAAAAACCGTACTGGGTTCGGATTGTTTCTTTGGATTTCCAACAAATGGTCAGGCAAAGGAACTTCCTTATACCGAAATAGAACGCCTCTGGAAAGACGCCCCGGATCCTAACCGGATCTCTGCAAACAAAAGGCCGACGCTACCTCACGCTCTAACCGAGCTGTAACTAGGTAACTAACACACGAGCTATGCCATCCCCCGGTTGTTACCAACCTTTATCCTTGGATCCTCAATCACAATGCAACAGCCTCAAAATATAATCAACTTAGGTAAGATATCTGGGCTCCATACCATGATATCACCTTTTATCCAGAAGGAAATGGCATTCCCTAGGGGCGCTACCCCTACAAACCCTTGCCGCACATTCCTGTTTCGACCATTACCGGGTTGTGAGGCTCGACGAAGTCTCGTCCACAAAGCTACGCTTTTTCACAAAGCCATGCTTTTTCACAAAGCCACGCTTTTTCACAAAGCAACGCTTTGACCAACAACTGGTCAACAGCACTTCGTGTGCCACATTACCAAATTGGGAATGTATCACTAGTAACCATCAACTACATAACCTCTGAGATCGTACGTCTCAGAGAAGGGTGTTAAGCTAAGAGAATAAATTCTCCGCCACCAACAGAAATGTATTTGATAGAAACCAGCTTTACATCTCAAAGTGTAACGTCAGACACACATCCATACAAGTCCGTTCCGGGATCGAACGGAACCGAAGGCACTTCCAAAGAAGCCCTTGCAATCTAGATATTCACTAATCACGTCCAGACTTCCCATTACAAAAAGAGTGATATAAATCTCTATACCGGAGCAACTCGGTGCAGAGACATTCGACAGGTTGTCCTTTCATTTTCACAAATATCCGATCTTCACACCGGTCTTCAAATGCTATCCATTCGCGACGTATCACTATTCGGAATGGGTTATATGACACAAAGGTCCTCTTCCGGCTTAACCGAATAATGAGCGTTTGTTAAAAAAACAAATCAAGTCTCATTTCAAAGGCAAATATTGATAGTCTGTTATTTAACTATCAAACAACATTCACAACAAACTTCCAATTTAAATAATTTTTCCCAAATTATTAAATTTCAAATCTTTTCACAAGATATATATTTTTCCACACTTCACATTTGAAAATCCATTTCAAATCTTATTTCACACTTCACATTTGAAAAATCAATTTCAAATCACATTTTCACACTTCACGTTTGAAAATCAATTTCAAATCATATTATGGTCCATTTAAACCAATTTGATAAATCCTTATCGATTTATTTCAAATTTACATTTCAAATTTGTAAATTTATTTCCACACTTCATCACTTTGAAAATCCGATTTCAAACCATATTTTCCACACTTTTTAAAAATAAATCAATATTTATTTTTAAAACAAATTTCCCTTTCCTTTACAACTTCTATTCGGAATTTACATTCCTAAAAATCCACTTTTACCCGATTTTCAAATCGTTTTCCAAATATTTATTTTCAACCCCGAATCAACTTTAAAAATTGATTTCTCCATTTTATTTCAAATCCCAAATCGAATTTCAAATTGATTTCTGAATTTACTTCAACACCGAATCACATTTCAAATTGATTTTAACTTTTAATCCCAATTACCAAATCATTTTACAAATCGATTCCCAAATTTAGTTTCAACACAAAAATCAATTTTTCATTCAACATTAAATAAGTTTTCATATCGATTCCTCAAAGATTTATTTTGAATACCCAATCAATTATCACTTTGATTTCAAATAAATTTATCTCCTTTAAAATAAATTCTTTTATTTTCCCAAACCATCAAAAATTCAATTTTAATTTCAGAAATCCAATTTCATTTATTTCTGGTATCCAACGATACCAAAAATACATTCGGCTAAATTTTAGCTCTCAATACATTCAATCACAGATATAATCATATGCAGATTATAAATAATCAATTAAACAACATATGAAATCAATTCAAATGTTTTGAGGAATCCTGTTGGATCCCTCCAACCTGTTTCCCTGCATCCACAGATGTTAGCACAATACCAATTCCACTTCGAGGTGGAACATCGCGGTATATGGGTTTTATAAAAATATCATCCGCTTACTAACGGCGCAATAGGGTCTCATCCGCTATACGAGGCGGGAAATCAATCAATCCAATATATACATATGCCAATATGTATATATTGCTATATATATATATATATATAGATATATCCTACTATATCTAATACACATCCAAACAGTCAACAAACAATAACTGAAAATTCCACTTTTCAATTTGAGTGAGAAGATCTCACCTTTGATTTTAATTTGCGGTCCATTTCCATTTCTTCACGGTTTCAAACCTTGTATAAACAATTTATACAATTTTATCAATATTCGAATAAATCGAACAATCACTTATTATTAAATTATTTAATAAATTGACAAATTCTATTCAAACTGATCATTTAAACAAATTTTCTTTTACAATCTTTAGTGACTAAAATAAATTAAATAATTAAGAATAGAACTGCTTTACAATTTCCGTTCTGTTTACTGTATTTAATCCGAAAAATATGCTCATATACTTCGCTAGAATAATTTTCTTTCTCTATAAATATTTTCTTTACTGTATTTAAACAAACGGTAATTCTCTTAACTGTAAGATTTTTAAAATAAAGTCTGGTTATTATATTTGTGTATTTTTATATGCAAAACAATGGATTAAATTAACACAGAGATCACCTTCCAAACAGAATCAAGATAGGTCTTCCAACTGCCGCTTGAAGTCGCTGCCGCACCCTGATCATCGACCACCAGCGAATCCCCAGCACCCAAATCAAATTCGAACTCAAGAACAAATCCACCATCACCTCTGATTCTCACTACTATCCAACAGATCGAACTCGAGCTAACCTTGATGACCCCAAACGACAGTAACCTCCTCCGCGCCATCGACCTGGGTACGAACCCCCCTACCGAGCCTCACGAGTGCCACTTTACCGTGCATCGCCTCGTCTGAGAGCTTCCATCGCCGCTGCGCCTGCTCTAACAGCCCAAAGTCAGCACGAGGCTCCAGTTTACCCCCACGAAATCGCAGCTTCTCAGACCAAAATCGCGACCTTGAGTCACCGATCGCCTCCGCTCACGAGCCCCTTCCATCGCGCCTGCATTACTACCCTCAAAGTTGACTTGCCTCGTCAAACTTCCAAATCTTGAACTCGAGCTCAAAAATCCCAGATCGATGTTGCCTCGCGATTTGATTAACAGAGAGGAGGGAGGGCAGCTTCGAACTCACGAAGAAGGAAGTGGCACCATTTTTTTTTTGAATTTGAACTCGTTTTTTTTTGTTTACTGAAGAGAAAGGGGCTTCGGCCATTTGATTTTCTTTGATTTTTGCCATTTGAAAACTGAAGAGGGATTTTCGAATTCGTTTATTTGGAAAGGAAGGTGGAGCACGGTCTTCTTATTTCCTCTGTGAATTGATCGCGTAATGAAAGGAAATAAAGGGGACAAAAGTATGCGATGCCTCGGGGAATAGGTCTGCTAAAGAAAACCTAGGGTGGCTGATGTTGACAAATTTTAAAATTTAAAATTCAATTTGAATTCGATTAAATCTCAATGCGTTTTTCTCAACGTACGCTCACACGGCAATTCTGATCAATACAAAATTTGAAATCCGATAATAATTCAATATTACGGACCCAATGGAACTAGTTTCGTCGAATTCCGAGACTGTGCCCCGGAACTCTATTTTTAACTATCGATTTAAACGATATAAATTCAAAACTGAACAAAACAGTTTCAATTTCAACTCTGCAGCTTCTATTATCTTCAGTATAATCAATATGAATTTTCAAAGACTTTATATTATTTTTAATCAGCTTAAAACGAAAGATTCAAATTTTTACCCAGTTTCAATAATTAAATTCAAAAATTTAATCGCCAAATTCATTCTGATATTTGAATTTCAAATTAAATTATCATTCGAATATTTAAACTCAATTAAATATTCAAATTTCAAATGTCAAAAATTCAGGGTCGTTACATTACATCTAGGAAAACTAATTAACATCAGAATATACCTTTCAGATCTAGCCAATAAGTGACACCTTGATTTGGAATTCTCTCCTTAGATCCTTGAACCCACACCCAACTTTGCAAGAGAAGAATGAACCATCCAGCCTTATATTTATTTGAAGTTTTTATTTGATTTGGAGTTGTTTTTATTTTGAAGAGGAAACCATTTTTGGCCATGGCAAGGAGAGAAGAGTGCTACAAGAAATTTTATTTTTGGTGGCGCACAAAAAAAACACTACCAAAACTTACGGTAGTGTTATAATGAACGCCGTGATAAAACCCGCAACTAAAAATCTATGATTTTTATTTGCATTTATTTCAATGTCACTATAAATACTTTTATTACAGCGTTTTTGAAATGCTACCAACAATATTTGTTGTAGCGTGCTAAAACGCCCTATTATAAAATATTTTGTAGCATTTTATAAACACTGTAATAGAGGGCACAGCTTATTGCCAAACCCTACAGCCGCGTTTATTAATACCGTATATGTTTTGGATGTTGCTTCAACACTATATAATGTTTATAGCATTTTTTTCTGCCACCATATCTTTTAGTTTTTACCACATGATAATTCTGTAGCTTTTCTAACCACTACAAAAAATCCTCCACCTCTGCTACCTTATTCACCCTCCAATTCAATTTATTCATAGCTTATATTATAATGTAATATATAAACACACATTTAAGCATAAAAACATTTGACAACCACAAAATACATAAACACATACACATTTAAGCATAAAAACATTAAACAACCACAAAATACATAAACACATACACATTCAAAAATAAAAACAGTAAAAGAACCACAATATACATAAACTACATTAACATAAACACAACTAATTCATAACCGAACAGTAGTTTCAAGACAAGAAGCTAACCATACATTGAGAAGTTTACACAACCAAACTACCATAAACAGTATGCCATAATAGTGTTGCAGCTAGAGTACCATAAATAGCTGAATTAAGCAAGTATAATAAACAACCAAACTACCTAACAAGTACCATAAACAAGTAGTGATGTTGCTGCTCATTTCTTCGAAAACGTTGATCTATCTACCTGTAGACAAATAATAATCAACAATGAGACTCAGGTTATAATCAATACTAAGACTTTATCCAAATGTGATATTGCAAATGTGTAACATGTTATTGCAAATTGGATAATGGAGAATCTATCAGCAGCAATACCTAAAGTTAGACCTGAAGCTTCATCCAAAATATCAGCAGCAAGTCATTATCTACATAACACATCCAAAATATAATAGGTCAAATAGAAATGGCATGTGCTCAGTGATAAGATAATATGAAGGGCATGCCAGACATATAATAGTTTCAGTAACGACCCTACATAATATACAGATCAAACAACAAAGAAAGAACAAGTGGCTGGTCAAACATTAATAATCTGAATTGCCAGTTATGAAACATAGACATTGAATACTCTCCACACCTATTATTCAACTGTCAATACAACACTTTGTCTACAAACAATACTATGATATTTTAAGTTCAAGCCTAAATTGTAGACCAGTGGTATCAAATATCATCTTTGCATTGTTCACACGCTCGTCATTTCTGTTAATCGAAGATATAGAGCTAAAAATGTATATGATACATATCAAAATTTGGTGTGAAAAAAATAATATGCATTCAGCTGTTCGTGATTGTTTATGCAAAACAAAAGGCAACTCATACATGTTCAATCACGTGTTCAATGCACTTGCAAAATGGAAAAAAGGCTAGCATTCATTGTGTACTAGACGCCTATCAATATCAAAAGAGAAAATAATAATGAATAAGGTACTGAAAACATAGCAGGTATATGATATGTGTACCCAAAGATTATAGACATAGGAGATTGCTTTTATGAACTATTAATATATTTTCCATGAGCAGAATCAAAGCCATTTTAAATTTTGGGTTTTCAACAAAACAAAAATATCGTACAACATACAGAAAACGATCAATTTTCTCGTTTGCCCATCATTTTAAATTTTGTTTTAAACCACAGTGCTTGTAATATATGTTGAACACAGTAAAACAAAACTCAAATTGAAACCAATGTGCCATTACTTCAGGAATTGACAGCCAAGCATAATGGAAGACATCATGGACATATGAAAATTTTCAAGGCAACAGACCATCTAAACCGAGAGGGACGAAAATTTTGCAACTAACTATTTAAAAATATTTAAAGGTATTAAAGCAATATTATGACATATAACTAATAGGGACTAAAATATTTCAATTCCACCCAGAATTACATACCTTTCATTTTGTTTCCGTAATGACTTTTGCAATCAGCCAAGCTATGGGAACGCCAAAGGCATCTTCCATGCACGTCAACTCCGATGTAAGTCTCTATAGCTCTGCATTTGGAACTCTCACAATTTAAACCCAAATTTTTTACATTATCACGTCCTAATGGACGACAATGGACCATCGTTATTGGATCGGTCAAAATGATAGTTCCTTCAGCCACTACTTCGTTCATTTCACCCACATCAATCAACTTTCATTTAATATCTTTTGCAAACTTTGCAATCGGTTGGAAAAAAGAGATTATTATGCAAAATCTGTGCAGTTAAAGCGCTCGGTGGATTCAATGCAGTAGAGGTGCAAAAAGTCATAGCGGGGATGTAGCGAAGATATAGCGGGATATATCGGATTACTCTAAAATAGCATATAAATCCCATACTTGTTGTTTTTACAAATATATAGATAGTAATTATGTGAAAAATTAACATTCAATTGAATTATAATTAACACAAAAATAATTTTAAATAAAAATATGTGCAAATGTATTGTAAATGAACGTAAAACTGTTATATAACTTAATTTAATTTAGTAGAATATTAGAGTATTATCATTTCTAAACATATATAAAAAATTCAATGAAATTAACTAATTTCATAATTTTTATAGCGTATAAATATCATTTTTCAATCCAATTTTTTATAGAAGATATAGCGAAAATAGCGGAATATAGCAGAAATAACGGGATATAGCGGAAATAGCGGGGATTAAAGCGGAAAGGCTATATGTTGGGGATATATGGAAAAATCGTAGCGGTAGGAATCCGCTATAAGATATATCGGAGTTATAGCGGGGATATAGCGGGGCATTAACTGCACAGTGCAGAATATATACATACACATAAATACTAAATATATATGCGATATTTATATACATACATATAAAATCTAAACATAAATACATCAACACACAAGAACCATAATTATATTCATCATAAATGATAAAAAGAAATTCCATCATTCATCATGTATACTTAAGTTTGAAACCAACAATAAACAAGAACCACTTATATTATAAGTCATGTTGCCACTTCACAAAAAGATTGGGAACGAGGGCAGAATCATAAATGATATTGAATGTCATCAGAAGCTATAAATAATATTATATCTTGAACAGACAAAGCCATAAAATTGCACGAAGAGTGGAACTGGAGCCAAATTAATAAGAAAACCAATGGTTAAATGAAACCAAAATAAAAATGATGAACAAACAAAATAAATAAACCATGATCCAAAATAAAGTTAACTCAGAAATTAGTTGTAAAAGCCTATACATAAACATGAAATCAAAATAAATAAAGTATATGCACTTCATGTGATGTAGCACACATTTCCCAAAAGATGATCCAACAAGGAACTTTCATACAATAATTTAATTATTTTTAACCCACAAAATAAATAAACCCTAGAAAAAACTGAAAAAGCCTGAAAATTAGCTGTCAATTTATACTCAGAGAGAGAGTGTGAGACACACACATATTATTATGGTCCTTTTGATTTAACTGCTTGAATGTATCATTGCACCATCATGAGTCAATACATATTTGAAAATTCTGAACCGAATTATGAGCATCGTTAAAATTATAAACTAATTGATATCGCATACTGTAATCTAAATTATCAATGCTTGTTAAGACGATTATAGTTGGATACTATTCCTAAATTTTTGTAAATTATCATAGCATGGATTCATACTAACATCCGAATCATTATATTTTGAAATTATTGTCATTTCAAAATAAAAGAAATATACAATGTATTTTAAATTGAGCTTAATTTAAGCATACTCTTCAAATTCTATATTAGATAGCTCAGATGTTATTAGTTAAAGAGAACGTTGACATCATATGTTAAGATTGACCAATTACACAAATATCCTAATAATAATTCAATTCAACTTTAAACCGAACATGGTCTTTTTTATAAATTGGCAGCTACTTCTCCCTACTCTCTATACAAACAACTTAACCAAACATCTCTAGTCCTAACTATAAATAAAATGTAATAAACTCTCCTACAGTATTCAAGTTCAAATTCAATTTCAAACAAAAGAAACAAAAAAGTAAAACATGGTGATGGAGAAGAAGACAATGGTGCAAAAACTGATTCATGGGAAAATACTTCATAATATAAACTGTAGAATATTTACTTACATATTCTTGTGGTTTCTTCAAGATTATGGGTGTGGATCTCAAGGGAGAAGTCACACAATTTACATTCCCATTTAGATTTTCTTTATCAACTTCAACTTTTGATTTTGGCCATGCTACTTTCCTCACAACTGCATCTCTAAAGCATGACGTATCAAATGTGGGTCGCCACAAGTAAGCATCTGTAACACCCCATATTTTTAGTGACATTATTTAGGAAATTTAATTAGTTAAATTAAATTAAATAATGTAGGTTCATTATAGATTGAGATTTGTGATTTAATTAAGGGGTAGCCGTGCCATGTTAATGAATAGATGAATGAACTAATATGGAGCTAATTGTTAGGAAATAAGGAAGTGCAAAATAGGAAAATGATAAAAATTATACCCTAAACACTTAGGAAAACAAAACATATGTTCATTTCACATTTTCTCAAACAAAAACTCCTAAGGCCGACCACCATTAGCAATCTCAAGAGAAGGTAAAGCTAGGATTCAAGAGACGAATCAAATCAACTAATCAATATCAAATCTCACATCCTAAGCACAAAGCTAAGGTGAATAATTTCTACATCTCAAGTTTTCTAAATGATTTCGGTTTTATGATGGAACCTGAATATATCTTACATGATTTAGCCACGATTTTGAAGATCAAAATGTTTATATGTTGATGATTTATGCATATTTATATTGATTTTTATGATATGTTGGACATGAAAACTCTATTAAATGACATCCAAATGCCTTGCGGATTTAAATTTAGACCAGAAATGATATATTAGAGATGGATTTCAATTTCCATAATTTTTTGAATTAATGTATATTTTATATTAATTTTCTAGTGAAGAAAATAATTTATTGGGTAATAAATATTTACGGTTAAATTATAATTAGTTTGGGTCTGAAATTTATATATGTTAGAAAACATATTGAAAAGGATTTTCTGGAATTTTTGTAGAGTTTTCCATATTGTTTTGATGAATATATTAAATTACTTAAGGTATGGAACTTAAATGTTTTATATATTTAATTAAGGAGAAGAGGTATTTTGCAAATGCTTTAAATAAATTTACTCTGAAATTATGGCAGTACTTTTAGAAAAGAAAAATTAGCAACCAATAAGAGTTTGACAAACAAGGCAGGTTAGTTAAAAAGTTTGCTTAAAAAGGTTTAAAATCAGAAATTCATGTTAAAAGCATGTTTCGCCACTTTTGGTTTCGCCCAGGTAGCCTTCGACCAAGACCGTTCGCCTCCTTCCTCAATCCAATGCACATAGTATCAATTTCGGTACACAGTGAATTGGACAAAGGCGGAAGGTAAGAGTCGAAACCAAGGGGTTCCGAAAGGGTCGAAGCGCCTTTATGTTTTAAATGAGAAAAGAGCCTGCTTGCTGTCGACTAATATGCTTTCGACTTAGTTGGCTTTCGACTAGGTCAATTGATTTAAAGAAGGTTTTAAGGTTGCGCCTTTGTTCTAAGTAATAGCTTTTGACTTAGTGCTTTCGATTAAGTCAATGGTTTTAAAGGTTGGTTATGAAATAGTTGCACCTTTGTTTTTAATTCATAGCTTTCGACTATGTCGAAGCCTTTACTGCCGCCTTCTACCTTTCGAAACAGAGCTTTCGAACGGGATAGTTTTGTTTTAAAAAAAGCCCTACCGCTTCTCCAATACTTTTGGAAGGGGTGTTTCAACACCATCACTTCCCAACTTAGTTATAACTTTCGAAAGGGTAAGCTTTCGACCCTGTTGCTTGCGACCCTTAGTGATTTCTAAAGAATAACCCAATGGTTTCGAAAGAGAAAGGTTTCGACGAGTTAGTGTTGAATAATTTCGAAAGGTTTTTTCCACATGTTTTAAATTGAACCCAAATGCTTTCGAAGGGTTTTAGGTTTTAATACCTTTAAAAGGTTTTAAAGAAGGTTTCGAAGGGGTAGTTCCCCAATGGTTTCGAAAGGTCTAAAGGAAAGGGGTTTCCAATGGTTTTGAATAAGTGAAAATTGGGCTCACATCCCTAAAACCAAACATAATACACAAAAACTCCCTCCGTTTGAAATGTTATAAATCCGTTCCCTATTTTTGTTTCGGCTTAATTCTTTTCCATAAATACCCTCGTTTATTTGTCGCGTTTTTGTGATTGCAACCAAGATTTGAAATCTACGTTTCCATTTATCGATATACTTTGTGAAATCATATTTTCGCTTTATTATGGCTTCATCATCTTCTAGGTAAAGATGAGATCTACTTTTTAATCAACAGTTTTTCCTTTTAATTGGTTGTGTTTCTTTTTTTTATCAATTATTGTAAATGATTGTAGAATTTAATCAGTGTTTGTAGGTCAAAGTTCGATTCTAGTTGTAGAAGTTTTAATTAAATTAAACTAGTTATAGTTGTAAATAAAAGCAGATTTATCTGCAAACATTGTAAATAATTGCAGACTTGTCTGTAAGAATTATGAACAATTGCAGACATGTCTGCAATTCTTTGTATATAACTAAAGGCTTGTGTAGTTATTGTATAACATGCAAACTTGTCTTTCGTTAGTTGTTTATGTTTTTACGATTGTTTATAGGTTAAAAATTGGTGAAAATTGGGCTCACGTCAATAAAACCAAATATAATACACAAAAACTCCCTCCATTTGAAACTTTATAAATCTGGTCCTTATTTTTGTTTCGGCTTAATTCTTTTCCATAAATACCCTCGTTTATTTGTCACGGTTTTGTGATTGCAGCCAAGATTTGAAATCTACGTTTCCATTAATCGATCTACTTTGTGAAATCATATTTTCGCTTTATTATGACTTCATCATCTTCTAGGTAAAGATGAGATCTACATTTTAATCAACAGTTTTTCTTTCTAATTGGTTGTGTTTCTTTTTTTTTTATCAATTATTGTAAATGATTGTAGAATTTAATCAGTGTTTGTAGGTCAAAGTTTGATTCTAGTTGTAGAAGTTTTAATTGAATTATACTAGTTATAATTGTAAATAAAAGCAGATTTATCTGCAAACATTGTAAATAATTGCAGACTTGTCAGCAAGAATTGTGAATAATTGCAGACATGTCTGCAATTCTTTGTATATAACTGAAGGCTTGTGTGCAATTATTTTATAACATGCCAACTTGTCTTTCGTTAGTTGTTTATGATTTTTATGATTGTTTATAGGTTAAAAATTGTTCGTAATAATAAAAATATTGTTTTAAAATCGAAATTCTCATATTTTAAGAGTATAAAAGTTGGCTAAATAATCATAGTTTCAAGCTTATGATTAAGTTAAATTGGCTTCTTCTAATATTTGTGTCTCTGGTTCAACATCGCTATCATGATATGGAAATAGCCAACGTATTCTTTCTTTAGCCCTTTCAACATTGCTATCATTGTATGATGACTCTGTTTCGTTACCACTTTCGATATCACTTTCGAATGCAGATTTATCTGAAGTTTTTTAATAATTATTGCATATTTATCAGAAAATAATCTATTTTCTAGTTGTAATGGTATGCATTCTTTTCTGGTTTGTTTATTATATATAATTTTGTAGTTATAATGATGTTTTGTTATTTTAATTTAGAGTAATGCTGGTAATATTGGTGTTTTAGTGCTTCTGATGGTTAGATGTGAAAGCTTTTCTTCACGTGTTCATTTTGATAGTACAGTTGATATGTTGAGAAATGCTGTTTGTGGTAAATGGTCTGATTTAAGTCCACTATCATTTGGTTTATATTATATTAGAGATGGTATGAGAAGGAATATTGAAACTAATTCTGAACTTCAATCTATCTTGTTGTTGTCTGCTCATAAATGTGAGGATTACTTGGTTATTTTTGTTGACATTGTACCTTCTAGTTATTCGGCAAGCAATGTTGATGTTATTAGGTCAGATGTAGTTTCTTGTAGCAGTGATTCTTCCTTTGCTAGCACCGGTGATTCTAATATTCTGTAACGCCCCACTTTGAGACCCACTGTAACAAAGAGTATTACGGGAGTAATACTGTCTTTTAAAGCGGAGAATAGAGTATAGTGGAAGCGACCATTTGTAATCAAGCTATAACTATCTACTGAATACGTCGAAAGGATGGTATCTATATATTTTTCTCAAGTGGTTCGACATATTCAATAAATATTTATAACGAAATTACAATGGCTAAAGACCTATCAGAAACAAGCATAGTAATAAATGATAAAACATCACAGAACAGAATCACATAACAGATATAAAATCCCAGAACAATACATCGTCAATACAGATCCAAATACTAAAAGTGGGTACAAAGCCACTGCTCACACATGTGAGCCAAAAATATGTACATATCAAAGTCTGAATAATAACAGAGTAGCGGAATAGTGGACAAATAAAAGCGCTATCTATCAGCATAGCAGATAATGTCCAAGCGGAAGCACAGAAGCTAAGTCCAGAGACCTAACCTGAAACAACTCGGTCTGACCCGAGCGAAAACACTTGGGTCAGGCTAGCTAAACAATCAGTAATAACTGAGATATATACTAATGCGATACATAAATAAAATAGTACTTATCCAAAGAGAAGTAGATTATGAACCACATGAATATAATGACGATCCCTAATCATCAATAAACAATAAAAATCTCCAAAGAGAAATCAACACCAAAGTGTAGAATAAATAAAATTGCCTCATATCATCGGCGTAGCCAAAGCTATAAAAATATGCCCATAGGCAATAATCCCAAGAGTGACCAGAGTCTGTAATCAATGCCCAAGCAAAGATTGATGCTCCAAAGAGCAATGGGGATATACTGAAAAGTCAATGAAATCCAACACTGAAAAGCAGTGTCCAGAGACACTGTGAATCCACAAGGCAATCGCACTTACATCTTATGGTTCCATAGAACCAACACTGAATGGCGGTACTCGAATGGATATAAAAATCATCAAATAATACCAATATTGCACGTGCACCGACCAGAGTCGTTGTTGCCAAGTACTGTAGAGTTGTGATCGATCACTCGCACAGATGCGGAACGCGCGAGACGGCGAGATCCTTCCCAGAAGGATAAAGGCCCAGAGACGCACGCCGAAAAATAAACTGCTCCATAGAGCAGGTGTCCAGAGACGGTTGCCCAGAGGCGTGGTGACCCAGAGGTCCAGTACTGGCCGCCCAGAGGCTAATGTGTCACTAACTTCTTGGAGAGGAACCCGTAAAGTGTTAACAATGAGTCCCATACCCCACGTTCGCACTAAACGGTTTACTAACCAATAGCAAGCTCACACTCCAAACAATAAAAAGTCCACCTCGTATCATCGGTAAACTAGACCCAAAGGTCAAAACGATCAATCGAATTGGTCGGGGATTAACCGGAAAGAAAATACACACGGTTCCATAGGCCGGAGATTTCCTAACCGTTTAAGCACCTTTCCACTTCGCTCGACGTGCTAAAAAGTGAGTGTGAGATTTTTATTATAGAAAATAATGGTGCGAAACGGATTTATAATTGATTTTGAAATCACTTTAAAACGGCTTTTGAAAACTCTCCTATTATGGAGAAATTAATTTAATAATTAAAAATAATATTATATAATAATTTCTAAAGCCATTTAGGAGTGAAAAATCTTTTGAAAATGATTCATAAAACCCGTGTACGAAATCTAGAGACAAATCTCAAAGAAATCAATAAAACCAGAAAGTCACTGAAAAATATTCCAAGTGTTTGTAAACATTCAAAAACAGCTGCGAACCCAAGTTCGGCAATTTATTTGGACTAGCAAACGGTGTCCAAACGTCATGAAAATTTGTAGGCATGTAGTCCAACATCCGTACTTTAAGATGCAAAAAGAATTTCTGGATTCCGAGTTGAGACGAAGAGGCGGCGACATCTCAAATTTGGACCCAGAAAAAGATTCATACTGTTTACCAACCGCGACCAGAGTTCAACTTTGACATGAAATTCGAAGTACCAACCGAACTCCGATGTTGCCCAAATTTTCTAGAGATGGAGTTTGAAATTCCACCTTTCCAACGAGACCAAAAACGTCGAATTCTGACTTCGGATGCGATCGTGGCGGCATTACGAAGTGGAGGTAAGAAAATTTGGAAACATGAGAAGAGTTTTTTTTTTGGATGCGGGCCCCGGCCCGCGTCAGCCTACCCCAGCCCGCTTGGGCTGGGGAGAATTTTTCTCCCACCCCAGCCCGCCTGGGCTGGGGAATGGGACGCGGGCTTCGGCCCGCGTCCATGATTCCCCAGCCCAGGCGGGCTGGGGAAATCAATTCCCTCCCCAGCCCGAGCGGGCTGGGGATTTATCTTAAGTCCCCAGCCCGCCCGGGCTGGGGAACATGGGCACGGGCTTCGGCCCGTGCCAACCCTCCCCAGCCCAGGCGGGTTGGGGGGTTTGGGTTAGGGGTGTTACGGTTGCGGTAACCGTCGTTATTACCACCAACCGTAACCATAACCGTTGTTGACAGTTATAAATTCTTATAACCGTTACCGCAACCGTCTATGATGGTTAACCATCGTATTTTCAATTTTGAAACATGTCGTACATATATTTTTCAATTATATGCATTATTGATGATAAATTGATATACCTCTAACTGTTTTTTACAAATTTATTTATTTGTTTATAAGACGACCAATATGCATGCACATGTTACTAGTTCATTAAGGCACATATTATTAATGTACAAGCTATTTCTTTAACTTAAATTAATAATTTTTATACATTAATGTTAAATATTACATAAAACAATCATGTATGGTTGATATGGTTAACCACGGTTTTCAATTCTTCAACCGTTACCGTAACCGTTACCGTTATAGATGGTAACCGCATGAACGGTTGGTACGGTTGAGTGGTTGGACGATTTAACCGTAACAGCCCTAGTTTGGGTCACGTGCTAGCCCCCTAGGGGCTGGCCTGCTCCTGGCTAGCCCAACTGGGCTAGCCTGCTGTGCCTGGGTGCAACCCAGGCCTGTTTTTGGGCACTCAGGCTCATGTTTTCAGCCTATTTTCAGCCTGCACTATTCCAGCCAGCACAAATTGCTGATTTTAGTGATTTAGGGGTGTTTTTTTTAAGTTTTGGCATCAAATTTTCACCAAAATTAACTAGCAATAATCACTAATAGATATAACTAGCAATAATCACTAATAGATAGTAATTACCTTAATGATGCAATGGATCAAATAGCTTGTGTGCAATAATCAAAGAAAGCCAAAATGCTCAACTCCAAAGCAAAAGATCAAGAGGCTTCAAGTACCCAAAAATCAAAAAAAAAACAATGATTACAACAAGATGGTAGAGGTAAATAGGGATTAAGAAGGATTAGAGAATATGGGAGATTGCATTACCTTTCAAAGATTAAACTAGTTTAATTATGAAGAGAAGGAGATGGATCTTCTAAAGGGAGGCCATTAATTATGTTTAGATCTAGGTTTAGGAATTTATGAAGAGGAGGGTTAGGGTTTATGGGAGGGGTTTGAGATATTATATAGGAGTGGGTTGGTTAATGGGTCATGGTAAGAGGTTTTAAAACCCATTAGGACTTAGTTTATTTTCCTAAGGTTATCATGTGAACAAAATCCTAAGTGGCATCCTAATTTTAATTAAAACCATATACTTGTCTCATTAGCCAATTAAACCCATTTTCACATTAAAAATTCTCCTTTTAAAAATTAAATTCCAAAAATATTAATTTCCCTATTTTAAACCCAAAATACTTTAATTTGCAAACCAATTGCAAATTTAAATTCCCAAAATTTTTGTTTAGCTCCCTTTTCAACTTAAAATCATAATTTTAATTTATTATTCGGTAATTGCAATCTCAGGGTTGTTACAGACTCCCCCCCTTAAGAAAATTGCGTCCCCGCAATTCCTTAAATATCGAAGTCGTCTATAACATCTAATCCACAAAAGGAATACAAAAGATAAAATATAGATGCTCACCCGTGCCGGAAGATGAAAGAAAACCAGGATAAGTACGCTCGATAAATTCTCTGGTCTCCCAAGTGCAGTCCTTAGGATTAGACGACCATTGAATCTTCACAAGCGGAACCTCTTTGTTTTGAAGACGTCTGATCTCCGAATCAAGCACACGAAGAGGACGCTGCTCTATAGATAGATCGGGTGAGATCTCCAAATCAGGCACGATATGAGGCTCGATAATAGAATCAGGATCGCGCACACACTTGCGAAGCTGAGAGACATGGAACACATCATGTATTCCAGAGAAATGAGCAGGTAGAGCCACACGATAAGCAACAGGGCCGATGCGTTCCGTAATAGGAAATGGTCCGACATAACGAGGAGCCAACTTCCCTGTAGAGCTAAAACGCACAACCCCCTTCATGGGAGATATCCGAATAAAGACATGATCACCAATGGAGAACTCAAGAGGCTTCCTACGGCTGTCCGCGTAGGATTTCTGACGGTTCTGCGCCTCTTTCATTCTCTGACGAATAAGAATAATCTTCTCAGAAGATTCCCGAACTGAATCTGGACCAAGAAGGTGCTTCTCACCAGATTCTAACCAACAAGCAGGAGAGCGACATGGCCTTCCGTAAAGAGCCTCGAAAGGTGCCATGCCGATACTAGACTGAAAGCTGTTGTTGTAGGAGAACTCTACAAGCGGTAAGTGATCCTCCCAACTACCTCCGAAATCCAGAATACAACAGCGCAAAAGATCCTCTAAAACACGATTCACCCTCTCCGTCTGACCGTCGGTCTGAGGATGATAAGCAGTCGAGAGATTCAGCTTTGAGCCCAAAGCTAACTGTAGGCACTTCCAGAAGTGACTAGTAAAGATAGTGTCTCGATCACAGACGATAGAGCTAGGAATGCCATGGAGTCGAACGACTTCCTTCACATATAACTTGGCAAGCTGAGGAGCAGTCCGAGTGGACTTAATAGGAATGAAATGAGCTGATTTGGTCAAGCGATTAATGATGACCCAAATAGAAGTATGGCCTGACTTTGATCGAGGAAGACTGTGAATAAAATCCATGGATATCTGATCCCATTTCCACAATGTAATCTCTAGCGGCTGAAGAAGACCGGATGGACGCTGGTGTTCAGCTTTGATCTGTTGACAAGTCATGCAACGGCTTACATAACTTGCAACATCACTCTTCATGCCTTCCCAATAATATAGACGACACATGTCGGCATACATCTTGCTCGACCCGGGATGGATGGTGTACTTAGTGCGATGACACTCGTCCAGAATGTCATGCCTAAGTGATAAATCAGATGGTATCAAAATACGGTTCTTCCTGCGAAGACACCGATGAGAATCAATAGAATAATCCAACAATGTCTCATCACTGGATCCCGACTCAAGGAGATGAACGTATCGCAACAAGTCTGGATCCTGCCGCTGAGCATGGGCAATGCGATCCAATAGAATAGGTCGAGCTTCCAAGCTGAATAACAAGATCTGAGAATCAGAAGACGGAGCTCGATTTCGAATATCACACATAGAAAGAGTCTCAAGAATAACCCACTCGGTAATCATCATAGAAACAACTGCGAGTGTTTGCGACTGAGCGCATCTACAACACGATTCCCCTTGCCAGGGGTATACTGAAAATCTAAGTCATATGAGGCGAGAAACTCGAGCCATCGCTGCTGCCTCATATTGAGATCCTTCTGACTGAATGAATACTTCAGCGACTTGTGATCGGTGTAGAGAATGAAATGTTCGCCCAATAGTTAATGACGCCACGTCTTCAAGGCAAAGACGATAGCTGCTAACTCAAGATCATGAGTAGGATAGCGAACCTCATTCAGACGTAGCTGCCTAGAAGCGTAAGCAACTACTCGATCTTTCTGCATAAGCACAGCACCGAGGCCGCTACCACAAGTGTCGGTGTAAACAACAAGATCCTGGTTACTCTCAGGAACTACAAGGACAGGAGCATGAGTGAGAAGTTCCTTCAGTCACTGAAAGGAAGCTTCACACTTATCAGACCAAATAAAACGAACCCCCTTACGAGTCAGAGTCGTGAGGGGAAGTGCAACTCGAGAGAAATCCTTGATAAACCGACGGTAATAACCCGCCAGCCCAAGGAAGCTGCGAATATCATGAACGTTCTCGGGCTGCCTTCAATTCTGAATAGCTTCGATCTTGGCAGGATCGGCAGAAATACCCTCAGATGATATAATATGGCCCAAGAACTTGACCTTGCTCTCCCAAAAATGGCACTTGGAGAGCTTGGCCTTAAGCTGATGCTGACGAAGAGTATCCAAGACGATCCGCAACTGATGAGCATGCTATGCCTCGGATCTAGAATAAATAAGAATATCGTCGATGAAAACCAGAACGAATCTATCGATGTATTCCCGGAATACTCGATTCATAAGATCGACGAAGAAAGCCGGAGCGTTCGTCAAGCCAAACGGCATGACCAACCACTCAAAAGAACCATGACGAGTGCGAAATGCTGTAAGAGGAATGTTGTCTTCCATGACTCGTAGCTGATGGAATCCGGTGGCAAGGTCAAGCTGAGAGAAGACCTTCGCACCGCTCAATTGGTCAAACATGTCGTAACGGGAATTAGAGTTAGACATGATTCAGTGATAGATAATTAATTAAGGAATACTACGGAATATAACGGATTCCTATACATATTCCTAACTTATCTATCAATAAACATAAGGAAGGGATTTGATTTAATTCGGATCTAATTTAAAATGTATTGTACTAAGTGTATCTGTTATGTGTTTATTATGCTTATTCCTGAAACCAGGCTCCGATACCAAGCTGTAACGCCCCACTCTGAGACCCACTGTAACAAAGAGTATTACGGGAGTAATACTGTCTGTTAAAGCGGAGAATAGAGTATAGTGGAAGCGACCATTTGTAATCAAGCTATAACTATCTACTGAATACGTCGAAAGGATGGTATCTATATATTTTTCTCAAGTGGTTCGACATATTCAATAAATATTTATAACGAAATTACAATGGCTAAAGACCTATCAGAAACAAGCATAGTAATAAATGATAAAACATCACAGAACAGAATCACATAACAGATATAAAATCCCAGAACAATACATCGTCAATACAGATCCAAATACTAAAAGTGGGTACAAAGCCACTGCTCACATGACCATCTGTAACAACCCTGAGATTGCAATTACCGAATAATAAATTAAAATTATGATTTTAAGTTGAAAAGGGAGCTAAACAAAAATTTTAGGAATTTAAATTTGCAATTGGTTTGTAAATTAAAGTATTTTGGGTTTAAAATGGGGAAATTAATATTTTGGAATTTAATATTTAAAAGGAGAATTTTTAATGTGAAAATGGGTTTAATTGGCTAATGAGACAAGTATATGGTTTTAATTAAAATTAGGATGCCACTTAGGATTTTGTTCACATGATAACCTTAGGAAAATAAACTAAGTCCTAATGGGTTTTAAAACCTCTTACCATGACCCATTAACCAACCCACTCCTATATAATATCTCAAACCCCTCCCATAAACCCTAACCCTCCTCTTCATAAATTCCTAAACCTAGATCTAAACATAATTAATGGCCTTCCTTTAGAAGATCCATCTCCTTCTCTTCATAATTAAACTAGTTTAATCTTTGAAAGGTAATGCAATCTCCCCTATTCTCTAATCCTTCTTAATCCCTATTTACCTCTACCATCTTGTTGTAATCATTGTTTTCTTTTTTTTTGATTTTTGGGTACTTGAAGCCTCTTGATCTTTTGCTTTGGAGTTGAGCATTTTGGCTTTCTTTGATTATTGCACACAAGCTATTTGATCCATTGCATCATTAAGGTAATTACTATCTACTAGTGATTATTCCTAGTTATATCTATTAGTGATTATTGCTAGTTAATTTTGGTGAAAATTTGATGCCAAAACTTGAAAAAAAACACCCCTAAATCACTAAAATCAGCAATTTGTGCTGGCTGGAATAGTGCAGGCTGAAAATAGGCTGAAAACATGAGCCTGAGTGCCCAAAAACAGGCCTGGGTTGCACCCAGGCACAGCAGGCTAGCCCAGTTGGGCTAGCTAGGAGCAGGCCAGCCCCTAGGGGGCTGGCGCGTGACCCAAACCCCCCAGCCCGCCTGGGCTGGGGAGGGCTGGCGCCGGCCGAAGCCCGCGCCCATGTTCCCCAGCCCAGGCGGGCTGGGGACTTTAGATAAATCCCCAGCCCGCCCGGGCTGGGGAAGGAATTGATTTCCCCAGCCCACCTGGGCTGGGGAATCATGGACGCGGGCCGAAGCCCGCGTCCCATTCCCCAGCCCAAGCGGGCTGGGGAGGGAATTGATTTCCCCAGCCCGCCTGGGCTGGGGAACCATGGATGCGGGCCGAAGCCCGCATCCCATTCCCCAGCCCAGGCGGGCTGGGGTGGGAGAAAAATTCTCCCCAGCCCAAGCGGGCTGGGGTAGGCTGACGCGGGCCGGGGCCCGCGTCCAAAAAAAAAAACTCTTCTCATGTTTCCAGATTTTCTTACCTCCACTTCGTGATGCCGCCACGATCGCATCTGAAGTCGGAATTCGACGTTTTTGGTCTCGTTGGAAAGGAGGAGTTTCGAACTCCATCTCTGGAAAATTTGGGCAACATCGGAGTTCGGTTGGTACTTCGAATTTCGTATCAAAGTTGAACTCTGGTCGCTGTTGGTAAATAGTATGAATCTTTTTCTGGGTCCAACTTGGAGATGTTGCCGCCACTTCGTCTCAACTCGGAATCCAGAAATTCTTTTTGCATCTTAAAGTAGGGATGTTGGACTACATGCCTGCAAATTTTCATGACGTTTGGACACCGTTTGCTGGTCCAAATAAATTGTCGAACTTGGGTTCGCAGCTGTTTTTGAATGTTTACAAACACTTGGAATATTTTTCAGTGATTTTCTGGTTTTATTGATTTCTTTGAGATTTGTCTCTAGATTTCGTACACGGGTTTTATGAATCATTTTCAAAATATTTTTCACTCCTAAATGGCTTTAGAAATTATTATATAATATTATTTTTAATTATTAAATTAATTACTCCATAATAGGAGAGTTTTCAAAAGCCGTTTTAAAGTGATTTCAAAATCAATTATAAATCCGTTTCACACCATTATTTTCTATAATAAAAATCTCACACTCACTTTTTAGCACGTCGAGCGAAGTGGAAAGGTGCTTAAACGGTTAGGAAATCTCCGGCCTATGGAACCGTGTGTATTTTCTTTCCGGTTAATCCCCGACCTATTCGATTGATCGTTTTGACCTTTGGGTCTAGTTTACCGATGATACGAGGTGGACTTTTTATTGTTTGGAGTGTGAGCTTGCTATTGGTTAGTAAACCGTTTAGTGCGAACGTGGGGTATGGGACTCATTGTTAACACTTTACGGGTTCCTCTCCAAGAAGTTAGTGACACATTAGCCTCTGGGCGGCCAGTACTGGACCTCTGGGTCACCACGCCTTTGGGCAACCGTCTCTGGACACCTGCTCTATGGAGCAGTTTATTTTTCGGCGTGCGCCTCTGGGCCTTTATCCTTCTAGGAAGGATCTCGCCGTCTCGCGCGTTCCGCATCTGTGCGAGTGATCGATCACAACTCTACAGTACTTGGCAACAACGACTCTGGTCGATGCACGTGCAATATTGGTATTATTTGATGATTTTTATATCCATTCGAGTACCGCCATTCAGTGTTGGTTCTATGGAACCATAGGATGTAAGTGCGATTACCTTGTGGATTCACAGTGTCTCTGGACACTGCTTTTCAGTGTTGGATTTCATTGACTTTTCAGTATATCCCCATTGCTCTTTGGAGCATCGATCTTTGCTTGGGCATTGATTACAGACTCTGGTCACTCTTGGGATTATTGCCTATGGGCATCTTTTTATAGCTTTGGCTACGCCGATGATATGAGGCAATTTTATTTATTCTACACTTTGGTGTTGATTTCTCTTTGGAGATTTTTATTGTTTATTGATGATTAGGGATCGTCATTATATTCATGTGGTTCATAATCTACTTCTCTTTGGATAAGTACTGTTTTATTTATGTACCGCATTAGTATATATCTCAGTTATTACTAATTGTTTAGCTAGCCTGACCCGAGTGTTTTCGCTCGGGTCAGACCGAGTTGTTTTAGGTTAGGTCTCTGGACTTAGCTTCTGTGCTTCCGCTTGGATATTATCTGCTATGCTGATAGATAGCGCTTTTATTTGTCCACTATTCCGCTACTCTGTTATTATTCAGACTTTGATATGTACATATTTTTGACTCACATGTGTGAGCAGTGGCTTTGTACCCACTTTTAGTATTTGGATCTGTATTGACGATGTATTGTTCTGGGATTTTATATCTGTTATGTGATTCTGTTCTGTGATGTTTTATCATTTATTACTATGCTTGTTTCTGATAGGTCTTTAGCCATTGTAATTTCGTTATAAATATTTATTGAATATGTCGAACCACTTGAGAAAAATATATAGATACCATCCTTTCGACGTATTCAGTAGATAGTTATAGCTTGATTACAAATGGTCGCTTCCACTATACTCTATTCTCCGCTTTAACAGACAGTATTACTCCCGTAATACTCTTTGTTACAGTGGGTCTCAGAGTGGGGCGTTACATATTCATTTGAGGCAGTTATTGAGAAATGATTCCAATCGATCTGTATTTACTGGTGTTGGTCAACAGTTTCCAGGTGGTGTTACTGAATTTAGGCTCAATTTGATGATATATAGTATTAAGAATGGGTACAAGCTTCATTTGGTTAAGAATGACAAGGAAAGGGTCACTGCTGTTTGTTCGCGATCTAAATGTACCTTCAGGGTTCATGCTTCTATTAAGTTTAATCTTCCTAGCTATTTTATTATAAAGAGATTTCAGCTTGAGCATTCTTGTGGTGCTGGAATACTTGATATTAATGATCCTCCAGTTTCAAGTAAATTGATTAAATTGTTGGTTTACGATCATATTCAAGCTAATCCATTGGGGAAAACCAAGGACATTATTAATCCTTTTCAAACTGAGTATGGTATTATTTTGAAGTATTATTTTGCTTATAGTGGAAAGAGGTTGGCTTTAGAAGATTTACATGGAAGTGATATGATGTTTCATCATCACTTGAAGTCTTACTGTGATTTTGTTCTTGAAACTAATCCTGGCAGTAAAGTTGTTTTGGAGCATAATTCTAGTACTCGACAATTTGAGAGGGTTTTATCGATTTTGAAGCTTGTGTTCACGGTTTTCAATTTTGTCGGACATTAATTTTTGGATGCTACTTTTATGAAGGGCAGAGCTCAAGGTTGTTTGATGGCTGCTACTGTTAAAACTGGCAATGAAGGTATGTTGTTTATTTTTTTTATATATCTGCTTCAATACCTTAAGTTATTCTAATTTATTGCTGATATGTCTACAATTAGTTTAAAATTTGCTGATTTTTCTGTAAAATTTAATGTCAAGTGTAGAAAAACTGATTGTATGCATATTTGGCTGCAATTATTCACGATTATTTTCTAGTCATCAGCATATATTATAAATAATTGCATATTATTCTGCAATGTTTTACAATAGTGGCTTACTTTTCTGCAATTATTTAGATTAACTGCTATAGTATTGTTTTTTTACTTAGTTATTTATGTTTACTATTCTATCAGGTTTTTCCCTATAGCAATTGCATTAGTTTCTGGTGAAGATGAAGATAATTGGATTTGGTATTGTGAACAACTGAAAGACTTTCTAAAGGACGATCTTAGAAATTTTGTTTTCATTTCTGATCGGCATCCTGGTCTTCTTGTTGCTGTTCCAAAAGTGTTTCCGAATTCAGCTCATGGTTTGTGTTTTTATCATTTGAACAATAATTTGAAAGTTGCTCTAAAATCTGAATTTTTGAAATCTAAGAAGAAATGGTTGATAGATTTGTTTACACGTGTTGCATATGGTCTAACTTGGATGATTTCAATGTAGCATTGAGAAATTTTAAGGATGCTCGTGGATCAACCGTGGAAAACTTTTTGAATGGAATTCCTTTTGAGAAGTTTGCTAATGTTTTTTTCCTACATGTTGTAATGGTGGAATGTCATCTAATTGTTCTGAGAGTTTTAACAAATGGATTTGTGAAGAAAGGCATTTACCGATCACTGCTTACTTGGATAAAATTAGAATTAAGTTGATGAAGCTTATGTCCGATCGTCGAGAACTTTCCAATAGTTGTAAAAGCATTTTATGTCCAGTCAGTGAAAATCGTTTAAGTAATCTACATTTGGTGGGAGCTACATGGTTTGTTACTAGATCAAGTGAACATGTATTTGAAGTTCATTCTCCAGTCCGCCAATCCGTTGATCTGTATAATCGGGTTTGTTCTTGTAATTTGTGGCAAATATACGACTTTCCTTGTGTTCATGCTGTTAGATGTATTTTGAGTTGTGAAAAGTTGAATGTGTATGATTACATTGAGGATTATTTCAAAGTTTTGTAATTTTGCTCAGCTTATTCCCATGCAATAAATCCAGTTGTAAACTTCACACAAGATGATGTCTTACTTGATGCTGTTGATATAGCACCTCCAATAGGTAGAAGAATGCCTGGCCGTCCATCAGCTTCTAAGAGAATTAAATCTGCTGGTGAGATTACAAAGACGATTAGATGCAGTTTATGTAAGAAGTTAGGTCACAATAAAAGGACTTGTCCTTTGAAACACATGTTGTAATGTTGCTTTTTTCGTTTAGAAATATTTCAATGTACTACTAAAACATTATGTTTTCTTTGTGTTTTTCTGGTATTTCTGCCACTATTATATTGGATATTTAGTGCTTTTTAAATGAATGGAAAGATTATTTCTAGCATTTTATGCAATAGTTGAGATATATTGTTGTCATATCTGCAATTTTCCTGAATATTTGTTTATATTTCTGCATTTTGAAAATGTTGTTGCTAACGTTTTTGCAACCATTGTAATACTTTGCTTTATATCTGCATAAATGTTTAAAATAATTGCGTAAATGTTCTAAATAATTATGTAAATATTCTATTAATTTGCAACATTCCTAATAATCTTATGAATAATTGCACGTATGTCTGCGGTTATTCCAGATTTATGTAGACATGTCTGCAATAATTTTGAAGATTTTCATAAATATCTGCTGTTATTGTGGATAAATGCAGACCTATCTGCAATATTTCTGAAATTTTGCATTACTGTCTGTAGTTATTCTAGATAAGTGCAGACATATCTGCAATATTTCTGAAATTTTGCGTAAATATCTGCAATAGTTTAATATATTTTCTTACTTTTCCTTCAACGATACATATAATTGAATTCAACTTCAGAAAATGCTTATTTAGTATTTTTGGTAACTATTATCATATTAAAGCATTAAATTTGGTTTTCAAACACATAAGTTTGCCATTATATGTACATTTCATAAGTTCTACACTAAAAACCACAGTTACAAAACATCACTAAAGTTTGTTGGCTTCTGATAATAAAAATTTCCGTGTTAGGCTTTCTTCAATGCTCCAACTGTATGGTTTGCACGATAGAATTTGATATGCTAATTCAGCTCTTTGTATTTCTATAGCATCATATCCATATTGACTGTCTTCATTGTTTATGGACTTGTTTTCACATCTTTCTCTCATTATATTCATTACAAAAATCCCACAATCAATCCTGCAAAAATTGCAAATTATTTGCAAGTTAGTCGGAATAAATATAGCATGATGTGCAAATATTTCAATTTTATTTGTTGTGGTGTACTTACGAATCACTACGTTGTTGTGGGCTGTCTGCAAATGTAATTAAACTTGAAGGCTTGTGATCTTTCTTTTCTAACTTTTTTAACAAGGCTGATACATAAGCCCTCTATAGAATATAAAAGTTTTTATTAGATAATTTATTTTCAGTTTAAATAATTTATTCCTTTTTTTGAAATTACATACCAGTTTTCTTGTAGCTTTAGCATGTGGACCTTCATTTCTTGGTTTCATTGAATCGTAATGAATCCACTGTCTATCTTCTTTTATGAATTCCAATAGAGTGAAATGTCCGTTTACATGGATTGGGAAGAACATTTTATGATAGTTTGTCAAACTATTTTTGGTCGGCTCATCAATTAGAGCTTGAATGACTTTTTTGTATTGCTCAATAGGAATGTCTATAGTAATATATATTAGTAAACTGAATTTATAAATTTTTAAATAAATATTTCATTAAACAATTATAAAACTTACAGTTGCATAGACTTTGAAGAACAAAATTGTTGAATGCATCTTTTGTAACTCATGTGCATACCAGTCAATGATCTACAAGAAAAGTTATTTTGTTAAATAATAATATATTTTTGAATTTTAGGGCATTTATGAAGAATTACCTACAAAAATTATGAATGATTGCTGACATATGAGCAAGTATTATGAAAATTTGCAGATTTGACTTGAACTTTTCCCGAGTTGTCTCCGGACTGCTTCACAACAATGTTGCTTTTCACGGACTCCTGGATAGACCCCGGTGCCTTATCTCGCCTTACCCACCGGGCTTCCTCTCTTCTTATGAACTGATGTGCCTTCGAGTAAAAACGCAATAGCGTAGTTGGAGGTTTTCCTACCAGCCAATCTCCAAACTCTGAATCCGGATCCACGCCTCGCATCACAGCCATAAGAATTGCATGATCATTGGGATTGCTGACTTCAGTTGCCGCAACATGGAATCTTTGTAAATACTCCTTCAATGACTCCCTAGGAGCCTGGATTACACTTGATAGAGACATCACATCCTTTGGACGAGTAGTGTGTATCCTAAACTGTTCTATAAACTTCTTCGCCAACTCCTCGAAACTGGATACGGACCGCGGAGGAAGTCGGGTGAACCACATAGTAGCGATCCCAGATAGAGTAATTGGAAAGCATCTACACTTGGTTGCATCATTTTCTCTAGCTGAATCCATCATCCATTCGTACCTCATGACATGCTGTCTGGGATCGCTCTTTCCTTCATAAGCCGGGATAGTTGGCATACTAAACTTTCTGGGGTATGCTGCCTGTAGAACAATGTCTGTGAATGGAGTATGACTTCTCGACACTCCCCAATCGTCGTTCGATAAGCCTTGATTCTCTTTCATCAATTGTCTGATCATGGCTGTCAGGTCTGGTGTTTGTATGGAAGGTGGAAGGTTGGAGTCTGTTCTACGTGACTGATCATGCTGATGCCTCCTCTGCTGGCGATCTGCCAAATGTGCATCTTGAGGTTCGACATCGTTAGCATCTTGATGGTCTGGGCCTCCAGCCTCCACCTGCACTCCAGCTCCTAAGTTTCCAGCTCCGACTGTTCGGACAGCAGCACCTGCCCGTGCAGTTTTAGTCTTACGGCGTCTAGGCCTGGGAGGTTCATCAGACGAAGTTGAGCAGTCGGATGAGGAATAAGGAGCGAAATTGCCCCCAGCATTCTGGTGCTGTTGTTGAGTGAGTTGTGCCATGAGGTTGGCGTTGGCTTGCATCTGCTCTCCGAGTTGTCTCCTGCTTTCCCTGAGTTCTCTCATCAAGTCGTTGAACTCTATTCTGGTAACAACCGGCATTTGGTCCTGGGCGGTAGTCCCTGCACCTGGAATTGCTTACTGATTGCTAGGTCCTGCTTGTTGCACGCTAGCAGTCTCGTGGGCGTCCGCATTATGAGAAGCTGATCTGGTACGTGGTCTTGCCATTGTAGAGTTATTGGTACGAACTCTGAGTAGAATCAATGGATGTCCTATGAATGAGTCGGATCTTCTTTGGGGGATTTATTCAATCCAGTAGCTTCAAAGCAGATCCTTGAGGTCTGAGAATTCTGCTCTCAGTGAAAGCACCAAAGTGTTAGCACCAAAATTGGTCACTAACCTCGTTGAGAAAGATTGTGTAGAGATATAAGTGATGAAGATAAATTTAAAAAAGGAAGAATATGCTAATTTGAATGCAGAAAGTAAGAACACCAGATTTATAGTGGTTCAGCGTAATTTCCTACGTCCACTTTAAGGTTAAACTTTATTGCTTTTCTTGATGATTGATTACAAATACAATCCGTAGATCAAATACTTGAATACGATTGCTAAGTAAAGAGGATGAGTCTTGAAAGTGGTAGAGTTTCCCCAGTGTTCCCGAAAAAAGGTCCATTTCACTATGCCCCTGCCTCTCTATTTATAGACGAAGGTGGGTTGGACTTCTCTGGTGGGCCTGGTAGCTGAATAACTCGGTCCAAATAGTGTAAATCCTATGCGCCGAACTAGATAGGCCGAACGACGGAATGCTGAGCCTCCCCCTTCATGCCGAACGAGGTGAGGCTGGACACTCAAAATGCCGAACATCCGTTTGTACCGAATGACCTTGGATGACGAGCTGCAGGTGATTGCCGAACGAGACACATACCGGACGAGATGTGGTGTTGAGTGAGGGATGTAGGTCGAATGAGGCTGGAATGCCAAACAGTCCAGGAATGACGAGCGCACCTTGTAGGCCGAACGTTCATGGATACCGAGCGTTCTTCATATGTCGAACGTCCTTTGGCCGAACGATGTCTTTGGTTGAATGTTCTTTGGTTGCCAAACGATCTTATGCCGAGCGTTCTTCTTTGCACTACGCCATAAATGGCCTTCTGCAACACAAAAAAAATGTTGGGTCAGGCCCAAAAAATGTTGCCATAGGTCTATGGCAACACTTTTCGGGTGATGCAATTTTTGCCGTTGCCTTAGACCTCAAAGGCAACATTTTGACTATCTAAGGTAGCATAAGTAATATTGTTGCAATAGAACCCTATTTGGGTCTATAGCAACATCCATAGGTGTCTGTAGCAACATTCCAAAATGTTGCTATAGATATTAACTTTCTGAATTTGTGGGGCCCACAATGTAGAGCATATTTGATTTTTTAATAGAAATAAATATTTATTTAATAAAATGCTATTGCATAGAATTTGATATTCAAACAGTAATTTATTTAAATAAATATTTTATTTCAACATTTGAAATAGTACAAATTCCTGACTCCACTATTTTACAATTCAATCATATATAACACTGATATTCACATATACATATATTCCTCACTACATCACTCAGTTCACTCATTACATATGCAGTTTCAATTTATACAGACACCAACACCGACAAATATATGACAAGCCGAGTGCCGAGCCGAAGGCGAGCCGAGTAGCGGGTCCGGGCGCAGCGCTGTCGGGGGTCCGGGGCCCCGCAATCCCGGCGCATTTGATTTGACTCTGTCTTCAAGCTTGTATCCAGCTGTCCAGTCTTCAATACCTGTCACATATAATTCAAAAGCAGTAATCTGGAAAATAATATTTAACTCGAACAGAAAATGAAAATATTTTTGTTATATTATTTGCCTCAGGTATTTGGGTTGTTATAATTCAAAAGCCAAACATGAATGCAACACATGGATACAAGACAGTATGGAAGACAACAAGCAACAGTTCAGGCAAAAATGCATAAAGGATAAGCCAAGTGCACAAAGTAGTACTCAATACAGCAAGCAACATAACATGACCAAGAAATGCATGTACATGGATGAACATACATGCATCATAAGGCTTGGTACAAGAAACTACTCAAGTGCAAGTTCATACTCAAGTGCAGCCAGATATGTAGACAAGCCAAAAAAAATGGACACGGCACAAGGTCAAACCCGAGTCATCGACTGGATTCAACTCAGGGCCAAGCAACCAACAAAACAAACAAGAACTAGGTTCAGCAAAATGTAGACAAGCCAGTGCAAGAAACACAGCAGTACACATAGGCAGCCCATCAAGCAAAAACAGTGAATGCATCAGGCATGTACAAGAGAAACATAGGCAGTAATATGATATACAAAGGACTTGGAGCATCAGTTCATGTTAAAGAACAAGGTTAGCATGGTACCAGTTCAGTCCAGACCAAGAAAAACCAACAAAGCTTAACACACATATGTTTGTATATATCGTGGAAATCAAAACTCAATGTTCAGATTAGTCAACGGTTTTAGAAAACCAAAGATCACTTTCAAAGTTCTGATTTTCAGAAATGCAGAAGTTTTCAAGTGAAGCAGTTTTCAAGGGGACAGCAGAATACAAATACTTCAAGTTCTGGTTTAACAAATGCAGCAAGGTACAAAGGTATGTGAACAAGTTTAACAAAGGTTCAAGTTCTGGTTTAACAAATGCAGCAGAAAGGAGCTAACAAGCTCAGATCAAAAATCAAAAACAAGCAAGTGAACCAAAATCCATCATACCAAATAATATCACATTGCAATTCATCATCGGCAAAGCAAAATCAAGCCAGCGAACCAAAATCAAGCCATAACCCTTGTAGTAGTATACGCTTCAATGCATACATTTGTATACAAATTGAAAAACGTTCTCTGCTCTCGCCTTTGTGAAGACGACGTCATGAATCCGAAAATGGTACTTTTTGAAGCAATCGAGCGAAGCTTCATTAGAATCGAACTTCTTCTGAACATTGGCGAGAAAGATTCGAGCATCGGATCTGGTCGAAGGATTCTCGAGCTTTTCGAGAACGGATTTCAAGGCAGTGTATGCCGAGTCTCCTAATTTTGAATATTCCTGTGGATTAAAGAACAAAAATTAGGGCACAAACCAAATATTCGTACTAGTTTGGGGGAGAAACCCTAATTTTTTATTTCTGCAATTTGGGGAGAACGAATTGAAAAGGAAGCGCGTGAATGAAAATGTCAGCGGGAAATAAAGGAAACGTAGTAGATAGTGGATGAATGGTTGAGATTTTGTTTTAACTAATGGTGTGGATCGCTGAGGTGTAATTTTTTTAATTGTTTTAATTAGAATATATTTATAGAAACACTATATAAAAATGTTGCATCGTGTTACACTTGTTTAGCTAGAGCAACACATTTTTATGGCTAAGGTAACACCAAAAATACAACGTTGCAGTAGGACCAAAATTTTATAGCTGTCGCAACATTTTAGCTGGCAACACCTTGCAAAAATGTTGCAGAAGGTCATCTATGGCGTAGTGTTGGCTGAACGGTATTCAATACCGAACGTGTCTCGATGTCGGACGCTCCTAGATGCCGAACGCTATCCCATGCCGAACGCCCTTTAGATGCCAAACGATGTGCTCGTGCCGAACGGTCTTAACATGCCGAATGCTCATTATTTAACCGAACGATGGGGATGCTGAGTACTAAGTTGCCTGGTCAATCCGCAGGAAACAAATAAATATAAGATAAATTATAAAAATATAAAGAAAAACCTTAGCTCAAATTTTAACAACATATTAAATATAGAAATTCCTCTATACTACAAAATTAAATATATACAGTTTTATACAATATAGAGTAGATATACAAGAATAAATCTTAACATTTTGTTAAAAGTCAATACAAAGTAATACAACCAAAAATATACTACATATATATATATATATACAAGACAAGTATTAAAGTTGGAGGAAAAAAAATTAAGTTAGGAATTGGAATAAAATATATAAGATAAGTCTCATAATATGAAACATGTACAAGCCAAATATAAGTATGAAGACAAAGCAAAGGATAAGTATGCAAGCTTGCAAAGAAAGAAAGCAATAAATATATTCAAGTATGAAACAAAGGAAAAGATTTGAGTAAAACAAACAAGAGTAATTAATGCTTGAATCTCTCAGCCACCAAAACAAAGATATCATTCTCAGCCATCAAAATATAGATCATATCAGCCCACTAAAGTAGAAAAATCAGTTGAGTCAAATAAACAAAGAAAAGAAAATATATACTCAAGACAGTGCAACATATCTATGAAGCTTGCGAAACAAGTCAGTGCACATGCATTCATATCTATAAACAAGAGTTATATCAGCCTGCATAAGTTTGTAAGAAAATCAAATTTGATATGAAAAGGTATAAGAAAAAGGACAATGTGAATTAATGCAGCCACCAAAGCAAGATACCGGCCACCAAAGAAAAGTAAGCAAATCAGGCTGGTCAACATACAAAGGAAAAATCTTTAGTCAAAACAGAGAACAGGAAAAAAATCTTTAATTGTACAAAAGGAAAATATAACATCACCATGTAACTTCATTTCTTTATACATCATCTTCTTTTTAATCAGTTTCGTTCCATTCCAGCTGAGAAAACAAAAGTAACATCATCTTGAACATAAACAAAAACTTCAATTTAAAACAACAAAACAAATCAAGGCAAACCAGAGATTAAGAAGACATGATTTCAGCTAGCAAAATTCCAGCCTGGTTCAACATATCAAACTCTGTTCTTTCTGAAATCAATGTGAGTAAACATTTTTACTAAAGTTTAAGTAAATAAATCTGTTGCTTGTGAAGTTCTGGTATGAATGATGCTTGCTTGTGTATATATATGTGATAGACCTGTGAATATGAATGTAATAAGTATGCATGTTTGATATGTATATCTGTGTGTATCTCTGTTATGTACAAAGACTAAAATTGATAAAAATTTCAAATCTTTATAATTGTTTTCTGTTAGGCCTTGAGATTTAAACAAAATCAGTTAATCTAATCATATTCTAGGTGCTAAAAATACGTTTAAGCATAATTGTTTTGAAAACTGTTGAAATCAAGAAAAATACAGTAGAAATCTTTAAACATGTTAAATTCAATCATCATAATTTGTTGTTTCAGTATTATAACTCGAATCCACTTTAGAAGTTAGGATTTTTAAAACAAAAGTGGGGATTTTTAGTTAAGTATTCAACGAGCAGTTCTTAATTGATCAGAAATCACGTTTTAATCAATTTCTGGTGATCCAACAAATTTTGGTTGTTGAATTTTTGTTTGAAGCTAGCTTGTTGATTTAAGATTTCAAGAAAATTATCAAATAATTTTTCTATTGCATGAATCGATAGGACGAGGGAGATTTAGGGGTTAACTCATAGTTTTGAGGAGGTTCAGTTTGTTGATTCGTTCGTCGTCGTCAATCGATCGAGTGTGATGGGCTTTTGGGTGATGGTAGCTAGGTCGTAGACGAGTCTTTGGTCGGAGTTGTAGACTGGCTGATGGTCAGAGCATGGAGAATGAGGCGTTGACAGGTTTGGAGTCTGGGTTTTGTTCCAGACAGTGTTCGTCCTTGTTCGATTTTGATTCAGGTGGGAGATGAAGGCTTTGGGTGGTTGTTTGGGTGGAGATGTTCGTTGATGACTTGGGGGTGGTCGGGGCTCTGATCAGAGATGATATGAAAGTCTGTGCACGTACACATGTACACTTTGATATTTGGTTCGTGGTAATGGTTTGGGGAAAAGCGGTTTGCTCGGGGATAAGCTCGAGTCATATAGGGTTTTTGTAATATCCCGGAAATTTTAACAATATCAATTTAATAATCTGTTAAATAATTAAATTGATATTGATGATCTTTGATAATAAGATTTGAATTTAATTTAATAATCTGATTAAATTAGTACTAATTGGTGATTTTATCTTTTAAAAGTTAATAAGATATTTTCTATTTAAATATATATATTTATTTGTATATATTGTAAATAGAAAGCTTTGGGCAAATTGGGAATTTAGATTTAATTTAATATGACTTTTCAAAGTTATTTAAATTAGTAAATTTATAGTTTTAAAATACTTTAATTAGTTTAAGATATTTTTACTTAAGTTTAAATAAATAAGATTTGACATGTAAGGTTTGTTTTATTTCTTTTTAAATATCACTTGATAATATAATCTCTTATATAAATTATTTAAATATCAAATATGTTAATTTCAGATAATAAGTATAATGTATTATTTATTTTAATATGAATGGATTATAAAGAATATGAAATTGTTATTTAATTGAATAAATAGTTATATATGTATATATATATATAACTTGACTTTTTAAATTGAATCTTAGGATTTAATTTAATTGAATTTGAATTTAAGCTTTGAAATTCAAGAAAATAAATATTTAAATTGTTTTGGATTTTAGAATATTTGTATAAACTTTTATTTTAAAATATAATTTGTTTTTGTTTCTTTAAAAAGTAAAATATATATAGATAAGTATTTTATAAATAAGAAAAGGCTTTTGATTTACTTTTAAAATAAATAGGATTATGAATAATTACTTAAAAAGACATATGTCTTTATCCTAAAAGCTTTGTATAACATGTGTAAGGCATTTAACTCTTGAAAATACACTTGTAAACATTCTAATAACTCAAAGTAACAAGTGGCATTTTTAGATTTAATTTTCTTTTATTTTTATTTAAATCATATTTTCAGCTTATATAAACATATATTTCATTCTCTTCATTCTTTTTCCTATTCTCTTTAATTCAATGTTAAGAAAACTTCACTCTGTACAATTTTCAAAACATAGTCAGTAATCAACATGCCTCAAACCAAAATTCAATAACCTATAATTCATCTTCTAAATCAAAGATCAACCTGCAACACTCTTTTCAATCTGTAATCTCATTTTCACAAATTCAAACCAAATCAAAGATCAAAACCTATCTCATTTTCAAAATCAAGTCTTCAGCCTGATCATTCTTCTCATCTCTGGAAGCAAATTCAAACTGTCTGCATTTCATTTTCTTCAACCTGGAAAACAAGCATGCATGTAGATTTAAAGCTTTCAAATAAAATATGGGATCTAACCTGCATGCAAGTTTCTTTAGCAAGTATACAAGTTTAAAGTTCAACAACTCCAGTTTTTAAATCAAGTGAAGCATGCAAGTTTAAAGATTTCAATGAGGCATTCCAGTTTAAGGTTCCCAGTTTCAAGCTTTTCAAAGATAGGCTCTGTCATCTTTATAATGGTGAGTAACTTTTAAAACTTAAAGTAAAATATGGTTGCTTGCTAATATAGTTGAAATGAATAAGTATTGCAAGTATAAATGAGTTTCTGATGTGAATGTTTATAGTGTGTTTGCTATTACAACTAGATGCTCTGTTCTGCCTTTTCAAATCTGTGAGTATCTGTTGTTGTTTTCTTTTCTCTTCTTCTCTTTTCTATTTCTCACCCCTTTCTTTCTTACTGTCGATGCGATTTTCCGGGAGTGGAAAGTCGGGTCGTCACACGTGGTATCAGAGCTTAGGTTGAGCGAATGCCTAAGCTTTTGGATAAGTGAATATCAGAGCTATTGGTTGAGTGAATACCTAGCTCTGGAGTGGTATCTATCTTGAGAGAGCGTATTTGTAATTTTTATATAACTATATATATATATATATTCTACCTATATTGTTGGGTTACCCGTACAGGTTCTCCAATATAAGATATAAAGGTAGATAGGGTAGTAGTGTATAAACACGACTACCAATGGTTGGAATTAAGGTTGGAAGTGTATTTATCGAGACTGTAGACCCAATACTGTCTCGAGTAAGCTTTGCTGTGATGAAGGATTTCATCGAATCTCTGAAGGAAACCTGTTATGGTTCGGAGTTTATCTGTAAAGTTGGATGAGTAGAGTTTGGATCTATCGGTTGAACAGAAGCGAGTGATGGTATCTTGATACCTCAGGTAATAGTAGCTGTATGATGAGATACAGTGACGATGGATGTTCCCGAAGATGTTTTCTTTGGAACGAGTTTAAGGAAGTGTGTCTGTTTCAGTGTTGTGGCTGAGTTCAGCATGGTGTTTCTGTTTGGTTTGGAGTTCGAGTTTCTCGAAGATCTTTGGATAGGAAGTCCTTGGCATCAGTGTCAGCAGTGCAACTCGGAGTGTTCTGTGTTGGAAAGAAGTTTTCTGGCTGAGTAGTTTTTCTGAAGGTGAAGTTCAGAAGCAGCAAAGAGGATCCATTTCTTCGATAGATTGGATAGTTAAGTATGGGCTGTTCTGATTTGTTAAGAGGAACAGTTTTCTTTGGAAGTAGGCTGGGTTGATCGCAAAAGTGACTTGCGATAGTTTGAGTGTTCTCTTGGGTTGTCAGAGTTTTTCTGGATGTCTTCAAGGAAGTCAGAAGTTGTCCGCATTTGAAGATTGAGTTTTCTTTATAGATTCAGTGAACCATATTTCTGGAATGAGTTGTCCAGTCGGTGCTTGTATTCTACCTCAGATCAGAGTTGAGCAGCGAAAGCAGTTGGGAGTGTATCTCTGGGTAGGGGAAATAAGTCTAGAATCTACTGATAGTTGTGAAGTAGAGTTGTGTTTTGGATCTCTTCGGTGTTCTGATTTGGATAAGTAATTGGTCTACTTGATTGAATTGCCAGTTTGGATAATTGGAATTCATTGAGTTTTACGTATCTCTGAGGGAGTACGTGTAAGATCTATCTCTGGTTTTGGAATCAGCAGTTCTGGAAGGTTTAGTTGTTGAGTCAGACTCGTCTGTAGTCTGATATTCTGTTTAGTTCTGTAGATCTAGATGAATAGGAGATCTATAGCTTAGTAGTTTAGATTGTTGTAGAGTGAGTAACTTCAAATTTCTTAACTTAAGAAGATCTGGTTGCATGGTTGATTAGTATACTTGTGTGTATAATTTTAAATGCATTACTGTATCTATATATGACTGTGAATGTATATGAACTTATATATGCCGTGAATTTGTCTGCCTGTGCTTGATGTTTTTTTTTTTTTTTTAAAACTAAGATTTTGGTAAAAAAAAATACTTTACCACTTAATCTGATCTTAGTTAGGAACTTATGTTTAAACAAAAGTAATTTGTTTAAGATGGATTTATGTTTAAAAATTTTAATTAAGTTAAAATAATCCTGGCTCTGTCTTTGGAAAATCAAGATATTTGAACAAAGCCTTAAATAAGTTAAAATTCAAACTTCCTAATTCGTGAATTCAGGTATATAATCTAAATCCTCATACCTTAACATGATTTTTAAAGTTAAAATCATGATTTTTAAATAGAGGAGGGGAGAGCAGTTTTGGTTTGTTTGAATTGTGTATTCTGGGTTGTTCTGGTTGATCTAGATGATCGGAGTGGTCGGAATTTTGGATGGTGATGGAGGAGCGAACGAAGGTTCTAGGAAAAATATCAGGTAGGCGGCCAAGGGATGGTGGCGATGGTGGTTGACCTTTGAAGTTTGTAGCCCTAGTTTTAAGGTTGATCGGAAATGTTGCCATCACGAATACTCTGGTGGTTCGAGTTCCACTGGGCTTAGGGATTTGGAAGTTGGGATGTTGACAAGGTGGTGGCCGGAGGGTCAGGCTTTCAGATGATCGGAGAGGGGAGCACGAGATATATTCCAGGCTTTAGTAGTTGTTCCAGTTTTGGTTTTTAAACTCGAATTTGATTTCGAGTTTGTAACTTCGATGTGATGATCGGATTCTGGTGAGAGGGTGGTCGCCGACTTGCTCGATGGTGTGGTGTTGACCGGAGATGGTCGGAGGAACTGTGCATGTGCACGGTGCATATCTGGGTCGATGAAGATGTTTGAGCAGGAATGGGTTCTGTTTTTTTTACTCGAGTCGAATTTTGAGTTGCTCGAAGTATTTTGGGGTTTGGCTCGAAGCATTTCAGGGATAGCTCGGGAAATGTGTAGTTACAGGTTTTCTTTAAACTTGTCTGTTTAAAATGTTATAATGGTTTAAAAATTTGTAAATAAAGATTTAAACAATGTTTTAATCCTAAGTTTAAATCTGGATTCAAAATCTAAATTTGCATCCTAGCTTTGAAATGAAATAAAGTTTTGGAAATGTATGGTTACAAATTTTGAAATCTGTCAGCTTTTTAAAATTTAAAAATGAATAGGTAAATGTTAAACAAAGATTAAACTAAGTTTTAAATCAGTTTTTAAGTATGATTGCAAAATTTAAAATGGAATGTATTGGTAAGTTTAAAGGTAAATTGTTTTTAGAATGTTTGTTAATGATAATTCAATCATAAGTAAGAGTAACGTTTGTCTTAAAGTTAATTAGGATTTAATGATTTACGATTCATTTAAATTATTAAGTTAATTAAAATGGATTAATAAATTTAATTTATAATTGGATTAATTAAATAGATAATTAAAGGTTTATACTAATTAATTAATGATTAAGATTTATTAATTAGAATAATTAAAATTGTAATTAAGGATTATAAATTAGAATATTAATTAATGATTAAGAATTAATTAATAAAGTAATTAAAGATTAATTAAGTTATGGATAACACTTAATTAATTAAATAATTAGAGATTAATTAATTGGTTATTAAGATTTATTAATTTGAAATTAATCTAAGTTAATTACTTAAGAAAAGTAATTAAATAATTGTTAATGAAGGTCATTAACTATGGATTATTAAATAATTAATTAATAGGATTAATTTTGATAATTAATTAGTTTAATTAATTTAAGATAATCAATTATAGAATTTGTTTTAAATGTAATTACTTAATAAAAGTAATTAAGAAATTAATTACTCATTTGTAATTAATGGAGTTAATTTGATTTAGTTAAGTTAATTAATTAAGTTTAATTAATTTAGGATAATCAAGAGATGGTTTAATAATAATTACTTAATGAAATTGTTAAGGTGTGATTATTTAGGGAAGTTAGTAATAAATAATTACTAGAAGTAATTAATTGATGTTTATATATTAAGGAAAGTAATTTGAGTTTAATTACTCTGAATAATTAATCAAGGGATTAATTAAAAGAAATTAATTAAGGAGAATTAATTTAGTAAATGAAAGTAATTAAGGGTAGTTAATTACTGATTGAAGATTAATCAGAGTGATTAATAAATGTTGTTTAATTTAAAGTTAATTACTTAATGTAATTAATTTAATTTAAGTAATTAATAATTAATTAATAATTAAGGATCATTAATTAATATAATTAATGATGTAATTAAGATTGATTAATTAAGTAATAATTAATAAATGAAGTAATTAATCAATGTAATTAATTAAGGTCTAATGTAATTAATTATAGTTGATTAATTTAATTAATTTTAGTTAATTAATTAGTGAAGTAATTAAAGGTTAATTACTATAAGTAATTAAGGTTAATTAATTTGAGTAATTAATTAAAGATAAATAACTTGAAGGTAATTAAAAGATAATTAATCAAAGATGATTAATTGAAAAAGGTAATTAGAGGATAATTAATTAATTTGTAATTAATTAATGTTTAAGTAAGAAGGATTTATAAAATAAAAGTAATTAATTTAATTAACTTTAAATTAATTAGAGATGATATAGATCATTACTTATGGATGGATGATAATACTGAATGCTTTGCATTTGATTGATATCTCTGATGAGATATATGCTATGTGATATGGATGTTTAGTTGAATTGTGATAATATGGATTATCTGATGATATTGATAATGTTGATTATCTATTGTGAATTATCTTTCTATGTGTATAAAGATAAATGAATTGAATTGTTTTAACCTTTAAAACAACTTGGCCTTAAAAGATACGTCTTTGGATTTCGATGAGACCGGGATCGGGTTTCCGTATACCGGATTTCCAGGTCTGGAGACCCGAATACCACATCGATCCAAATTAACGATAGGTCGTGAATCAAGTGAAGATGAAGATTCAGAGTGCAAGGGTTATTGTCGTTAACTCTGAGGGTGATTCCAAAACGAGTGTAACGAGATAATGCCTTCGGTTTCGTTCGAACCCGGAACGAACTTGTATGGATTGAATGCTTTCAGAACATCGTCAGGTGGACGATGAGCATTCTAAGTGATGTGTTCTTTTCTAAGGTAATCGTGACCTCAAGCCTCACAAACCGGGAATGGCTAAAACAGGGGAGGTGCAGCAAGGTTAGTGGGTAGCACCCAAGTAGGACAAGATTACCTCTGTCTAGATGTCCCTTTCTATTTTCGACTTAGTGTGTGCGGTTGAATCATGACAACCGTGGGGTATCTTGTGCGGGAATTATCCAGTAAGGGATGTTCCGGCCTTGTGTTGCAGGGGATTGGGAGTGATCCTCGGTACGGTGATCTAGGCCACGTACTGTGACGGGCGGTACCCCGGTAGCCCTGCCATTGATGGAATCCAAACTCCAATAAGTGCCGTACGTTTTAGTTGTGCCCAACTATGTTGGAACGTGAGATGTAAGCATTCCAGCTATTTCATATTTATTTGAAAACCCTAGACCTATTATAATACAATCGAATTTCCTATCAAATGTTTTGGTTAGCGTAAGGTAAAAACTTACCCATATTTATTGGTGGGGAGTCTTACGTGATACCTTTTCTTTCAAAAGGTTTTGAAGTTAAACAAGTTTAACCTGTTACTCACACCAGACCCATGTCTGACCCAAGTTGTTTATTTCTGTTTTATAAACTCTTGGGTACTCAAATTTTTACGAGTAGCCAAGGGATTCAGGTTTAGCTTTGACGAGTAATCTGGAGGAGCAATGGAGCAGGAGGCTTCGGCGTTGTAGATATAGATAGTAGTTTTCCGCTGTGTTGATCTTTGTATTGATCTGTATTGTGTTGAGATGTAATAACTAGACAGATGTTTATAACTGTCTAGTATGTGATGTGTAATCTGTGTAACTCTGATAGATGATGTATATGATACTATGTAATATTTATGTGATATATTATATTTCGTCTCGTTTCCGCTGTGAGTATCTGTTGTTGTTTTCTTTTCTCTTCTTCTCTTTTCTATTTCTCACCCCTTTCTTTCTTACTGTCGATGCGATTTCCCGGTATATATATACTTGGGGAAACTCGAGGAATTTTATCTAGAATTTTGTCTGGATAGTTAGATTTGATTGATTGGATGAATTGGTTGCTATGGTTGTTAGCATATGGATGATAGTATAAGCTTGTGTTTTGAATTAAAATCTTTAATAAGATTATTAAATTACCTTTGTTTAAATTTCGGGGACGAAATTATTTTAAGGGGGGAGGAATGTAATATCCCGGAAATTTTAACAATATCAATTTAATAATCTGTTAAATAATTAAATTGATATTGATGATCTTTGATAATAAGATTTGAATTTAATTTAATAATCTGATTAAATTAGTACTAATTGGTGATTTTATCTTTTAAAAGTTAATAAGATATTTTCTATTTAAATATATATATTTATTTGTATATATTGTAAATAGAAAGCTTTGGGCAAATTGGGAATTTAGATTTAATTTAATATGACTTTTCAAAGTTATTTAAATTAGTAAATTTATAGTTTTAAAATACTTTAATTAGTTTAAGATATTTTTACTTAAGTTTAAATAAATAAGATTTGACATGTAAGGTTTGTTTTATTTCTTTTTAAATATCACTTGATAATATAATCTCTTATATAAATTATTTAAATATCAAATATGTTAATTTCAGATAATAAGTATAATGTATTATTTATTTTAATATGAATGGATTATAAAGAATATGAAATTGTTATTTAATTGAATAAATAGTTATATATGTATATATATATATATATATATATAACTTGACTTTTTAAATTGAATCTTAGGATTTAATTTAATTGAATTTGAATTTAAGCTTTGAAATTCAAGAAAATAAATATTTAAATTGTTTTGGATTTTAGAATATTTGTATAAACTTTTATTTTAAAATATAATTTGTTTTTGTTTCTTTAAAAAGTAAAATATATATAGATAAGTATTTTATAAATAAGAAAAGGCTTTTGATTTACTTTTAAAATAAATAGGATTATGAATAATTACTTAAAAAGACATATGTCTTTATCCTAAAAGCTTTGTATAACATGTGTAAGGCATTTAACTCTTGAAAATACACTTGTAAACATTCTAATAACTCAAAGTAACAAGTGGCATTTTTAGATTTAATTTTCTTTTATTTTTATTTAAATCATATTTTCAGCTTATATAAACATATATTTCATTCTCTTCATTCTTTTTCCTATTCTCTTTAATTCAATGTTAAGAAAACTTCACTCTGTACAATTTTCAAAACATAGTCAGTAATCAACATGCCTCAAACCAAAATTCAATAACCTATAATTCATCTTCTAAATCAAAGATCAACCTGCAACACTCTTTTCAATCTGTAATCTCATTTTCACAAATTCAAACCAAATCAAAGATCAAAACCTATCTCATTTTCAAAATCAAGTCTTCAGCCTGATCATTCTTCTCATCTCTGGAAGCAAATTCAAACTGTCTGCATTTCATTTTCTTCAACCTGGAAAACAAGCATGCATGTAGATTTAAAGCTTTCAAATAAAATATGGGATCTAACCTGCATGCAAGTTTCTTTAGCAAGTATACAAGTTTAAAGTTCAACAACTCCAGTTTTTAAATCAAGTGAAGCATGCAAGTTTAAAGATTTCAATGAGGCATTCCAGTTTAAGGTTCCCAGTTTCAAGCTTTTCAAAGATAGGCTCTGTCATCTTTATAATGGTGAGTAACTTTTAAAACTTAAAGTAAAATATGGTTGCTTGCTAATATAGTTGAAATGAATAAGTATTGCAAGTATAAATGAGTTTCTGATGTGAATGTTTATAGTGTGTTTGCTATTACAACTAGATGCTCTGTTCTGCCTTTTCAAATCTGTGAGTATCTGTTGTTGTTTTCTTTTCTCTTCTTCTCTTTTCTATTTCTCACCCCTTTCTTTCTTACTGTCGATGCGATTTTCCGGGAGTGGAAAGTCGGGTCGTCACAGTTTTACTCGAGGATGAGTTTAAACGCGAGTAGACTCGGGGTTACTTGGGGAAGGGATCAATGCTGGCACGGGTTGTTTATTTTGTTGTAACCTGGTTTTAAATTTTTAAGGGAAATCGTGTATAGGTTTTAAAAAGCAAGTAACTTAAATTAATACAAGTTTTCAAAAGTAAATGTTGACCAAATTTAAAGTAAAGAAATTTTCAAGTTTCTTAAACAAGTTCAAACTTAAGTTTTTAATTTAAAAGTGATTTGAAAATAATTTGATTTGGTTTTGAAACAATTTTATATAAGGTTAATTTAATTATTAATAAAGGTAATTTATTTGAGGATAATTAATTAATTAAAGGATTAATTAATTAATGAAAGTAATTAAGGGATGATTTAGTAATTAAAGGTTAATTAATTAATGTAATTAATTAAGGATAATTACTTAAAGAATAATTAAATAATTAAAGGTTAATTATTTAATGATTAAAGGTTAATTGAATTATTAATTAAGGTTAAGTAATTAATAATTAATGGTAAATTAATAAATGATTAAAGAATAATTAATTCAAATGATTTGTAATTAATTAATATTAATTAACCAGGATTAGTAATTTATTCATAAGTAATTAATCTGGTTTAAATTAATCAGATGATTAATTAATCTTACTTATGGATGTTTAGATTGTGTTGAATGCCTTGAATTGTTTATTATCCCTGATGTATGATATTCTATGATTTTGATGCTTTGTGATATGAATTGTTTTAATTCAAGCTGTGATGAATGTAATTTATTTTATCTGTGATTTATCTGTGGATCTGTGAATAAAGATAAGCGTTATAGTTTATACCGCTTATCAAATATATTGTTGTATTTGAATCTGTGATGATGTGATGATCTGTAGTGTTGCACTATTGTGTGTGAAACCCTTGGACCACACTCTTACACACACAAATATGGATTTCACGAGGAAAATCGGTTAAGTCAGAGATGATTTAAATTTAATGTTTTTGAAATTTAAATTTTAATTTCAATCGATTTTGGAAATGGATTTGGGTTAAATGTTAAAGCTTTTGAAAAGGAGTTTTTAAGATAAAAGTTATTTTGAATAACTTGGTAAAGTTTCCAATTTAAATAATTTAATTTGAATTTGAATTCAAAATTTGGAATTGAATTCCATGTTTGGAAATTTTGGTTAAAGGTGTTGTAAATGTGTTTATATGAATTTAAACCATTTTAAAAGTATGGTTTTGAGAATTTGAATTTAACCCAAGGAATTTAACTCGTATAAATGAATCAGATTTTCCAAAATGTAAACTATTTGTTTTCAAATAATAGAAGCTTTCATATAAGGATTGAATTTCCAATTTGTGTTAAAAGAATTTCAAGTTTGAATTGAAAATGATTTTCCGAATTATGAATAAATCTTTGTGAAAGATTGTTGAACTTTGTTTTGAAATTGGAATGGTGTACCTTTTGTATAAAAGGTCGAAATGGAATTGTTTTGAAAGCTATCAGTTAAACCTTTGTTTTAAAGATTGGACGAGTTAATCCAAATTGAAATGGAAATCAATTGGAAAATCTATGAATAGATCTTTGTGAAACTGGGTGAACTTTGTGAGATGAATCTTTTTGTGTAAAAGATTAAAATGGTAATTTGTTTAAACCATTTGAAAGAAAAGTTTTGGGTAATAAGTTGTGACTTAATTGAAATCCCAATATCCATATGTTTTGAAATATTGCGCTCACTATTCGGTTTAGCCGGGAGAGGTCTTTGTGTCATATAACCCATTCCGAATAGTGATACGACGTATATGGATAGCATTTGAAGACCGGTGGTGAAGACCGGATACTTTCAAAAACGAAAGGATTACCATCGAATGTCCCTGCATCGGCTGATCCCCGGTATAGAGATTTTAGCGTCCTTTGTGATGGGAAGTCCGGACGTGATTAGAAATTATCCGGATTTGCAAGGGCTTCTTTGGAAGTGCCTTTGGTTCTGTTCGAACCCGTAACATACTTGTATGGTTGTATGTCTGACACTACACTTTGAGATATAAAGCTGATTTCTTTCAAATACATTTCTGTTTGAAAGGCGTCCCTCCAAAGGCGTTCCCATGTGGCCTAGGAAGTTCCTTAGCCTGACCATTTGTTGGAAAATCCAAAGAAACAATACGAGCCCTTTACTATTGCAATTTGTATAACCTGTCTGCTCAGGCGGCAGCTATAGCAGGCATAATATAATGGTACCTATGCTGGCTAAGATTAATATTTTATTTTCGAAAGGATTTTCACACTATGCGCTAGTAATAATATCAAAAGAGTTTTCTCGTATTAAGCATATTTGACTATCATAGGAAGAAATCTCCTCCAAGTCTGCGATTGCATTGTGTATGTGGTGGGAGGTCTTATGGTAGTTTCATTTTCCAAAAAGCATTGCGGATTTCAATGTTGAAAATTCTTTTGTTGTTTGTTTTAAAGATAAACTGTTTTTGTTTCTTACACCAGTCCCATGAATGACCCGGAGTTTTTTGTTCCCTTCCTAAACTCTGGGTGCCCATAATTTTCCACATGAGCAGTCTAGAGTTGGGTTTTTCAGATAGTCCGGTTTAGCAGATTATCGGGAGCTAGTTCAGTTTTTGGAGTTCACGACCGACCTTGCTTATCTTTGTGCATTGTGAAGATGGTTTGAGCTTGATGTTGGAGTTATTGGTCTCATTCTCTTTGTCGGATCGTTTGGAGTATCACTTCTGTTGTTTCCGCCGTAACATCATTATTGTATCTGATATTCTTGTATCATATTGATATCATTGTTGTATATCATTTTGGATATTGTATTCATTAGAGTTGTATATGATATTATCCATTTCTTTATTCCACTGTGTTGTTATACTTACTGTTTTATAAGCTCCGGAGAGCCAGATTCGGCATTTGAATCTGCGGCATTTCGAGTACACATGAAGTACGGGTGCTGATTTTCGAAGGCTGAGTTCAGGATCTTTACATCACTGCTGTTTGTTCTCGTTCTAAATGTACCTTCAGGATTCATGCTTCTATTAAGTTTAATCTTCCTGGCTATTTTGTTATAAAGAGATTTCAGCCTGAGCATTCTTATGGTGCTGGAATTCTTGATATTGGTGATCCTCCAGTTTCAAGTAAATTGATTAAATCGTTGGTTTACGATCATATTCAAGCTAATCCATTGACAAAAACCAAGGACATTATTAATCTTTTTCAAACTGAGTATAGTATTATTTTGAAGTATTATTTTTCTTATAGTGGAAAGAGGTTGGCTTTAGAAGATTTAAATGGAAGTGATATGATGTTTCATCATCACTTGAAGTCTTACTGTGATTTTTTTCTTGAAACTAATCCTGACAGTAAATTTGTTTTGGAGCATAATTCTAGTACTCGTCAATTTGAGAGGGTTTTTATCGGTTTTGAAGCTTGTGCTCACGGTTTTCAATTTTGTCAGCCATTAATGTTTTTTGATGCTACTTTTATGAAGGGAAGAGCTCAAGGTTGTTTGATGGTTGCTACTAGTAAAAATGGCAATGAAGGTATGTTGTTTACTTTTCTTTATATATCTGCTTCTATACCTTATGTTATTCTAATTTATTGCTGATATGTCTACAATTAGTTTAAAATTTGCTGATTTTTCTACAAAATTTAATGTTAAGTGCAGAAAATCAGAAATTGTTTAGATCATAGACTTGTATACTTTCTTCTTCTTACTCTCTTGTATTTTATGTAATTGTTTTTTTTAAATTCATATTGTACATGATATTATATTATCATTTTAATTCAATTATGCAGATTGTATGCATATTTGGATGCAATTATTCACTATTATTTTCTATTCATCAACATATATTATAAATAATTGCATATTATTCTGCAGTATTTTACAATAGTTGCTTACTTTTCTGCAATTATTTATATTAACTTCTATAGTATTGTTTTTTTACTTAGTTATTTATATGTTTACTATTCTATCAGGTTTTTTCCCTATAGTAATTGCATTAGTTTCTGGTGAAGATGAAAATAATTGGATTTGGTATTGTGAACAACTGAAAGACTTTCTAAAGGACGATCTTAGAAATTTTGTTTTCATTTCTGATCGGCATCCTGGTCTTCTTGTTTCTATTCCAAAAGTGTTTCCGAATTCAGCTCATGGTTTGGGGTTTTATCATTTGAACAATAATTTGAAAGTTGCACTAAAATCTGAATTTTCGAAATCTAAGAAGAAATGGTTGATAAATTTGTTTACACGTGTTGCATATGCATCTAACTTGGATGATTTTAATGTAGCATTGAGAAATTTTAAGGATGCTCTTGGATCTACCATGGCAAACTTTTTGAATGGAATTCCTTTTGAGAAGTTTGCTAATGTTTTTTTTCCTACATGTCATAATGGTGAAATGTCATCGAATTGTTCTGAGAGTTTTAATAAATGGATTTTGAAAGAAAGGCATTTACCGATCACTGCTTGCTTGGATAAATTTAGAATTAAGTTGATGAAGCTTATGTCTGATCGTCGAGAACTTGCTAGTAGTTAGAATAGCATTTTATGTCCAGTCAATGAAAATCGTTTGAGAAATATACATTTGAGGGAGCTACATGGTTTGTTATTAGATCAAGTGAACATGTATTTGAAGTTCATTCTCCAGTCCGCCAATCCGTTGATCTGTATAATCGGGTTTGTTCTTATAATTTATGGAAAATATACGGCTTTCCTGGTGTTCATGCTGTTAGATGTATTCTGAGTTGTGAAAAGTTGAATGTGTATGATTACATTGAAGATTATTTCAAAGTTCTGTATTTTCGCTCAGCTTATTTCCATGCAATAAATCCAGTTGTAAACTTCACACAAGATGATGTCTTACTTGATGCCGTTGATATAGCACCTCCAATAGGTAGAAGAATGCCTGGTCGTCCATCAGCTTCTAAGAGAATTAAATCTGCTGGTGAGATTACAAAGACGATTAGATGCAGTTTATGTAAGAATTTAGGTCACAATAAAAGGACTTGTCCTTTGAAACACATGTAGTAATGTTGCTTTTTTCGTTTGGAAATATTTTAATGTACTGCTAAAACATTAGGTTTTCTTTATTTTGTGTTTTTTTGGTATTTCTGCCACTATTATATTGGATATTTACTGCTTTTTAAATGAATGGAAAGATTATTTCTAGCATATTATGCAATAGTTGAGTTATATTGTTGTCATATCTGCAATTTTCCTGAATATTTGTTTATGTTTCTGCACTTTGTAAATGTTGTTGCATACTTTTTTGCAACCATTGTAATACTTTGCTTTATATCTGTGTAAATGTTCACAATAATTGCGTAATGTTCTGAATAATTGTGTAAATATTCTATTAATTTGCAATCTTCATAATAATCTTTTGAATAATTGCACATATGTGTGTAGTTATTCAGGATTTATGCAGACATGTCTGAGATAATTTTGAAGAATTGGATAAATATCTGTAGTTATTGTGGATAAATGCAGACATATCTGCAATATTTCTGAAATTTTGCATTACTGTCTGTAGTTATTCTGGATAAGTGCTGACATATTAGCAATATTTTCGAAATTTTGCGCAAATGTCTGCAATAGTTAAATTATTTTCTTATTTTTTCCTTCTATGATACATATAATTTAATTCAACTTCACAAAGTGCTTATTTAGTAATTTTGATTACTATTATCATATTGAAGCATTAAATTTGGCTTTCAAACACATAAGTTTGCCAGTATATGTACATTTCATAAGTTCTACACTAAAAACCACAGTTACAAAACATCACTAAAGTATGGTGGCTTCTGATAATAAAAATTGCTGTGTTAGGCTTTCTTCAATGCTCCAACTGTGTGGTTCGCACGATAGAATTTGATATGCTAATTCAGCTCTTTGTATTTCTATAGCATCATATCCATATTGACTGTCTTCGTTGTTTATGGACTTGTTTTCACATCTTTCTCTCATTATATTCATTACAAAAATCCCACAATCAATCCTGCAAAAATTGCAAATTATTTGGAAGTTAGTCGGAATAACTGTAGCATGATGTGCAAATATTTCAATTTTATTTGTTGTGGTGTACTCACAAATCACTACGTTGTTGTGGGCTGTCTGCAAATGTAATTAAACTTGAAGGATTGTGATCTTTCTTTTCCAACTTTTTTAATAAGGCTGATACATAAGCCCTCTGTAGAATATAAAAGTTTTTATTAGATAATTTATTTTCAGTTTAAATAATTTATTCTTTTTTTAAAATTACATACCAGTTTTCTTGCAGCTTTAGCATGTGGACCTTCATTTCTTGGTTTCATTGAATCGTAATGAATCCACTGTCTATCTCCTTTTATGAATTCCAATAGAGTGAAATGTCTGTTTACATGGATTGGGAAGAACATTTTATTATAGTTTGTCAAACTATTTTTGATCGGCTCATCAATTAGAGTTTGAATGACTTTTTTGTATTGCTCAGTAGGAATGTCTATAGTAATATATATTAGTAAACTGCATTTATAAATTTATAAATAAATATTTCATTAAACAGTTATAAAACTTACAGTTGCATAGACTTTGAAGAAGAAAATTGTTGAATGCATCTTTTGCAACTCATGTGCATACCAGTCAATGATGTACAAGAATAGTTATTTTGTTAAATAATAATTTTTTTTTTGAATTTTAGGGCATTTATGAAGAATTATCTGCAAAAATTATGAATAATTGCTGACATATAAGCAAGTATTATGAAAATTTGCAGATTTGTATGCAATTATCAACAATAATAAGAAAAATTACAGTAAATATTATGAAGAATTGTAAATTCTAATTTGTAAATTAATATAAAAAACTATTTTCAAACCTTTGTACCTGGCCATCAATGAATCTTCCAATAATTAATTCACCAAGGGCAGATCCAGATATTATAATATCGTTGTCCCCATTGAGATATGCGCTCTTGCTATAAAATTATTAAAGACTATTAGTATTATTATCAATATTCAGACAATATATCAATTATTATCAATATTTGCCGATATGTCTGCATTAATAACTATATGTCCAGACAGTATAGCAATTATTTCCAATTTCTGCAGATATGTCTGCCGCTATTAGGGAAATTTTAACAACACAGCAAACATTTTCAATAGTTGCTTATATGACTGCAATTTTTGGGTATATTTACGGACAACAGAGCAATTATAGGGGTTATTTTTCAGACAACATAGCAATTTAAATAGTTATTTAAGTTTTGTACTTTGTTAATATATCCGCATTCATTTTTACCCGAGGTCATTGTTTCTAAAGAATTGTTCAAGCAATATGAATTTTTCATTGCCTAGCCTTTGTACATTCGGACATTGTTTGGCATTTATTTTTGCATTTGAAGGCAACTCATTCGATCTTCGTTCTGCTTTATAGTCTTCTATTGATATTGGCTGAATTACTTTTTTCTTCTTGGCTTTTTTGATCTGCTTTTCATTTTCAACTTCAATTTCTTCAAGTGATTTTGATCTTTTTTCTCCTCCTTCATTTTTGTCAATTGGTTTTTGTTTTCTTAGTCTCTTCTTTTGCCTTTTTAAAGATATCGTCAAGCTCTTGAATGCTTTTGATACCTTGTGGTTCATTGCCGCTTTCACTTGAAATAATTTTAAAGTTTGGGTTATATTCCAATAGTTCTTTTCATTTTTCAGAACTTTCCTTGGCAGGTTCTTTCCCAATAATAGTTTGTTTCATTTTATATTGAGTAATTGTATCTACATTCTCAAGACTGTGTTCAACTTGAATTGTTTCATTATTAGCAGCATGATCAATTTCCTCTTCATTTCCTTTAGTGGTTTGAACTGAAAAATATATTTGAAATTTAAATATTTAGTGCTTTTGAAATGATAATGAATATATGCAGTTATTTCCCAAATAATAGGAAAAAATGCAGAATTTGCAGCAGTTATTTATAGTTATTGCAGAGTTCATCTGCATTTATTCTTTTTAAATGCATGTTTTCTCAAATGTTATGAAAAAGTATAGATATATCGGCAAATATTTATGAATAAGTATAGATATAACAAAGAATAAGTCAGAAAATTACCAAATAAAGGTTTTGTTTGTTTTTGATCATTTGCTTTAGCAACGTTTGTATCTTCATTTTTCTTTGCTTTATCTAACTGGTTTTCTTCTTCATTCAAATTACTTTCATCAACATTCTTGTCTTTTTCAGTTTGCTTTATTTCATCTTCCTTCTTTTCTTCATCATCATGTTTTTCTTCTTCTTCTTCTTCATCATCTTTCTTCTTTTCTTCTTCATTTATATCCTCTGCATTTTCATTTTTTTCTTCTGGCTCAACACTTTGAACCATTTTTAGTTCTTCTTTTGCAGTATTTGAAACATCTTCTTCTACATCATCTTCTTTTTCTTCTTCAATACTTTCATCATCATCTTCTATTTCCAGTTCATCATCTTCTTCTTCTTCGTCTTCATCATCTTCTTCCTCTTCTTCATCATCATCTTCTTCCTTACCAACATTTTTCTTTGTCTGTACTTCAAATTGTTTAGAAGCATTATCACTTTCTTCAACTTCTTCACTTTCAGAGGAATAATTTTTAGTACCACTTACTTCTTGTAAGGGTAAAGTCATTATATCAGAATCAGTGGAAGAAGTTTCTTTTTCATATTTACTTAGTCTCATTTTCAGACGAGCATTCTGATTTTGAAGGATTTTGTTGTCCATTTCTAGCCTTCGAATTATTTCTTTGTATTTTTCCTCTCTTGCTTTGTATATTTCTTCATTTTCATTCCCTTTTTCTAAAGCATCTTTTAATAAGTCTATTTTTTCCCCTTGAGTATCCTGAAACAAAGAGTTAAAACAAGTAGTTTCAGAATTTATTATTAATAATTACATATGAAACATCAAGTTTTACAAATTATTGTAGATATGTCTGCTGTTATTGTGCAGTACATAACTCAGCAATTAAGAAATTATTTTCAATATTTGTATTCTATTCTTCAAGTATGTTTTATAATTGCAGATTAGTCTACAAGAATTATATATAATTAGAGTTATGTCTACAAGTATTGCTGATAATTGCTGTTATATATGGAAGTATGTTTTCTAATTGTAGATATGTCTGCATGTATCAAAGATTATTGCATATATGTTTGCAAGTATTTGTATAAATTGCAGATATGTCTGCAAGTATATCTTATATATGCAGATATGTCTGCAAGAACAAAGATTATTGCGGATGTGTCTGCAAATATTTCTATAAATTGTAGTTATATCTAAAATATATCTTATATATGCAGATATGTCTGCAAGTATCAAAGATTAATGCAGATATGTCTGCAAGTATTTGTGTAAATTGCAGATATGTCTGCAATATATCTTATATATGCAGATATGTCTGCAAGTATAAAGATTATTGCGGATATGTTTGCAAATATTTCTATAAATTGCAGTTATATATGAAATATATCTTATATATGCAGATATGTCTGCAAGTATACTAAACAACATCATTCTTCAAATATTTTCCAAATTTTGCAAATTCTATTGTTATTATTTGTATACTTACAAATTTGTATTTCATCGTCAGCAGCATTATTGGTTTAAGCTTTGAAATGTCCCATTTTCCAAATAATGGGTATGAGATGTTGTATTCAGACTTAACTGACTTTAGCACTTGAGTCTGCTCGCAAATCCACCACTGAAACAAAAATATTTAATATCAAAACTAAATATACATAAATACTTTGGCATCTTATCTATTTAAGTTGAAATATCATACCAATAATAATGTTACACAAGCTGTGATTTTTTCTTGGCTTGTCAACATATTTTTCTACTTGATCTATACGATGTTTATGAATCGTTTTGAGCCATGATATCGGGGACCTTTTTGCATTACATACACAGTATGGAACCATGTTTCATGATACATTTGAGTTTGAATTTGATAGAAGAAATGTTGCAACCAAATATAATTGGAGAAGTTTTGCTGTGTCTTCTCTGTCTTGCTCTGTAGTTCCTTTAATTGTAGAAAATAACTGTTGCTCTATCTTTTTCTTATGTACGTTTGCATCTCCTTTAAAATGTTTGCTGATGAACGAGATATACTCATTGTCACTTTTATCTTCCTTTTTAATATGGCCGGATGTTTTGACCAATTGACCTGCTGTAGGAACTCTAAGCATTTGTGCAATATCAAGCTTTGAAAATGTCATTTTCTAGTCCCCAAAGTCGAAATATTTCAAATGTTTTTTGCAGTTTTTGATGATTATATCAATAGATGTCGAGGTTTTGGTTGTTTCTTTAATTGAAATTATTCCATTATAAATCATTCCAATAGAATTGTAGAAAGGTAAGTATTCAAGATATTTTCTGTTACAATTCCTAAGCAAATTTTCCTTTCTAATCCTCGTCATGAGTTCAAGAAATGGCTTCAGACTGTTTCTATAGTTTTTTTGTTTATCAGGAAATTTTGTTGCTTCGGTTGTTTTCCTCTTTTTTCTTTCTTTTATTGCTCTCTTTTTTAGACTCCACGATAGTTTGAATAGGAATAACCGATTTTTCTTCTATAACCTTTTCTTCTTCTTCGATTCCTTTTTGAGTAATTTTCTGCAATAATGTACAGAAAATTCTTAGATATCTGGAAATAATATTAACAAATGATATTCAAAAGTTTTTTACCAAATGTTTAATAGTGGTGCATTTTGTCAGCAAATATTATAACTAATTGCATGTATTTCTGCACTTTTTTGAATTATTGCATTAGTTTTTTGAACTGTGGCTGATAAATAAGCATTAATCAGTATAATTGCAGAGATGGATGTAATTATTCCCAATAACTACTGAGTAAGTAATTGCAAATAAACACTTCTGCAATTATTATGAATAATTGCAATGACATATGATAATAAGTGATATTTAGTGAATAAGTGCTGATAAATATGTAATTATTATAAATAATTGCAGAGTAACATGAAATTAATTTTCACCATTTAATTGTTTGCATTCATTCAATATTTTACATAATTACTGTTATTTCCTTAGTTATTTTGATTAATTGCAGACTACTCTACAATTATTTGTATTTTTTTGGAAATATGTTGTAATTTTTCAGATAAATGCTTGTATGCATTCAATTTTCAATATAGTTGGCTTCATTTCTTCAACTTATTTTATTAATTGCATACGATTCTGCAATTATTATTAATTTTTGGAAATATGTTTGCAATTTTTCATGTAATTACTTGGATGCATTCAATTTCCATCTAATTTCTATTCTTTCTTCAATTATTTTTATTAATTGCAGATTATACTGCAATTATTTATATTTTTTGAAATATGTGTGTAATTTTCTAGATAATTGCTTATGTTCATTCTATTTTGTGTATAATTGATTTAGTTTCTCAATTATTTTGATTAATTGCATATTAATCTGCAATTATTCATATTTGTTTTTTTGGAACTGTATTGTAGTTTACATGTTCTTGCTTACATGCATGAATTTTCAGGTAATTGTTGAAACTTCTTCAATTATTTTGTTTAATTGCAGAATTTTCTGCAATTATCCTTACTTTTTGGGGTATTATTTTGCAATCTTGCAGATTCGTGCTTACATATTTAATTTCGTAAATAATATCATGTATATGTGCGAATAATGTGAAATGAGCTATTAACGAATCCTTAAAACAAATCGATCGATTATAACTGAAAAAAATCTATTTCAAGAAGAAAAGTAGGCGATTACCTTCGATTTCGCCATTTTAGTTGGTTCCGTCTTCTTCAATTCGCTTTTATTTTCCAGTTGTTTTGATTTCATCTTCTTTGTTTAATTTTCATTCGCTTAGAAATTTTTATGTCAGGAATTTAATCGTATGCTTCAACAGATTTCGATGTAGGAATCTCGAGGGTTTTGGGTTTTGTATTCAGCCAGTGTAAGGGTATTTTTGGAAACAAAGTACGTAAATTCAAAAACAGGGATGTCTTTTACAACTTTTTTTTGTGAAGGATGTTTTGTACATTTTAAACTTTAACAAGGATGTTAGCCAAACTTTCCCTTTGAATAATTTTAAGGGAAAGGTTTTTCCTTGGTTTCGAAAGACAATGTTTAATGGTTTTAAAGAAGGATGTCTAAGGTTTTTGGCTTTCGAAGGAGAAGGAATTTCAATGGTTTTGAAAGGTTATATGAATGGTTTCGAAAGGAAGATTTGGCCTTTCAGCCTAGATAAAAGAAAGGGTTTTACATGGTTTCGAAAGGGGTACTTTCAATAGGATCGAAAGGGGTACTTTCAAATTTCAAAGGTTTTCATCAACAAAGATTTGAATAAAGTTTATATAGCATGGCAAGGTGATTTTGAGTAAAGCATAGAGTATAAATGTTTTCCTTGTTTAAGTTTGGTTTAAAATGTTTTAAATCAATTTCAGATGAAAAGGTTTTCAAGGAAAATTATGGGAAGGTATCCCTAAGTAAAAATAACTCAGATATTAGGATACCAGATGAGACTGGTATAGGGTCGCACCATATACATTAGCTATTGGCCCCAGCTAATTTAGTCTAAAATTCCAGTGTGTAGGGCTTTGTCATAGGTAAGACTAAAATTATAATTACACATAGAAGGGAATATATGATTGTATACAGGCAGGTTATTGGTGAGCCCGCAAAACCATTAGGATCAGGTGACCATGGGAGATGTTTAGTTAGGGATAGACCGTCCAGAAGCGAAGTATTTAACAGATAGTTAAGGATAGACCTTCCAGAAGAGGTGTCTAACAGATGTTAGATTATTTTGTTCTATTTCCTGGTAGGCCTGAGTCAGCCAAAGGTTAATAGTAAGCCAAACAAAACTATAGTGCTCGGGCAGATAGTCCATTTGTTACATGATATGTATGTTTATATAATATAATAATGTTTTACAATTTTATCCAGTTTTGGTTGCAGGATAAAGGTTTGCAAAGATATGTTTTAAAAAGGATATTAGTGATGGGAAACCTGTTCCGCTAAGTAGCGTGGTCTCACTTAATATCAAATAACCGAGATGTATAGTATTATTCACACCAGGCTTTATGTCTGACTTGAAGTTTATGTTTTCTCCTTAAACTCTCGGGTGCTCAAAATTGATTTGAGTAGGCGAAGGGTTGAGGTTCTTTCAGGTTTTAATAGGGATGACGAGTAAAGCTACCGGAGGCGAGCAGGAGGCTAACGGATAGATATTTAGGAGTTGCAGTTCTTTGTTTTGTGTTTATTTCCGCTGTGTATGTATTAAGTCAATTATGACTATGTGACTCTGATCATCTAAGGGGGCATCTTTATATGTCTCCCTTGGCGTATTTTGTAATAAGTATATTTTATCATTGCCTGGGAAACGTTTGAGAATATGTAATCTGAATATGGAACATCTGTTTTGAAATGTAATGAGAAATTCTGTTTTGAAATCTGTGATTTGTTTCATATTCAAGTGCTTCTGATATTATAGATACCATTAACATAACCATATTTAGTTGCCGGAAGTTAATACTATAGATGACTGCAGCATCTGTAGCGCTTAGCTTTAGGCCTCTAGATAGGGGATGTTACAGCATCTCCATTTATTACATTGTCCACCCAAATCACAACGGCAGATGGATTGAGCGGAATACCATTAACAATATGTTCTGGATCTCTGGCGTAGATTCTTCCTTCGGCAACTACCCCCTCACCCTCATTCCAACCATAAATCTTGCATTTGTCATCTTAGGTGCTGTTGTTACTCTAAAAAGGAGAACTGTAAATCAAGAGTTTAGTGATTGAGTGAAAATATTGTACATGACATATTTCTAAATTAAATTTGCGGAAGACCTACGAAATTATTGTGAATTGTAAAATTTACCGTACCGACTGGTTAAGTTTACTCGCAACGCCATCATAATGCAAGTAGATGGCCATGCTACTACCTTTTTCTCAGCGTTTGCTAATACTGTCATATCAGGTGTAGGCCTCCATAAATAAATATCTGGTTTTTTGACAAAATCTATAATAAAGCTCACAACATTTGGTCCAATACGAATGCCATTGACAACCTCATTTGGGTCCTTGGACAACACTCTCCCATTGGCAACAACTTCAGAGGTTCCATCCCAATTCAACACTGAACATACGTCGTCATTGCTCTATAATTATTCAACCAAAAATTATATAATTATTAGAAACTAAAATCCAAATGTTATTTCTTGAGTAATATAATTATTATTTTACCAATTCAGGTGTGCTCCCTTCTTTCAAACTTTCTTTGCCCTGCAGCAAAGCACTAATATTAGGATACTTTAATCTTAGGAACACTGAAGTGGATATGCACAATTAAATCACAAATAGCTCACATTTGTATTGGACCTGTACATGTGAGTCTCTGTACACAATCGTAATTAAATCATAAATAGCAAACAATCACTAATTGTGAGTCTATGTACACCATTGTACATGTATTACACTCAAAATACATCCACACGCCAAATAAAACCGTTATTTTTATCAGATCATAGTTATAGATTATTCAAAATATATTATCTAAACATGACCCAAGTAAATTGAAAGAATCAATTATACATATTAGTTGTACACTTCACATCTTTATACTGCAAAATTAAGCACTGCAAACAGAAAGAAAGCACTGTATCTTAAATTTGTAAGACACTAAAATATCTCTTATTTATTATTTATAGATATAAATTACTTTTAAAAGTTTACCCTCTTGTCCACCAGCATTTGTACCATACTCCTCAATTCTGATATTTGCTGTTGACATTGATATACTTGTTTATCTTTGGACTTGGCCACAACTAGCTTGGTTAAGGTGCAACCCCTTCCTAGTGCCCTTAACCATCCTTGTTTATCTTGTCCCAATACATGTGCAAGAGTGTCTTCGCTGACATTCTGCATCGAGCTGGACTGTGACAGGCTACCAAATTTTTTAATCTCCTCCTACATAAATAAATACATATAGATAATGTACGATGGTAAAATTATCGTAGTTTCGAACAATTTTTTATATACCGATAAAATAAAAAATTCTTACAATAGTATTTGCAGCTTCCACGATCACTGGTTCACCATTTTTTTAGCGTGAGATTTAATCCAAACATCAGCTTAAGTTACAGATGATGGATCTGGACTTTATTTTTTCTAAATTTAGAATAACATTAAATAAATAAACTGACAAGTATTAAATAGTATTAAATAATGCTATACTTAATTAACTAACCATATCCTCTGTCAATCTAGTCATTCCTCTACGACCAGATGCATGTGGAAGTTGTTTATCCCAAAGGGCCGAATATTTCTCAGTCCGTTTCTAAAAATATTGGAAAGTGTTAGAAGTAATTATGAATACCATATATATTCTTAAGCTTGAGGAAATGTGGGTACTTTGAATTTAAACAACCCTAATGTGCATAGCTCGTCATATTTTCCTGGCAAACCGATTAAAATTTTGAAATTATGGATCATGATTGTAGAATCAATTCCAACATGCTTAATACTTGGTTAAAAACGGCAAAACAGTTGGCTCTAAAATCCAATGTCCAATGGCCAGTGACCACTGGTAAGCTCGCTTGCTTAAGTTGATTTGATTGTTACATACAAGCTATACAACAAAGCATAGTACACAGGCAATCTGTGGTTCACTTTTTCAATATGTATTATTATATTACTTTATATCGACATGTTATATGTTGCTTTACATTCAACATATGAATAAAAAAATTTCTTAATGTTACCTTAAACTCCGGACTTGTTTTCACCTTCACAAACTTTCTCCATTCGTTCATGCTTTTGATGTTGGTAGGTTTCAATTTAAGTCTTTAATCTTCGTTCTCTGCTTTATTTAATTTTCGAACCAATTTGCTTTTTGAGGATCTCCAAATTGCTCCCATTTGTTGAAATACGGCTTTTCTTTGCCAATCCTCTTCCAATTTAAATCTAATCTACCACAATACATGAAAACATGATATTAACACTAGAAAACATGATATTAACAATAAGTAGTTTATCAAGCAAAGGTACGGTTGATTAAAAATTGAAGGAATCTCCGCTAAAGCTTTGGGTTGTTGTAAAACAGTTATTGTATACTATAGTGGGATAAAAGAATAAATTATAGTTGGAATGCTCATGAAACCGTGTGACCACAGTTTGAAACACAAAGATCACCGTGAAGACAATCGTGATATATGAATAAAATTATAATATAAGAGGTAAAGTATATAAGTGAAAAAGATACACTCTTTCAACCCCTCTTTCAATCTTGCATCAGGCACATTTACAATCAAACATTTACTTTTGATCAATCAAGTCTAGAAACATTGATGACTTTAGCATACATGTTTGAAGTCCTTTTTTCTATACCTTATTATATGAACCATATCTTAATGTGATCACTGTGCCTTATTATGTAATGAACTATCATGTTAACATAACCATCTAGCTACAAAATTATTATAGGAATGTACCAAAGGAATTATAAGGACGAGGAGCCATTCATTATTTTTGTTCAATCATCACATTATTTAACCACGATAAATAATATGTGAGAAATTTATGAAAAATTTACACGTTACAAGGGTTTGAATATAGAAGAAACAATGTCCGCACTTATACTTAGGAAGCAAAAGGTAAAATAAGCATAACTACAAAATAGAAAACCATATTTCTACATAAATGTTATCTTACTAAATTCAAGAATTATAATCGTGTTCAGCAAATGGATTCAACCAACAAATATACCGGTAAATTGTATACAAAAAATGGAAGTAATAAACTGATCTTTTCTGCTCTTAAGAAGAAAAAATGTTGCCATTTAAAAAGTTATCCTAATGAGTGTAATTATTTGCCTGTCCATACCTGAATCGATCGCCACAAAACAACTTTTAAGTCATCACTTAGATTCCTCCAATCATCAAGTGTGTATGGAACCTGCTCCCGCACAAGCTGTAACGCCCCACCCCGAAACCCACATTAGTAAAGAGAATTATCAAGTAATTCCGTCTACTAATGCGGAGAATAGGGTTGGTTAAGGGCGACCGAATAGTAATGCATTTGCTAATGACTAAGTACATCGAAATCTTACCATTTTTTTTTTTCGAATTCCATATAGTCGACATACTCAGTGATTCACTAATACGATACTATACGGCTAACGGATCTATTCAGAACAAAGCACAATAACATCATAACATGTCACAGAAACAGTAGTCACAGATAATATATATACTGATACAAAACCAAACATCTGATGTAATACCGTTCACCACATAATATAATACAACATCATCCCATAAAAGAATATATACATGAAGTGGTAAATAAAAGATCCATCAAAAGTGGAGATATCCAAGTCCATAGTCATGAGCCCACAAAATATAGCAAAATGGATCCAAGCATAAAGGATAGTCATCCAACCTAACTTGCAACTCGGTCTGACCCGAGTGATAAACACACGGGTCAGGCAACTGAATCTTATCATTAGCCAAAGGATATAAGATAAGGTAAATAAGGGAAACATGTATCGAGCGAAGTATAAAGGAGTTTGAGTAACTTAGCTCGATAGCATGACTATAACACTATGCTAGAGGTTTGCATCTACATCTACTAAGTTTGATAAAGGGGGTTTTATGCATATAATACAAGAATACTTCCAACACTATCCATGCATAAATAAATTTCTCATTATAAAGTCTCAAGTATAAGTTTTAAATTCGAAATCACCAAAGTCCTCAAATAAGTCATATTGCCTTATTTATCTCTATAAGGCTAGGTAAAACACATCAAAGAGGTGAAATCGAAATCATCATAACTCATAAAGAAAATCCCAGATTGTCCAATAGTTACATGCAGAAAGCATGTTGCACGTGCTAAAGTTCTCAGACTAGCGCTTGTAGAATGGTTAGGTACCCACATGAATCTCTAAGGCGACCAAAGTCACACTTTCCCAGATTCTTAATTTCCCAGATTCTCAGATTCCCAGATTCTCAGATGACCCAAAGGTCATAGCACTAGTAATTCCCAGAATGTGTCAGAAATCCTCGAATAGTAACCCGAAAAGTGGTTACGTACGTCCCATACCGTACGTCCTCACTCAGTGGTTTTCTAGCCGCTAGTCGATGCCACACTAACAAAAGCATCAAAATCTCAAAGAATTGCCTAATGTCATTGGCGTAAGGCATAAAATATCTAACCTGTCTCATCTCATTGACAAGTGGAAAATTCCATAAAGTCATAAATTTCAGAAAATCTCATATAAAACAATTGCCTCATATCATCGACAATAGTGTTTTTCCCAAGATAGTCCCATGTCGTATATGCTCTCGAATACGAAATATTGGACTATAGTTATTAGTCTAAAAGACTAATATAACACTCTATCCCAGACCACAAAGTGGTAAATTCCAAGGAGGAAATCAAAAGGATTCCTCAATGTCGTTTCGATCGTAAAAGTCCATAATTAACCGATTAAGTGAATGCACGAGTCTCATACCTCGCGGATTTACTAAATCGTTTAATTTATTTTCTTATACGCCCGAAAATATATATATATATATAAATATTAAAAATAAGTAAAATTATACATATAATATTTTTCACGAGAAAACATGCTTTTAAAACAATTTCCAGCAATTTATAGAAAAGATTTTAGAGAGAAAACGGCTTATTTTCAGAGTTTTTAATAAATTATAAAATCTTAGAAAATAAGAACAATCATAAATCCCCAACCATATATGATTTATTTATAGAATGGTTTAATCATCTAAGCTCAAACTATTCGCAAATCAAGTAAAAAAAATCATCAGAAAACTCATCAACCAAAGCAAATACAACACATAAGGCTACATGCAAGTGCTCAGGACAGCGATCTTGCATCAGCTATTTCGACTCTTAATCACAGAATTTTAGAAAGTGATACAAATAAAAGTTTTCACATTCTTTCTGCAGTTTCCAAAACTTCAAAAATTATTTGATTTGGATAAGTAACGCAAAAGTTATGCGCAAAATACTAGCTCAGGTTTGCACAAAACACTGAGTACACTACAACAACAGGACAGCGAGTTTACAAGAGATTTTTCAACATTTTAGTCAACAAATTACAGAAAGTGATACAAATAAAAGTTGTAACATTCTTTGCAGTTTCCAAAACTTCAAAAATTATTGGATTTGGATAAGAAACGCAAAAGTTATGCGCAAAATACTAGCTCAGGTTTGCACAAAACAAAAACAGAGTCAGAATTGAAATCACTCGATCCATCCACTTCGACAACTGATTTTACTGATCAAACCATTTCAGAACGCAATGAAAATTTGCATGCTTAAACTAGACACATAGATCTTCAAAATGACACCAAGATTACCTCAATCCGACACCGGATGAGGGAGATATAACCAAAACGAAATAGGCTATTTTCAGCAACAAAAACAGAAACAAATTGAATATACTGTACGTATATTCAAGCATAGACTTCAAATTTTTGCTTTTTGGCAGCGAAATTTCTTACTTACAGTTGTTGTAAGTTTGCTAACTTACCTTTTGCGGCAAAAAGGAGCGAAATTGGCTGCAAGATGAGATCTTCAAGCTAGCAATGGCCTAGGCAGTACCTATAGTTGCTGAAAAATGGACATGCAAAGGAGAAAACCCATTAAAACAACAATAGTAACTGAAACTAAGATTTTTCCCGGATTTAAGATGGAGATTGGTTAGGAGATTACCTGGCTTTAATTTTTAGATAAGAAAATCTCTTAATTTTGTGTGGAATTAACTAAGATTTTGCAAGGGTTTAAGATTGCCATTGATTTTACTTTTGAGTTTCTGTTACTAACTGGAGAAGAAGATAGGAGAGGGAAACTGTACGTACACTCTTTTCCTCACCAGAAACTTCTTTATGGGCTAATGGATCAACACTTCAGCCCAAAAACATACTTAGCCAAAAATTCGAATTTATGTTTATGTTTTTATTATGTATACAATGCTATTTCTCTCATATTTTACACATTTTATATCCGAATTCAACGAAATAAAATGCATTGGATTCGTTAAAACAAGGAATCCAATAAAAAGAATAAAATTATATTTTACCAAGTTTTATTATTTATTTACCATTTATTCCCTATTTATGGCAAATTTACACTATTTATCCAACTAATGTAAATATGGACATATTTTATCAAATAAAATAGGTTATTTCATTTTATTATATGGGAATGATTTATTTTAACTCCCCAAAATATTTATCCCCATTATATATCATTTATAACATGATTAATTATTTATTCAACACTTTTCCTTGTGTATAAACAAAGAAAAATGTAATTTGGACATTACATATATTATTCCCAAATTGTTCATGCTAATGGAATATATGCACAAATCTCTATTCAAAACTCATGAAATAAAGAGATATTGTTTTTTTCATTCCCATATATATATTACACAACCCCAAAATATATATATTCCCCTTTCATTTTCTTTCTTCCTAAATTTATTTCAAATCATAAAATTGAAATAAATCTCATTTTATTTTATTCTCCTAAGATTAACTCACATAATATTGTTTTATTTCTAACAACAATATTATCCTCATTTTCTCCCCATTAATTTAATTAATGAATCTAATATTAAATCATAACTATAATTATGACTTAATACTAGCGGTAATCTCCAACCAGGGTTGTTACAGACTTCCCCCCTTAACAAAATTGCGTCCACGCAATTTCTAAAGGAAAAACCCATAACAATGCAATAATTCACTCAAAAGAAACAAGAAATGGCTTGAGAAAGAAAGTTCTCACCGATATCAAATGAAGAAAGAAAACCCGGAAAAGAACGCTCGATAGATTCTCTGGTTTCCCAAGTGCAATCTTTCGGATTCTCCGACCATTGAATCTTAACAAGAGGAACGTTCTTGCTTCAAAGGCGTCTCACCTCCGAATCAAGCACGCGAATAGGCTGCTGAGAAGTAGATAAACTCGGTGAAATCTCAAGCTCAAGCTGCTCGGAAGGATCAATGACTGAATCTGAATCTCGAATACATTTCCGAAGCTGAGAAATGTGGAAGACATCATGAATACCCGATAAATGAGATGGCAGAGACAATCGATATGCTACAGGACCAATGCGCTCAATAATCGGAAAAGGTCCTATAAAGCGAGGAGCCAATTTCCCTGTGGAGCTAAAGCGCATTACTCCCTTCATAGGAGATACACGAAGGAATACAAGATCACCCACTGCGAATTCCAGAGGCTTCCTATGGTTGTCCGCGTAGGATTTATGACGATTCTGTGCCTCTTTCATCCGCTGTCTAATCAAAGATATCTTCTCAGAAGACTCATGAATCGAATCAGGACCGAGAATGAACTTCTCGCCCGATTCCAACCAACAAGAAGGTGAACGGCACGGTCTACCATAAAGAGCCTCAAATGGTGCCATACCGATACTGGATTGGAAGCTATTATTATAAGAGAATTCAACCAATGGAACGTGATCTTCCCAAGAACCACCGAAATCAAGAATACATGCACGGAGGAGGTCTTCAAGCACACGATTCACCCTCTCAGTCTGCCCATCAGACTGGGGATGATAAGCTGTAGAGATATTTATCTTTGTACCCAAAGCTTGCTGAAAGCTAGTCTAGAAGTGACTAGTGAACAAAGGATCACGATCACAAACTATCGAAGAAGGAACACCAAGTAATCGAACAATTTCCTTAATATAAAGCTTCACTAAAAGAGGAGCATTCCTATTAGATTTAATAGGAACAAAGTGTGCGGATTTAGAGAGACGATCCACAATAACCCAAATGCTCGAATGACCCAACCTCGAACGAGGTAGGCCGTCAACGAAGTCCATCGAAACCTGGTCCCACTTCCATAGTGGAACCTCTAAAGGTTGAAGGAGACCGGATGGCCGCTGATGCTCGGCCTTGACAAGCTGACAAGTCACGCAATTACTTACATAACTCGCAATATCCCGCTTCATGCCTTCCCAATAATAAAGGCGATGCATATCCGCGTACATCTTACTGCTACCCGGATGAATAGAATACTTAGAGCGATGACAATCGTCAAGTATGTCACGCCTAAGAGCTAAATCAGAAGGAATCACAATACGGTTTCTCAACCGGAGACAACCATGAGAATCAATCGAATAATCCCTCAACTCCTCATTACGGGACTTGGATGAGCATGACTGAATGAGACGCATAATACCATCATCACGTCTCTGCGCCTCGGAGATACGATCAAGAAGAGATAGTCAAGCATCCATGCTAAATAAATAAGCTGGAGAATCAGAAGATGATGCTCGATCACGAATATCAAGACAAGATAGAGTCTCCAGAATATCCCATTCGGCTAACATCAAGGAAACTACCGCCGAATGCTTGCAACTAAGCGCATCAGCAACACGATTTCCCTTCCCAGGGGTATACTCAATGTCAAAGTCATATGAGGCGAGAAACTCTAACCATCGATGTTGCCTCATATTAAGATCTTTCTGCGAAAAGAGATACCTGAGAGACTTATGATCGGTGTAAAGAATGAAGTGCTCTCCCAAAAGATAATGACGCCACATCTTCAAAGCGAAGACGATAGCTGCAAGTTCTAAGTCATGGGTAGCGTATCGAATCTCGTTCGGACGTAATTGCCTTGAAGCGTAGGCAACAACCTGATCCTTCTGCATAAGAACCGCACCAAGACCACTAAGGCTGGCATCGGTATAAACGATGAGATCCTGATTCCCCTCAGGAACTACAAGCACGGGAGCATGAGTAAGAAGTTCCTTCAATCACCCGAAGGAAGTCTCACACTTATCAGACCAAATATAATGAACACCCATCCTAGTAAGACTAGTAAGAGGAAGAATGATACGAGAGAAATCCTTAATAAAGCGGGGGTAATAACCGGCTAATCCCAGAAAGCTACGAATCTCATGAACATTCTCAGGCCTCTTCCAATTCTGAATAGCCTCAATCTTAGACGGATCGACTGAGATGCCATTGGAAGATACAACATGACCTAAGAATTTCACTTCCTTCTCCCAGAAGTGACATTTAGAAAGCTTTGCCTTGAGTTGATGCTTGCGGAGAGTACTCAAGACAATTCTAAGATGTCGAGCATGATCTTCTTCGGATCTAGAATAAACTAAGATGTCATCGATGAATACAAGGACGAACTTATCGAGATATTCCCTGAATACTCGATTCATGAGATCAACAAAGAAAGCAGGAGCGTTCGTCAATCCGAACGGCATGACGAGCCACTCATATGAACCATATCGAGTGCGGAAAGCTGTAAGTGGAATGCTATCTTCGGCAACACGAAGCTGATGAAAACCTGTGGCTAGGTCCAACTGAGAAAAGACCTTTGCACCACTCAACTGATCGAACATGTCATCAATACGAGGCAATGGGTAGCGATTCTTGATGGTTAACTCGTTAAGCTTGCGATAGTCGACGCAAAGCCTAAGAGTTCCATCAGACTTCTTCACGAATACCACCGCGGCACCCCACGGTGAAGAGCTAGAACGAAAGAAATGTTTGGTTTCGAGCTCGAGGAGTTGCTTCTTAAGTTCCTCATTCTCCTTAGTAGACATCCTCGTGGGAGGACGACTAGCTGGTTGTGCCCCAGGGATGAGATCAATACGAAACTCTATGGCCCGCTTGGGTGGCAAACCCGAAACAGGCTCAAACACATCAGTGAAGTCACAAACAATCGGAATACGAGACACATCATCATCACTGTCTCGCGAATCAAGAGCATGCAAAGAGGCTAAGGAATCAACATCGGTATCCCGGAGAACCAGGGATAACTAAGAAGAGGAATCTAGATGTTGAAGATAAACGACTCTGTCTGAACAAAGAATCCTGGCATCGTATCGAACTAGCCAGTCCATACCAAAGATCATATCAAAACCAAGCGAAGGAATAACGTGCAGATTCGTACGGAAAGAAAATCCACAAAGCATAACCTCAACATCATCACAATATAAGCTAAGGGTTGCAAACTCCCCAACAGGATTTGCAATCCGCAAAGAAGTAAGCAAACATGAAACATCCAAAGAACAAGCATCCACGAGTTCCTTTGATACGAATGAGTGTGACGCACCCGTATCAAAGAGTACTCTAATCGAATCGATCATGAAATAGAATGGAACCTTCAAGAATAGAAGGAAATATACCTTTCGGCTGAGATGCATCACTAGAAGCTGCTGCTATATTAAGATTTCCTGGACGAGAACCTTTGTTCTTCTTAGGACAAGAGAAAGCCGTATGTCTTCGGCCTTGCAATAATTGCACTTCTTAGGCTTTGGACATTCACGGGCTGGATGGTTAGGAGAACCACAGTTGTAGCATGCGAAAGGCTTAGGCTGAGAAGGAGCTTGAGATTGAGAAGAAGACGATCCACCTTGTTTCTTCTTCTTGGAATGAGGAAATCGAGACTTGCGGAAAGGAAACTTCTTCTTCTTAGGATTGGACTGAGGACCACCTTCGTCATCACTCTCTTTCTCATTCTCAACTGTCTCGAGATTGAGAGCTGCATCAACTAATTCTTCAAAAGATAACTTGAGTTGGAGCATCAAAGCTTTCTTCAGATATTTCTTAAGTCCAAATACGAACTTAAGATTTTTCTTGTATGGAGTATCAATGAATTCCAACCCATACTTAGATAGAGACTCGAAGGAGGAGACATAATCAGATACCGATGACTTGCCTTGCTTCAACTCAATAAAGTGACAGGTGAGATGAGCCTTCTCAGAAGCGGGAATAAACTTAAGCTCAAATCTATCTCGAAACTGCTGCCATGTGAGGGTAGTCTCATCCACCTCAGCTATAAGAAGCTCGTACCAGTCAAGAGCACGCTCTTGTAGCATACTAGATGCCACAAGAACTCGATGATGATCAGATAAGTCCATACGAAGAAACACACGCTCGCAAATGCGAAGCCAAGCATGCACATCAAGAACTGACTCGGAGCCTTTGAATGGCTTGCATCCAAGATGAGTGAAATCACTGCATGGACGTGCGAATACAGATTTGCGAAGAGATGTAGGTGGAACAGAAGTAGGAGGTTGAGTGCTCCCAAAAAGCTCTCGAATCTGATCGGTGGTCATAAAAACACCTTCGGGACGAGGACCACTAGATGGTCCCGCTGCCGAAGTGCGACCTCTACCTCTACCAGACATAGCTGAAAGATAAGATAAGAAAAGATTATTCACAGGGTAGATATATATATATATCGCAATAGAAATGCAGTAGGTAAGGAATATTAAAGAATAATATTTAACATTCCAAGACGTATTCCCTCCTATCTACCCCGAAGGAATCGAAAGGATAAGGACATGACTAGGCTTGGCAACTTCTAAGGGATGAGATGTATGAAGGTATTACACTAGATGTATGGTTCTTAGTGTCGCTGTCCTGTATTTATTCTATTTTGTTCTGAAAGCTAGCTCTGATACCAAGCTGTAACGCCCCGCCCCGAAACTCACATTAGTAAAGAGAATTATCAAGCAATTCCGTCTACTAATGCAAAGAATAGGGTTGGTTAAGGGCGACCGAATAGTAATGCATTAGCTAATGACTAAGTACATCGAAATCTTACCATATTTTTTTTGAATTCCATATAGCCGACATACTCAGTGATTCACTAATACGATACTATATGGCTAACGGATCTATTCAGAACAAAGCACAATAACATCATAACATGTCACAAAAACAGCAGTCACAGATAATATATATACTGATACAAAACCAAACATCTGATGTAATACCGTTCACCATATAATATAATACAACATCATCCCATAAAAGAATATATACATGAAGTGGTAAATAAAAGATCCATCAAAAGTGGAGATATCCAAGTCCATAGTCATGAGCCCATAAAAGATAGCAAAACGGATCCAAGCATAAAGGATAGTCATCCAACCTAACCTGCAACTCGGTCTGACCCGAGTGATAAACACACGGGTCAGGCAACTGAATCTTATCATTAGCCAAAGGATATAAGATAAGGTAAATAAGGGAAACATGTATCGAGCGAAGTATAAAGGAGTTTAAGTAACTTAGCTCGATAGCATGACTATAACACTACGCTAGAGGTTTGCATCTACATCTACTAAGTTTGATAAAGGGGGTTTTATGCATATAATACAAGAATACTTCCAACACTATCCATGCATAAATAAATTTCTCATTATAAAGTCTCAAGTATAAGTTTTAAATTCGAAATCACCAAAGTCCTCAAATAAGTCATATTGCCTTATTTATCTCTATAAGGCTAGGTAAAACACAACAAAGAGGTGAAATCGAAATCATCATAACTCATAAAGAAAATCCCAGATTGGCCAATAGTTACATGCAGAAAGCATGTTGCACGTGCTAAAGTTCTTAGACTAGCGCTTGTAGAATGGTTAGGTACCCACATGAATCTCTAAGGCGACCGAAGTCACACTTTCCCAGATTCTTAATTTCCCAGATTCCCAGATTCTCAGATGACCCAAAGGTCATAGCACTAGTAATTCCCAGAATGTGTCAGAAACCCTCGGATAGTAACCCGAAAAGTGGTTATGTACGTCCCATACCGTACGTCCTCACTCAGCGGTTTTCTAGCCGCTAGTCGATGCCACACTAACAAAAGCATCAAAATCTCAAAGAATTGCCTCATGTCATTGGCGTAAGGCATAAAATATCTAACCTGTCTCATCTCATTGACAAGTGGAAAATTCCATAAAGTCATAAATTTCAGAAAATCTCATATAAAACAATTGCCTCATATCATCGGCAATAGTGTTTTTCCCAAGATAGTCCCATGTCGTATATGCTCTCGAATACGAAATATTGGACTATAGTTATTAGTCTAAAATACTAATATAACACTCTATCCCAGACCACAAAGTGGTAAATTCCAAGGAGGAAATCAAAAATATTCCTCAATGTCGTTTCGATCGTACAAGTCCATAATTAACCGATTAAGTGAATGCACGAGTCCCATACCTCGCGGATTTACTAAATCGTTTAATTTATTTTCTTATACGCCCGAAAATATATATATATATATATAAATAGTAAAAATAATTGAAATTATACATATAATATTTTTCACGAGAAAACATGCTTTTAAAACAATTTTCAGCAATTTATAGAAAAGATTTTAGTGAGAAAACGGCTTATTTTCAGAGTTTTTAATAAATTATAAAATCTTAGAAAATAAGAACAATCATCAAATCCCCAACCATATATGATTTATTTATAGAATGGTTTAATCATCTAAGCTCAAACTATTTGCAAATCAAGTAATAAAAAATCATCAGAAAACTCATCAACCAAAGCAAATACAACACACAAGGCTACATGCAAGTGCTCAGGACAGCGATCTTGCATCAGCTCTTTCGACTCTTTAATCACAGAATTTTAGAAAGTGATACAAATAAAAGTTTTCACATTCTTTCTTCAGTTTCCAAAACTTCAAAAATTATTGGATTTGGATAAGAAACGCAAAAGTTAGGCGCAAAATACTAGCTCAGGTTTGCACAAAACACTGAGTACACTACAACAACATGACAGCGAGTTTACAAGAGATTTTTCAATATTTTAGTCAATGAATTACAGAAAGTGATACAAATAAAAGTTATCACATTCTTTCTGTAGTTTCCAAAACTTCAAAAATTATTGGATTTGGATAATAAACGCAAATTTTATGCGCAAAATACTAGCTCGGATTTGCACAAAACAAAAACAGAGTCAGAATTGAAATCACTCGATCCAGCCACTTCGGCAACTGATTTTACTGATCAAACCATTTCAGAACGCAATGAAAATTTGCATGCTTAAACTAGACACATAGATCTTCAAAATGACACCAAGATTACTTCAATCCGACACCGGATGAGGGTGATATAACCAAAACGAAATAGGCTATTTTCAGCAACAAAAACAGAAACAAATTGAATATACTGTACGTATATTCAAGCATAGACTTCAAATTTTTGCTTTTTGGCAGCGAAATTTCTTACTTACAGTTGTTGTAAGTTTGCTAACTTACCTTTTGCGGCAAAAAGGAGCGAAATTGGCTGCAAGATGAGATCTTCAAGCTAGCAATGGCCTAGGCAGTACCTATAGTTTCTGAAAAATGGACATGCAAAGGAGAAAACCCATTAAAACAACAATAGTAACTGAAACTAAGATTTTTCCCGGATTTAAGATGGAGATTGGTTAGGAGATTACCTGGCTTTAATTTTTAGATAAGAAAATCTCTTAATTTTGTGTGGAATTAACTAAGATTTAGCAAGGGTTTGAGGTTGCCATTGATTTTACTTTTGAGCTTCTTTTAATTTTGTGTGGAATACACTATTTTCCTCACCAGAAACTTCTTTATGGGCTAATGGATCAGCACTTCAGCCCAAAACATACTTAGCCAAAAATTTCAATTTATGTTTATGTTTTTATTATGTATACAATGCTATTTCTCTCATATTTTACACATTTTATATCTGAATTCAACGAAATAAAATGCGTTGGATTCGTTAAAACACAAGGAATCCAATAAAAAGAATAAAAATTATATTTTACCAAGTTTTATTATTTATTTACCATTTATTACCTATTTATGGCAAATTTACACTATTTATCCAACTAATGTAAATATGGACATATTTTATCAAATAAAATAGGTTATCTCATTTTATTATATGGGAATGATTTATTTTAACTCCCCAAAATATTTATCCCCATTATATATCATTTATAACATGATTAATTATTTATTCAACACTTTTCCTTGGGTATAAACAAAAAAAATGTAATTTGGACATTACATATATTATTGCCAAATTGTTCATGCTAATGGAATATAGGCATAAATCTCTATTCAAAACTCATGAAATAAAGAGATTTTTTTTTCATTCCCATATATATATTACACAACCCCAAAATATATATATTCCCCTTTCATTTTCTTTCTTCCTAAATTTATTTCAAATCATAAAATTGAAATAAATCTCATTTTATTTTATTCTCCTAAGATTAATTCACATAATATTGTTTTATTCCTAACAACAATATTATCCTCATTTTCTCCCCATTAATTTAATTAATGAATCTAATATTAAATCATAACTATAATTATGACTTAATACTAGCGGTAATCTCTAACCAGGGTTGTTACACAAGCGGTCCAAGAAAAGAGGATAAATATACCGACCCTGACCCTATTGGTACACCTACATCATTGAACTCAACTTCAATTCGATCATGGCTGTTTAACGGGAGTTTTGTTGCTTTTGTTGGACCTCTACTGCCTCTTTTCCGAGATGTACTTGCAGTTTCAGATTCACTTACTCTCCCAATTTTCATCTCAGCATCATCAGTTGGGTCAGAAGGGGTTTCATTTTCTGAATGGAGTTCTTCTTCACCTAACAAAGCTCTTTCATCATTTGGGTCAGGAAGGATATCATGTATTTCTTGTTCTTTGTCTTTATTACAAGCACTGGCTCGCTTTTTAGTATTGTCTGCTCGTTCTTGGCTTCACTACAAGCACCAGCCGACTTATTAGCATTGACTGCTTGTTCTTGCCCTTCATTGCAAACGTCGGCAGGCTTCCTATGTTTGCCATTTGAATTATACTTCCTCTTTGAATTGTACTTCTAGGCTTCCTCTTCAGTCTTTTTCTAGTTGCGAGTACATACAAAGCTTGGAAACATCTTTTTTTTGCAAATGAAACAAAATACGTATTGTTTAGATTTATGACAACAAAGGAAATAGGGGATAAAACATAAATTAGCTCAGTGGATCAGAAGGCACCTTAAAATTAATTCATAAATAAATTTTTTTTGACAATGAGCATAATATCCATGTGCTTGTAAAATAAGTGCTAACATCTTTTACATTAGTTATATCACCTATATGTAACGAACATTTTTCAAGTGCCAAAACATTGTTATGAAACTCAAAAAATCAACGATGGGTTAAATCTGATAAAGTACGTCAATGATGGGATAATTCAAAACTACTGCTTACAAATTCCCTTCAAAATAGAGTACATTCATTTTTATCAAGAGCACTCATTTCCTTATAGCTCTCTAAAGATCAATTGATCCACCTATGGTCTCTAAAGATCAATTGATTCCATGAACTGTTGCTATAGAAGTTACAAAATTTTAACCTTGTTTTGTACGTTGAAACCCAACATTTAACATGTCAACCAAAGAAAGTTCGGATAGGTTTTAATTATTACTTAGCATTTGAAGACCATAAGCATGTCAAACTCTCTAGAAAATTAGGTAGTTTTATTTTTCACTAAATTGTGATGAAGTTATGACTCCATATACCAATTCCATGACCAGTACATATAGAATCATAGAAATCAAACCAAAATAAGCATTTGAATTCATACAATTGGAGAAAATGGGTACATAATATCCTATTTAATATACCCAAACATTTTAAAATAAATGTGTTGCTTCAAATGTATTCTGTATAGCAACAACAAAAACAAGTTGAATAAAATAATTATCTCATTAGCTACCATTTCCAAACAAAGCAATAATGGTGACGGCAAAAATTATGTGGATCTACATCAGCCTAAAGTAAATGTGCAATTTGAGTACACCATCAAGGATTTAGTAACCAACGGAAAAGAAGATATTTGAGCATGCATGTAACTTTCATGGGACAATATGATGCTAAAGGCATATTAAACCAACCAACTAGATTGACCAGCCTTGCCACAAACAAAATGTGGAAAGATAGAGAATATAGATGTTATGCTATATCCTTTAAAATCACCCATAAGATATTAGAGGAAAGAAAAACATAACTATATCCAAACAATAAATATATGTATATGGAATTCACAGTGCCCGTTTATTTCTCCCGACAATAAAAATATCAATACGTACATGGAATTCATAGTGCTACAAGCATCAAAGCATAGTTTGGAGGTGTAAAGAAATATAATTTGATATATACAGGACATCCAACCCAAATGTAAAGTATTCAAGCAAGACATCATGTGGTATAGCTCAACAAGACAAAAATATAAAGTTTATAACAACATCTTGAAAAATATCAAAATTCTAAACGCACACATGCTACGGTTGTAAATGGCCATATTTTGTGACATGATAAATATAAGTTACTTTTGATGTACAAATGAAACAACCACATCAACTGTCTAAGTACCAACTATATCTCAACAGTGAATATCTATATTATTTAAAAATTGCTTCTAAAAAAGTTTTCCATCATATGTTTATGATGAGCATTTTGATCCAACTAAAATAACTAAGGTCAAATACAGAAATGTCAATTCAAAATTTCCAGTTTTTTATATATTAAACTAAGTTAAGGTAAGGCTTTTTCAGTTAAGATATTTATCATGCCAAAATATTTAAATTTCAACTCATGCTTTAACTCACTAAAGCATGATACATAAACCCTTAATGTATTATCAAATATGCATACAAAAAAACATATTTGTTAATCAGTAAACTAAATTTTAGTTTCATCTTTATAGCATTCTAATTTTGACAGATTATAAGTCAACCATCCATCGACAACACAGATTCATTTTTTTAAAAGGAATTACTATTTCTGACTTGGTCTAGTTAGTTAAATATAGCCAATTAAATTTGAAGGCACACAGGTGCCAAAAGAGAGACACGACAATGTAAGAAACTAATGAAGATGTTACAATTGACTTAAGTGGAGATATGTAAAGGAATGCATTAATATAGAAATAGCTAATACATAGGATAACAGTGCAGATGAAAAACAGCCACTAAAGAAAATTAATACAAGTTCAAGTGAATTTCCAAATAGCTCAGATTTAGACTATCAAAAATAAAAAACCATGTTCAAGTAAAACATATAATCTACTCAAGTATGCCTTCGCAATCCTCCCTAACATATCTAACATCTTCATCATCCATTTCGGTTATTCCACAATCTTCCATGACTTGGATATCTTCCTCGACGCAACTATGTGTCTCTAAATCATCAAAACTTCTTGATGGTGCTTTCATTACAACATACCAATTAGAAACATAATTTCTCTTAAATAAAATATTTGTCTTGCTTGAGATGCAAGCATGTATGGATCTCTTGAAAACGATGCTTGATGTAAATTAACAAGAGTGAACCCATCATCATCAACATTTACTCCATTTCCTTTATATGTCCAACGACACTTAAAACAGGAATATTAAACAAATGATAATCTAATAAAATTATATTTGTCAATATTTCATAATAAGTGACCACATCAACCACCTGAAACATATCTTTTGCAATTGTTCTACACATAGTAGTTGCATCAAAAGTCACCCCAAAATTCTAAGTTTCTCTCCCTACATCTTTTATAAGAAAATGTTGCCCATTGTTGATATATCCTTTGTAAGACATGGCATCATTCTTCGAACCAAAAGGAATCCAAATTAACATGTCATTATGATCCTGGGAGGTAATAGGTATCTACAACAAATTCCATTTAGCACGTATATTTTAGAGTAATATTAGTAGTAAAATGAGAATATATTTGGAATCTAAATAACCTTCCTTTTAATCCAATCAGCAATTTTTTTTGTATATGCTTCCCAAAGTAAGGTCGAATTTTTTCTCATGCGCTGGTCTGAATTTTCTAATTTCTCCAAATGTAAACTATTGTAGAATAATGATTATAAGTTATATTTAGCATTATGAACACATCAAAATAATTAAAACAATGTAACATAAACTTACTCTATAAATGGTTCCTCCACCACCATATTCATTAACACGGCTAAATGAGCACTTTCTTTCTCATTAACTGACAATGCAACCATATTGGACATTGAAATCGGACGTCCCTCGAGTATTACACTTCTTTCATAATCTTCATTTCGAGCTACTTTCTCCTCTATATGTCCTGATTTTTTCAAAAATTCATTAAAAAACATCATGATTCTTTTGCAAGATAGGATTCTACAATACATCCCTCTGGCATAGTTTCTTACATAATCTTTAAGTGTCTTCATGTATCTTTCGAATGGGTACATCCAATGAAAATGAACCGATCCACACATTAGTGCTTCTGTTCCAGGATGAATTGACAAATGTACTATTATATCAAAAAAAGATGGATGAAATTTTTTTTCGAGCTCGCATAAAACTTCAATAATCTCAACAGTGATTTGTTCTACCTTCTCTCTATCAAGAGCACGTTGACAGAATTTGTTAAAAAAAGAACATAAGCGAATTATTACGCTTCTTGCCTTCTTTTTCATTAATCCTCTCGATGCTACTGGCAATAAGTGTTGCATTAGTACATGGGAATCATGTGACTTCAATCTGCTAATTTTGCAATCCTACAACGAAATCTGATTCTTCAAATTTGAAAAGTAGCCATTTGGTCCTTTAAAATCGTACAATCTTTTGTAAAATATTTTTCTCTTAAAATTTGACAACATGGATGGAGCCGGTGGAAGATATGTTTTATTCCCACGAGGTTGTGCATGAAGCTCATGTCAAATTTACCAATCCTCTAAATCCTTTCTACAGTTGGTTCCATCTTTTGATTTATTACCATGCAACATCATGCCCAATAGGCTTTCGCCAATGTTTTTCTCCACATGCATCACATCAAAATTGTGACGTAATGGAAGTTCCTGCAAAAAAACCAAAACTATAATGCATTATTGGGTTTTTCTTATGTTAAAATAATGAAAAGTAAATAAATTAACCACTAACCTCCTAATATGGAAAATCAAAGAACATCAATCTTTTTTTCCACCTTGATAACTCCATTTTTGTAGAATCGTTAATACTATCATCTTCATCTTTTATACCATAAGCACACTTCCTCTTCTTACTTCTCTTTTCCTTTTCTTTTCAAAAATTATTTGGATGATCCTTCAACGATGCATAAATGTTTCTCCTAGTTAGAATTTTAGGAGCACTACCTTTCTCTATGGTGTTATCAAACAATGCCTTTTGTTTCTTCCGTGAATCCGAAGTAGGTAGATATCTTCTATGACCCATGTAGACATTCTTTCGGCTGTGATTCAACCAATGAGAATGGGTATTGACACCACATAAGGGGCAAGATTTTTCCCCCTTCACACGACATCCAGCAAGATTTCCATAAGCCGGAAGATCATTAATCGTCCATAGCAAAATTGCATTCAATTTAAACAAAGTTTTACTAAATACATCATAAAAATCAACTCCATTACACCACAAATGATGCAAGTCTTCCACAAAAGGTGCCAAATATACATCAATATCATTCCAGGGTTGCTTTGGGCCTGGAATAATTAAAGTTAACATAATATTTTACTTCTTCACACAACATAAGCGAGAGATTGTATGTCACAAGCATTACCGGCCAACAACTATATTTCGAACTCAACATGGGGAATGGATTGAATCTGTCTATAACAAGACCAAGCCTAAGATTGTGTGGATCGAATGAAAAAGATTTATAATTTTCATCCACCATTTTCCATGTCATAGAATCCACGAAATGATGCATTTTTCCATCATTGCTTGCATTGTTAAATGCCATCTTAAATATTCTGCCATCTTTTGAGATCTGTGCATTTGTCTAAATCTCAGAATTATTGGAAAGTATCTCAACAATTTAACTGGAATACCTTGTATAGCCTCTTCAGTATCTTGATTTTTCTTCCATCTCGAAGAACCACATTTTGGACAAGCATCTAAATCTTTGTATTCTTTTCTAAAAAGGCAACAGTCATTCTCACAAGCATGTATCTTTTCAAATCCCATGTCGAATGCTTTAAGAAAAGTCTTTACTTCACATATGGTTCTGGGAAGCATGTTATCCTTCGGGAAAAATAAATGTTGCATAATTAAAAGCTTATCAAACCCACTATCAGACAAGCCAGTCTCACATTTAAGATTATATAAGATGGTGATGGTAGATGATTTTGTATGATCTGTGCAACCAGGATACAATAGAGCTTCTGCATCTTCCAAGTTCTTGAATAACTCATCCTCTTTTCTCTGAGAATCAACATTATCTTTATCATCATCAAAAAATTCATGATTAAAAAAATCTTCATCTTCATAGTGAATCATCTTGAATAAATCATATACGTCAAACACATTTGTTTTCTTCTCTATATTTATCTCTTCGTCATGGTTAAACCATACACCGCCCATGTATCTAGGATCCATTCCTTTTGTAATTAAATGTTCAACGATGACGTGGTCATCATGATGACTAAGATTTTGACAATCTTTGTAGGGACATAAATTTTTTTCTACACTTCTTACATTCATCTTTGTAGCATGCACGAAATTCATTGCTCCTTGTCGGTACGCTATACTAGTTCTATGAAAAACGTTAAAAACATAAAAAAAATTGAGTTTTAATATTAGATTACATGTTTTAAATCATTAACATACACATTAAATTAAGCATTGTATTATCACCTGTTTAAAAACCCAATCTTTTTCCATCATCGACATATGAAGGCAAATAAGTTTCCAAACTTTGACGTAGAAATTGGTTATCTGTTGTAATCAAACAAATAACTACGCATTGAAGTTATTACACTTAATCACGTAATATTGCATCTAGGTATGTAATATATTAACTTATTACATCTAGTTATGTAATATGTCGTATAACATTGAAGTTACAACAAATAAAACCGGCCGCAACTAAATATGCAACTACAAAAAGCTATACTAAACATCAAAAATATCTTTGGCTACAACTAAATATGCAACTGCAACAAATCCCATAAATTGCTTCTAGAACCTAAATATGTAGGTTTCTAAGTCTGTACTAAACATCAAAAATATCTAAAACACAACATAATTTCTAGGCTTGTATAAAATACAATTGAAACAAATGTGGTATTTCAGGCAGTAAAAAGAAAACGAAAATATGATGTTGTTAATTCATTGTTTTAATACCATGTTAAGCAAAAGATCACAAGTTGATTAAAAAACATCATATTATAAAACAAACCGAAAGATTAAAAAACTGCATATCAAAAGATTATAACATTACGTGTACTTGAATTTAATAACTATTTAAATCTAGTTATTTTACATTTTTGTTACTTATTAATTTATAATATTTTAACATGGTTTGAGGCTAGGGGTTTCATTTTTGGTCCTCCCATCACACTGGCAATTGGTGCAAAATTTGTACCATTGAGGAAGCCAAGAAAATTACCTGGTATATTTCTAGCAGAATTCTGAAATATCATCATGATTTAACTTAGTAATTTCATTAGCATGCAACCAAATAACCTGAAACAAAGAGTATTACGGGAGTAATACCGTCTGTTAAAGCGGAGAATAGAGTATAGTGGAAGCGACCATTTGTAATCAAGCTATAACTATCTACTGAATACGTCGAAAGGGTGGTATCTATTTTTTTCAAGTGGTTTGACATATTCAATAAATATTTATAACGAAATTACAATGGCTAAAGATCTATCAGAATAAGCATAGTAATAAAATGATAAAACATCACAGAACAGAATCACATAACAGATATAAAATCCCAGGACAATACATCGTCAATACAGATCCAAATACTATAAGTGGGTACAAAGCCACTGCCCACACATGTGAGTCAAAAATATGTACATATCAAAGTCTTAATAATAACAGAGTAGCGGAATAGTGGACAAATAAAAGCGCTATCGATCAGCATAGCAGATAATGTCCAAAGCGGAAGCACAGAAGCTAAGTCCAGAGATCTAACCTGAAACAACTCGGTCTGACCCGAGCGAAAACACTCGGGTCAGGCTAGCTAAACAATCAGTAATAACTGAGATATATAATAATGCGGTACATAAATAAAACAGTACTTTTCCTAAGAGAAGAGTATTTTGGACCACATGAATATAATGATGGTCCCTAATCATCAATCAACATTAAAAATCTCCAAAGAGAATATCAGCACCAAAGTGTTGAATAAATAAAATCGCCTCATATCATCGGCGTAGCCAAAGCTATATAAAGTTGCCCATAGGCAATAATCTCATGTGTGACCAGAGTCTGTAATCAATGCCCAAGCAAAGATCGATGCTCCAAAGAGCAATGGGGATATACTGAAAAGTCAATGAATTAAAACATTGAAAAGCAGTGTCCAGAGACACTGTGAATCCACAAGGTAATCACACTTACATCGTATGGTTCCATAGAACCAACACCGAATGGCGGTACTCGAATGAATATAAAAATCATCAGATAATACAAGTATAGCACGTGCACTGAACGGAGTCGTTATTGCCAAGTACTGTAGAGTTGTGATCGATCACTCGCACAGATGCGGAACGCGCGAGACGGCGAGATCCTTCCCAGAAGGATAAAGGCCCAGAGGCACATGCCGAAAAAGAAACTGCTCCATAGAACAGGTGTCCAGAGACGGTTGCCCAGAGGCGTGGTGACCTAGAGGTCCAGTACTGGCCGCCCAGAGGCTAATGTGTCACACACTTCTTGGAGAGGAACCCGTAAAGTGTTAACAATGAGTCACATACCCCACGTTTGCACTAAACGGTTTACTAACCAATAGCAAGCTCACACTCCAAACAATAAAAAGTCCACCTCGTATCATCGGTAAACTAGACCCAAAGGTCAAAACGATCAATCGAATAGGTCAGGGATTAACCGGAAAGAAAATACACACGGTTCCATAGGCCGGAGATTTCCTAACCGTTTAAGAACGTTTCCACTTCGCTTGACGTGCTAAAAAGTGAGTGTGAGATTTTTATTATAGAAAATAATGGTTCGAAACGGATTTATAATTGATTTTGAGAACACTCTAAAACGGCTTTTGAAAACTCTCCTATTATGGAGTAAATAGTCTACTAATTAAAAATAATATTATATAATAATTTCGGAAGCCATTTCGGAGCGAAAAATCCTTTTAAAACCTTTTTATAAGGATCGTGTACAAAATTCAGAGACAAATCTCAAAGAAATCGATAAAACCAGAAAATCACTGAAAATATTCTAAGTGTTGGAAAATAGTCCAAAACTGACGCGAACCCAAGTTCGGAAAATTATTCGGACCAGCAGACTGAATCCGGATGGCATGAAAATTGGTAGGAACGTAGTCTGACATTCCTACTTCAGAACGCAAAAAGAATTACTCGATTCCGACTTGAAACGAAGGCGTAGCGACGTTCCAAAGTCGGACACCGAAACATGAAATGCACTGTTTTGCACATCGATCTGGGTTCAACTCTGATAGGAAATTTCGAAGGGTCTAATGAACTCAGATGATGACCAAACTTTCCAGATATGGAGTTCATAACTCCATCTTTCCAACGAGACCAAAATCGTCAAATTCCGACTAGCGGGTCAAAAGTTATGACCAAAATAGTTTCAGTTTCATCCACAGAGCTAATATGTGTATCGCTCTCGGGAAGATAGTAGAAAAATCAGTTTTTGACCTAGTTAGACTCAAAACTACAGAAAACTCACTTAACAAAAATTGTAGCATATGTTTTAAGCTTTCCGGAACATCCAAAATTATCTAATTCGGATCAAAAACGAGAGAGATACATGCAAAACAATATCAGATTGAAACTCAAGATAACTTGTTAAAGACAGAATTGGTCTTATGTCTTTGAACGCATTTCAAGTCATCTAAATGGCAAAATTACAGTAAACTCACTGAACAGAAATTGTAGCATATGTTTTACGCTTTTCGGAACATCCAAAATTATCTAATTCGGATAAAAAACGAGAGAGATACATGCAAAACAATATCAGATTGAAACTCAAGATAACTTGTTAAAGATAGAATTGGTCTTCTGTCTTTGAACGCATTTCAGGTCATCTAAATGGCAAAATTACAGAAAACTCACTGAACAAAAATTGTAGCACATGTTTTAATATTTCCGGAACATCCAAAATTATCTAATTCGGATCAAAAACGGGTAACTTATGGCCAAATCAATTTCAGGGTTTTATTTTATCAACCATGTAGTTTGTTGTCAGGTCAGCGACAAACAAACGTGATTTCGACCATTCAAACCACAAAATAGGCAAAGCTCAAAACATAAAAGTTATAGGCTACAGAATAATCTTTCCAGAACTTCAAGAAAATCTTAATTCCGATTTAAGATGAATGAGATATGCTTAATTTACTAACAGCAATAAACTAATTATAATTTCAGCTAGCATATATTACCTCTTTCCCAAGCAATGAAAAGAAGATCAAAGAGTTTCACAATCTAAATGCACAAAAAAAAAGAGGATTACAAAATAATTTCAAAAATTAAGAGATGCTTATACATAGATTAGGAGAGGGTTTACCTAGTATTCATCTCAAGCAAAAGAACAAACACCTATATGGCACTAACCAAAGCTAAGAGATGATGATCAAGGAGCTAGAAAAATACCAAAACACATAAAACCAAGAGCTACAATATGATTTACAGAAATTAAAGAGAGTTAGAAATGGATTACAAGAGGGTTTTTGCATTACCTTCCCTTACTTTAACTAGCTTAAGCCAATATAAGAGAGGATGGAGCTTTCCTAAGCATGGAGACCATTTTTAGGTTTAGGGTTTTAGGAATATGATTAGGGTTGGAATGAATGAGGGTTAGGAGTTTGAGATGATTTATAGAATGGTAAGTGGGTTTGGGTTAGGCTAACGGACCCCTTAAGAGAGAGTGGCTCTAAACATGTATAAAAATTGTTTAAGTGTTAACATAGCCATGAAAACCCATACTTAACCAAATCCCCTTCTTAAATTTCCCATTAATTTTTAATTGTTCCAAAATAATACTTCGCCTCATTTTTTTTAAAAACCCATTTATTTAAAATGTCCATATTTTTAAATAAATTATCCTTATCCCAAAAATCCATTTTCTCCATTTAAATAAAATCCTAATTTTTTTTCAGTAATGCAAATCTAGGGTTGTTACACTTTCCCCTTTTTTAATTAAAACTTCTCTAGTTAACCCCTTAATTTTCTCTCACTCTACACTTCTCTCGACATATATAAACGACCATTTTTAGCTACCTATAGTGATATATCCAAAATTCTTCAGGTAATTATTTCTCGTTTAAACTGTGTTTAACATATACTTATATAGTATATCGATACGCAAACATATAACTTTTATATTTTAGTTACTAACAACACCCAAAGCATCAAATAAGTTAATAATAATTAATAGTTCTGAAATATCAATTAATTAATCAATTTATAAAATTTTGTAAACTAAGTAAATCATGTGGTTTTTTGTAGAATTCACAAATATGGCTGTGAGACTTAGATGTGTGAGCTCAATCGGAGATTATTTTAAACAATTCAAATATTAACGTCGCATGTCACCTTAGCCAGTGGTATGACAATTTGTTCTAATTCATCACATGAAGATATTTTTGATAAAATGTAATTTCACATTTCTAACCGGTACCTTTTAGCAACTTTTATTTACACATGTTCTTTTCATCAAAACTATATCACTTTACGATATATGGAATTTGGTATTGGTCAAAATTTTAATGTTATCAATAATTAACTTTGTTAGTATGAAAATAAAGTCTTTGGTTAATTAAATCGTAACATTTATTATTTATCTAACTACTCTGGCCAGAGATTTTGACTTTGAGTTAACCAAATTTGATCATGATACTAACCTCATGTAATCGAGGAGACGAATTCTTTATTGAATAATGCTTCACTTCCAATGCTTTAGCTTAGACCTAATTATAGTCACTTGATGGATTGTCATGCATGATTTAACTATAATCAAAGTAGAGTATTCACATTGAAGTTCTACTATATTCTCAAGTCGAGGGAACTGTGTAACATCGTCACACTGAGATTTCCTATTTGACCTAGTTGTTGTCAACCAATTGGAAAATCTTGGATGGGTCGGTCCATAGTTATACAATAATTGTAAGCATGTAACCTCTTGGTACCCTCAGCGACCATGAGTAATACACTGCACAATATTTGGAGAGCGTGACACACTCTAGTCTTGGCAGATGGATCAATATCCTTATCTTAAAACATCTTGACAAAGAATATTTAAAACACAATGCCATTTTATTTTGTTATTAATTACTCATGATTACAACTATTTGCGACTACAATCACACAATGTTTTATTCAAGGATTTTCTTATTATATACTTTTAAATTAATGGAAGATTTGTAAAACATCCTCTTTAGATTTCAAAATACACAGCCGCCTCTTTCCAAAAATACGTTATAAAATACCCTATACTTTCAAGTTTTAGGATATTTGCATGAAACTCTGCAAATATTTGCATAGAACTCTGTAAATGTTTGGAGAGAAATCTGCATATATTTGTAGAAAAATTTATTAATATTTGTAGAGAAATCAGCAAATATTTGAAGTTTCTGTGATGATTCAAATATTTGCGGAGAAATCTGCAAAAAATATATTTTGATCATAGAAATATGCAATTATTATTTTGATTTAATTTCCAATAAAAATAATTTTTTTCACCAAAACTAAAAATAAGGGTGTAATTTAAAACATGTTTTTGAAAGGGTTTTTTACATAATAATTCTGAAAATAAGAGGCTTCACCAAATTTCCACTTAAATTAATTACTTAATCAATTACACCACAAAATGATAAAGTATATACAAGTAAACAAACACCATTATTACAAATAAGGTTGACTATAGAGTTAGATATATGTAACAAATTATATAATCGCCCCTAAGACATATCACTAGCTCTTTCAGTCTCTGACTTGCAGTTTGGGTTAATTATGGAACCCTAATCTCATTTCTCCAATCAGTTCAATACTAATCGATTTAGTCCCTTAGGGCATAATTCTGGTATATTGTATTATTATTTACTTTATCAGCCAACATCTCTTAATCTTTGATAAGCTGCCTTTATCTTGGAACTTTTGGACTGTGTCTAGATATTCTGTGATGCCAAGTTTCTTTAACGATCTATATCGCATAATTGTTTCACAAAAAAATGTCATGGGATTCTTAACATTTGGAATCAACCCTAGCTCAGTTACAAATTTGTGTAACTATATTTAGACTGCTTTCATTTCGGTGCTATTCAAGATGATGTACTTATCCTTTTAATTGAATCAGCTACCACTGCTCATTTGGAACATTTCCAGCTCAAATGTAAAGGCCCGTTTTTCCATACCCTTTGAATCGACAATAAACCACACATGTCCAACTCAAATTGCACGAATAAGTGGATCATTAAGGGTAGAAAGAAAATAAAGATAGAACAGAATCTTACACGAATGGATAACATATATTATTTCAATAATAATCTTTACAACAGAGAATTTTTAAATACAATATCAGAGTCTAACCTAGATTCAGCCTGGATAGTTATAAACCTCCGTCCTTACAAATACTGAAAACAACAAAACAAATGCAATAGACGAAGCGGATAATGGAATACGTCCATACGATGATGAAGATCTCCAGCTCTGCTCTATAAACTCCAAGTGTCTTTAGCTAAATCTGAAACTACTCGGATCTGACCCGAGTATTAAAAATACTCGGATCAGGCTTGATAAACCAGCATGAGATACTCGAAATTTTAAATGTTTTAAGATTACCAAACTTTTTTTTATCAAAATAAAGGGTATCTCGTAAGACCACGCCCACACATAAACACGGACGGGTTTTTCCCTTATGATAACCAAATCAATTCATATCAAATTCTGTTATATTATAATAGTGTCTACCATACAAATAATAATTAATCATAGCTGAAATTGTTACATTATTAAATTCTAGCAAAATAGGTTTACAAAAAAATGGCAGGCACGTAGTGGATATTGGATTCCATACAAATGACTAGGTAAGGGACTACTTTCCGTACAGTACACCTCTAAAGGGATGCACTTAGGGAGCAGATACTGCCCACCTAAACTAACACAAGGCCGGCCTACCCCTTCCTAGATAGTACCAAATATGTCATCACCTCGGTCGTAACCAACCTTTAACGGGAACCCGAGTCATACATTCACCACATACTTAGACATGTGTAGAGTAAATCTAGAAGGATGATGACATCTTCTAATGGGAGCGACCCACTTAGCCTTGCTGCTTCTACCCTGTTTTAGTCATTTATTGGGGTGTGAGGCCAAAAGAGGTATCGAATACCTTTCACATCATCATCATCTTCGAATGCCATATTGCCATTTCCGATGACTACTAATTGCTTTCCACAAAAATACAACCCTTGAGCTCATACGTCCCAAGGAGGGTGTTAGGCTAAGAGAAGTTACCTTCTCCGCCACCACAGATATATGTTTGTAAAAACCAATGTACGTAATCTCAGAAAATGAACTGTCGGACATCCATCATACAAGTTGTCCAGGAACAGGACAAACCGAAGGTACTTTCCTACTGTTGAATATGCGAGTATATGATTTTTGTTTGATGATAATAAACATATATATATATATATATTCATTTAAATGTATTTGTTAATGTACTATTTTATTTTTCACATAATTAAATAAATATTTACTGAATAAAATAAATGACACAGAATTTAAATTGAAACAGATATTTTATTCAAACAAATATTTATTACAATTTTGAATAGTACAAATTTGAGCTCTCACTATATACAATCTTTGATTACAACACAATTTTGATTACATCACACTATACGTACAGTTGGACCTCACTATAATCCACTCACACTCGTATTTTATCTTCAACTCCAGTCCAGATTGAATCCAACATCTGAGCTATCTGCAAAAATATACACTGACGCAGTAAAATTGAAAATAAAATATTTTTGCAGTATAAAATAAAATGTAATTTTGAAAATATTATTTGCCTCAGTTATTTGGGTTGTTCGTCATCATTTAATTCTGAATTTATCATACACGAACAACTTGTGACATGCACAGTGTATCACTGTACATGCCACAAGGCCGTGCACACCATATGTACACTTGATAAATCTACAGGGACAGGAGAGCACAAGGTCAAACCCAAATCAAAAGTTGGGTTCAACTCAAGTGCAATACAAATAAAATCACGACACGAGCACAAGGTCAAACTCGAGCTTTAAAACTGGATTCAACACAGGTGAAATTAAAAATGTACAAGTTCAGGAAAATGGTCAAGACAACTAAAACAAGTCTCGACCAAAAAGGTTCGGTGATGTAGCAAACAAAGTCAACAAAACTGGTCAGAGAAACCATAGTGCAACTCGTCACAAATATGCACAAGCTCATATGCATATCAAAGTGCAAACTCAAGTAGAATATGTATAAAGTCAATGCAACAGTCAGAGTGAACCAGATTCAAGTATTTAAGCAAAATTCAAACCAGCCATGATATGCAAGCAAACTAGACCAGTCCAAGTTAAAGAAAGAAAAAGAAGTACACATGAAGCTTATAGTGCAACAGGTTAGGGAAACAACACAAGTGCACCAGGGCAGTTGTACAAAAGCAAGTGCAGACTATACATGAAGACAAACCCCAATGCACATATAGCAGTGGACATAAAGAACTAACAAGCTCAACTGAATAAAAAAAGTGCAGACCAACAGAGGTGATATCATATACATGAGGTTACAAATGCACATATGCACAGCATGGCACAAAGGCACAGACCACACTCGAGTACACATGAAAACAACTCAAGCTGAAGGCAAGTGCAAAAATCGAAAGCATGATGAAGCCAAATCAAAATGACATAGGAACTTTCAAAAATAATTGAAGTCAAATGTAATAGCAAACTGTACATGAATCAAGTTATGCAGTGAAACCAGGCAGAAACAAAGTCAAGCAGGAAATCAAGTCAAATGCTCACATTTAAACTTCAGGATAAATCGGAGAGTATATATAGAGCATAACAAATTCAACGCCGCAAGTAAATCAAGAGAATCAAAACGAGGTAGCAAGGTCGAACATTTTTAAAAAGTAGCAAGTTCAACCACGTCAAGTTAAAAACCAAAGTCATAGAGACCAAAATCATCAAGCCGTGGTTGTCAAGAAATAGAACAGTTCAAAATCGAAGCCGTGTAAACCAAGTAACATAAAAATATACGAAGTGACAAAGTCAGAAATCATCTCAAGCATTCAAGCAATATCAAACGACTAAGCAGAAATTATCAGACGAATTCGTATAAAATATACGAATGAAATTTAGGGAATCAAAACCCTATATAAACCCGTAACATCATAGGCAAATAATCATTCGAGTTCAAGCAATATCACAGAGCATAGAATCAATTAGGAACTCGAATCAAATTCGAGTATAATATAAATCGAAAAAGGGACACACGTACCAATTCAAGCATCATTCAAACTCGACCTAATTGAAGAAGCCGTGAACGGATTAATCAATAGAAGAAAGCATTCAAACCATCAGCTATCAATTCAACCAGCGGCCTCGTTGAAAAAGCCCTAATTTCAGAGCAAAGAAGAAATGAACGAGCAACAGACGAAGCAGCCATTTTTAACTCAAAGAACAAGGCCGAAGGAATAAACAAAAGGGGGAAATATTTTTACTTAAGCTTATTTTTACTTTGGGCCGAATTAAATAGATTTGGGCTTGCTTTAATATTTTAAAATTAGGGTTTTTGTTTTTAAATTGTTTTTACTTTTGTATTTTTCTTTTTAAACTTGTGTATTGTCTAGTTGTGTGACTAGGGGACAAACTACGTGGCATAGTTTGAGAATTCGCAACTCGGTGGCTGAGTTGTGGCAGGGTTTTAAGTGTAGAGTTAAGGTTAATCGATAGCGGGTGTCGCGATTTTACGTGTGTAAGCATCTGACTACTTAATTTCTAGTAGAAACCTCGGGGGCAACATGTAGGCAGGGTTTTTCCGAAGCTGGGTAAATTCTGTGTTGTTCTATTTCTGCATTTTTATATTCTGCTATTATCTATGCTGCTATTATTCTGCTGTAATCAGTGCTGAAATTATTTTATATAAACTTCCGCAATAATTTTTATAATTGATAGTATCACCCTATTCACCCCCTCTAGGGTGAAATCGATCCTACGCCTACCACGTCCTATCAGGAAATCCCTAGGATTAGTAGTGAAAAGTCCTTGTAATCTGAAGATTTCAAAATACGACAGGACCACTGCTATAATAAATGTCTTTATATTGGGAGCTACCTAAAGAATGTCAATAAGCAGTCCCTTCACTATGAGGATCTCCTGTCTTCAATAATCATTATCTTCAATATGTCTTCACTTTCGAACGTATACACTGGTTCGAAGTGGTTTTCAGATAGGAATCACCCAAATCCAACCCCGGTTCCTTCGAAGTCAATTATCAATTTAAAAATGTTAAGCTCATATGATTATTAATCATCAATCAATTACTTCATCTTTTATTAAAATTAAATATCTTTCTTAGATATATTCTTTTTAATTTATTCCATTTTCTTTTCAAGAGTATATGGAATCATTAAGCCTCATTTATTAAATTGTTTGATTTATTAAAGTTCTTTAGATCTTGGAATAATTCTAATCATTTTCTCTTTTACTTAGGAAAACCTTTCCAAATCATTCATTAAATCTTAATTAAAGATTTCTTTCTTAACTTCAAATCATATTCTTGCAAATCGAAGATTTAAATAAAAAAGCACTACTGCCACCTTAGATATGGTAAATTTCAACTCCAGGGACTAGTGGCAAATAGTCCTACATCATGAAGATCTTTTTCTTCAATATTTTTAATTTCAAAATTTAGTTTAAAGGGGTTTTCGGATAGGAAACACCCAAATCCGATCCCGGTTCTTCGGATAGGAATCACCCAAATCCGATCCCGGTTCTACGGATAGGAATCACCCAAATCCAATCCCAGTTCCTTCGTACTAATCATCGATAAAAAGATGTTAATTAGTTAATTAGCATTCAAAGAATTTGTTTCTTTTTTCTTTTGTCTTGGATAAAAACTTAAATATGATCTTTTAGAGCATCCGGGCTTTCCTTTCGATCTGTTCCACCCCTCGCCTAAGAAGAGAAAATATAGGCCAGGTAAGTTCAGGGTACTGGTTGCTCCATTCCTAACCTTAGTTAAACATCTTATTTTACCTTTCTAGATCTCACAGGCGGGATAAATGTACTAGTCGTTTCCGCATACTCAGTTTGTCATTATATTCAGTATTCTTCGATTATTGTTTAAGTGTTATAAACAATTCCTCTTAACCATTTATGCAAACTCTTATTAAAACTTCCAAATCATCTTTAAATTACTTAATTATTCTTTAAAAATCATTCCCAAAAGATTTAGGAAAGAATTGTTAAGTTTAAAACTACATATCAAAACTTATTAAAAAGTGTTGCGAACAGTTTAAGACCAAACCTGTCGCTTCGAAAGAAGCGCAAAGTACCAGGTTGTGTAGTATGCCTAGTTTAAGATGTTCTCTTGGATAGGAAGTCTTGCTTGGTATTTTTGTAAGACTTTTTGGAACCTAGGATCCGATGGCATTGTCCTGAAATGACAACAACCGAGTTAGATAAAATCAGAAGAAAAGGTTTGTTATGGTACCTCCTTTGCAGGACCATCTATTGTCATGCATATGACATGTTTATGTGAGCATATTGTGTGATCGGAGAGCTCCTCATAAGGATTTTCTACAAGTACTCTATTTGATAATGGGGTTTTTACAGGGCCAAGATTCTTGTTTGGCGTTTTAGTGCTCCCTCCTAGTAGTCATTGGTCTAGTCATTCTGTCAAGTTGACTCCGGCTAGTTTGGTGGACTTATCGTGGATGTCCCCAGTATGCATCTTGCTATCCTTAGGTCTTAATCAATTTGAATTGTGTTTTTTGATAATGGATCATGATGGAGTTGTGAAGCTAGTATCTTGATTGGTGACTGCAATGTCCTAGCGGTTTACTATACATATTGGTAATTTGTGTTGAATTGTGATATTAGGAGTAATGGGGGCTTTGGATATCTCTCGCCTTTCTACTGCGGGCCAAATATGTTGGAATTGCTGGAGCTCCGTCTTTCAAAGCCTTTCTGTATAAACTATTATGTTATCCAAGTTCTTGGCAGATGTCGTTTCCATCGCGTCCTCTTCCTTACCCTTTGAGGTACCACCATACTCAAATGGATGGCTTCTCTCTGATCATTGATCATTCGAGCTCCGGTGGTAGAGTGTTGTATCTCATCCATTTTGCTATAGCATTTTCCCTGCAAGCTGTGCTAGCATCCCTGGGTGACCATCTGTCTGAACTCCTGACAGTGATGTCTTCTCATCTTTATGTGCCTTGCTGACCCAAAGGAGAGGTAATGCATAGTTGTAGGGGCTAGTTTGATTTTTTTTGTCTTTACATCGTGTAGCACGTAAGCACCCTCGAGTCGATCAACACATGCAACGGATTTACGAATCCTTCCTTCACCTTTCCCAAGGATGGAGATCCAAGAGTAGATGGTAGAGCCCTGCAATAGCTTAAGATTGATTGGAATGAAATAAAATTAATTATATAGTACCTCCTTTATGCCCCCTGTTTATCAGCAAGTGTGGAGATCTTGGCAAGTGTTTAGGGGGCTGGGTTAGCCCCTTATAAAGGTTTGTAGTGGGCACTCAAAAGTTTTTTGTTTTCCTGGAGGGTGGACTAGTAACTCTTGGTCTTATCTCCTTCTCTTTTCATATTTATTTAACATATCCCTAGGTAAGAAGAGCTATTGACATTATTTGAATCATGTCCGGTACGCGTTGGATTAGTGATGCCTTCATGCATGATAGGAGTGATAAAGTGTCGTGCTTGTCATATCTAAACTTTGAGTATTCAATCATCATGACTTCGGTCTTTAAGTTGTGATATTTCGATCCATCAGTGGGATCCCAATTATAGTACTTTGATTTGATGCTGGATGGAAAAAGGGCTGTGCTTGGGGTTCATTTGGTTATGTGGAATGCCCCATATGTTCTCTAGACTGGGAATTCCCTTGTATTATGACGTTGAGGTCGAATACTTCTGTCTGCCCTAAGCGTGTCAAGAGTTTATCCACCAAAGCTTCATGTTAAGCAGTGAAGTGTTTACTGATTTCAATCATAACCATGTCGAATTTACATCCAATAATTTTTAGCATCGGGAGGTTATTAAACTAGTCTTCCTGCTTTTTCACATCCGGATAGCTGTTGCATTCTTTGCAGTGGAGTTCTCTCACTTTAGGCGGCATATCGAGAAGTTGTTCTCCTTCCCTTCATTGAGAGTTTGTACTTTTCGAGAGAGATAATTCAATTTTCGGAAAGGATTGGGAGGTTTTGTAGCTTCGAAGGGTTGATGGTCCAACTCTTAAAATAAAGAGAGAATCTTGAGATAGGAGGTATAGCTTCTCAATCCGAGGAATAGTGATTACAAACTTGAAAAAAGAAAAAGAGAAAAACTCTAATTTCAAAGAGACAATGACTTTAGATCAGGAGAAAGGATTTCGAGTTTGGAGGGAGAAAAAGATTATCTTAGAACCGTAATTTTATATTTTACTAGGGGAATAGATTCCTCTTATACAAAAGAGGAAGATAGTCTTCTTATGTTAAAGAAGCAATGCTTCCGGATGGAAAGAGAATAAGATCTATAATGATTTTAGATCTAAAAAATGACCAAGTATTTCTTTTGGTCAAAAACAATGTTTTTTGATCTGAAATGAGAAAAAGAAGATATAACGATTTCAGATCTAAGAAATGAATACATGTTTCTTTTTTGCTTAAGAAACAGTGTTTGCGGAACTGAAAGGAGATACGGTGATTTCAGATCTAAGAAGTGAATACATGTTTCTTGTTGGTTAAGGAAAAGCGTTTGTAAATCTAAAATAAGAGAAAAGAAAGATAGAATATTTTTTTATCTCCAAGGAATAATTATTGCAGATTCTAAACGAGAAATAGTTTTCCTAAAGTAACGGATTTAGATCTGGGAGATATAGAGTATTTTAATCCAAGAAACAGTGATCTCAAACTGGGAAAGTGAGAAAAAGAGAATCTCTCATTCCAAGGAGACAGTGACTTTAGATCTAAAAAGAAAAAGCTATAGATTCTATTAAAAATGCAATTTCAAATCTTAAGACTAGAAACAGGTTTTCTTTTGTGAAAGAAAATAATGATCCAGATCTAAACAGAGGGAAAGAGGGGTTTCTTATGCCAAGAAACATGTTTTTGGATTCCTTACGAGAAAAGAGAGGTAGCTTGATTTCAGATCCAAAGAATGAGTACATGTTTCTTTTTGGTTAAGGGACATGTGTTTGTGGATCCGAAATAGTTAAAGGAACATCTAAGGATTTCAGATCTAATAGATGACATTTTTTTGCTAATAAACAGTGTCCGTGGATAGTAAAAGTAAGATCTAAAAAGTGGACAAGAGAATTTCTCTATGTAGTAAAATGGATGTTCAGATCTGAAGAGAAAAAGAAGATTTTTTGTTTTATGTAAAATAGTCATGGTAGATCTGAAAAGAAACATAGATTTCAGATCTTAGAAAAGGGGAGAGAGTTTCTTAAGAGAAGAAAAGACAATCTCAAGTGAGAAGATTAGAAATAGTAGGTTTCAAAATAAGGAAAAGTAAGAAATAGAGAATTTCCCTTTGAAAAAGGAAAGTTCAGCTCTCAGTTAAAGCACCAAAATGTTTGCATAAAAAATGGGCAAACACTCAAATCGTTGTTGTAGAGTTGTAAATATTGTTTGTAGTATATAGCTATTGTTTGATGAAAATTAGTTGTGGATGTTTAAGGTAGAAAATCTGTAATTTGCAATAAAGAATATGCAAATGACTTAAATGTAAAAAGACAGAATTTATAGTGGTTCGGCCTGAATGTGCATACGTCCACTGTTCCTCTTTTATTATCCCTTTCATTTCTGATTACAAGTACAAGCTTTGAATACGAGTAAACATACTATTAGAACTAAGATTTTTCCCTCTCAAAGTTGTCTGCCATTGTTGCTGAAAGCTTCGCTCTTCAGTATCCTCTTTTTTTATGATGCCATGTGCTTGGTATTTATAGAATGAAGATATGAGGAGAAACAGCTGAGTATATAGTATTTGGAATTTGGTTCAACCTTCTATCCTCCAAGATTTGGTTCAACCTTCCTTACATGATTGTCAAGCTATTCCACTTGTGACAATCGCCATACATCTCTAAGAACCCCGGAACGCGTCATGAAGAAATCCCCGAAGTATCGTCGTGCCATAACGAAAATTTCAAACATTTTTTTAGATCAGTTCTACCCGGGTTGAGCCCCAAGCAAACCTTCACCCAACTCCAAGCAGCATTACTCCCAGTCGACTCCAAGTAAACCCTTAAATTTCTCATGCCTGACTCCAAGCAACCGTCGAACAAAAGTTTTGGTTCGGTCATCGGAACGACTCCAAGCGGAATCAAGATTTTTAAAGCCCGACTCAAAGCAAGCGTCGAACCAAATTTTTGGTTTGGTCATCGGGCCGACTCCAAGCAGACTCGAAATTTTCAAGCCCCGACTCCAAGCAAACGCCAAACCAAAGATTTGGTTCGGTAATCCAACCGACTCCAAGCAGACTCCAGATTTTCAAGGCCCGACTCCAAGCAAGTGCCGAACCAAAGTTTTGGTTCGGTCATCGCGCCGACTCCAAGCAGACTCGAGATTTCAAGCCCCGACTCCAAGCAAGCGCCGAACCAATGTTTTGGTTCGGTAATCCAACCGACTCCAAGCAGACTCCAGATTTTCAAGGCCCGACTCCAAGCAAGCACGGAACCAAAGTTTTGGTTCGGTCATCGGACTGGGGATCCTAGCTTGCTGTTGGACTGTTGACCTTGAATGGCGGTAGAGCGTCTCGGTATCGGCCTCACGAGACGGTGGTGGACAAATCTTAAGATTTTCATATCTCTAAATCCATAGCTTGGATTAAGACGCGATTTTGACCTATGTCCATATCTTGATGTCGAGATTACCTCCAAACTAGTTTGAGTCTGTTTTAAAACAATGGCGATTTTGCCCCTGACTCCTCATATTCACCATATAGTGGGTGAAAATGCCCACAACAGCAACCAAGTTATCAAACATTTAATCTTCCAACATATTTAAACTTTCAAATCATTATACTTGAAATAATTTATGGATTAATTAGTAAATACGAGTACTCGCCTTTAACGCAGCCCTGACTCCCTCGAGTCAGCTTGATTTGACTTAAACAGGAGCCATGCCGGGCCAAGTGAGGTCGCACCTCCGATCGAGCATGCTTCTTCGAAACATCCTTTAAGTTATATTGCATTTCACTTGAGTTGATTTACTTGCATAAGAATGTTAATCCTGACTCGAGTGTTTTGTGTTTTGCTTTACGCTCGGGTCAGCCTGAGTGTCATAGCATTTGAGACTCACCTTTGGAGATTGGAGCTTTCTTGGAGATCTATCTTTATTTTTTCAGCTTTTTAGTTATTTTCGGTTATTTCCAGTTGTTTATGTTCAGACTTGTCATTTGCTTTTGTATTAGACACTTCTGTGTATTTGGTTTTCTGTTGTATTCTGTTTTGGACTTTGATTTTTCTGTATTAGCTTCATGAACTACTATTTATCTATTCTGCTGCTTATTGTTGTGAAACTCTGTGTCTGTGATTCTGTGATTGATTTATTTACTGTATATGCTAAGTTTTTCCAAATCTATAAATTAACAATCTGTTGTTTTGAGCAATTCAAGTCTGACATATGTGGATTATTCTCGATTTGAATGGTTCGAAATGGAAGGTCGTTACAGTGCATAATATGCGTTTCATATGTTGATAAAGTGATTATGTTGTCAAAATGTTGCGACAACTTGTTTTGGTTGAAAACGATGTTTTTATCGACATGTTTTACGGTCAAAATTTAACGTTTTTGTTAAATCATTCATTTATGCTTAGAAAATGAACTTCCTACTACCTTTAATAATTTAAACAAGTCTATTATTGTTAAAAACCCATATTATTAGTGTTAATATCAATTTATCAAAATACGGCGTTGCATTGACAAAATGAGACAAAGTTAGAACATTTTTGTAAAACGATTATAAATATATTTTCCAAACCTTTATTATACTTTTATTATCATTATTAAGTGATTTTGATATAGTTTGACTTTTCAAATAAATATTTAAAATTATTTATTTAAGCATTTATTAATCTTTGACAAAACCCAATTTTTGTCGATTTTGTGATAAAAACTCAAAAATCCAAATTTCCTAAATCAAATCTTTAAAATTGATTTTACAATTCTTATTTATCATATATAAGCATGTTTATTTGGTTTTGAAACTCTTTATATTTTAAAATAATTAAAATACCTTATTTTTCGAAGTGGCGAAATTACGGGTCGTTACATCAAAGCTCCTTAATTAAGGTTGAACATGAATTTAGGATTAACATACTATATTTGATATCACTTATGAATTTTGAGTCTGAACACTCCTTCATAAGGAGTTCGTTGTTTCCATAAACAATTCTCGAGTATTTTATAAACACTTGAGAATACTCTTAACTAACATATAAAGATATTAAATTAGATTTGATATTCGTTTAATGCATCAAATACATAAGAGAAATATGGTATTATAGAATCATAGCATATATGATAATTCCTTTTGCCAATGCATAAGGAATCCAACTCATATGCTTCATATTAAACATTTTAATATGGTGTCTAAATATATTGTTCGAGACAATCCCAACACGCTCTTATACTAGTCATAAAAGATACCATTTTCAAATCCTACATCGACAGCTAAACTGAAAACATATTTTAACATGAGTACATCATTAACAATCAGTATTATGTTGTCTTACCTGTAGTCTATAGATATCTTAGTGCCCTTAATATTCTTCTTTAAAGACATGCTTATTTTGCATTTTGATTGAAAATTAAACTATTTGATTTCATCGTCAGAATATTGCTTAACTCTAATGATCGTTGAATGATGGTATCGTATCAATCTTATTTAATACTTAAGAACTCAGTCATCTCTACCACTAACGTTATGATATTTTGGTCATTATGTGAAAACAATCTATTCTAAATCATTATTCAGAATTTCTGTTCCAACCAAGATGTACCAAAATTTAAAATCATATTGGACGATAATTTTGCAAGCAAATTTCGAATTAAATTAAGCACATTGATTGATGAATCTGTTATGCTAATTTTGACAATTGAAATTTGCAATCTTATTCTCATCAATGTTTCTTACTATATACCAACCACATATGTCTTCCTTTTGAAGACACACTCAGGGCCGAAAGATCATATCCATTCGATTGCAGCTATCAAAATAGTACTTTGATACTTGGAATTCAATTTAGATTTAAGAATCATGTCATATGTTAGAGTCTATACTCTTTATGGCTTATTGGAAACTGAAGAAATTATCACTACTAACAATTCATTTTCTCAACATTGATATGAAACTCATAGTTTATCTTTAATGTGCGAGAATTCATATTGGACATTTTAATATATTGTGCCTATTTAGGCTCAATTAATTTCTTTTCATCTTATGAAATCAGTTCCCATGTTAGAGTGTTTGGATCGTATCTAATACTTACATAAAATTGATTCAATTTTGAGTTTACAAAACTTATCTTCATAACATAAATTTGTCAACCATTGTTGGTCGATCTCAAACTCCTTTGGGATGGTTGACATAAGATCTCTCATGACAATTTTACGTGAAGCATCTTGACTCACAGAACCTGTCAATTCTTTGATCTAGGACATATGGGGGTTTCATATTAATTCATATCTTATGTGATTTTGTTAACAGTGCTTTATATGAAATTAAATTTAACATATGTATTTACTCTTAAGTACATATCTATATAGAAAGAGACTAACTCGACATCACTCATTGTTAATCGTACTTTATCCGACAAAGTCCAATTACTCCTTATCGATGAATCGTTATGTATCACGGGGAGGAGCGACTTTGAGATTAAAATATTATTCATTTTTAGGTAATTTTGGAACTCTTTACACTATACACATTTATTCGATCAAATCGAATTGTTTTATTTCCTTTGCATGTTATATTTTTTATTTTCATTTTAAGTTCTTTGAACTTATCAAAGATGTACTTCTTGCGTATCAAATACATAACTTCTTGTCTATGATAATTCATCGGTGAATTTAACAAAGTAAGTGGAATCAATTTGGTATCAATCAACCTTGGATTGAACACATCTACATGCGTAAATCTAAAGAGTTCATCAACTGCTTTTCCCCTGATCGCTTGAGATACAACTCACCAGTGTCATTTGATTGATAATCATACGATCAAAAAATTATTTCTAAAAGATATAGCCTAGTCCGTAATTCCAAAATAATTGTAAATTTTTTAGATACATCTATATTATGTAGTAATGCAACAACTACCGTTATTCTAGATTATTTTACAATGAACATTCATAATATTCATGACAAAATAACACACACACACACACACACACACACACATATATATATATATATTTATTTATTTATCAATGCTGAAAACATTTATTATTTCATAAATAATATTTGGTATATACGAAAACAATATTTTGTATCTGAATGCATCAAGTTATAAGTGTCATATGGTAATTGCCTACTATTTCATCCAACACTATAACAGCGCATGAAATACAAAGCTCCATTGAACTACTTGTTATAGGCTATTTATTTTCTTTACTGTAACTAGTTTACAGTCAAGAGTTATCAATCAAATATCTTAACCTCGTATAAATACTTTTATAAAGAACACTTTTCTATAATATAATACATTTGGAATAGAAATCACATTTCTTATTTCCATATTAAATATCTTACCAAATTTTATGTAATTCTCATTTCCGATATACTTTATGAAGGAGAAGTGACCATTCACTCTCTTCATCCCAAGCGTGCCTATTTTACATCCACTCTCGAACATCTACTTTCTTTTCAAATGGTCAAACCATTTAAATGGAAACTAACAAATATTATTTACGCGCTCCCGAATACACGCTCCCTAATGAGCAACTCCCGAATATGTAAATACTCTCAGACTCAAATAGGTTGCTATAGACTCTTTCTCTAATGAGCAAATCACTCGAGCCTAGGTATTCGCTCAACCTAGGCTCTGAGACCACAATGTCATGGCCCACTTTTCCGTACCAATTTAAACCGACTTTAAACCACACTTGTCAGCTAAATAGTACGGGAAGACGGATAGTGAAAGAAATAAAGAAGGTAGAAATAGAAAGAAGATAGAAGAAAAGAGAACAAATCAGAATCTCACAGCGGAACGAATAAATTATAAGATAAACAAATCTTTACATGAAACCAAAACTGTTGCTTTATATAACATATACAGACTTTATATCAGAGTTACAACCACACAACTCGGACAGTTATATCAATCATGTCCTTACAACAATAACCACACAACCCAAAAACAGACTGAATATAAACATCTACAAGAATATGTCTCCTGATCCAGCTCCTTCTCCTGAAGCTTTCAGTCTTCCAGCTAACTTGGAAATATATATGTTCGGTCTGACCCGAGCATATAGGAAAAACACTAAGCCCGGTCAGTCTGGTAAACCAGCATGAGAAACACATTCAACTTGATTTATTATAGTTTAAAAATCCTTTTGAAATCAAAGGTATCTCCTAAGACCTCGCCACAAATAAATATGTCGGGTTTTTACCTTACGATAACCAAAACACTTTCTTATCAAAATCCTCTGATATTATAGCAGTGTCTATATACAAATACTTATTCAAATAGCTGAAATTGTTACATGATTAAATTCCAGCATACTAGCCACAAAGTGGGTTCTACAATCAAAACCGTAAAGGCACGTAGGGAGAATGGATTTCCAACTAATGACTAGGTACTGGGGTACCACCTGTCACAGTACCTGGTCTTGATCAGCATACCGAGGATTACTCCCAATCCTCTGCAACACAAGACCGGGACTACCCCTTACTGGATAATCCCAAGTAAGATCACCCCACAGTTGGGATCAGCAACCGCACTACTAAGCCGAATAAAAAGGGACATCTAGACAGGGATGACCTCACCCTAATGGGCGTGACCCACATAGCCTTGCTGCATAACCCCTGATTTTCAGTCATTCCCGGTCGATGAGGCTCGAGGCTAAGCGTTACCTCTTTAGAACACATCTCTTAGAATGCCCACCATCCAACTGACGATGTTCCGAAAGCATTCATTCATTCAAGTCCGTTCCGGGTTCGAACGGAACCGAAGGCACTACTCCTACTACATCCATTTTGTAATCACCCTCAGGATTAGTAGTGATTAGCCCTTGCACTTCACTGCTCCATCTTCGACTCCAAGCTCTTGTCTTCATCACGAAAACGTACTCGTTGGATCGAAGTGGTTTTCGGATTACAAATCCGATCCCGATCTCTTCGAAACAACGTTCGTTATTTTCCGGTAAACTCAACCCCGGTTCTTTAGAAAATACATCGACGACAAACAAGATCGGAGTTCACCTCCTAACCGTTAGTGGACGGGTCTCCTTATAATTCTTCCTAGAGAACAAACAAGTTTATACGTACGGTATAGCACCTCGAACGGTAACCGTACCATATACTTCCCGAGTTTTCTCTAGATATTTCCAAAGTTAAGTTTTGTCCAGATTTGATAGTCGGTTGTTTAACCATCAAAACAATCAATCAATTCAACCAAGTTATGTCCCGTTACAACCATTAAGCCTTGTTCCCATTTAAAAATTCCAACAAATTTAAAATTCACTAAGAAGGCTTATTTTACTGGGTAAATATAAATTTAAAACAACTTCTTTCCAAATCATACTTATAAAATTTCCAAGTATGTTTCTCAAGTTTTAAATAAATACTCTTTTATAAAAGTTTTCTATAATATACTTATCTTAAAACAACACTTATACTTAATAGATTATATCAAAGAAAATATACTTAAATACTAATTAAATAAAAATTTACTTTTTAAATAATTATTACAAAAATAGTTTTTATACTTGAAATAGTTTAAATAATACATACTTATAAAAATTTATACCTTTATAAAGATTTCCAAAAATAATAATAAATAACTACTTTTGATATTTCAAAATATTTATCAATCTTTAAAACATTTCTAAAAATAATTTTTATTTTTAAAACCAAACTAGTTTCAAAATCAATCCAAACAGAATAAGGCTTATCATTCTCAACGGTACTTATCAATTCACCATTCACAATTTCACAGTCAAGAATATTCAAATCAATCAGCTTCCATAGATCGATTCATATTATATTCTCAAATACAATTAACAGATCAGAGATTATGTCAAAGGGTTTGAATAGTTTTCAATAACACACCTATTCAGTTTGGGAACATCTTAACAGTTAGGCCGTAAAATTTTACAATGGCATTCATTTCCAATTGGTAATAAAATCCTATCTGTACAAGCTTATAAAAATTTTCTTATTTAACTTCACAACGGATCGTACGACGGCGTACCATCCGTCAATACGAACCATCTTCTTAATAACACATTATTAGATGTGAAATTAAATAATTATTATAAATATAATATCACTTAAGAACTTGAATTAATTTCAAAGTATAAACATTTATTTTCCTTATCTCAATTATACTTCACTTTATTCAAAAACTCAAGGATTAATAATAAATTATTTTTAAAAGCTTGATTACTTAATGATAAAATAACTTATTTAAAATAACTCAAGTTAATTAGGCTTACAGTAAAACAACTTTAACTTCCTTTATCAATATACTTCAAATAAATCTTTATATTTTAGGAAATTGGTTTTAACCAGTTTTACTTTGAATCAACGGGCTTGTGGTAAACTTGGAAAGTCAAATACATTTTGTAAACTTTACACAAGCATTTACCTTATAACTAGTTCTTTTAATAATTTAAAACCCACATTCATTAAATTTTCCCAAGCAATGCTATTGGGCCGAAGCCCAGACCAAAAAAGAAAAAGAAAAAAAACAACAGGAGATAACAACCCGTTCCCCACCCCTATCTCCTTCTTATCTTCCTCTATTCCAGAATCACCACACAACCACTCGAATTTGATGCTTCAAACCGGAAGATAAACTCTGGTCATCTCGACATTCCAAGCGAACATCACTGCATACGCAACACGACATCACCCTGGAATCGAACCCCAAACTCCTCGTCTATCCCAAAACTTCCACGGCTAACCTCTCGTGCACATGGTGCACGTGCACGCCTTCGCCAGTGACTGACTCACTGTTGCGGCACCACGGCGAAGTCCTGTTTTACCCCCCGATCCTATTACCACATCACTGATGCTCGAAATTAACATTGATCGAAAAACGACCCTCAAATGAACCATCGAGCGAAACTGAAACCCGACCACGAGGTACTGCTCTCACCTCCGATCACTATCATGCACGTCACCCATCTCAGATGATAGCCCACTCCAGCAACTTCCTCCGGCCCCAAAACTCGTGCACTCCGGTCATGCCACAAATTTCCAATCGATCGCGATTACCACCTGTAGCCGAAACCAACTTTAAACCCTAAAATCGACTCGCTTCCCCAATCTAAACCCAAAACAAAGATTTCGCCACGGTCGATCCCCTCACCTTGCCCAAACACAACTCCCCGAGACTCCGACCCGATGTCGCCATCACCCAGAGTGACGAATATAATTTTAAAAGAGAAATTGGCAAATTTAAAATCTCTTATTTTATAAACCGTTAAAAATCTCGATTGAACTTTAAAAAAAATTATTTTCACTCAAGAATCCAGATTACATGTTCTAATTCTTGTTTTAAATATGTTGGGTTTCCACTAAAATGTGCTTACTTACTGTAAATCCTGCCATTGATGAACTAATTAGCATAATATACTCACAAACCATTTTTAACTAACACTATACTAGAAAATGGATATTTACTTAGTTCACATCAACATGCAAAACGAACTAGATGAAAAGATTTGGATTTTCGAAACACAATATATACTGTCAACAAGCAGTAGATCCATTCATTCAAATGTGAGGTTTATGTTTCTCACCTTCCACATTTAGTTCCAGGAGTTTGAAATCTTTGATTTGAAACTTGCAATCCTTTAAAACTGAAACTTGAAAATTGCTTTTAAAAATCTCTTGAGTTTGAATTTTGAACAGAGATGATCTAGTAGGCTTGATTTTACAGAGTACTGCTTCCTCTTCTTTTACTTCTTTTAAATTTTGATTTCCAGTTGCTTAACAATTTTGAACAGAGGCTTTGTTTCCAAATTACAGGCTTTAAATTTTCAAAACAACTCGGATCTGAGGTGTTCAAATATACATATACAATTGCAGTCAACAGAAAATGAACAGATTTGACAATTTGTTACCTGAAATGATATTTTGGAGGCTGAAAGGATGTTAGCTTTTGCTAAGAAAAGTTTTGAAAAGAAAGAAAATAATTATCACAACATGTTTCAGCTGTTTTACTGCCCAAATGTAAGTTCGTTCTTTGATAAAAAATTTATCATTTAATTTCCCATTGTTTTACTTAATTAAAAACTGTTTTGCTTCTTGTTTTTGTTAACCTGTTCTGTTAACAGTAAATGATTTTGATATCCTTTCTTCACTTTAGCTATATATATAAACCTTTAAATACTTTAAAGTATGTGTAAGTACTATTATAAAATAAATCAGCACATAGTAAATATTGACCAAGATGAAATGTAATTGTGACTATTACATTTTAAACAAAAATAAGAAACTAGATTAAAATACTTATATAAATATGTTGTTAATTTAAACAAAATGAAATAAAATAACATTTTACTTTCATACAAATTTAAACCAATGAAAATTTGTTAAAGATAAAATCTATACCATAAATCCAGTTTCGATTTCTATACTAATTACCTTATATACATACGCTACTTTAAAACAAGAATAACAAAGTGATTCAATATCATATTAAATCTTCATGTATATATGTAACCACACATACAATTTTATTTATAATATAGATATATATTATTTCCAAATATACCAAGTCATTTACTATCTATGTGTATATAATTTCTCCCAATTATTTATGTGATTCATATACACATCTATTTATTTATAATCTTTTATCAATTTAAATATTATAAATTTCCTTTTTAACTTATCATTACATATATACAACTTTTCTAACTCACTGTACACATATCATTATTTTATAAACTTAAAACTCCTTTTTATTTAATATAAACAATCTTGTTTATATACCAAAAATCAAAATATCCTTTTACTTTATTATCTATTAATGCCATGAATTTCTATTCACATTATATCTATACATTTAAATTTTATTGTTTCGAATATGTAAGAATATATATATATATATATATATATATATACTCACATTTGATTTTCCAATTAGTTTAACTCTCTATTATACTTTATCTTTAAAATAAAATATACATTTTTATCTCTAAAACAAACTGCACATATTTTATCAAAAACAAAATATGCATATTTTTACTTTTAAACTCGTATATATATAAGGAGTCTCATTTAAATCAATCTATATTCTAATATAGATTTGAAAATTCAAACTATACTGGTTTTGAAAAATTGTATACAATTATTAATCATTGATTAATATGAATATTGTATATTAAAATACAATATTATTGAATATTATAAATTAATATTCACAACTCGGGATGTCCAAAATCCCGGGTCGTTACATTCCTCCCCCCTTAAATGAATTTCGTCCCCGAAATTGCATAGCTAATTTAGTAAAATTATCTACACATATTAGAACAAATCAATAACAGTCCAAACCAGTAAGCACATAGATTCAAACTGTATATCAAAATATACATTGCGTTAGGTACCATCCATCATATTCCTACAGACGTTACCATCATCTATTCAACCATACACATATATACAGATATATATATATATCACCGTACCGAACATCTAACATCTAACAATCATGACGTCTAAGGGTCATAAACACATACAAAAAGCACACCCTACCCCGGGAAAGCAATCCAACTAACTATGGACTCTCACTATCAGAGTCCTCCCTTTCGGGTCCTGATAATTCCCTGGACTCCACATCACTGTCCAGAACCCAAGCAATCTCCGGACTAGGCTCTCTTGGAAGGAAATCTACACCAGCAACTGGCTCCTCGACAACTTCCCCAATCTCCCAAATGACTGCATCGTCATTTTCTGATTCGAGATCCTAAGGTTTAGACTCCTATAGGCTAAAGAGTACATCAAAGTTTACATATCAAAATTTATTTCCCCTTTTACATTTCAATTATTTAAGATTTTATAAAATCATCTTTCCAAAATAATTTAGGTATATATTTTGAAAGTGATTTCAAGATAGAAAAATATACATGTAGTAAGTTTATAAACAATTTATTTTCTCAACTTATATATATATATATATATATATACAACAAAGTAAGTGTTATAAGGTTTAAATTCTCAAATATCCTTTCTAGACATTCATAATTATAAAATTATCTTAAAGGGTGGAAAATTTTCCAAAATATTAGTTTAAATTTTTTCCCAAATTCCTTTAATAAATAAAACTTAATAAAAATTTATTTTCCAAAGATTCATATCCCTAAGGGTCCAGATTTTTAAGGGTATAATTAAATCAAAAGGACAACCAATGAAAATTTTCAAGGTTGACGGCTAAGACCACTCAAATCCTGGATGATAAATTATTATCATCACGACCAATCATTATAAATTCCATATATTTAAAATTATTCCTTTATATTTAGAAAATATATCTGGGTAAAATTATTTCATCTACCCCTTTAAACAATATTGTGTCCATTGGCATGGTTCAAGTGTATAGAGATTCCTATCAATAACGTTAGCTACTCCTATTGACCATAATCCATATGCCACTCAACCAATCAATTAACACAATATAAAACCATTTTTATATAACTAACAAATACGCGCTCCCGAATATGTAAATACTCTCAGACTCAAACAGGTTGCTATAGACTCTATTCCTAATGAGCAACTAACTCAACCCTAGGTATTCGCTCAACCTAGGCTTTGGTACCACAATGTCACGGCCCACTTTTCCATACCGATTTAAACCGACTTTAAACCACACTTGTCAGCTAAATAGTACAGGAAGACGGATAGTGAAAGAAAGAAAGAAGGTAGAAATAGAAAGAAGATAAAAGAAAAGAGAACAAATCAGAATCTCACAGCGGAATGAATAAATTATAATATAAACAAATCTTTACATGAAACCAAAACGGTTGCTTTATATAACATATATAGACTTTATATCAGAGTTACAACCACACAACTCGGACAGTTATATCAATCCTGTCCTTACAACAATAACCACACAACCCAAAAACAGACTGAATATAAACATCTACGAGAATACGTCTCCTGATCCAGCTCCTTCTCCTAAAGCTTTCAGTCTTCCAGCTAACCTGGAAATATATATGCTCGGTCTGACCCGCGCATATAGGAAAAACACCAAGCCCGGGTCAGTCTGGTAAACCAGCGTGAGAAACACATTCAACTTGATTTATTAAAGTTTAAAAATCCTTTTGAAATCAAAGGTATCTCGTAAGACCTCGCCACAAATAAATATGTCGGGTTTTTACCTTACGATAACCAAAACACTTTCTTATGAAAATCCTCTGATATTATAGTTGTGTCTATATACAAATACTTATTCAAATTGTTGAAATTTTTACATGCTTAAATTCCAGCATACTAGCCACAAAGTGGGTTCTACAATCAAAACTGTAAAGGCACGTAGGGAGAATGGATTTCCAACTAATGACTAGGCACTGGGGTACCACCTGTCACAGTACCTGGTCTAGATCAGCATACCGAGGATTACTCCCAATCCCCTGCAACACAAGACCGGGACTACCCCTTACTGGATAATCCCAAGTAAGATCACCCCACGGTTGGGATCAGCAACCACACCACTAAGCCGAATAAAAAGGGACATCTAAACAGGGATGACCTCACCCTAATGGGCGCAACCCACATAGCCTTGCTGCATAACCCCTGATTTTCACTCATTCCCGGTTGATGAGGCTCGAGGCTAAGCGTTACCTTTTTAGAACACATCTCTTAGAATGCACACCGTCCACCTGACGATGTTCCGAAAGCATTCATCCATACAAGTCCGTTCCGGGTTCGAACGGAACCGAAGGCACTACTCCTACTACATCCATTTTGGAATCACCCTCAGGATTAGTAGCGATTAAACCTTGCACTTCACTGCTCCATCTTCGACTCCAAGCTCTTGTCTTCATCACGAAAACGTACTCGTTGGATTGAAGTGGTTTTCGGATTACAAATCTGATCCCGGTCTCTTCGAAACAACGTTCGTTATTTTTCGGTAAACTCAACCCCAATTCTTTAGAAAATACATCGACGAAATACAAGATTAGAGTTCACCTCCTAACCGTTAGTGGACGGGTCTCCTTATAATTCGTCCTAGAGAACAAACGAGTTTATACGTACGGTATAGCACCTCGAACGGAAACCGTACCATATAATTCCCGAGTTTCCTCTAGATATTTCCAAAGTTAAGTTTTGTTCAGATTTGATAGTCGGTTGTTTAACTATCAAAACAATCAATTAATTCAACCAAGTTATTTCCCGTTACAACCATTAAGCCTTGTTCCCATTTAAAAATTCCAACAAATTTAAAATTCACTAAGAAGGCTTATTTTACTGTGTAAATATAAATTTAAAACAACTTCTTTCCAAATCATACTTATAAAATTTCCAAGTACGTTTCTCAAGTTTTAAATAAATACTCTTTTATAAAAGTTTTCTATAATATACTTATCTAAAAACAACACTTATACTTAATAGATTATATCAAAGAAAATATACTTAAATACTAATTAAATAAAAATTTACATTTTAAGTAACTATTACAAAAATAGTTTTTATACTTGAAATAGTTTATAATACATACTTATAAAATTTATACCTTTATAAAGATTTCCAAAAATAATAATAAATAACTACTTTTGATATTTCAAAATATTTATCAATCTTTAAAACATTTCTAAAAATAATTTTTATTTTTAAAACAAAAATAGTTTCAAAATCAATCCAAACAGAATAAGGCTTATCAGTCTCAACGGTACTTATCAATTCACCATTCACAATTTCACAGTCACAGATATTCAAATCAATCAGCTTCCATAGATCGATTCATATTATATTCTCAAATACAATTAACAGATCAAAGATTATCATTGCTAGTAACAACTTCACAGATAACATCAGATAGATGGCTTATACTATTCACAGAAATTAAATTAACTATTTAGCGGAATGGTGTCCATTTCCGCTGACCAGATGTCAAAGGGTTTGAATAGTCTTCAATAACACACCTATTCAGTTTGGGAACATCTTAACAGTTAGGCCGTAAAATTTTACAACGGCATTCATTTCCAATTGGTAATTAAATCCTATATGTACAAGCTTATAAATTTTTTCTTATTTAATGTAACGCCCCACCTCTATACTCACAATAACAAAGAGTATTAAAAGTAATACTGTCTGTTATTACGAAGAATAAGGCTGGATAGGAGCGGCCATCCGTAGTTGGCCTTACACTAGTATTGGTTACCTCGATAGGAGTGGTATATATTTTTCATTTTTCATCTCTTATTTATTTACTCCCATCGACATACCAAATTCCAGTATAAAACGAACTACGATGGTTCGTAATAGTTTAGGACAATATATATAATAACAACACAGATACGAAAAGAATGCGGAACACAGATAACAAAAGTCTCATATATATATAAATGATGTCAGTTACAATACAGTTGACACAATACATATGATACAACTACAACTGTCGACTCTGGAAGTTATATATACAAATACATTATCAACTAATGTACATGAATACATATCAACCTAATCAGTACACTAACTACTACAAAAAGACGCAGACCACTTTAAAAGATATAAAAAGTCTTCATATCTCAACAGCAACCCAAAGCAGGAAATCTACAACCTGAAATAACTCGGGTCTGACCCGAGTATTAAATTCAAAGTAAAATAATACACGGGTCAGTCTAATTCAAACTCAGTTATTAATGCACAGAAGCAATAATAATCAATATCAAATAGACGACAGTCATAGAAATCTCGTATATCCGACTCCTCGATAAAATTATCGGATAGCGGCAGATATAACACTAAACCGTGTTAAACAACAAATCAACAGATTCAATCATCAACAAAGATAAGTGAAAAGAATATCAATGAAGATAATTTTAAAACATCAGAATTGCTTAAACAGCAATTTACAACCAAATCCAATTATTAAATAAATAATTAGAAAATCTCAAAGTGGTTAAATCAAACCAAACTCTGTGTGGCTGCAGTACACGCACGCGTGCACTGCCTCGCCACTACAGTACGTGAAATCATCACAATAGTGAATACTAACAGTAATCAAAACTGCAGAGGTCAAAGCGAAACCCAAGTCAACAAAACAGCGTAAACAACAAAAATCTAATTATCGATACGATAATTAGAAAACATATAATCTAATTATCTAAAAGATAATTAGATATCAACAAAATCAACAACTCAAACCAAATCAGAATACACTTCAAACTAAATTGAATTTGGCAACATGAAATAATTACGACAATTGAAATCATCAATTTAAAACTTCAATTCTGTTTGGCTGCAGTGCACGCACGCGTGCACTGCCTCGCCAATACAACATACGAAATACGCAACAGATCAATGAATCAAGAACAAATCACTGACTGAAGTTAGAAAACCGTGAGTACGTAAGTGGATAACCCCACTGCAGCATATTCAAATTATAAAGGCCACTACCTCAGAGGCAAAGTATCAAATATACAAATGTGCTCAAGACAAACGAGCTAAGTATGCAAGTAGAGGTGACAACATGAGACTGCACCAAACCAGAGGAATGCAACTGATTTCAAGTGAAGGACAACAAGTATTGCATAAGTGAACAATTCAACAAATGCATATACATGAATGCAATAGTGACGATGCACTGATAATAACATGAATGGTTATGCTAGGTCATACAAAACTAAAACTATCTTCTAAAAAATCTGAAATTCATATGTGTCATATTTTATGTACATACTACGAGAAGAACAAAATACAACAGAGTGACAGCCAACACATTGCAACCTAGAGATTTAAAACAACTGAATACAAGTCATGATTGCCCAAGAATTCGAACAGGTCAAAATGCTCAAAAATCAAACTCAAGAACAAAGGCTACAACAGCAGGTGAAAGTCATGCATGCTACAGAGATGATCAGAAGTGACAATGTCACAAATGACCAAGGTCAAAAGGAAACCACTGTGATGAACAATTCATCAACAAATCAAAGTATGAGACAGCTACAAAATGAAGACTACAGTAAAATTCACACATTAGTGAAATATCAGCCCTGACTAAAATCATACAGTAACTATATACATATGCATGAACTCACACATGATGGTTGTGAAAATATAATACCCTGGCATGCACAGTTAACTCGAATGAAGACATGAGTGCTAAACTGGAATGCACACGATGTCAAAATAAAGGCCAAATTCCAGGAATTCTTTCAAATAAACAAGGTCAAGGGCCAATATCATTTTCAAATAAAACTCAACAGTCAGATTCATATTTAGGCAATGCCGAACAATTCTTTCAGGTAAAATTTAACAAGGATCAAAGTGCTACCAGAGGCGGTAACGATATAGCCAAAGTCGAACAAAACAACATTGTCAAACTCACATTCGAAAATCATCAAAGCCGTAAATTCATAAATTTATACGACTCGATAAAGCCAGAGAAACATCAAACATCTGCATATGTATGAAAATCAAAGAATTCAAAGCCATAGAAATCACCAAATCACATATATATATCAAGTGACCGAAGTCAATGGGAGCCAGCCGGGGTTACGAAACCAACATGCCCGTAGTTCATCAAAGAAAGCAAGGCCGAAGCCAACAACGCAAATGAAAATCAAGGGATTAGCAAATTCACAGATTCGAACACAAGCAAGAAAACATAAAAGCAAAACCCTAAATTAATTTTTATCTCGAATCAATAACGAGATAAAAATCGAACTGCCGAAACAATATGTATGGCATGAATTGAGATGTGAGTGAGAGAATCACTCACCTTAATTGGAAGCGAAGATGAACACAGAGACGAAGCCGGTAACACGAAGTCGATCGAAGAAAACACTAGCCGAATCAATTATTCAATCGAGCCTTTTGAAGTCGCCACCTTCGCATTCACGAAAACCCTAAGTTGCAAAGACGAAGAACAAAGCTCTATAATGTTTTTTTTGAACAAAGAAAAGAATAGAGCCGCCATTTTTCGTTTGCTCTGATTTAGGGTTTCGTTCTTTTTTTTTCGAAAATGAAATGGGCACGGGTTTAAAACGAACGAGAAAATATAAAAGGGGGATCGGTTATTTGTTTCGATATTCATCACAGCCCAAAGCCAAAGAATCTTGGCCCAGAAATTAAATTTTAAAGCCCGAAGCCCCTTAACAAATTATTAAAAGAATTTTCAACTCGATTTAAAAATGCCAATAGCTATAAGCAAACCAATCTAACCGTCATTTGACGATAATTTATTGTTACTAAATCCCGGGTTGTTACAGACTCCCCTCCTTATAAAAATTGCGTCCCCGCAATTTTCATAATTAAAGTTGTCGATAACAATTATTTTTCTAACATAAACTGGTTAAGCTAGAAAAATAAGGTCAAGAACACAAACACCAAAGAAATCTTTTGATTCCATAAAAGAAATTCACAAATTCTCAACAAAGTCTGATTATCAAATAGATAATCAGAAAACAGCAGAACTGAATAAATACAATTATCAGCCACATTCAATTATCAATAAGATATTCAGAAATACAGAAATCACAAAACAGCAATATCTAATTGTCGATACGATAATTAGAAAACAGCAAAATCTAATTATCAACAAGGATAATTAGAAAACACAAATCACAAATCGCAAAACTGCAAATATCTAGTTATCCAACAATTAACTAGAAAACACAAACTTCATAATCAGCAAACTCTAACCATCAACAGCGATAGATAGAAAATAGTAATTCAATAAAATCAACATAATCTAGAATCAATTAGAGACTAGAAAATTTCATAATCAACAAATATTCAATTATCAAAAGCGATAATTAAATCTCAAATCAACAAATATTCAATTATCAAAAACGATAATTAAATCTCAAATCAACAAATATTCGATTATCAAAAACGATAATTAAATCTCAAATCAACAAATATTCGATTATCAAAAATGATAATCAAATCTCAATTCAACAAATATTCGATTATCAAAAACGATAATCAAATTTCAAATCAACAAATATTCGATTATCAAAAAAGATAATCAAATCTCAAATCAACAAATATTCGATTATCAAAAACGATAATCAAATCTCAATTCAACAAATATTCGATTATCAAAAACGATAATCAAATCTCAAATCAACAAATATTCGATTATCAAAAACGATAATCAAATCTCAATTCAACAAATATTCGATTATCAAAAATGATAATCAAATCTCAAATCAACAAATATTCAATTATCAAAAACGATAATTAAATCTCAAATCAACAATTATTCGATTATCAAAAACGATAATCAAAACTCAAATCAACAATTATTCGATTATCAAAAACGATAATCAAATCTCAAATCAACAATTATTCGATTATCAAAAACGATAATCAAATCTCAAATCAACAATTATTCGATTATCAAAAACGATAATTAAATCTCAAATCAACAAATATTCGATTATCAAAAACGATAATCAAATCTCAAATCAACAAATATTCGATTATCAAAAACGATAATCAAATCTCAAATCAACAAATATTCGATTATCAAAAACGATAATCAAATTTCAAATCAACAAATATTCGATTATCAAAAACGATAATCAAATCTCAAATCAACAAATATTCGATTATCAAAAACGATAATCAAATCTCAAATCAACAAATATTCGATTATCAAAAACGATAATCAAATCTCAAATCAACAAATATTCGATTATCAAAAACGATAATCAAATCTCAAATCAACAAATATTCGATTATCAAAAACGATAATCAAATCTAAAATCAACAAATATTCGATTATCAAAAGCGATAATCAAATCTCAAATATTTAATTATCGATACGATAATTAAACCTTATAACATCAGATATCTAATTACCTGTAGATAATTAGAAACAACAAATATCTAGAAATCAATTAAGAAGACTAGAAAATCAACATAAAAGCTTGGATCGATCCCATCAGATGGCGAGTTTTTAGTTCGCCGCACGTGCATCTCAGAGTGGCCGAAGCCTACCAAGTACTCAACATAATTTTGGCGCCCATCAGGTTGACCCGAAGGTCCATAGAGTGACCCGAAGGTCTAGTACTGGTATTTGATCCGAAGGTCCGCAGAGTGGCCCGAAAGACCAACAAATGACCAGAAGGTCCAACAAATGACCCGAAGGTCCAACATAGTGGCTCGAAGGCACACAAAATCATCAGAATCATCAAAATAGCAGAATTTTCAATTAACGAGTCCGGAATGAACCGAAATAGCAAACGCACATGTCCCTTACCACGTATTTTACTAAATCGTTTGATTCTCTTCATCGTTTCCTTGAAAGTGCAAAATTGTGTATTTTGTAAAAATACACTTTACATTTTCAAACGGACAAGTCCGGAATTAAGCGAATCAGTAAAAGAAAGGGGTCATAGTCCTCGATTTTGCTGAAACGTTTAAATCGCTTCCTCATTCTTTTGAAAGCGTAAACTGTAAAATTCCTGAAAACAATTTTATTCATTTTATAAAAATAACAATTCACATTCTCAACTGCACAAGTCCGGAGTTAAGCGAAACAGTAAAAGAAAGGGGTCATAGTCCTCGATTTTGCTGAATCGTTTAAGTCGCTTCCTCATTCTTTTGAAAGCGTAAACTGTAAAAATTTTATAAAATAATTTTTTCATTTTAAAATGATTTTCCAATCACGTGATTAAAGCAACAACATCAGTAGCAATTTCGAAAAGGGAATTGCACTTCTCAAAACATCGTAAAACGAATCTCAAAATCAGCATTGCGGAATAACCGCTTGAAAATCCACTTTTAAAATTTGACGGTTACTGAAGCCAAAGCGACAGTAATTTTTACACGTCAAAATCTCATCAAAATAATTTACATCAAAATGTAATATCAGTGAATTTCCATTCATCAAAAATGCCAACAAAACATCGTGCTTCAAAAATATAGCACTGGTGTAAAAATCCCGTTATAAAAATAACGACAACAAAATACGTTTCATAACCAAGCATCGGTTCAACGTAAAATTAATGCAGTAACGTGCAACTCAAATTTGCATGTACTACAAAATGAACAAAGAAATCATTCGAATATATCTTCAATGAAGATAATTCAAAACAGCAAAATCTAATCAATATATGATTAGCATAAAAGAAAACCAGCCAAAAATCTCAACAAAATCACATAACTGCAATCGTTTCGAATCCTAAATTCGGATTCGAAATTCTCAAAGAAACAAAATAAATATAGCTATGTAAACAATAAATGAAATTTATTTCAATTTCATATTTCAATTTTTAAATCAAAAAGATTATCAGTAGTATTCAACGAAGACAGTTTCACTGTTTCCGCTGCGCACTCTGATAAACAGTCACAAATCAATCAATCAACAAAACACAGTTTCACTTTTATTTTTAAATAAAGATATTTAAAAAAATTCATCATAATTTCAAAATTTTAGTTTTAACTCAAAGCACAAATAAAACATCGACAAATAGTTGTAACATATGTTCCATCTAAGTTATGTTTTATATTATGTCCATAAACCTGGCTCTAATACCAACTGTAACGCCCCACCTCCATACTCACAATAACAAAGAGTATTAAAAGTAATACTGTCTGTTATTACGAAGAATAAGGCTGGATAAGAGCGGCCATCCGTAGTTGGCCTTACAATAGTATTGGTTACCTCGATAGGAGTGGTATATATTTTTCATTTTTCATCTCTTATTTATTTACTCCCATCGACATACCCAATTCCAGTATAAAACGAACTACGATGGTTCGTAATAGTTTAGGACAATATATATAATAACAACACAGATACGAAAAGAATGCGGAACACAGATAACAAAAGTCTCATATATATATAACTGATGTCAGTTACAATACAGTTGACACAATACATATGATACAACTACAACTGTCGACTCTGGAAGTTATATATACAAATACATTATCAACTAATGTACATGAATACATATCAACCTAATCAGTACACTGACTACTACAAAAAGACGCAGACCACTTCAAAAGATATAAAAAGTCTTCATAGCTCAACAGCAACCCAAAGCAGGAAATCTACAACCTGAAATAACTCGGGTCTGACCCGAGTATTAAATTCAAAGGAAAAAAATACACGGGTCAGTCTAATTTAAACTCAGTTATTAATGCACAGAAGCAATAATAATCAATATCAAATAGACGACAGTCACAGAAATCGTATATCCGACTCCTCGATAAAAGAATCGGATAACGGCAGATATAACACTAAACCGTGTTAAACAACAAATCAACAGATTCAATCATCAACAAAGATAAGTGAAAAGAATATCAATGAAGATAATTTTAAAACATCAGAATTGCTTAAACAGTAATTTACAACCAAATCCAATTATTAAATAAATAATTAGAAAATCTCAAAGTGGTTAAATCAAACCAAACTCTGTGTGGCTGCAGTACACGCACGCGTGCACTGCCTCGCCACTACAGTACGTGAAATCATCACAATAGTGAATTATAACAATAATTAAAACTGCAGAGCTCAAAGCGAAACCCAAGTCAACAAAACAGCGTAAACAACAAAAATCTAATTATCGATACGATAATTAGAAAACATATAATCTAATTATCTAAAAGACAATTAGATATCAACAAAATCATCAACTCAAACCAAATCAGAATAAACTTCAAAGTAAATTGAATTTGGCAACACGAAACAATTACGACAATTGAAATCATCAATTTAAAACTTAAATTCTGTTTGGCTGTAGTGCACGCACGCGTGCACTGCCTCGCCAATACAACATACGAAATACGCAACAGATCAATGAATCAAGAACAAATAACTGACTGAAGTCAGAAAACCGTGAGTACGCAAGTGGATAACCCCACTGCGGCATATTCAAATTATAAAGGCCACTACCTCAGAGGCAAAGTATCAAATATACAAATGTGCTCAAGACAAATGAGCTAAGTATGCAAGTAGAGGTGACAATATGAAACTGCACCAAACCAGAGGAATGTAACTGATTTCAAGTGAAGGACAACAAGTATTGCATCAGTGAACAATTCAACAAATTCATATACAGGAATGCAACAGTGACGATGCACTGATAATAACATGAATGGTCATGCTAGGTCATACAAAACAGAAACTATCTTCTAAAAAAATATGAAATTCATATATGTCATATTTTATGTACATACTACGAGAAGAACAAAATACAAAAGAGTGACAGCCAACACATTGCAACCCAGAGATTTAAAACAACTGAATACAAGTCATGATTGCCCAAGAATTCGAACAGGTCAAAATGCTCAAAAATCAAACTCAAGAACAAAGGCTACAACAGCAGGTGAAAGTCACGCATGCTACAGAGATGATCAGAAGTGACAATGTCACAAATGACCAAGGTCAAAAGGAAACCACTGTGATGAACAAGTCATCAACAAATCAAAGTATGAGACAGCTACAAAATGAAGACTACAGTAAAATTCACACATCAGTGAAATATCAGCCCTAACTAAAATCGTACAGTAACTATATACATATGCATGAACTCACACAGTATTGTTGTGAAAATATAATACCCTGGCATGCACAGTTAACTCGAATGAAGACATGAGTGCTAAACTGGAATGCACACGATGTCAAAATAAAGGCCAAAGTCCAGGAATTCTTTCAAATAAACAAGGTCAAGGGCCAATATCATTTTCAAATAAAACTCAATAGTCAGATTCATATTTAGGCAATGCCGAACAATTCTTTCAGGTAAAAATTAACAAGGATCAAAGTGCTACCAGAGGCGGTAACGATATAGCCAAAGTCGAACAAAACAACATTGTCAAACTTACATTCAAAAATCATCAAAGTCGTAAATTCATAAATTTATACGACTCGATAAAGCCAGAGAAACATCAAACATCTGCATATGTATGAAAATCAAAGAATTCAAAGCCATAGAAATCACCAAATCACATATATATATCAAGTGACCGAAGTCAATGGGAGCCAGCCGGGGTTACGAAACCAACATGCCCGTAGTTCATCAAAGAAAGCAAGGCCGAAGCCAACAACGCAAATGAAAATCAAGGGATTATCAAATTCACAGATTCGAACACAAGCAAGAAAACATAAAAGCAAAACCCCAAATTAATTTTTATCTCGAATCAATAACGAGATAAAAATCGAACTGCCGAAACAATATGTATGGCATGAATTGAGATGTGAGTGAGAGAATCACTCACCTTAATTGGAAGCGAAGATGAACACAGAGACGAAGCCGGTAACACGAAGTCGATCGAAGAAAACCCTAGCCGAATCAATTATTCAATCGAGCCTTTTGAAGTCGCCACCTTCGTATTCACGAAAACCCTAAGTTGCAAAGACGAAGAACAAAGCTCTATAATGTTTTTTTTGAACAAAGAAAAGAATAGAGCCGCCATTTTTCGTTTGCTCTGATTTAGGGTTTCGTTCTTTTTTTTTCGAAAATGAAATGGGCACGGCTTTAAAACGAACGAGAAAATATAAAAGGGGGATCGGTTATTTGTTTCGATATTCATCACAGCCCAAAGCCAAAGAATCTTGGCCCAGAAATTAAATTTTAAAGCCCGAAGCCCCTTAACAAATTATTAAAAGAATTTTCAACTCGATTTAAAAATGCCAATAGCTATAAGCAAACCAATCTAATCGTCATTTGACGATAATTTATTGTTAGTAAATCCCGGGTTGTTACATTTAACTTCACAACGTTAGTACGACGGCGTACCATCCGTCAATACGAACCATCTTCTTAATAACACATTATTATATGTGAAGTTAAATAATTGTTATAAATATAATATCACTTAAGAACTTGAATTAATTTCAAAGAATAAACATTTATTTTCCCTTAATTATCTGAATTATACTTCAATGTATTCAAAAACTCAAGGATTAATAATAAATTATTTTTAAAAACTTGATTACTTAATGATAAAATAACTTATTTAAAATAAATCAAGTTAATTAGGCTTACAATAAAACAACTTTAACTTCCTTTGTCAATATACTTCAAATAAATCTTTATATTTAAGGAAATTGGTTTTAACCAGTTTTACTTTAAATCAACGAGCTTGTGGTAAACTTGGAAAGTCAAATACATTTTGTAAACTTTACACTAGCATTTACCTTATAACTAGTTCTTTTAATAATTTAAAACCCACATTCATTAATTTTTCCCAAGCAATGCTATTGGGCCGAAGCCTAGACCAAAAAAAAGAAAAAAAAACGACAGGAGATAACAACCCGTTCAACTCCCCTATCTCCTTCTTATCTTCATCTATTCCAGAATCACTACACAACCACTCGAATTCGACGCCTTGATCCGGAAGATCAACTCCGGTCATCTTGACATTCCAAGCGAACATCACTGCATACGTAACACGACATCACCCTGGAATCGAACCACAAACTCCTCGTCTAACCCAAAACGGCCACGGCTAACCTCTCGTGCACATGGTGCACGCGCACGCCTTCGCCAGTGACTGACTCACTGTTGCGGCACCACGACGAAGTCTTGTTTTACCCCCCGATCCTATTACCACATCACTGATGCTCGAAATCAACATTGATCGAAAAACGACCCTCAAATGAACCATCGAGGGAAACTGAAACCCGACCACGAGGAACTGCTCCCAACTCCAATCACTATCTCGCACGTCACCCATCTCAGATGATAGCCTACTCCAGCAACTTCCTCCGGCCCCAAAACTCGTGCACTCCGGTCACGCCACAAATTTCCAATCGATCGCGATTACCACCTGTAGCCGAAACCAACTTTAAACCCTAAAATCGACCCGCTTCCCCAATCTAAACCCAAAACAAAGATTTCGCCACGGTCGATCCCCTCACCATGCCCAAACACAACTCCCAGAGACGCCGACCCGATGTCGCCCCCACCGAGAGTGACGAAAATAATTTTAAAAGAGAATTTGGCAAATTTAAATCTCTTATTTTATAAACCGTTAAAAATCTCGATTGAACTTTTAAAAATCTTATTTTCACTCAAGAATCCAGATTACATGTTCGAATTCTTGTTTTAAACGTGTTGGGTTTCCACTAAAATGTGCTTACTTACTGTAAATCCTGCCATTGATGAACTAATTAGCATAATATACTCACAAACCATTTTTAACTAACACTATACTAGAAAATGGATATTTACTTAGTTCACATCAACATGCAAAACGAACTAGATGAAAAGATTTGGATTTTCGAAACACAATATATACTGTCAACAAGCAGTAGATCCATTCATTCAAATGTGAGGTTTATGTTTCTCACCTTCCACATTTAGTTCCAGGAGTTTGAAATCTTTGATTTGAAACTTGCAATCCTTTAAAACTGAAACTTGAAACTTTCTTTTAAAAATCTCTTGAGTTTGAATTTTGAACAGAGATGATCCAGTAGGCTTGATTTTACAGAGTACTGCTTCCTCTTCTTTTACTTCTTTTAAATTTTGATTTCCAGTTGCTTAACAATTTTGAACAGAGGCTTTGTTTCCAAATTACAGGCTTTAAATTTTCAAAACAACTCAGATCTGAGCTGTTCAAATATACATATACAATTGCAGTCAACAGAAAATGAACAGATTTGACAATTTGTTAGCTGAAATGATATTTTGGAGGCTGAAAGGATGTTAGCTTTTGCTAAGACAAGTTTTGAAAAGAAAGAAAATAATTATCACAACATGTTTCAGCAGTTTTACTGCCCAAATGTAAGTTCGTTCTCAGATAAAAAATTTATCATTTAATTTCCCATTGTTTTACTTAATTAAAAACTGTTTTGCTTCTTGTTTTTGTTAACCTGTTTTGTTAAAAGTACATGATTTTGATATCCTTTCTTCACTTTAGTTATATATATAAACCTTTAAATACTTTAAAGTATGTGTAAGTACTATTATAAAATAAATCAGCACATAGTAAATATTGACCAAGAAGAAATGTAATTGTCACTATTACATTTTAAACAAAAATAAGAAACTAGATTAAAATACTTATATAAATATGTTGTTATTTAAAAAAAATTGAAATATAATAACATTTTACTTTCATACAAATTTAAACTAATGAAAATTCGTTAAAGATAAAATCTATACCATAAATCCAGTTTCAATTTCTATACTAATTACCTTATATACATACACTACTTTAAAACAAGAATAACAAAGTGATTCAATATCATATTAAATCTTCATGTATATATGTAACCACACTACAATTTTATTTATAATATAGATATATATTACTTCCAAATATACCAAGTCATTTACTATCTATGTGTATATAATTTCTCCCAATTATTTATGTGATTCATATACACATCTATTTATTTATAATCTTTTATCAATTTAAATATTATAAATTTCCTTTTTAACTTGTCATTACATATATACAACTTTTCTAACTCAATGTACACATATCATTATTTTATAAAATTAAAACTCCTTTTTATTTAATATAAACAATCTTGTTTATATACCAAAAATCAAAATACCCTTTTACTTTATTATATATTAATGCCATGAATTTTACTTTATTATCTATTAATGCCATGAATTTCTATTCACATTATATCTATATATTTAAATTTTATTGTTTCCAATATGTAAGAATATATATATACATTTGATTTTCCAATTAGTGTAACTCTCTATTATACTTTATCTTTAAAATAAAATATACATTTTTATCTCTAAAACAAACTGCACATATTTTATCTAAAACAAAATATGCATATTTTTACTTTTAAACCCATATATATATATAAGGAATCCCATTTAAATCAATCTATATTCTAATATAGATTTGAAAATTCAAACTATACTGGTTTTGAAAAATTATATACAATTATTAATCATTGATTAATGGGAATATTGTATATTAAAATACAATATTATTGAATATTATAAATTAATATTCACAACTTGGGATGTCCAAAATCCCGGGTCGTTACACTATACTACAAGACTATTCTAAATTCTTTACAAAACTGTATTTAGGTATTCTTTTTAAGAATATTGAACATGTTTCACTTAAGTAAACTGATCGAAACTGACATTTCAATGATTGAATTCCTAGGTCAGTCTCTAGTTCTTGGTCTTTTATTGTTTTCTACGCAACAAAATTCTTATCGTATTCAATCATATTGAATACATGATTTTGCATTACTGTTTGCTCATCTCGACCGAACCATTTTCATCGAGATTTCATACATACGAACACAACCGTTCACAATACAACTTTTATATGTGACCTAATATGAATCAAATATCCCTATCCTTGTATCGCTTTAGAGTTCAAAACACATAGAAGATAATCCACATTTTTGGGCAAATAAATAGTCAAATGACCAAGTTATGAATGCATTAAGAATTTTTATAAGTGTTGGCACTTGCATGTGTGTTAAAATGGCAATATGCTAAAAGTTATTAGTAAGTATATTCAATATTTCTTTGTCAATCTTAATTCAGTTTATTAGTATATTCTTCTTGATAAATGATTATATCAATTTAGTTGCAAAAATTTATCAATGTAGATAATTTTAATTTGTATAATACGTGTTCTTATAATATTAGAAAGGTTAAACTTTGACGTTTCATTTTTCTAATAAGGCACCGACTACATTTTATACTCCTCAAAGCCTAAAGATAAACATAGAAATCTTTGGATTCCTCTAGTGAGTATTTGGACTCACTTGCCTTGGGATTCTAACCTTGAGTTTTCTCAACAAATCATAGGCCCATAAGCAAGGAATAACCTTTTATCGGTTATATCATATACAACTCATAACTGTGGTCTTTGTCCTAATCTTAATCTTGACCTTGAGTTTGCTCAACAAATACATGCATGTATCTTATCTCATCTAGCAATATATTGGTAGAACTACACATAACATCCTTCGCTTGAGTTTTCTCAACAATTAAAGGGGGTGCAAGTAATCTATTAATATATAAATGGTAGAGGACAACTCTATATTCAAGATTAATAATCTTCAATATATTTTGAGTGATATAGATTTCAGAAATAAAGTATTTCATAAGAAATACCCTCGTGATTCAAATGTCGGACACATCTAAAATCACGGTAGATGTACCATACATATGTTTTTACTCCGAAAATTCTATTTAGGGTTTATTTAGATTCTGGTTTCATTATATCTATACACATGTATATTTATATAAGTTTAATTTAATTATAACAGTTATAATTTAATTAACTTATATAATATATACATGTTTCTTTATTAATTGAATCATATTTAATTAATTTTAATTCTTATTAATTAAATCATATTTAATTAATTTTCAATTTTATTTAATTAACCAATTTAATTAAATTTTATAAAAATTTCAAAAAATTTATATTATTTATCTTAAACTATTTAACCCGATATAATATCTATAGTTTGCACATATACATGTCAATATATGCATAAATATTAATTAATTAACTTTTAATTAATTTATTTGATAAATTATTTTATTTAATTAAATAATTTATTTAAAATTTTAAATTAAATCAAAATTTTAACGTGATTCATCTTAAATAAATTTAAGATAAATATCTGGCTATAACAATTATAATTACACACATATATCACTATATATGTACATGTTTACATTAATTAACATTTTATTAATTAATATATCAAACAAAATATTGATTTAATTAAAACATTTTTATTAAATATTTTTAACAAATCTGAATATTTCATTTATAATTTACCTTAAACAATTTAAGATACACACACACATACACACATATTCATATATCATTATTTATGTTTATTTTAATTAATTAACCTTTAATAATTTATTTATTTACTTAATCTAATTAATTAAAATTAAATAATTTTTGAAAATATTAAATTTATTTTCAATACTGTTTTGAAAATATTTAATACTTTTATAAAATTTTATTTTATATTTTAAAATTAACTTTTAAATTTGTATTTAAAAATTTTAAATTATAATATTTAGATAATAATAAAAGCCCATAAATCATCATTTGGAAATAAGTCATAGAAGACTAGGAATCCTCATTTAGGGACAAATAATAGGAGTCTGAAACCTTTATTTGGAAATAATAGAAGACCTGAAACTTATATTCGGGTACTGATAAGTGTAGTCCAAAAGTTAATGGTAGAAAACTCAAAACCCAGTTTCTAGTATTAGTAAGAGAGATCCGGAAATCATCATCTGGAAGTTAGTAGAAGATTAGAGATCCATAATAATAGAAGGCATGAAACCTAGATTCGGTCATCAATGAGTGAAGTCTTGAAATCAATAGTAGAAGACCTGACTCCCATATTCAAGTATTGATTAGTGAAGTCCGGAAACCATCTTCTAGATACAGTGGAAGACCATGGATTCATAATAGAAGACCTAAAACCCAGATTTCGGTATTGATAAGTGAAGTCCAAAAGTCATCTTCTGGAACTTAGCCGAAGGCCATAAATTCATATTTAATAATGAATGTAATCTGGGAATTATCGTTTGGAAATAAGATTAGAAATCTGTTCCTAGCAATAAGAAGGAAAGTTTAAAAATCATTGTTCGAATAATAGAAGTTCAGAAATTCTCATCTGGGCCTTTTGTTCTGCACCACTCTCCTGGCTTTAATTTTTTAAATCTTTTTCTTTGTGTTACCTCTTTAGTTCCAAGTACCTGATTCTTTCAATATGTGCCATCATTGAGGCTTTGTATATTGTTAGTGCTTTGTGTGCCACTCCTTGGGCTTGGATGTCTTAGTCAGTTGTTGTTCGGTGCGCTTGGTTAGCTTATCCACAAGCATGACTCAAGGAATTACCTGACCTCCCTCCAGGAGGCACTCCAGCTAGGCCTTATAGGCAAGATTGAAGACTTGTCCGATGCCTTGACCAGGCCATGGCATGGACCGATAAATGGCTTACTTTGTCCTTCCTCTACGAGGTGCTCTAGCTAGGCCTTATAGGCACGACCGAAGGCTAGTCGGTGCCTTGAATTGGCCATAGCATGGCATGTTCAAGGGCTTACTCCATCCCCCCTCTAGGGAGCACCTTTATTTGGCCATAGTGTGGCACGATAAAGGGCTTGTAGATACTTTAACCTGGCTATAGCATGGCGTAGATAAAGGATTACTCTGACATCCTTCCAGGAGGCGCTTTGAATTGGCCATCTTGGCGTGGACAAAGGCTTATGACCGTTTAAGGTAGTTTCCAATCTTAGGAGAATCTTACTCCCAACCATGTAGATTTTCTTATTTGAATGGGCCTTTATTGAATTATCTAGGATTGCTTTACAAATCTGTTGATCTTTCCTTGTCTGAAAAAGTTGATGACCATCCCTTCAAGAGCTCTGCATTGTTTTGTTTCGTGTCCATTCATCACATGATAATGATAGTAAGGTCCTCCCAAATTTCTTTCGTACTTGGGCTTTTCCTTTTTAGATGGCCAGTAACTGAGTTCCTCTTTTGTTAGTAAGAAGATGTTCCCGGTTGATATAGTTAAGTTGCATAGGGAGTCTTGATTTGAAACCTCTCTTCTGGGGTTGATTTTGAGGTCTTTTGTTGCTTGATTTAGGAGCTTCACCCTTGATGACCAATTTCCTTTTTAGAATCTTTCGAAGCTCGTATGAAGGTAATGGTCCGCTTGTTGCTCTATGCCATTTCTAAGCAAATGTGTAGTAATCGACTATCATCCCCTTTACAAATATAGTTCCTTTAGTGTAGAATTAAATGGCCTTCTTCATCTGAACAAACAAATTATCCCCCTTAGATCTTGTTTCCCCTATAGCAAAGATGGGTGTAGGCCCAACATGAAATGGGTTGATGCTCAAATTATAAAGATCGTATAAATCTGCTTGCTTATTCTCATTTACAATCCTTAGTGCTTCCATCCTAAGCACTTGCTCTTGATAACATCGGGAGTCATTACTGGTTTGATGAGTTGACCTTGCTACTTGAGGTTCTGAAGAACCTTGTTGTGATCTGTTCCATTCATGGTTCATCGTAGTGGCCTAGGGTAGGTGTATAATAGCTTAAGGTAAGGAAAGATGGTATTGGTAACTCAATGATGTCGAAGATTTAGGCCCACCTTCTAATGCAAAAAATGTTAATAAGAAATCTCGTTAGCACCTAAAAGCAAGGTTAGAGGAGTGAATAAACCCTTCAAAACCACTTTCGAATTAGTTGGAGTAATTTAAGGTCGTAACCTAGTGAGAACAAAAGGTATTAACTAAGTCGAAAGGATCTTATTCCTTCGAAAGGAACCCCTTCCAAAGGTATAGGTGTGTGTTTTCCATAGTTGAAACCACATACAAGCAGCGAATCAGACTCCATGCATTCAAAAGTTCCATGTATTTACTTTATTGATAATTTTTATGAATACACGGGCTTAGGTATTGCAATGAAGAGAAATCCTCAATTTGATTTAGAAATCTGGGTTTACAAACTCAAGAAAAGTACAAGCATGGAAGCTATGAATTTGGATCCCTCAAAAAACACCGCTAGGGTCTTATTTATAGGCGCATGCTGGACTCTTTCGCATCCGTCCTTTTGACCTAGTCAAAAGGATGCCTTTATGACCTTCCACCGATGTTGACTCCTAAGTGCCTCTCTAATGTTGCTTTTGCATAAGATTTGGAAACCTTTGACTCTATCTATAGGTATAGAAGCAGTACTTATGTTGCTATAGATGTCTTGGATAAGCATGAAAGGGTGTCCCAACATGTGCGGAAGGTTTATAAACAATACTTATGAAAGGCGATGATGCTTTCAAAAGCTTTTATTCTGATGGTTGCAGAATCATTCATTGAGGATGGTATGGTAAATGATGTTGTGACCCCCGAAAGTATCTACTTGGTTGGTTATAAAAGGTAGCTTTGAAGGCAATCCCCTTGATTAATGTGGAAGTCCATCTTTGGACACTTGCGGAAGCAATACTGACTTATGCGAAATCTCCATATACATGTGGAATGGTTCAACCGATTCGAAAGGCTAGTCTTTGCAAACCATGTTTTCGAAAGGGAAGTTTTGGTAGAATCTTCTCTTATAGAAGGTAGACATTCGCGAAACCAATCGTTTCGAAAGGTTTGATATATGCAAAAGGGGTAATGTCAAAGGAAGCCCTTACTTTCATCTCTTGCGGAAAGTATCAACTGAAGCAGAAGGGTAATCTTGACCCTTTTCGACCCTTTCGGAAGCCCATAATTCATTTAATACTTGCAAAAGCATCCCTTCGACTCTTTTGAAAGGCCTTGATATCACTATTGTTCTTCATGAAGCTCTCCTTCATGATCTTTTGGGTTTCGACTTGGTTGAAGTGATTTTTGGTAGTAACGATATATATATATATATATATATATATATAACTCCAGGTAATCTCGTCAAGGGTTATTAAAGTGACTTTAGGTTTTATCAGAAAACGATCGGTGGGAGCAAGTGGCGGCAATCATTGGAGGTAGTGGCGAACTCGAACGATTGACAGCGTCTTCTGGAGGTGGAAGGCGTTTTGTTTAAGCTAAAGGATCTAAGCTTGAAGAGGTCGGTAGGAGAGCAGTCCACACAAATGAATTGAGGGAAATGCGAAAAAAGAAAGGAAAACGTGCCTAGTCCTGAGTCCTTATAATACTCGGGATTGAATAAAAGAACTCAATACCAAGTGGTATTTTTAACTGAAAATCAACAGAAAAGCCAAAAAGAAGGAGCAAGCATGAACAAGGTGTGGAAAGGTCTGTAGAGCATAAGTAATGTCCTTAGCGTGGGGAATGGAATTTTGGCTATGTAAAGAAATTAAAAGAATATTTACGGAATCAAAGCAATGCTTCGAATGACTCCTGAACGACTAAGCGGATAGGGAAGTAGTAGATAATGCTTGTCTTTTTCCAAAGCATGCTTTGCTATCAACATAAGCATACTCTGGAGGGAAAGTGTTGTCCGGCTTTTGAACCAAGCAGATTTTCATTAAACATGAATGTCATGATGAAGACAAAGCAATTCATGAACGTTGGAACATGCTTAGAGGGACAATAGAAACATATTCAAGAAGTTTCAAAGGCATATGAAAAAAGTGGACCACTCGGCATTGAGCCCTACCACTCGGTCCCGACCCCTTTTTATTGCCCACTAGTACTCCAAAACCACTTGCAAGTGAAACTCTAACTCAAGTGATCATTATGGGGTGCTTTTCTTAAGGAATATACGAACAAATGTATGGATTTTTCTGAAAGAAAGCAAAGAAAGCACAGATGAACAAGAGGTATCAGAACTTCTCAAATATAGCTCAATCTCAATGGAAAAGCGGTTAGAACGCAACGAATTGGAGATAGAAGAATATCAAGAAAAAGCAGGGGAGGTTTCACCCCCATGAAAATCGATCGGTACCGAGTGGTTTTGCTGCTCTGTAGGCCTCGTAACTTGCTACTGCACATTTGGACATAGAGTTAGACCTAATGCTTCATGGGCCCCAGGTTCTGCTAGGCTATTTCCCTATAAATACAAACCCTCTGGCTACTGAAAGGACTTTTGGTTCTTTTGTTTTCTTCAATTCATATCCCTCCTCTCCATAGTCACCAAGGCAGACACTATTGGCTATTCTAGGTTATAAGAACTTGTCAATGTACTAGTGACTCTCAATCAAATAATCAATAAACTACAATGGACGTATGCCAGAGATTGGCGAATTACTATGAAAATTCTTGTGTTCTCTTTACTTTTCTTATAGTATTTGCTAGATCCCAACTTTTCTACAGGTCTTTGGCAGTTGTGCCATTTTTGGCGTCAACAGTAGAGATTGAGATTTTCTATCACTATATCATTATCTTTCTAACTCTTCTAATGAAGGCTTTCTAAACAGAGATGGACCTAAGAGTGGAAGAATTACCGTAGGAAGAGCCAGTGCAAGATGGGAGAATGATGGTACTCAAACTGTTGAAGATAATGAAAGGAAAGTGCCACTGGCAGTGGTGATTGAAGTTATCCCACCTATTTCGGGTGCGGATTTAAATGTTTTGTTCCAACATTTTATGGCACTGATGATGAGAGAAGCTATGTCATAGGTCTGGGCCGAGACAAGTGGCGAGGGAGGACTTTTCAAAGTTAAATCAGGACTATTAAAATCTTAAAGGCAAGATGTTTTCTGGTAATGATCCAAAGGTGGAAGTACTAAATTAGCTAAAGGTTAGTGAGCATATTTTATTGACTTGGGGCTGAACGATGTGCCCAAGAGGTGGCTGACCTCTAGTCAGTTGCATAAAGATGCCTTAGATTGGTCGGTGACGGTGAACACCAAGAATCCTGAAGTTAAATTACTTGGGAGCTATTTAGGGATAGGATTTATGCTAAGTTTATTTCTGAATCTCGGAGGAGTGTTTTATGAGAGAGTTCCTCAATCTCAAGCATGAAGATCTTTTTGTTGAAGATCATATTCAAAAGTTCAGCACCTTGGCAAAGTATGTCCGAGGGTTATTAATACCCCAACAAAGAAGATGAAAAGTTTATTTGGGGACTGAAGCAAGGTTAGGATCATATGACAATGGCGCATCTGGCATCTCCTTTCGAATTTACTATGGATATGGCAAGGAGATATGATAATATGTACTAAGCACAAAGAAGAGTAGAAGGGAAGTCCAAGCCAGAGCGAAAGAAGAGATTTGCTCCTTATAGAAGGAGAAGAAGGAGCAACAGATGTAACAACCCTCCCTTCTTAACACCCAAAAATCAGTGTCTTGCATAAACGTCTGATTTTTGAATACTATAAAATACGGCTTGTTAAGAAAAGAAAGAAAGAAGAAGAAATAAATGCTACACCAAGGAATAACGATATTATCTCATAGTAGAATGATAACATATAATATACTGAATATACATGAACACAATGGAATAAACAATATATAAGAGACTGTACTGGCAGAAGTAACTGATAAATGCATATCAGTACAAAAAGTCAGAATAAGATATCTAATATAATAAGTCTCATATACAAAAAACTACTGTCATGCACTACCATAATATAAAGTATACATATCCAAAATATTGATGCCATGCCTCTTAAACGCTCCAGTTGTGCATCCTGATAGCGTATCCCAAAAGCACTTGACTCCCAAACTACTTAAACGAGTACCCAAGAGTTGTCATGGCATAAACAGAAAAAAGAATAATGCAGGTCAGACTTAAAGCCTGGTATGAGGGGAACCATTTCAAAATACCGTATATCAAAATTATATATAAATATAAAACAAGAACTACTAAGGTACAGTTGGTCCTCTCCACAAACGTGGCTTAAGGTTAATCCAAACTGTCTATAAACAAGTAAAGTACACCCATCTCAAAAATAGGAAATCATACCATAACTTGCTTTACTCTTGTAACCAATGATCAAAACAACTAATATAATGTGACTGATACGTAACAGTATACCATGATAAGATAACCCAATATACAAATGCTGAGGCAATATAAATATCACAATATAAGCATCCTTGAATACACAACAATATTATCGACCACCTAATATAACACATACAATATAACGATAAGCAATAGACAATGAATACAAATTAATACTCATTATTACTAATGGGAGAAGTCCATACCTAAGTGTAACATAGACCTTAAGTCACATTGAGTGTGGTCAAACTTGTGTAGGCCTCATTGTACCCCTCAATTAGCATAGGTGATATATGACCTACTTTATATATATCTAAAACCTAAGTCCTCGTTGAACATCAATCTATAATTCAAGTTATCACGATCCAATGATTTTTGTCAAGGGTCCAAAATAAATAGAGTCGGTACCTCAGTGTACCATAGATCCTGCATGCTCGGTATGGGTCTCGTGTAGATCTCATGGTACCCCTCAATGAGCTTAAGCAATATATGATCTACTCTATTTACTTGAAACCTACATGGATCTCACAGTGCCCCTCAATGAACATAAGTAATATACGATCCATTATATGATTTACTCGTAGATGATCGTCATCATCTCGCCCTCAGCCATCATGGATTTCTTAATGAACTTGCATAGCGTCTCGACAAAAGAGAACAACATGCATATCCCGTATAATATGCCATCAAGACCACAAAAAAATGCCGAAGCCATATATATATACACATATATATCTATTAAATATTCCGTGACGTAATCAAATACGCATATCACAGGCGAAGTTTGATATCTCGTCATCGCCTATCAATACGGATGGTCACTACTGAAATACCAATAATACGCATGGCCACCAATACAAGGCCGACACGATGCATGATCACTAATATAAGATCAATACTATGTACGATCACTAATATAAGACCGATACAATTTATCAAACTATACGTACCCCAAGAATAAAGCCCAAAAGTATGGATTTACTCCGTTCAATCGTACACGCTTGTAAGATGTGATTGTGTGGCAAATCGTCGTGCCAATCCCATTCCCGATCATGTTGATCCCGTAGGAATCACTTAACATTTGCGTCTGAATCCCAAGCTTTGCCCTGCTTTCAGCCTCCTCGAGTAGCCATAATCTTCCTCGAAGTTGCACCGAGGTTACATACGAACTCACATCCGTGATAGAGGAAGAACCCCCGCTTAAATGGCACCTGACCTGAGCTTTACTGCCATGTTAATGCATCACTGGTCCACCGGTGGTCTACCATCGGTCGACCGGTGGTAGCCTATCCTTGGCAGTAAAGCCTAGGTAGGTTCCATTCGAGCTGCACCGACCATCGAATACGAGCTTTGTCATCTCCGTTGCTTCACCAGATGAGTCGCCTAACTCCAATAGCTTACTTTCGCCACATCAGACCTCTTTCAGTGTCCATTGGTTGATATTTTGGAAGTTGTTTCTTAAGCATTCAAAGACCGTTTTCGATATAGAAAACCACTCTTTTATGCGTAGGTTCCACAGAGCGATTCTTTCGACCCAGCTTCCTCTAACATGCTAAAACGAACAGAACCGACCTTCTCGCTTCATGTAATGCATACATGTGTGTAGATACGCCTAGTGCACGCATATGCACATACGTACATGCAAACATGCTTCTGCTATATAAATCACATTTTGGGCTTCATCAGAGCAATCACTCGACCCGGTATTCTCTCATGCAACTTAGCACACCCGATAGTTGCTATGGCGACACAAGATTGCCCATAACATGTTTATATACTGTTATCCTGCCTTTTGGCAAGGCCGAGATACCAAGGAACTGACTGAAAGCCAAGAGTCACTCATCATGGATATCGATGAATTTTGTCCGAGTCCGGATCGAGCCACAATTGATATGACACGACAAGCACAACCATGGGAGCCTGCATTCCAAATTTTAAGTCAATCCGAGCTCGAGTGCTCGAGTTATGATCGATGCAAGTCGAAGGGAAAAAATCACAGTTTCGTATCCATCAAATGACCTGGTTTCATATCGATCAATATTGACCTCTTCGTATCCATCGGTAGAAGGTATGATCGAATCCATCAAAGTTTCTCCTACTTCGAATCCATAACTGTTGCTAGACTTCGTATCCATTACATTCGCATCAGAAAGGAATTAGCCTCGCACCTGCATGGTTCGTATCCATCAAGTTGAAGTCCTTCGAATCCATCAAGTACAGTCATTTCGTATCGATCGACTGAAACACATCATGATCAATACGAACGTAACCTCACTCGAATCCAGATGTAATTGATAGCTCCGAATCCATCGAGTCAAGGCAGCGAAGTCTCCGGGACGACTCGATCAAATAGGCGAAAAAGGCGGATCGATACACAAGTTACGCTCCACATCATCACGAAGGTGCATGACACTATCGATTCGAAGCAATCGATGCGAATGGATCGATTTGAACGAAGCAGCCTCATGAAGATTATCATCTTGAATCGACCATATCTCGATATCCATAAGTCCAAATGCTATGAAATTTTCACAGGAGCTTACGTACATGTAGAAGAATGTCCACACCGAATTTCAGCTCGATCGGATGATTCTTTGATCGATTCGAATGAATTTCAAATCGATCCCGAAGTGGGCCCAACTTTCCTGAGGCCGGGCGTGTGGGCCCCCTCACGTGCCAGAAGTGGTCTACCGAAATTTCAGCAAAATATCAGCCTCCTACGCCTATAAATAGCACCCCAGAGCCTACAGAAGAGGGATCTTGGGATTCTGAAACGCCCAGACTCTGCCGGATCGAGATTTGCATCTTATTCTTACTGTTGAATTCGAATTCCAAACTGTAATTCGCTGTTGTTCGCTGTAATCACTTGTAACCATTGAAAGAGAATCAATAAAATCATCAAAACTTCATAGTGGACGTAGGCAACACGCCGAACCACTTTAAATTGCTTGTCTGCATATTTACAGTTCTAATTATTGGAGTTTTTGTTAGATAATCTTCATTTTCAATTTATTTTCTTCACTTTTATCTCTTCAAAAACTTCCAAAGAGTGTTTTGACCAATTTTGGTGCAAACACTTTGGTGCTTTCACTGAGAAAAAACTCAACTTTTCTCCTGCTCTGTGGATCTACTACCATCGTTGGATTGCAAAAATCTAAGGAGGAGATCCAGATCTGTCGTCAAGTGGTTCCTTCTATTCTATTCAGATTGCTCCAGATCTAAGAGGAACTGCATTCATCCATATTTTCGTATCCATGTTCTCGAATCCAGAGAATATGGTGATTTTCGTACCCATGTTCTCGAATCCAGAGAATATGGTGATCTTCGTATCCAGAAAATATTATCATTTTCGTATCCATCATTTCGTATCCATAAAATATGATCACTTTTCGTATCGATTTGTTTCGCATTGTTTTTTTGTATCAATCGCCACTTTCCTATTCGTATCGATCAGGAGAGCATGTGTTCGACTCGCTCCACTTCGCATCCATCAGAGAGCATGTGTTCGACTCGCTTCGCTTCGCATCCATCAGAGAGACTCTGTTCGACTCGATCTGCTTCGAATCGCTCTATTCGTATCGATCGCCTGTGCTCTGTTCGAATCGATCGCGACTGCTCCAATTTGTATCGATACTCACACGCCGTTCGTATCGATCCATCTACGTCCAATTCGTATCACCAATTTAATGAAGGAACATTCCATCTGTGCTTCTAATTGTTCTATGACTGAACAAGACATAGGAGATCACAACAACAAATGTTGATTTGCAATCAAGGAATGGGTAAAGAAATACTACTCAACCGTACTCCCAGAGGCTGGAGAACCTAGCTAATATGCCGAGAACTGGAGTTGATTAATATATCATGCTTCTAAGGTGGAATGCAACTTCCTCCAATTGACCAGCTTTTAAACTCCTGAATTGACAACTATGGTACGATGGCTAATATGAACACTGTCTACTATGCCAACTCAAAGCATAGCTGGTCACCGCTGAACCATCTTCAAGTGCCCGCATCTTAATCATTCCACGTCCACATGACTAAAAGCATGGCATACAACCTCAAGAGGACTTCCTTAATACCCTATATAGCTCTCCTATCTGGATGAAAGTATGGGATAAACACCAATCTATTAGCCCATTTTAACCAACTCGCCGTCCAATCGGCGTTACCAACCACTCAAACGTTGGACAATCATGCACACATCATTCACCAGTGTTAGAAGACACCTTGGCAATAAAATGGACCTGGTCATAATGTCGATTGGAGGATCTTTCCCGGTCGAGACCTATTCGTTGAAACCATCCTACATGTAGATCTTCCAGGTAAAATTCAACATGCTAACTATGTCGGTGTACTATGGAAATACAACCCCCGACACTACCCTATGAAGTGGGAATGGCGCGTGGATTTCTCCAAGGGTGATGAATGCCATCAACATGTCTAGGCTAATATTGAGTTGGTGAATCAGATGAAGGATCAACATAGCGAGAAAAGGAGGGGACCTACTCCATACTCTAGATCGGAAAACTCCTCTTCTCTAGATGGCTACCGTGAACGCCAACGCCATAAGGCTGCTCCGGGAAGGATAGCTCCGATAATATGTGCAAGCCCCATAAAACGAAGGACCGAGAACATCCGACCCCTATCGATCAGGGACTTTGATCAAATTGAACCATTCGCGTTAGACATCCAACTGAGAAGGGCTGGACTGAAGTGCAATAGCGAGCATACGACGCTGCCTCACTTATCAATGAGATTTGATCTGATCTCTTTTGAATTATTTCTAATTGAATTTCATTTACATTGCGAAATATGACCTACTTGAATTAAACTACTTGCAAATGATGCAGGTAACCGAGTACTTAAGATTGGGTGCAAAACAACCTCCGCGGACTATGATCAAATCATTGAGGTATCATCGTGATGAGCATGATTCGACCACTCATCGTCTACTATATGCCCCTGACTGGGGGCAAGGCATCAAAGCGGAAAGGACCGACAAGGTCAGGACTCTAGTACAAAGTGGATCCAACCAACCATCCACTCATCCGCCTATGCAATTTAATTAGGAGATGTAAGAAAGACTTGGAGTTATATGTCCCAATAATGCACTCTCCATCTCGTACTTGAAGCTTGCCAAAATAATTATGCTTCTTCTGATGCCTGATAAAATCAGAATCACATCAAGGGTGGACGTGATGTCGCCATCCATGCATCCAATCCTACATTAGACATTTGGGATTATTTGAGGGAACACGTGTTTAAAGGTCCAACCCTCAATTTAAAGTCATCAACGACTGATTTCCTACTCACTAACCATCACGAGCTGTCATTTCAACTCTCTTCCTTAGCTCGATCGAAAGAATGCAAAGTATAAATTGGATGTGACTCGATTGTCTGCTCTCCAATTCTTGCACCCGACTTAAGGGAAAATATACAACTCAAAGTGGATGTAGTTCGACCATCCTTTCCTATGCTCGAGCATAAAGTTTGCCAGAACACTAATCTTACTCCTTAGGCTTAGCAAAAGTGGAATCCAAACGAACATGAACGTGATCCAACCGTCTATAAACTAAATCTTATCCTTCGTTGAGGGGCCTATAAGTGGAAGTTAATCGGGATCCCACCGATCACTCACTAAGTGAAACCCCGAGCTCAGGGACAAGCCATCACACTGCGGCAATAAGGGAATAATACACGACAATCCTCTAACTAATTCCGGCTCCCAAAGTGTGAGCTGGAGTATAAACTTACGGACATGGGATCGAGGAGGATGGATCGGTCCATCTAACGACTTCGCCCGTGTTCAACCTAAACCCGAGGAGGATGGATCAGTCCATCTAATGACTTCGCCCGTGTTCAGCCTAAACCTGAGGATGATGGATCAGTCCATCTAACAACCTCGCCTTCAATATTTACCAGCTCGAGGAGGATGGATCCATCCATCTAACGAATTCGCTTGCCTACTCAAGGTGGATACGATACAACCATCCATGTACCTGATCAACTAACTCCATATTCCCAGAGTGCGAAGCGGAGTATAAACATCCAACTCCGAGTTCCCAGAGCGCGAACCGGAGTATAAACATCAACTCCGTATTCCCAGAGTGCGAAGCGGAGTATAAACATCAACTCCGAGTTCCCAGAGCGCGAACCGGAGTATAAACATCAACTCCGTATTCCCAGAGTGCGAAGCGGAGTATAAACATCCAACTCCGAGTTCCCAGAGCGCGAACCGGAGTATAAACATCAACTCCGTATTCCCAAAGTGCGAAGTGGAGTATAACATCAACTCCGAGTTCCCAGAGCGCGAACCGGAGTATAAACATCAACTCCGTATTCCAAGAGTGCGAAGCGGAGTATAAACATCAACTCCGAGTTCCCAGAGTGCGAACCGGAGTATAAACATCAACTCTGTATTCCCAGAGTGCGAAGCGGAGTATAAACATCAAATCCAGATTCCCAGAGTGCAAACTGGAGAATAAACTTCAACCAACTCCAGTCCTCAAAGCATGGTTTGGAATATGAATACCAAAAGGGATGTAATTCGACTGTCCATCTATCGTCTATGGTTCCTCATCAAGTTCTGTAATACAAAAGGCGGATGTGGTTCGACCGTCTGCTCTCCAATCTTCCCCTGACACGGGGGCACACTTAACACACAAAATTGGATGTGATCCGACCATCCAGCACTCAACGGGCGTGACACAACCGTCCATGCATCAACTCTTGTCCCCGGTATGGGACCCATAACGTAAATTTATAGGGATGCACTCCAACCCTACGAGACAAAATTTCTTCCTTGATTCGACAGGGAGGTGTAGATTTGAAAAATGGACTTAGCTGGATGTCCCGTTCTGAATTGATATTACTACCATCCAACCTCAAATAAACATGGCATGACCGTTCATCTGCTAACTCTCGCCAACGAACCGACGGGTTGTGCGTGCAACATGGACGGATGTGACCTAACCATCCGCCAATCAATTCCTTCCTATAGTTCAGGGGGAAAGCATCAAACTTAAGTTGTTGTAATTTGACCGGCCACACTTCGACTTTTGCCCTTGACTGGGGGCAGAGGAATTGACCGAGGAAAACACGGTCTGACCATTTTTTACAAAAAAAACTTAGTCCCCAGAGTGTGGACAAGGGTATAAACATCAAATAGGTGTGATGAATGGCCCTTCAACTGACTCTGATCCCCAAAGTGTAGCTACAAGAATGGACAAGCGAATGAATATGATTCGACCATTCATTCTCCAACTCTGACCTGAACTCGACGTGAGGAGTGTAAACTCACTACAGGTGCAATTAGACCATCCACGAACTAACTCTGCTAACCCAAGACTGGGGGCAGAAGTACAAATCTCCGAAAGAAGAGAAAGGTGACTCGCTACATCTCCAACTTAGCGTCCTTTACAACTTATGGAAATGACTACAAGGAGACCTTAATGCTAACCAATCAGAATGATGCCTGAAGTTCTAGGCAACCAATTATATCGTACCACCGGATCGACGGGCAATATCGATCTGCACCTTTCATATCATACCATTGGATCGATAGGAAATGAGGTCCGAGCATTCTACATCGTGCCGTTGAATCGACGGTCAATATCGATCCTCCTCGACTACAAATCAGTGTGACCGAACGTCCATCGAATACCTTTGACCAACAGAGCACGGATAGAAGAATAAACCAAGAATGAGTGTGACCTGACCATTCGTCCTCCGTCGCCTTCCTTAGATCCATCAGGAAGAGCATGAGACCAAATGAGCATGACATGACCGCATTCGAGCTAACTTTATCCCTAAATCCGACGGGAGAACGTAAATCAAAATGGACATGGTTGATCACCCAACTCCAAATGAATGCAACGCGACCATTCATTCATTGACTCTTGCCATGATCCGACTAAAAGAGCAATTGAAAAAAAGTGCAACCTAAACATATACACACTGATTCTTACCCTGGATTCGACAAGGGAAGCATTAATCCTGCATTGGATCTGACTCGACGATTCACTCTTCAGTTTTTGCCCAAAGTATGACGACATAAGTAGCGAAGTGAATGTCATTGATCATACAGAATCTAGCTTATGTCCGAATGTTGGCAAAGTAACAATGTATTCCGCCAAGAGGAAAAACTAGAACATAATACAAGATAGGCACGACTCAGCCTTCCATTGGGTAACTCGATCCCATGGTTCAATGGGATAAAATATAAAATTGAAGCGAACATTATCTACCCTGCCACTTATCGAGATATTCCCCAGACTTGGGGGCACGAACAAGAAGATAAGATTAATATGATTCAACCAGTCATTAGTCAACTCTGGTTCTTAAAGCTTGAACTATAGTATAGACACAGCTAGGACGAGAGCAGACCATCCGCGTAATGCATCCGCCAACCTGAGATTGGGGGCGAAAGAGCAATTATCCAAGAGTTGACTATGACAATTTGAATCTATGACCCATGCCTGATATTCATAACAACTCTAGGTTGCGACCAAAAGGATGCCTAGAGATAGAGTCATCAGATCAATACCCGGACTTATGGGCAACTGATCATCATTCTGACCCATCCGATGAGCAATGGATCGTAGGTACATTGCATGAAAAACGCATCATTCAGAAACATAAGTCAATTCAATCTCAAAGCTGGAGCCAGCTATGTAGCAGCATGCAGTACGAGGCTAGGTTCTACTAATCCTTTGATTCGACGTCCTTATAAGCCTGATCATTTACCATTGCAAATAAACACATGAAGCGCCTACAACCTATTACAAGTATTGTAGATCAGATCACAACTCTACACAATGATGAAGAAAGAGTCAACTGTTTTAGTTCAGGTGAATCTTGATGTGTTCGCTTGGACTCGATCTCATATATATATATATATATGGACTCTCTCTAGCCATGGAGAACCCTACATTAAATGTCGACCCGAGGCATGTCTCGGTGAACAAAAACGATGCGACATGGATCCGGAGAGATCTATTAGACTTAATGAGGAGGCGAATCTGCTCAAAACCAGTGGGTTTATCCATGATGCCCTCCAACCAAAATGAGTATCCAATCCTTTACTTAAGAAAAACAAACAGGGAGTGGAGGACATACGTCAACTACTCAGATTTGCATGGGGTATGACAAAGCACAGCTTTCTACTTCCAATGATCAACCAACTGATGGACCTGACCATCAGACATGAATTACTCACATCCATGGATGCAAACTCCAGACACAATCAGATACTGAAGCATGTCCTAGACCATGAATACAACTGTTTCATTATTGACCTGGGCTTATAGTGCTATGCTGGAATCCCTGGATTCAAACTTGAGAACGCTTATGCTACTTACCAAAGGACGATTAACAGATCATTCAAAAATCAGGTCGGCTGATCGATGAAAGTATATGTCGTTAATATGCTCGTGAGATCACGACTATCAAACGACCATATCGATGACTTGACAGAGGTATTCAGCGCTCTCCACAAATGCAGGATGAAACTCGATCCTTTGAAAGCTCTTTCACCATTAAATCAGAAAGATTTTTTGTTTTCATCATCAATTCTCATCGAATCAAGACAAATTTCTAGAAAATTCCGACAATTAGAGACCTCCCATTTTACCCAAACCTTTGGATCGCGAAGATTTATACATCAATTGGGCCGTGTCAACACACGCCATAAGCGTCGCAATGCTATGTAAAGAGAAAGGAATCCAAAGACCAATATATGATGAAGGCTGGCTATTGACAAGCTCACCCCGTTAACGTCCATATCGACCAACCATTACGATGGTCCAATAGAAACCTTAGATGTCTGAAAAGTTACTCAAATGGAGTATCAAGCTAAGCCAATTTGATATCACTTATCTCCCTCGGAGAGCTCTCCATGGTCAAACATTAGCATACTTCATATCTGAATCCACCACATCAGACGACTATCCGAAGAACAGTGGAGAACCGTCCAACTGATGGAGAACGTACACCGATGAAACTTCCAATAATCAGCTTTCTAACATCGAAGTTGCGTCAATGACTCCTGAGGAACGAATGATCTGCTACGCCCTGAAACTCAACTTCCCTGCAACAAATAACGAAGCTAAGTATGAAACCTTGGCACTCAAACTTGTAAGAAAATTATGAGTGGAAACTTTACATGTCTTATGTGATTACCAGTTAGTAGTACGCCAAGTCAAGGAAGATTATCCAACTAGGGGGCAACGTCTTGCTCCTTATCTCAACCGGGTCCAAAAGCTACTAGTCGACTTCGACTATTACACCATTACTGTAACGACCCCGAAATTTAATTTTATTTAAATTGATAATTAAATTAATTTTTGAATTAGATTTGTGAAAATAATCAATGCGGTGAAGCGAGTTTCCCCGATCGTAAATAAATTTGATATAAATCATTTAAATTTTAAAAATAATAAATATGAAGTAAAATAATTTTAGAATCTCATTTAAAATAATAAAACAAATAAACATCATCTCTAAAACAAGTAAAAAGATAAATATGAGCAAAACAAATTTTATAAAGATAAGTATGCACACTTGTAATATGAAACAAAACAGCAACATACATTCATAAGTATGAACACTTGAAAACAAATAAGAAGACAGTGATACTCAACTATGAAACAAATAATAAATAGGTATGTAGTAGCTTGCAAAATGAACAATGTGAACACTTGAATAAGAAGAAATAAGACAAAGTAAAAGAAGACAGTAAAGTATATTCGTGTACAAGCAAAGAAAATATAGTCAAGTAGGTATAAACTGAAATGTGAACAGGTGAACCTGGAAGACGAACAAGTAAACAAAAATATTTATTAACTTGCAAAACAAGATAAAGCAATTAATGCTTGGATCTTTAGCCACCACAACATATCACTGCAGCCACCAAACATGTTTCATATCAGCCGAGCTAATAAAAAAAAATGTAGGCAAGCATAGAAAAATTGTACAAAGCAAATTATATCACATATATAAAATAATACATCTCAGCCGAGACTTACAAATGAAGCAAACAAAAGAAAGTATATAAACATCCATAAGCTTGCAAATGAAACATAAGGTACCAGAGCAATTAATGCTATACTCCTTAGTACACTACAAAACATGTACAGCCGAACCCAAAGGAAAATATATGAATATAAGAAGAAGAAAAACAATATTGTACATGGTAATAAATGCAGCCTCCCATTTGTATACAATATCCCTGGTTTTGTTTTGTACAACACTATCTATCAGCCCCCATATGAAAAATCTCTGATCAGACCTTGTACAAAAGCAAAATGATCATCCTGTAACTTCATTTTCTTATATCCAACTCTTTATCCCAGTTTCGTTCTTGAAGCTGAGAAAACTAAAAGTAGTCATCATTCAAACTTTAACAAAAATCTTCAATTAAAACATCAGTACAAATATCTGAAAGAAGAAAATAATAAGTATCATCACTCAAGTTCAAAACCAGATTTCATCTTCAACTTAAAAGACTACAACTTCAACTTAAATATGAAACTCTGGGAACAAAGGTGAGTAACACTTTATTTAAAATATTATAACTTAAGTAAATATTGAGTATGCTTTTCTCTGTGATGAATGTATATTGTATGTATGTGGTTTTGCAATCTGTGTATATGTGTTCATTGTTACTCTGTTAGTCTGTCCCCTGTTGTTTTTGTAGATATGTAAATAAGGCTTCCTCTCTTGATCTAGTTATTGTTTGAACTTAGGGTGTAAACAAATTGTTTGTTTAACTATAATTGAAGTATTAAAATTTTATTTAAGTCGAAACAAACTATATGGCCTCTGGAAATCAAGAAAACAACATTCAACTTTAAATATGTTCAAAAATAAATTTCTGGTTTAAGGGATTCAGGGGTATAGAGTGAAACATCATACAAAATCAATATTTTTAAAACAAGTTTTATGATTTTTAAAGCTTGGGTTGAAGAGCAGTTCCAGTTTCACTGTTTCAAGCATTTTGAGTTGCCGTGGTCGTTGTAGTTGACCGGAGGTGTCGAGGTTTGGTCTGGAGGTAGAGGAGTGATCAGGGGTTTGTGGAAAAATAGTGGACTGGCCGGCAGATCAACGTGGTGGCGGCGGGAAGCAATTGAAAACTGGTGACCTAGTTTTGTATGGCTATGGGTTTTTGTCTCGTTCGACGTCAAGGCATGATCGAGCGTAGCGTGCTTTTGAGGTATTGGAGAGGGGTGGCAGACGAAACTATGGCCGGGATTTGGTGGTCTCTGGTGATCGGAGGTGGGAGCACGGCGAAGTTTTCCGGGTAGTGATGTTTTCTGGTTTTGGGTTCCAGGTGGATGATCGAACTCGATTTCGATCGAGCGTCTGAGGGGATGATCGGAGGCCTGAGAAAGGATGTAGAGGTGGTCGTTGATGTGTGGAGATGGTCGTGGACTATCAGAAGTGATGGCCAGAGATGTACACGTGCACCATATATTTTGGGTGGCTGTGAGTCTGGTCTGGTGGCTCTCGAGAATTTCTCGAGTAGATTTGTGAATTGGCTCGGGTGAAATTTCCTTTGGCTCGAAGTAGAATATGGGAATCTCGGGTAGGTTAGTTTTCCTCAGTTTTGAAAATAGTGACCAGGTATACTCGAGTATGTACTTGAGTTAAATATATTTTGGCTCAGGTGAATTTCTGTTTTTCTCGAAGCAAACTGAGGGGGAACTCGGGTCATTTGTTTCAAGTTTTAACAGTGCCCAGTTTTAACAGTTTTTAATTTGTTAAGTTTTAAAGTTGAAACCAATGTTAAAAACTGAGTCTAAATTTAAGTGTTTAAGTTCCAGTTTTGAAATGGAAGAAGTTTAAAGATTTAAATACTTTAAATAAATAAATATTTTGAAAATTTAGGGGATTTGATTTAAACTCTTTCCATAACTAAGATTTGCTTTTAATTTGTAACTTAAGATTTTTTTAAGTTAGTTTATAAATTGATTTAAAATTTAACTGGTATTCATTTTAAAACTTGAAATTTAAAATGGAAGTTTTAAGGAAGGGTGAAATAGATGTTTCAAACACATTAAAAATGAAAATTTAATCAATAATGGGAAGTGAGTTTTCTTTAAGTAATAAAGATTAAAGCCTTAAATTCATTAACCATTAAAGTAATTAAAGTTGATAATTGATAATTTGTATTGATAATTTGTAAACTATAAGTTTAAATGTATTAACTAAAGTTAAATTAATAATCACTTGACGATTTGGTAAAAAAAAAATTTACTTAGAGAAGTAATTAAAAGAAATTAATTATTGATTAAAGGTTGATAAATTAAGTGATTGAACAATAATTAATTAAAGGATAATTAATTAATGTGATAAATTAATTAAGGTGATTAATTTGAGGATAATTAATTAAAGGTTAATTAATTAATGGAATTGATTGGTGATAATCACTTATTGTAATTAATTTAAGGATAATTAATCAAATGGTAATTAATTAAGGGTAATTAATTAATTAAAGAATAATTTAATAATTTTGAGTTAATTAATAAAGGATTAAATGTTAATTAATTAAAATGGTTGGTAATTAATTAATGTTGATTGAACCAGGATCAGTGATTAATCTGATTTAATTTGATCAGATAAATAAATTGACCTTACCTATGTATATTTGAATTCTATTGAATGACTTGATTGTTTGATATCCCTGATATATGATGCTTTGTGATATACCCTGATTTATGTTGTGATCTGTAATTTACTTATCTGTGATATATATCTGTGATCTGTGAATGAAGATGAGCGTTATAGTTATATCGCTTATCAACTATATCCTGTATTTTGATCTGTGATGATTCATTGTGTTGCACTATTGTGTGAAACCCCTGGACTACACTTATACACAAACAAATATGGATTTCACGTGGAAATCGGTTAAGTCACAGATAATTTAAAATTGATGTTTTTTTCAAATTTTTAATTTCAATTGATTTGGAAATTAGAAATTTGGGTTTAAAGTAAAAAGCTTTCGGAATGGAATTTCAAATATAAAAGCTATTTTGAATAACTTAATCGAGTTTTGAAAATTTAAATATTTTGATTTAAATTTGAATTCAAGTTTGAATTGAAAGATGGTTTTCCAAGTTATAAGTGAATTTTTTTTGAAAGCTATGAATTAAATCTGTTTATTTTCAACAGATTTAAAATGATGTTTTGTTTAAACCATTCGAAATGGAATTGTTTTGAAAGCCATAAATTAAATCTTGATTTAAAGGTTTAACGAGTTAATCAAATTGAAATGGAAATTAATTTGGAAAATCTGTGAATGAATCTTTTGTTTAAAGGATTAAAGTGTGGAAACTGTTTAAACCGTAAAGATTGAATCTTTTTGTTTAAAGATTTAAATGGTAATTTGTTAAACCATTTGAAAAGAAAGTTTGGGTTTAAGTTGTGACTTAATTGAAATCTCATATCCATATGTTTTTAAATATTACGCTCACTTATCGGTTTAGCCGGGAGAGGACCTTTGGGTCGTATAACCCATTCCGAATATGTGATACGTCGTTATGGATGGCATTTGATGATCGGTGTTGAAGACTAGATATTTTTGAAAATGGAAGGATTACCGTCGAGTTACTCTGCATCGGCTGATCCCCGATATAGAGGTTTTATCATCCTTAGTGACGGGAAGTCCGGACGTGATTGGAAATTATCCGGATTTGCAAGGTCTTCGTGAGAAGTGCCTTCGGTTCTGTTCGATCCCGGAACAGACTTGTATGGATTGTATGTCTGACATTACACTTTGAGATATAAAGCTGATTTCTTTCAAATACATTTCTGTTGGTGGCGGAGAATTTATTCTCTTAGCTTAACACCCTTCTCTGAGACGTACGAGCTCAGAGGTTATGTAGTTGAAGGTTATCAGCGATATACTCCCAATTTGGTAATGTGGCATGCTGAGTGTAGCTGTGTGATGATCATCGTTTGATCATTTGTGATATGATCATTTGTTTGATCATTTATCTTTGTGATCATAGGTTGATCATCTGTTGACCGAAAGCATGGCTTTGTGACAAAGCGTAGCTTTGTGGACGAGACTTCGTCAGGGCCTCACAACCCGGAAATGGTCGAAACAGGAATGTTGCAGCAAGGTTATAAGGGTCACGCCCTTTAGGGTATGTCATGGTATGGAGCCCAGATACTTACTCATGTGGACACACTTTATTTATTATGTGTGATGTTGGTTATCGAGGCCTCGGATAAAGGTCCCAAAGGACCGGGAGGTGGCATATTCGTGAGTTACCGGTTATAGGGGTAACCCGGCCTTGTTGGCAGAGAGCAGTTTGTCTCTCGAGATGTCCCGCCAGAGGCGATCCCATGCGGCGGAAGGAAGTTCCTTAGCCTGACCATTTGTTGGAAATCCATTTCTCCAATACGGAACTTGTACGGTTTTAGTTGTAGAACCTGCCATTTACGGACGGTGGTCACCACTGTTTAGATGGTAGCTATAGTAGGCATACGATACTGGTCGTATGTTGGCTAAGATTAATATTATACTTTCAAAATGTTTTCTTCACTATGCACTAATAATAATAATCCAATGATTTTGCGTAGTAAGCATCTTTGACTATCATAAGAAGAAATCTCCTCCAATTCTGCGTTTGCATTGTGTGTGTGGCGGGAGGTCTTATGGTAGTTTCATTTTCTAAAAAGCATTGCGGTTTTCAATGTTTAAAATTCTTTTGCTGTTGTTTAAAGATAAACTATTTTTGTTGCTCACACCAGTCCCATGACTGATCCGGAGTTTATTGTTCCCTTCCTAAACTCTGGGTGCTCATAATTTTCCACACGAGCAGTCTAGAGTTGGGTTTCTTTTCAGATATTCAGGTTTAGTAGGTTATCTAGAGCTAGTTCATTCATCGGAGTTTCTTATCTTGGAGTTGTGGATTCATTCTTGTCTGAAGACCATTTTGGAGTTATCACTTCTATTGATATTGTTCCGCTGCTGGTGTTATCATTTTCTTTTCCGCTGCTATTTGTTGTATCATATCTCTGATGTATATTGATATCTGTTGTATCACTCTGTTGTATCAGATATTGTATATCAATGTATTATTCTTTTCTTCCGCTGTGTTATTTACTTAATTGTGTTATAGCTCCGGCGAATCGGATTTGAACGGTCGAATCTGCGGCATTCTAGTACAATGTGAAGTACGGATGTTGATTTTCGAGCGGGCAAAACCCGATACGTTACATGTGGTATCAGAGCTAAGGTTGAACTTTAGCTCAGGAGTATAACACGTTAAGTAGCTCATTAGAGATAGGGTGAAGTATACCCTAGAATGAGTAATTCTCAGATATCCGTTCGAATACCTCAGTAAATTCTCTTGCTATCCACTGATAGTGAGTATGAGTGTAAGAAGAGGACGAGATAGGGGATAGGGGAATACGACTAAAATGGTCGATACTCTGTAACAATAGTGGAAACAAATTTTCTCTATCAATCTCTTTTGTTCAACATCTCTTTTCTCAATTCTTCGATAATTTCTGGTAGATCCAGAAAGAAGATTCGATATATTAATATGGGACATAAACTCCAGATAGGCCAGACTTGTTTGTTTGGATGTATTGGTTGCCTTGGTTGCTTTGATTGCTATAGTTGATAGATATAATTTAGTTTCTAAACTAAAAATTTTGAAATTGTATCCATATATCCATCTATTCTTTTGGGTCCCAGTATATTCTACGAATGGTTAGTTATCCCTTCGAACTAACCGATGCCACTGCATGTTTCGTAAATCCGGATAACCCGAGTATCTTATGAAGTATTAAAATAGATTCGTTCTTGTATCTGTTATTGATATTCTGATTTGGTGAGCCAAATGCAGAATAAATATTCAGTTTGATTAGATGAAACATTCTTCATCTGTCTTTGTTTCGTGCCTGCGAATTTCGAGGACGAAATTCTTTTAAGGGGGGAAGTTTGTAACGACCCCGAAATTTAATTTTATTTAAATTGATAATTAAATTAATTTTTGAATTAGATTTGTGAAAATAATCAATGCGGTGAAGCGAGTTTCCCCGATCGTAAATAAATTTGATATAAATCATTTAAATTTTAAAAATAATAAATATGAAGTAAAATAATTTTAGAATCTCATTTAAAATAATAAAACAAATAAACATCATCTCTAATACAAAACAAGTAAAAAGATAAATATGAGCAAAACAAATTTTATAAAGATAAGTATGCACACTTGTAATATGAAACAAAACAGCAACATACATTCATAAGTATGAACACTTGAAAACAAATAAGAAGACAGTGATACTCAACTATGAAACAAATAATAAATAGGTATGTAGTAGCTTGCAAAATGAACAATGTGAACACTTGAATAAGAAGAAATAAGACAAAGTAAAAGAAGACAGTAAAGTATATTTGTGTACAAGCAAAGAAAATATAGTCAAGTAGGTATAAACTGAAATGTGAACAGGTGAACCTGGAAGACGAACAAGTAAACAAAAATATTTATTAACTTGCAAAACAAGATAAAGCAATTAATGCTTGGATCTTTAGCCACCACAACATATCACTACAGCCACCAAACATGTTTCATATCAGCCGAGCTAATAAAAAAAAATGTAGGCAAGCATAGAAAAATTGTACAAAGCAAATTATATCACTTATATAAAATAATACATCTCAGCCGAGACTTACAAATGAAGCAAACAAAAGAAAGTATATAAACATCCATAAGCTTGCAAATGAAACATAAGGTACCAGAGCAATTAATGCTATACTCCTTAGTACACTACAAAACATGTACAGCCGAACCCAAAGGAAAATATATGAATATAAGAAGAAGAAAAACAATATTGTACATGGTAATAAATGCAGCCTCCCATTTGTATACAATATCCCTGGTTTTGTTTTGTACAACACTATCTATCAGCCCCCATATGAAAAATCTCTGATCAGACCTTGTACAAAAGCAAAATGATCATCCTGTAACTTCATTTTCTTATATCCAACTCTTCATCCCAGTTTCGTTCTTGAAGCTGAGAAAACTAAAAGTAGTCATCATTCAAACTTTAACAAAAATCTTCAATTAAAACATCAATACAAATATCTGAAAGAAGAAAATAATAAGTATCATCACTCAAGTTCAAAACCAGGTTTCATCTTCAACTTAAAAGACTACAACTTCAACTTAAATCTGAAACTCTGGGAACAAAGGTGAGTAACACTTTATTTAAAATGTTATAACTTAAGTAAATATTGAGTATGCTTTTCTCTGTGATGAATGTATATTGTATGTATGTGGTTTTGCAATCTGTGTATATGTGTTCATTGTTACTCTGTTAGTCTGTCCCCTGTTGTTTTTGTAGATATGTAAATAAGGCTTCCTCTCTTGATCTAGTTATTGTTTGAACTTAGGGTGTAAACAAATTGTTTGTTTAACTATAATCGAAGTATTAAAATTTTATTTAAGTTGAAACAAACTATATGGCCTCTGGAAATCAAGAAAACAACATTCAACTTTAAATATGTTCAAAAATAAATTTCTGGTTTAAGGGATTCAGGGGTATAGAGTGAAACATCATACAAAATCAAGATTTTTAAAACAAGTTTTATGATTTTTAAAGCTTGGGTTGAAGAGCAGTTCCAGTTTCACCGTTTCAAGCATTTTGAGTTGCCGTGGTCGTTGTAGTTGACCGGAGGTGTCGAGGTTTGGTCTGGAGGTAGAGGAGTGATCAGGGGTTTGTGGAAAAATAGTGGACTGGCCGGCAGATCAATGTGGTGGCGGCGGGAAGCAATTGAAAACTGGTGACCTAGTTTTGTATGGCTATGGGTTTTTGTCTCGTTCGACGTCAAGGCATGATCGAGCGTAGCGTGCTTTTGAGGTATTGGAGAGGGGTGGCAGACGAAACTATGGCCGGGATTTGGTGGTCTCTGGTGATCGGAGGTGGGAGCACGGTGAAGTTTTCCGGGTAGTGATGTTTTCTGGTTTTGGGTTCCAGGTGGATGATCGAACTCGATTTCGATCGAGCGTCTGAGGGGATGATCGGAGGCCTGAGAAAGGATGTAGAGGTGGTCGTTGATGTGTGGAGATGGTCGTGGACGATCAGAAGTGATGGCCGGAGATGTACACGTGCACCATATATTTTGGGTGGCTGTGAGTCTGGTCTGGTGGCTCTCGAGAATTTCTCGAGTAGATTCGTGAATTGGCTCGGGTGAAATTTCCTTTAGCTCGAAGTAGAATATGGGAATCTCGGGTAGGTTAGTTTTCCTCAGTTTTGAAAACAGTGACCAGGTATACTCGAGTATGTACTCGAGTGAAATATATTTTGGCTCAGGTGAATTTCTGTTTTTCTCGAAGCAAACTGAGGGGGAACTCGGGTCATTTGTTTCAAGTTTTAACAGTGCCCAGTTTTAACAGTTTTTAATTTGTTAAGTTTTAAAGTTGAAACCAATGTTAAAAACTGAGTCTAAATTTAAGTGTTTAAGTTCCAGTTTTGAAATGGAAGAAGTTTAAAGATTTAAATAAATAAATATTTTGAAAATTTAGGGGATTTGATTTAAACTCTTTCCATAACTAAGATTTGCTTTTAATTTGTAACTTAAGATTTTTTTTAAGTTAGTTTATAAATTGATTTAAAATTTAACTGGTATTCATTTTAAAACTGAAATTTAAAATGGAAGTTTTAAGGAAGGGTGAAATAGATGTTTCAAACACATTAAAAATGAAAATTTAATCAATAATAGGAAGTGAGTTTTCTTTAAGTAATAAAGATTAAAGCCTTAAATTCATTAACCATTAAAGTAATTAAAGTTGATAATTGATTATTTGTATTGATAATTTGTAAACTATAAGTTTAAATGTATTAACTAAAGTTAAATTAATAATCACTTGACGATTTGGTAAAATTTTTTTTTACTTAGAGAAGTAATTAAAAGAAATTAATTATTGATTAAAGGTTGATAAATTAAGTGATTGAACAATAATTAATTAAAGGATAATTAATTAATGTGATAAATTAATTAAGGTGATTAATTTGAGGATAATTAATTAAAGGTTAATTAATTAATGGAATTGATTGAGGATAATCACTTATTGTAATTAATTTAAGGATAATTAATCAAATGGTAATTAATTAAGGGTAATTAATTAATTAAAGAATAATTTAATAATTTTGAGTTAATTAATAAAGGATTAAATGTTAATTAATTAAAATGGTTGGTAATTAATTAATGTTGATTGAACCAGGATCAGTGATTAATCTGATTTAATTTGATCAGATAAATAAATTGACCTTACCTATGTATATTTGAATTCTATTGAATGACTTGATTGTTTGATATCCCTGATATATGATGCTTTGTGATATACCCTGATTTATGTTGTGATCTATAATTTACTTATCTGTGATATATATCTGTGATCTGTGAATGAAGATGAGCGTTATAGTTATATCGCTTATCAACTATATCCTGTATTTTGATCTGTGATGATTCATTGTGTTGCACTATTGTGTGAAACCCCTGGACTACACTTATACACACATAAATATGGATTTCACGTGGAAATTGGTTAAGTCATAGATAATTTAAAATTGATGTTTTTTTGAAAATTTTAATTTCAATTGATTTGGAAATTAGAAATTTGGGTTTAAAGTAAAAAGCTTTCGAAATGGAATTTCAAATATAAAAGCTATTTTGAATAACTTAATCGAGTTTTGAAAATTTAAATATTTTGATTTAAATTTGAATTCAAGTTTGAATTGAAAGATGGTTTTCCAAGTTATAAGTGAATTTTTTTTGAAAGCTATGAATTAAATCTGTTTATTTTCAACAGATTTAAAATGATGTTTTGTTTAAACCATTCGAAATGGAATCGTTTTGAAAGCCATAAATTAAATCTTGATTTAAAGGTTTAACGAGTTAATCAAATTGAAATGGAAATTAATTTGGAAAATCTGTGAATGAATCTTTTGTTTAAAGGATTAAAGTGTGGAAACTGTTTAAACCGTAAAGATTGAATCTTTTTGTTTAAAGATTTAAATGGTAATTTGTTAAACCATTTGAAAAGAAAGTTTGGGTTTAAGTTGTGACTTAATTGAAATCTCATATCCATATGTTTTTAAATATTACGCTCACTATTCGGTTTAGCCGGGAGAGGACCTTTGGGTCGTATAACCCATTCCGAATATGTGATACGTCGTTATGGATGGCATTTGATGACCGGTGTTGAAGACCGGATATTTTTGAAAACGGAAGGATTACCGTCGAGTTACTCTGCATCGGCTGATCCCCGATATAGAGGTTTTATCATCCTTAGTGACGGGAAGTCCGAACGTGATTGGAAATTATCCGGATTTGCAAGGTCTTCGTGAGAAGTGCCTTCGGTTCTGTTCGATCCCGGAACAGACTTGTATGGATTGTATGTCTGACATTACACTTTGAGATATAAAGCTGATTTCTTTCAAATACATTTCTGTTGGTGGCGGAGAATTTATTCTCTTAGCTTAACACCCTTCTCTGAGACGTACGAGCTCAGAGGTTATGTAGTTGAAGGTTATCAGCGATATACTCCCAATTTGGTAATGTGGCATGCTGAGTGTAGCTGTGTGATGATCATCGTTTGATCATTTGTGATATGATCATTTGTTTGATCATTTATCTTTGTGATCATAGGTTGATCATTTGTTGACCCAAAGCATGGCTTTGTGACAAAGCGTAGCTTTGTGGACGAGACTTCGTCAGGGCCTCATAACCCGGAAATGGTCGAAACAGGAATGTTGCAGCAAGGTTATGAGGGTCGCGCCCTTTAGGGTATGTCATTTCCTTCTGGAAAAGGGTGGTGTCATGGTATGGAGCCCAGATACTTACTCATGTGGACACACTTTATTTATTATGTGTGATGTTGGTTATCGAGGCCTCGGATAAAGGTCCCAAAGGACCGGGAGGTGGCATATTCGTGAGTTACCTGTTACAGGGGTAACCCGGCCTTGTTGGCAGAGAGCAGTTTGTCTCTCGGGACGTCCCGCCAGAGGCGATCCCATGCGGCGGAAGGAAGTTTCTTAGCCTGACCATTTGTTGGAAATCCATTTCTCCAATACGGAACTTGTACGGTTTTAGTTGTAGAACCTGCCATTTATGTACGGTGGTCACCACTGTTTAGATGGTAGCTATAGTAGGCATATGATACTGGTCGTATGTTGGCTAAGATTAATATTATACTTTCGAAATGTTTTCTTCACTATGCACTAATAATAATAATCCAATGATTTTGCGTAGTAAGCATCTTTGACTATCATAAGAAGAAATCTCCTCCAATTCTGCGTTTGCATTGTGTGTGTGGCGGAAGGTCTTATGGTAGTTTCATTTTCTAAAAAGCATTGCGGTTTTCAATGTTTAAAATTCTTTTGATGTTGTTTAAAGATAAACTATTTTTGTTGCTCACACCAGTCCCATGACTGATCCGGAGTTTATTGTTCCCTTCCTAAACTCTGGGTGCTCATAATTTTCCACACGAGCAGTCTAGAGTTGGGTTTCTTTTCAGATATTCAGGTTTAGTTGATTATCTAGAGCTAGTTCATTCATCGGAGTTGCTTATCTTGGAGTTGTGGATTCATTCTTGTCTGAAGACCATTTTGGAGTTATCACTTCTATTGATATTGTTCCGCTGCTGGTGTTATCATTTTCATTTCCGCTGCTATTTGTTGTATCATATCTCTGATGTATATTGATATCTGTTGTATCACTCTGTTGTATCAGATATTGTATATCAATGTATTATTCTTTTCTTCCGCTTTGTTATTTACTTAATTGTGTTATAGCTCCGGCGAATCGGATTTGAACGGTCGAATCTGCGGCATTCTAGTACAATGTGAAGTACGAATGTTGATTTTCGAGTGGGCAAAACTCGATACGTTACATGTGGTATCAGAGCTAAGGTTGAACTTTAGCTCAGGAGTATAACACGTTAAGTAGCTCATTAGAGATAGGGTGAAGTATACCCTAGAATGAGTAATTCTCAGATATCCGTTCGAATACCTCAGTAAATTCTCTTGCTATCCACTGATAGTGAGTATGAGTGTAAGAAGAGGACGAGATAGGGGATAGGGGAATACGACTAAAATGGTCGATACTCTGTAACAATAGTGGAAACAAATTTTCTCTATCAATCTCTTTTGTTCAACATCTCTTTTCTCAATTCTTCGATAATTTCTGGTAGATCCAGAAAGAAGATTCGATATATTAATATGGGACATAAACTCCAGATAGGCTAGACTTGTTTGTTTGGATGTATTGGTTGCCTTGGTTGCTTTGATTGCTATAGTTGATAGATATAATTTAGTTTCTAAACTAAAAATTTTGAAATTGTATCCATATATCCATCTATTCTTTTGGGTCCCAGTATATTCTACGAATGGTTAGTTATCCCTTCGAACTAACCGATGCCACTGCATGTTTCGTAAATCCGGATAACCCGAGTATCTTATGAAGTATTAAAACAGATTCGTTCTTGTATCTGTTATTGATATTCTGATTTGGTGAGCCAAATGCAGAATAAATATTCAGTTTGATTAGATGAAACATTCTTCATCTGTCTTTGTTTCGTGCCTGCGAATTTCGAGGACGAAATTCTTTTAAGGGGGGAAGTTTGTAACGACCCCGAAATTTAATTTTATTTAAATTGATAATTAAATTAATTTTTGAATTAGATTTGTGAAAATAATCAATGCGGTGAAGCGAGTTTCCCCGATCGTAAATAAATTTGATATAAATCATTTAAATTTTAAAAATAATAAATATGAAGTAAAATAATTTTAGAATCTCATTTAAAATAATAAAACAAATAAACATCATCTCTAATACAAAACAAGTAAAAAGATAAATATGAGCAAAACAAATTTTATAAAGATAAGTATGCACACTTGTAATATGAAACAAAACAGCAACATACATTCATAAGTATGAACACTTGAAAACAAATAAGAAGACAGTGATACTCAACTATGAAACAAATAATAAATAGGTATGTAGTAGCTTGCAAAATGAACAATGTGAACACTTGAATAAGAAGAAATAAGACAAAGTAAAAGAAGACAGTAAAGTATATTCGTGTACAAGCAAAGAAAATATAGTCAAGTAGGTATAAACTGAAATGTGAACAGGTGAACCTGGAAGACGAACAAGTAAACAAAAATATTTATTAACTTGCAAAACAAGATAAAGCAATTAATGCTTGGATCTTTAGCCACCACAACATATCACTACAGCCACCAAACATGTTTCATATCAGCCGAGCTAATAAAAAAAAATGTAGGCAAGCATAGAAAAATTGTACAAAGCAAATTATATCACATATATAAAATAATACATCTCAGCCGAGACTTACAAATGAAGCAAACAAAAGAAAGTATATAAACATCCATAAGCTTGCAAATGAAACATAAGGTACCAGAGCAATTAATGCTATACTCCTTAGTACACTACAAAACATGTACAGCCGAACCCAAAGGAAAATATATGAATATAAGAAGAAGAAAAACAATATTGTACATGGTAATAAATGCAGCCTCCCATTTCTATACAATATCCCTGGTTTTGTTTTGTACAACACTATCTATCAGCCCCCATATGAAAAATCTCTGATCAGACCTTGTACAAAAGCAAAATGATCATCCTGTAACTTCATTTTCTTATATCCAACTCTTCATCCCAGTTTCGTTCTTGAAGCTGAGAAAACTAAAATTAGTCATCATTCAAACTTTAAAAAAAATCTTCAATTAAAACATCAATACAAATATCTGAAAGAAGAAAATAATAAGTATCATCACTCAAGTTCAAAACCAGGTTTCATCTTCAACTTAAAAGACTACAACTTCAACTTAAATCTGAAACTCTGGGAACAAAGGTAAGTAACACTTTATTTAAAATGTTATAACTTAAGTAAATATTGAGTATGCTTTTCTCTGTGATGAATGTATATTGTATGTATGTGGTTTTGCAATCTGTGTATATGTGTTCATTGTTACTCTGTTAGTCTGTCCCCTGTTGTTTTTGTAGATATGTAAATAAGGCTTCCTCTCTTGATCTAGTTATTGTTTGAACTTAGGGTGTAAACAAATTGTTTGTTTAACTATAATCGAAGTATTAAAATTTTATTTAAGTCGAAACAAACTATATGGCCTCTGGAAATCAAGAAAACAACATTCAACTTTAAATATGTTCAAAAATAAATTTCTGGTTTAAGGGATTCAGGGGTATAGAGTGAAACATCATACAAAATCAAGATTTTTAAAACAAGTTTTACGATTTTTAAAGCTTGGGTTGAAGAGCAGTTCCAGTTTCACTATTTCAAGCATTTTGAGTTGCCGTGGTCGTTGTAGTTGACCGGAGGTGTCGAGGTTTGGTCTGGAGGTAGAGGAGTGATCAGGGGTTTGTGGAAAAATAGTGGACTGGCCGGTAGATCAACGTGGTGGCGGCGGGAAGCAATTGAAAACTGGTGACCTAGTTTTGTATGGCTATGGGTTTTTGTCTCGTTCGACGTCAAGGCATGATCGAGCGTAGCGTTCTTTTGAGGTATTGGAGAGGGGTGGCAGACGAAACTATGGCCGGGATTTGGTGGTCTCTGGTGATCGGAGGTGGGAGCACGGCGAAGTTTTCCGGGTAGTGATGTTTTCTGGTTTTGGGTTCCAGGTGGATGATCGAACTCGATTTCGATCGAGCGTCTGAGGGGATGATCAGAGGCCTGAGAAAGGATGTAGAGGTGGTCGTTGATGTGTGGAGATGGTCGTGGACGATCAGAAGTGATGGCCGGAGATGTACACGTGCACCATATATTTTGGGTGGCTGTGAGTCTGGTCTGGTGGCTCTCGAGAATTTCTCGAGTAGATTCGTGAATTGGCTCGGGTGAAATTTCCTTTGGCTCGAAGTAAAATATGGGAATCTCGGGTAGGTTAGTTTTCCTCAGTTTTGAAAACAGTGACCAGGTATACTCGAGTATGTACTCGAGGTAAATATATTTTGGCTCAGGTGAATTTCTGTTTTTCTCGAAGCAAACTGAGGGGGAACTCGGGTCATTTGTTTCAAGTTTTAACAGTGCCCAGTTTTAACAGTTTTTAATTTGTTAAGTTTTAAAGTTGAAACCAATGTTAAAAACTGAGTCTAAATTTAAGTGTTTAAGTTCCAGTTTTGAAATGGAAGAAGTTTAAAGATTTAAATACTTTAAATAAATAAATATTTTGAAAATTTAGGGGATTTGATTTAAACTCTTTCCATAACTAAGATTTGCTTTTAATTTGTAACTTAAGATTTTTTTTAAGTTAGTTTATAAATTTATTTAAAATTTAACTGGTATTCATTTTAAAACTTGAAATTTAAAATGGAAGTTTTAAGGAAGGGTGAAATAGATGTTTCAAACACATTAAAAATGAAAATTTAATCAATAATGGGAAGTGAGTTTTCTTTAAGTAATAAAGATTAAAGCCTTAAATTCATTAACCATTAAAGTAATTAAAGTTGATAATTGATAATTTGTATTGATAATTTGTAAACTATAAGTTTAAATGTATTAACTAAAGTTAAATTAATAATCACTTGACGATTTGGTAAAAAATTTTTTTACTTAGAGAAGTAATTAAAAGAAATTAATTATTGATTAAAGGTTGATAAATTAAGTGATTGAACAATAATTAATTAAAGGATAATTAATTAATGTGATAAATTAATTAAGGTGATTAATTTGAGGATAATTAATTAAAGGTTAATTAATTAATGGAATTGATTGGGGATAATCACTTATTGTAATTAATTTAAGGATAATTAATCAAATGGTAATTAATTAAGGGTAATTAATTAATTAAAGAATAATTTAATAATTTTGAGTTAATTAATAAAGGATTAAATGTTAATTAATTAAAATGGTTGGTAATTAATTAATGTTGATTGAACCAGGATCAGTGATTAATTTGATTTAATTTGATCAGATAAATAAATTGACCTTACCTATGTATATTTGAATTCTATTGAATGACTTGATTGTTTGATATCCCTGATATATGATGCTTTGTGATATACCCTGATTTATGTTGTGATCTGTAATTTACTTATCTGTGATATATATCTGTGATCTGTGAATGAAGATGAGCGTTATAGTTATATCGCTTATCAACTATATCCTGTATTTTGATCTGTGAAGATTCATTGTGTTGCACTATTGTGTGAAACCCCTCGACTACACTTATACACACACAAATATGGATTTCACGTGGAAATCGGTTAAGTCATAGATAATTTAAAATTGATGTTTTTTTGAAATTTTTAATTTCAATTGATTTGGAAATTAGAAATTTGGGTTTAAAGTAAAAAGATTTCGAAATGGAATTTCAAATATAAAAGCTATTTTGAATAACTTAATCGAGTTTTGAAAATTTAAATATTTTGATTTAAATTTGAATTCAAGTTTGAATTGAAAGATGGTTTTCCAAGTTATAAGTGAATTTTTTTTGAAAGCTATGAATTAAATCTGTTTATTTTCAACAGATTTAAAATGATGTTTTGTTTAAACCATTCGAAATGGAATTGTTTTGAAAGCCATAAATTAAATCTTGATTTAAAGGTTTAACGAGTTAATCAAATTGAAATGGAAATTAATTTGGAAAATCTGTGAATGAATCTTTTGTTTAAAGGATTAAAGTGTGGAAACTGTTTAAACCGTAAAGATTGAATCTTTTTGTTTAAAGATTTAAATGGTAATTTGTTAAACCATTTGAAAAGAAAGTTTGGGTTTAAGTTGTGACTTAATTGAAATCTCATATCCATATGTTTTTAAATATTACGCTCACTATTCGGTTTAGCCGGGAGAGGACCTTTGGGTCGTATAACCCATTCCGAATATGTGATACGTCATTATGGATGGCATTTGATGACCGGTGTTGAAGACCGGATATTTTTGAAAACGGAAGGATTACCGTCGAGTTACTCTGCATCGGCTGATCCTCGATATAGAGGTTTTATCATCCTTAGTGACGGGAAGTCCGGACGTGATTGGAAATTATCCGGATTTGCAAGGTCTTCGTGAGAAGTGCCTTCGGTTCTGTTCGATCCCGGAACAGACTTGTATGGATTGTATGTCTGACATTACACTTTGAGATATAAAGCTGATTTCTTTCAAATACATTTCTGTTGGTGGCGGAGAATTTATTCTCTTAGCTTAACACCCTTCTCTGAGACGTACGAGCTCAGAGGTTATGTAGTTGAAGGTTATCAGCGATATACTCCCAATTTGGTAATGTGGCATGCTGAGTGTAGCTGTGTGATGATCATCGTTTGATCATTTGTGATATGATCATTTGTTTGATCATTTATCTTTGTGATCATAGGTTGATCATTTGTTGACCCAAAGCATGGCTTTGTGACAAAGCGTAGCTTTGTGGACGAGACTTCGTCAGGGCCTCACAACCCGGAAATGGTCGAAACAGGAATGTTGCAGCAAGGTTATGAGGGTCGCGCCCTTTAGGGTATGTCATTTCCTTCTGGAAAAGGGTGGTGTCATGGTATGGAGCCCAGATACTTACTCATGTGGACACACTTTATTTATTATGTGTGATGTTGGTTATCGAGGCCTCGGATAAAGGTCCCAAAGGACCGGGAGGTGGCATATTCGTGAGTTACCTGTTACAGGGGTAACCCGGCCTTGTTGGCAGAGAGCAGTTTGTCTCTCGGGACGTCCCGCCAGAGGCGATCCCATGCGGCGGAAGGAAGTTCCTTAGCCTGACCATTTGTTGGAAATCCATTTCTCCAATACAAAACTTGTACGGTTTTAGTTGTAGAACCTGCCATTTACGTACGGTGGTCACCACTGTTTAGATGGTAGCTATAGTAGGCATACGATACTGGTCGTATGTTGGCTAAGATTAATATTATACTTTCGAAATGTTTTCTTCACTATGCACTAATAATAATAATCCAATGATTTTGCGTAGTAAGCATCTTTGACTATCATAAGAAGAAATCTCCTCCAATTCTGCGCTTGCATTGTGTGTGTGGCGGGAGGTCTTATGGTAGTTTCATTTTCTAAAAAGCATTGCGGTTTTCAATGTTTAAAATTCTTTTGTTATTGTTTAAAGATAAACTATTTTTGTTGCTCACACCAGTCCCATGACTGATCCGGAGTTTATTGTTCCCTTCCTAAACTCTGGGTGCTCATAATTTTCCACACGAGCAGTCTAGTGTTGGGTTTCTTTTCAGATATTCAGGTTTAGTAGATTATCTAGAGCTAGTTCATTCATCGGAGTTGCTTATCATGGAGTTGTGGATTCATTCTTGTCTGAAGACCATTTTGGAGTTATCACTTCTATTGATATTGTTCCGCTGCTGGTGTTATCATTTTCTTTTCCGCTGCTATTTGTTGTATCATATCTCTGATGTATATTGATATCTGTTGTATCACTCTGTTGTATCAGATATTGTATATCAATGTATTATTCTTTTCTTTCGCTGTGTTATTTACTTAATTGTGTTATAGCTCCGGCGAATCGGATTTGAACGGTCGAATCTGCGGCATTCTAGTACAATGTGAAACTACCATAAGACCTCCCGCCACACACACAATGCAAACGCAGAATTGGAGGAGATTTCTTCTTATGATAGTCAAAGATGCTTACTACGCAAAATCATTGGATATTATCATTAGTGCATAGTGTAGAAAAACATTTCGAAAGTATAATATTAATCTTAGCCAACATACGACCAGTATCGTATGCCTACTATAGCTACCATCTAAACAGTGGTGACCACCGTACGTAAATGGCAGGTTCTACAACTAAAACCGTACAAGTTCCGTATTGGGAAATGGATTTCCAACAAATGGTCAGGCTAAGGAACTTCCTTCCGCCGCATGGGATCGCCTCTGGCGGGACGTCCCGAGAGACAAACTGCTCTCTGCAAACACAAGGCCGGGTTACCCCTGTAACAGGTAACTCACGAATATGCCACCCCCCGGTCCTTTGGGACCTTTACCCGAGGCGCCTCTAAACCAACATCGCAGATAATAAAGTGTATCCACATGAGTAAGTATCTGGGCTCCATACCATGATACCACCCCTTTCCAGAAGGAAATGACATACCCTAAAGGGCGCGACCCTCATAACCTTGCCGCAACATTCCTGTTTCGACCATTTCCGGGTTGTGAGGCCCTGACGAAGTCTCGTCCACAAAGCTATGCTTTTTCAAAAAGCCACGCTTTGGGTCAACAGATGATCAACCTATGATCACAAAGATAAATGATCAAATAAATGATCATATCGCAAATGATCAAACACTGATCATCACACAGCAACACTCAGCATGTCACATTACCAAATTGGGAATATATCGCTGATAAATTTCAACTACATAACCTCTGAGCTCCTACGTCTCAGAGAAGGGTGTTAAGCTAAGAGAATAAATTCTCCGCCACCAACAGAAATGTATTTGAAAGAAATCAGCTTTATATCTCAATTTGTAATGTTAGACATACAATCCATACAAGTCTGTTCCGGGATCAAACAGAACCGAAGGCACTTCTCACGAAGCCCTTGCAAATTTGGATAATTTCCAATCACGTCCGGACTTCCCGTCACTAAGGGTGATAAAACCTCTATAACGAGGATCAGCCGATGTAGAGTAACTCGACGGTAATCCTTCCGTTTTCAAAAATATCCGGTCTTCAACACCGGTCATCAAATGCCATCCATATAGGACGTATCACATATTCGGAATGGGTTATACGACCCAAAGGTCCTCTCCCGGCTAAACCGAATAGTGAGCGAAATATTTAAAAACATATGGATATGGGATTTCAATTAAGTCACAACTTAAACCCAACTTTATTTTCAAATGGTTAAAACAAATTACCATTTAAATCTTTAAACAAAAAGATTCAATCTTTACGGTTTAAACAGTTTCCACACTTTAATCCTTTAAACAAAAGATTCATTCACAGATTTTCCAAATTAATTTCCATTTCAATTTGATTAACTCGTTAAACCTTTAAATCAAGATTTAACTTATAGCTTTCAAAACAATCCCATTTCGAATGGTTTAAACAAAACATCATTTTAAGTCTGTTAAAAATAAACAGATTTAATTCATAGCTTTCAAAAAAAAGAATTCATTCATAACTTGGAAAACCATTTTTCAATTCAATCTTGAAATTCCTTTAATTAAACTGGAATTTCATTGCTTATCTGAAAGCTTTTATCTTTTGAAAACAAATAGTTTCATTTCAGAAAATTTGATTTATTTATACAAGTTAAGGTTCTTGGGTTAAATTCAAATTCTCAAACCAATATTTTAAAAGTGGTTTAAATTCATATAAAACACATTTATAATATCTTTAATTAAAATTCCAATTATTAAATTCAATTCCAAATATTGAATTCAAATTCAAATTGAATTATTTAAATTGGAAGCTTTATTAAGTTATTTAAAATAACTTTTATCTTACAAACCCCTTTCCGAAAGTTTTAACATTTAACCCAAATCCATTTCCAAAATCAATTGAAATTAAAATTTCAATTTCAAAAATGTTAAATTTAAAATATCTGTGACTTAACCGATTTCCATGTGAAATCCATATTTGTGTGTGTAAAAGTGTAGTCCAGGGGTTTCACACAATAGTGCAACACAATGAATCATCACATATCAGAATACAGAAATATAATTCGATAAGTGGTATAAGAACCACGCTTATCGTTCATTCACAGATCATAGATATATAAAGGTCACAGATAAGTAAACTACAGATCACAACATAAATCAGGATGTATCACAAAGCATCATATATCAGGGATATCAAACAATTCAATTATTCAGTCAAGTCCAAACATTCGTAATTAAAATTTATTAATCATTTGATTACTTCCCTTAAGTAATTTAGTAATCACTTATTCTCAATTAAATTTAAGCAATTAATTATCTTAATATATTTGTCCTTAATTAATTAACTTTAATTACTTTCCTTAATTAATTTATCTTAATTAATTTATGAAAGTCTCATTTATGATTTTACTAACATATAAATTTCTTAATTCATTATTTGAATTTTTTTTTTGAAAAAGGTAAATTTTATTGATGCCTCAAAGACCGAAACAAACTTACAAAGTCTTGATACAAAAAGACAAAGACATGAAGCCTAACCGGCAAAAGTAAAACATATATCCCTCAGAAAGCAAAAAAGTAGGCTCTACTTCAGAACTCAACTTCGAAAGCTCAAAGACAAAGAATCATGGCGGATCCACTTTCCAATCTTGAAGGATACTTCTCTCCAGCTCTGTCGCACAGGTAAAAAACTTGCCTTTAATTCTTTTCACAAGAATCCTAACATCTTGTTCAATTGCAATCTGAATCTGGTGATGGTTCTTAGCAGTTCTCTGGAAGACTCGTCGATTCCTTTCTTTCCAGAGATGATAAACAGTAGTTGTGAGGCAAATAAGCTGCAGTTGGGTCAACAAATCTTCTTTCTTGCGGGAACTCAGGTAAATTAATTTATCTTCTAGGGAAGAAGTTGCATGCAAGACTTGATTTTTATTCTTAATTTGACTTAAAACACGAGTAGAGTATTCGCATTCAAAAAATATATATATTTTTTTAACTCATATTTACAAAGTGATTTCTTAATTCATTTAAACTAAATAAATATGTTAAACTTGTAATTACAAATTTAATCAAAATAAATTATTTATTTCACTCTCATTTCTTGATGGTTAAAGAAATTTAAATCTTAAATCTTTGTTTACTTAAAGAAGAATTCATTTTCATAATTGATTAAATTCCACTTCCAAATATTAAAACTTTTATACCATCTTTCCCTTTGAAACTCCATTTTAAATTCCAAGTTTAAAACGAACACAAATTTAAACTTTGTTCATTTTATAAAACTATCTTTAAAAACTTAAAATTTCAAATTAAAAACGACACTTAGTTATAAAGAGATTTAAAAAAAACAATTTCACTTAAGTTAAATATTTATTTATTTAAATTATTTAAATTTATATCCCTTTTCAAAAATTTGGAATTAACACTTAAATTATCTCAGTCTAACATGATTTAAAATTTTAAAACTTAATAATTTTAAAAAACGATAAAACTGGTCGATGTTAAAACTGGAAAAAAGAATGACTCGAGTTTCTTTAGTTTTGCTTCGAGAAAATTGCAAGATTACCCGAGCCAGAATGCCATTTTCTCGAGTACGTACTCGAGTCGCCTGGGTACTGTTAAAAATTGAGATAACTAACCTACCCGAGATCCCTATATACTACTTCGAGTAAAAATACGAAAACACCCGAGTAAAACGTAAGCTTTCTCGAGTAAATTCCCACGTTTCCCAGACCCAAGTTTCGCCAGCCTGACCAAAATCATGGTGCACGTGCACACCATAGATCGACGCCTCTGATCATCATCACATCGACGAGTAAGTTGAATACCATTCCCAGTTGCGATCCCAACCATCAGCTCCCCTCCGGTGCCTCTCGAACTCGAATTCGAATAAATCGAAGCCTGGAAAACACAGGCTCACGACCAACCACCAACCTGTCATCGTCTCATCTTCGCAACCCCGTCCACCAGAACTCCTCAAACTCCGGTCACGACTTCGACTACCTCTGAGCTTCAATTTCCCAAAATATCTCAAAGCTCGATCAACTCAAGTGGTCGAACCGACTCACATTATCACCCCAGACAAAACTAGGTTTAAATACTTCAATTCCACATTCCCACTGCCTCATTGCTTTAAACCAACAACTACCATTTTTCCCTAAAACTTCAATCAATACTCCATCACCAGGAAGAAACCCGAACCTCCACACTACAGGGATCACCAGATTTTGCTTGAAATTCATTTTTAGTTCGATATCAAACTGCAACTTCCACTTACTCCTAAAAATTCCAATTCTTGATTTAAAAATCAAGTTTTAGTTGATGCTTTTAATTTATGAAATTGAATTACAAAATTAGTATATTTAGATTTTTGACGAAAATTAACATGCACTGATACATCTCATGTTTCCAGCGATGACATCCCATATTTTAACTTCTTGAAACTTTAAATATTATATGGAGATATTCTACAACTTCATTTTTTTTATAAATTTATTCCATCAGATACTTGGTTAAATGATGAGTGTAAAAATGAAGGTTTGTGCCTGGGAAAATCAAAGGAACAGAACAGGCAAATGGAGTAACAGACATATACACACATATATTACTCATAAATACATGAAATACTTATTTAACTTAACTTAAAAACATGCAACCATATTTAGATTTTAAGTTTATAAAAGGTTACTCACCAGCTCTATGGGAAAGAACAGAGCACCTTTAAAAATGAAGACAGTTTTGAATTTTTTTTGAAACTGGAAATTGCTCTCCACTTGATACTTCTTGCCTATTCCTTCTTGATATTGTTTAGCTGTATTGTTTTGTCGAAGCTTGTTTAAGATTTTAAAATGGAGTTTCATTTTGTATTTGCTTAACTCGAACTGGAAGTAAAAAGTGATAAGGAAAAGGTTGTTTTCCAGGCTATGTATAAAACAGCCTACAGTGTTTGTCTATATGTTTTCTTATTTCATTTCTAAGGTCAGAGATATTTTAAAAATTTGGAGGCTGAAAAGAAATTTATGCCAATTCGAACAGATTTGTTGGCTGCAAGGATTGAAGGCATTTAATGTTGTGTACTTTATGTTTTTTTATTCATACTTATCTCATATTTTCACTTGCCTTGCTTCAATAACAAGCTACCAGCAAATACTAGATACAAATGTATTTATATTTTACTTTTCTTTGATTTTCTTCTTTGTTGCCTTTTTAGTCTGCATGTATATCGCCCTCGAACCATCAATGTTATACTATGCAAGCTTTGTATTAGGCTGGAAAGTCTTCATTCCTTAGTGCTATGTTTTCTTGTTTTCCATTTAAATTGTGATTTGAAAGTTATTTTCCAATATTTCACTTGCCTATACACATTCTAGTTTGATAATGAAATGTAAAGGATTGTTATTAAATTTTGTTACTTTCCCTATTGATACTAATATGTTATTTATTTATCTAGTGTGTTTGTTGTCAAATTTATCAATTTACTTGTTATCCAATTATGTTGTTTGTTTATTTAGCGTTCGCTTATTTATTTACTTTGTAATTCAAATGAATTTCTATAATTATTAGGTAGTTAAAATTCCCTAATGTATTCACTTAATATTTTACATAATATATTAACACGTTGTTTGACTTTACAGTTTATGCTTTATTATTATATATATATATTCTCATACACACACACATATATATATATACGATATTCTTAAATTTAAATGATTCATACAGAATTTACTTGAGTTCGGGGATACTCGCATCCATTTAACCATCTATTTCACAAATTTTCATTCAAAAATAAATTTAATTATCGATTTAAAATAGATTAAAATTCGGGGTCGTTACAACTTTGTCCCAGTTGAAATACTTATTATTCCAAGCATTGACATATGAAGATCAACTAGAACTTAGAGATGGATCTAGGAAAGGAGTCATGGATGACTCCTATCAAAGATTATCCATAATCGGGGATTCTTCTTGAATGAAGGAATGAGGAATGGCATATCCTCTGTGAAGCCTCAGTGCATGATTATGTCTAGATCGTTCAACTCCATCGACACAAAGCATTACTCCTGTATCCGCCAATCTGAGACCCAATATGATGTATCCATCGATACGAAGCATACATTCCAACATCTCAGATTGATCAAGGAGAAGATCGATACAAAGGAAGGACTTAAAACAACCATCGAACGTTGTTACAACTCGAATTTCACATCGATCCAGGAATTGAATGCTCGCCTGATGACAATTACAACAGCGAACAACAAATCGCTAGCACATGTAGGTCAGTTACAACAATGCACTACATAATCATTGGCAGTCAACAAATCAACATTTATATTACTGGAAATCAATCGAAGGTTACATCTTTTGACGAAAAGATAGCAACTACTCAACGAATCAGATAGAACTTTTTTAGAATGAAGGATGCAGCATTTCAAAGCACGTCATGTTTCCACAAGACTTACTTTGGGGGGAAAATGTTATCCCGCCTTTAGGCAAGACCGAGATACCAAGGAACTGACTGAAAGCCAAGAGCCACTCGTCATGGATATCGATGAATTTTGTCCGAGTCCGGATCGAGCCACAATTGATATGACACGACAAGCACAACCATGGGAGCCTGTATTCCAAATTTTAAGTCAATCCGAGCTCGAGTGCTCAAGTTATGATCGATGCAAGTCGAAGGGAAAAAATCACAGTTTCGTATCCATCAAATGGCCTGGTTTGGTATCGATCAATATTGACCTCTTCGTATCCATCGGTAGAAGGTATGATATAATCCATCAAAGTTTCTCCTACTTCGAATCCATAACTGTTGCTAGACTTCGTATCCATTACATTCGCATCAGAAAGGAATTAGCCTCGCGCCTGCATGGTTCGTATCCATCAAGTTGAAGTCCTTCGAATTCATCAAGTACAGTCATTTCGTATCGATCGACTGAAACACATCATGATTGATACAAACGAAACCTCACTCGAATCCAAATGTAATTGATACCTCCGAATCCATCGAGTCAAGGCGGCGAAGTCTCCGGGACGACTCGATCAAATAGGCGAAAAAGGCGGATCGATACGCAAGTTACGCTCCACGTCATCACGAAGGTGCATGACACTATCGATTCGAAGCAATCGATGCGAATGGATCGATTTGAGCGAAGCAGCCTCATGAAGATCATCATCTTGAATCGACCATATCTCGAGATCCATAAGTCCAAATGCTATGAAATTTTCACAGGAGCTTACGTACATGTAGAAGAATGTCCACAACATATTTCAGCTCGATCGGATGATTCTTTGATCGATTCGAATGAATTTCCAATCGATCCCGAAGTGGGCCCAACTTTCCTGAGGTCGAGCGTGTGGGCCCCCTCACATGCCAGAAGTGGTCTACCGAAATTTCAGCAAAATATCAGCCTCCTACGCCTATAAATAGCACCCCAGAGCCTACAGAAGAGGGATCTTGGGATTCTGAAACGCCCAGACTCTGCCGGATCGAGATTTGCATCTTATTCTTACTGTTGAATTCGAATTCCAAACTGTAATTCGCTGTTGTTCACTGTAATCACTTGTAACCATTGAAAGAGAATCAATAAAATCATCAAAACTTCATAGTGGACGTAGGCAACACGCCGAACCACTTTAAATTGCTTGTCTACATATTTACAATTCTGTTTATTGGAGTTTTTGTTAGATAATCTTCATTTTCAATTTATTTTCTTCACTTTTATCTCTTCAAAAACTTCCGAAGAGTGTTGTGACCAATTTTGGTGCAAACATATACAACGTACGGATATTTCCATACATATATATAACTAATCAAATAAATAAACAGTCATTATCTACAATCTAAACCATTCAACAATTCTACTACTATCCATGAATTGTATTGATTATTATATAACTTCAAATACACATATACATATACTTATCCATATTCATACACATATATTTAAATAAGCATTTCAATTATTACTTAAATCAGAACTTACTTTTATTTACTAAATTTTTTAGTAAAATTAAAACATCTTTTTATATTATTTTGTAAAATCTTATATTATTTTATATAATATATCATTTATAATAAATCTCCTTCTGTTATATAAAATATATCATATATACCATTTTATAATATCTCCTTCTATTTTATAAAATATATCGTTTATACTATTTTGTAAAATCTCCTTCTATTTTATAGAATATATCATATATACCATTTATAAAATCTCCTTCTATTTTATAAAATATATCATTTATATTACTTTATAAAATCTCATTCTATTTTACAAAATATATCTTTCAATTAAAAAATTGTTTCTTTACTTAAATAATATGTATAAGTACTTGTTAAGTTTTATTAAGCCTCTAATCACTTTAATAATAAACGTAGAGCCCTTAAACTACTCAATTAGCTTACTAACTTTCTTAAAATGCTCATATGTAATTTCATTTCTATTATATAATTAGCGAACTTACTTATGACACATAATTAAGCCTAAACAATCATTCCCAACCCTTTAATCAACCCAAAACCAAATCCAAATATCATTACCTTTTCAAAACATGGTCTTTAAGGTTTCTAGTAAATAATGTGATGATATAACCACGTTTAAGGCATAAACATAAGCCTACTTGCATTATTAACATTCTCTAAATCATTCCATATCAATCACCTTCTCTTTCCCACAATCAAGCCCTAATCACTAGAATCCATGATTTCCCTCCCTTTAAATTATAAATGAAGCTCCAAATCACAACTTCAAGCTAATTTGTCATTGGGTTTTGTAGAGAATTGGATGTAAAGAATTATGGTGATTTTTGTTTGAATTTTGTAATTTTATTTTAGGGGTTTAGGCATGGTGATTAAGGTGGGACTAAGGAAAGATTAGAGAAAGATTAAGAGAAGAAAAGGAGGAAGTAGTAGTGTGAAATGAAAGTGGAAAGAAAATTATGAAGAGAGTTAGCTACTTATAGGCAAGCTAATGGGCCTTAGCCCAAATTCATTTTATCCACTCAAATATCACTATTCACTCTAAAAATTCATCAACTCCAAATATAGACAAGTTTATACTCATTTTTCTCATGTCAGGAAAGCGGTCTTAACTATAGGTGTCATGAGACCCAATTATTCTATCTCTAAAAGTTGAGCATAAGGGATGTTCCGTTAGTTAATGATTAAATGTTTAAATCAATCATTTAAATATTCAGTCGTTAAAATTACGGGGTGTTACAGCAGCCTAAAGGGAAGACTCCAAAAGGGGGAAACCCTAAAGGTATTTCCGAGGTGACTTCTACCGAGGAGAAAGGAAAGAATGTTTTGAAAGATATGATTTCCATTTCTAGTATTTTAGTTAGGGCTCTGTTTGACAATGGAGATAAACATTCTTTTATTTCTAAGGATGTGGTTGATGGAGTAGGATTGGACCCTAACTACTTAGTCACTTCTTTGCATGCAGTTAATCTGATTGGTGGGTATACCACTCTTGGGTTAAGGTGCACCAACCTAGAGTTTAGTCCATGTGACCATCTATTTTTGTGTGACCCATTTGTATTTGACTTCGAAGGGTATTGAGTGATTTTGGGTATGGATTAGTTGGTTCAGTCTGTGACCATAATTTATTATGTTGGGATAATCATTGCTTTGTGGAGCCCGAAAAGAAGAGTTAGATTCTTGGTTTCTATGGACAAGATGATGGGAAGCCATGGGTTTTGTTATATGAAATGAAAAGCTAGAAGAAGAGATAGATAGAGTTTTTATGGTTCAAGAATTTGCTGATATATTTGACCCAACGATGCGTTTGCCTTCGTAAAGAGTGATTGAGTTTAGCACTGATTTAGTACCAAGGATGTGACCTATTAGTAGGCTACCTAGTAGAATGTTACCTAAGGAGATCGAGGAATTGAAGAAGTTGTTAGTGGAACTCGAGCATAAGCGTTTCAATAGACCAAGTGGTTCACCATGGTGAGCTTTACTGATATTTCTGTAGAAGTCGGATGGATCACTTCAAATGTCTATCGACTAAAGCAAGTTGAATGAGATGATAGTGAAGAATCGTTATCCATTGCTAAGGATAGATGATCTATTTAATAAGTTGAGTGGAGTGAGAGTATTCTCATATTTATTTTTGGCTATGGGGTTCCATCAACAAAGATTTGTCGAAGAGAGTATTCATTGACTACGTTTAGGACAAGGTATGTTTCATAGAAGTGGTTGGTTATGCATTTTGGGTTGACTAATGCTCTAGCTTTCTTCATAGACCTTATAAATTGATTTTTTCGCGATCAGTGGATAGGTTTATGTTGGTCTTCATAGATGATATTTTGGTGTATTCTAAGGATGAGAAAAATCATGAAGTTCAACTTAGATTAGTATTAGAGACCTTGAGGTAGCACAAGTTAAAGGCTAAGTTTTCCAAATGTAATTTTTGGAAACTAAAATTTAAGTTCCTAAGTTATGTGGTGTCAATGGAAGGTATAGCCATAGACCTTTCAAAAGTTGAAGCCATGAATGATTGGAAGAGATCAGAAATCATTACTAAGATAAGGAGTTTCTTGGGTTGACCGAGTACTATCAGAGATTCATTAAGGATTTCTCAAAGATAGCAGCACCACCGACTAGACTTACCCAAAATAATGAAAGATATGTTTGGACTAGGGAGTGTGAGGAAGCATTCCGAGAATAGAGGTTTGGTTGACAAAAGCTTTGGTTTTAATTATGCTAAAAGGAAATGGGGAAATTATAGTGCACACCGATAGTATAAGGGCAATGTTATAGCTTATGCATTTAGACAGTTAAGACCCTATGAGGTTTGGTATCCAACTCATGACTTAGAATTAACCACAATTATCTATGCGCTTAAGATTTGGAGCAATTACCTTTTAGGAGAGCAGTTTAATTTATTTACGAACCATAAATCTTTGAGATATTTGTTCCCTCAAATAGTGTTGAACATGAGGCAACAATAATGGTTAGAGTTCTTAGCGTCGTATGATCTTGGGATAGAGTATACATAAGGGAAATGGAACAAGGTCACAAATGCCTTGAGCCGAAAGCAACAGTATTGTGTATTGGCTATGATCACGGAGTGGAATGTTTTAGAGACATTAGCTTCATGTGATGTGTAGTTTCAGTCGAATTTTGGTCCAAGCCAAACTCTAAGATGTTATCTTGCTTAGAAGTTCATCCAACTCTCATAGAAAGGATAACTTAGAAGCAAAAATTTGATACGATATGTGCCGAAATGATCCAAGTTTTGAACAGCGGTGCCGAGATCGAAGGATTGAAGGACTTTGGTATTAATTAGACAGGATGGCTTCAGAAGAAGGGAAGGTTATATGTTTTGGTTGTGCAGACCTTCAGAAGTTGATTTTGGATGAATGACATCATTCCAAGTTTTCCATTCCCCAGAGGGAACTAAGATGTACCGAAACATGAAATAGAGCTTCTATTGGGAAGAAATGAAAAAAGATGTTGGGGGATGTGTGAAGGGATGTCTCAAATATCAAAAGGTTAAGGCAAAACACTAGAAATCGAGTGGTCTATTACGATAATTAGATATTCCATTTTTGGAAGTGAGATTCATGTTCGATGGACTTGCTAGATGGACCGCTGAGAACAAGGGCAGGGAATGAAAGTATATGGGTCATAGTAGATAGATTGACTAAGAGTGCCTACTTCATCCTGGTGAGGTCGAGGATGGCAGCAAGGATAGCCAAGATGTAGTTAAGGACTATAGTGAGACTTCATGGAATTCCAAGTACTATAGTTAGTGATCGAGATCCATTGTTTGCTAGGGAGTTTTGACAGCTTATAGAGTGCTCTGAGTTTGGGGATATGTATGAAACTACTTATCATCCTCTGACAAATGGCCAGAACAAGAGACTCAACCAAGTGCTTGAGGATTTACTGAGAGCTGTGTGTTAGATTTTGGCGAATCTTGGAAAGATCACCTACAGTTGGTCGAATTTTCATACAACAATAATTACCAATCCAGTATTGGGATGGCACCATTTGAGGCATTGTATGGTGTGTAAATCGTTAGTGAGTTGATGCAAGACTGGAGGTAGGCTGGTGTTAGGACCAGATCTTGTAAGAGAAGTTTCATATAAGATTGAGTTGATTCGTCAAAGGATGAAGGATGTTGAATCAACCTAGAAATGCTATGCCGATAGAAGGAAGATGGATTTAGAATTTGATCTAGGAATAGGAGATCATGTGTATGTAAAAGTTTCACCGATGCAAGGCACTATGAGCTTTGGAAAGGCTGTAAAGTTGACATCGAAATACATTAGTCCATTTTCGTTACTAGAAAGGGTCGGCAAAGTAGCATATAGAGTTGAGTTGTCGAGTGCTTTTGTTGGGATCTATAACATGTTTCATGCGCACATCTACAGAAGTATTTCCGAGGCCCTAGAGAAGTTATTCCAAGAGCAACAGAAGAATGGGTTATTAAACTAAACATGAATTATGTTAGAAAGCTTATTCTATATATAAATAAACTTTGGAATAAAGAAGTGAAGCTTGTTCATGTCCACTGGAGTGAGGGCAAAGGTGATTGTACATAGGAGACAGAGGATAAGGTTAATAGGACCTACCTCGAGTTATTTGCCCAGACTAGCACATATGTTGCTATGTTTTATTGTAGGCCACATATATATGTAATATTATGGTTGAATTTGTTATGTATTGGTAGATACACTAGGACATTTTTGTTTGAGACGCGTAGGTGGGGAACTTATGTGTAGGTATGCTAAATGGGTGTAGGAAAATTTGGGAATTCCTATCGTGCCTTGTTTTGAATTTCAAGGACGAAATTCCTCTAAGGGAAAGCCTGTAACAGACCATAAATTAATTAATAATTAATTAAGAAATTAATTATTTGAATAACAGAACTAAATATGTGAGACATCATAATATCTATGGAGTGGTTGTTTACTCGTTATTAATGCATGAATCAGGTGATACTAGGCAAGTCATCAATTGTGTATTTAAGATAAATAGGAAATAAATTAATGCGGCCATAAAGTGGTAATAAATTAACATTTGAAATTTGAAAAGAGAGGATTTGTAAAGAGGGAAATAAATAAATATGATGGGATAAAAAGCCTAAAATCTTTACTATATAAATGCCTTAAACGTATCATCTACCTCGCTTTTCATCCTCTTCAAATTAAAATAAAACCAAACCCTAGTTTGTGGCCATTAATAAGAGAAGAAGAAGATCATAGCAAGGAAAATATAAAGCTTCTAATCAACGAAAATCAAAGCAAGGAAAATATAACGCTTCTAGTCAACGAAAATTAAATGCTTAGGTAAGTAATATATTCATCTAATTCTTTCTCTCTCCATGAATTCCTCACGATTGTATAATATTTTGGCCATTCCTTTGATTTTTCTTGTTTAATTGAAGTGAAAATTTAATATGAGGTTGAGAACACCATTTTAGTAAATGGTTTCTATTATTAGAATTTATCCTTGAGTAAATGAATTAATTAAGATCTGTATGTTGGGAAATGGTTAGTTATGAGAAAAACAAAACATGATTAATTTTACTACAGATTTTTGGAAATAAATTATGCAATTTCTAAAAGAAAATACAATTAACCGAATGGTTTTAATAGTGAATTGGAAGGAAATTAGTTGAGGCTAGAAGGTAATTTAAGTAAACTAAGCAATTGATATTGGGTTAATAGAACAGATTCACTTTTTATGTTGAATACATCAAAAAATTATGGGAAGAGGAGAGGATTTCGAAAATTCAAAGATTAAATTTTATTTCACTAAAGATAAACTAAAGCAGGATTTTTCAGACATGACCGAGGGTAGTGTAACTCTTGGTAAAGTGTGAAAATTAGAACTAGTAACCAACCAAGATAAAATGGATGCCAAGGCTTAAGAAGGTCGAAACTGGTATTAGAAAATTGATGATAATGTATTGAGTAATATGGTTAACTAAAAGGTGGATAGAAAAAACATTAGCTTAATAATAGCTAAAGAGAAAAGCCTAATAGCGAATGATTAGCTGGTAAGTTCAGTAGTTGAATAGGGCCTCTATGAAAGTCAAAGGACCGAAAGTGAAGGAGCATGGCCTATACGGCATTCGCGACACATAAGCATTAGTGTAAGGCCCGATTAGTCAACTATCCGGACTACGAAAGCAATTGGTGTAAGGCCTAGAGTGGTAATTAAGGGAATAGTGGAAGACGCATGGCCGTGAGTGGCAGTCTAGGAACCGAAGGCGAAGTAGGTGTAAGGCTTAAGGTGGCAATCAAAATACGAAGGTATGGATGTAAGGCCTGAAATGACAACAAAAATGTGAAACAAAAAGGCATAAGGCCTTTTTGCAGTCGAAGCTAAATCTTAATTTTAGTGTGGTATAAATGCATAAGGCCTTAGTGATAGCCGAAGGTTATAAGGCCCTGATGGCAGCCGAATGATAGGACTTTAATGATATATGTATGTGTGTGTGTGTGTGTTTGTGTGTGTATAGAAAAAGGATGTAAGGCCTTAAGGGAAGTCAAAGCGTAGGGTATTTCAGTTATATTTAAATATCTTAATACTTCTATGGAACAAACTGAGAGGTTACTTTCGATTGTGGCTTCACTGTTTTGCTTGACACTTAATGTTTGAACCAATGACTTAGGTGTACTTGTAAATAGATAATTTATTGCTTTGGTATAGTAAAGAGGAAAACTTGTCGTACATATTTGCAGCGTACTCACATTATCTTCTTTGTTTAGGGTTATATGTTACTCATACCAGCTTTAATGTCCGACCCATGTTTTTATTTATTTTTTCCCTTATTAACTCATAGGTACCCATTCAGGTGCGTGATTTAAAGGCCTTAGACAAGTTGCTTATGGGAAGGATGAATAACACAAGTTGAAGACGAGGCAAGAGGTTTGGGTGTTATATTATGTTTTTGTTTTCGATGAATTAATTGTTCATGTTAGCATCTTCATATGTTAGGCATGTCCCTTTTGACTATGTATATTATGTTTTTGACCCCTGCACTGGCACAACTTTGGGAATGTTCATTGTAAAAATAACTATAATGTTGTGTTTTAATTAGTATCTTCTCTATTTACTTAAGATTGTATTATATAACGTATCTCATCTCCATCGTCGAAAGATAATACCTAGGTGACTGCAACACATCGGGGTTCTATCTATGGGTTCTGTAACAACTCGAAATTTAAGCTATAATAATTAATTAATTAATTAATTATATAACAAAATAACTTTGTGAAATTATCAGATTCGAGCCACGGGAGTTGCACCATTGTGTCCGTGGTAATTTTCTGGCCAATTTCCATATATAGATTGTCAAAATCCGAGTTAGAACGAAGAAGTTACAAAACAAACAAGAAAACGAGAAATGAAAAACAATTTTATAGAGGGTCAGGTCGACCCTAGGGTCAACCTTCCCTATAGAAGGGTCGACCTATAGGTCGACCCTCACCACACAAAGGTCGACCTGGCGGTCGACCCACGTGTATACTTGGACGAGCAATCGTCCAGGTTCGAGCATGGCGTGTTTTGTTGATTTTATCTCATCTAGTGCATTCGTGCTTCCATCCGATGGTTCCCATCAAGCCAATGACGTGGTTGTGCTAGATTTAATCTTCAAATCCAATGGTCTGCGATCCACAAGTGACACTATAAATAAGACCATATGCCTAGCTATTTTTCTCATTCAGATTTTCTCCATCTGGGTTCATTGCCTGAGGCTAGACCCTAAAAGGAATATTTTTCCGAGGAGAAGATCATTTTAAATTAAAATATTTTATATGCTATAAGTGGATCCGGGAAGGCCAAGGAAAGAGCTAAGGACCACAGGCGAGTGTTTAAATAATTATTTTAGATTTTTAAGTAATTTAAAATAATAGGGTTTTCAATAGTTGTAGTTTTTCTACAATTTTGAGACTGCTTTTATACAATTGTTTACAGTTAATTTTTAATGTTCTTTTCAGTCTATTTTATTTAGCTATTTTGTTCATTTATTTACAGTTATTTACTATCATTTATAGTTATTTGTATTTTATTTACATCCATTTTACATTAGATTTCAGCCTGTAAATTTTAGTTCTTTTTATTCCTTTTATGCGAATAAATTAATAAAAAGTGGATAATTCGCTAATATGAACTAAATTTTAAGAACACTAAAATTATAGAAAATTGGATGTAAGTAAGAAGAACTGTATTATAAGAATATAGACCGAAATAGGAAAATTTGACATTTGCAAGCAAGTTATATCTAGTAGATTATAACTAGAAAGACAAGATAAAAGAGAAATTATAACATATGTTATAATTAAATAGAAAGAACAGAAAGAGGCTTAATTTAAAGACTTACACTAAGTTAATAAGCAAATATAGTAGAGATAATAGAAGAGGCTTATTTAAACGACTTAGAATAAGTCAATAAGCAAATAGAGCAGAATGAACAGAAGAGGCTTATTTAAAAGACTTATATTAAGTTAATAAGCAAAGATAGAAGTAGGGCCCATAACCAATAGCATTCCCTTTCAGACTAGGACTGACGGTTAAACAATAGGTGAGGCTGGGCATGACCCTTTCAGAGTAGGACTTATGGTCTCACAGTAGGTGAGGCTGGGCATAACCCTTTAAGACTAGGACTGATGGTCACACAGTAGGTTTGGTAAGGCTGGGACATGCTTATGCTAACTAAAGTAACTAAGAGGCCAATAGATAAAAGTTCAAATCAAGGGATTTAGGCAAGTGGCGCAACTAGATTTTGTTTGGTAGGACCCAAATTGGCAGCATTCCCTTTTAGAATAGGACTGATGGTCTCATAACACACTTAGGTGAGGCGGGGCAGGACCCTTTCAGACTAGGACTGATGGTCTCACAATGGAGGAGGTGAGGCTGGGCACGTTTATGCTGTTTAGGGTAAGAGGAAGAAACAGATAATGCGAGCCTAACGGTGGTCGTGCGTGCGGCCTCGATGCGGGGAGATAAGTCGAATTGAGTTCCAGAGCGCTAGCAGGTGTCCTTTTGCTGTGGGACCCACATGATGGGACTAGCTCACAGTGGCAAAACAGAGATAAAAAGCCGATCAAAGGGTAGAATTAGGACTTCAGCGTATTTAAAGTAGGATTAGGAATTCAGCCTAATCAATGCAGTTATCCCAGACAAATGCAAACAATCGATATAATCAAAGCAAGCAGCGTTTTATTCCAGCTTTATATTTTCCTTTATTTCCTTTTTATACTACAACTGTTGATAAGTCTATTATCTTTATCTCGCTTAAAAATACTAGTAGTTACTTCCACTCACCAGACTTTTAGTCTGACCCACTCCTTTATTTTCCCCTTTTCCAGCAGAGGCAGGGACAGTAGATTTCGGATTTTCTTGGAGATTCAGCTACGGGGTTTTTCTTCGTGTATTCTTCTTGTTCTTTTCAGTTTTTATTTTCATGTACTGGTACTTGTTGAGAGGGATGATTTTATGTATGTACTCTGATATTGTGACTGAGATGGTGTTTTTCATAAAACATATGTATTTGGTATTTTGAGACTCATTTTGGTTAAGACCCATTTTATGAAGTTTGGATTTTAAATAAGTTATTGTTTTAAATGTTTCCGCTGTTTTATTTATTTTGTCCTATGAATCTTAGTCTCTGTAAAGTTTTATCTATACCTACAACGCACCACATCTTTTTGTGTGCGATTTTAGGTATACTAAAGGGTGTGGGGTGTTTCATTTGGTATCAGAGCCTAAGGTTACAGGATTCCTAAAAATTTGTTTTAAAAAGTAAAGTATTTTTCAAAATAACTTGTTTTAAAAGTATTTTTCAGAAAGAAACTCTTATTATTGAAGTGGTTTTAAAGTATAAAAGAGTTTTTATAAAAATCCCCTCAAAGTCCAGTTCAATCTTCCTTCGATTCTTTCGGGCCTAAGTTCTCTTTTTCTTTGCATAGAATGGCGGATGCCCCTAATCTTCCAGAGGGTGTCCAAGTCCTAGGCCGGTTTCGTAGATACCTCTAAGCTACGACACCAGAGGTGCAAGGGCATGTGCCCAATCCTGCACCAGCGGGTGGAGATCCCATTAATCCACCCGTAGCAGCCAACTTTTCTAAGCTATGCAAGGACATCGCTAATCTAGGAGGAAAGACATTTTCTGGTACAAAGGATTTCGTGGAGGCGCAAGCTTGGTTGAGGAGTACGGAGCAGGTATTTGGGCTGTTTTGATTGGAGGATCAGCAGAGAGTTCAGCTTGCATCTTGGCAGCTGAAAAGAGAAGCTTCTTATTGGTGGGAGGTTGTTGAGTTGGAAGGAAGGGACATTGGATGGTTTGGATTTCGAGAAAGGTTTGAAAGGAAATTTTTGTCACAAGTAGAAGAGAGTGTGCAGTTGGAACGGTTTATTGGCTTGAAGCAAGGAAGTCTTTCAGTAAAGTAGTATATCAACCAATTTAATGAATTGTCACAGTTTGGGATGGAGCTAGTGAATACACCACACAAGAAGGCCATGAAGTTCGCAAAAGGATTGAATTGGACCCTCCAAGGGTTGTTATTGACTCACGTACTGATGGGAGCTACCTATGAGTCACTGGTGGAGATGGCGCTTATGTTTGATGCAGTTAAGGAAGGAGAAGTTAAGGAGGTTCCTAAGTCATAGAATTCTAAGAAGCCGTGGTGGAAGAACAAGAAGGATAAGGATAAGAAGAAAAGGGAAGGCCCTCAGAAATAGATCAAGAAAAGCGAGAAATGCAATAACTGTGGTCGGGTTGGTCATTACGCAAAAGACTGCAAGAAGGAGACAATGAAGGGAAAGTGTTATAATTGTAGGCAGCCCGGTCACCTTAGTAGATTTTGTCCTTAGAGGATGGGGCAGGCAGCGAGTGCACCTATAGCACAGATTTAGGCTTTGGATGCAGCACCTTCTAGCAGCGGACCAGATAGAGGTAGGAAAGTCACCGTAGAAGGTTTGATTTATATTTCTGATTTTCCCATTCAGACTCTTTTCGATTCTGGAGCATCACACTCTTTCATTTCGAGTTCTTTGGTTGATTGTTTGGACTTAGATATCTCCTTAGTAGTAGACCCCATTGTTGTTTCAAACCCCATAGTAGAATCAACACATTTATCTATGGCTTGTAGGGGTTAGAAAATTTTATCCTAGGCGTAGAGTTTGACTGTGATGCCTATGTATTGGGATTTTCGGGGTATGGGATGATTTTGGGAATGGATTGGCTATCCATTTATGAAGCGATATTGGACTGCGAGAGGAGAGTCGTTAGACTAGAGACATGCACTGGTAGGACTCTCGAGGTTTCTTGAGACCCACAGGGGTCAGTCATGTTGAGCTTCCTTTATTCCCTCGATTCATTATCAGCAGAGTTAGATTCCATTTCGGTCGTCAGAGATTTTCCGAACGTCTTTGAGGAGGTTAGGGGACTACCCCCTAAGAGAGAGATCGACTTCAGGATCTATTTGAATGACAATACCAAGCTAGTGGCATTGCCCATGAGACATATGGAACCCAGGGAGAGGAAGGAGTTAAGTAAGCAGATTTATGAGCTATTGGAGAAAGGCTTCATCAGAAGGAGCATATCAGAGTGGGGAGCACCAGTCGTCTTTGCTACAAAGGTGGATGGTTCCCTTCGACTTTGCGTGGACCAGGCTTTTAAATCTCCCCGAGATGGCCGAGATGAAAAATCCGAGATATCAGCCAAAATCCGAGATTTGGCAGCCTATTTAGTTATAAGTGTTTTAAATATCGCCCGAGATAGCCGAGATATTTTCCCGAGATATTGGCCAAAATCCGAGATTTAAAACACTGGCGTGGACTATAGAGAGTTGAATAAGCTCACGAAGAAGAACCGTTATCCACTTCCTAGGATAGATGATCTTTTCGATTAGTTGGTTGGCTCTTCAGTATTTTCTCAGCTTGATTTAGCCACTAGATTTCATTAGTTTAGGGTCACTGACGATAGCATCGATAAGACAAATTTAGGACACCCGACGGATTCTTTGAGTTATTGGTTATGCCATTTGGGCTAACCAATGCTCCAGCCTATTTTGTAGAGCCGCGTTTTTCAAGATGTCCTAAATAAGTTCGTAGTAGTATTTGTGGACGACATTTTGGTGTTTTCCAAGAGTATGAGGGAGCATGCTATTCATCTAGAGGAGGTTCTTCGTACGCTTCGTGTTCATTAGTTGAGAGCAAAGTTCTCAAAGTGTCACTTTTGGCAAGAGAAGGTACGTTTCTTGGGGCATGTAGTCTCAAAAGAGGGTTTAGCTGTAGATCTCGCTAAAGTTGTAGCAGTGCAAGATTGGAAGGCCCCCAAGAACGCTACCGAAGTTAGAAGCTTCCTAGGTTTGGCTGGCTATTATAGGAAGTTTATCAGAGATTTTGTTAAGATTTCAACACCACTTACTCGCCTCACTAAGAAGAATAAAGCATTCATGTGGGACGTGGATTATGAGGATTCCTTCACGATGCTAAAGAGAGCCCTTACTAGTGCACCCGTGTTAGTTTTACCCGATGGAGCTAAGCCTTTTATAGTGTACATTGATGCATATGGGATGGATCTAGGTGCAGTGTTGATGCAAGAAGGGAGGGTAGTATGTTATGGGAGTAGACAGTTGAGGACGCATGAGAAGAACTACCCTACCCATGATATAGAGTTAGCTGCTATTGTTTTCGCACTCAAGTCGTGGAGGCATTACTTGCTAGGAGAAAGGTTCGAGCTTTTCACTGACCATAAGTCATTGAAGTACCTATTCTCATAGAAGGATTTAAACTTGAGCAGCAGCGTTGGATGGAGTTTTTGGCATCATATGACTTTGATATTGCTTATACCTCTGACAAGGGAAACTTAGTTGCATATGCGTTGAGTAGGAAGAGAGCAACCTTTAGCCCAATGTTCGTAGAGTGGAAAAGCCTAGAGTTTATCTCCAGTTTTTATTTTAAGCCTTCTACGGACATTACCCCTGGATTGTTAGCAGCACTTGAGGTGAGGCCTACCCTCGTGGATCAGATTGGTTTGACGCAACGAGAGGATGCAGAGCATATGGATATTATGGAGAGGATTAGTAGAGGAGTGGTCTTTAGACATCTCCAATGCTATTCCATTGATAGTAAAGGGTAGCTAAGGAGAGATTGAAGACTTTGTGTTCCCCGCACTAATGATTTTGTGAGTGCAGTTCTAGCAGAGGCACACCATTCGCGTATGACTATTCATCCGTGTAGTGATAAGATGTATAGGGACATGAAGAGGGTATTTTATTGGAGTGGCATGAAGAAGGATGTGGTAGAGTTTGTAGCTAGCTGTCTTGTGTGCCAAAGGGTTAAGGCAGAGCAGTAGAAGCCCAGGGGATTACTTCAGCCATTGGATGTACCCAAATGGAAGTGGGATAGTGTTTCGATGGATTTCATAGATGGATTACCCTGATCTAGGAAGGGGAATGCTAGTATTTGGGTGATTGTAGATCGCTTAACTAAGAGCACCCACTTCATTCCGGTCAAGAGTAAGAGGACGATACCATATTTGGCATCTGTATACGTTCGTAAGATAGTCCGACTTCATGGAGTTCCCTCTAGCATTGTGAGCGATAGAGACCCTATTTGTACTAGCGAGATTTGGAGAATCTTACAAAAGGCTTTAGGACGCAGCTTAGATTGAGTGCGACCTATCTCCCTCAGATAGATGGCCAAACCGAGAGAGTTAATAGAGTGCTTGAAGATTTGTTGAGGATGTGCATTCTTGATTTTGGAGGAACTTGGGAGGAGCATCTTCCTTTGGTAGAGTTTGCTTATAATAATAGTTCCAGACTAGCATCGGGATGGCACCTTTCGAAGCTTTTATGGGAGATCGTGTAAGTCACCTTCATGTTGGTGGGAGTCTACGGAGAGATTTCTACTTGGTCTGACATGGTTAGGGAAAATTCAGAGAAGATCGATTTGATTAGGAGGAGGATGAAGACGGCCCAAGATAGGCAGAAATCTTATGCGGACAAGCGGAGTAAGGATATTGAATTTGAGGTAGGAGACTTGGTTTTCATTAAGGTATCTCCGCTAAGGAAGGTAGTGAGGTTTGGATCGAGTGGGAAGTTAGCCCCCAGAATTGTAGGACTGTTCCCCATTATAGAGAGAGTAAGGATGATGGCGTATCGAGTGAAGCTACCAGAGAGGCTCGCAGGCATGCACGATGTTTTTCATGTTTCGCACTTGAGAAAGTGCTTGCATGACCCAACAGAGGTTGTGGAGCCTAGTTGACTCGTGGAGGTTGAAGTGGAGAGAGAAGCAGCGGTTCGCCGCATTCCTACCAAGATCATTGGACACGATATCAAGAAGCTTAAGAATAAAGAAGTTCCATTAGTAAAGGTGAAGTAGGGAGATAGTGTTGAAGATGCCACGTGGGAGGCTGAAGAGAAGATTCATCTCTTATCCACATCTATTTGGTAGTAAGTTTTTGAATTTCCTATTTCCATCTTTAGTTTTGAATATGTTCTTTCCTTTATTATCCTTTGGGAGGGTAGATCTTAGGATTTAACCTATGGATGGTAGGATTTGATGTAAACATGTTATTAGAACATGTTACGTACGGTGGATGCTAGTGGTTGCAAGTGTTTGCTAGTGGATGCTAATGGGCGCATATACTTTCACTAGGCACTATTATCTCTTAGGGATCGGCTTAACTAAGAAACTAGAGCATATGCATATGGATGTGTGCGCATTTGCATATTTTATTTTATTTTATTCCACGGTTGCTATAAACTGATGATTATCACATGATTGTTGCATTTGGATGATGATTGTAGCATGCTTATAGAACTATCAGTTATCAATAGGAAATTTGCATTCATTTGGATACATGACACAGACATGATTGCATAAAAGGAGGTCGAATGAATCAGTAGATCGCCTAATCTTTTGCATTAGTTAGGGACATTACACTACACTATTTGCATATATATCATAAATCCATTAGAAAAACTTAGGGACAATGGATGTAATGGATGATGGTTGAGTAGTTGGTTGTAGAATTTGGATGAAAACATTTATTTCATTCTTCTATCCTTAGAGATTTCGGGGACGAAATTCTTTAAGGAGGGGAGAATGTAACAACCCAAAATTTAAGTTATAATAACTAATTAACGAATTAATTAAATAATAAAATAACTTTTTGAAATTATCAGATTTGAGCAATAGGAGTTGCACCATTATCTCCATGGTAATTTTCTGGCCAATTTCCATATATAGATTGTCAAAATCCGAGCTAGAACGAAGAAGTTACAAAATAATCAAGAAAACGAGAAAAGAAAAAATATATTATAATGGGTCAGGTTGACCTTCCCCATAGAAGGGTTGACCTATAGGTCGACCCTAACCACACAAAGGTCGACCTGGCGGTCGACCCGCGTGTATACTTGGACGAGCAATCATCCAGGTTCGAGCGTGACGTGTTTTGTTGATTTTATCTCATCTGGTGCGTCTGTGCTTCCATCCGATGGTTCCCATCGAGCCAGTGACGTAGTTGCGCTAGATTTAATCTTCAAATCCAATGGTCTGAGATCCATAAGTGACACTATAAATAAGACCCTAGGCCTAGCTATTTTTCTCATTCAGATTTTCTCCATTTGGGTTCATTGCCTGAGGCTGGACCCTAAAAGGAATATTTTTCCAAGGAGAAGATCTTTTTAATTAAAATATTTTATATGCTATAAGTGGATCTGGGAAGGCCAAGGAAAGAGCTAAGGACCATAGGTGAGGGTTTAAGTAATTATTTTAGATTTTTAAGTAATTTAAAATAATAGGGTTTTCAACAGTGTAGTTTTTCTACAATTTTAAGACCGCTTTTATACAAGTTGTTTACAGTTAATTTTTAATGTTCTTTTTAGTCTATTTTATTTAGCTATTTTTATTTAGCTATTTTGTTCATTTATTTACATTTATTTAATATCATTTACAGTTCTTTGTATTTTATTTACATCTGTTTTGCGTTAGATTTCAGCCTGTAAATTTTAGTTCTTTTTATTCCTTTTACGCGAATAAATTAATAAAAAATGGTAATTAGCTAATATGGACTAAATTTTAAGAACACTAAAATTATAGAAAATTGGATGTAAATAAGTAGAACTATAATAAACGAATATAGACTGAAATAGGCAAATTTGACATTTGCAAACAAGTTATGACTAGTGGATTATAACTAGAAAGAGAAGATAAAAGAGAAATTATAACATAAGTTATAATTAAATATAAAGAACAGAAAGTGGCTTATTTTAAAGACTTACACTAAGTTAATAAGCATATATAGCAAAGATAATAGAAGTGGCTTATTTAAAAGACTTAGAATAAGATAATAAGCAAATAGAGTAGAATGAACAGAAGAGGCTTATTTAAAAGACTTATATTAAGTTAATAAGCAAAGATAGAAGTAGGGCCCATAACCAATAGCATTCCCTTTCAGACTAGAACTGATGGTTTCACAATAGGTAAGGCTGGGCTTGACCCTTTCAGAGTAGGACTGATGGTCTCACAGTAGGTGAGGCTGGGCATAACCCTTTCAGACCAGGAGTGATGGTCTCACAGTAGGTTAGGTGAGGCTGAGACACGCTTATGCTAACTAAAGTAACTAAGGGGCCAATAGATAAAAGTTCAAATCAGGAGATTTGGGCAAGGGGCGCAACTACATTTTGTTTGGTAGGACCCGAATTGGCAGCATTCCCTTTCAGACTAGGACTGATGGCCTCACAACACACTTAGGTGAGGCTAGGTAGGACCCTTTCAGACTAGGACTGATGGTCTCACAACGGAGAAGGTGAGGCTGGGCACACTTACGCTGTTTAGGGTAAGAGGGAGCAACAGATAGTGCGAGCCTAACGGTGGTCGCACGTGCGACCTCGATGCGGGGAGATAAGTCGAATTGAGTTCCAGAGCGCTAGCAGGTGTCCTTTTGTTGTGGGACCCACAGGATGGGACTAGCTCACAGTGGCACGACAGAGATGGAAGGCCGATCAAAGGTTAGAATTAGGACTTCAGCCTAATTAAAGTAGGATTAGGACTTCAGCCTAATTAAAGTAGTTATCTAAGACAAGTGCAAATAATCGAAATAATCAAAGCAAGAAGCGTTTTATTCTAGCTTTATATTTCCTTTTTATACTAGAATTGTTGATAAGCCTATTATCTTTATCTCGCTTAAAAATACTAGTAGTTACTTCCACTCACCAGACTTTTAGTCTGACCCACTCCTCTATTTTCCCCTTTTCCAGTAGAGGCAGGGACAGTAGATTTTAGAATTTCTTGGAGATTCAGCTGTGGAGTTTTTCTTCATGTATTCTTCTTCTTCTTTTCAGTTTTTATTTTCATGTACTGGTACTTGTTGAGAGGGATGATTTTATGTACGTACTCTGATATTGCGACTGAGATGATGTTTTTCATAAGACATGTATTTGGTATTTTGAGACTTATTTTAGTTAAGACCCATTTTATGAAGTTTGGTTTTTAAATAAGTTATTGTTTTAAATGTTTCCACTATTTTATTTATTTTTTCTTGTGAATCTTAGTCTCTGTAAAGTTTTAGCTGTACCTACAACGCACCACATCTTTTATTGTGCAATTTTGGGTATATTTAAGGGTATAGGGTGTTTTAGGTTCGGAATGAGGGATGTTACGCACTCAACTTTAGGTTTTGGATAGCACCTCCTCTACCCATTGTTCCTCTTTTCACCATCAGTAAACACCCTCGATCTAATAAACCCTGTGTCATACTTAGCATTTCTTAGCTTTCTTATCTAACTCTATATACTTAAGGTTCTTTTTTATATTATTTTAGTTCGGCTCCACTCCCTTCGGCACGGCCTCTCGGTACACAATGGGAACCAGCCTCTGAACATCTGACGCTAACTTTATACGTATCGACTGCTGATTTATTAGACTTAGTCCTTTATTACCATTAATAAGTACTTTTTTGACATGTTCAACATAAATTGTAGACCTAATCAATTGACCAAGTATTAAATAATTTATTTAATTAATTTCCTTGGCCTCTATATATTTATCTCTCAACACACTAAAATAACCCTTCGGCCAAGAGTATTCTCTTTTGAAAATCACTTATATTATTCCTAGAAATTATAGAAAGTATTTACATGCATTTTCTTTCATAAAATTTCTCGAACTCCACATTTCCAACCATTTTCTATAATAAACGGTTAAGTAATTCATACCCATTTATTTACTTATGGGATAATTCTATAAATCTAAACCCATCTCTAATAATATATTCTCAACATCATATTAATTTTTGGGTCATTTAGATTGCAAAAAGCATAAAAAATATTTATCATCAATTCACTTGAGACATTTATGAATGGAAAAGGGATTAGTGAATATGTTACTCAGACATATTTCTTAGTTGACTGATATTTCTTGTTCCTTTAGCTTTGATCTTCTTCTTTTCCTTTCTCTTGCTTAGGCTGCCACCATTAAAATGCTTCAAAGCTTATGTTTTTATTTTTAAGTGAGTAGAATGAAATGAGAAAAGGGAAAGTAGTTAACTTTATTATTATGAATGGTTGAGCCATTGGCCCATCGCCCTCTTCCTCATGTAATTAATCTTATTTAAGTTTCATTAAGTAATATTCATGATATATAAATGTAAATGCAAATACATATCACACCTCATTATTTAATTCCATAGTTTAACCACTTAAATTTTTATTCTCCTGATCAATTTATAATTATTTATTTATTAATTTATTAGGTGTTACAATGATTTTCTTGGATTAGCGAGTTATTATAGACGATTCATAAAGGACCTCTCAAAGGTAGCATCCTATTAACTAACTTGATGAAGAAGAATCATACTTTTGCTTGGGACACGAGGTGCTAGCACACGTTCATGAGTCCGAAGAAGAGATTGACAAGTGAACTAGTGTTAGTCATTTCGAGTGGGAATGAGGAGTTGAAGATATACACAAATGCTTGTGGTACTGGATTTGGCGCAGTATTGATGCAGAGGGGTAAAGTTGTCATATTTGCTAGTCATAAGCTAAAATCGCATGTGAAGAAACACCCGACCCACTATTTGGAGTTAGCAGCGATAGTTTTCACTTTGAAGGTATAGAGGCACTACTTGTTAGGACAAAGGTTTGAGTTATTCGCTGACCATAAATCATTGAAGTACCTTTTCTCACAGAAGGACCTTAACCTTCGTTGGCGGTGATGATTAGAGTTCTTGGCCTCCTAGGACTTTGACATTTGCTATACTCTTGGAAAAGGAAATGTAATTGTTAATGCTTTGAGTAGGATGCACGCTAGCTTAGAAGCTATGTTCTTAGAGTGAAAGAAGTTAAAGTATATTACCGGTTATGATTTCCAACCAAGATGTGAGCTAGAGCCAGAGGTATTGGCGAGCTTGACTATTAGACCATCTTTGATAAAGTGGATCAATACTAGTTTGGGATGCAATGCTAGACTAGATGGGATTATTACTAAGATATAGATGAGAGTAGAGTATGAAGATATGAAGCGGTATGGACTTGACCATGATGGTTGTCTCTGTAAGGATGGAAAACTGTTTTTCCCGATGTTGATGAACTTAGGGATGAGGTGCTACGAGAGTGCCAACATTCGAGATTAAGTACATACCGAAGGAAATAAAATGTACTGAGATATAAAGTAGACATTTTATTGGAAAGGGATGAAGAAGATGTTGATACATTGGTTTCAAAGTGTATGAACTACCAGTCAGTGCAAGTTGAGCAGAATAAGCCAAGTGGTTTGCTGCAATTGCTTGAGATTCTCTACTAGAAGTAGGAACATATATTAATGGATTTCGACGATGAATTGTCAAGGAATAGAGGATTGTACGATATCATATGGGTCATAGTTGATAGATTGATGAAGAATGCTTGACTTATACCCGTGAAGTCCAGTAGAACGACATCGAAGTTAGCCGAGTTGTATGTAAAGTGGATTGTATGATTCCATGGTGTACCAAAGAGTATTCCAAGTGATCGAGGTCCACTATTTATAAGTGGATTTTGGAAGACCTTACAAGAGGAATTAGGGCTAGAGATGCACTTTATTATAGCCTATCACTAACAAACTGATGACCAGACCGAGAGAATGAGTCATATCTTAGTGGATCTCTTGCGAGTTGACATACTTGACTTTGGAAGCTCGTGCGATGATTATTTACATTAGGTTGAGTTAACATACAACAATAGTTATAATTTAAGCATAAGTATGACACCATTCTGGGCATTATATGACTGACAATGCAATGCCCCTTCATGTTGGTTCGAAGCAGGCAAGCAGGTGAACTAGGGTCAGATATGACAAGGGAGACTTCAGAGAATATAGAGATCATTCAACAATGAATGAAATCTTCTCAAGATAGACATAAGAGTTATGCTAATAAGAGACATCATGATCTTTAGTTTGCTGTCAGAGATAAGGTGTTTGTCAAGATCTCTTGATTAAAGAATACAGTTCGGTTTGGTACTAAGAGGAAGTTGGCATTAAGATTCATGGTTTATTTTTTGATACTTGAGGTGATTAGAAATTTAGCATATCAACTCAACTTATCTCAAACATGGCAGGTGTGCACGAAGTGTTTCATATTTCTCATCTTAGGAAGTTTGTGCATGACTCAGGTGTGACTGTTACACTGGATTAATTGGATAATATTGAAGTTGAATCTGAAGCATCGAGACCTTATAGTCCTATTTGTATAGTTCAACGGATCACAAAGCAGCTTAGGAGTAAGACGGTACAATGCGTAAATGTTTAGTGAAGCGAAAGTGAACACGGTAGCACTTGGGATACAGAGGAGAGCACAAGAACTGCTTATCCATAGTTGTTCAAGTGGTAAGATTCCATTTTTATCATTAGCTTTCGTATTTAGCATTTCAATTGGTTAGTGTAGTACCTTGCATGCTAGAGTTTGCATATGTTTATTTCTTGCTTGTGTATGCATAAATGATGGTTAATATGCTTGATTGATTTTTAGGTATGCTTAGTATCAATGTTAGTTGGTTAATTTATTTGGTTTGAATTTTAAGAGTGAAATTCCTAGTAGGAGAATGTAACGATCATATTTTTTGTATCGGCGGATCGTAAAAATATTATTTTCATAACTAAATTGGGTCGGACTAGGCTATAACTTTGAGGCATGTTGGTATTGAAATTTTTTACTCTTATAATTAACAATAGATGGTTTTGACCCTGAAAGCTTGTAAGGACTATAGATTTTTATAGTATCCGAACTAGGGTTTGAACCACTTCCAAATAAAACATTTGATGTTTTCTCTTCTATAGAATGGCCATAATAGACTTTTAACTTTACGGTTCAGGAGACGTGTATAATTTGAAGTTAGACGGTTTGGACAGATTAACGGGCAATTAGACTAAGCTCATAATTAGCTTATTAGCCCCTTTTTGGATTTGAGCTAATTATAGCTGATGGGACCACCTCTAATCACATCCTCACTTCCCAAAAACTATCTCAAACCTCCGTTAATCATCTTCTTAGTCAAAACCATTTAAAATCCTTTCTTTATTTAGTTAAATCGAGTAAAGATTAGCATAATGATTAGCAAAGGAGCATTTGGGGTTTCAAGATTAGGTGCCTTTGGGGATCGTGCTTGGTTGTCCATAGTAGATCTACCTCATTTTAGTGCAAATTGGTATTTGGGTGAGTGGGTTATTATCTGTCACTATTATAAATGCTTTTAAATAGTTAAAATGTGTTTTGAACCACTTTTCAAATTAAAAATGAGATATTTTATTGAATTGGAATTACCAATGTTTTAGAAATGAATTTTAATGTTTTAAATGGACTTTATATGCATTTTCTTGTCATGGATGATAGAGTTAGGGGTACGCCAATTCTGTAAATTATTGAAAATTATTAACTTTGTATTTAATGCTGGTTCATCATAAATGGTCTTTTCTTTATGTTATAAATTTTTTATAATGTGTTATAAATAATTAAATCTTTAATTAAAATATGCTGAACAAAAAATCCATAAATGTTGTGTTCGTGGTAGTAATTACAAATATTTGTAATCATGAGTATTATATCACAATATAATAAACACATCGTTTTAAATATTCCTAGCCAAGATGTATCAAGACTGGATATCGATGCATCCGTTGAGACTAGAGAACGTAATGCTCTCCAAATGTTGGGTAGTGTATTACTCATGGTTGTCGGGGACACCAAGGGGTTACGTACTGATATTTATTTTATAACTATGGAATGACTCAATCGATAGTTTTCTGTTGGTTAATATAACTAAGGTCAAACAGAAAATCAACGTGACTAATTTTCACGATTCTCTTAACTTGAAAATACTATTAATCTTAAATATGAAAACTCTACTTTGATTATAGTTGAATCGTAGCACGACGTCAATCGAACAACTATAGTTGGGTCGAGTGGAAGTATTGGAAGTGAAACGCTATTCGATAGAGGATTCATCTCCTTAGTTATATGAGGAAAGTATCACAGTCAACTGAAGTCAACTCAAAGTCAAAATCTCCGACCAGAGTAGTTCGGTTAATAATACTTGTTATTATTGAACCAAGGACTTTATGTTCGGAATATAGAGTTGATATGGAGGATATTTTTATTTTGACCATTACAAAATTCCATAAGTCCAAAGTGATATAGTTTTGATGAAGATAATTTGTGTAAATAATTGTCAGTACCAAGTAATGCTTAATAAAGTAAAATTAGATTTTACCGATACTAATTAAGCAATAAATTTGGCCAAAATGTTACACAACCTGCTAAGTGAAGTATGAACGTTAATGTTTGAATTGTTCGATATTAATCGCTGGCCAAATTTACACCTAAGAGTCACACAACCGAAAGGTTGAATACTCCTGTTACCACTCGATTTAATTAATATAATTTCTATAAATTAATTATATTATTTAATATATATGAAATATTAATTAGAAAATTTTAATTGATATGTATTGGACTACATTAAATAGTGAGCATGTAATAGTTATATAAACTCTAATCGGTATACGATATCGATACATATTTAAATTTGATTAAATGCAATAAATATTGTGTAGACTTGAACTGGATTTGAGGTCCATGAGGGGCATGTTGATTTCGTCTAGGATGTGCAAGGGTAGGCTGACCATTTTGATGGCTAATGTAGGTTGGAATTTGAATTAAAAGAGAGGAGAATTGGTGTGAGAAAAATAAGGATCTCCTTATTTATTTATCTCTAACCCATACTTTTCAAACACTTTTTGGAGCCTCCACACCTTCCCTTTGCTGGATGAAATCTACCTCCCACTCCACAAATTTTCAAGCATGTTAAAAACAAATGAAATCAAATACAATCGTCTGTGGTAATGTTGTTCGGAAGCTAGCAACTTCTGGACTTGGAATCAGATTCAAGGAGTCTATTTCTTTATCCGAACGTGCAAACTTTGGGCTTTGGTGAAAGGTACCTTGCAGGTCTACTATTATATAAAAAAATTTATATGATCGTTGTTCCATATGTTACTTGGTAATATAACGAATCGGTATATCGATGGATTGTCACATCTTGGTAGTTGAATATATAAGTGCATATACAATACACACACACACACATATACATATATATTTAATAAAATTAGGTATGTTTGCTTGCATTATGCTCTTAGCCTAGAATAAAAATTTTTAATTTTGAAATTAAAACAATAACATGAAATGATTTTTAAAGTACTAAGTTTAATTTAAAATGTTTGACATAATATAATACATATTTTAAATCTTTATAAAATTTATTTACGTTAAATAGCATTCGGAAAAAAAATTATTTTCTAAGGTATATATTAAATATGTATAAATGCAATTATTTAATTTAAAATTGATTATCCAAATAAAGTATGTGTCTGTATATATATATATATATATATATATAAATATATTATATTATATATAACTAAAACATTTCACAAAATTTTATACAATATATTTTAGTTAATTTATTTTGGAAATAATTTTTTGTTTATTTTATTATTAATTTACACGGTTTTATAATTAATAAATTTTTAATATTTAAATACATAAAACTGAAAAGAAAATTAAAAAAGTACCTTGGCCGTGAGCTATTTAGCAAATATATGTTAATATAATTTTAATTATATATATATATATGACTAATTATATGTTTATATATATACATATCATATAATTCAGAAAAATTTCCAATTTGGTTTTCATACTATAATACATTTATATATTCTTAAAATTATTTTTAAAATAATATTTAAAATTATTTTGACAGTTAATTAATTTCACGCTCACACACACACATAGATATATATATTATAAATGCTTTAAACGATTTATTTACAATTACTAATACATACATATACAATTGTATTTTATACATAATTTTATAATAATTTGATGCACATACACACACACACACATTTAGACAATCCATTTGTATACACAATGGGCTAACATGTCTGTTGCGATGTAAATCCTAGCACCTATACATGGGTAAGTCAAACCATATACACATTATCCTATTGCACGTGCACGTACACACATATGTGTATATGATACACATCTATATAATAGAATAAATTTATATAAAATAAAACTTTATTTATAAATTTAAATAAAATATTATTTTCATTTAAAAGAAATTTAGAAAATTTCCAAATGAGTTTGGACTACATAGGCCCATTAAATATCCAATAATGGATTGTTTTTGAAATTTACCCAATTACTCTACTATGAGCTAACCCAGTTCTAATAATAAAAGGATGTATGAATTATAATATAGTATATGGATATTTATGTTTGCTATGATATGATGCTTATTGGTTGTTTTTTTTGTAACGATTTCTTAGAATAAGAGACAGCCAGATTTTGAAAATGCAGAAAAGAAGTAAAGTTTTCTTGGTTAATATTCGAATTTTTGATATTAATCGCTGCCTGAATTTATATCTGTTTGAGTCGCATAACCGTAATGACGAATAATCTAAAAGACCACATGATTTAATTAATTTATAACTATTGTAAATAAATTAAATTGATTAATAGTTGTGAAATATTAATTATTAAACTCGATTTGTTTGAACACCACTAGTATTTTAAAAAGTGCATGCATAAAAGTTATAAACGTGTGTACCGATATACGATGCCGGCAGAACATTTAAACTGGACTTAAATAGAATGAATACTAAGTTGGGTTTTTGGTTAAGTTAAATTAATTAATATTTGTGAAATATTAATTATTAAAATTTTATTTGATCTGTTTGAATACCATTAGTATTTAATAAAGTGCACATATAAAGGATATAAACGCACGTGTCGATATACGATATCGATAGAATATTTAAATTTGATTTAAATTGATTAAATGATAAGTGATTTTGGAAATATTTGAGGACTATGTGGAACCTATTATGGCCAGCCATAGATAACAAAGAGTGGGAGAGAATTTGATGAGGTTTAATTGGGAATTAAATAGAGAAAGTTTTAAAGGTGGGAACTAAAAGTTTCAATATTTCCTTTAAAACATATTCTATATTATTCATTTGATTGCTCTTTATGGACAATCCTTATTCTGTCATTTTTCTTCCTCCTAATCAAGTTATGGTTGAAATTTTAATGGGTTCCATAGCTAAAAAAATTCAAAAACACAATCAAATTAAAATCAAAACAAAAGTTGGTTTTTTATCTCTTGATTCGTGCAAAATCTAGAGGTTGATTTAAGAATCTTAGAGCTATCATTCATCGTTCAAGTGCTACTTTTTTGGCCACAACCTAAGACGATTTTAAATTATATTTATTCGTATATTAACCCTGTTCATATGCTTGAATCCCTTACATGTTGTATATTAAATGTTTGTATATTTATATTGTAGCATAATTTCAGATCCCCTTTTTGCATCTCAATTAATTATTGTCAGTAAAATTTGGTCCACCCTTTTTGTAACACCCCGGATTTTTAGATAATTAAATAATCAAATAACAATGAATAGTGAAAATAATCACTTTTGGAATTGTCGGAATATAACCTCGAAACTTATACCATTGTGTTCGTGGTGATTTTCTAATCAATTTCCATATACAACTTGTCGAAATTCGAGTTAAAATGAAGATGTTATGAGAAGAATAAGAAATCAGAATAATATAAATATATAAAAAATTAAACGAAAAAAAAGAGAATAGGACCCCACGGGTCGACCCATAGGTTGACCCATATGTCGACCCACAAAGCACACGGGTCGACTCGCGTTTTGCCCTGGACGAGAAATCGTCCAGGGACGTGCCAAAGTTTTGTAATTTGATTTTCGCGCCATCTCGAGCGTTGTTTTCACAGCAAGCCTGTAACGTGGTTGCACTAGATTCAATCCTAAAATCCGACAGCCTGAGATCCCTAAGATTCACTATAAATAAGACCCTAAGCCTAGCTATTTTCTCACAATCAGATTTTCTCCCAATTGGGTTCATTGCCTCAGGCTGAACCCTAAATAGAAAATATTTCTATGGAGAATATCTTTTGAATAAAAATATTAGACGCCTTAGAAGTGGATCTAGGAATGCCATAGATTAAAGCTAAGGACGACAGGTGTGTGGATTTAAATTATATATCTTTTATGTTGATAATATATAATATTGTTAGATTCCCGTTAAGTATTTTAATTCAGCATTTGAACTAATTTTAGTAATTAGTTATACTAGTTAGTTATCTATAAGAGAAGTGTACTTATATTTAAATGTTATTTATATGGAAAAAAGAAAGGAATCCAATTAAATATAAGTAATATTAGGCTTAAAAATTATAGAGAAAGGCATAAGCCTAAAAGTGAGAAATTTACAGTAAATTAGGTTAAAATCGGAGAATGAAATAAAAAGGGGAAATCGAATAACTTGATTTAGAAGTTAGTGATAGATTAGTTGGTTGGTTTAAAAAAGGGAATACATTTCCATAGTATAATATTATAAGAATAACGATAAACGTAATTGCAAGAATAAAAGCAAGAAAAATGGAATTAGTGCAAAATAAAGACATTACTGTATTTTGCTTTACCCAACAATTAAAGAAACAATAAAAGAAATACCTTGCAGTTACGAGTTATTATTTATAGTATTATTTAGTATTAAAATATGGAAATGGATTTTTAGCACAGTTTTTGTAACCAACCAAAAAGAATAGAACTACTTCCTAGAATAAAAGAGAATAACGTGAAGCATTAAAGAAATTAAAGAAGAGGAAATAATCAAGTTAATTATTTGACAAGAAACAATAAACATAAAATGTGACTAGATTTGCATTTACTGCGCAGATAGTAGAATAAAAAGTAAAGCAATTATTATGATAAGTAATTTATGACAGATGGACGTAGTCCCAAGTTAAGGCTGTTATATAATATAAGTGAACTAAAGAAAATTAGTATCATAATAATAGAAGACAGACTAGAATAGAAAAGAGACACTTGCAATTACATTTATAACATGTAGGTTATAAAAGAAAGAAAAGGATATAAAAGGGACAGTTGCAAGTATAATTGTAACATGTAGGTTATAATTAAAAAGAAAGAAATAAAAGAGGCTTATTTTATCAAACTTAGATCTTGGATTAAGTTAATAAGAAAAATAATAGAAGTGGCCCGTACCGGCAGCATTCCCTTTCAGGTCTAGGACTGATGTTCTCACACATGGGTGGGGCTGGGCAAGCTGATTAGGGTAAATAAGTAGCCAACAGAATAAGAAAAGTAAACTAAACGCTTAATAAAAGATTAGATGTAGGGTCTAATAAAATGGCAAGGTGCGTTTAGAGTAGCCCAAAGAGAATCTGGATAAAGAGCCTACTGAAGCAGTTCATCGTAGATTTTTAGAACAGAAAGAGCATGCCCAACTTAGATATTTTGGGCTAGAAGGAAGTACAAAACTTCAACAGGACGTGAGGATACTCTAGGATGGCCCTCTGGGGGTAGGCCTAACGAAGCTGCATCCCCGGAGGCAGGTCTGTAGGTGTTCCATGAAGAGAGTATGCACTGACTGCTTTTGCATTGCAGGCCTAACGAAGCGGACCTTTGTAGGCAGTCAAAAGGTTGATGATGGAGTAGGATATTCCTATGACACCATACTCTAGTTTGCGAGTAGGTTATAGTGGGCAGGACCCATAAGGATAGTCGCATGCGGGTATCAGTCACTATCAGTCAAAGCGAGTTCAAGAAAGACTAGAGCTAAACCAACAGGCCAATGATTCTTTCACTATCGAGACATTGGATGGGGGGTACAACCAATTGGATGTTTAGATTGTTTGCAGTAGGGCACGACCACTTAGCTCTTGAAAGGTCTTTCGACTAGTCGGGGGGGCTGCGTGGGGCCATAGCCACGATGAGAAAAGAGACAAACCAAGTAGAATATCTGTATTGTAGGCCTAACGAAGCGGACCTTTACAGATATAGAAAATCCCCGATTGAGTTCCGTACAGGGTAGACCTTGTTGCCGAAATTCTGGGTGTAGACACTGTTATCCCGCCTTTTGGAAAGTTCGTGACACCAAAAAAGTTGACTGGAAAACTGAAGACAGTTCGTCGTAGAAGTTCGTTATACACTGTTTCACCATGGATATCGATGAATTTTGACCCAGTCCAGATCAGGCCACAATTGACAAGATACGACAAACAGAGCCATGGGAACCAGCATTCCAAATTTCAAGTCATTCCGAGTCCATATGCTCAAGTTATGATCGATGCAAGTTGAAGGAAACAACCCCGTTTTCGTATCCATCGACGCATCACGGTTCGCATCGATCTATTTCGTATCCATCCACAAGCTTTTGTTAACAGGTAGTATGCTTCGTATCGGTCATTCAATGCCAAATTTGTATCCATCGACGAGGCACTTGGTCAAATCCACCAGAGAACCTTGGTTCGTATCCATCGGTTGTCCTCACTTCGTATCCATCACAAATATGCTTGTTCGTATCGATCGAATGGAGACAACTTCCATCGATGCGAACAACGCCACCTCCATCGATACGAAGTGGGCACGCTGCAAACTGATACGAAGTACACGTTATTTATGGATTCGAGCTATGCAACGGCAATTGACTCAAACGAGCCAACGGTCTTTGATACGAACAAGGCGATATTCATGGATGCGACACGGTCAACTCGGAGCAAAAGGAGGATCGATGCGAGGAGTGCGAGCCACGTCGCCGCGTTATCATGTGCAACCATCGATTCGAAGGCATGGATTCGAAGTGATGGACTCGAAGCAAACAGCCAACCAAGAAACTTCAACTCGTATCGATCATATATCACGATCTACAGGTCCAAATGCTACGAAATTTTCACAGAAGCTTGCGCACAAGGTAAAGAATGTTCCTGCCCAGTTTCAGCTTGATTGGACTAATTCTTTATGGATATGAAACCAATTCGTATCGATCACAGATCAAGTCAAAACTTGGTGGGACCGGTCGCGTGGGCCCACTCACGTGCCAGAAGAAGTCTCCCGAAGTTTGAGCGCGATCTCAGCCTCCTACGCCTATAAATAGCCCCCTGAAGCCTACAGAAAAGAGGATCTTTTGGCAATTCAACTTCCAGACTCTGCCGGATTCAATTCTACATCTTATGATCACTGTTGTATTCGAATTTCCGAGCTATCATCAATTGTAATATGCTGTAACAGATTGTAGTTATCAAGTGAATCAATAAAATCATAAGCTTCAGAGTGGACGTAGGCAAGATCGCCGAACCACTATAATATCTGTGTTGTTTACTTCTGTTCTTTTCAATTTCCTGAGTGTTCTTCATTTTTATTTCTCTACATATTTGTTATCTGTGAATTGTGATCGCGTACTGGTGCTTCCAATGACTATCAGGTGTTTGTGACCAATTTTGGCGCAAACATTTTGGTGCTTTCACCGAGAAGGGCTAATTCAGGAGTTCTATCATTTAGAAGTTGAATTTGAAGACTTAAGAGCTTAGATCTGAGAAGATATGACAAGGCAAACTAGTAAAAGACAAAGGCCAGAGCAAAGTCAGCATGAAGGGAGTCAAGAGGCTTCCTCGGGGGCAAACCAAGCATCGATCTTCATCACCAGGGATGAGATGGAGACAATGATGAAGAGACAGGAGGAAATGATCCGGAATTTGCTTCAGCATATTGGACAACATGGAGCGCAAAATCAAGGAGCAACCAGAGTCCAGAACGGAGCAGGACCATCTGGCGCAGCGCCGGAGCTGGGGGCACACACATAGAGAATGTTGATCCAATCCCGAGAAGAGATTCAGGGACATCCGAGCTACTTGGCGGCGATAGAGGGATGAACGCTCAGCCAGGGGGGCAGACACCTGATAGCTCACACGGACTCGGGTGGCAGATCGAAGGTAGTGAACGAGAACTACAGCTTGGAGACAATGATAGATTGGCAGAGATGGTCAGGTAACCCATGAGAGGCGGATTAGTAAACAGAGATCTTGAAGACGTGAACATGAGTCCCTTTTCTCCTGCGATTAGGATGGCTAGGAACCCACCAGAATTCAAGTTACCATCAGTGGAGATGTACGATGGAAGGACGAACCCTGCGGTCCATCTGATGAAGTATATGAGGCATATGGAGGTACTGGGGGCATCACAGGAAGTCATGGCCCGGTGCTTTCCATTGTATTTAAAAGATATCGCAGCATCATGGTTTAGGCAGTTGGAGAATGGCTCCATAAGAACATGGGCAGATTTAACTGAAAGATTCATGGAGCAATTTAGGGTCCACATTGCAAGACCCAAGAATGTGATGAGTTTGGCAATGCTAAAGCAGAAAGCTAGGGAGTCTTTAAGGAATTTTCTGACGCGATTCAATGCAGCAGCAGCATCGGTGGATCGGCTAGATCCATCCATGATTATGATGGCAGCTGTGTCCGGAATAGCTGATGGCACAGAATTCAAAAATTCACTAACTAAAGACCCACCTATGGATCTAGGAGAATTTTATCACGAGGCAGAAAAGTGTTTGCGATTAGAGGATGCTCGTACAGAAAGAGAAGAAGAAATCGATGTTTACGCAGTTAGAGGCAGTAATTCACCTGGAAAAGGTGCAGAGACTAGTAAAGGGAAACGAAAAGCAGAGGATAATGATGACAGGTTAAAGCGGCAACGGAGGGAGCCGTGATTTACCACCTATTCAGAACTGAATGAGGGTTTGGAGCGAATCTACCAAGACACCCGAGAGCAAGTTGCCTATCGTAGACCAATGCGACGGGATCCTAGTACCGACGAGAGAAAATCAGACAAATATTGCTTATTCCACGAGCTGAATGGACATAGCACAAATGACTGTAGACACCTGAAGGATGAGGTAGAAGGGCATATCAGGAACGGTAGGCTACTTCAGTATGTGAGAAGGCGAGCTCCAACGGTGGAACCAGAGCGACCACCGTCTAGATCAGCTAGGGGTGACCCCGAGCCGGGGCAACGTATGGTTATCAATTGATTTAAATAACGATGAATGAGTCGTAAACTTCTCACTAACACCATCAAACCATTTACACATGTATGAGATCGCGAACGATCCACAGGCATGCTCTGAATGATTATTGACCGTCTCGTAGTGAGAATTTACACTTTGACATCCTTGCTTTGCTTTTGTTTCATGTTGATTTGGACATTTAGACTTTGCTTGCTTGGACATTTCTGTTATGGAATTCATGTGAACGTTAATTTGATATTTGCAATTCTGTAGAAGAATTTACTCGCGTATGCTTTGGATCGCGAACGGTCCACAAGAACACCTTGTATGGCGACGAACCGCCACGATCGCTGATTCAGAAATTCACCCGAACGTGAACCTGACATCGATAATACTAAGTCCCCCCCGGGCACACTCATTTGCCTCGAACGGCACCCAACCTCGAACGGTCACAATCAGCCTCGAACGGCACTCGACCACAAACGGTCACCGTTTGCCTCGTATGGCACCCGACCGCGAACGGTCACAATTCACCCAGTATGACATACGATCGCGAACGATCACATTCTGCCTCATGCGACATCCGATCGTGAACGATCACATTTTATCTCATGCACCATACGACCACGAATGGTCACAATCCATCATAATTCGTTTAGAACGACACCCGATCGCGAACGGTCACAACTCGTCTAGAACGACATCCGACCGCGAATGGTCCCATTTCTTTATTTTCCACGAACGGCATCCGACCGCGAACGGTCCCATTTCTTTATTTTCCGCGAACGGCATTCGACCGCGAATGGTCCCATTTCTTTATTTGCCGCGAACGGTCCGACCGCGAACGGTCCCATTTCTTTATTTGTCGCGAACGCCATCCGACCGCGAACGGTCCCATTTCGTTATTTGCCACGAACGACATCCGACCGCGAACGGTCACATCTCTTTATTTGCCACGAACGACATCCAACCGCGAACGGTCCCATTTCGTTATTTGCCGCGAACGGCATCCGACCTCGAACGGTCCCATATTACCTCAAATGACATACGGTCGCGAACGATCGTCATTCGTGGTCAGGAAAGACTATCAAGTTCTTTACAGGTCGATGATAGGATATGAACATCTAGCTTATGGAACTACAAAACACACCTTCCCATCGCAAGGCATGTTTTGGGGGGAAAATGTTATCCCGCCTTTTGGCAAGGTCGTGACACCAAAAAAGTTGACTGGAAAACCGAAGACAGTTCGTCGTAAATGTTCGTTATACACTGTTTCACCATGGATATCGATGAATTTTGACCGAGTCCGGATCAGGCCACAATTGACAAGATACGACAAACAGAGCCATGGGAACCAGCATTCCAAATTTCAAGTCAATCCGAGTCCGTATGCTCAAGTTATGATCGATGCAAGTTGAAGGAAACAACCCTGTTTTCGTATCCATCGACGCGTCACGGTTCGCATCGATCTATTTCGTATCCATCAACAAGCTTTTGTTAACAGGTAGTACGCTTCATATCGGTCATTTAATGCCAAATTCGTATCCATCGACGAGGCACTTAGTCGAATCCACCAGAGAACCTTGGTTCGTATCCATCGGTTGTCCTCACTTCGTATCCATCACAAATACGCTTGTTCGTATCGATCGAATAGAGACAACTTCCACCGATGCGAACAATGCCACCTCCATCGATACGAAGTGGGCATGCTGCAAACTGATACGAAGTACACGTTATTTATGGATTCGAGCTATGCAATGACTATTGACTCAAACAAGCCAACGGTCTTTGATACGAACAAGGCGATATTCATGGATGCGACACGGTCAACTCGGAGCAAAAGGAGGATCGATGCGAGGAGTGCGCGCCACGTCGCTGCGTTATCACGTGCAACCATCGATTCGAAGGCATGGATTCGAAGTGATGGACTCGAAGCAAACAGCAAACCGAGAAACTTCAACTTGTATCGATCATATCTCACGATCTACAGGTCCAAATGCTACGAAATTTTCACAGAAGCTTGCGCACAAGGTAAAGAATGTTCCTGCCCAGTTTCAGCTCGATTGGACTAATTCTTGATGGATACGAAATCAATTCGTATCGATCACAGATAGAGTCGAAACTTGGTGAGACCGGTCACGTGGGCCCACTCACGTGCTAGAAGAAGTCTCCCGAAGTTTGAGCACGATCTCAGCCTCCTACGCCTATAAATAGCCCCCTGAAGCCTACAGAAAAGAGGATCTTTTGGCAATTCAACGTCCAGACTCTGCTGGATTCAATTCTACATCTTATGATCACTGTTGTATTCGAATTTCCGAGCTATCATCAATTGTAATATGCTCTAACAGATTGAAGTTATCAAGTGAATCAATAAAATCATAAGCTTCAGAGTGGACGTAGGCAAGGTCGCCGAACCACTATAATATCTGTGTTGTTTACTGCTGTTCTTTTCAATTTCCTGAGTGTTCTTCATTTTTATTTCTCTACATATTTGTTATCTGTGAATTGTGATCGCGTACTGGTGCTTCCAACGACTACCAGGTGTTTGTGACCAATTATGGCGCAAACAGACACAACGATTATGTGTAATCCTTAAGGTACGCACTGGGTGGTACATTGTGGATGTCCGAGCACTAGTATAAGCTAGTGTAGATGCCGTTTCACGTTTTCATAGTAGACGACGGAACATCTGTATTGTAGGCCTCACGAAGCTGTCCTTTACAGATGTAGTTACAGTACGCTCTAGTAGCGAGACGATGGAGTCCTTTTTGAGGAGGATACAAATGGTACTATAGGCAGTACCTAGGACCGATGCGGTCTTTGGGCACGTAGCTATATATATATTGGTTATTAGGTCTTAATCTACTAGGGGGTAGATGGGTTCGATTCACGCATAGAGGCGAGAGTATTATAAACCCAATAAACCTAATATAAAAGAAAATGGAAATAGAACGGTATATGTAGAATTATGCTTAGAAGTGTATAATTTGTCCATTCACCAGAACTTTAGTTCTGACCCCCTCCTCATATCATCCCACAGGTTAGATAGATGGCAGAGATTTTCCAGATTTGAGACACTTGTTTAGAAAGTGTTGTTACCTTGGTGAGTGTTTACTTATTACTATATTTTACTCAGTTCCGCTATGAGATATTTATTTGAGCTATGATATATTTATCTTTGCCCGTTTACAGGATACCAGACATTCAACTCAGGCTTCAGTGGATTTGGGTTTTAGCATTTTTTGCGAAAAATCCAGACCCATTGGAACTCGGGTTGCACTTTTTCTATTCCCAAATTAATTATTATTAATATAATTTGGTCCACCCTTTTGCTATTCCTAAATTAATTATATTACAAATATGTTAATATTGTTTAGATCCACTAAATTATATGATTATTTACTCATTAATTAAATATATGTTTTAGTTATTGTTTTGAAATCCATTGATTGAATTCTCTTTAATTAAATATATGCATGTTACATTGTTGTTTTAATTTTTTTCTTAAAATAGTTTTAATTAACTTTCATTTAATTTTTGACTAAAAACAAATTTTGATTAATTCAATTTTAATCACTTGAACTTATTTTTAACATGAAAACTTGTATTACATAGTTGTTGTTTGAATAGTTTTGTTTAGTTATTGTTTACACAACTGTAAGAGATATTTCAATTTAAAACACACAAGTGGATTTTTATGTAATATCTTAATCTAATTGGTTCCTTTCTAAAATTGAAAGTTAGATTTAATTTATCAACTTTAGATTCATATATTATATATTAAATTGCAATCTTCAAATACACGTGTTGTTTTATATATCAAACCATTGTTGACAAATAAACATATGTTTGCGTATCTTATTTTAACTTCAATTTTTAAAATAGACTTTTGTGTAAAACTATAAAATTTATTTTAAACCTTCCTTAATTATATATATGTACGTAGGTACGTATGTATGTATATACATTTTATTAATCAAAACCTTGGACAACAAAGATATGTGTAAATTTAATCATAAATGTCATTTGATAAATCAATCAATCTAACTATAGAGAGGGAAATGAAAGGTTTTTCTATATATATATATAAAGCCATACCTTCCCTCAATTAATTGTATAAGTTAAGAAAGAGAAACAAATGGTTTCCTTCTCTAAATTATTTTGCATGATACTATTACACACATACACACTGCTTGTATGTTGCTCTTACACTTTACACATATGAATGTATTAAATACATTCATTATAATACAGATAAATTCAAATTAAAATTAAAAATCTATTTTAACAATTGAAATAAAATAAGATGTTATTTAGAACGATATTTTAGATGGGCCAATCTAAAATACATTTAGACTTCATAGGTCCAATAGATCTAAAATAAGAAATTTTTTTTTGAAATTCACCCATTCATCCCACTTCCAACTAGCCCAGTTCCAAGAGACTAAACCACTATAAAAATCATGTGTTCCATCTATTTACTTTTCATTTCTTACTTATTGATTTTGTTTCTAAACCGATTGGGTGTGTTTGCCCATTTCACGTGCAAATGCATATCGAGTAGAACTACCAAGCAAGTTAGCAGGAGTGCATAATGTTTATAATTTTCTTTCTTAAGAAAATGTGTATATGACCCTAAGATCATAATGTAGAAAGCTTTAGTGGACCTATAGGTTGAACCTGATAAAACTACCATTCGCGATCATACTGTAGGTCGTGGTATTAAGGAGCTAAAGGAACAAAGTCATTGAAGGGTGTGGAATGTTGATGTTTATAATTGTTCATGGGAAATGGGGGATAAGACTATATAGATGTACCTCAAAAGAATTTAATGTATGAATGTGTTATATGATCAATTTTTGGTCTTTCAATGTATGGATTTTGTCTTATGGTGTCGATATTTGCATGTCTTGTATAGTTGCATACTCTAGTTTCAATGGTTATGTTACCTTGTAAGAATTTTAAGGATGAAATTTATGTAAGGATGGTATCTTGAAACAATCTATAATCTTATATAGTTGAATATTGCTAGAATTATTAATTTAAGGCATTAACAAGTCAAATTTGTAATAATATAATATGGTTTAGTATGTTAAGATAATGTTGAGAATAATTATTTAAATGTAAAATAATTGACTACTAGTAATGAGAAGTTTATTGGAGGAAATAAATTGTGGTATATGCATGGGATATTAAGAAATAACTTAGTAGGTCATGAAACCTTTTTGCCCTAGCCTATTTAAGAAATGATACATTAAAACCCTTCATTCATTATTAATTCAATGAAAGAAAAACACTTCTTCATCCCATGACTACTCTCGTAAATTCCTCTAAAACAAAATTACCATCTTTAAAAGAAAGAGGTGACTTTGATAAGAAGAAGGCTAAGGAAGCATATATCTACACTTATCGTAGGAACTTATGAGTAATATTATAACAGTGTTCTTATGGTTCGTCGCTAAACGATAAGTGATTACAAGAATCGAGTACAAGTGTTGGAAAGTGAAAACGATCCCTCAAATGATACCCCTCACGGTCTATTTATAGGTGTACGACGGCAAGAAAGTCTCTAGCACATCCATTTCCATGTTCTCCATGATCTCCCAATAGCTGTTGAAGAAGAAGACATGGCCAGCTCAACAATCTCTATGGGTCAGTACCTAACCATAGCTATGGGCTATACCGATCCATAAAACTTCATCAATCACTGTTAGCTTTACCATTAGCTATATTCTTCTATAGTTGTTTGAGCCAACACTAGCTTGCTTTTGATTCCAATTGATGGGTCTATGGAAGGTTGAAGTTGTTGAATCAGAGAACTTAAGGAAACCGATGGAGCATAGCTTGCGAACGATAATTGGAGCTTGTGATAGGCTTCTAGGACTTTGGCTAGCATGAAGTGGAAAACGGGACCAAACCCATAAGGTATTATGGATCGGTACTGAATCATAGATGGTTTGGTGCCGAACCATGTACATAGCAGGGTACTTTCCTGCTTTTTGCTTGATGGTTCGGGCTTGGCTTTCGGAACTTGGTTGGACCACTCTCCTGAGCCTTCTAACTATCCTTTTGGGTCACTTGCCTCAACAATCTTTGTGTGTGACTTGTCCAATCTTGACTGAATAATGCCAAGCCAAAAGGCCGAATAACATTTGCCCCCTAAAGTACATCTCGTTTCAAACATGATGTGCTTTGAATCGAGTTAAGTTGGGATCGTCGTGTCGAATCTCAAGTCTTGTTTAGAAATTGTTATCTTACCTTAGATCCGTTCCTGTGAATAGCAATATATCTTCCCATTTGCTGTGACCATTTAACAGCATCCATGATTATAAAATTGGAAATTGCCTTTATGACTTGTCATTCCAAGTTCAGCATTCTTGAATATTTTCATTTCCATAATATCTATTTTAGGATTCCTCGTTGATTAAACTTTTGAAATGACTATCCTGTACATACATAGACATATGCACATACGTGCACATGGTTGCTAGAGTCCGAGAGCATATGAGCATAGATGAGCGTGTATACATGTTGAATCATGCTTCTCTTCTCTTCTATTTTATATATATATGATCGTTTAGTACCGAATCATATGGTTCGGTACCGACCCAAGTACTTGAGAATTATGTGGGTTTATAGCTAAAATTTTTGGCTTAGCCTTTATAAAACAAGGCCAACCCATTCCATTCTCTTCACATTGCCTTTCCATCTCCTTTTAGACTCGAGTTCTGCCATTAAAAGAGCTTCGAGATTTTGGATTAAACTCAAATGTCGCTGACTCACTTGAACTGATTTGGACCGACGCCGCTTGTCTCAGCCTCTAGAATCGAACACCTCCTCCACCTTGAACCTAAACCCGATCCATATGAGCATAGGCCATATTCCAAAACTCCATACTTCAAACTCGCACAAACTTTGGTGAGTAACGAAGATGGAGAAGGGTTGGAGATGAGTGGCATTGAGGAGCGTGCTTGGATTTGGAAGATGGAGCCGATATGCTTGTGACAAGAAGAAGAAGAGGAGAAAACTCAAAATTCCCTCTTTGGGATGGCTCGGTATCGAACCATCCCCTTAGTAGGATTTTTTGATTCTTCCTCTTTGTTCGAGCATAAAAAAACTCTAGTGAATTGATACTCCAAGCTCCAAGGAATCCCAAGCATTCTTCTAATAATACAAAGTTTGTTGAGACAGTCAATGATGACGGTCGCCTGGGGCAATCTCCGATCTCTGAAATGGACTGTTGCTCTATATCGGCTATTTGCATTTCACAGCACTGCACTAGATTCATTATGACACAGAGGGTGTAGACTTTTAATATGTCTAATGTTGATTATGTGTTGAGTTTTTGATAACTATGGATGTCAAACATTCGCAGCCTATCTCCACTATGGCCGAAGGTCTATTGACGGTCCTTTATAATGAATTTGATACAGAACCTTCCACATCAAAAATTTCTTCGAGACAAAACACTTCAGCGCAGCCTGTCATTTAGCCTAATATTCCTCAGGAAGATCAGCCTGCTTAGGGAATTTAAGGATAGCCTGTGCAAGAGCTGGAAGTAGAACCTTCTCTCGACACACTCCAATATGCAGTTATATTGGAAGATCCCATTGATTCTGTAGCCTCCAAAGTTGATGAGGGATCGCTTAGGAGGATCTGTGAGAATCATGACATTCTGTGGGACGAAGTGATGGTCCCAACCCATCTCTAGAGGGCACATCACCCTTCTGAAGGATATATGGCTAATAACAAGTACATGTGCATGTTTTAGGGAGTTCCACCGTTCCCGTTCATAAGACAAATTTTACGTCAAATGAAGTTGGCCTTACTCAACTCCACCCGAACAGATATGCTTTTCTCAATTGCTTGTACATCATCTTTGCTCGTCACTTTCAATGGGTCTGGACTTTGCAAGAAATCCGATACTTGTATAGTTTCAAGCATCATAAAGGGAGTCCTTCTCATATCTTTGTAGAATCATCCAGGATGTGCAAAGTTATGGTTGGAACCTGAAATAAGTTAAGTTATGTCAATGAGTTCTTTTTTATTCACTGCCCTCCTAGGATCATGCAACAGTGGCTATCTGGATGTAAGTTTTTTGTTCTTGTCTTTCAATTATAAATCCATATCCTTGATTTCGTGATTTCTAACTGACTTTTTCCTTCTGCAAACATTCCACGTAGGGAAAATAATGCTACCCTGGCCGAGACTACGCACCAACTTGAGGCACTCCTTGTAGTAAAGAGAAGAGCCAAATTGTTGCTTACTAATGAAATTCTCCTGGCTCACCACTTATTGGACCCTAACCATAGTATCGGTCGTACTTTGATTGTAACGGACAATGAAGATGATAAAGCAGCAGCTGGGAATGATAGAGATGAATCATCGTTGCCCCAGTACAAAGCCCAGTGATTGAGACTTGTGATGTTCAAGGACACATCGATTAGGGTGAAACTTGGGATGAAGGTAAAGGAGCGGGAGACAACGCTGAAGAAGGCAAAGATGGAAGCGATCAATAGCCTATCTAGAGAAAAAGCCAGGTCAAACTTCCTAAGAAAAAGACTCTAATGCTGCCCCTACCAGCTACATCTACATTTGAGACTCCTATACATACCTTGGAGGATCAATTTGCTAATCTTTGGTCGATTCTAAATGTATTTGAGTCTTATTTCCTTGCCAACTGGAGCCTCGGGGAAGTTGGATCTCCAATTCGCTTCATCGAAGATGTGCCTTTAACCAAAGCCGGAGAGATCACTCCTATCGGCAAAATTAGAATCCAAGGTCCGTTGTGGAGGGATATTCGATCCGAGATCGTAGAAGTACAGAGAAAGACTACAGGTCGCACGATTCATTGTCTAAGCGTCGTTCTAGATCTAGATCTCCTCCATCCAGGGGTTCAGAGAGACATTCTAGTCGCCAAGACGATCGTCTACGTGACAACATGTCTCATATTTCTCCTTTTGCCAAGCAACCAACACTGTCCCATATTTCTTAGCAACCTTAGCACCTTACAAAGTTCACTGCATCTGATTCCTCTCGATGCAAGTATGATAAGGCATATATTGAGAAGCCGGTTAATCTACCTGACAAACAGCCTGTTGTTTAAGTAGAGCGATCGATCTCTTCGAACCCTCTAGTAGCTGATTTGTAGTGTCTCTTTCCCAAGATCAATTTCAACACTTGCAAGTTTGTTCCAAGCATAAAGGATATCCTTGAGCAATATCAGACTAAGATAGTTTCTTAAGTCAATGACGTCTAAGATTAGTATTTCACTTGGAAAAGGTTAACTAAAAGAATATTTAAATACTCCGAGGAATTAGAAATTGAAATCATGCGAAATAAACTTATAGAGGACCAGAATAATGCAACCATCGCCCATCTCGATACGGAAGTTGCCAAGTTGAAGAAGGAAAAAAAGGAGGCTGACTAAAAGGTCAAGGAGCTGCATGCTATGATTGAGCAAGAAAGAAGGAACCACATGATAGAAGTGGAATCTATTCATCACAGAAATTATAATCTGGTTGAAGTGGTTAAAGCATTAAAGGCGCAATTTGAGAAGGAGAAGAAAGAGAAAGATGAGGCTCTTCTGACTGCCCATAACTATTATAACGATTTGCGTGATGCGCTTGAAGAAAGAGATGCCACGCACAGAGAAAGGGACGAGGCACGGGATAAAACTAATAGAATGGATGAATTATTAGCCTCTGCGGAGAGAAGGATTAAGGATAGCTTTGATCCACTCATCAAAAATTACAATGCTAATGTTCTCAAGTTTAGAGACCTAGCGTGGCTTAGCAAGGCTTGTCCCCACACCTTAGCGATGGTATGGGAGAAGGTGGTGAGTGATAAGCGAAAACACTCATGGAAGGTGAGGTGGACCTAGAGGAGTTGGAAAAGGAGTTTCTGAGCGAAAAGGAAATCGAGGTGCTCAGAGCCAATGAGCGAATTCTGCACCCTTAATTTGCTACAGTTACTCAAAAGGACTATGCTGAAGGTTCTGGCACCACTCCTTAAGATATTACTATAGACCTTACCTCTGTGCCACCAGATGCCTCTGTCATTTCAGCAAACCCTGGTTACAATCTAGATGCAACACAATTTCACTGGCCCAACATGCTATCTCCTATTCAGAAGGGAAATTCAGATGGTACACCTGCACATTCCAAGCTACAATCTGGTAGAGGTATATCATTGACTTTACCAATATTTGAGAGATCGCACATGATGCCAGTTGATGTCGCTAATCTCACATTTCACCTTTCTAAAATTTCAGGTCACCCGCAATCTTGGATCTACCCAAGGACCAACCGGGTCCACATGCAACAACAACCGACTCAACGGTCGTGTCCATCTCCAAGATGATACCGACCATCCTAGTTGTTGATGCCCCTAGTCCCGACATGAAGAAGATCCAGGCTTTGGATGAAGAAGTGACAAGTGATCTTCAAGAGATTCAGGTTGATGAAGATGTTTTGATGATGGCAACTTCAGGGCATGTCATAGGACCCACCATGTAGAAAGTTCATGATCAACGAGCTCTGGATATCGTCAAAGTCAAGTATGAGTCGATTGATCCACCACCAATTCCGTTTGTCCGTTGCTTGGCCCACTGACTTTATTAATGTGGCTGGTAATACCCAGTATGCACCAATCTCTTCATCATAGAGCACTCCGCTGAAGAGCACAGGAAGTGGAGGACGAGGAAGCAAAAGGAAACTCGAAGAAAAAGGAGGTGGGCAGTCTTCCGGCAAGGGGAAGAAAGGAAAGAAGCATAAGAAGAAGTAATCATTCGTATAATTTATGCTTTTGTTTCATAGCAGTAGTTAGGCACTTTTGCCTGCTTTTGTACTTTGGCCAGTGTTGTGTGGATTCGTCCTTCGCTTTTGTTTTTGGCTTCAATGTTACTAACACTTGTAGTTACTTTTGCTATGAAATAAAAAGACTTTTGTTTTTGGTTTAAGTAGTGAATCTTTTTTAAGTGTTTGAGAAATGTGCTTTACATTTCATGTCTTTTGCAATCCATTTATCATTATCATTGCTAGGATAAGTCACCAGCTTGTTCTATCCTTCATGAGTGAAGAATGATTAGTCATCTGAATGTCTCTCTAGACATCCATGATCATGCCACACTCCGGGCATTGATTGGAGTTAACCACCTAATATAGCGGTTTAAATATCCTTTTCTAGGACATTTGTGAGTAGGACCTCGCCTATCTTTGGGCGTAGACCTTTTGACTTCCCTACATCAAGCAAAACATGGGTCATCTACAAGACTCCGGGCGTGAGCAGTGGAGGTTAACTATCTCATTCAACCTTTGAGTTCTGAATATATATGCTACTGCCCTCAAGTCAAGGGTTGGAGGAGTTGTTTGGCATTTATTCACAAATGCTAGATGCAACTGTACTTTGTATGTCCAATCATAGACTACGAAAGTTTGGTTGGCAAGTATTTCTAAGTACCTCCATACCTACAATTTTCACATGCAAGCTGATTTAAATATAGCGCCATTTACAATGTTAGATCGAGTATAGACAAATCTATGAGTTCCAGAACTTATTTGTTTCATAAAACGTCAAAAATGACAAATTTTTCCCTATTACATGGAAAGTATGGACAAATTTACATTCAAGTGAAATATTCTAAGTGTTCACTATTCCACGCCCCCAGGAGTGAGATCCCGTCCATAGTTGCTAGCCCGAAAGTGTCATCTCCAAGCTTATGTTCTATTGCTTACGAACCTTCCCAAGTCAGACCCAATTATTTAGGGCTAGGAAAGATCCATTTAAGAACAAGGTCACCAATTTAAAAGGTTCGAGTTTTGACCTTGTTGTTGTAATACCGAGCGACTCGATTTCGGTGTGCAGCTGCCATCAAATCAGCTGCATCATGCTTTTCATCTATCATATCGAAAGATTCCAGTAGGAGTTTCTCATTCATCTATAGATTATAGTGAGTCACCCAATGAGAAGGTACCTCAAGTTCGATCGGGATCATAGCCTTTAATGCATAAGCTAAGGCAAACAGAGAGTAGCCAGTCACTGAATTATGGGTAGTTGGATAAGCCCAAAGTGCTAATGGTAATTCATCAACCCATTTGCCCTTAACCTTCTCTGGTTGTTTTTTCAGAATGGACTTAATTATCTTGTTTACTACTTCGACCTATCCATTCGCCTGGGGCTGCGCCACCGCAATGAACCTCTTCTCATTATGGTGTCTGTGGCAGAAGTCTTTGGATTTAGCACTATTAAATTGGGTACTATTGTCGGAAATATTTGTTTGTGGAACCGCAAAACGACATATATAACAAAATTGATTACTTTCTTCATTGTGTTAGTGGCTAACGGCTCCGCCTCAACCCACTTGGCGAAATAATCAACCGCGACTATAGCATACTTTGCACCTCCATTGGATATCGGCAACACACCGATGATATCGCCAAACTGCAAACGGCCATGGTCTAACATTTGAGTAATCTTCATTGGCGAGGCTCTCAGTATTGGGCGAATCTTTGGCAATTGTCACATTTTCTGGTGTAATCGGTTGTGTCTCAATTGGCAGTTGGCCAGAAATACCCATAACGAAGGATCTTCTTCACTAGGGTTTGCCCCCGATGTGGTCACCACAGGCCCCTTCATGAACTTCCTTCAGGGCTCGCTTGGCCTCATCATTGGCGACACACCGAAGCATGGGAAAAGAGAATCCTTTCCTATACAACACTACTTCTTGCATGACAAATCTTGCAGCTTTACGAAGAAGTTAGCAACTTTCATTCTTCATGTCCAGATGGATTCCTCTCTGTAGATAGTTCTTTATTGGAATCATTCATGACTCCTTCTCACGTTCATCCTCCAAGATCCAATCGACATCCATCTGGTCGATGCTAGGAGCTGACAATACTTCCACCCAAACAAGACCCATGAGCCGTGCTTCTACGGAACTGGCTGATTTTGCTAAAGAGTCGGCCTTTGCATTCTCCTTTCTGGGAATATGTGTTATAGTGTAATATTCAATATCACTAAGCAGCTCAAGGGCTCAGTTTAGATAAGAAGCTAGCCTTGCTCCTTGACATACCACCAATTGACATACCACCAATTGATAATCGCAGAAAATATAAAGATCTTAACTCCCAGTTCTTTGGTAATTCTAAGTCCTACAAGTAGGCCTTCATATTCTGCTTCATTATTCGTTGTGGGAAAATCGAGTTTCAAGGTGTAACAAATCAGATGTTCCTCAATAGTCACTAACATGACTCTGGCGCCGAAACATCGTTCGTAAGATGCACCATTAGTGTACATCTTCCACTTAGCATTCTGTTCACCACTGCTCTCTAGGATATCATCTCGGGCTGTGTATTCAGCTATAAAATCTGTCGAAGCTTGACCTTGAATTAATCTTTGAGGGTGATAAGATATATCACATTGGCTCAATTCAATGTTTTATTTCAACCGCTTTTAAGAAATCTTCGGACGTTGCAAGACTTGTCGCAAAGGCTGGTCGGTAAGAACATTGATCGGATGAGCTTGGACATAAGGGTGAAGATTCCTTGAAGTGATTAACAAGCTGTATGCACACTTTTCCAACTTCAGATAATTCCTTTCTGCTCCTGTCTATCGCTTGCTGATGTAATATACCATTCGTTGGATTCAGGATTCCTCTCGAATGAGTGCAACGTTCATAGCATGCACCGACACTGCCAGATATATAAATAAATCCTTATCGTCCAACGACATCGATAAGATGGGGGGTCTCTCTAAGTGATTTACCAGGTCTTGGAATGCATCTGCACACTCCTGTGTCCATCTAAAATTCCGTATTCCCTTCGGACTCTTTCCCTTCTTAATCACGTCAAAGAAAGGGATGCATTTGTCAGTGGCTCTGGAGATGAACCGACTTAGGGCGGCGACTTTTCAATTCATGCTCTAGACCTCTCTGATTGTTTTCGGAACCTCCGTATCCCTTAACGCCTTTATCTTTTCCAGATGGGCCTCAATCCCATAGGAGTTCACAATGAAGCCTAAGAATTTCCCTAACGCAATGCTAAATTAGCATTTCAAGAGATTAAGCTTCATTCCGTATTTCTGGAGAAGACCGAACATCTCTGCCAAGTCATCAACATGGCTCTCTGATCACTATGACTTCATGAGCATATCGTCCATGTAAACTTCCATCGATCGCCCGATCTGATCTTTAAACATCATGTTTACCAAACTTTGGTAAGTCATTCCAACGTTCTTCAATCCAAAGGGCATGACAAGATAACGTTAGGAACTGAGATGTTGGTTTTGATGACAACAACCTTTTTAACTTATCTTATTATAAAATATATACTAACACTATTGTCTAGATAGATATGTATATGCAGGAACTATGCAGGATATATATATATGCAGGTATTGATTACTGAAGACTGATCAGTATAAAGACTCAAGACTCAAGATTTAGAATGGAGATATCAAGGTTGAAGACTCTAGAGTATCAAGATCAAGATTTCAAGATAAGTGTCTAGTTTTTGTTAAAACTTCATAATAGCACGGAAATCTTCATTCCAAATTTCATTTGGGATGGAACCCATTTCTATCTTCTTAGTGGCTTACAAACCCACGACAAGTAGCTTACAAACCAACGACAAGTGGCTTACAAACCCACGAACATCCTGGTTTTGTACTAGTTCTCGAGTCCTGATGTGATGAGATATTCTACAGGAAGAAGCTTGCAAAACTACTTCAAAATGGTTTTTCAAAATGATTTTCAAAACTGCTTTTCAAAATGTTTTAGCCTGAAAAATTATCTTTTCAAATGATTTTCAAAAAGACGTTTTAGCCTTAAAATATTCTTTGTTTTTGTTAAACTCTTGTTTTAAACTTCGTTTGTTTTTAAAACTATCTTCTGATTTTTTAAATATTCTTTTATAATATATATACTTGAGATTTAAAATCAAATTTATATATACATTCTAAAAATATATTTTTCTACTCTTCTTTATTTTAAAACATTGGAAAATTAGTTTATTTTACTCCAGAATCATTTCATCTTGTTTTCCTTTCAATACCATTTTCAAAACAAATTTTACATTGTTTTTAACTAAGGGATGTCGACATCATGGGATATCCCATGTCGACATGGTGGCCGTTAAATTCAAAAGTTTCAATTTTCAAAAGAAGTGTCTATTCGTTTAAATCTCTTCACGAATGGTTATGACCGTTACTGGTCTATAAATAGCCTTCACAAACGAATTTTCTAACTAACTATTTTCTTCACTCCTTCTCCACAAATCCATATTCTAAAATTTTCATATTTTTAAGATCGTGCCGAAATTCTGCCGAATTCTCAAGTGAATCAAATTAGAATCTCATTCTTGTTTGATTCTCTGCCCTCTCTCGAAGATCAAAGTGTTATTCAGAGTTATAGGATCGATTTGTAATCAAAAGTTTATCGAGTCTCTCTATAAGGTGTGGTTGTGCCTGGAAATCAATTGGGTGATCTTGTGTCCTATAAATCAAGAGAGTTTGCCCCGGACTCGAAGACAGGAGGGTACCTCAAGGCCTTTAGAAATTGAGGATTGTAATCTCGACATTGGTATAATAAAAATTTGTACGAGGTGTTTGCCTTGGTGTAGGACTGGACGTAGAGTAACTCTGAACTAGTACAAAATCCGGTGTGTTCTTTCCTTTTACTACTTTTTATTTACTTTCTGCATCTGTGTTTGATTCTGTGATTGTTCTGTGATTAAATTCTGCATTTGTTTGTGTCATAATTTTAATTTAGTCCATATAAGTCTTAGAATCAATTAAACACTATTCACCCCCCCTCTAGTGTTAAATTAGCCTTAAGGTCCTTAATCCGCACTTCCTTTCAGATAACAGAATAATCCTATATCAGTTATGAAACTGGTATGTGCCTAATCTAGTAAATGCATCAGAATATGATTATATCCAAAATACGCGTCCATGAACAATAATGGCTCGTGTCCAACTATCAAATCCACCAGCTGATCAATTCTCGGAAGTGGGAAGCTATCCTTAAGGCATGCCTTATTCAGATCAGAATAATCGTCACATGTCCTCCACTTCCCATTTGACTTCTTTACCACAACTGGATTCGATACCCATTCCAGGTACAAAGCATCACGGATGAAGCCGTTATCCATTAACTTCTCCAATTCTTCTTTGAGCATAGCGGATCTCTCCGAACCTAGGCTGCAACATTTCTGTTTCATAGGAACGCATTTCGGATTAATATTTAATGCATGGCTCACTAACTCCGATGATATCTCACACCTATCAGAATGAGCCCAGGAAAACACATCCAGGTTTCCCCGGAGAAAACCAACCAATTCTTTCATCACGCTCTTGCTAAGCTGTGATCCGATCCGTGAACCCATGTAGGATCATCCTGATTTACTAGAATGTTGATTTTCAGCTTGGCTGGTGCAGCTCTTCCATCCTTTGGTTCTTTCCTCGGATCCATATCCTTGTTGAACCGACCATGCTACCCGATCTAGGGCTTAGGCAGCGGTTGCTATGCATCCAGGTCCTTGATGTAGAGGGATCCCTCGACACCTTTTCCTTTCCCCTTTCACCTTGCCTCTCTGAGACAAGTGACGTAACATTTGTGGCCAAGCCCCTGATCTCCTTGGACAATCCCTACCCCATTCTTGGTAGGGAACTTAAATGTTAAACACATAGGAGCGATGGCCGCTCTAAATTTAGCAAGGACCAGACGGCCTAGAAAAGCATTATAGGCGGAATAAATATCTAACACAATGAAATGCATGGCCCGCACTCACTTACGATTGCCCTCTCCAAGAACCATCGATAGATCTACGCAACCCACTGGCTCAGTATTCATCCCGTTAAATCCATGGATTCGACATTTACATGAATTTTAAGTCCTTTTCCTCCAGAAGCATCTGGTCATAGGCCTTCTTAAACAAGATGTTGACTAAACTCCCACAGTCAACCAAAACTTTTCTCACAATGGTAGGGACAATCATGGCCAAAATAGCAAGCGGATCAACAGTTGGAACTTTCACCCCATCTTCCTCTCTATTACGAAAAACGATATCGTCGGTCAAACACCTAAGTTGTTTTGCCGGAGCACCATCTTCAATGGCAAAACAACTCTCACTTAATGCATGTTTCAGAACACCAGCATACGACTCCATCTCATTCCAACTCTTTTCAGCTGGATGCGGTCCACCTATGATTGTATTAATAACGAGACATTTCTCAAGCCACTTAGGCTCATCAATACCAGGCTCATCTTGCCCTTGCTGCGGGTTAGAAGATCCATGCTGCCATCCTGTGTGACTTAAAAAAGTACTGCAATTTCGTTTGTATGATCAATCCCTCAATCACATTGTGCAAATGTTTGCACTCATTGGTATTATGACAATGAATTTCGTGGAATCTATAGAATTTTCCATACTTCCTTTCTTTCTCAGTTGATTCCCTGGGAGCCGGCTTCCTATATTTCTCTTTTCCTTGAGTTGCCAAATAAATGTTTTTTATGGAATTGTTAAACAGGGTATAGCTATCGAACTTTGGGATTCTCGGTCGCTTCCTCGAATCCACTTTCTTATCTTTATTCCCCTTGATATTCTTATTCTGTCCACCATACCAATTCTCGATATTAACATCAATATTTCTGGAACTCTCTTTGATTTCTTTACAGCTACATTGCTTTGTATTGCTTAACCGAACACCCGACGTCATTCCTTTGGGGACATTTGCGTGCTTCTTCTAAGCGCAAGTCCTGGTTGGTCTTTGTATAGAAAGCGTTCATAGTTGGTGAGGGTTTCCTTTCCAACCATTCCCCGGAATCCGTCTCAGGATGAATCCCCTTGATTAGTGCTATCAGAACAATATCCTCCTGAGCATTGCTAACTTTTTCTGCTATCGTATGGAATCAATGCAAAAAGCACTTTAACGATTCTCCATCTCATTGAAAGAGATTAGAAAGAGACATAACGTATTTCTAACATGTATTGTACATGCGGAACTGTTCTATGAATTTTCACGCCAATTGATGAAAATACAATATGGATCTTAGCGGCAGCCTGGTGAACCACATTGTCGCCACCACTTCTAGAAAGATCAGAAAGCAATGACATTACACTACATCATTAGCTCTGGCCGTGTCCATATGCCAGTTGTACTTTATCAAATGTTGCTTCGGATCAGTTTTCCCATCATATGCCGACATCGTTGGCTTCACAAACATTCGTTAGTATTCCTCGTGCCAAATATTCACTATAAAGGATTCCGACTAGGGGAGGTTCCCCAATCACCATTAGTCTGATGCTGGCTTTCACTAACAAGCCTTCTATCGAATGGTTCAGTTGGTTCTACCGAACGGCGTTAAGTATCATCCGCCCCAAGTGTTTGGCCCGACAAAAGCTCTAGGGTTGTTTCATAATACTGGGTTCCCCTTACTTTGGTGGAACCATTCATTCAACAGTTTGATGGTTCCTTCAAGGTGGATCTATAGCACCCACCTGATCTCCAATATTCCAAGCAACCAGAACACGTCTAGAAGTCAAACCAGCAGCATCCCCCAGGAGTTGACCACCATGGCCAAAAGATGATGGTTCAGTACCAATCCATATTCCTTGGACATGGCTTCGGCTCGACCTTTGTTTCAACCTTCCGATATCTTTCCATATCATTTTCAGCTTTCCGTCCCTCTACCCATGCTCCGACGATGAGGAACTGTCTGATTCTAAAACAGAAGGTGTTTTGTCCCTTCTGTTTCTCTTACGACCACTGGTTAGTTGAGTCAGCAAGTCCAAGCTCTGCTTTATCTTTGCATTTAACTCGTTGCAGCTTTCTTGGAGCTTATACTCCATCTATCTCATCATGCGGTCCATTTCAACTCTAGAGACGACATCAGCCGGGTTTTGAACATCCATAGCGGTTGGCTGCGCAACATCTCCAGCAAGTTAGGGATCAATCTCCTCAACATCATCTGCAGCACGCGAAGTGATGGAACGGTCTCTTTTAGGTGCTATAGTAGCAAGCATTCATGTAGGTTTTCTGAAAATCCGAGTAGTAGGGAATTCTAAAACAAAGAAAAATTGGATCCATCTCTCAGATTTAGACAATCCAATAGTCAATGATGGATCCAAACATGCCTAAGAATATCGGTTCTCAGTTACAACACCAAAATGTTAGCGTCAAAAATGGAAATAACACCTATAGGATTATGTGGAGAAACAAGGACAATGAAAAGTAGATTGAAAATGAGAAATAAACAGTAGACAAACAATTTATAGTGGTTCGGAAAAGTGTGCCTACGTCCACTTATCAATTCTTCTCTTTTTTTGCTGAAAGTAAAACAAATGTTCTTATGGTTCGTCACCGAATGATAAGTGAATATAAGAATTGATTACAAGTGCTAAAAGTGAAAAAGATCCCCTAAATAAAGCCTATCATGGCCTATTTATAGGTGTAGGTCGGCAGGAAAGTCTTAGCCACATCCATTCCCACGTTCTCCATAATCTCCCAGCAGATGCTGAAGAAGAAGATGTGGCCAGCTCAGCAATCTCTATGAGTCAGTACATAACCATAGCTATGGGTCGGTATATACCCGTAAAACTTCGTCAATCATTGTTCTGGACTTTTAGAGATTAGTCGCCTTATCGTTAGCTTTATCATTCTATAGTTGTTTGAGTCATCACTACCTTGCTTTTGAGTCCAATTGATGGGTCCATGGAAGGTTGAAGTTGTAACTCAAAGAACTTAAGGAGTCTGATGGAGCATAGCTAGCGAACAATAAATGGAGCTTGTGGTAGGCTTTTAGGACCTTGGCTAGCATGTAGTGGAAAAATAGGACCAACCCCATAAGGTATTATGAATTGGTACTAAATCATAGATGGTTAGGTACCGAACCATGTACTTAGCAGGGTACTCACGTGCGTTTTCTTTGTAGTTCGGGATTGGCTTTCTGAACTTGGTTGGACCACTCTTTCGAGCCTTCTAGCTATACTTCTAGGTCGCTTGCCTCAATAAGATTTGTGTGTGACTTGTCCAATATTGACTAAATAATGTCGGTCAAAGGCAAGATAACATACAGTCTTAGGTAAACAGAGCAAAAAAATATATTATTACATATTTAGTTTAACAATTATTTTTACAATCCAAACTCACTCCTACATAGGGATAAAAATATAGTACATATAACTATTAGTGTCCAACATAACTAAGTGAGCACTAACATTAGATACAGTGGAAATAAACATGAATATAATACCTAAGCCTCCTACTTCATCTTTGGCTCTCATTATTCGTTTATCCCCAAAAGCAACCTGCCTAAGTCTATAAACTCAGCCTACTCGAATGAGTACCCATGAGTTTATAAGGAAAACAAGAATAAAAATACGGGTCAGACATAATGTCTAGTGTGAATAACATATTACCCCAAAGCATACAAGATAGTGAGATTGTGCTGCTAGCATGCAAAGCGGGCCTTACCCTTACTTTTCACAGTAATAATTTATCAGAATATATAATGGATTTAAATTGTAAGATTATTATCAAGTGTCTACACTACAATGATACCATAATCGAAAGTATCCCCTCGGTTTATGTCATGGAGAAAACTACAATGTTCCATTTTACTGAAATACCCTATGTTTGCCGACTCCTAAGGCTTACATGCACATCTGTACGCGTATATTTTATCATTTGGCTACCACCAAGGCCTTATGCCTATATACTATATACATTAATTATGTTGTTCTTGACTGTCGTGAAGGCCTAATGCCTTGTTGTTCTTGATCGACACCTAGGCCTTATACTAACGCTTTTATATATAGGTTGCCAAAGAGGCCTTATACCTATTTCGTTTTTGATTTCGATTGCCACATAGGCGTTATACCAATTTCTGTTTCGATTTCGGTTGCCGCACATGCCTTACACCTTCGCTTTCGAGTTCTAGACTGCCACCTAAGGCCTTATGTCATCTATAGTTCCTTTGGTTGCCACTTTTGGCTTTACACCAATTGCTTTCATATTTCGGGTGCCACATAGGCCTTACTCCTTCGCTTTCGGTTTTGGATGCCACACTGGCCTTACTCATGCGCTTTTGGTTTTGGATGCCACACAAGCCTTAATCCTTCGCTTTCGGTTTTGGATGCCACATAGGTCTTACTACTTCTATCGAATCTACTACCTAACAATCACCATTAGGATTTCCACTTAACTATTTATTAAGCTAACATTTCAACTAATCATGTTCTCATTGTTAGTGTTGACGGTCATATTGTCGTCAATGTCTTGGGAGCCTATCTCGGTCGCCTTTAGCTTCTTATCATACCTTATTATCTTCGAAAATTACTAGTTCCTGCTTATACATCCTTCCAAGAGTTACATTAGTCTTGGCAGTCAATATTCTTAGTCTTTTCTAGGAAAGCTTGTTATAATTTAGTTTCGGTGATCTGTGAAATTAACTCTTTAATTTATGTGAAATCATCTCCTCTACTCATATTTCCACCTTAACCTTTGACCGCCTTCGGTCCTCGGTAATTACCTTCGATTTGCCAACCCTAGCCTCAAACCTTGCTTACCTTAATATTTCTACTTAAGCCGTTATAATTAAGATTTCGCTTTTATTAACATTTCAGTTTAGCTCTCCCTTCTTTGGCATTGGCCTTCGGTACACATTGGAAACCGTTCTTGCACTACTGCTACTAAATTTCCACATACTGACTTCTGATATTTTTGACTAAGTCCTTTCTGACTGTTATCCGATACGTTCAGTACAGAATATGGATCTAGTCTACAACTCAATAATTAATTAAACTCCTTATTTTAATAACCATCCAGTCATCACATATTTACCTTCTAGTTCCCTAGCAGAATCCTTTGGTTAGACTTAATTTCTTTCTGGTATTACCTAATTCGTTCCCGCTTTCTATAGTAAGATTTATCATAGATAGTATTCCTCATATATAGTATTCAACATAACTAACCAATTTTATCCATATACGGATCTTGATTAATTTATAACAATTTATCTACTCAAGGATAAATTTTATAAATCAAAACAATTTTCTAACACAATATCCTTATCCCCCTATTTAATATCACATACCAATTAATCAAGCAAAAAAAGAGATAACCAAATTATAATATGGTCATGAGGAATACAAGGAAGAAACAATTAGGGAATATATTACTCACCAACACTTGTAACTAATGTAATCTCAAGTTCACTTAGCTTCAATCTTTTCTTTTCTTCTTGTTATTGTTAAGCCGCAAACACCATGCATCTTAATCAAAAATGTATTAGTGCTTCTACCAATTCATAGTAAAAATTCAACCATGATATCACACGTACTATATATGGAATGCAACTAAACATAGCAAACATATGAGCTAAGCTAAGCAAATAACTCGGGATAAATCCCCTTATCCTTATCCTTTATTTCCCAAGTACAACCATCCCAGTTCCCACTCCACTGGACCCAAACAGGCTATATTTCTTTATTTCAAAAAAATTTCACACCCTGGCCTACAATTCGGATCAGATTCCTAACATAAATCATGTTTGGTTCAGCAACCAAGTCTTTCATAGCTCTCGAAATCACAGTATCCCTAGAGTCCCGAACACACTTCCATGAATGTGATACATGAAACACATTATGCACCCCAGTAAAAGCAATCGACAAAGCAATTCTATAAGCTACCCTTCTAATATTCTCTAATATTTGGAATGGACCAACATATCTTAATGCTAACTTTTTTACTTTTTCAAACCTCATATGCCTCTCATAGGTGACACTTTCACAAACATATGATATTCTATATCAAAATCCAGGTTTCCCTGCCTTCTATCGGTAGATCCTTTTTCTAGATTAGGCGTCTTTCATTCTTTCTCTAATAAATTTGTTCTTTACTTAATCCTCCCTTCCCATATCCGGACCTAACAGAAGTCCATCTTTCGTTTTACACCAACATACCAGCGACTTATAAAGCCTTGCATTCAACGCCCTAAAAGGTGCCAACGTTGGACTGGTAACTATTGCTGTACAAAAATTCAATTAAGTGAAGGTGATCTTCCCAAGATCAACCAAAGTTTAATACACAAGCTATTAGTAAATCTTCTAACAAATCAGATGACCCTTTCACTCTGGCCATCTATCTGCGGATGGCAAGCAATATTCATACATAGCTACGAACCCAAAGCACTTTGTAGGCTTTTCCAAAATGCACAGGTGAACAATGGGTCTCTGTCACTCACTATAGTACAAGGAATTCTATAAGGTCTTACCGTACTCTTACATATATTTTGACCAACTTGATTGCCATTCATTTGGATTTTACTAGAATGAAATGGGCACCTTTAGTTAGCCTATCAACTATAAACTATATATTTTCATTCCCTGCCTTCGTCCTTGGCAACCCATCAAAAAAATCCACCGGAACCGAATCCGTTTCCATACCAGAAGTACCATAGGTTGCTAAAACCACTTTACTTCAGATGTTCTGTATTGACTTGTTGGAATTGAGGCATCTCCCTACATATTATCCTACATATATTTTCATTCCCACCCAGCAGAAATTGTGCTTCATATCTCGGTACATCAATGTGCCTCCTCGATGAACAGAAAACTTGGAATAAGGGCACTCATCCAAGACTAGCTTTCGAAGGTCACCTCGATTTAGAACATGCAAGGTTCCTTTCTTTCGAAGTCAACTTTTCTTATCAATTCCGAAGCCCTTTAATTCTTCGGTCTCGGCACCACTCTTTAAACCATCATTCATTTTGGCACATACCGAATCCACCTTCTGCCCTTCGACAATTCTCTCTATAAGAATTGGATAAACTTATAAGAAAGACAACATCCCTGAATTATGATTCGAACTAGCTTTCGATCAAAACTGCACGTCACAGTATGTTAGCATCTCCAAGACATTCCACTCTTCGATCATTGCAAAAACAAAATTTTGTTCTTTTTGACTAAAGGCGTCAGCAACTTTATTTCCACCTTCTGTTCAAATTTTACGTTTTTGACGAAGAAAGATGGGAGACTTTTGAATCAGATTGAATTTTATAAAATATCAATTTTCTAGTATACAAATGCACGGGTCCATTACTATTACATCTAAGTTAGATAACCAAGGACTTCCCCAGGATATACCCTATTCCAAAATCAAACGATGCCAATAATTCCAACCATCTTTGTTTCCACATGTTCAACTCCTTCTGAGAGAACAAATAACTCTGAGACTCATGGTACATAAACAATTTGAGCCTTTCCCTTAAAAGGTAATGTCTCTAAACCTTCAGTGCAAAGACGAATATGGCTAACTCTAAATCATGGGTTGGATACCGAACCTTATGGGGTGTTTACTGCCTAGATGCATAAGCTATAACCTTGCCCGTCTACATCAATACTACTCCTAAATCTAAACCTGAAGCATCTATGTACATAATCATGTCCACATTTCCTTCCAACATAGTCGACACTGAAACCTCTATTAACCGAAGCTTTAACTCTTGGAAAGCCGCTTCAAATTCCTTCGTCCAAACATACTTTTCATTCTTCCGGTAAGTTTGGTCAATGGCGCTGTTATTTTAAAGAAGTCCTTAATAAATCTTCGATAATATCCAGCCAATCCTAAGAAATTCCTTATCTCGATGACCATCTTTAGTCTCTTCTAATCACTCACAACATCAATATTCAAAGGATCTACTACAAATCTCTCCTTCGAGACAACATGGCCCAGAAACTTCACTTTCGGTTTCCAAAAGTGACACTTAGAAAACTTCACCTTTAACATGTGTTGTCTCAAGGTCTCTAATACTAATATAAGATGAATTTCATGGTCCCACTCATCCTCAAAATCGATTATGATGACTAACACAAATCTATCCAATTAATCGTGAAAGACTCAGTCCATTAGATCTATAGATAAATTTGGAGCATTGGTCGGCCCAAAGGGCATAACCAACCACTCATATAAACCATACATTGTCCTAAACATGGTCAAAGGGATGCTCTCCTTAGAAACTTTTAGTCGGTGGAGCCCAATGGCCAAAGTTAACTGTGTTTGTACTTTGTCTCTACTAAACTGATCAAAAAAACCATATATTCTTGGTAATGGGTAACGATTCTTCATCGTCAGCTCATTCAGCTTCCTATATTCAACAAACATTCGAAGTGATTCATCTGTCCTCTTCAAAAATACCACCAAAGCTCCTTATGGTGAACTACTTGGCCTAATGAAACTTGGATGCTTAAGTTCCTGTAATTTCTTCTTTAATTCTTCCATCTTCTTCGACGTCATTCTAATAGGTGGTCTGTTAACAAGTTGTGCCCTGGGCACCAAATCAATGCAAAACCCAATCGCTCTTTACGAAGGTAAACCTATCACTGGCTCGGAAACAATAGCAAATTCTTAAGCTAAAAATACATTATTTTTCTCCTCCATAAGGCTCTCTATTACAGATAATGAAACCCCTGACTCTGATTTCATCTTGTTCAAGGATACCAAGATCCTTAGTAACATCCCCTATCTTGAGGCCAGAAGCTAAGCGCTACAGATGCTGCAGTCATTCTTAGTATTAACTTCCGGTGACAAAATACGGTAATGTAATGGTATCCATAATATCAGAGGCACATAAATACGAAATAAAATCATCACAGATTAAAACAACTTTTCGAATTACATTTCAAAACAATATTTCATATTCAAATTACATAATCCCATAATCGATTCCCAGGTTTTGATCAAATATAATTATTACAAAATATGCCAAGAGTGACATATGAAGATGCCCTCTTGGATGATCAGAGTACTAAATTGACACAAAAGTCTTAATACATCATAGCGGAAATAAAACTAATTAGAAACTCCTAAATAGCTAGCTTTGCCTCCTGCACGACTTCGGAAGCTTTATTCATCCACCCACTAAACCTGAAAAACCTTAACTCTCAATGTACTCAAATTAATTTTGAGCACCTAAGAGTTTAAGGGGAAAACATAAACTTCGAGTTAGACATAAAGCCTGCTGTGAATAATACTATCATATCTTGGTTTACTGATATTAAGTGAGACCATGCCACTTAGTGGAACTGGTTTCCCCTCACTAATATCCCTTTAAAACATATCTTTCGCAAATCAAAATACTGCAACCAAACTGGTGAATCAAACTAATTATAACAAAAATTCCAATATAATATATACTAAAAAAACATACCATCTGTCCGAAAAATATAATTTTGTTTGGCTAACTACTAACCATCGGCTGACTCGGGCCTACGAGAGAAAGTAAATAATCTAATATTTATTAAACACACTTCTGGACGATCTATCCTTAATTACTTCCACCAGGGTCTCCTGATCCTAATGGTTTGGCGGGCTCACCAATAACCTGTCCTTCTTCTCTATATATTCCTTTCTATGTGTACCATCATTTAAGTCTTATCTGTGACTAAGCCCTACACATTGGAATTTTGGACTAAATTAGCTAGGGGCTATAGCTAATGTATAGGGCGCGACCCTACACTGGTCCCATCAGGTATTCAAATATCTGAGTCATTTACTTATGGTTAACTACCCATCAAATTTTCTTGAAAACCTTCCAAATTTATTTAACCCTTTAAATCATACTTAAACAAGAAATTTTTTTTTTCTTTACTCAAAGCAATTTTCCATGTTATACATACTTTACTCAAGACAATGTTGATGAAAACATTCGAAACCTTTATTCAAACCTTTAAACAATCTCTTTCGAAACCTTTGAATGTATCCCTTTCGAAACAATTGAACGTACCTCTTTCGATACAAGTAAACTACTTTACTTTATAACCTTAGGCCAAAAGATCAAACATACCTTTCGAAACCATTTACAATAGACCTTTCGAAAACATTGAAAGTATCCCTTCGAAACTTTTTTAAACCTTAGACATCCTCTTTTCAAAACACTATAAAACTTGCCTTTCGAAAGCAATTGGAAACCTTCCATTTAAAACACTTTAAGTGCCTTTCGAAACCATTGGGGAACCTCCCCTTCAAAACCTTTGTTTAACCTTTCGAAAGCATCAAAGCTCTTTGCTCAAAATAAACCTTTCGAAAGTATTGGGTTCAAGTAAAAACTTATGGAACATAGTTTCGAAACCATTAAAACCATTCTATTCGAAACCTATGGGTTTATCTTTCAATAGAACAAAGGTTCCTAAATTAACTAAGTCGAAAGCACTCTTTCGAAAGCAATTTCCTAAGTAAAAGAAAGTGGAAGGTTTCGACACCAATCCTTTCGAAAGCACTAGAGAAGCGGCTCTTATTTTAAAAGCAAAAGAACCCCTTTGAAACCATGTTTAAAGGCGACAGCCTTAATTGGGTCGAAAGATAGAATTGCGGCAGTGAATGTTTCAACCCTGTCAAAAGCTAATTCAAAACAAAAGACGACAACCTCTATCGAAAGCTATCTTTAAAACTTTTCGAAACCAATCTTTGGAAAGCAAAGAAAGTGGCATTTCCTTTTGAAAACAAAACATGGTCTTGACCCCTTCGAAAGCACGTTTCGACCTTGTATCTTTCGCCTACTCCAATCCACTACCTACCAAGGCATTGATACCATGTGTATAGGTTTTGACTTGGTCAAAGGCATGGGGTATGTAGTCGAAAGCTTGCTGCCGATAGTGGCAAAAGAGCAAATTCTTACAAAAACTGTTTTCTTTCTTTATAAGGTAATTTCTTTCCAACTAACTTGCTTATTTGTCATAATATAATTGGTTGCCAATTTCTTTTCCAAAATCTTTTCTAAAAGTGCTACCGAATTCAGTATTTTATATTTTAAAACATTTAGCAAATTGCCCTTTCACCTATTTTAAACATATAAAACATTTAAGTCCCATACCTTAAATAATTTTATATACTTAATAAAACACTTAGAAAAATTCTCCAAAAATTCCAATAAATGACTTTTAATATGTTTTCTAACATATTTAAATTTCTGACCCAAAGCTAATATATAATAGCCGTAGTTAATTTAAACCCAAAATAACCATTTTCTTCACTAGAAAATTCATAATAAATCTACAATAATTAAGAAAATTATGAAACTTAAAACCCATCTATAAAATAATATTTCTGACCTTATATAAAAAAAAGTCATTTGGATGTCATCTAATAGGTTTTGCAAATCAATTCTTATCATAAAATCTATATGAAATAACCTAAATCATCAACAAGCATATATCCTTTAAACAATTAAAACATGGCAAATCATTTGCAAAATAAATTTGTGTTTGCACAAAAAATGGACAAACACCTCAAAGTTGTATGATTTAGTAGATCTTATGTTGTTCTTAGTGATTTGGGTGATTTATGCAAATATATGAAAAGCAGGGGCTAAACTGTAAAAAGACACGCAGATTTATAGTGGTTCAGCCAGAATATGCCTACGTCCACTTTATATGTTATTTCTCTTCTCTTGTTTTTATTACAAGTACAAAGCTTTGATACAAGTAAAAGAAAGTTGTTTGAAAGTTCTCTCCGTGCTTGAGCTCTCAAACTTGTACCCATTGTTGTACCCCTGCCCCTCTATTTATAGAGTGAGGTTGGGAGCAGGGGTCTTGGATGTATATAGCTGCTGGTGGGACTGGGCTGACGTGATCTGGCCTGGCACGTCTTGGTCCGGTAGCGTTTGGTCCGGTGGTAGGAGGTTGGTTCGGCATTGTCTAAAGGAGGTTGGTTCGGCAGCCTTGAAGAAGGTTGGTTCGGCGGTCTCGAAAGAGGGTTGGTTCGGCAGTCTCGAATATGGTTGGTCCGGTTATGGAGTCTGCCGAATGGACATGGCGGGATGAGAATGCCGGATGGGTTTCTATTAGGCATGGATACCGAATGAATTCCTGCCGAATGGGCCCTAGAGAACGTCAATGCCGAATGATTTTAGGTAAGCCTGGGTGGATGCATCTGGCTTTTTGGTCTCGAGGTCTTCTGGGTGAGAACACGCCCAACATTTGCCCCCCAAAGCGGGGCATATTCTCGAATATGGCGTGCTTTGTTTGATACTTTCATTTGGCCCTTGGATACCGAACCAGATGGTCCGGTCGTGTCCTTTTGTCTATAAGTAGGGACCGTATGCCTTGGCTATTTCTTACCTGCCGTACTAAACACTTGTCTTTGCCGGATCAGACTCTTACTCTCGCCGAATCAAAACGTGGTAGCTGAATCAAATATTTTTGCCGATTCAGGTGAGTGAATATTCTGCCGAATGAATTTTCTTCAGTTTTACCGAATGGAATATGACGAACGAAGCTTGGCTCAACAGAGTACCGAATGAACCTTTTACTCGAATACCGAACGAAACTCCGGTATCGGGAGTACCGAATGAACCTTATTTTACTAGACGGACTTTTGTGTTGGATGGATTTTACATAGACTCGCTTGTTTATATCCCCCGTTTTAACAACATGTTTTTTTGATGTTGCAGATAAATGTCTCGAAAGGCAGAAACTCGATCAGACAAAAAGAAATCCGGGGGCGAAGGAGGTTCCTCTGCCGTGCCCCCAGCTCAGCCGAATCCCGAACGTCACGGACCAACCCCGAGATCATTAGTGGACGGGTACGGCCCTCAGGAAATTCTGAACTCCCCGCCCGACTGTTTTCCTAGTTCCCTCAAGGAGGAGCAGCTAGATGCCATCTCTCGTTCTTTTGGAATTGATAGGGCGCGAATGTTGTTGCCAGGGAGAGATGTTATGCCATACGACCCCCCTGAGGGGTACTTTGCTTACAGCAAATACCACTGCATGTGTGGTGCCATTCCGCCTCTTAATGCTTGGGTAGTCAGCTTCCTTACATATCTCAAGGTGGCCCCATTCCAGCTTCAACCCAACTCCTATGCTATCCTGGTGAGCCTCTTCGTCATTTTCCAAAGGAAGTATGGTCGTGCTCCTTCCAACCGGGAGATCCGGTACTTGTATAATTTGAGGGGCTATAAGAAGGGGTCCCCATACATTAGCTTGGAGTCAGCCGTGACCTTCAAACCGGTCTTGGATCTGTACTCTAAATTCAGCATGTTCAAGAAAGAGTGGTTCTTTGTTAGAGACGACTCCGTTTCAATCCGGCGCTTTACTTCAGGATGTAAGTTGATGCTTTTACTTATAATTTCTATTCCGATTGCGATGCTTCTTCTCATACTTTCTCATTTTTGCTAGCGACAGGTGGCTTTCCGATTGTGGAGACTGACCGCCTGGTTCAGACGTCGGCTGAGATAGAAGCCATTCTTGGGAAATATAGATCATCTGCCTTCTTGATCAGAAATGCGATTCTTCTGGAACATAACTTAATCCTTCCGCAGCAGTCAGTAGTTAAGCTGAGGGAAACGGCGGAGGAGAGGGCGGCTGCTCAGACCAAGGAAGGTGTTACGGTAGAGAGTAGCAAGCGGAAACCTTTCACTAAACCTCCAGCTGTCGGAGGTAAGAAACTAAAGAAGTCGGACGGTCCCTCCCCCAGCAATTGTCCACTTACCCGGGAGGAAGAAGACATAGAAGAGGAAAGAGGCGAGGGTGGAGATGGTCGGGATGGTGACAAAGGTGGCGATGGCATCGGGGCCCTTCTTCCTGGGCAAGCGGGCGAGATTCAGGAGTGGACGGATGATGCGTTCCACCAGGCTTTTGAGGGGCTGGATGAAGATCCGGCTTTGGTAGAGAAAACCGGGAGGGCGGACAAAGCCGGGACTGGTGCAAGTGAGTCTTCTCCGACCATTCCAGCCAAGGTGGCTCCGACGACTCAAGGTGAACTCTTGACTCCTGCATGCTTCATTAATGATAGGGACTTAGGAATATTTTATGACCCGCTCCCGTCCTGGAATGAAATCCAGGACTTATTGCAGTATCCCACTCCTCCCCAGGGTTTGTACAACCACAGCTGTGTTTCTTTTCCTTTTTTAACTTGTAATTTACCGCGTTTCTCGAATCATATAGTGATGTAAGTTTGTGACACTTGTTCTTTATATCAGGAGCAGGCAAGACGTCCAAAGCCTCAGACCTTCGACACAGGCTTGAGCAATATAAGCTTTCCAAAACTTCTGCTAAGCCGAAGCCCTCGACCCAACGCTCCGGGGATGTAGTCGGCTACCGTCCTCTTCTTGGGGTCATCGAAGAAGGTATTCAGCAGAGGAAGAGGAGTAATCCTTTATCCGAACCTCTGCCTGGTCCTCAGCTTTCGGCTCAGCCTCTTCATGATATCACTGAGGAAGGTAGCGAGTTTGCACCTTCTCCACACCCGTCTGGAAACCCTTCTGTTATTCACATCGACCGTCCCGACTTGGCTCGTAATCCATTTGCGGGTCATCCTGATCTGGATCCAAGCTCTCATGATATTATTTTTGACGAAGTCACTGGTGAACACCTTCTCCCCCGTAACCCCATGGTACGAGTACTTGATGAAGCCAAGTCCTTAGATCTCGATTTGCTCACTACTCGTATAGTCACTATGGGAGATGAGGCCAAGGCTAATATTGATCGGGTGGCGGAGGAGACCAAGAAGCTGATGGGGCATCATGCCCGGCTGGTTAAGGCCGGAGAGGAGATTGGGAGCGCCAATATCCGACTTCGATTGGTGGTTTCGGATCAGGCCAAACAGCTTGCGGATCAGGCTATTCAGATTTCTCAGCATGAGGCTGCTACTGGACGATTAAGGAAAAACATGGAAGAGGCCAATCGGGCCGAATTGCGGAAAATGGAAGCTACTTGCAAAGAGCGGATTGACATGGCTATTGCCACGGTGGACGAGGTTCGGAAAGCGGATCTCGAGCAGGTGGAGGAATTGTCCGAGAAACTTGAGGCTGCAGAGCTTGCTCAAGCTAAGTTGAGGGAAGAGATGGAGGTGATGCGGAGGTCCCTTCAGGCTGATTGCTCGAGATACAAATTGGAGAGAGATGCTGCCGTCGAAAGGTTGTCGGCTTCCGAGGCCCGGATGAGGGAGTTTGAGGAGAATGAGGGAATGATGGATGACATGCTCCAGGACATGTATTTCCGAACTTGGAAGCAGGGCAATCTCTCCTGGATGGATGATTATCCCAGGGTCATGGCTAAGATCTATCTTCGGGCTTTGGAAGAGGCCAAGGCCGATGCGGATAAAGATGGTGGCGTGGCCTTCAGCATGGATGTGGTCACCGCCCAGTTTGCCAAGGGGGAGAAGGTGGCAATGAAGGAGGGTATGCGGTTGCTCGCTGCTGAGGAGGCAGGGGTGCAAGTGGATGATGACGACCAGAGTGGCCAGTAAGCTTATGCTGGTAAGTTTTCCTTTTCAGCTTCCTGATTAACTTGGTTGCTTATTACTAATGAATCCTTTTTATGACCGGACAGGTGGGCAACAGAGCAAGGACAAGACTCCGACGCAACCGGCTCCCTGATTAGACCTGGAAAATTCTTTTTGTAGGCTTGGTATGGTTGTATACGTTAGTCTTAAGACAGTAGAGTAACTTCTAAGTTGTAATTCTTGCTACTTGTAACAATCAACATTATTCTTGACGTGTAATTTTTTAACTTAAGCTGATTTTGTCGTTTCTTGAATATTTGTTGCTATTTCGACATATCGTATGAGAAATGTAGCTATGTATATTCTTGTAATTAAATTGTGTTTGATGTTAGACTCTGGTTCTAAACCATAATTTTATGACTTGCAATATTAGCGTGTGGTGTGAACAAATTATAGTCATGTATTTGTACATAAAAGAAGGAAATACCGCCTTTCATGTTTTAATCGTAGATGGCAGTCTTGAATATCTTGTAGGACCGAGCATGGAATGTAGTCGAATGTCCTACCACTGTGAGTCCCTACACCCATTGGCGAGTATCTCCTACTCTGTATCATGTACTTTAGGGATTGTTATAGGGGATAGGAAAAAAGCTTATTAAGTAAAATTGAAATACGTAAAAAAGGTAAAACTTCCAATCACGGAAGGCCTTCGATGTGCTTAAGTTCGTGGCAAACGGGTTTTGTAGTCACTTTCCCTAGCCGTGGGTCTTGGAGACATTCGTCACCCATCTTACGCCTCCGCGGGGAGTTAATTCTTTTTTACCACAGCCACACTTAAGACACATCGGAGCCGAGATCGCGCACAGTAACTACCCGGGCCATTATGGCCCGTAATCGTGGGTATTATTCGATTTACTGTGGCCGGCTAGCGTGGGTGCCGATCGTCAACTGTGAACTGCCCCTGGCTGGCCACACCTTATGTTGGGGCTTATAGTCGGTTCACAGTTGCCGGCGAGCCTAACGCCGTAATGAGCTGCCTCGGCTATAGTCGGCCTTCTCGGTGGCTTATAATCGGCTCATTACAGTTGGCTTTCAGGGCCGTCGCGAGCAATGAGTTAATCCGCAGCAGAGGGATGCTGGAGCAAAAGTGTCTCATTGGCGAGGGCATAGATTCGCATAGTACCTGTTGGGTCTTGTCCAGGTGAAGTTGCGTTGTGGAGTGCTTTGAATAGAAATGCTATATACTCAGGATTTTGTTCAACAGAAAAGGATAAAGTTAACAAGCAGCCAAGATACAAAGTAACAAGTTAAAAAAGAGACAGGGTTTTTTAAAGTGGTTCGGCACGAAAATGCCTACGTCCACTGATTCTCTTTGTTAATTCACTTCATATGGGCAATACAAGTTAAGAAAAGTATCGACGGAGGTGTTGGATGTTCCATGCCCTCTGGAACACCTCTCCGTCCACTGTTGACAAAATATAGGCTCCGTTGTGGAGATCTTTATGAATTACATATGGTCCATCCCAGATTGGGTCTAATGCTCCGGGGCGAGGGAAGATTCGCTTGAGGACAAGATCCCCTTCCTGTAAGGTACGATGCTTGACTTTGGAGTTGTATTGTGTTGCCACTTTTTGCTTGTGGGCTGCTGTTTTGAGGACTGCATCGTTTCTTCTCTCCTCGATTAGATCCAAAGACATGTGAAGGAGTTCTTCGTTCTCTTCTGGGTTATAGTGGATCCGACGGTGGGAAGGCACAATAGTTTCAACTGGGAGCATAGCCTCCGATCCGTATGCCAAAGAGAAAGGAGTGTGCCCTGTCGATGTTCGGAAAGATGTGCGATAGGCCCATAGTGCCGTAGGAAGTTCATCCACCAAAGCGCCCTTTGATTTTTCGAGCTTCTTTTTTATTAGAGTTTTCAGAATTTTGTTGACTGCTTCGACTTGTCCGTTTGCCTGGGGATATGCTACGGATGAGAAGATTTTATGAATTCGGTGTTCTTGGCACCAGTTGGCGAATTCCTCGCTGTCAAATTGAAGTCCATTGTCTGATATGATTTTGAGTGGGACCCCATACCTGCACAGAACATTTTTGATCAAGAAGTTAATAACTTTTGCTGAAGATACTTTATTCAGAGGTTCTGCTTCCACCCATTTGGTGAAATAATCAACTGCCACTATAGCATATTTGGCCCCGCCTCGGCCCATCGGTAGCTCGCCGATTAAGTCAATTCCCCATATTGCGAAGGGCCAAGGGCTGGTCATTTGAGTAATCTCAGTTGTTGGTAGCCGTGGAATCTTAGCAAATTTTTGGCATCTGTCACATCTTTTGACGAAATCTGAGGCGTCCTTGCTTAGGGTGGGCCAGAAATATCCGTATCGGAGTATCTTTTTTGCTAATGTTTGCCCCCCGGTGTGATCTCCACAGCTCCCCTGATGGATGTTGGATAAGATTTCCTTGGCTTCCCTTCCGGCGACACACCTTAATAATGGGTTAGAGAAACCGCGCCGATAGAGGATGTCTTCTTGTATTGTATAGCGGGACGCTTTCCTCAAGATTTTCTTGACTTCATTACGCCCGTTGGGCAGTGTGCCACTTTGTAGGTAGTCTCGGATGGGAGTCATCCAAGTTGCTTCTTCGGCTGCGGCTATCAGATTCACTTGCTCAAAACTTGGGACCGTTTGCTTTGAGATGGTTACTGCCCCGAAGATGGCGATGTCTCTCATACTCGCTTGCTTTGCCAATTCGTCGGCCTCTTGGTTCTCTTCCCGAGGGATGTGTTTGACTAAGTACTGATCCAATCGGCTGAGAAGCAACTTGGTCTTCTTTAGATATGCTATGAGTCGTTCCTCTCGAGCTTGGAATTCTCCTAGTATTTGATTAACAATAAGTTGAGAATCGCTGTGAAGACACAAAGAACTGGCTCCGATTTCTATGGCGATTTCTAGTCCAGCTATCACTGCTTCATATTCTGCATCGTTGTTGGTGGCAGCGAACTCCAACCTTATAGCATAGTGCAGTTTATTTCCCCTGGGAGTGATTATTACCACACCTGCCCCCGAGCCTTGTTCGTTAGATGCACCGTCCACAAAGAGATTCCACTTGATATCTTCTGTTATTTCCAGTTGCCCCTTATCCTCGTTGGTAGTGAACTCTGCAATGAAATCAGCCATGGCTTGTCCCTTGATGGCGGTGCGAGGGTGATAGGTGATATCATATTGACTCAGCTCAATACACCATTTAAGTAGTCGCCCGGAAGTGTCGGGACGATGGAGTACCTGCCTCAGTGGTTGATCGGTCAGAACTTTGATGGAATGGGATTGGAAGTAGTGACGCAGTTTTCGTGAGGTGATTAGTAAACAGTATGCTAACTTCTCGAGCTTAGGATATCTAACTTCTGCCCCAGTAATCCTTTTGCTGACGAAGTAAACTGGTCGTTGTGTGCGGTTGTCTTCCCTTACCAAGGCAGCGCACAGGGCGTGGGATGACACAGCGAGGTATAGGTATAATTCTTCTCCTTCGCTTGGAGTTGAGAGCACCGGTGGTTTCTGGAGGTGTTCGATTAAGTGAAGGAAAGCGGTCAGGCATTCGTCAGTCCACTCGAACTTTCCTTTATCTTTCTTTAGGGCTTCGAAAAAGGGGACGCACTTGTCCGTTGCCTTGGAGATGAATCGGCTTAGGGCGGCCACTTTTCCATTTAGGCTTTGCATTTCCTTTCGGGTGGAAGGTATCTTGATATCCCTTAGCGCTCGGACTTGTTCAGGGTTTGCTTCTATCCCTCTGGCATGAACGATGAATCCTAAGAACTTCCCTGACGACACACTGAAGGAGCATTTTAGTGGATTCAACTTCATTCCATATTGCCGGAGTACTTGAAACATCTCGCCTAGGTGGCTTACGTGATCTTTGGCCTTCCTTGACTTTACCAGCATGTCATCCACATATACTTCCATAGTTTGTCCTATTAGCCCTGCAAACATCTTGTTGATGAGGCGCTGGTAGGTGGCTCCTGCATTTTTAAGTCCGAAGGGCATCACTTTGTAGCAGTATAAACCCCGGTCAGTGATGAAACTAGTGTGGTCTTGGTCGGGAGCATGCATAGGAATTTGGTTATATCCTGAGTATGCATCCATAAAAGATAGGAGTTCGTGCCCGGCTGTGCTGTCTACAAGTTGGTCGATTCTGGGAAGCGGGAAGCAATCCTTTGGGCAGGCGTCATTTGGGTTGGAGAAGTCAATGCAGGTCCGCCACTTCCCATTAGCCTTCTTTACTAGTACCGGGTTGGCGATCCATTCTGGGTAAACAGCTTCTCGTATGAAGTCATTGGCGAGTAGATTCTTTACTTCTTCATCGAGGGCTGCTGATCGCTCTGCCCCCATACTTCTCTTTTTTTTGTTTTACAGGCGCCTTGGTAGGATCAATGTTTAATACGTGGCATGCTATGTCGGGGGAGATTCCGGTCATGTCAGCGTGTGACCAAGCGAATACATCCAAGTTGTGGCGGAGAAAATCAATGAGTTGTTCCTTCAATTTAGCTTTCAGCTGGGACCCAATTTTCAGTAGCCTACTTGAGTCGTGCTTGTCTACAGATATAAACTCCATAGCTTCTGCAGGCTCGGCGGTGGCCTCCTCCTCTTTGTCCCTAGGGTCTAATTCATTGAAAGGGTCGCTGGTGTATCGAAGAGGAGGGGCTTTCTTTAGTTGCTATGCTTCAAGGCTTTTTGTGCAGAGGGCGATCTCTACACTTTTCCCTTTATCTTTCCTGTGGTTGTTGCGAAGTTCGGTTACATAGCAGTCTCGTGCAATATCCTGGTCTCCTTCCACTTCCCCTACCCCATTGTCTGTTGGAAATTTCATTTTCAGGCACCATGGGGCTAGGACAATCTGGAAGTCAGATAAGGCTGGTCTTCCTAAGAAGGCGTTGTAGGCCGAATGCTTTTCTATCAGCACAAACGTCTGTTTCCTTACAACGGAGCGGGGATGGCTTCCAATCTCAACAAAGAGGTCCAGCTGCCCGAGGGGCATCTTCGCATCTCCAGTGAAACCGTGTAGTGGTTTACCGCAGGGAGATACATCCTTCATTGATAGCTTCATTTTGTCGAATGCGTGTTTGAAAAGGATATTTACAGAGCTTCCAGTGTCTACCAGGATTCGGTAAACTTCGGCGGAACCGAGTCGGGCAGAGATAACCATGGGATCCATGTGAGGGTACTGTCTTCCTTCTAGGTCACGTTTACTGAATATGATGTCATCGCTTTCTTTCCGCTTTGGGTGGCGCTCTTCTATAACCGTATTGACACAGTCTTTATTGTCTCTAAGCGACTTCCCATATCTTTCCATCTCTCTCCAACTTCTGTCTGCGATGTGCGGACCTCCTGAGATGGTATGGACCACTATCTTCTCTTGACTAGAGCTGCTAACGTTGCGGTTTCCTCTGTCGGTCCCTGGTGAGGGTAGCCTTGGGTTTTCATTGGCAGGGGCTGGAGTCCTGTCTTGACTTTTTACATAACGTTCCAGTTTCTTCCTTTTGATGTGTTCCTCAATCAGATCTCGGAGATGACGGCATTCGTTGGTATCATGTCCGTGAGATTCGTGGAAGCGGCAGAATTTTCCAGACTTCTGTGTGTTATCTGATTCCTTCTTGTATGGTGGGCGTTTGTATCTAACTTCGCCTTGGGTGGCAAGGAAGATATTTTCGACGGTCTCGTTCAAAGGGGTGTAAGTGTCGAATCTTGGTCCTGGCCGATATAGGCGCTTTTCTACCTTCTTGCCCCCAACATTGTCTCTGGAATCATTTCTTCGAACGTCCCTCGCCACAGCAGGGGCGTTGCCATGGGTCGTCTTACTTTGCTATCCTGACTGCCCCTCAATGGCGGCATCCTCAAGCCTCATGTATTTCCCGGCTTCATGGAAGAAATCGGGTAAAGTAGCTGGTTTTTCTTTTGTCAATCTTCTAGCAAATTTAGTGTCCGGATGCACCCCACTGCAGAGGGCCATTAGGATAAGCTTCTCATCGGCATCTTGAACTGCGGCTGCTGCGGCGTTGAATCTGGTTAGGAATTGCTGCAGCTTTTCTCTGGGTTTCTGTTTGACGCTGGATAAGGAATAAGCGTCCTTAGGTTGCTCCACATGAATGCGGAACTGACTGATAAATTTTTCTTTCAACATTTCCCATGAGCTGATGGATCCTTGGGGTAGATGACAGAACCAGGAGGTAGCAAGATCTGCTAAGAAGAGCGGAAAGCATTTGCACAGTACTCCCTCTGTTGCTCCACTCATGAGCATATGCTGTGTGTACCTCTGTAAGTGTACAACGGGATCGGAGGTTCCTTTGTAGGGTTCCATTGTTGGCATCTTCCATTCTCGGGGGGTGATAGCAATTTCGATATTGCGGGCGAAAGGGCTGGTTACCCTAGCGCCTATCCCTCGATCTCTTTGCTCCCGCTGGACACACTCTCTGAATAAGCGTGCCATCCTTTCATCAGAATTTGGAGCGGATAGAAATGAGTTTGGTTCTGTTCTGTGGGATTGATTCCGTCCAGACGACCTGTAGGGATGGTATCGTCTATCATTCCTCATATTTTCCAGTGGCTGCCTTTGATCTTCTGGGAGCACGCTTGGGTCAGCTACAGTTGGCCCTTGCCTTGATCTTCCCCTGTTGGGTTCTGATCTAAGCACTTCCTCGGGTCCAACTTCGGGCTGAACTCTAGCTCGGCCCCGTTCACTGGTGTTTCTGTGGTTAGGCAGCATGACAGGCTCAGCTACAGTTGACCTTCGCCCGGTACCTTCCCCGTTGGGTTCGGTACCAAACGTTTCCTCAGGCCTAACTTCGGGCTGTGCTCGGTCTCGGCTCCTACAACGGCTACTTCTGTCGTTAGCTCCTTCGAAGAAGGAAGATCTTTGCTGTCTCTGAGATCCTCCAGACTGGGACTCGCCCCATGATTCAGTGTTGCGGTTGGATTCTTCAGCGTCCCTCAAGCGTGACATGAGATGGTCCACCAAGGCTTCCTGCTGGGACGTGAAGCGGTTAGTTACTTCAACAACAACTCTGTCCAATCTGCCCTAGTAATTGCTGCAGGCTGTTCTGTGGCAGGAGTGGTTGGGTTAGCCTGTCCTTCATTTGTTACCGTTGTTGGAGGAGGACGATTTACTTGATTCGTGACAGCTGGATCTGGAAGACTGCTGGATGCGATGTTTTTTCCTTTGTTAACATCTTTTCTCTGTTTGGGAGGCATGTTTTCCAAGTGGCGGACGATGCTGTTAGGAAAACTTGTTAAGTAGATGAAGCTGAAGCTTCGAGCTTCTAGTTCTCAGTGAAAGCACCAAAAATGTTTGCACAAAAAATGGACAAACACCTCAAAGTTGTATGATTTAGTAGATCTTATGTTGTTCTTAGTGATTTGGGTGATTTATGCAAATATATGAAAAGCAGGGGCTAAACTGTAAAAAGACACGCAGATTTATAGTGGTTCAGCCAGAATATGCCTACGTCCACTTTATATGTTATTTCTCTTCTCTTGTTTTTATTACAAGTACAAAGCTTTGATACAAGTAAAAGAAAGTTGTTTGAAAGTTCTCTCCGTGCTTGAGCTCTCAAACTTGTACCCATTGTTGTACCCCTGCCCCTCTATTTATAGAGTGAGGTTGGGAGCAGGGGTCTTGGATGTATATAGCTGCTGGTGGGCCTGGGCTGACGTGATCTGGCCTGGCACGTCTTGGTCCGGTAGCGTTTGGTCGGGTGGTAGGAGGTTGGTTCGGCATTGTCTGAAGGAGGTTGGTTCGGCAGCCTTGAAGAAGGTTGGTTCGGCGGTCTCGAAAGAGGGTTGGTTCGGCAGTCTCGAATATGGTTGGTCCGGTTATGGAGTCTGCCGAATGGACATGGCGGGATGAGAATGCCGGATGGGTTTCTATTAGGCATGGATACCGAATGAATTCCTGCCGAATGGGCCCTGGAGAACGTCAATGCCGAATGATTTTAGGTAAGCCTGGGTGGATGCATCTGGCTTTTTGGTCTCGAGGTCTTCTGGGTGAGAACACGCCCAACAATTTGGATCTCAATCTAGCAACCGAAAATCATAAACTATTAGATGTAATCTATTATTCACTTTTAGCTTGTTTTTAAGGAGTTGAGATTTGCTCTTGATAAATTTGATTAAGATTCCTTCTTCTCGATTCTTGCTTATCTTTCTCTTAGTTCTTCTAATGGTGGCCGGCCTCTTCTTGGTTTAGTTTTAGTTTGTGTAACGACCCGCTATTTTGGAGTATTCGCATCCGCACATGTCGGACTTGAATAATTCAAAATACCACGTTGTTAATTTAAATTTGGCAAAACTGAACATATACAGTAAATAAATAATCACAGATCACAGACACAGAGTAATAAATGCAGCGGAAGCAAAAGATAGTAGTTCATGAAGCTACTATATACATATCAGAGTTAAATAAAGTACAGCGGAAGTCTCAAATACAATAGTCAAATACAATATCAGGATACATCACTGGAATCAACTGAATATCTGAAAGCCGGATAGATAGCTGGATCTCCAAGCGAAGCTCCAACTCCAAAGGTGAGTCTCGAATACTGGTACACTCAGTCTGACCCGAGCGTAAAGAAAACACAAAACACTCGAGTCAGGATTAACATTCTTATATTTATAAATCCAACTCAAGTGAAATAGCAACTGAAACACAAGTAACTCAAAGGATGTTTTGAATAACCATCCTTTAAGGATCCTTTAAACTATCTACTATGTAGTAGTGTACGATAAGTAGATAATGTCTATCAGTAATATAAAATATCAAACTAGTGTTAAGGTGTTACCATTATCCCCCTTAACACATTTTATACAAGCGTTATAGTATATACAGCACTGTAAACTCCACCGTAAACTAGTGGGATATCAGGGAGTACTCCATAGGTATAACACAAAACAAATCGTAGTGGTCGCGTATATAGGGATACAAGTATGACAAGGCACATGAGGCAATACCCAAGGTAGTGAAACTACCGTTTGCCTGATCCGGACTGGTGAGAACGCATCGCCGCAGCGATCGCAACACCACGAAACAACACTCCCAAAATCAAGGGTGCACCAATCAACAACAAGTAATGAGTAGTTCGAAGAAGTGTGTTCGCTCGAGGTAGCTAGCCCCCATTTGGCCCGGCACGGCTCCTGTTTTAGTCATTTCCAATTTGACACAAGTGTCAAGGCTATCCATTATCGTTCTCTTTCTTCAGTCATCACGTACATCATTCCAACCACTTCATTCTGGATCACACTCCACGTGTAGTTATTAAAGTGGTTTTCGGTTTAGACAGAGAGTATGTCCCTAACCGATTCCGGTCTCTTTAATAACTTTCGTAATTATTACACCGATTGGTCGTTTATTTATTTCAAAACCAAATCAATTTCAATTTCAATTATAATTTTTAAATCAACATTTCATATATCTTTTTACATCAATTTCCATAATTTACGTTTCAAAATTTCCAAATTCCCATTTCAAAATCTTATAATTCAATTTCAAATTTCTATTTAAAACAATTCAAATATTGATTCAAGTTCGTATATAAGTTTCATTCCGAAATCATTTAAATTAATTTAATTTAACATTTAAATCAATTTAAATTCATTTATCCATTTCATTCAATATTCATTAAGTAAATTTTCCATTCAAAACAATTTCTATTAAATTTCCAATTCATTAAATCCATTATTTAAATTCAACTTCATTATATCGAAACTTACAAATTGAATTAAATTAAATTCATCAATTCACATTCTTTAAATTTCAAGTCTTACATTAATTTCAATAAATCACATTTTATTTCTTGTTAAAGAAATTCAATTTCACTTATTTACTTACTTAAATAATTTTCCAAAACTTAATTAATAAAGAAACTCCATTTCAATTATTCAAGAAGTTTAATTCCACTTATTAAAGAATTCAATTTATTTAATTATTAAATAATTCAATCTTATTTAATTACTTAATAATTTCAAAACTTAATTATTAAATAATTTCAAACTTAATTATTAATAATTCCAAATTTTAAAACAACGTTCATTCATCATTTACTATGTTAATATATTGATTCAGATTATTAAATATTAACATTTCCTTTCATAAAAATTCAAATTCCAACTTCGTTTCAAAACATATTATTTATTCAAATAAAATCTTCATTTTATTTTAAAATCAAATCATTGACCAATCGAGTTTTATTTAATTCTCTATCCTAGGTCAAGTTCAATTTGGGTATTTATCATTTCAACCCGATTCCATTTCAATTAAAAAATCAAGCATAACAAAGGGAACTTGCAGTGTGATAACTGGGATGGTGTCAAAGTAAATAAACAAGCAATAACAACAACCAATATCAATCCCATAATCAATTCAAATAATCTCGAAATAATCGTATTAATTCACATTGTTATTTGTGCAAATTAATATAATTATTTCTAGAATCTACATTATCATTTCATATAGATTAAAGATTATTACACAAATATTTATACGGTTTTTCACTTGATATCCACTATTTAATTTCATACTATGTCAACTTATACAACATACATTCAATGGTTCAAGGTATAGTTAACACTATTTCTACGTGTCAATTTGTTTAACATTTAAGGGGTCACATTATACAAATTTAACTATCTTATATCAAATTCAATTGCATACTATTTAACACCTTGACATTAACAATTTAACGTCTAATATAAACATCAATCAATCAATCAATTGTCAGCCAAACTGTATTATCATCGCATAAATAATAAACAGAAAAATATGTCAGATGTCATATGTGAACTGATACAGATAATAGCATATAAAACAGTGTAAATAACTAACTGCAGCATATTTCAATTTTCGTTTCAATTGAAATCAAATTTAATAAATAAAAGAATGTTAATCGTGAGTGATTGCTCACCTTTCGAGGCTAGGGAGCGAGAATAGACAACGAAGTTGAGTTACGAATTGCAAGCACGACTTCCGAAATAAACTAGATTGGCACGAATCGACGAGCAAAGCTGTTAAATAGGAATTGCCGAAATCTAATCAAAACATTCAACATAGCAACAAAAAAAAACATGTCCTGCGTCAAAATTTAACAATATAATTCTATGTGCTACCGAGATCGAAATGGTCTGAAATTTGGTATGAATAAAGATCAAAACTTGTATTTCAAACTGCAAAAAAATCACTTGATTTGGACAAGAGACTAGAAAAGTTACGATGTCACGAACATAGACTCAGGCCATTTTGCGACTGTCAAATATTCAGGTCTGAAAACCCCTCTGGGTCTGACTTTCAGGTAAGAAACAGAGGACTAAATCACCACGTATGAAGCTAAAATTTTATATACAGAAAGTAGAAAACTTTATCTTTTAAACAAAAAGTGAATCACTGTATTCCGACGTAAGACGGAAGAGATACGATGCGTCAAACATGAACTCAGGTCGTGTTTGCAGCAGTGTAAAAAAAATTTCAAGTACAAAAGAACAGCTGCCTGGGTCTAACTTCCAGATCCTCGACCACTAACCAAACGATGTCGGATTTTGCTGGAATTTGACATGCATAAACTAGGTAACTTCGACTCTTTTTTAAAAATAGAATCAACCCATTTCGATAAAACATGAGTGAGATATGATATCGTGAACATAAAGTCTAACTGCTGTTCAGAAAAAAAAAGTAAATAAAAAAATAAACATGCAAACAAGATTTCCAGAAAGATAAGGTATATATACAGAGAAAAATAAGATGTATACAAAATATATAAATACTAACATATGCAAATTTATTTTGAAAACTTTATACAATAAAACAAACGCAACACTTAAACATAACTTACATTTATATAAACCCTTTTTAAAAGAAATCAACGTCTAATTACCAACAAAAAAATGCTTAGTAAAACCCAGTTTACAACATATATGATATATATATATATAAACAATATATATGCCAACAATACATTACTTTTGTATATGAAATTTGTTGTACATAAAACCAAAATGTGAACATTTTATTCATTAGGAAACTGACCTATATTAAATCTTCTCTTTTAAATAAGCTATCATAATATAATACTGTAAATAGGTTTTCTAACAACCCATACTTTCGTACGTGTATATATATATATGTATATATATATAAAATTTGAGTAAGTTTGAACATATATAGACTGTAATATATATAAAAGTAAAACAATACCCATAAAAAATATAATACAACTATAAAACTTTATAGGAGAGAGACAACATAGTTCAGACAGCAAAAATATATACACTGTGTATTATTATTGTAATATATACGATATATAACTTTTACATGACACACAAATTATGCACAAACCTATGATACAACACAGGCAACTTTTTAAATATATGCATATACCTTATTAAGAAGTGATGGAAGCCACTCGTTCAAGTTTGCACACGGCCGTGGCTGAGGTAGGGTAGGCGAAGCTGACTTGGCTGTCGTCGGCGTTCATCTTTGAGGTAGCTTCAAACTATGGTGGTTGCAGGCTGAGAGGAACCGACGTGGGCTGCTGCTCGGGTGGATCTGGGTGAACCGAGTTGAGGTAAGCCGAAGCTGATGGGAAAGAGAGAGAGCGGAGGAGATGGTTGAACCGAGGCCATGAAAAGAGAAACAAGAAAAAAAAGTAGAAGAGAAAGAGTGGCTACAGTCAAGGAAAAAGAATAGGCTGTTTTGGGAACAACACGAAGGCAAAGCAATGAAATGAAAAGTTGTATAATATAAAATGTTTTTTTTTCTTTCAAAGCGAACCAAAGAAGAACAAAAGTCATGGCCGTTGCTTCTTTTTTTTGGGATTATTAATATCAAGCGACTGTTTGATTTCAGCTGGTAGAAAATGAATGGCCACGTTAATGCACGTTAGATTAAACGGTGGATATATGAATGGACATTGGAACCTAAAAGGCATCGATACGGGTACCAATACAGTTATCATTTACGCAGATTCTGCCGTGTACCGGACTCCGAAACGCACTAATGAATATACCGTAGAGGTCAGCATGACGAGACGATCAAAACGGTGTATAAATATTAGTAGTACGATCGAATTATAAAAATACGAATTTTCTACTAGCGGAAAATGTAGCAAAAACGCAGAAAAATAAGATCGACGGAGCTAAAGATGTCCGAATTTGGAAAAACGAAAAATGACGTCTTGCTCAGAAGATGTTTTAGAATTTTTCTATGTAAAAATATTTAGGTTCCGAAAACATTTTATTTTCATCGTTTTTAACTGATTAAATTGAGTAAATTTACGCGCGAAATAAACTTACGTATTTTCGGACGAAAATTTACCAGTTGCTATGTTTAACTCGACGCATTCCAAATATTAAATTTTTATTTCAAAATTTTATCGTTTTAAAATTTTCGCAAAATTTCAATTAATAACGTTATTAAAACCAGTTAAATTTACAGGTCGTTACAGTTTGTGAACGTGTAAAATGAGAGTGCATGTGGGTTTAGTGTATAAGAATATGGCTTATTCCTATTTTGCCCTTTGTCTATTATCCTAACTTATTTCATTTTAATTCCACTTTAGTTCATTGTTTTAACTAGGCACGGCTCTCCTCTAGATATACAAATCTCAATACCTTAACCACTTACATTATTTCATTTAATTTAACTAATTAAATGTCCTAAATAATGTTAATCAAAATTAGGGTCGTTATGAACTCCCATCCTTAAAGAACTTCGTCTTCGAAATTACGATAAGGTACTCATCAAATCAATCATAAAGGTAAAACATGCCATGAAACAAATCAGGATAAGCATCTCTAATCATGCTCTCAGTTTCCCAAGTATAGTCTCTGTCGTTGTCGCTTCACTGGACTTCAACTAATCTGATTGTCTTGTTCCTTAGCCTCTTCTCATCTCTCGCGACTATACGAATTGGTTTTCTAACTATGGTCGAATTCGGCTCCAATACTAAGTCATCTAACATAATTGGTGCTACAGTAGTCTCTGGATCTCTAATACACTTCCTTAGATGAGAAATATGAAATACATCATGGACTCCTGCCAAACTGTTCGGTAACTCTACTCTATATGCGGGTTCCCGATCCTTTCTACAATAGGAAATGGTCCTACAAATCCCGATGCCAATTTTCCTGATTTTCTAAATCGAATTACACCTTTCATCAGTGATACCTTAACAAAAACATGATCTCCCACTGAGAACTCTAAGTCTTTCCATCTTCTATCAGCATAACTCTTCTGCCTAGACTGAGCTTCCTTCATTCTAGCACGACTTACTTAATCTTTTCTACAGCTTCCCTAACCAAATCTGGACCAAGAACTAACATGTCCTCGGTCTCTAACCAACAAACTGGAGATTTGCATGGCCTTCCGTACAAAGCTTCAATCGGTGCCATCCTTATGCTAGTCTGATAACTGTTGTTATACAAAAATTCGACTAAGTGTGGATGGTCTTCCCATGATCCCCTAAAATCTAACACAAGCTCGTAGCAAATATTCTAAGACTATTAACTCTTTCTGTTTGCCCATCTGTCTGTGGATGGTAAGTGGTACTCATCTTGAGCTTGGTACCCAAAGTCTCCTGTAGACTCTTCCAGAACTCGCTAGTGAATAAGGAATCTCTATCACTTACTATGCTACTAGGAATTCTATGCATTCTAACTATATTCATCATAAACAACTTAGCTAAAACAGATGCTGTTCTGGTTGACTTGACTAGAATGAAATGGGCACTCTTGGTCAACCTGTCCACTATGACCCATATACTTTCATTTCCTTTATTTGACCTTAGCAACCCGTCTATAAAATCCATTAAGATAGACTCCCATTTCCATGCTAGAAAATCTAAAGGCTGAAGTAACACACTTTGTTTCTAATGTTCGGCTTTTATCTGTTGACGGTTCAAACACCGTTTCACCCATAAGCCTACACCTCTCATCATACCTTAACAATCGAAGCTTCTTTTCATATCTTGATACATCTTGGTCCCTCTAGGATGAATCGTAAACTTGGATCGATGACATTTCCTTAGAACTTCTATCCTTAAGTCCTCAACCTTCAGAACACACAACCATCCCTTCTTTCTCAACCATACCTTCTGGTCAAGACAAAAATCCTTAAGATCATCAATCTTCGTTCCAACCTAAACTTTTCTAATCCTCTCAACTAACAATGGATCCTCTTTCTGCTTTGCAGCAATCTTTTTGATTATCACCAATCGAACTTATAAACATGACAACATAGCAGTTTCCTTACTAGACCCAGCCTTAGATCTCCACTGTACCTGCATGTAGTCAATGCTTCTAAATCTTTCCACTTAACTTTCATTGCCAACACTGCATTCTGATGTTTTCTGCTAAGTGCATTCCCAACTTGTTGCCTTTTTCTGGTGTGTACTCAATACCAAAATCATAAGCGGCTAAAAACTCTAACCACCTCTGCTGTCTCATATTCAACTCCTTCTGAGAGAATAAATACTACAGCGACTTATGACTCGTATACAATTCAAACCTTTCTCTCATGAGGTATTGACTCCACACCTTCAACGCGAAAATTACCATAGCTGACTCCAAATCATGCGTTGGATATCTAAGCTCATGCGGTCTAAGCTATCGAGATGCATAGGCAATCACTTTACCTCTTTGCATTAACACAGCTTCTAACCCTGTTTCACATGCATCTGTATGCACTACTTAATCCTGATTCCCTTCTGGAACAACTAACACGGGCGCATTGGTCAATAAGTGTTTTAGCTTATGGAATGCCTCCTCACATTTATCGGTCCAAATGAACTTCACATCCTTTCGCGTTAGCTTGGTCATCGGTGCCGCTATCCGCAAAAAATCCTTAACGAATCTCTGATGATACCCAGCTAATCCAAAAAAATTCTTTATCTCGGTCACTATCTCGGGTCTCTTCCAATTATTCACCGCTTCGATCTTAATTGGATCTATAGACAACCCTTTCTCTGAGACTACATGACCAAGAAACTTCACTTCTCTCTTCCAAAAATAACACTTCGAAAACTTCGCTTTCAGCTGGTGCTGCTTTAGCGTCTCAAGCACTACTCTAAGATGAACTTCATGCTCTCTTTCATCCTTAGATTATATCAAAATGTCATTTATGAATACTAACACGAACCTATCCAAGTGCACTCGGAAAATTCGGTTCATCAAATCTACAAAGAATGTTGGCGCATTAGTCAGTCCTAACGGCATCACTAACCATTCGTACGATCCATATCTAGTTCTAAACGCCGTCAAAGGTGTACTATCCTCTGCCACTCTAAGCTGATGGAACCCTGTTGCTAAATCCAACTAAAAATACTCTGGCTCCACTCAACTGGTCGAACAAATCGTTAATTCTAGGAAACGGATATTGATTCTTTATCATCTTCTTATTCAACTTACGATAATCGATACATAACCTTAATGATCCGTCTGGTTTCTTGGCAAATACTGCGGCTGCTCCCCAAGGCGAACTGCTTGGTCTGATAAAAATTTTGCCATCCAAATCCACCAACTGCACCTTGAGCTCCCTCATCTTAGTAGGTGTCATTTTGCTTGGCGGTCTACTTACCATTTCTGCTCATGGTACCAAATCTATCTGAAACCGAATGACTCGTTTCGAGGCAATCCCACTATAGGTTAAAAGACATCTGCAAATTCTCTAACAACAAAAATTCGATTCAACTCGTCTTCTACCTCCACAACACCCAACAAAGCATTAACCTCAAAACTAGGGTTTTCTACGGAGTATATGATCCGAACACTAAAATTAGGATGTCTAAGTGATATTTTCCTATCATGGAAAAATTTCCTAGCATCGTATTTACTTAACAAATCCATACCCAAAATAATTCCGAACCCTACGAAATCAAACACATGCAAATTACAAGAAAATGTATGACCTAAGAATTCAAACTCTAGGTGGTCACACTTCATCCTAAGTGTCACATACCCTCCTATCGGATTTGCAACCCTTAAGGAAGTAACTAGGTATGAGGGTTCCAGGTTAAGCTTATCTACCAAAAAATGGGATATAAAAGAATGTGATGCACCGGGATCAAATAGAACTCTAACTGATACACCATAAATCAAAATTGTACCTTCCAACATAGCTTTTCCCTTCTCCTCTACCGTTGATCTCGAGGTAGCTGGCTTCAATGCAAACACTTTGTCTTTCCCATCCTAGGCTGGCTCCTTGCACTGGTTCTTATAGTGTCCAATCTGATCGTAGTTAAAACACCTCACCCCTTTATTCTCAGCGACTTTCTTTTCTTTGCTTGTCTGGCATTCATGGGCATAATGTCCTTTCTTATCACGCTTGTAACAGACAACCTCTGCCTTCCCTTTCTTAGTAGCTCCACCCTTCTAAGCTCCTTTCTTATGGAAAAATTTTCTCTTCTGACTCTGCCCTCTTTGAGCCTCCTTTGCCTTATTCCTTCAAGAAAATCAAGCATCTCTTCATGCCTCTAGGCCATCTTAACAACATCATCACAAGGATCTCTAATGTGTGATAACTTGACCTTAGCAAGCTCAAGCTTCAACCCTCGAATGAACTTTTCATTCCTCTTAATAACAGTATCAACCGTAGCATAACCATATCTCGCTAGCTCCTCCAACCTCATTGCATACTCAAGCACGGTCATATCTCCCTTCTCCAACTCGGTAAACTTCCTAAGCAGAGTAGACTTAGTAATCTCTAACTTAAACCTTTCTTTAAACTTCCTCCTGAACTCAGCCCAAGTCATGGTCTCCTCATTGACTCTAACGGTAACACTGTTCCACTAATACAGTGCTACTCCTTGTAGCTGTCTAGAAGCGAGTCTCCTCTTCTGCATATCATTGAGCTTAAATCAGCGAAAATCCACTCGCAATGAAGTAACCAATTCTCAACTTCAATTCCGTCATCGGTACCAATAAATGGCTTTCCTCCCAGCCGAGCATAATATCTACTCAAAACAGCATAGTTATTTACCATCGGAGTTTCTTGATTTCCTCCTCTAGCATTTCCTCCAACTACTCTAGCAGTAATTCTCACTTGCATTATGTTTATGAAGAACTGATACATTGCTACCATGTCAACTTGCGGGACTCCAGCACCCACATTTGCAGCTTGTGCCTGACTTGGGTTCCTCCTAGTATTTCGTCTAGCATATCAATTGGTTGTGGTGCTTCCCCCAGCAATGTTAACTCTTCCACTTCTAGCATCAATATCTGCATTTGAGTCTTCATAAGGTACAAAAGAATAGCCTAAGAGAGAGGGGAGAATAGAGATAAAACGTATACTTATATATAGCAAATACAAGTACGTTACTATAGCGTTATCCCATACCCCGATCTTTTCTCTAGTTCCTTAGGACTATGTTTTAAAAATCATTTTAAGTTTAAAGTTTTTCATAAACCTAAGCTTTGAGACCAAGTTGTAACATCCCCTATCTTGAAGCCTGAAGCGAAGCGCTACAGATGCTACAATCATCCATAGTATTAACTTTCGATGACAAAATACGGTAATGAAATGGTATCCATAATATCAGAAGCACATAAATATGAATAAAATCATCACAGATTAAAAAAACTTTTCTGATTACATTTCAAAGCAATATTTCATATTCAAATTACATAATCCCATAATCGATTCCCAGGTTTTGATCAAATATAATTATTACAAAATATGCCAAGAGTGACATATGAAGATGCCCCATGGATGATCAGAGTACTAAATTGACACAAATGTCTTAATACATCACAACGGAAATAAAACTAATTAGAAATTCCTAAATAGCTAGCTTTGCCTCCTACACGACTTCGAAAGCTTTATTCGTCCACCCACTAAACCTGAAAAACCTTAACTCTCAATGTACTCAAATTAATTTTGATCACCTAAGAGTTTAAGGGGAAAACATAAACTTTGAGTTAGACATAAAGCCTGGTGTGAATAATACTATTATATCTTGGTTTACTGATGTTAAGTGAGACCATGCCACTTAGTGGAACGGGTTTCCCCTTACTATTATCCCTTTAAAACATATCGTTTGCAAACCAAAATCCTACAACCAAACTGGTTAATCAAACTGATTATAACGAAAATTGCAATATCATATATGCTCAAAAAAAGGTAATAAATGGACCATCTATCCGAACAATATAGTTTTGTTTGGCTAACTACTAACCATTGGCTGACTCGGGCCTACCAAACAAAATAAATAATTTAACATATGTTAGACACACTTCTGAATGGTCTGTCCTTAACTTACTCCTCCCAAGGTCTCCAGATCCTAATGGATTTACGGGCTCACCAATATCCTGTCCTTCTTCTCTGTATATTCCTTTCTATGTGTAAAATCATTTAAGTCTCACCTATGACTAAGCCCTACACACTGGAATTTTGGACTAAATTAGCTAGGGGCTATAGCTAATGTATAGGGCGTGACCTTACACTAGTCCCATCCGGTATTCTAATATCTGAGTCATTTACTAAGGGTTAAGTACCCATCAAATTTTCCTTGAAAACCTTCCAAATTTATTTAACCCTTTAAATCATACTTAAACAAGGAAAATATAATTTTGCTTTACTCAAAGCTATTTGCCATGTTATATATACTTTACTCAAAACAATGTTGATGAAAACATTCGAAACCATTGTTTAAACTTTTAAACAACCCCTTTCAAAACAATTGAAAGTACCCCTTCGAAACAGTTGAAAGTACCCCTTTTGATATAAGTAAACTACTTTACTTTATAACCTTAGGCCAAAAGACCAAACATACCTTTCGAAACCATTTACAATAGAACTTTCAAAAACATTGATAGTATCCCTTCGAAACCTTTTTGAACCTTAGACATCCTCTTTTCAAAACACTATAAAACTTGCCTTTCGAAAGAAATTGGAAACCTTCCATTTAAAACACTTTAAGTGTCTTTCGAAACCATTGGGGAACCTCCCCTTCGAAACCTTCGTTTAAACCTTTCGAAGGCATCAAAGTTCTTTACTCAAAATAAAACTTTCGAAAGAATTAGGTTCAAGTAAAAACTTGTGGAACATAGTTTTGAAACCATAAAACCATTCTATTCAAAACCTATGGGTTTATCTTTCAATAGAACAAAGGTCCCTAAATTAACTAAGTCGAAAGCACGATTTCGAAAGCGATTTCTTAAGTAAGAGAAAGTGGAAGGTTTTGACACCAACCCTTTCGAAAGCATTGGAGAAGCGACTCATATATTAAAAGCGAAAGCACCCCTTCGAAACCATGATTAAAGGCGACGGCCTCAACTGGGTCAAATGGTAGAATTGCGGCAGCGAATGTTTCGACTCTGTCGAAAGCTAATTTAAAACTAAAGAGGGCAGCCTTTGTCAAAAGCCATCTTTTAACCCTTTCGAAACCAATCTTTGGAAAGCAAAGCAAGCAGCATTTCCTTTTGAAAACAAAACATGGTCTCGCCCCTTCGAAAGCACGTTTCAACCTTATACCTTTCGCCTACTCCAATCCACTATGTACCAAGGCATTGATACCATGTGTATAGGGTTCGACTTGGTCGAAGGCGGGGGTATGTTGTCGAAAGCTTGCTGCCGATGGTGGCAAAACAGAAAATCCTTACAAAAACTGTTTTCTCTCTTTATAAGGTAATTTCTTTCCAACTAACCTGCTTATTTGTCATAATATAATTGGTTGCCAATTTCTTTTCCAAAATCTTTTCTAAAAGTGCTGCCGAATTCAATATTTTATATTTTAAAATATTTAGCAAATTGCCCCTTCTCCTTTTCTAAATATATAAAATATTTAAGTCCCATACTATAACATCCCGTATCTGGAGGCCAAAAGCTAAGTGCTACAGATGCTACATTCATCCACAGTGTTAACTTCTGGTGACAAAATACGGTAATGATAATGGTATCCATAATATCAAAAGCACATGAATATGAACAAAATCACATATTTCAAAAACAACATTTTGTTGATTACATTTCAAAATAATAATTGATATCCATGTTACAAAATCCCTTAATGTTTCCCAGGCAATAATTAAATATATCATTACAAAATTACGCCAAGAGCGACATATGACGATGCCCCCTTGGTTGATCAAAGAAATATTATCATATTTGACTTAATATACACAGCGGAAAAATAAACAGAACAATTTGTATTCCTAATTAGCTATCCGCCAGCCACATGCTCGTTTTCGGAAGTTTTATTCGTCAAAAGACTAAAACTTGAAAACCTCAACCCTCAGCCTACTCAAATCAATTTTGAGTACCCGAGAGTTTAAGGGGAAACAAAAACTTCGAGTCAGACATAAAGCCTAGTGTAAATAATTCTATTGCATCTCAGTTTACTGATATTAAGTTAGACCACGCCGCTTAGCGGAACAGGTTTCCCCTCACTAATATCCCTTTCAAAACATATATACTTTGCATACCCTTTCCTGCAACCAAACTAGTTAATCGAACTGATTATATCAAAATAGCAATATCATTTATGTTAATAAATTGACAAACTGTCCATAAAACAGGTAATATGTGAGCTATCTTCCCACAACATAATAGCAAGGTCTGCTATGCTAAAAAAGGACTATCTGTTCGAAAACAATAGCAAGGTCCGTTATGCTAAATTGGACTAATTGTCCATAAAACTAGGCTAGCTGCCGCTAACTGGACCAACTGTCCAAATCAAAATGGACTAACTGTCCGAAATTTAGGCTGACTGCCTGCAAAATGGACTAACTGTCCGAAATCTTTTCTTAGGGTTAACTACCCTTTAAATTTTCAACGAAAACCTTTTTCAAAATTATTTAATCCTTCAAATCATATATATACAAGAAAAATATATATTTAGCTTTACTCTAAGCCATTTTGCCATGATATATACTTTTCTCAAAATAATGTTGATGAATTTAATAATGATTAACTATCCTTCCAAAACAAATTAAAACCCTTTTTAACTTGGTAATACTTAGGCTATACTGCCTATTCAATATATTCGAAACCTTTGTTTAAAACCTTTAAACACCCTTTCAAAACCCTTGAAGGTAACCCCTTCAAAACCATTGCAAGTGACCCTTTCGAAAGCTCTAAAAACCTTTGACATCTTTCTTTTAAAAAGTTTTAAACATTGCCTTTTGAAACCCTTGGAAAACATTTCCTTTCGAAACCTTTCGAAACCATCAGAAAACAACACCTTTCGATTTCTTCGAAACCTCTGGTAACCACCCCTTCAAAAGCACTAGAGAGATGGGTAGATTTTTAGAAAACAAAACAACCCCTTTAATAAAATCAAATCTCAATCCCCTAATCAAAACATTATTTTATTTTATTTAGCTAATTAAATATTCTAAATAATGTTACCAAAAATCTGAGGTGTTACACACACCTTAAATAATTTTATATACTTAATAAAACACTTAGGAAAATTCTCCAAAAATTCCAATAAATGAGTTTTAATATATTTTCTAACATATTTAAATTTATGACCCAAAGCTAATATATAATAGCCATAATTAATTTAAACCCAAAATAACCATTTTCCTCACTAGAAAATTCATATTAAATCCACAATAATTCAGCAAATTATGGAACTTGAAACTCATCTCTAAAGTAATATTTCTGACCACATATCAAAAATACAAGTCATTTGGATGTCATATAATAGTTTTTCCAAATCAATTCTTATCACAAAATCTATATGAAATAGCCTAAATCATCAACAAGCTTATATATCCTTTTAAACAATCAAAACATGGAAAATCATTTGCAAAATAAATTCGAATCTCAATCTAACAACCGAAAATCATAAAATATGAGATGTAATCTATTATTCACCTTTAGCTTGTTCTTAAGGAGTTGAGATTTGCTCTTGAATAAATTTGATTAAGATTCCTTCTTTTTGATTCTTGCTTATCTTCCTCTTAGTTCTTCTAATGGTGGTCGGCCTCTTCTTGGTTTAGTTTTAGTTTGTGAACGTGTAAATTGAGAGTGCATGAGGGTTTAGGTATATTAATATGGATTATTCCTATTTTTCCCTTGTCTATTACCCTAACTTATTTCATTTGAATTCCACTTTAGTTCATTGTTTTAACTAGGCATGGCTACCCTTTAGATATACAAATCTTAATCCCTTAACCATTTACATTGTTTCATTTAATTTAACTAATTAAATGTCCTAAATAATGTTAATAAAAATTAGGGTCGTTAAATCCTTTCTCTTCCTTTCATATTTCATAGTGCAATGATTCTCTCGGTACAATAAATTCTGACCTCATTCTGTCCAACCAATCCATACCCAAAATTACTATATACCCCTCGAACTCAAACACGAATGGGTTGCACAATAACAAGTGGTTGCACATGATAAATTATAGATCAGTGCATTTCAACCTAAGAGTGGTGTACTGACCAATCGGATTAACCACACGTAAAGAAATAACTAATTAGGTAACATCTAATTCTACCCTATCAACCACATTCCTTAGAAATAAAAGAATGCATGGCTCTAGTATCATAAAGAATTATAACTGAAAAATTGGAAATATAAATTTTACCTTACTCTTAGGCCTTCTAAGGAAAACGGCCTCAACTGCTTCAATGTAGATCAGTCCTTCTTCTTATGGCTTGGTTGATAATAGTTGAAACACTAGGCCATAGTCACTTTCATTTGTTGCGAATAGCTGACGTATAATGCCCCTTTCGTCCATAATTGTAGCAAGTAATATTCGAAAGTTCCTTTTGGCCTTCCCCTTTCGGAGCCTTTCCTTTCGGTGGCTACACCTTCTTCCCCTTCTAGTAAGGTTAATCCACTTCTTTCGCTCTACCTTTAGCCTCGCATCTGCCTTTCTTTGGGCTTGGTACATGCTATCATATCTCCTTACTATGTCCATAACAAACTCAAATGGTGTCGCTAGGTGCGCCATCACTTTGAGATCCAAACCCTACTTCAAACCCTAACAAACTTCTCATTCTTCTTTAGCGGGTGTTAACCAACTCTCGGCATACTTTGCAAATGTATTGAACTTTTGAATATATTCCTCCAAAGGAAGATCCTCTTGCCAAAGATCGATGAACTCTATCAGCGACATACTCCTCTGAGACTTATAAATAAATTGGGCCTCAAATCTCCACTTGAACTACTCCTAAGTAATCTCCTCCTCAGGCATCTCAGCTGCCATGGTTTCCTACCAATCTAAAGTGATATTCATGCCGCTATCTCAAAGTCAACTGCCACTTCTACTCGTCATTCAAGATTAAATCCCTAAAGATGCACTCACACTCCTTCAACCAATTTAGTAGTTCTACCGTTAGCTCTTTCCCCGTAAACATCTTACCCCCAATATTCATGTAGTCCTGACTTAACTTGGAGAATTCCATTCTAGCCACTGGCCTCAACTTGGCTACTGGCCTCTCGCATCATATGTAACATAAACTGCCAGAACAAAACGTTCATATCCATTTCCACTACCGGATGATTGCCTCATTTATATTGCTGGAGGTGCTCTTCCGCCATTGTCTTCAACAGTCTGAGTACTATCATTCTCCCTCCTTGTATTGGCCCCTCCAATTGTAATTATTTCACTTCTCAAATCCATTTAAGAAAGTCTTAATCAGAAATGAATGAAAGAAAGTGATTTAGCAATAGAAGATCTCTACTGAACTTATCTATGTTTCAATGTAGAAAATACAAGTATGTCATATACTACGTATACCCTTTCCAAGGTGTTTGTTTATTTATTCGAAGCTCTATTATAATTAAGTGTTCACTAACCTAAGTACTATTACCGATTGAAAAATCCAACAATTTGAAACTGAAAGATGGAAATCCAATGTGTTGTAATCACCTTGGAATTATCTATTGGCGACGAAGATGAATCAGTAATATTATACACTCTTAAGTAAACAGAGCAGATATAAAAAGTAAAACATATCATTACATATTTAATTTTATAATTATTTTTACAATACACCCACGTGGTAAATTTTTTATTACATATAGTTATTAGTGTCCCACATCTGATGATGCGATCACTAGCACTAGACACAGCGGAAATAAACATAAATATAACACCTAAGCTACCTACTTCGTCTTCAGCTTGCATTATTCAGCTCTCACCAAAAGAAACTTGCCTAAATCCATAAACTCAGCCTACTCGAATGAGTACGTATGATCGAAAACATGAATAAAAACATAGGTCAGACATAATGTCTAGTGTGGATAACATATTATCCCAAAGCATACAAGATAGTGAGACTGTTATCCCACCTTTTGGTCAAGGCTGGAATATCAACAAATTGGCAAGGAACGATGGATATCAGGATCGGGGATCGATTAGAAATGATGTTGCAATGGATGTCGTAAAAATTTGACCGGGCCCCGATCGGAACGGAATTGATTGGAGATGATGATCAATGCTAGAAAAGGCTACATTTCAAATTTCAGGTTAATCGGAGTTCGTATGGGGGAGATATGATTGATACAAGTTAAAAGGATATGTTATTCGCATCCATCAGGAAATCATCACATTGGCTTGTTCGAATCGATCGGTTTCGTATCCATCAGAATGACATCACCTCAACCTACTAGAACTTTGTTCGAATTAGAGTTGTTCGAATCCATCCGGTATTGGACTCCTCGCATCGATCCAGAAGCGGTAGCACGTATCGGTTTAGCTCGTATCCATCGTGGGCAAAATACTTCGTATCGACCAGGGGTAGACCCGATTTGAATCGATTACAGAGGCTTGGTTCGTATCCATGTGGTTCGTGGTTATTCGAATCAATAGCGCATAAGTCCTTGTTCGTATCCATCATACTCAAAGTGGTCACTTCGTGTCGATAGCAGTTGCAGCGATCGATATGCAGTGCGCTAATAATAATCGATGCGAACAAGGGCTACGTCGAATCGATAATTGATTCGAATAAAGACAGAAACACATAGATGCGAATAAATGGTTGATACAAGCGAAGCTTTGGCGCTAGATGTGAATGACTCGTTCGACTCGGCAAAAAAGGTGGAACGATCCAAGAATTCCGCACCACGTCACCTCACGCACACGTGCCTTGATCGAGTCGAACAGATGGGTACGAAACATGGATTCGAACGCGGCAGTGTTCACGAAAGTGCAATCTTGCATCAATCATATCTCATGATCTACAGATCCAAATGCTATGAAATTTTCACAGGAGCTTACGCACAAGGTAAAGAATGTCTCTGCCAAGTTTCAGCTCGATTGGATGATTTCTTGATCGATACGAAGTGGGTTCGTATCGATCACAGATCGAGTCGAAACTTGGCGGGGTCGGTCGCGTGGGCCCCCACACGTGCCAGAAGAAGTCTCCCGAAGTTTGAGCGCGATATCAGCCTCCTACACCTATAAATAGCCCCCAGAAGCTTACAGGAGAGGGATCTTTTTGCCATCTGATGACCGGACTCTGCCAGATTCGACTTTGCACTTCATCATTACTGTTCTATTTGAATTTCCTCACTGAAATCTGCTGCAATCAATTGTAATCAGCGAAGGATGTCAATAAAAGATAAATCTTTGAAGTGGACGTAGGCCGGAGATAGCCGAACCACTATAAATCTCGTGTTTCTGCTTGTTATTCCTGGATTTTTGTTTGTTGTTTGCTTGGATCTATGATTTGTATTTGGAATATTGCTGATTTATATTCATAATTTGGTGCTTTCACCATATTTGGGGTTTGTGACCAATTTTGGCGCAAACACTTTGGTGCTTTTACTGAGAGCACTAGCACCCGCTACATCGGATTGAAGTTCATATTTGGAAAGCGTGAAGAGTTGAGATTTGAAAGACAATGACTCGACAAACAAGACAGAGAGCTGAGCGAAGTCAACAAGGAGGAAGTCAAGAGGCATCCTCCGGATCTGGAGAAGGACAAGCTTCGATTTACATTACCAGAGACGAAATGGAAGCTATGGCAAATTCATTACATGAGAGGTTGTTGAAGAGTCAACAGGATATGCATGCTTTCTTCGAGCAGACGAGAGCTGCAGGGACACAGAACCTTGGACCAGCTACAGCGGTTGTGAATGTGGAACAAGGAGCTAGGGTTGTGGAAACCAATGGAGGACAGAATATGGAGCCAGGAGACAATCAACAAAGCCTTGGGGGCAGGCCCGCAGGATCTGACACCAGAAGACCTTTGGATGGAGCCCAACAGGCTAGGATGAACGCTGATGTCAATGAACCGCATGAAGAATATGTACCAGAATTCCCTCAAGGATACGGGGGCAACCTTTGACAGACAATGCTGGATAAGTTGAGATTATTAGGAGAACTATGTGTGGAGGTTTGACCAGTAGGGATTTGGAAGGAGTGAACAGGAGTCCGTTTACTCAGGAAATCAGGACAGCTCAAAATCCACCCAAGTTAAAGCTACCTAGCGTGGAAGTATATAATAGCAAGGCTGACCAAACCGATCACTTGATGAGATACACCAGACACATGGAAGTGCTGGGGGCATCGGAGGAAGTAATGGCCCGATGTTTCCCTTTATACTTGACGGACCTAGCTGCAATTGGTTCAGGCAGCTGGGAGAAGGATCTATTAGGACTTGGAGGGAGTTGGTGGACAGGTTTTTGGGGCAGTTTCGGGTTCATATCAAGAGACCAAAGAACGTAATGACGCTAACGTTGGTAAAGCAAAGGATGGATGAATCACTTAGGGCTTTTCTAACTCGGTTCAATGCAGCGGTTGCTTCGGTGGATCGGCCGGACCCATCGATGGTTTTGATGGCGGCAGTGTCGGGAGTCAGAGAGGATTCGGATTTTAAGGTATCTTTAATACGAGACCCACCACTAGATCTCGGGGAATTCTTTCACGAAGCTGAAAGATTCCTTCGGCAAGAAGATGCATGTATGGACTTAAAGTTAAAGGAGGTGAATGCGACTGAGGGTGGAGGACCATCCAACGGAAGCTCGGATAAGGATAAAGGAAAAAGGAAGATGGATGACGATTCAGGAAAAGCCAGGAAGCGATGGAAGGATCCAAAGTTTTCCACGTACACGGGATTAAACGAGACGCTGGAGCATATATACATGGAAACCCGGAATCGCCTTCCTTACCGGAGGCCGGCTAGGAGAGAACCATCCGAGCGGGAGAGGACATCAGGAAGGCATTATCTCTTCCACGATTTGGACGGGCATGATACCAACAGCTGCAGGCACTTAAAGGACAAAATTGAGGAGCATGTGAGTAATGGGCAATTGAGGTAGTATGTTGGGGCTCGGAATGCAGCGGCGGAGCAGCAGCAACCACCGCCTACCTCAAGCCATGATGGTGTGAGGCCCTGGAATGATGGTCGATTGGTTATCAATTGACCGGAATAATATGAAATAAGTAACAAACCATTTGCAAGCAACCAAGTCATTTACACATGTATGGGGCCGGAGATAGCCCCTAGGCATGCTCTGAATGATGATAAACCACGAAGCCATGGTTTGCAAAATCTGTCTTTTGTTTTTGGATTGGACACTCATTTTTCTGGTTTGGTTTTGGAGTTTGGTTTGAACTCCTGGTTTTGTTTGCTTTCTGGTTTGGACTTTCGTTTGGATGATTGGTTTCTGTTTTGGATGCTGGTTCGGATTTCTGATTTTTGGATTTGATTTGGATTTTGGATTGGATTTTGACTAGATTTTTGTCTGGTTTTTGATAAACGGTCGTTGGGTATGGATTATGCCTGGCAGGGGGTGAGTCGCTTTGCCCGAACGTGGTAAATTGACTCATTCAGGTCGTCGAGTATGGACTATGCTCGACAAGGGTCCGGAGAGACCAGGATTCAGCCTAGGACTTAGGCCCCATACTATCGTTTACTATTTTAGGTCGTCGAGTATGGACTATGCTCGGCAAGGGTCCAGAGCGACCAGGATTCGGCTTAGGACTTAAGCCACGACATTACTCGCGTCCAGGGACACTGGACAAAGGTCGTCAGGTATGGATTGCGCTTGGCAAGAGCCTAGAGAGGTTACGGATTTGAATAGCGACCCGAAGAGGTCCAAGATTCGGCTTAGGACTTAAGCCATGGTATAATGCAACGTCCAGGGACACTAGACCACGGTCGTCAGGTGTGGATTGCGCTTGGCAAGAACCCGGAGAGGTTACGGATTCAGATATTGACCCGGAGAGGTCATGGATTCAGTTATTGGTTATTGGATAAGGTTGGATTAGGACTCGGTTATCGACTTCGGATGGATTTGGAATTGGTTAAGGCTTTGATTACTGGATTTGGAATTGGGCATCAACTCGGAGCAGTCAGGGATGATATACTCTGATGATATGACTATAAATGGAATATGGACTTCGGATGGCAGATTCAGAACTATTCAAAACACACCTTCTTACCACAAGGCATGTTTTGGGGGGGCAAATGTTATCCCACCTTCTGGTCACGGCTGGAATATCAACAAATTGGCAAGGAACGATGGATATCAGGATCGGGGATCGATTAGAAATGATGCTGCAACGGATGTCGTCAAAATTTGACCGGACCCCAATCTGAACGGAATCGATTAGAGATGATTATCAATGCTAGAAAAGGCTACATTTCAAATTTCAGCTTAATCGGAGTTCGTATGGGGGAGATATGATTGATACAAGTTAAAAGGATATGTTATTCGCATCCATCAAGAAATCATCACATTGGCTTGTTCGAATCGATCGGTTTCGTATCCATCAGCATGACATCACCTCAACCTACTAGAACTTTTTTCGAATCGGAGTTGTTCGAATCCATCCGGTATTGGACTCCTCGCATCGATCCAGAAGCGGTAGCATCGTATCGATTTAGCTCGTATCCATCGTGGGCAAAACACTTCGTATCGACCAGGGGTAGACCCGGTATGAATCGATTACAGAGGGTTTGCTCGTATCCATGTGGTTCGTGGTTATTCGAATCAATAGCGCATAAGTCCTTATTCGTATCCATCATATTCAAAGTGGTCACTTCGTGTCGATAGCAGATGCAGCGATCGATAGGCAGTGCGCCAATAATAATCGATGCGAACAAGGGCTACGTCGAATCGATAATTGATTCGAATTAAGACAGAAACACATAGATGCGAATAAATGGTTGATACGAGCGAAGCTTTGGCGCTAGATGCGAATGACTCGTTCGACTCGTCAAAAAAGGTGGAACAATCCAAGAATTCCGCACCACGTCACCTCACGCGCACGTGCCTTGATCGCGTTGAACAGATGGGGTACGAAACTTGGATTCGAATGTGGCAGTGTTCACAAAAGTGCAATCTTGTATCGATCATATCTCACGATCTACAGATCCAAATGCTACAAAATTTTCACAGGAGCTTACGCACAAGGTAAAGAATGTCTCTGCCAAGTTTCAGCTCGATTGGATGATTTCTTGATCGATACGAAGTGGGTTCGTATCGATCACAGATCGAGTCGAAACTTGGCGGGGTCGGTCACGTGGGCCCCCTAACGTGCCAGAAGAAGTCTCCCGAAGTTTGAGCGCGATATCAGCCTCCTGCACCTATAAATAGCCCCCTGAAGCTTACAGGAGAGGGATCTTTTTGCCATTCGACGAGCAGACTCTGCCAGATTCGACTTTGCACTTCATCATTACTGTTCTATTTGAATTTCCTCACTGAAATCTGCTGTAATCAATTGTAATCAGCGAAGGACATCAATAAAAGATAAATCTTTGAAGTGGACGTAGGCCGGAGATAGCCGAACCACTATAAATCTCGTGTTTCTGCTTGTTATTCCTGGATTGTTGTTTGTTGTTTGCTTGGATCTGTGATTTGTATTTGGAATATTGCTGATTTATATTCATAATTTGGTGCTTTCACGATATTTGGGGTTTGTGACCAATTTTGGCACAAACAGAGACCATGCCGCCAGCATGCTGAATGGCCTTCCCCTCAATTTCCAAAGCAATAATTTACTATAATGTATATTAAGTTTAAATTATAAGAATATTACTGTAACGACCCGTATTTTACGTATCGGAGGATTGTAAAATTTTATTTTTATTTTTATTTGAGGTCGTATGACTCTATAATTTTGGAAAATGAATACTAGTGACATTTTCCACCTTTAGAATTTTTATCGAATGGTTTAGACCTAGAAATTCTTTTAAAGTCCATAACTTTTGATAGGAATTGAAAACAGGTCTACAACCACTTGCATTAGATCGGATTGATGGTTTCTCTTTCTATAGAGTTGTCATAATAAAAAAATGGACTTGTAGTTTAGCAGATATGACTATTTTAAGTTTAGACTATTGCTAACTAAATTAGTGGGTGATTAGTTAAGCTCAAACTTAAGCCCATTAACCATTTCAAGATTTCTGCCTAATTGGGACCGATGAGATTGATCCAAATCTTTTCCACTTTCCAAAAACAGTTCTAAACCTCCATTATCCTTAATTTCATCAAAAAACTCCTTTTTTATACTAATCTTAGCCCAGATCATCAATAGATGGGTGATTAGCAAGGGAATTATAGATCTATCATTTTGGTTGCTTGAAGATCTAAATTCTTGCTGTCTATAAGGTTTGGGATAAAAGTTGGAAATTTGGGTATTTGGTGAGTGATTTATGATCTCTCGTTGTTTTATGCATGTCCGTATAGTTAAATATGATGTTTTTGAAATGATTACTGTGTTAAAATGTTTTTAAACTTTAATTTAACATTTATATATGTTTATGGCTGAATCTAAAAGGACAAAAATGAATTCTAAATGGTTTAACACCTCCTTTGAATTATATTGTTATTTTAGTATCAAACTAGATCCAGGCTTCTATGTTAACCATGTTTGGGTGAAGTGTATGTGTTAAATGTATGCTTATGAATGATGATTTCCATTTCATGTATTTCTTTGATATATTTTGTTAGTGTTTTGAGTATAGTTAGGATGTGGTTGTTGATTTAGGAAAATCGAGGACAAAAATGCTCAAAATCGAATGCAACTTGGAGGGGAGGATTTGGAGGAAGGGAGGCTTTGGAGGAGGGGAGGGGCCTATACTTGTGATTGCAAATCAATTAGAGTTGATTTGGATGCCTAACTTGATGTCGGTACCAAGCTAAAATTTGGTAGTGGTAGGTTGCAGTTTTGTCCAGTAGAGGAGGCTGCTTTAGGATTTAGGCTATGAAACTTCGGGAAAGACTTCGGGGAAGGCAATGAATTGAAGTTGGAACATAAACCGAAATTTGGGGAAGGTCTACAGATCAGTACTGATCTCTTTTTGATAAGTACCGACCTATTTTTGGGCCTATATATAGGTAGTGCTAAAGGACTTAGCAAGAGTGGCACAGAGGAAAGGATTTCAAAGAAAGTGAAGAGGAAAAAGATCAAGGTGCAAGAAATTTAGCAAATTTTTTTGCTAAGCGATTCATATTGGTACCGACCCGATCAGATCCGGTACCAACATGAATTATGGATGCCAATCTTGGCCAAGCTTCCAAGGGTGAAGAGTATGTCCTATAACTCATGCTGAAGGTATTCATGCATTCGTTTGGCATTGGTTGTGACGTGGTAGCATGATGAAGGATGGTGGTTCCTGGATGAATCATGGTTGACATGCTTGGGTGTGATGACTTTAGGACTTTGAGGTGCCGATTCTATAATCGATGAGGACTTCTAGAAGTGTTCCAGAGATGGCTACTCAATCAATGGGATCTTGAGGAAGATTATCCATATGGGCGCGTTCTAGGAAGAGTGACCCATGGATAGAATGTTGAAAGGTTCTATCGTAGAAAGAAAGGAATTTGGAATTGTTCCTCAAGGGATGAATGGAAACTAGATGATGCAAGGAAAGGGCTTGAATATGTGTGCTAAGGGATCGTTAATACTCATAGTGTTTTCTGATATACTCATAAGCAGGGGTATTGTGAGGATTCTCATTAGGTACTTGGAATGGTTACCCAGGATCGGGATCCGTATACCCTAGATTGGTGGAATAGATCCGTATACCCTAGATCGATGGAATGGATCTAGTGTCAACTATGGGCTGGTGGGAGAGTACACTAATAATAGAGATTTTTCCACTAATCCATGGTAGAGGAATGGTCATGTGAGTTATCACATATCCAAGGCACATTGAGTGACACTGAGGATTGTTTGATGAATGTTATGTTTATTATGGTTGGTTTTCTAGTATTTTGTCACTCTAGGGATGTCATAGGATGTATGTATTATGGATGTGGATACCTAGACATCCCAACATTGTACTTAGGATGTAGCACACCTTTATGATGATAGTAGAGTAGCATATTATAGTTTTTATGTACTAACTCTTTGGTTACAGGGACATGTCAGGTATGATTCCTATACCTCTGTTCTATACTATATCATCTTGTATAGTATATTGAGATTTAATATCGCTCACACCAGACTGTTGTCTGCATACGGTTTTACGTTTTGCTTCTTATTATCTCAGATACGTTTAAATGAGTAGACCAGATAGCAGATTTAGGTGGAACACAATTGTTGTGCAGAGGATGAGCAGGATGGTGCTTTGTTGTATTATATATGGACATACTTATGCTTATTCCGCTATGTGACACAATGGAACCTAAATAGTGCTTGCTTATTATGTTTAGAGACAGTTACCTTTTAAGTTTATTTTCAGCTGTATAACTCTATTACTGCTTTGTATAACTGTATGAACCTATGCATTTTGATATTTATAGTTCATTTAGTTATTAGTGCCTCTCTTGTTTTATATCAGTGATTTTGTTATTATATTTTGTTCGATACGATGTGAGATATAAGATAGGTTCTGTGATTGTTTCTCTCCTTTTCACCCTTAACAACAATCCTACATCAGCTGAACAATGTAGCAGTGCACTCTTTTAGTTGATTGAGTGCCGGAGGTGTAGGGAGGTCGTCACAATTACCAGTGTCTACACTAATATGATACCGTAACCGAAAGCATCCCTTTAGTTTATGTCGTAGAGAAAACTACATTATTCCATTATACCGAAATACCCAACCTTTGCTTACTCCTAAGGCTTTACACACTTTTATAATATATATATATATATATATCATTAAAGTTTTACCATTCGTTTGTCACCAAGGCCTGATGCCTATATACTATATACATTAATTACACTATTTCTCGACTGCCACTATGGCCTTATGCCTACTCGTTCTGGTCGCTACCCAAGCCTTACACCAACGCTTTCATACTTACATTACTATAGGGGCCTTAGACTTGTTTCACTTTTGATTTTGGTTGCAAATAGGCCTTACAACATTGCTTTCAGCTTCTATCTAAGGCTTTACGTCATCCAACATTCCTTTGGTTGCTAGTTTTAGCTTTACACCAATTGCTTTCGTATTTCAAATGCCACATAGGCCTCCTTGGCTTTCGGTTTCAAATGTCACACATGCATTACTCCTGTGCTTTCAGTTTTGGATGTCACATAGGCATTACTCCTTTGCTTTTGGTTTTGAATGCCACACAGGCCTTACTCCTTCTACGAAATGTACTACCTAACCATCGCTATTAGGTTATTCACTTAGCTACTTATTAAGCTAAATTTCAATTAATCGTCTTCTAATTATTAATATTGATTGTCATATTGTCATCAATGACACCGGTTCCTATCTTCGATCACCATGAGCCACATATCATACCTTATTATCTTTAGAAATTACTAGTTTTGATTTAAACACCCTTCGAAGAGTTACAACAGTCTCGACAGCCAATATTCTTAGTCTTGTCTAAAGAAGTCTGCTATAATCTAGTTTCAATGATTTGTCAAATTTACTCTTTAATTTATCTAAAATCATCTCATTTTCTCATATTTCCTTATTAACCATTATCTGCCTTCGTTTTCCAGTTATTACTTCCGGTTTTCCAACCCTAACCTCAAACCTTGCTTACCTTAACATTTCTGCTTAAGTTGTTATATTTAAAATTTCAATTTTATCAAAGTTTTGGTTCAGTTCAACCTCCTTTGTCATTGCCCTTCAGTACATGTTGGAAACCATTCCCGCACAACTACCACTAACATTCTACTTATTAATGCCAAAAATGGATTAACACCCAAGAATAGGTTGTAGGAAACCTGTGAGACCTAGTCTAGTAGGTAATTGTGACAATAAAAGAAAATAAACAGCAATAAAAAAGAGTGACATAAGATTTTATAATGGTTCGACAATCTTTGGCCTATGTCACTTTATAGCTTTGTTGCTTATATAATTGATTGATATTACAAAGGGTTTAAGAAAGAACAAGTCACAAGTACAGGGGTTAGACGATTCTAATTCTTAGAATTGCCTAAAATAGCTGCCTTCGTGACTATTGTGTAGAGGAATGAGATAAAGAAAAGACAGAGCTTCCGCATAGTGATGGCAAAAAACCCGATCCTGTTTTAGTTGCTCTGTGGTTTGTATTTATAGGGGTAGTAGTCGTATTGGGCTAGAAGAAGAGTTGGCGCATGTTTGCGCCAAAAATGGCCACAAACCCCAGAAGTAGGGAAAGCACCAGTGTTAACACACAAATCCTCAATTTCCAAATATAGATCTCAGATCTAGATGATGTAGAGAGTAAAATTGAAGAAATAACAAAAAAAAAACAAAAAAAAGTAAGAGAAGACACAAGATTTATAGTGGTTCGCTATCTCCGGCCGACGTCCACTTTGAATTGATCCTTTTATTTCCTTTATACTGTGATTACAATTACAATCCTTTGAATATCAATAACCAATATGGCAGAGTCTAGCCAGAAAAGAAGAAGAAGATCCCCATTTAGTTGCCATAGAGGTGCTATTTAAAGGAATAGATCTTGAAATATCTCCCTCAAACCCCGGATACCTCTTCTCACACGTGGATGGCCAACCAGATCAATCTAGGGTCGTTTGGGATCGATCCTGATTGATCCAAGTGCATTTCATATCGATCCAAAAATTGCCCAATGGAGCTAAGATCGATCATGGACGTTCCTGAGTGAATAAGAAAGTTTCTATGAAAATTTCATAGCATTTGGACTTGTAGTTTGAGAGTTATGATTGGTCCAAGATTGAGTTTATACATGTATGCTGGAACCTTCGTATCCATCCAGAGCTTATTATCCATCAATCACGCATCTATCAATTACATATCGATTCGAGTTTTGCGCTTCGATTCATGCAATGCGCTCCTTCCCTTGATCGGTTCCTTCATATCGATCGATACGAAATGGCTCCTAAGTGCTTTTCGTATCCATCCAGCATCCTTCCTTTGTATCAGTCCCAAGCATTCTAGAAGTGTATGCTTTCGTATCCATCAAACCCCGTACCCACCGGTTGCTCTACTCCTCGTATAGATCCATGCTTTGATCGGTACGAAGCATGCCAACTTGCTTTATCCATCCAATCGATATGCATGTATTGATACGAAGACATCAGTCCCCATCCATCAACCCATTTCCTTCCTGAAGCTACTTGATCGATACGAACTCGATCGATACAAAATGTATCGATAATGTTGATCGATCCAAACCAAGCACCATAATGATCGATATGAAACCAATTTTAACCAATATTGACCCATCCATAACTTGAACATATGAACTCCGATTGACCTAAAATTCGAAGTGTAGCCTCACCGAGCCTTGTTTATCATTCCCTATCGATCCCACATTGATTGGAGCTTGGTCCAATTTTGATGGTATCGATCATAGCCTTATTCCCAATCGATCTCTAATCCTGATATCCATCCTTTTTAGCCAATTTGTTGATATCCCGACTTTGACCAAAAGGCGGGGTAACATTTGCCCCCCAAAACATGCCTTGCAACAGGAAGGCGTGTTTTGAATAGCTTTAATCTGACATCCAAAGTCCATATTCCATCCACAGCCATATCATCCGACCCATAATCCAATCCGTTACCAAGCCATTCTATCCAAGTGCCATAGCCATATCTTTATCCAAATATGTGACTGCTCCGAGTCGATATCCGATTCCGAATCCAATAACCAAATCCTTAGCCAATTCCATATCCATCAGAACCTGACAACCGAGTTCTAATCCATCCATATCCAGTAACCAATAACCAAATCCATGACCTCTTCAGGTCGATATCCAAATCCGGGACCGCTCCGAGTCCATATCCAAAGCCGAGATCAATCTGGGTTCACACCCAATCCTTAGCCATTCAAAGCCGAAATCCGAATCCATGAACTCTTTGGGTTCTTGCCAAGCATAGTCCATACTCGACGACTCGTGTGCCAAATAATGCGTAATAGATCCTGGCCTAAGTCCTAGGCCAAACCTGGTCATCCCGGACCCTTGTCGAGCATAGTCCATACTCGACGATCTGAAATATCAAATAACAAATCTTGTTTATTAAATCATAGCCTAAAACCTAAGCGGACCTTGTCACTTTGGACCCCTGCCAAGCATAGTCCATACTCGATGACCTGAATAAGTCAATCCGCCACATTCGAACGAAGCGACCTACCCCTTGCCAGGCATAATCCTTGCCCGACGACCTTTTTACCAAAAACAAGATGAAAATCCAATCAAAATCCAATCCAAAATCCAGATCAAACCAGAAAACTAGAAATACATATTAAAAATCCAAACCAAGATACAAAAGAAAAGACAAGCATCCAAACCAAAATCCAAACCAGAAAACCAAAAAAACCGAGAGTCCAAACCGAACTCCAAAACCAAACCAGAAAAAAAATGTCCAAACCAGAAAGAAAAGAAAGATTTCACAAACTAGAGCATCATGGTTTATCATCATCTTAGAGCATGCCTAGGGGCTATCTCCATCCCCATACATGAGTAAGTGACTTAGCCGTCTGCCCAGAGTTTGCTACTTATTCCATACCACCCCGATCAGTCGATGACCAACCGACCATCATTCCTGGGCCTCGCGCCATCGTTGATTGAGGTATACGGTGGTTGCTCCTGTTCCACCGCCGCATTTCGAGTCCCAACATATTGCCACAACTGACCACTCCTTACGTGTTCCTCAATTATATCCTTTAGATGCCTGGAGCTGTTAGTATCATGCCCATCGAGGTCATGAAAGAGAAAGTGCCTTCCCGATGCCATCTCGCATTGTGAGGGTTCCCTCCTTGCTGGCCTTCGGTAAGGAAGGCGATCCCGAGTTTCCATATATATCATTTCCAATGTCTCATTCAGTCCTATGTAAGTGGGGAATTTTGGTTCTCCCCAGCTCTTCCTTGCTCTGCCAGAGTCGTCATCCAACTTCCTCTTCCCTTTATCCTTATCCTTACCCGAGCTTTCACCGGATGGTCCTCCATCCTTGACCATGCTTACTTCCTTTAGTATCATATCCAAACTTGCATCCTCTTGTCGAAGAAATCTCTTGGCCTCATGAAATAATTCCCCGAGATACATTGGTGGATCCCGTATCAACGTTATTTTGAAATCTGAGTTGTCCCTGACTCCCGACACTGCCGCCATTAGAACTATTGATGGATCCGGCCGATCCACCGAAGCAACCGCTGCATTAAACCGGGTTAACAAAGTCCCAAGCGACTCTCCTGTCCTCTGTTATACTGACGTTAGTGTCATCACATTTTTTGGCCTTTTGATATGAACCCGAAACTGCTTCAAAAACTTGTCCACCAATTATGTCCATGTCCTAATAGATCCATTTTCCAACTGCCTGAACCACATAGCACCTATATTCATCAAGTACAGGGGGAAACATTGGGCCATAACCTCCTCCGATGCCCCTAGCACTTCCATGTGTCTTGTGTACCTCATCAAATGATTGGTAGGATTCGTCCTACCGTTGTATACTTCCAAAGTAGGCAGCTTGAACTCTGGTGGATTCCTAGCCATCCTGATGTTACGGGTGAATGGACTCCTGTTTACTCCTTCTAGATCTCTGTTCATCAGACCTCTGCGCATAGTTTGCCTGATAATTTTAGCCAATCCAGCGTTGTCCACCAAGGGTTGCCGCCGTCTCCATTTCCTAACTGCCCCATTAGTCCTTGAGGGAATTCTGGTACGTAATCCTCATCATGCACTCCTGTATTCCTGTTGGCGCTGGGCTGTGCAGCGTCTCTTGGCATTCTTCCATGAATTGATCCAGTATTACATGGGGGTGTGTCCCTGAGTCTATATCCATCCAGATTGGTAGCTATGTGCTAATTGTGGGCTGCCTCCTGCTGAACTGCTTTATCTAGTTGCCTGTTGATTCCCTCTGAACCAGCTCCATGGATCTATGCTCTGGCAGCTCCTGCCTATCCAAACTGTCTGAAAAGGTTCTGCATCATCTCCTCCTGCCTTCTTACAACCATTTCTGCATGGAATCCATCATAGTCTACATCTCATTCCTTGTGATGTAGATGGATGCCAGATCTGCTCCAGCTCCAGAGGAAGCCTCTTGACTTCCCTCTTGATGGCTCCTCTCTGGAAATGCCCTTCTAGTCGATTGCCTAACCATGGTTCCTCCTAGATCCGATCCTTTGGCTTTCCAAACCTGAACTCCAAATCCGATATAGCGGGTGCTAGTCTTCTCAGTGACAGCACCAAAGTGTTTGTGCCAAAAATGGCCACAAACCCCAGAAGTAGTGAAAGCACCAGTGTTAACACACAAATCCTCAATCTCCAAACACAGATCTCAGATCCAGATGATGTATAGAGTAAAAATGAAGAAATGACAAAATTAAAATGAAAGAAAGTACGAGAAGACACGAGATTTATAGTGGTTTGGCTATCTTTGGCCTACGTCCACTTTGAAATGATCCTTTTATTTCCTTTATACCGTGATTACAGCTACAATCCTATGAATATCAATAACCAAAATGGCAGAGTCTAGCCAGAAAAGAAGAAGAAGTTCCCTCTTTAGTTGCCATGGAGGTGCTATTTATAGGAGTAGATTTGGAAATATCTCCCTCAAACATCGGAATACCTCTTCTCACACGTGGATGGGTCCACCAGATCGATCTGGGGTTGTTTGGGATCGATCCTGATCGATCCAAGTGCATTTCGTATCGATTCAAAAATGGCCCAATGGAGTTGAGATCAATCATGGATGTTCCTAAGTGAATAAGAAAGCTTCTGTGAAAATTTCATAGCATTTGGACTTGTAGTTTGAGAGTTATGATCGATCCAAGATTGAGTTTATACATGTAGGCTGGAACCTTCGTATCCATCAATCATGCATCTATCAATTACGTATCGATCCGAGTTTTGCGCTTCGATCCATGCAATGCGCTTCTTCCCTTGACTGGTTCCTTCGTATCAATTGATACGAACGTGATCGATACGAAATGGCTCATGAGTGCTTTTTGTATCCATCCAGCATCCTTCCTTCATATCGGTCCCAAGCATTCTGGAAGTGTATGCTTTCATATCCATCACACCCTGTACCCACTAGTTGCTCTGCTCCTCGTATCGATCCAAGCTTTGATCGATATGAAGCGTGCCAACTTGCTTTGCCGTATCCATCCAATCGATATGCATGTATAAATACGAAGTCATCAGTCCGCATCCATCAACTCATTTCCTTCCTGAAGCTGCTTGATCGATATGAATGTCGATCGATCCAAACCAAACACCATAATGATCGGTACGAACGTATCAATACAAAACCAATTTTCACCAATATTGATCCATCCATAACTTGAGCATATGAACTCCGATTGACCTGAAATTCGAAGTGTAGCCTCACCGAGCCTTGTTTATCATTCCCTATCGATGCCACATTGATTGGAGCTTGGTCCAATTTTGACGGTATCGATCATAGCCTTGTTCCCAATCGATCTCCAATCCTGATATCCATCCTTTTTAGCCAATTTGTTGATATCCCGACCTTAACCAAAAGGTGGGGTAACAGCGCAAAGTCCAGATGAAGGCCCGAAGGTGTATGCAAAGTTGCAAGTGCTATTGAGTTGATATGACATGTCAAGACCGAACTCTCATGTCGGTGCCGACAAGCGTAGTTAATTCCAATTGCCTTAAAAAATTGCATTCCCATTCCCGCTTCATATTGAAGTGTCCCATGATGTTTTCATGGATAATTGGTTGGTGTTAATGATAATTCCTTCATCACTTTAATTGTTCTACTGTTCTAACTGCGAAATCTTCAACTCTTATGATCGGTTATTCAAAACTCTTAGAAATCTCCCGGGCACTCATAGAATTGGCAAAGCATGACCTATGCAAAGTTTAGGTAGATAACTCGACACCTACAGAGTTTCCACTGATATGGAAGGTCGGTACCGACCTCTATAGTTGGTACCATTTTGGTTGAAATTTCTTTGAGACGTTTCTATCCCTTATCTAAGTGTGCTTCCAAGATTTCAAGTCTTTTCGTCTTCGTTTTGACATTCTAACTCCTATTGATTTTCGCTTGGTTAAAAACCCAGTTAACATTTCCCCCCAAAGTATGTTTTCGTTGAAAACATAGTCTGCTTTAGACCGAGATAAGTCTTGGATTACTATCCTACGAATTCCAGTTAATTGTTTGAATGTCATCTTGAGACGTTGTTTTTACTTGGATTTAATTAATCAATTTCTATTGATTGCTTGCACCAACTTGAGTTGAAATTTCTCTTTTCAATATTGACAATGTAGTTTGCATACCAGAATTCATGCACTGCTCTACATTGTTGAGTAGGACCCTTGTAATAAGTTTGAACACAATTAGAGAAGATATGACATGTTTGTACCGAGCTCTTAATATCGGTACTGAGATGAAGACTTAAGAAAAATCTCCACCTTTTCTTTTATAAGCTTACATGCTTCGACTTGTTCATGCTTCCTTATTGCTTCTTGCTGATTTACAAGCCCCGGCCTTACTTCATCCATCAGCTTTCATTACCGTCGACCTGTTCCTTCGCCGCCGCCGATTGTCGCCGCCTCTCCAAGCAATTCACCACCATGCAGCACCGTCACTACCTCCAAAGCCACTTCTCGAAGTCTTGATCCTGATTTCATTTGAAACCCTAGGTCGAGCTTTGTCTGATTTTGATCTAATGTGGGTGCTGGTGTATGACGGTGGTAGAGATGGTATTGGCTTGGTTGATTCCAATCTTGATAGTGGATAATTGAATTCTCAGGCGTATAATTGGGGATGAAGCTAGGGTTTTCTCCGGTTGAACACCTATGATTTGGAGAAAAGTTTAACTCTTTGGCTTTGATTGTCTTCTTTGTGAAATTGGCTAAGCTATGTTCATCCAATAGATCCCGATGCAATGATTCATTTTGCATTCGGGTGTATTGGTTTACTTTATCACATTGCCTTTCCATTCCTGCACTTCCGGTGATCCGAAGAGAAAGACTTTCCGTGTTGCTTTGAACAACGGATCCGTTATCGATTTACAATCAATATTGGGTAACTTTCAAAAGAGATAATCTTAAAGCACGATGCAACTTGTTTTCTAGCACAAGTGAGCTATCTACAAGGGACCGTCCGTTGGCAATGTTTGGGACATTGGACTCACTCCATGCAGACAACACTACGTTTGCTCCGGTCAACACTCAGAATCCAATTAGTCAACAAATGTTGACTTCGTTAGGTCTCCGGGTGTTAGTCACATGGGTTCCTTTATTTTAAGTTAAATTTACGTGACTATGTCGAACGCCAAGTTCACTTGTTTAGAATGACTCGTCAATCGTCTGCCTCAAACCTGGCAAAGGATTATATACACCATCTGAGGCTACATCTTCTACTGCCTCGGTTTCACCCTCCATTCCAGTTGGAGCTAAATAGCTTTCAACTTCTAGGTCTCAAGGCCAGCTAATACCGGTTAATTTATCTCTTTGTACGTTGCCTCCAGGGTTAATTATAAATGACCCATCAGAACGGGTACCCACTACTCTGATGGCCAAGATGCTTCAAAACATCAGCCTTCAACATGGCATCCCAGAGGACGATGTCCGTTTACCGTCCATAACTGAATTTGCTCAGAATTCCCTGTCGGGTTTCACAGGTTGCAATCCTTATGTGTGCCTCTCCATTCCTCCTTGCAATCCTTTCCTAATGAGATTTCTACAAGATATTAAACTTTCCCCGTTCCAAGTTCATTCAATAGGACTGTCTAACTAAACTCATTATATATTCTCTTCATGCGGAGATTTGATTAGCCTGAACGCTTCGATAAGCTCACTTATCTTCTCAAGTTTAAGAGTAGTAAGGACTTCCTATCCTTTGTGATAATAGAAGCGTGGGTGAGGTGCAAGGTCATCATAGGGCTATATAATAAACATCCTTACTTTAAGAATGAATGCTTCTTTGTTTGTTTCCAGAAGGATTCAAGTGTCTCTAGTTGAAAGGAAGTAAGCCACTTTTCATTAGTCTTTATCATTTTGGAATCCTTAAGTTTCTAACTTAACGTTTGTCTTCGTAGGCATTCCAAAGCGGGTCAAGAAGAAGAAGCATGAGAGAATGCTCGAAGATTTAAATACTATTAGAGTGAACCAATTTACCATCAAGTTCCTTTAGATGAGCAAAAACCTGCAAGAGTTTGGACTGCTCCAACCGAGAAGAATAGCTGACAGATAATCCTCAACACGGAGCAGTTCTAGATCACACACCTATTCCACTGCCCCTACTCGTAGCTCCGATGAGGGTCCTTAAGGGGAAGAGGAAGAAAGTTGACCAGACGATAAACATAAAAAGGAGACTGTTGTTACAGAGGCTGATGAGACTACAAGGGATGATGCCCCCAGTGATGAGAGTAGTGATGTTAGAATGCCCACAATCCCTGAGGAGGACATGGTATTTGTAAGGGGATCAGGAAAAGAACCGATCGTTGGTGAAGAGGAGTATGGGTCGAATGATGATGATAGCGATTACGATGCTAGCAAAGAGGGCGAGGAGTTATTTGGTGAGTCCCCCGTAATGAGTCCTAATCTTCCTGTCCTACCTTTTTCGAAACTGCTAACTACCAAGGAGCTAAGTTATGAGCTTCCCATTTCTTATCAAGAACAGCTAACCATTGAAATTATTCAATCAAGTGGAAGTCAAGCTGTTGAAACCCTAGTTGGAAATACATCGCATTCCGATTTTCCAAGAGACATCTCCATTCACATGAATGAATTCAGGGATTTCTCGAATAGTGAGATGATAGGCGAGATTGGCTCACATATCGATATATCTTATAGTGCCTTTAGCGAAGGAGGTAGGAATCCAACTCCGAAACCATGCCGATACAGTTTGCAGAACATATAAGGGGCCATCGGCAATAAACACTTCACTTTAGGAACACAGACACACATTTCTGCATCGAGTTAGATTTTAGAATTCGAGTTTTAACTTCATCTTTCTTTTCGTTTTAGTTTCATGGGTCGTGGACTATACCATCAACTACATTAACATTCTAGCTCCAACGGGGATCAAATCTCTGAATCTAGCCCATCGCGCTCATCGCAAAACTAACGAAGAGAGGAGGAAGAGAAAAGATGATGATGTCGGCCACTTGGAGAGAGAGCATGAGAGGGGAGAGAAGAGAAAAAGAGACAATGAAGGTGATGCCTTCGGCGATGCACAAGTGCCACAGAGATTCTCATGATCGCCGTGGGACCTCACTATCCATTACTCCTCCCCGCAGTGAGGCTCGGACTGCTGCGATGTAAGAAATCCCCTTCTCTCATGCCATAACTATTTCAAGTGCTCCTGCTTCTTCAAGTCGAGGCAAAAGGTTCACACTTCCACCAGGTCTGCCCCAGCTTCAAGCTGCTTACTTGCATCTGTTCTTGCACGGAGTTAAATTTGATAAGAACATAAAGCCCACCAATAAAGCTGCTTCCCTCTAAAATCTCGAGGCGGTCCGCGAGGACATGGAGGCTGGGTTCGAGTGGCAGAGTCTCATGTGAGCCTTTCCGATGTTAACTATATTAACGATTAGGAGAGTCTTTTGTTCGAGGCAAAAAGGGAAGACCACGACAAGTGATTAAGGATCGCAACAATGAGATAGTACAGCTCAAGATCGAAAGAGACATAGCCTTAAAGAGAAAATCTGCCAGTGACAATCTTCTAGCTTAGGCAAACTGAGCTCATGACAGAGCACTTCTTGTGATTAAAGATCAGCTCAAAGAATCTCACAGGGAGTCCGACAAACTGAAAGAGCAAGTTACTGAAGAAGGGAAGACTATCAAGGCCCGAGACCATACTATTGCTAAACAAGCTACCACCATTGCTGAGCAGGCCACCGAACTCACACGGCTCTACGAGAAGAATGCAAGACTAGCCAAGGAGAAAGAACAAATCACATACGGTAAAATGGAGGCCGAGATTGACCATTTGGTCACACGATCGGAGCTCTCGGACCTTCAAGAGGAGCATGATGAAGCGATGAGCCAAATGGATGTCGGTGTGCTACATCTCTATACTTGCAATGTTATGTACAAAGGCAGCTTGAAGTGGTTTGGTAACGATTATGCCCGGACTCTCCCTATCGTATAGGAAGAAGTGTTAGATAGATTAGAGCAAGCCAGGGATAGGCGATCTGAAGAAGAGTTAATGTTGAATTATTTCAATTCTGAGGACATTGACTTCCTAGCGGCTGTTATGGAGATTCTACAAGAAGAGAGAAGGAAGGACGCCACTAATGCTGCCACTAAATCTCTTTCTAGCCCAAGCTCTTTAGGTCAGGGTGAAATATCTGTTCCTAAATCTCAAGGGCAAGCAACAACCATTCCGGCATCCAAAGCTGTCAGTTCTGAAGCCACCCACACTCATCCATCTTCTGAAGCTCTACGTGAACCATACTTTCCTCCAACTGTCGAGCGACCTACCAAAACAGGGACCGGAGCAGGGGATTTCAAAGTTCAAGTTCATGAACAAAATCCAGGTTCAAGTATTTCCCGCATTTCTCCAGTACTCCAAAAGCTCCAGTTCACTCCAGATTCTTTTAGAAAACTATATACAACTACGTTTCCCAACTCATAGGTCAAATGTTTATCCTGCCTCCTCCTCCATATACACAAGGCTCAGGAACCCCTACCATCTTTACCCATTCCACCATTGTCTCCATAGTGGCTTCGGGTATGATTCCTATCTCGATCTTCGGGCCTGGGCCCGACTCTGAGTAGATAGTGGCATTACAGAACTTGGAGAATGTCTCTGTGTCTCTAGAAGAAGAAGTGATAATGACTAGTGAGCCAAACCCGATTGATAAGGAGATGATGGCAGGGAGAATCAAGAAGGAAAAGAAGGGGCTATAGGCAAATAAGGAGAAGGAAGAAACAAAGCGCAATACTCTTGCTACAATCAAGCTCCAGAGGTCAAAGGATAGAGATGCCGCTACAGGAGGTTCTGAGGGGTTTGGCCTACCACAGGAGAAGAGTCTGCATCCTTGGAGGGTGTTATTGTCATTAGCAAGGAAGGTAAGTGGAAGAAGATTCTAATTCATTAGGGTAAGGATGTTAAAGGTGGCCATGGTGCAAAGAAAAGATGATGTGACCGAGTTCTAGTAGTATGGAGCATTTATGGTTTTTGTATGTTTTTTGAGTCGATCGAGTCTATGCAAATACCTTACCTTTTGTTTTGTTTGGTTTTTTGTTATGTCATGTCTAAAACTAGCCGGTGTTGTGTGAGAATGGCCCCTGATATTTTTTAGTAATGAAAGATTATCATTTCTATTATAATCTCTCATGTGTACTTTCCCTACATTCTATATACTGTGCTTGTTTATAAATAATTGCCTATGTATATAATACGATTGCCTGCATTGCAATTTCCTATATCATATACTTCTGTGTTTGTGTTCTATCTTTATTTACCGTAACTCTGTGCATGTAAATGGTATTCCTGCAGTTATTTAGCATATTATATTACTTAGCGCTGTTATGATTTGCCAAAATACTCCCTTCAGTGTGACAGAACTGTGGTGTATCTCCGTTTAGCCTGTCCCGATCATGTGTTGGTGTATGTATGTCTCCTACTCCACAGGGTTAGTTACTCCGAACTCGGGGTTTAAGCAATTGGTTAGAGATCGGTTTTTGGGCAACTCGTTTGGTTGCCCCTAATCTGGGTCGCGCAATAGTCTCTCTCTCCGAGAACCCATGGTTCTGATGCTCGATTCCAGGCATTTCGTTCCTTGACTGTGACCGGATTCTTTTCCAAGTTTAGTGTTTTGATCCTGGTCTTGTTTCAGTTTCTATCTCTACAAACTTACGAACAGCTTAAGTCCTCATATTTCCTTCGATGTTGCCAATCTCCAGGCGATATCAAGTTCTGACCGTTATGAATTAATTTTACAACCTGCTCGGTGCTTTAGAATTTCCTAGCATTGTCGGGGCTACATCAGTACTTAGATGACCGGGATCAATATTCACCATCGATCCTGCGCTTTGGAATCTTCACGGCACCACTAGGGCAGTGCTAATCCCTCGGAAAGTAGGGATCGATTTCCACCAATCCTGCAGTAGACAACTTTCCGACGTTGCCAGTGCAATGCCGGTACTTAGAAAATTTTGACAAGTTCTCGATGTTACCGGGGTAACATTGATAACTTATATGATAGAAGGATTTCCCAGTGTTGTTGGGGCAACACTGGTATTTGGGAGGTTGGGATCGATTTTCCCCGTCTATCCAATGGTTTGGGAGTCAACACTTCTTATCTAGAAAGTACTTTCTCAGTTTTGAGGGGCGTATGCGTATCACTTTCGAGAACATGATTCCATCGGTTCAAGGAGCGATACGCGTCTTATAGTGTATGGAAACATTGTGTACTTAAACGTGGTTCCATTGGTTCAAGCAGCATCGTTGCAGCTTATAGTGTGGTGTTGTAACATCCCCTATCTTGAGGCCCGAAGCTAAGCGCTACAGATTCTGCAATCATCTATAATATTAACTTTTGGTGACAAATACGGTAATGTTAATGGTATCCATAATATCTGAAGCACATGAATATGAAATAAAATCAACACAGATTTAAAATAACATTTCTGATTACATTTCAAATCAATATTTCATATTCAGATACATAATCCCAAACGATTCCCAGGTTTCGGTCAAATATAATTATTACAAATTACGCCAAGAGCGACATACGAAGATGCCCCCTTGGATGATCAGAGTACTAATTAGACATATCAGTCTTAAATACATCACAAAATAAATAAAATTAAATAGCTTCTAACTTTGCCTCCTGCACGTCTTCAGAAGCTTATTCGTCTAACCTACTAAACCTGAAAAACACTAACTCTCAATCTAGTCCAATTATATTTTGAGCACTCGAGAGTTTAAGGGGAAAACATAAACTTCGAGTCAGACATAAAGCCTGGTGTGAATAATACTATTACATCTCGGTTTATTGATATTAAGTGAGACCACGTCGCTTAGCGGAATAGGTTTTCCCTTACTAATATCCCTTTTTAAAACATATCTTTTGCAAACTAGAATCCTGCAATCAAACAGATTAAAGCAATAATAGCAATATCATATATGCACATAAATCAGGTAATCATTGGACTATTTATCCGAACAATGTAGTTTTGTTTGGCTAACTACTAACCATTGGCTGACTACCAGACAAAATAACTAACCTAACTTCTGTTAGAAACACTTCTGGACGGCCTGTCCTTAATTTACTTCTCCCAGGGTCAACCGATCCTAATGGTTTTGTGGGCTCACCAATAACATATCTTTGTCTGTATATTCCTTTCTCCATGTAAAATTATTTTAGTCTTACTTGTGACAAAATCCTACACACTGAAATTTTGGACTTATATTAGCTAGGGGCTATAGCTAAAGTATAGTGCATGACCCTATACCAGTCCCATCTGGTATTCTAATATCCGAGTCATTTACATAGGGTTAACTACCCCATCAAATTTTCGTTGAAAACATTTCTTTCAAATTGATTTAACTCTTTAAATCATACTTAAACAAGGAAAATATACTCTTTGCTTTATTCAAATATTTTTGCCATGATATATGATTTACGCAAAACAATGTTGATGAAAACCTAAATCAAGAGGGTAAACTATCCCTTTAAAACAAGTTAAAGCCCTTCTTTAACTTAGAAAACGTTAGGTTTTAAATCCAAGATATCATCTTCGAAACCCTTGTTTTAAATCTTTAAACACACCCTTTTGAATCCATTGAAAGTACCCCTTTCAAAATAGGTTAACTATTTTACCTTGAAACACTAGGCCAAAAGGCCAAAAATACCATTCAAAACATTTAAAAACGGACCTTTCGAAATCATTGAAAGTATCCCTTCGAAAGCTTTATAAAACATTAGGTATCCTCTTTTCAAAATACTTTAAACTTGCCTTCCAAAAGCATTGGAAACCTTTCATTTAAAGACTCAAGTCAACCTTTCAAAAACATTCGGGTACCTCCTCTTCAAAACCTACGTTATATAACTTTCGAAGGAATTAAAATTCCTTACTTAAAACAAACCTTTCAAAATCATTGTGCAAGTAAAAGCTTGTGGAACATAGCTTTGAGACCATTTAAAACCATTCCTTTCAAAACCTTTGGGTTTAACTTTCAATATATCTAAGGGTCTTAAAAGAATTGGGGCGAAAGCAACTCTATTGAAAGCATTATTCCTAAGTAAAAGAAAGTGGATGGTTTCAAAACCAACCCTTTTGAAAGCATGGAGAAGCGGCTTCACGGTTTAAGGGAAAAAGTACCCTTTCAAAAGTATTGATTCGAAGGGTTGAATGTGGCAGCAGGGGTTTCGACTCCTTCGAAAGCTTGTTTTAAAATCAAAAGGCGGCAACCCATTCGAAAGCACTTTCTTTATATAAACAAAAGCTTGTTGGTTAAGTCGAAAGCTCTAACCCCTTTGAAAGCCTTATTTATAACCAAAATTGTTCTAGGTTTATAAGACTACTTCTACCCTTCGAAAGCACGTTTCGACTCTATACATTCCGCCTTTTTCCAATCCACTACGTACCAAGGCATTGGCACCATGTGTATTGGTTTCGACTTGGTAAGAGGCGATGTATGAGGTCGAAAGGTGGCTCTGTAAGTGGCGAAGCAGTAATCCTTTACAAAACTGATTTTTAACTTTTTAAAGTAGTACCTTTCCAACTAACTTGCCTTATTTGTCAACATATAATTGGTTGCCAATTTTTTCCAAAACCATTTTCTAAAAGTGCTGCCGAATTCAGTAATTAAATATTTAACAAATTGCCCCCTCTCGTTTTATAAATATATAAAACATTTAAGTCCCATAGCTTAAATAATTGTATATCTTTAATAAAATACTTAAGAAAATTCTCCAAAAATTTCCACAAATCATTTTTAATATGTTTTCTAACATATTAAAATTTATGACCCAAATCTAACATATAATAGCCGAAAATAATTTAAACCAATTTAACCATTTTCTTTACTAGAAAATTTATAATCAATCCACAATAACTTGAAAAATTATGAAACTTGAAACCCATCTCTAAAATAATGTTTCTGACCTTAAATAAAAAACGCAAGCTATTTGGATGTCATTTGATAGGTTTTTCAGATCAAATCTTATCATAAAACCTATATGAAACAACATAAATCATCAACATGCATATATAATCATTTAAACAATCAAAACATGGGATTTTCTTGCAAAATAAATTCGGATCTTATCTAGAAACCGAAAGCAATAAAAATGAGATGTAATCTATTATTCACCTTAGCTTGTTGTTAAGGAGTTTGTGATTTGCCCTTGAATTAATTTAATTAAGCTTCCTTCTTCAATTCTTGCTTGTCTTCCTTTTGTTTTCCCTTAATGGTGGCTGGCTAAGCTCTGTATTTAGTTTTGTTTGCAAATGTTTGAAATGAGAATGGGATAAGGGTTTAGGGTATAAAAATATAACCTATTCCTATTTTGCCCTTATTTTATTACCTTTACTTATTTCATTTGAATTTCCATTTTTTTATTCATTACTTAAGGCACGGCTACCTTATAATTATAAAAATCTCAATCTCTTAACCACTTTAATATTTACATTATTCTATTTAATTTATCTAATTAAATCTTCTGAATAATGTTATTTAAAATTAGGGGTGTTATAGATTCCCCTCCTTAAAGAATTTCATCCTCAAAATTATGATAAGTTACTCATAAAATCAAGCATAAAGGTAAAACATACCATGAAACAAGTTAGGATAAGTATCTTTAGTCCTGCTCTCAGTTTCCCAAGTACAGTCTCTCTCATATTCACTCCACTCTATACGCGAGTTTCCCAGTCCTTTCTATAATAGGAAATGGTCCAATGAATCTCGGTGCCAATTTTCCTGATTTTCCAAATATGATTACACCTTTCGTTGGTGAAACCTTAATGAAAACATGATCTCCAACCGAGAACTCTAAGTCTTTCCATCTCTTATTAGCATTACTCTTCTACCTAGACCGAGCTTCCTTCATTCTAGTTTGAATTAACTCAACCTTTTCTACAGCTTCTCTAACCAAATCTAGACCAAGAACTAACTTATCCCCGGTCTTTAACCAACAAACGGGAGATTTGCATGGCCTTCCATACAAAGCTTCAAACGGTGTCATCCCTATACTAGTATGATAACTGTTGTTATAAGAAAACATGACTAAGTGTAGATGGTCTTCCCATGATCTCCTAAAATCTAGTACATAAGCTCGTAAAAATCTTCTAAGACTTTGTTAACTCTTTCCGTTTACCCATCTGTCTATGGATGGTAAGCGGTACTAATCTTGAGCTTGGTACCCAAAGTCTCCTGTAGACTCTTCCATAACTCGATAGTGGATAAGGAATCTCTATCACTTACTATATAACTAGGAACTCTATGCAGTCCAACTATATTCTTCATAAACAACTTAGCTAAAATAGGTGTTGTTTGCGCCAAAAATGGTCACAAACCCCAAATGTTGTGAAAGCACCAGTGTATGAACACAAATCAGCAATATATAATCACAGATCTCAGATCTAAGTATTGTAGAGGATAAAAATGAAGAATAATAAACTTAAAACAGAATGAAGTTGACAGAGACACAAGATTTATAGTGGTTCGGCGATCTTGCCTACGTCCACTCTGAAGTAGCTAGCTTTATTGATCTTTCTTTGATGTTTACAAGTGAATTCAATGAATTACAGCAGATGATTATGATTTGCAATAGTAAACCTCGTTGGTAGCAGCAGCAATGGAGTCTAGATCTGGATCTGGCGGAGTCTCGGCGTTGGAGATCTCAAAGAAGAAGAAGAACCCCTTTTTCTGTTGGCTTTGGGGGTCTATTTATATGTGTAGGAGGCTGATATTTCGCTCAGATCTCGGGAGACCCTCTCTGGCACATGATCAGGCCCGCACGTCCAAGCCCGTAATGTTTCGGTCTGATCCGTGATCGACACGAACAGATTTCGACTCGATCAAGATTTCATCCAATGGATTCGAAATTTGGCGTGGACATTCTTTAGCATGCACGTAACCTTCTATGAAAATTTCATAGCATTTGGACTTGTAGATTAGGAGTTATGATCGGTACGAAATAAGGTTCTCGGTTGGCTGTTTCATTCGACTCGCTCTTGTTCGACTCGGTCTCGTTCGAGTCGCTGCTTGACTTGATGACGTAGCGTTTGAACCCTTGGATCACTCCGCCTTTGATGCCGCTTTGATCGAGTCGCTCTTGGACATTGCCTCGCTCGTATTGATAGAAACTCAACTTTGGTCGATATATAGCAACTCGATGGATACAATCAGAAGATCTATGATGGATACGAACTATATAGAAGATGGAGTCGAGGGTGATCGATACGAACTGTAGCTTTGTATCGATGGAGTCGAATTGTTGCTTTCTGAGGGATATGGAGCGAGTCGAAGTACAGGTTCTGGGATGGAGTCGAAGAAGAGCGAGTCGAAGGATGGAGTCGAAGAAGAGCGAGTCGAAGTAGAGGCTCTGGGATGGAGTCGAAGAAGAGCGAGTCGAAGTAGAGGCTCTATGATGGAGTCGAAGAAGAGCGAGTCAAAGTAGAGGCTCTGGGATGGAGTCGAAGAAGAGCGAGTCGATGTTGTCACTTTTGGATGTTGCGAAGCGAGTCGAAGGAGCGAGTCGACTGGTAATTGATTTTCATCCAATCTTGTATCGCTCATAACTTGAGCATACGAACTCGGATTGACTTGAGATTTGAAACGTTGGATCTCATGGCTTAGCTTGTCATGTCCTGCCGATTTTGGCTCGATCCGGACTCGGACAAAATTCATCGATATCTGTAGTGAGCCCATGTATAACTGATCTCTAGGATGGGTCGTCATTGGTTACTAGTTAATTCCTTGGTGTTACGGCTTTGCCAAAAGGCGGGATAACAGGTGTCGTCCTGGTTGACTTAACTGGAATGAAAAGGGCACTCTTGGTCAACCTGTCCACTATAACCCATATACTTTTGTTCCCTCTACTCGACCTTTGCAACCTGTTTATAAAGTCCATTGAGATAGAATCCCATTTCCATACTAGGACATCTAAAGGCTGAAGTAACCCACTTGGTTTCTGATGTTCGGCTTTTACCTGTTGAGAGTTCAAACATTGCTTCACTCATAAGCCTACATCTCTCTTTATGCCTTCCCAGAAGAAACTTCTTTCCATATCCTGATACATCTTAGTTCCTCCCGAATGAATCGTAAACTTTGAACGATGACATTCTCTAAGAACTTCTTTCCTAATGTTTCCCACATTCAGAACACATAGTCTTCCTTTCTTCCTTAACTACCCATTCTGGTCAAGACTAAAATCTTTAAAGTCATCGCTCTCCGTTCCTTCCCTTAACTTTCTGACCCGTTCAGCTAATAATGGATCCTCTCCTTGTTTAGAAGCAATCCTTTCGATCATCACTGGTTAAACTTCTAAACGTGACAACATAGCAGTTTCCTTACTAGATCTACCCTCAAATCTCCACTATATTCTGCATGTAGTCAATACTTCTAAATCTTTCCATTTAGCTATCATTGCTAATACTGCATTCTGATGTTTCCTGCTAAGTGCATTTGCAACCTTATTGCCTTTTCTTGGTGTGTACTCAATACCAAAGTCAAAAAACGCTAAAAACTCTAACCACCTCTACCGTCTCATATTTAACTCCTTTTGAGGGAATAAATATCTCAATGACTTATGATCCGTATACAACTCGAATCTCTCTTCCAAAAAGTTATGCCTCCACACCTTCAATGCAAAAATTACTACAGCTAATTCCAAATTGTGAGTTGGATATCTAACCTCATGCGGTCTAAGCTGTTAAGAAGCATAGGCAATCACTTTACCCTTTTGCATTAACACAGCTCCTAATCCTGTTCCACATGCATCAGTATACACTACTAAGTCCTGATTCTCTTCTGGACAACTAGCACAGGCAGTGTTACAGCTTCTGGAATGCCTCTTCACATTTATCAGTCTAGACAAACTTCACATCTTTCCGAGTTAGCTTAGTCATCGGCCCCGCTATCCACGAAAAATTCTTAATGAATCTCCGATAGTAGCCAGCTAATCCGAGAAAATTCTTTATCTCAGTCACTGTCTCGGGTCTCTTCCAATTATTCACTGTCTTGATCTTAGCTGGATCTATAGACAACCCTTTCTCTAAGACTACATGACCAAGGAACTTCACTTCCTTCTTCTAGAAATGACACTTCAAAATTTTTTCCTTCAATTGATGCTGTATCGGCATCTCAAGCACCACTCTAAGATGAACTTCATGCTCTTTTTCATCTTTAGAGTATACCAAAATGTCGTCTATGAATACCAGTATGAACCTATCCAAGTGCTCTTGGAAAACTTGGTTCATCAAATCTACAAAGAATGATGGTGCATTAGTTAGTCCGAACGACATCACTTACCATTCGCACGATCCATATCTTGTCCTAAACATCGTCAAAGGAATACTATCCTCATCCACTCTAAGCTGATGGAATCCTGTTGCCAAATCCAACTAGGAAAATACTTTGGCTCCACTCAACTGGTCGAACATGTCATATATTCTAGGTAACGGATCGATTCTTTATCATCTTGTCATTCAACTTAAGATAATCGATACATAACCTTAACGATCCGTCTGGTTTCTTTGCAAACACTACGGCTGCTCCCCAAGGCGAACTGCTTGGTCTGTTAAAATTCTTACTTTCCAAATCCACCACCTGCACCTTTAATTCCTTCATCTAGGTAGGTGTCATTCTACTTGGCGGTCTATTCACCGGTTCTGCTCTTGGTACTAAATCTATCCAAAACTCAATAGCTCATTTCAGTGGCAGTCCTATCACAGGCTCAAAGACATCCGCGAATTCTATGACAACGAAAACTCGATTCAACTCCTCTTGCCTCCATAACACCCAACAAAGCATCATCCTTAAAACTAGGATTTTCTACGAAGTATATTATCCGATCACTATAGTCAGGGTGTCTAAGTGATATTTTCCTATCATGGCTAAATATCCTATCATCGTATTTACTTAACCAATCCATACCCCACAAAGTATCATCCTTAAAACTAGGGTTTTCTACGGAGTATATTATCCGATCACTATAGTCAGGGTGTCTAAGCGATATTTTCCTATCATGGCAAAATATCCTGTCATCGTATTTACTTAACCAATCCATACCCAAAATAATTATGAACCTTACGAAATCAAACACATGCAAACTGCAACCAAATACATGAACTAACAATTCAAACTCGAACCGGTCACACTTCATCCCAAGAGTCACATATCCTCCTATCAAATTCACAATCCTTAAGGAAGTAACTAGGTATGAGGGTTCTAGGTTAACCTTATCTACCAAACAATGAGATATAAAAGAATGTGATGCACCAGTATCAAATAGAACTCTAACTGATACGCCATGAGTCAAAAGCGTACCTCCCAACACAGCTTTTCCTTTCTCCTCTGTTGTTGGTCTTGAGGTAGCTGGTTCAATGGAAACACTTTGCCCTTTCCATCCTTGGCTGGCTCCTTGCACTAGTTCTTATAATGTCCAATCTGATCGTAGTTGAAACATCTTACTGCTTTCTTGTCAGCAGCTTTCTTTCCTTTGCCCGTCTGACACTCATGAGCATAGTTTCTCTTCTTATCACACCTATAACAGATAACCTCTGCCTTTCCCTTCTTGGCAGCTCCACTCTTCTGAGCTCCCTTCTTATGGAAAAATTTCCTCTTCTCATTCTGCACTCCTTGAGCTCCCCCTGCTTTGTTACCCTTAAGAAAAGAAAGCATCTCTTCCTACCTCAAAGCCATCTCAACAACTACAGTGCATGGATCTCTAATATGCGATAATGTGGCCTTAGAAAGCTCAAGTTTCAACCCATAGATAAACTTCTCATTTCTTTTGATAACGGTATCAACTGTAGCATATATGTATCTTGATAGCTCCTCAAATCTGATTGCATACCCAAGCACTGTCATATCTCCCTGCTCCAACTCAACAAACTTCCTGAGCAGAGTTGACTTCGCAATCTCTAACATAAACCTCTCCTCAAATCTTCTTCTGAACTCAGCCCAAGTCATAGTCTCCCCATTGACTCCGACCGTAATACTATTCCACTAGCATAGAGCTTCTCCCTGTAATTTCCTAGAAGAAAGCCTCTTTTTCTGCTCATCGTTTATCCCCAAGTCAGCAAAAATCCCCTCGCAATGAAATAACCAATTCTCTACTACAATTGCATCCTCGGTCCCGATAAACTGTTTTCTTCCCAACCTGGCATAATCTCTACTCAACACGGCATAATTATTGACCACCAGAGCTTCCTGATTTCCTGCTTCAGCATTTCCTCCAACAAATCCAATAGCAACTCCAGCCTGCATCATGTTTACGTAGAACTGATACATAGCTCTTATATCTACTTGCGGCATTCCAACCCCCACATTAGTAGCTTGTGCCTGACCAGGATTCCTTCTAGTATTTGGTCTGGCATTCTCATTAGTGGTGGTGCTTCCCCACTAATGTTAACTTTTCCACTTCTAGCATCCATATCTTATGTCCATAAAATTTGCATTTGAGTCTTTGTTAGATAAAGAAGAATAACCTAAGAGAGATGGGAGAATAGAGATAAAACGTATACTTATATATAGCAAATACATGCACGTTACTATAGCGTTATCCATTCCCCAATCTCTTCTTTAATTCCTTAGGATTATGTTTTAAAAATCATTTTAAGTTCGAAATTCTTTTTAAGTTTTATTAAACATATGCTCTGATACAAGTTGTAACATCCCCTATCTTGAGGCCCGTAGCTAAGTGCTACAAATGCTGTAGTCATCTACTATATTAACTTTCGGTGACAAAATACGATAATATTAATGGTATCCATAATATCAAAAGCACATGAATATGAAATAAAATCAACACGGATTTAAAACAACTTTTCTGATTAAATTTCAAATCAATATTTCATACTCAGATAAATAGTCCCAAACAATTCCCAGGTTTTGATCAAATATAATTATTACAAACTACGCCAAGAGTGACATATGAAGATGGCCCCTTGGGTGATCAGAGTACTAATAAGACATATCAGTCTTAAATACATCACAGCGGAAATAAAATTAAATAGCTTCTAAATTTTCCTCATGCACGTCCTTGGAAGCTTATTTGTCCAACCTACTAAACCTGGAAAACCCTAACTCTCAATCTACTTAAATAATATTTTGAGCACCCGAGGGGTTTAAGGGGAAAACATAAACTTCGAATCAGACATAAAGCCTGGTGTGAATAATACTATTACATCTCAGTTTACTGATATAAAGTGAGACCACGCCGCTTAGCGGAATGGGTTTCCCCTCTCTAATATCTCTTTCTAAAACATATCTTTTGCAAATAAGAATCCTCCAATCAAAATGATTAAATCAATAATAGCAATATCATATATGCACATAAATCAGGTAATCAATGGACTATATGTCAGAACAATGTAGTTTTGTTTGGCTAACTATTAATCATTAGCTGACTTGGGCCTACTTGACAAAATAACTAATCTAACTTCTGTGACACACACTTGTGGACGGTCTGTCCTTAATTTACTTCTTCTAGGGTCAACTTATCCTAATGGTTTTGCGGGCTCACCAATAACCTATCTTTCTCTGTATATTCCTTTCTATGTGTAACATTATTTAAGTCTTACTATAATAAAGCCCTACATACTAGAATTTTGGACTTATATTAGCTGGGGGCTATAGCTAAATATAGGGCACGACCCTATACTAGTCCCATCTGTATTTTAATATTTGAGTCATTTATTTAGGGTTAACTACCCCATAAAATTTTCCTTGAAAATATTTCTTTCAAATTGATTTAACTCTTTAAATCATACATAAACAAGGAAAATATACTCTTTGCTTTACTCAAATATCTTTGCTATGATATATGCTTTACACAAAACAATGTTGATGAAAACCTAAATCAATAGAGTTATCTATCCCTTTACAAAAATTAAAGCCCTTCTTTAACTTAGAAAACATCAGGTTTTAAATCCAAGATATCATCTTCGAAACCCTTGTTTAAAATCTTTAAATATTTCCTTTTGAATCCATTGAAAGCCCCCCTTTCAAAATAGGTTAACTACTTTACCTTGAAACACTAGGACGAAAGGCCAAAACGTACTGTTCGAAACCTTTAAAAATGGATCTTTCGAAATCATTGAAAGTATCCCTTCAAAAGCTTTATAAAACCTTAGACATCCACTTTTCAAAATACTTTAAACTTGCCTTTCGAAAGCATTAGAAACCTTCCATTTAAAGACTCAAGTAAACCTTTTGAAAACATTGGGTACCTCCCATTCAAAACCTACGTTATATACCTTTCGAAAGTATTAAAATTTCTTACTTAAAACAAATCTTTTGAAAGCATTGGGTTCAAGTAAAAGCTTGTGGAACACAACTTTGAAACCGTGTAAAACCATTCCTTTCGAAACCTTTGGGTTTAACTTTCAATATATCTAGGGGTCTTAAAATAATTGGGGCGAAAGCAACTTTTTGAAAGCATTATTCCTAAGTAAAAGAAAGTGGATGGTTTCGAAACCAACACTTTTGAAAGCATGGAGAAGCAGCTTCACAGTTTAAAAGAAAAAGTACCCTTTCGAAAGTATTGATTCGAAGGATTGATTGCGGCAGCAGAGTTTCGACCCCTTTGAAAGCTTGTTTTATTATCAAAAGGTGGCAACCCATTCAAAATCCCTTTCTTTATATAAACAGAAGCAAGTTGGTTAAGTCGAAAGCTCCAACCCCTTTGAAAAGTCTTATTTATAACCAAAATAGTTCCGAGTTTTTAAGAGCTACAGCTACCCCTTCGAAAGACGTTTCGACTCTGTACTTCCGTCATTTTCCAATCCACTACATACCAAGGCATTAATACCATGTGTATTGGTTTTGACTTGGTAGGAGGCGGATGTATGGGGTCGAAAGGTGGCTGCTGTAAGTGGCGAAGTAGTAGTCCTTTACAAAACTGATTTTTAACCTTTTAAAGTAATATCTTTCCAAATAAACTTGCCTTATTTGTCAACATAAAATTGGTTGCCAATTCTTTTCAAAAACCTTTTTCTAAAAGTACTGCCGAATTCAGTAATTAAATATTTAACAAATTGCCCCTTCTCCTTTCATAAACATATAAAACATTTAAGTCCCATACCTTAAATAATTTTATATCTTTAATAAAATACTTAGGAAAATTCTCCAAAAATTCCCATAAATCACTTTTAATATGTTTTCTAACATATTTAAATTTCTAACCTAAAGCTAATATAGAATAGCCGAAAATAATTTAAACCCAATTTAACCATTTTCTTTACTAGAAAATTCATTATAAATCGACAACAATTTAGAAAATTATGAAACTTGAAACACATCTCTAAAATAATGGTTTTAACCTTATATAAAAAACACAAACCATTTGAATGTCATTTGATAGGTTTTTCAAATCAAATCTTATCATAAAATCTATATGAAACAACATAAATCATCAACAAGCATATATAACCATTTAAACAATCAAAACATGGCATTTTGCTTGCAAAATAAATTCAAATCTTATCTAGAAACCGAAGGCAATAAAAATGAGATGTAATATATTATTAACCTTAGCTTGTTGTTAAGGAGTTTGACATTTTCCCTTGAATTGATTTGATTAAGCTTCCTTCTTGAATTCTTACTTATCTTCCTTTTGTTTTCCCTTAATGGTGGCCAACCAAGATCTATGTTTAGTTTTATTTGCAAATGTTGGAAATGAGAATAGGATATGGGTTTAGGGTATAAGAATATAACCTATTTCTATTTTGCCCTTATCTTATTACTTTTACATATTTCATTTTAAATTTCCAATTGTTTATTCATTACTTAAGGCACGACTACCTTATAATTATACAAATCTCAATCTCTTAATCACTTTAACCTTTACATTATTCTATTAAATTTATCTAATTAAATCTTCTGAATAACGTTATTTAAAATTAGGGGTGTTACACTTACTTATGGGAACGCGGTTCCATTGGTTCATGAAGCGATGTGTGACTTATTGGTGGTGCACATAAGAATATGCTCGCAAGGATGCAGTTCCATCGGTCCAAGGAGCGATGCATGAATTACGGTGTGGCGTGTAAGAGTGTTGCATACTTGAACGCGGTTCCATTTGTTCAAGTAGCATCATGCGGCTTATTGGTGGCGCAAAGAAGAGATGCTTGAAAGAACGATGTTCCATCGGCTCTAGATGCGACTCTGTTGGAACCTGCCTTCTTTGATTTTAATGTGACAACTATATATCTCAACCTATATACTATAATGTCAAATATTCTTGCAGGAATCTACAAGAGAAGCTATTATCATATCATCAACAAAGATCAAGTTCTCAAATTTTATTATTTCTAAGTTAAATATTCTTGTACAATCTCTGATATGATGATAAAACACACACACACAAATATACTTTTGAAAATCATGTTTTAAAATAATAAATATCTTTAACTATTTAAAGATATAAAAAGGTATTTTCAAAATTATATAATATCTCAAGTTCAAAAGTGCTAAAACAAAGGAAGGAACAAAACAGTACAGGTTTAGACGTCTGTATCTTAATTCAGACGTCTGACATCAATGTCAAACGTCTAAAGATAAAATAACAGACGTCTGAACCCTCAGTATAAAGTGCTTCTATTTCCATATGAAATAGACGTCTGTAAATTAAATAACAGACGTCTGTCATCATAGACAGACGTCTGAATTAAATGGCAGACGTCTAAAATAACTGGTTTTTATTTCTTCTATTTTTTGAATTTTATACTTTATTCAGACATCTGAACCTGACGAACTGAAGCATCTCTTCATGAAATATCAAATTCTGAAGAGTTGTCTTCTTCATCAAGAGTTGCACTTCTTCTAAAAGTTGCAACTATTAAATTAAAACTATTCAATGCTATAAATAGAGATGAAAATCCACTATTTCAATACCCAATTCTTTCTATCTATTCTGATCTTATATTGTTATAATATCAAAGTGATTTTCAATTCTCTACTTCCTATCTTTGCACATTCAAATCATCATATCAAGAAGATTATAGGAAGGGTGTACTACATTGACTATATACGTGTTACTCAAGAACACACAAGTCAAGAAACAATTTATTAATTGTATTTGAAGTCCTATTCGGTTGCTTAGGCGGAAAAGTCCTGTTCGGTTGCTTAGGCGGTGTAATACCTGTTCCTCCGGGTTAAGTTCGAACCAGTATAAAAATCCCTGGTGTCATTTTTATTACTGCTATTTACTATTATTTATAATTCCGCACTTGCTAGACTAGTCCTACTATATATTATCGATCCATATACACTTTCATTTGGTATCAGAGCAAGGTCATCACATAACTATAACACAGTTATCTGATTTTTTAATAATATGGACAATAACACTAGCAACAGTTTTACTGAGGGACAAGCCACTACACGACCACCATTGTTTAACGGATTAAATTATAGTTATTGGTCAACTAGAATGAGAATTTTTATGCAAGCAAGTGGATTTGAAACCTGGAATATCATTCAAACTGAATATAATATTCCTACTATAGAGTATGCTGCATGGTCTAATACCCAAAAACTAGATGCTACTGCAAACGCAAAAGCAATGAACATGTTATTTTGCGCTTTAGACAAAAATGAATTCAATCGAGTCAGTATTTGTAAAACTGGATATGAAATTTGGAATACTCTTAAGGTTACACACGAAGGAACAAATAAAGTAAAACAAAGCAAGATTTCTATGTTTAAAAACCAATTTCAAAATTTTAGAATGAAACAAGGAGAAAGTATTACTGAAATGTACTCTAGATTCCAGGATATCTATCACTCACTATTAGCTTTAGAAGTTACTTTTACTGAATCAGATGTTGTATCAAAAATCCTTAACTCTTTAACCGATGAATGGGAACGAAAAGTCTTAGCTATCGAGGAAGCTAATGATATTTCAACCATAAAAACAGAAGAGTTAATAGGAAATCTAATGTCCTATGAAGTAAATTTACAGGCAAGACGAGCACAAGCACAGGACAAGAAAACTATCGCTTTTCAAGTAGAAAAAGAAGACTCTAAATCAGAAGACGATATGGCATTTATAGCTAAGAATTTCAAAAAGTTTTTAAAATTCAAAAAGGGTAATAAATTTGGAAATAACAAGGGTTTCAATAAGCCATCATGCTCATCTCTTGAATGCTATGAATGTCACAAGAAGGGCCACATAAAGAAAGATTGTCCTGATCGGAAGAAAGAAAATAATCTCAAAAAGTACAAATATAAAAAGAAACAAGCCTTCTCAGTTACATGGGAAGATACAGAATCTTCTTCGTCAGACAATGATAATGACAGTGATTCAGAACAAGCCAACGTTTGTTTTATGGCAACAAATGATGATGTAAGTGATCTAACTTTTGACGATTTAATAGAAATAAAATCTGAATTGTTAGATAAACTTAGAATCCTAAAGAGTAAATATAAAGATGCTTTAGGAAAATTAAATAGAACTGAAATAGAAACTGACATGTTAAAAGATGAAAAGAAAATATTAGAGGAAGAGTTAGTAAAATCTCAAGAATCTTATGTTAATATAACATCTCAATTCACTGATTTAAGCAGTGAAATAGAAAGACAGAAATATGAGAATGTTCAATTAGCAAAAGAGAATTATGATTTAAACTCTAATATTAAAACACTTGATATAGAAGTATCACATCTTAAAACAAAACTAGAAAATATTTCTAAAAACGTTTCTAAATTTAACAGTGGAAGAGAGAGTTTCTCTAAAATAATTGAGAATTCTCAAACTTGTTCAAATAAAAAGGGGTTAGGATATAAAAAACCAATACAAAAGCATTCTAAAAATAATGGTTCTTTATATACTAATTTTAAGAAAAAGGAATCTATATCTGCTCAAAAATCTTCTTCAAAAGTTATTCATCCAAAATCATTTATGATTTGGGTTCCAAAAACTAATAATAACTTGATTAGGAATAACTACATTAAATCTTTCATTATGTCTATACATAAGAATGAAAATTTTATTTTTAAAGGGAACTCTAAACCCAACTGGGTTTGGCTTCCTAAGATTTAACCCTTAGGACCCTAACAGAGGAAGTGGGTACCAATAGAATTTCAATATTTTTTGCAGGTACCGATTAAGAAAAGAGGAAAATGGATTCTAGACAGTGGTTGCTCAAAACACATGACAAGCGACAAAAATATGTTAACTAACATTATCTACTCAGATGGAGGATCTGTCACTTTTGGAGATAATTCCAAAGGTTACATCATTGGCAAAGGCGATGTGAGCAATGACGGTACATCTAATTTACCTCTTATTACAAATGTTTTATTAGTTAAAAATTTAAAACATAACTTACTAAGTATTAGTCAATTATGTGATAAAGGTTTTAACATAGTATTTTCTGAAAATAAATGCAATATTTTTTATCATAACAAAAATCTTATTTTCGAAGGAGTTAGAGATCGTAATATTTATATTCTGGATATGAAAATAAATCATAATACAAATATGTGCTTATTAGTCAAAGAAAATGATCCTTGGCTATGGCATAAAGGATTTTGTCATATAAATTTCAAAGCTATTAATAAATTATCCAAAAACAATTTAGTAAAAGGTTTACCTAAAATGAATTTTAAGGTAAATAGCATTTGTGATGCTTGTCAACTAGGAAAGCTAACTAAATCTTCTTTTAAATCTAAGAAGATCATCTCAACACTACAACCTCTTGAGTTGTTACATCTAGACTTATTTGGATCAACTCAGACTCAATCTATTAATCACAATAGATATGTTTTTGTAATAGTTGATGACTTCTCTAGATATACATGGACTTTTTATATGAAAAACAAAAGTGATACATTTGAAAATTTCAAAATCTTTGCTAAACGTATTCAAAATATTAAAAATCTTAAAATTAAAAACATTAGAGTGATCATGGAGGTGAATTTGAAAATGAAATGTTTGAGAAATTTTGTAATAAGAAAGGAATATTTCATAACTTTTCATTTCCAAGAACGCCTCAACAAAATGGAGTTGTTGAACGTAAAAATAGAACACTTCAAGAATGTGCTAGGACTTTATTGAATGGAACCACTCTTCCAAAACAATTTTGGGCAGAAGCCGTTGCTACTGCTTGTTATGACCTAAATCGTGTCTCTATTCGACCTTTAACTAAACATACTCCATATGAACTCTTCAACGGTAGAAAACCTAATATATCTTACTTTAAAGTTTTTGGTTCGAAATGTTTTGCCTTGAATACGAAAGATCAATTAGGAAAATTTGATCCAAAATCGGATGAATGTATATTCATCGGATACTCAGAACGAAGCAAAGCATATAGAATCTTTAATAAAAGAACTAAATCTATTGAAGAAACACTTCATGTATCATTTGATGAAAATTTCAAAATTAAAACAAATGATGATGAAGACATTATAATAAATTCAAATTCCAATTGTGTCAACAATACACCTTACAATACTTCATCTTTACATCAAATTGAAACTGAATTAAAATCCCCACCAAGAATTTTAAAAGATCATCCAATTCAAAATATAATAGGAGAAATTGATGAAAGAGTTAAAACAAGGAATCAACTAAATCAAATGGGTCATATAGCTTTTCTTTCTAATATAGAACCTAAAAATATTAAGGAAGCCTCAACTGATGATTATTGGATTATTGCGATGCAAGAAGAACTAAACCAATTCGAAAGAAATAACGTTTGGGATTTAGTTCCACGACCGAATGATCAATCAGTTATTGGCACTAAATGGGTTTTTAAAAATAAAGTTGATGAAAATGGTAATATCACTAGAAATAAAGCTAGATTAGTTGCACAAGGATATAATCAGGAAGAAGGAATTGACTATGAAGAAACGTTTGCTCCTATTGCAAGATTAGAAGCAATACGAATCCTATTAGCCTATGCTTGCTTTCATGATTTCAAATTATATCAAATGGATGTTAAAAGTGCTTTTTTAAATGGGTTTATTAAAGAAAATGTTTATGTTGAAGAACCTCCCTTGTTTATACACGAAAAATTTCCAGACCATGTTTATAAACTTAAAAAAGCTTTATACGGTTTAAAGCAAGCACCTCGTGCTTGGTATGATCGTTTAAAAAGTTATTTAATCGACTCTGGTTTTGAAATTGGAAAGGTTGATCAAACTCATTTTATTAAGAAAAAGAAACATGATATTTTAATTGTTCAAATTTATGTAGATGATATTATTTTTGGATCAACTATGATAAATTATGTCAAGAATTTTCTAAAATAATGACAAATGAATTTGAGATGTCTCACATAGGAGAATTAACATATTTTCTTGGACTTCAAATTAAACAAGTTAATAATGGCATTTTCATAAATCAAGAAAAATATTGTAATAATTTAATCAAACGCTTTGGTATGGAAAATACTTCTGCCAAACCAACTCCTATGAGTACAACTGTACATCTTGAAAAATATGAAAATGGCAAGAGTGTAGACCAAAAATTATATCAAAGTATGATTGGATCATTATTATATTTAACCGCTAGTAGATCCGATATAATGATGAGCGTTTGTTTGTGTGCACGATTTCAAGCCGATCCTAAAGAATCACACATTAGAGCAGTGAAACGTATTTTACGTTATCTCAACAAAACCAAAGATTTTGGACTATTTTATCCAAAAGAATGTCCTTTTGAATTAGTGTCATATAGTGATGCTGATTTTGGAGGAAGTCGGACGGATAGAAAAAGTACAAGTGGGACTTGTCACTTCATTGGACGGTCTCTAGTATCTTGGTTCAGTAAGAAACAAAATTGCGTATCACTTTCTACTTGTGAAGCAGAATATATATCTGCAGCTTTGGCATGTGCTCAAGTAATTTATATGCAACAAACTCTTCAAGATTTTGGTTTTAAATGATCTAAATCTACAATCTTCTATGATAATTCTAGTGCTATTAATTTATCTAAAAATCCAGTAAATCATTCACGGACAAAACATATAGATATTCGTCATCATTTTCTTCGTGATAATATTGAAAAAGACATAATCAATCTAGAATTCGTATCTTCGGAAAATCAATTAGCAGATATTTTTACCAAACCATTAAATGAAAACACTTTTGTAAAATTGAGACGAGAACTTGGAATCATCTCATTCAAAAATTTATGAAGTTTACTTCAACTCATTTCTGTTTTTTTTAAAAGGTTAATATAAACTTGGTTTTTGTCCACATTTTTCTTCTGGTTAAAATTAAATTATTCTTAACCATTCATTATTTAGCCTTCAGTTTTATATATAAATTCTTTCATTCAGAAGAAAACTTTCATTCAGCTTATTTCAAATAGAAAGGTAAAAGCAGAAAATAAATTATGCTTTTTAATTTTGCATTATTCATATATACCATGGCCGGTTCATCTTCAGATGAGCCTTCCTATTCATCTGGATATTCGTCAATTGACTTTGAAACACCTAGTTCTGGGTCTTCCGAACTTCCAACTCCAACTCCAGCTTATATTCCGATATGTGCTCCACAAAGTCATCATACGGGATATACGCCAAAAAATAAACGCACGCGAAGAAATTTATTTCCATCTCCAACTACTAAGGAAAAGATAGATGACTTACATCACTATCAGAGGGAAACACTTAATCTTCAGCGTGAAATGTATTTTGAGCAAAAGAGTCATGGTAGACGACTCAGTTTTCTTGAACGTTGTGCTGCAAAAATATGTGGTTCATCTCCGATCAACATAAATGCACATATTCATTCACCTCAACGTCCTCATGTTTCTCCAAATTTGTGGGATCGTCAGCCTCAATGGTCTCCCATTAAATAGTTTGATGAACACAATCAACACGAATCATCCAAAGGGAAGTCTCCGAAGTCTCCAAAAACTTCGAAGACTCCTAAGTAGATAATATATATATATGTATATATGATTGTACGTTGATTTGGTTACTCATTTTTGCTTTGTATTATCTCCAAAATAAATAAATATATGAATATTTTCTTTTATCATTAAACAGAGCAAAAACATTCAACATCAGACATACAGACGTCTATACTTTTACACAGACGTCTATAAAACACTTTTTTTTGTTTTCAGCCACACAGACGTCTGGAGAATTTATCACAGATGTCTAAATTCAGTATAAAAAGTTTCAAATTCTCTGTTATAAAATTAGCCGTCTGTATGAAAATAACAGACGTCTGTTCTCCAATATAGACGTCTAACATAAAATATTCAGACGTCTGATTTTAGTTCAAAATGTTTTTTACTCTCTGTTTCAAATTTAGCCATCTGAGCCGTCTGTCACTATTTTTAGACATCTGTCCTTCATTTTAGCCGTCTGCTATAAAATTTTAGACGTCTAAACTCCTCTTACTTGTTCTTTATCTACAGGACTTCAGACGTCTGTATATTTTTTAGACGTCTAAAACCCTGTTAGACAGAAAACAATATAAATCAAACCTACGGCTTCCCTTCTTCAACACGACTATTCTCTCAAAATCAAAATTCAAAACCCTAGCCTTCTTCAAAATAAACAATGGTGCCCAAATCAAAACACAAGAAACAAAAAGGGGATTCTTCTCAACAAGCTCCTCATATTCTCCCTACAGAAGATCAAATTGCCGCTTGGCTCTACCATGAACCCCGAAGTATGGCTCGTTACAAACATCTATCTTCTCTGCCATCATTTCACGGTATTTTTCATGACCTTGATCATTTTCCTCCGTACAAAATTAGGCTCTTTACTGATAGATCTCAGATCACTAGTCTTATTGATTTCAAAGACAATCAAGTGAACATTTGTAGACTTAGTGTCCTATTATTTCTTGCAAATGTCAACAATCCCAAAATTAGGCTTCATAGAGATAAAGGAACGCTTTGGACAAGCGTATTTGGAAACATTCTACAAATAACTCCTGCTGACATTGGATGAATTTTAAAATGTAGCTCGGATGGGGTCGATTTAGATGATTTTAAGTTAGAAGGTGAGGATCTTAAACACATAGAATATCATCTTTTTGAACCAGGAAAGTCCACAGATAGATCAAATCATCTTCGTCCCCGACCTCGATTATTACTTAGAATGCTAATAAAAACAATATTTCTCCGGCAAGAAAGCCATGAGATCATTTATGATGATGAAGATAAGGCGCTACAAGCAATATTATAAAATTCACAAATCAATTGGGCACAATATTTTTACGATGCATTTCGTACTTATCACAACTCGAAGAAGCGATCAATTGTCTATGCCCCTTATATTACTCGAATACTAACTGACCTGTCTATTCAAAGTCCGGCAATAGAGTTTGAAAAGATTAAGGTATCCAATATTCGCTTCTTTAGTTTGATGGGATTACCGGAATCTCCTCCGACATTTCCAACATATCCTGATTTTAAAGCGGAACAACTAGCTCTACAAAAAGAAAAAGGAAAAACAAAAGTAGGCAGTTCCGGACACGATGTAGATGAAAGTGATACTGAAAAAGAAGGGGATGGTAGAGATGAAGGGGAAGATGAAGAAAGAGAAGACGAAGCTTTTGAGCAAACTTTTATCCAAAGTTCAATCCCGGAAAATTACGACATTGAACTAATTTCTGGAACTTCACGCACATATACAAAAAATGAAAATCTCAAATCTGACATCACCATCTCTAAAAATCAAAAGAAAATCTCTCAACAAATTGCACAAGGCTTTTCTTCCATCAATTCTAGATTCGATCATTTAGATGCCAAAGTCGAAGAGAATGCACGAGAATTGAAAAATGTCAAGACAATTCTTCGTCAATTATGGAAAAATTCTCATGGATCTTCTCCTCCTTCCTCTCCAACTTGGGGAGAATGTTAAAAGAAGATGATTTCTTTTGGTTTGTCTTTTGGTCCAAAAACTTCAGTTTCATAAAATTCTGTATCTTTTTGTGGTGTTAAAACTTGTATGTTGTTATTTGTATAATTTTCTATGTCTCTCTGAAACATTTGGTTCATTGTGTTTTGGTTAAACAAATGCTCTGTCCTAAAAATTGATTTGTTTTTATCATCTTGGTACACGCTTGGTTGATCAACTATGTATTGTCTACACTTCTTATCTATTTTGTTATTCACAGTTTTGTCATCTCTTTATATCTAACACCCCCTACAACTCTTTTTGTTAATGACAAAGGGGGAGAAATAATAACATTTCTGCTATATAAATTGGTCATATTGAATTCTTCATCAAGAGTTGCACTTCTTCTAAAAGTTGCAACTATTAAATTAAAACTATTCAATACTATAAATAGAGATGAAAATCCACTATTTCAATACCCAATTCTTTCTATCTATTATGATCTTATATTGTTATAATATCAAAGTGATTTTCAATTCTCTACTTCCTATCTTTGCACATTCAAATCATCATATCAAGAAGATTATAGGAAGGGTGTACTACATTGACTATGTACGTGTTACTCAAGAACACACAAGTCAAGAAACAATTTATTAATTGTATTTGAAGTCCTATTCGGTTGCTTAGGCGGAAAAGTCCTATTCGGTTGCTCAGGCGGTGTAATACCTGTTCCTCCGGGTTAAGTGAGGGTTGTTAGAGAAATTCCAGAAGGAGTCTGGGACTGGACGTAGAACGGGAAGTTCGAACCAGTATAAAAATCCCTGGTGTCATTTTTATTACTGCTATTTACTATTATTTATAATTCCGCACTTGCTAGACTAGTCCTACTATATATTATCGATCCATATACACTTTCATTTGGTATCAAAGCAAGGTCATCACATAACTATAACACAGTTATCTAATTTTTTAATAATATGGACAATAACACTAGCAACAGTTTTACTGAGGGACAAGCCACTACACGACCATCATTGTTTAACAGATTAAATTATAGTTATTGGTCAACTAGAATGAGAATTTTTAAGGAAGAATAAGTTTTCCAACGTTGCCATGGTAACATTGAGGCTTTTGAGGAATGGAGAGTTTCTCGATGTTACCGGAGCGGTACTGAGGCTTCTGAGATCATGGACTTTCCCGATGTTACCGAAGCAACACCGGTTCTCAGAAGGTAAGGATTGATTTTCACGTCGATCTTCCTTATCGACTCAACGGTTTTTCTTGCAAGAACATGGTTCCACCAGTTAAAGAAGCTAATTTAATAGATAAAATAGAAGAAGAGGCAAGTCCTGCCTATTTATAATTCCCCCAATGTCTATGGATGACTTATTTGCGAAAATTGGAAATACATAAATAGGGCAAGCAAAGTTGCATCGCGTTTGGAGGTTGCTCCATTCTTGGATTACTAATTAATAACTAGTCTTTCGTCAGTTAGTTGGGTTCCCTCTCCATTGAGCCCAGGCAATTTCTCATGAGCAGTTGGCCCTAGGATCTCGTGGCTCCCTTGCCATTCTGCAGTTTATGCACGTACTGCTAGACATTGTTGCTCTTTATCAACTCCTCAATCATATCCTCCAGATATCGCCATTCATTAGTGTTATGCCCGTGCGTCTTATGGTAGCGGTAATACTTTTCCAATTGTTTCTATTTCTCAGAGGCTTCTTTCTTGGGCGATTTGTTGTAGCGCTCAGTTCCTTGAGTAGTAAGATAGATATTCTCCAGACTATTGTTCAATAGCGTATAGTCCTCTAGTCCGAATTTCCTTGGGAATTTCGCATTTGTGTTACGCCCATCCCTAGAGTCCTGGTTCCTCATCTTTTGATTTTTAGGGTTTCTAGCGGCATTTCCAAAGTCGTCGCCTTTCTGCTCAACAGTGACATTAATCTGGACCATTTCCTTTGGTTGTTGATTGACAATCTTCCTTAGATTATACTTGCTTCTTCCAACGTAGGAACTGATTCGCCTTTCGATGGAATTCTTCTATGGTAGTCGGTTGTTTCATTTTAATCCATCTACCAAAGTCTGTATCCGGATGGGTTGCTCTGACCAAAGCCATGAAAATCATATCTTCCTCGGGATTGCTTACCTCCATGACTACAATGTTATACCGATTCAAGAAAGATTTTAGGGACTCATTGGGTCCTTGGAAAAAGCCAGATATGGACATCACGTCTTTTGGTCATGCAGTATGGAGTCTAAACTATTCCAGAAACACTCTTTCTAATTCGTCAAAGGTAGAAATGGGTCTAGGTGGAAGTCTAGTAAACCACATGGAAGCAATTCCTTCCAAGAAGATAGGAAAACATCTACAACGTACAGCATCCGTAGCTCTAGCTCCATCCATATGGGTATGAGTGTTGTTTAGGGTCCTTGTTCCATTTATGATGGCATAGTCGGTATAGTGAACTTCTTACGATAGTCTTCTCTTAGAACGTTTTTAGTCAATGGAGTTCTACTCAACGTGGAATCCCAGTCTTCATTCTTTTTGCCCCTACTCTCCTCCATTAACCCTTTGACCATGTCAGCGATGTACTCCTCGCTAGCACAATGGTCTACAGGTTGGCTGTCAAGGTCTACACTGATTGTTTGACTCCGCAAATGGTCTTGGTTTGCCAGCTGAAGCCTAGGTTCTCATTCTCCAGGAGAACCACTCCTACAGGGTCCCGTTGGCACACGGTTATTCTTACCGGGGCAGTTTGAACTTCATTTCTGGCATTTTGCCTGTTTTCATCAGCGTTCAATTCCAATCCATCACCATCAAGTTTCATGTCACCTTTAGAGTCAGAAACATGCATTGTGTTATTCACTTGAGGAGTGTTCACTCCAGGATTTTGGTTTGCAGCAGGTTGTTTTCCAATGGGAGGAGTACTTCTGTTGCCTTCTATTACGATTCCTGCAGCTCCACCAACAACCTCCTTCTACTTTTGTTTATAGTTCCTCTTGTTCAAGCTTGGAACAGAGGAATTCTCTTGTTTCATAGCAGCTGCAGTTTGTTATCTAGCTCTCGGAGCACATGGTGGCTTCAGCGCTAGCAAAACATCGATCATATCCATGAGAGCCTTTTGGCTATCAGCCATTTTCTGCTTAAGTTCGTTAACCATCTAGTTAAGCTCCCTTTTAGTCACACCATCCTATTGAGTGGAGAACCTGATGCTAGATTTCTATTATTAACCTCTATTCGATGATTATTAGCATTGTTCACTTCATTTTGTTGGGGGTTTACTTCATCACCACCAACTGTTGCTCCTGTAGATCTTCCAGAAGTATTTCTCCGTTTTCTAGGTGTCATTGATCTCCAACAGCAAGCCTACAAATTTTCAAAGCAAATTCCCTAAACCTAACTGCTGGATCTCTCCTAATCCAAAATAGCAAGCTAGATCCAAGCTTGGATTCAGATATTCTGAGTGAAAGCACCAAAATGTTAACGTCAAAAATGGATCAACACTCAAGAATGGGTTATAGGAAACCTGTGAGACTTAGATCTAGCAGGTAATAGTGGCAATAAAGGAAAATAAACAACAATAAGAAAGTGAGACACAAGATTTTATAGTGGTTCGGCAATCATTGGCCTATGCCCACTTTATAGCTTTGTTGCTTATATATTTGATTGAGATTACAAAGGGTTTAAGAAAGAATAAATCACAAGTACAGGGGTTAGACCGATTCTAAGTCCTAGAATTGCCTAAATTAGTGCCTTGGCGACTATTTTGTAGAGGAAGGAGATGAAGAAAAGACAGAGCTTCCACATAGTGATGGTAGGAAACCAGATCTTATATTAGTTCACTACACCATAAACGCTATTTTGATACGGCTAAAAGCCGTATCTAATCGAATTAGATACGGCTTTTAGCCGTATCAAAATATGGCGATCTTATTATTTTGATACGGCTACTGGCCGTATCTAATGGGACAATTAGATACGGCTTAAGGCCGTATCTAATTGATACATTAGATACGGCTTTTGGCCGTATCTAATGGGACAATTAGATATGGCGATTAGCCGTATCTAATGTATCAATTAGGTAAGGCTAATAGTGTATCTAATGTATCAATTAGATACGGCCTTAAGCCGTATCTAATTGTCCCATTAGATACGGCCAGTAGCCGTATCTAATTGTCCCATTAGATACGGCCAGTAGCCGTATCTAAGTACTCAATTACACATACATATATAAAATTCCGCACTCAAATGATATTAGAAAACAAATAATATTATAGGCAGTGCACATTCAAATGATTCAATAATCCGCATTGCAGTGCATAATAACTTAACAATATCATTACATAACACGAAAAATAGTACATACTAGCATTTAGTACAAATATGAAGTTAAGCTCAAAACAAGAGCTACACAAGTCACAATATCAATACAAAACCTTAAGATGTTCAATAGAACCCAGAGTATAACATTTATAACAGTGTCTCTGGCTAAACCTTTTGCAAATGAATTACTCCAAGTCTCTTGCTACACTTCTTGCTAAACCAAATAAAATTAGCTAGCACCAAAGATTGCATAAAGATCATTCCTGATTCAACCTGCAAACATAAAAATGGGTATAAATTATAGTAGTACAAAAGACAGTTTGAGAAGTTTGTGTCGTACCAAAAAAATAAACGCTAATGACAGTTTGAGAAGTATATTTGCTGAACCTTGATGGATATAAAAGATAATGGAAAATTGTTAAGTACCAGAAAATTGAAAGTCATGATACAAATTTATAAAAATTGAAAATTGAAAGGCATTTAGCATTGCTTAAGTGCTGGACCGCTTAAAAATTTTGAAGTCTAAATTGAAGATCAGGTTGAGCCACTGTGATTTTGCAAGAAAGATATATATCATTTTCTTTACATTATTCACGTGTTGATAATCTATTATTATGAACAAAACCTTCTCAACTAGCTGTTATATAGCTAAATGTCAATTCAAAATTACTAGCAATTAGTATATTTTGTATATGATAACGCTTTTGTTGTCATATTTTCTTTCTTAACATCATAGAAATTTGTGTTCCTTCCATAGCTTCACTGGTGTTTATGAAAGAGAAGATAATAGCAGGTGTCATATTTATTTTAAACATGAACATTCATACTAATTGTATACTAGATATATACAAAGTACAAGTTAAATAGTACACAGTATGCAATACATGATCCAAACTCCTGATATAATGACTCTTCATTAGAAATATAGTTGGACGAAATGTTGTCTCTAGTTATGAAGTATTGTTGCTTAAAATTGCAACCTGCTGTTTTTATCGAATTAATTAACCAATAATCCCAAGTTGGATTCAACCTGCCTAAAACCAATTCATACTTTGTGACAGGTGCAACTATCATGAAGTTAAAAATAGCATTTAAATTTTTGCAAGAAGTGAAATAATGGTGTATAACTCCTATCAAAAGCTGCAAATTCACATAGATGGAAAAGTAAACCAGGCAATTCAAATAGCAAGCAAGAACAAAATGCATTGCAATGTGAACGAACACTTATATGTTGCATCGGGATATGGTAAAAAAGAAAATTTTGCTCCAGATCTACTATTAATAATAGCAAAACTCATCGTAATGAAGTTCCAAACATGGGAAGTAGCAACAAAATTGTGAATGTCAGTCAAAAGTTATTGTAACTACTCATTGAAATTTCAAATCAAGGTAAAGTAGCTCAGTAGTTTTTTGAGAGACTAAGTTGAAGCAGATCTAAAGAAAATGGACATTTCGAGAGCAGGTAATAGAGAAATCAAGAAACACGAAGTTTCCTCCATGCCGCCTGAAGAAAATAAGACAAGTTTTATTCTTACATCAAAAATCACCTAACATGCACCATTATTTGCCTAAGATTACCTCGACTTTGTTGTGGCCACAATGCATAGGCCCAGATCAAAAAGGGAAGAACATTTGTACTAGGCATTTCGGTACTTGGATAAAGATAATAGCAGGTATGCATTCATATAATAAAAACAAACACACAATTTTAGTGCAGAAACTGATAATTTGTTTCAAATTTTACCACAGGTTTAGGAGCATTATTTTAATTTTCACATGTATTTTACATTCTGTTGCCGCAATGTTTGATTGGAAATTGATATAGATTAAAGTTTATTCCATGATTTATCTTATTTTGATCTTCTGTATAATCATTTTGGTTAATCGTGATATTTAAATGGGTTTTTAATAGGTTTTTCACTTTTTAATACACATGCTCGTTTTCAAAATGCACATGTAAATGTTTTAAAAAAAATGTACAAGTTTCTCTTTCTTTCACTTGCTTTTCTTTCCTTCAATTTTTTCTACTCCTTTAGTTTCGTTACAATCAATCTCAAGTAAAAACAACTAAGCAATCACTCACTACGAACTTCTTTCATATGTACAACTGCATCACCTTGCATCTTATGTAGTTTTGACCATGTCTAGGAGGCCATATTCTTTTGTCTTCGTATCACTACACTTCTGTACAACTTTAGAGCAGTCGAAACATAGTACATACTCTTTGTGCAGTGAGGTCTTAGACAATTATAGGCCCAACAATTTATTTAATAGATCCACCGAGAACTATTGACTATCTACTATATTGTTTTTGTTTTTATTTCAATCCTTCATCTCTTTTTACTGTTTAAAACCAACATCCAACATACATCATATTAACTGTAAAAATCTCTATCAAAACTACAAATTAAGCATCTTTATAGTGGAATAATAAATTGTAACTAGTGTGCAAATATGTTTATTATTTGGATTATCGAATTTTGTTAGTGGATTGTCTTTGCTGTTTCCAATTTGAGTACTTTTATTGTTCTTATTGGTAGTTAATGTGATGCTAAGTACATGGTGGTTATTGTACATGTGATAATATATTTTACTCTACAGGTGATAATATGCTAAGTAGGTGAACTGAGTTATCTTTTTTCTTACCTTTCATTTTGTACTTGAGTGAAGAAGATATTTTTATAATACGCAATGTTGTCTAATTGTGAATGTGTTCCATGGGAGCAATGAAATATTTTACTTCAAAAGATTCACTAGTTAAGAAGATATATTTTTATCTCATTATGTTTATTATTGTCAAATATATATGTGACAAGGTTTGTAATTACTTATCATGTTTAAGTCATTGATTGTTGATGCAACTTCTATTATGTTCTTCATCTCTGTTACAACCTAAAACAATTTAGTTAATCACCATTATGCAACTAGATTAATTATTAGTTTAGTAACATATTTATTGAATCTCTACTTGTCCTGCATATGAAGTGGGTAGGAAACTTGGACTGCACTAAGATAAAGAGAGAGACGTATATTGCCCACATTAAGACCTCCTTTATTATTTTCTTGTCTTTTAAATTTATTTTATTTTCATTCTATTGACCTACATCTAATTTTATTTTTTCATTCCATGTATCATTTGTAACTCATGTGGTTTATTGACTCTTGAGCTGAATTGCTTTCTTATTTTATAAAAATAATAATTAAGATAAATGGTTTATCTTAAGTTAATTGAGATCTTAATTTAATTAAGAGGTTAGGATTAATTTATTAAGGATTAATTAATTAATATAATTAATTTAGAATAATTACCCAATGTAATTTAAAAAGAATTAATTATAAAATTACTTAAAACTTAATTTATATTTTGTTCTTAAAAAAGTCAATATGAGATTTTGTTTTTTTAAGATACTCTTAAAAATCTAAATTGTTATTTAATTTATAACTAGTGTTTGAAAACTAATTAAAATTAATAAAAGAAATTGCATATATACCTGCTCCATCATCTAGAGATATCGAATAAGACACTTCGGATGGCACACATAACCACCCACTCCAACATCAACAAAGGTCTCTGCAAATTGATGATTCATTTTGCTGGTTCTCTCATCTGGTAGCAGTATACTGTCCAACACCACTGAACAATGCTCTGTTCTTTTTGCCTACCTCCCTTCTTCCGCTCGCTTCAGGCGTTGCTTCATTTTTTACGAACTCTGTCCAATCTTCTAGAGCAACTGTAGATGGGCAATTTTTCAACCGTTCTTCGTCATTGTTGAAAGGGTCATAATAAACTACTCTTAAGTTTTTCTTGTATCTCCTAAAAGCCTCGGCCATTCTTTTTAAAAACATTTCCTTTGAAAGCGGATCGAGCTCATATATTTTCTGCAAAAAATATATTAAATTAAATGTTGTGCAAAGAGTTGAAACCATAAGGCTATTGAATGAAATAGTTGTTGTCAAACAGATAAGGATACTTACCACCAATTCGTTCCAAACGTTGTCCTTGTATATTGCAGTTACTTTATTCCAACTTATATATGATATCGGCACATGAGCTCTTACTAGTTTACCGAGCATAGTAGCGATTTTTCCAGCGTTATCTGAGACCGGAATACCAAGTAAGTTTTGATCAACTTTCTTCGCCTCTGAACATGACGAATGTGAAAATGGTGGATTTTCTGACATAGTTTTCTGCAAAATATAATATTACTAATTATTTTAATAAGTCACGATAATAATTATAGATGTATCAATGTATCAATGTCAACACTCCATAACATAACACACTTGCACATACAAAATTATTAAGTGACAACAACTGAAATTGCATTGGAATGTATAAAATATTCAAAACATACATACAGACAATCGTGCAATTAAAAATATACAGACACACAATCATGTGATGTACGAATACTAATAAGTTAACATATGGATTTGGTAAGGTCTTCTAATTTTTCATTGTCTTCAAAAGCTGATTGATAGACGGTAGGGAACTCAATGTCATCCACATTTGTAGTCAACCGTTTTGGTGTATGCAAGACCACAGACCATCCGTTATTTTTTAAATCTTTGGAGTAGAAAACTTGACTCGCTTCTGATGAAAAAATAAATGGCTCGTCATTCACGTTATTTTTGTTCTTTAATTTCTCTAAATTTACCATGATGAGGTTTGAAATAGGATCTATTTTGCAACCATTGACCTTATCCTCGACTTTTACCCAATCACAATAAAAAACTGTTTGTTTGAAGTCAGTGTAATCCAACTCAAGTATCTGTTGAATGACTCTGTAATACGTTGTTTCTGCTTCCTTATAATTTTTATCCTTGCCACTCGCTCTAAATTTTGTAATTGCTCTCATACATACACCGCTATTTTGTGTTACCATACGGCCTTCATACTTTTTCGTGGAAAATGAAAATCCATTCACTTGGTACTTCATATAACTACGCGTTATGAACTTCGGCCCGTGCACTAACCGCTACAGAGTTGGATCAACATCGATGGTCTTTAACAGCTCATTACGTAACCATAGATTAAAACTTTGAACTACTTCCACGGTGGTAGCCCTGCCTCTAGGTTGAAATCTAGTACTTTTCACATAGGAGTTATACCTCCTACGAAAAACACATATCAAAATGTATATATAAATTGAATTAAAAAAATTAAAATTCCAAACAAGTTCGTGAACTTACTTCTTCCATTCATCCAATCCATCGTACTTATTAAGGACCCATCTACGCACCTGTTCAAACTGCACTTGGGTTAACGTTATGTCTTTACCATTATCCAGAGGTATCTCACCAGCAAACTCATCGTCCTCGTCTAAAAACGCTTCGTGGGTATGTTTATGATTGCCATCAACTCCGTTTGGCATATATTCCATGCAGTAAAGACTAGCTTCTTGTACGATATATCCTTCTGCAATACACCCTTCAATGTATCTTTTGTTGCGCACATATCATTTATATATTTTCATCAACCTATAAATGTGATCAATTATATACTGTAGACGGTAGCTATTTATATGAAATAATGATGTGCATAACTGAAATTAGAAATTTACCGTTCAAATGGATACATCCATATATATCTGATAGGGCCACAAATCAACGCTTCATCGGCTAAATGAACCATAAGGTGGACACTGATATCAAAAAATGCAGGTGGAAAATGTTTTTCGAATACACACATTGCTTCTACTAAGCTAGCCTTTGCTTTTAAAAGATGTTCCCTATTGATCACCTTTGAACACAAAATGTTAAAGAATAAACTAATACGATGAACAGCATTTCGTAGATCCTTATGTTGTGGATAAGAATGTTGAAGCAATACCGGAAGCAAATGCTGCATTATGACATGGTAATCATGTGACTTCATATTTCTTAGTTTAGGAGGATTGATGCTCACATTGTTGTGAAAGTTAGAAGAAAATTTGTTAGGCACTTTCAGATTTTTCAAAACGGTGCAAAACCGTATCTTTTCTTCTTTGCTCAAAGCGAAAGTTGTCTTTGGTACGATTGTTTTATTTGTTTCAGGATTTTCCATCACCCACAACTTTTGTTTTATACCCATGATTTTCAAATCCTTGCGTGCATTGATGCCATCTTTTGACTTATCTTTATGGTCCATAATGGTGCTGATGAGATGCTCCATGACATTCTTCTCCGTATGCATAACATCAATATTATGTCGGACCAAATTTGCTTTCCAATATGGTAAATCAAAAAAGATAGACCTCCTATACCATCCAGAAATATTATCAACATCTTCATTGGTTGACTTTTTCCGTTTTCGACCAATTTCTTCTTTTTGTTTACCAACTTTCATTTTGATATTCGCTACTTTCTTTTCAACTTGAAAACCAGTCAATGGCCATTTAGGGCGACGAAGTTCTTGTTCGTTGTTGAAATTTGTCTTATCGTATCGAAACTTGTGTTCGTTAGGAAGAAACATTCGATGTCCCATGTAACACATATTCTTACCTTCAGGAAGATAATAAGAACAAGTGTTTTCCCCACAAACAGGACATGCAAAATAACCGTGAGTTGTACATCCCGATAAAGTCCCAAAAGCAGGGTGATCATGGATTGCCCACAGCACCCTAGCTCTCATTGTGAACTCAGATTTATTTAACGAGTCAAATGTAACTACTCCTTCCCATAACTGCTTTAGCTCGTCTATCAACGGCTGTAAATAAACATCAATATCCTTTCCTGGTTGTTTTGGCCCATAAATCAACAATGTTAACATTGAGAACTCCCTTTTCATGCACATAGACGGAGGAAGATTATATGGTACTACAATTACTGGCCAACAACTGTAAGGGTTAGATAGAGAAGCATGTGGCCAGAAACCATCTGTTGCTATTCCAAGTGTGACATTTCGTGGCTCGGCAGCAAAAGTTTGATCAAATGAATCTGCGACTTTCCATTGAGAAGTGTCACATGGATGACGCATTACGGTTGGATCAGACTTGGCACGACCATGCCAGGTCATCGCATCTGCCGTCCATGGTACAGTATACAATCTCTTCAATCTAGAAATTAAAGGAAAATGTCTTAATGTCTTTCGAGGTACTTTGGTGCATTTTCTCTCTTCGTTTAATGATGTCATATATCTTGGTTCATTGCAATTTGTACAAGAAACTTTGTTCGCATCATCATTCCAGTACAATATGCAATCATAAGTTTTGTAATTCATCCCAACTTGCTTAATGATCTTCTTCACGTCGGAGTACTTTGTCGGCAGCGTGTTGCCTTCGGGGAGTAAATCCTTTATTAGTTCGAGAAGTGCAGTCATACCATTATCTGAAAAGCTGTATTGGGTCTTCAAGCTATTCAGTTTCACAATGGCATACAGCTTCGTAATCCCTTTTGAACATGAAGGATACAGTGGCTCTTTTACGTTACCAAAAAGCGATTTATACTTCTTACTTTCATTGGCCTGTCAATCTGGATAATCAGTAGACTGCTCTCCAACATTAGCATGATCAGGCAACGAATTTGTAGGTTGAAAATGATGAAATCTATCTACATCATTGACCAGATCTTCCATCCTAATATGTTCATACTCAGCAGTAATTCTGCCATGACTAACTGGTTGTTGTTTTTCCATCTCCGCCCTTTTTCCCCATGAAAATACCACGCTGTATACGATTGGATAATACCCCATCTAAGCAAATGAAAATGAATGTCATCTAATTTGATCGTCTTTATATTTTTGCACCGGGTGCAAGGGCATAAATACAATCCTTTCTTACCACCGTTTTCTTCAACAAAACTAATGAACTTCTGCACCTCGTCTATATAGTATGTAGATCTTAGATCTGATTCATTTATCCATTGTTTGTCTATGCTTAAAGACATACTGCCCTCCTATATCATATTTAACAAAACATGAGACTTGTTTGTATAAATACATCACAAGTCTGTACAATGATAAAAATGTGAATACAATACAATATTTCAACTTTCTTTTACACACGCTAGCCATTTTTATTAATGGATGAAATCATTAGCACTTTGTTTAAAAGACAACATTTAGTTTGGTGTTAAAAATAAAAATGTTAGTTTTTCTATGGATTTTCCATTATCGTTGAAAAGTTTAGCTATTTGTCAAAAAGAGAAAGCCATTTAGCATTTTATTAAAATGGCAATTTTTTAAAGATTTACTATCGTGTTGAAATTTGAACCATAAACCTCTTCATATTTTTGTTTACCTTATGTTCAATATATTGAGGGGTAGGAATGGTAAGAGAATCCCTTATTATCCTGTTTTAATTATTCAATATGGTATATAAATTCTTTTCATTATCAGGGAGAGGGGTATCTTGTTTTAATTATTCAATATGGTATATAAATTTCTTTTCATTATCAGGGACAAGTTTGTATCCAACATCTCTCTTACATACACCACTTCTTGCTCAGATATGGGTTCATACAAATTCAATGTGATAGTGTACTCTAAAACTGTAATTCAACCTAGGGTTTATGTAGTTCATACTGTCTACATATGCACATTTGTTAATTCATATATATTTATACGCAGTACAAAGTAAAACACACTCAAACACATACGCATATATAAAAAAACAGAGCACTAACTCACGCAGGCTCGCCCATATACAATCATTTATACACACCATCACACTATTATATTAATGCATTATCTACTTTAAAAAACATGGAGGACTTCCTATACAATTCCAATAGTTAAGAGCTTTCAAAATTGCTTAATGCAATCGGGTTTAATCAAAATTAAAGCAATGGAATATAATTTCACTTGACACGAAAGGGAGTGGCGAAGAATATTGATAAGATACTAGTCAATACTATTTGCCTATAGAAATTTTCTTACATGGAAGCACTTATACTATCACTACTATCAAGTGACCATAATCCTTGAATTTTGCATTTGGTATAGATATATATAGAGATAAGGGATATCCTCTCAGGTATGACAACGAATGGCTCTTAAAAGAGGGGTATGCAGACTGTATTGTAAGGGGACTCAGTAGCAATACATGGGGATTTCCTTGTTACAAATTTCAGCAAAAACTACAAGCATGCAAACAGCAACTTAAAGCATGGAATAAGACTAGAACAAAAGATAACACTAATCTTGAAGAGGCAGAAAAAACTTATGAAGCTCTAACCCTTGAGGTTGACACTAACCCAACAGACTTGCAAATATATAAAGAAATGTTACAAGCTAGACATAGACTACATGTTCAACAACAAATAGAATTTTGGAGTTTCAGGGAAAATCAAAGTTCTACTGGTTGTAGCAAAGTGATACAAACTCTATAAAAAATTTCTCCAAAATGTCTTTTAAAAGACAGAGTAACAACATACAAGTTCTCACTAATGCTAATAGAAATTTAATATGCAAGGCTAAGGAGTTGGACCAAGCAGCAATTACATAATACAGTGAACTTTTCTAGAATTTCAAAGCATTTTAGTTATTAATGAAGCAGGACAAAAAAATTAAATTCAGAAATCACTATGGAAGAAATTAAAAAGGTTGTTCTCTTGGTTCATGACGACAAAATCAAGGGACCAGATGGAATGAATGCAAAGTTCATGAAACTGCATTAGAAAGATGTTAAATAGGTCATAGTTAGGCACCCTGCAGGTTCATTTAATTCATGCATATATCCCACTTACACAAAACTTAGCTACACTCACACAAAACAACAATAAAAAAAGTGGTGTATGCAACAGTATACGAACGGGTTGTTTTTCTTCTTTAATCTCTATGATTAGCAAACTTCGTAATTCTAAGATATCCATTTAAAAATATGATATTTTAAAGCTGTTTTGATTGGAATTTCAATAAATTTCAATAAAAATATGGACTATTTAAATTTCAATAAATGTAACTCAAAATATAGGGTTTATTTTAAACATTAGCACCAAACTGTTACCAAAAAATTTGCCATTACAACGGCGCCATTTTGTAGCACCGGAGTAATGTCTATGCATTACCCCTCTCCTGATACTTGGCTTGCGCTATTAACAACAATTTTATCCACTTATACAACAATGTCAGAACAATATACAACATTAGCACCAAACTGTTTCCAAAAAAATTTGTCATTACAACGACGCTATTTTGTAGCACCGGAGTAATATCTATGCATTACCCCTCTCCTGATACTTGGCTTGCGCCATTAACAATAATTTTATCCACTTATACAACAATGTCAAAACCATATACAATGTCAGAAAAACATATTTACTAACATATAAACAACAATACACTAAATAGAGAGGGAAATGGTGCATAATATATTTATGGTTAATGATAGTTATATATTTACTGTTACTCGTAAGATTTTATGAGCATTTGATATCAACATCTTTTCCCACGTCCGTTACGTTTACAATCGAAAACACGGATTTAAAATGCAACAAATCTCTACTTGCGTGAAAGTGAATGTAGGATAAGATTGTGTCCGATATGACATAGCTTTGTTCTGCATTACATTATAGACAACCATTTGTATTTCACATAATTTTATGTCAAGATACTCTTAGATTAAAATTTAATTCAAAGGTAATAGGGTCAATGTTATTCTATCAAAATAAAGTTTAGACAGGACAAAGGAAAGAATGGCAAAACAGGACCATCAAAACCTTCGACCTTGGGTCATCACGGTTTGGTACACGGTTCGCTCTTCAAAACATTGGAAATAAGTACTACTGAAAAAAAACCAGAAATAGCCATGATTTTGGAATATATAATGCATCCAAATTTTAGTGTTAGCATTGCTTAGCGTTGCTGAAGAATTTAGATGGACAGATGGGTGTCAGCTGCTCTAATTTCAAGCTTATTTCTTCTTAGCTTTTGCTTCATTTTTTTAAGTTGGTTTATTATTATATTCTCAATTTGCATTAGATAAGTTATATATATATATATAGAGAGAGAGAGAGAGAAAAAAAAAACTTTTATATGTTGTCCTTAATATATAGATTATAGACACAAGTTTTCTTTAAAAAAATGAAAGAAATTAAACATGAAGTTAGAATTCTCTGCTCAAATAAATATATACAATCCATCAGGTTGATGTTTATAAGTTATATTATAAAAGAGTACTTACAATTGTACATATATATCTAAATTGGACTTATGAGTGTTAATCCCCGCTGATAATGTGAAATTGTAAACAATAAAACAAACAGCGGAGAGTCTTGAAACAAATTAACTAATTAACATATCCTCCCAAAAACAGTTATTTAATTTTTATTAAACTCCCATCAAATATCAGTCTGTTTCTGATCATAAAACCACTTCTAAGTTCTAACACATGATCATAAACTTATAATCATAGAAACGTCAATCTCGCTTGAGTATTGATCTACGGATGTGTGGAGGCTTATGGTAGGTGGGGTTATATACACATCCTGAAGGTTTACAGGCCAATCGTTGCTTGGTTCCTTCATCGTCAAAAGAAATAAAAACACCACTAATCCATCAATTATTGTGTCTATCCTTCAATTCACTCACTACGTTTGTTCTTCCCATTTATTATTATTTATCGATTGAGTACAGACATGAATTCATAATTGAAGCACATGAGAAATGACTCCTTGACAACAATATAGTCCGTGGTTTGAACTCCAACGTCAAAATTAACCACGCAATTTCATAACATAAAACAACGGAATTAAGCACGCAATTTCATAACAAAATTACCTGCAGGTGGAAGGAGTGGAAGACGTGGAAGGCTCTGATGGACGACGTCAAAGCTCTGGCGATCGAGGTGGAAGCTCTGGCGATTTAACTCCTAAGTAAGCGTACGGGGAAAAAAGGAAATCTGGAAATAAAAAAAAGGAGGGAGAGGGTGTGCGTTTTGGGGAAAATTTTCCCACGAAAAGAGGCACAGATTTTGATATGGCTATAAGCCGTATCAAATTTTAATACGCTTACAGCCGTATTAAATAATATAGATACGGCTATAAGCCGTATTAAAATTTGATACGGCTTATAGCCGTATCAAATGCCCCGCCTACGGTTGCGCCAAAATCCTATCTGTGGTGTAGTGGTTGCTATATGGTTTATATCTATAGGGGTAGCAGTCGTATTTATCCAGAATGAGAGTTGGCGCAGAGTTCAGATGAAGGTCTGAACTTGTACGCAAAGTTACAAGGTCTACCGAGTTGATATAACATGTCGGTACCGACCTCTCATGTCGGCGCCGACATGCGTAGTTAATCCAATTACCTTGAACTATTTACAGTCCCATTCCCACTTCATGTTGAAGTATCCCATGATGTTTTCATGGATAGTGGATTGGCGTTGATGATAGTTCCTTCATCACTTGAATTGTTCCGTTGTTCTAACTTCCAATCTTCAACTCTTGTAATCAATTGTTCAAAACTCTTGGAAATCTATTGGGCACTCATAGAATTGGCTAAGAATGACTCATGCAAAGTTTGGGTGGATAACCCGACATCTATATAAGTCTCCACTGACATGAGAGCTCAATACCGACCTCTATAGTTAGCTCCATTTTGGTTGAACTTTCTTTGAGATGTTTCTATCCCTTATCTAAGTGTGCTTCCAAAATTTCAAGTCGTTTCGTCTTCGTCTTGACGTTCTAACTCCTATTGATTTCTGCTTGGTTAAAACCTAATTAACACCACTTGTCAACTTCTGATTCGTTTGACTTGGTCCTTTATGATTATTATCTAACTCATTCAGCACAAAATGTGGATTTGATCTATAAACCAATAATTAATTAAGCTCTTTATTTAAATAACTTTTTAGTCATCAATAATTTTCACTCCGTTTCCTTATCATTACCCTCTAGTTATCGAAAACTACCTAATTTATTCCTAGCTTTTCTGTAGTAAGTTATATCATGTATCGTATTTTCATAACTAATCAATTTTTTTCTATACAAGGATCTTAATTAAATGATAACAATTTATCTACATAAGGATAAATTCTATTAATTAAAACTGTTCTCTAACTGTATATCAATTAATTAAACAAAAACAAAGGATGACCAAGTTTATTGTATGGCCTTAAGGAAACAAGGAAGAAATGATAAGGGGATATATTAATGATCACCTATAATTTTAGCTGATGAAGTCTCAAGTTAACCTTACCTTAACCTTTTCTTTTTTTCTTCTTATTGTTAGGCCGCAAACACCATTAAAAAGCTCAAGCTTTTATTTTTAGTTTTTGAATGTAAAAGAAAAATGGAAAGAGGGAGGTGGTCATCTTTAGATCTAAAAGGACAATATGGGTCGTCGACACATATCTCATATTCATATATTTTGTTAGCCCTAACGATTTCATTTAATTCTTACTAATTTAGATTTTCAATTAGGATTATCCTGCTGTTGATTCATCCAAGCATAATAAGTAAATAAAAAAGTTCCATTTATATTTACCCCTTTTCGCATTACCTCACTTTGTTAACTTCACAATTAATTACTTGTTATTTATTTATTAATTTGTAGGGGTTACATATATTTGTTTTAAGAAAAAACCAGATGTACGCACGTTTTAAGAAGCACATAAATTTTGATATGGTGAAACAAATCTATTTTTGCAATTAGTTTCTATCACAAATTCGTACCGCTAGAATATGATAAAATGCATGAAAGATATATAACTTTGTAATTTTGAAATAAATTAAATTTAGTAAAGAATTTTTATCAATTTAGCCTACTTTGGACAACAAATAATAAGTTAATCAATGGGATTTAAAACGTATTACAGACAGGGTAATTAGTGAGATGGAAAAATTTTGAAAAAAAATATATTGAAAGACATCAACTTTTATTTTTGGACCCAAAGATATATGCTACTTATAATTAGCATTGTATACAATTTCTACACTATACAGAATGCTAGTTATAACGAGCATTACATTTAGTTTTATAATATAGAATGCTAGTTATAATTGGCATTGTCTTTCAATCGTAGGAAAAAAAACATATGGTTTTTCAGACTGATTTTTTAAAAAGGTTTGTCCTTATACTTATTTTTCTGTTACAGATATATGTTTGTTTTTGACATGCTTGCACGGATTCAACAAATCCTTGTTGGTTCTTTTTTCAAAATGCACGACAAAGAAACAAAAACGAATAAAATTTCTTTTGTTTTCAAAGTTCGGTAGAAAAATAAAAAAAAAGGTGACTTTGAAAATGCGTTATGAGTAAACTATATAAAATAAAAAGGAAATCGTCAAAATGGCAAAATGGCAAAAAAAAAATGTTGTTTTAGTGTAATATGTTTTGAAACTAACATAAACTGATAATTAGCAGTCAAAGCGCTCAACATAAAAAGGTTCTTTGACAAGTGCATCTAGCAGGTTTTGAATTTAGGAATAATGTACAAAGCTAGTGGACATGACATGCTTATATCAAAACTATAACGAAGCACTAAAATATATAGAAAATATAGAAACGAGATGAACAAATAATTCAAACCTGATAAAAACAAGATTGCTTTATTCCTCCTTAACCCCGCCAAACATGACGAGTCCTTCCACTAGCGAATTCGTCCACTGCTCTTTATACAAAAGACGAAGAATCTTATCGCTTTACATGCAAGCATCTCTTTTCATGGATACCCAAATAGTTGATCCGCTTTAGGGAAACAGACAAAGGATCTCCTGAGCCCAATCGCATTAGCGACTTTGATTCGGAGTGGCTATTCTCACCAGCACTGTTAATCAATTAATATACTGTATTTGCCAAATCAGCTACAACAAGGAGGCAGCTGAATCCCTATGGGATGTTTTCTCATACCAAAAATGGTAGTTTAATTTTAACATGAGGACACGGGACGGTTATCAGACCTACTGAACTTTGATTTACTTTCTCTATATATTTCGTTAGAGAAAGGTGTTTACACAAAATAATTTTTTGTGCAATTTTAAGACCCAGCAACAAACAGGAATTTACGTCTGCTGCCTAGGTATTATTTACATTATAATTGTACCGTAAAGCCTAATAAAGAGGGGAAAAAAAAACTATTTCATAAGTTCACCAATTTAGTTAGGTTTAATCAGAGGATACCTGTTTTGACTGTAATTTCTACAATATAAATATTCATGTGAAATTTAAGATTGTAATGTCGATCCCTCCCTGAAGCGTGCCGATCCATAGCTTTCCAACAAGCTACACCGATCCATCCACCCTGAAATATGCTGACCCTTCTTCCTTCGTGACAATGCCGATCCCTCTTCAATCAAACCAATGTTGATGAAGAAACCAATGCCGATCCCTCTTCAATCAAACCAATGTTGATGAAGAAACCAATGTCGATCCCTCTTCAACCACACCAATGCCGATCCATACTAACCCACAAAGACGTGCCGATCCTTACAATACCAGTCCAAACCCATCGTGCCTGGAATGCTATGTCGACCCATTGAGTGCCGATCCAACTTGCCTTGAACTATGCCGATCCAAACTATATTGCTTCGCACCATGCCGACCCCTTCCATGTCGACCTCTACTATGTCGATCCCAACCATGTTACTTCATGCCATGCCGATCCCTAGCCTTCCTGCCAACCCGAGCTATGTTGATCCCTTCTATGTTGCTTTATGCCTTGCCGACCCCTCAAGATTAGGAATGTCGACCCCTTCCATTAGCTATGCCATGAAGTGTGCCGATCCATCCAGATGTAGCATACCGATCCCTTGCTTGTCAAAGCTACTACCTATATTTCAAGCATCCTGCATCGTTTATCTTTCAACTTTGTTCAAACCGGACTTTGTGTAACCATCTGTAGATTTCCTCCGGGTCCTACTATCGTCGCTCTACACGCATCGGCTTTGATAACCGCGAAGTCTGTTGGGTTAAATCCTCCTGTATACTGCCTTGAAGAAAGGCGGGTTAACACTTTGCCTCCCAACACACGCCTTGCGATAGGAAGGCTTGTTTTGGATTGCCTTAAGCCCGATGTTCAAAAACTGTTGATGATCTGTGAACAAACCAGTGATCTTGCTTGATTGTTAGTAACGGCCGTTCGAGACCATTAGTCATACTCGCAGCCGTACCAGGCCGATGATGATCGTACGAGATCGAGTGTCTGTTCGAGGAAAGATGTGATCGTTTGGGATCGGGTGTCGTTTGAGATGAAATGTGATCGTTCGGGATCGGGTGCCGTAGGAGACGAAATGTGATCGTTCGAGATCGGGTGCCGTTCGAGGCGGAATGTGATCGTTCGAGATCGGGTGCCGTTCGAGGCGAAATGTGATCATTCGAGATCGTATGCCGTTCGAGACGAAATGTGATCGTTCGAGATCGGGTGCCGTTCGAGGCGGAATGTGAGTGTCCGGATGGGACTTAGAATTATCAATGTCAGATTTCATGTTCGAGTGAGTTTTATAATCAAAATATCTAACTAACAAAACCAAGTCCAAGTACTAAAAAGAGAAACAAAAGCAAAAACTAAAACACCAAAGTGCATGTATCTCCAGGTGTGACGGTTCATTGTCATCTCAGAGCATGCCTAAGGACCGTTCGCGATCCCGTACATATATAAGTGACTTAGCCATTTTATTGTGGAGTTTATTACTTATTCCTTACCATTCCGATCAATTGATGATAAGTTGACACCTTGATCCAGGACAGTTTCCGTTCGATGCGGATGGTGGTCACTCCTGTTCCACTGCCGCTACCCGCGTTCTCACGTATTGTAACAGCCTAACATTTCGGATATGTCCCTCAATCTCATCCTTCAAGTGCCTACAATCGTTTGTACTATGCCCATCCAGCTTATGGAACAGGCAGTATTTTTCTGATTTCTTTTCATTATTGGTAGGCTCCCTCCTCATTGGCCTTCGATAGGGGATCTGCCCTGTAACGACCCACCTTTTTGGACGGTTTAAATCGACAATAAACCACACATGTCAACTCAAACCATTCAAAAGGGAGGATTGTTAATGGGGTAAATAAGAAAATAATAGAAAAGAAGGAAAAACAAAACACAGAATCTCGCAGCGGAATGACAAAATATAATAATCAAATAAACAGTTCATGAAGCTGTTTTACAAATGACATTTGATTACACTTTTACAATACAAATCAGAGTTATACATACAGCAAAAATAATTAAATAATGCAACGGAACACATGATGTAGTGGAATAATTAATAATAAATAGTAGACTCATCTCCGTCTTCATCCACCAAAATAAAATGGTCTTCAATACACTGAAAAGCTCAGACTGACCCGAGCGTAATGAAAAGACAAAACACTCGAGTCATGACTAAAAGATCTTATGTAAGTCAAATCAAAATAAGTAGAATAGAAATATTATTGTAATGGCTTCAGAGATGTTACGGGATTTTCATCTCCTATCAAGTGTACAACGTGGATATAATTATTTAAAAGATTTCAAATAATTCGAAATACCAATCTTAATCATTTTAATTAAAATAAATCCGAAGTTTAAATTTAAAACTTAAAACTTTCAATTAAATCAATTCCAATAAATAATCCAAATTCAAAAAATTATATGGGTATATGTCACTTCAACCAGTATCCAAAATCAAAATTTCCAAATCAATGGAAACCGCTCGGGTTATCATTTCAATCCATAGTGATAATAGAGATATATACATAAATAAACATCCAATCATCCAAAATGTCAACCAATAACATCCATCACAATCCAAAATCCAAATCCGCCAATAAATCACAACAATCAATTGATTATCATTATCAGGTGTTTAACTAGCAATTTATATTCAATATTAACTAAATGGCAATTCAATTCAATATAATTTCAAATTTAACTTAAATGACAATCTAAAAAATACCAAACAGCAATCAATAAATTTCTAATCACATCATAAATTTAATTTAACTAACATAAAAAAATTAGTATTCATGAGTGGGTCAAAACACTCACCTTTGATATTTAGAATGCAAAAATCCAAACAAAGATGCCTTTCCCAACTGTCTCCAAACTCAGCCAAACCTATTTCATATCGTTAGGAATTCCAATACGAGTCCAATAGAAGAAACTACGCATGTATCGGAGCTCTTATGTGGAAGATATTCAGGTTATAAGGATATATTAAAAAAATACGTACACATTTAATTATTAAAATAAGAAAAACTCACGTTTTCAAATTTGATATACCCAAAACAAAGGCAAGAAGTAGAAAGCCAAAACCATGAAAGCTAATTCTCGTTGTTCATTTTTTTGAAGGCTTCTTGCAAAAGAAGGCAAGATGATGAGGAAAGGTGCGGATGTGGTTGAGGAAGAAATAGATGCTCACACTTTTTTTTGAACATAGCTTCAGTAAAAATGAAATGGCAGTAATTAAGTGGAGGTATAAAGCTATGTAGACATTGAGACTTTGAGGGGGAAAAAATAGATGCCCTGATGTTTGAAAAATAATGAAGTTTTAAGGGAAAGAATGAGATATGATATGAAACAAAAGAAGAAAGGGAAGTAACAAACGAAATAGGTATAGAAGGGACAAATAAAATGAAGCTATATGATCTAAGTAAATGCTTTGCGAAATAAAATAAACAAAACGGAAGAATTAGAAAGGATGTGAATTCTTGTTTCAACTACATCAGAAAATTGCAATAAAACAAATGTGGAAATAGTGGCAGATGTATTGAATAATAAGGAAATGAAAGGACCACTTAGGATCTAATTAATTGCATGTTCTAATCAATTAAATATATTAACACCAAATATACTCTTTTTTACACCCGTTTAAACATAATTAACATACAATAAATAAATTTGAATACAACAACCAACGTAACGTTACACAAAATAAAAGATGATCCAGAACTCAAATTCAAGGTTTTTCAAAATAAAGTTTTCCTCAGAGCGCAATCACGAAACCTAAAAAGTTAATTTAATTTAAATTTAAAGATTAGTGTCAAAATTACTTATATACAGCCTCAAATTGATTTTTAATGACTGTAAAATATTGTTTTAAAATTCATTTTTTTCTTCTTTTTATAAAATTATTTTTACCTTTAAAATGAAAATGTTCGTTTTTTTTTCATTAAAACATTCTTTTTATTTTTAACAATAATGTATGTTTCTTTCGTTAAATTCATTAATTAAAATTAATGTTTCTTTTTTTTTACTCTTTTAAATTGAAAGATTTCAAATTGACAAAATTGTAATTAATTTCAAAATTACACCTTAAAACGGATCCTAACAAATGTACATTTCTTTCATTAAACGCCATTAATTTCAAATAACTTCTCTTTCCCTTTTATTGAAACATTCCAAGTCAAATTAACGGTAATAAATAAATTAATTAATTATATATATTTATTTTGATTTTCATCTTAGTATTCAATCAATTATCATCTTATAGATATACTTAACGTTGGTTTACCATTTCATTACCTCAATCTTCTATAGTTACCACTTTAATTCATATTAACTTCAACAAGTAATTAGATTAATAGCAATTGTTTTTCAATTTAATTTCAATGGATTAAATAAATAGGTGATAAATGACAAATGTTACGTTTTACTTACTTAATCACATTTATAAGTTTATTATCAACAATAAATGTTATGACTACTTACACAATCCTAATTATACTCAATTTTCCATTAATTTCGTATAATTTTCCCCTTTTTATATAACATTTAATTCATTTCCTTATTTCAACTTATCACCAAATAACTTTAAAATTATTTCAATTGCTGACATACAATTCCAAAATTAAACCCAACATTCAATTGCCTTAATTCCGTTAGTTACCCATTCAATATTCAAACGAATAAATTATTCAGAAAATAGTTAATACAATCGTTTGTAACAATAATTCATACCCATTATCTTATTCTTTACAACCAAGGGTTATAATTTGCTTACCCAAAAAGGTTTTGTATTCAATATTAACCTATTTCAATTAATTACATATAAGTTCACCATTAACTACATCATTTAATTTATTTCATTATTTACAAATATAACCAAGTCAACCTACAATTTATTTCGGTTAATTTGAAATTACATTAATAGTTATCAAAAGCATTCAAACAACATCACTGATTTCATATTCAATATTAGCCAATTCTAATTGATTATATATAATTTCAACATTCAGTGTATTTCCTTATTTATAAATATAACCAATCATAACTTTACAGTCACTTCAATTAATTGGAATTACATTAAAATAGTTAGCAATTACCTTATATTAACATTACTAACATTACATTCTAGTTATTACTCTCATTATAACATCACAAATTTTAGTTTTCTTTCAATATAAAATTCTAAAATCTTATTTAATTAATATTTTAATTATCGAAAAATACGGGTCGTTACATGCCCCATACTGTCCAGATATATCCGTTCTAATGTTTTAGTCAATTCCGTGTAAGAGGTGAATCTCGGTTCCCTTCGTGGCTGCTTTGGTCCATCAAATTTATCCTCTGCTTTTTGTTTTCCTTTATCGTTGTTTGAATCTACCCCGGGCGGATCTCCGCCTTTAGCCGCATAAACCTCAACTTCCTCTCTTCCCTCTCTATCGGCTTTTTCATCTTCCTGTTGCAGAAACCTTTCTGCTTCATGGTAAAATTCCCCAAGATCTACCAGCGGATCCCGTTCCAATGATATCTTGAAATCCGCGTTATCTACAATCCCTCACACTGCTGCCATCAAAACCATCGACGAGTCTGATCGATCCACCGAAGCCACTGCCGCGTTGAACCTGGTTAAGAAATCCTTAAGTGGTTCTCCTTTCCATTGCTTCATCGATGTTAAGTCATCACACTCTTGGGTCTCGTAATGTGGATCCGAAATTGCCTCATAAACCTTTCGATCAATTCCGTCCACGTGCCAATAAAGCCGCTTTCCAACTGTCTTAACCAGAGTGCAGCTATATCCGTTAAGTACAAGGGGAAGCACCATGCCATGACTTCCTCCGATGCCCCTAGTACTTCCATGTGTCTCATGTACCTCATCAAATGAATAACAGGATGCATTTTTCCATCATATGTCTCAAGCGTTGGTAGTTTGAACTTCAGTAGATTTCTAGCCCGCCTGATATTTGGAGCGAATGGACTTTTATTTACATACTCCAAATCCCTGTTCAATAATCCTCCACGCATAGCTCGCCTTATAATCTTTGCAAACCTGTTATAGTCTTCCATCGGTAGCCTCCTATCATCATGCCCAAGCTACCACCCGAGTAGACGAGGGAATTCCGGGATGTACTCCTTCGGCTGGTCAGCCAAATTCCGATTGACACCTTGCTCCACAGGATTGATCGCAGGTCCTCTGGCATCACGACAACCAGACCCGAGGGCATGCCCCCCAAACGTAGGGGATCGGTACCGACACCTCTTGAGGGATCGGTGCCGACCCCTCTAGGTTGGTGGGGGGTTGCCCCCGACCGTTCCACTCCACTCCTTTGCCTATTAGTTTCGTTTCCATGGTTCTGATTCTGGATTTCCTCAGCTCCTGCCGCTCCGATTCTGCAATCCTTATTTCTAGTATTCCTTGCTACTTCATTTCCTTGGTTTTTTACTCCAGCTTGTGCAATCTGTCGGAGTAGGTTTTGTATCATTTTCTCCTTTCTCTTCACAATCCTCTGCTGCATAGCATCCATCATTGTTTTCATTTCATCCCTGGTGATGTAGATAGATGCTTGATTAGCTCTAGCTCCTGAGGAAGCCTTGACTCCCTCAATGGTGGCTCCTTTTCGGTAGCATTCTCCTTGTTGACTTCCTAGCCTTTACTTCCTAAATCCTAGTTCCCAAGCTTTCAAATTCAAGATCCTAACTTCCAAATCCCTAAGTGTAAGCTTTCTCAGTGAAAGCACCAAAATGTTGACATCAAAAATGGCCACCAACACCCAATTGTATATGAAAGCACCAATATCCAGTCATATATCACAGATAGTATATGATGTAGAGAATATAATATAAAGAATAGCCAAATTAAAATGAAAGCAAGTAAAAGAGACAAGATTTATAGTAGTTCGGCTAACTCCGGCCTACGTCCACTCCAGAAAAATCCTTTTATTATACTAAAATTTGATTATGGTTACAATCCAAAATTCCAGGACAAAAATGGCAGAGTAGCCTCTAGGTAGAAGATGAAGAGAAAATGAACGGAGATCCTTTTTTCGAAGCCAAGCCTATTGTATTTGTAGGTGAAACTTCGGCTATAGGGCCTTCTCGCCTACATGGGCCACCCATAAGATCGTCAAGCCCAACTCGACCGAAAATAACGATCGGCATAGCACAACCGATCGTTATTCCTCCACTTAATTCAATGTCGATCCCTCCCTGTGTAACGACCCAGATTTTTTATCGTTAATTTTGAACATTTAATTCATTTTAAAAGTTGAGTTTTGGAATGTGAATGGGATTTCAATATGAAGTTTATCGATCAAAAATAGTGTAATAAAAACTTAAGTTCCAAATATAGTGGTTTAATTAATAAATTTAATTATGGAGTTAATAATTAAAAATCACTTAAATAATTGAATCGGAGTTGAATATGAAATCAAAACGATTTTTGGTATGTATATAAATTATATTTGAATTAGAATTGAATTAGTAAGATTTTAAAACTGAAATTTTAAGCGATTTCGTAAATTTTGGAAATCGTCAATTTAATCAACGCGTTAAAATAGCGATTCGGGGCACAGTCTTGGAATTCGACGAAACCAATTTCATTGGATCCGTAATAGTGTATTATTATCGGATTTCAAATTTTGTAGTGTTTCAAATTTCATTGGATTCGTTGAATTTAATATCAAAAATTCAATATTTTAATTGGGCCCAAAAAGCTACATTCTCCATACGATCGAATTAGGACTCGAAACCTTTTCCATTACGTTCAGAATAGGGATATAACATTACCAACGTCTAGCGGCATGCCTTGATAGAGGTTCGAGATTTTGAGTTGTGTAATCGAGATAATTTGAAATTTTTAATAAATATATTGTCTATTCAGCCCTTCTGAAAGAATTAATTTAAAGGACAAAGATTTGTATATTTTTTGCCTCAAGGACACAACCTTAATATTTTTACCATAAGGACAAACATTCTTCTAAAAATTATTCATAAGGACAAATATTTTTCAAAATTATTCATAAGGACAACAAAACCGCTACCAAGCTAAAAACTGATACCTAAAAACTGCTACTGATAACTACAAACTGATACTATCAATGATTAAAAACTGATACCTAAAGAAAGTTGTCCTTCAGGATAAAATATTGAAAGCATGTCCTTGAGGCAAAAACGCTGAAAATTTTTGTCCTTGACAATAATTTCCTGTCTTTTCAGCTGCAATTCCATCTTTTCAGCTGCAATTCCATCTTTTCAGTCAGCACAGCCATATTCTATACCATTTGAAGTGATCCTACCATGCTCTCCTTCATCACGCTACCCCTTTGCCTCCCTTTTTATTTCATGCGACAGTTACAAACATGAATGAAAAAAAGACCTCGAAATCGAAATCAAGTCTCCTCGAACGAAAATCGAATTCATTCAAATTATAAAAAAAAGATTCTCGCATTCCAAATCGCGAGCGGCAGGCAGCCACAAACGTGAGGAAGGCATTGCGCGATGTCGTGGCGGCATATGGTCGCAAGGAACCTGAGAGGTGGGGCGGCGTTCGAAACGGTGATGGAGGTTCGAGGTTCGCGAGGCGAGCCTGGGAAGAAAAATTGTGTAAGGGGGAGTGACGCTCAGGATGGGAGGTCGCGGTCGAGTGAGGGACGGTGCGGAATTGCCAGGACGCTGCTGCTCGACGTTTACTGGAGGGAAGGCACGTAGTGGGAACGACTCGATTTTTAGGAAGAGGGATTTTCTAAATAATTACGGAAATTAAGCTTAATATTTCAGTTAAAGTAAATATAATTATTTTTACCAGATGCTTAGTAATGCAACTGCTTGTCATACGAGTTGGAAAAAAAATCACGAAATAGAGGGTGTTGCATTTGTAATGGCGTAGGCAGCTGGTTGGAGAGTTCGGATGAGTGATGGCACGATTATTCCGGGTTGAGGTTGCTTTTGAGAGGAACGAGAATGATTTTGAGGAAAGAGGTATATAAGAATATATTTTTTTAAAAAAAATTTGTTAGTTTATTAACTATAATTAAATTTAAAACGTAAATTCATGTAGTTCATAATTTGCTCATACGAGGTTTAAATCGAACGGAATCAATCGTGTGGGGTTCAGAGCTGCGAAGTCTATGCGAAATAAAATTGGAATGGATTATAAATTAAAATCAAGGTGAGAAATTCTCACTCATTTGGATTGTCAAATTTAAATAGTTAAATTTAATTATTGGATGCTTGATTGAATTAATAAATTATAATTATCTGTTGGATGTTATATATATAGTAGTATATATATATATATATATATATATATATATCAGTATTTGGAGTGATATTCCCGCACATTATAGCGGATGAGACCCTATGCGCCCCGCATAATAGCGGATGCACAATATATCGCGATATTCCCCTCGAAGTGGAATTGGTATTTTTATGTTGTATTAACATCTATGGATGCAGGGAAACAGGTTGGAGGGATCCAACTGGATTCCTCAAATATATTGTTTATTTTCATATATAGTGATATATGATGTGTGTAGATAATCTGTTATCGAGTATTGTTGAAATTTGAATTTTTGGATGCTATAGTAGCACTGGCCTTTAATTTTGGTATTTTTAAATTCCATAAATATTATTCTTTGGAATTCGAAGGAATAAAAAGAAACTTTGGATAAAAAAATATTTATACTGGGAATTGGGTTATGTTAAAGAAAACTGAGTTGGAAAAATAAAATAATAAGTTTTTGTTTAAGTTGTACTTAACTATTCATAAATTGTTTTAAGATAGAAATTTTTAAAAATGAAGTATATAAAAAGAATTTATAAATGATATTCAGTAAAAAATAGAAAGGAGTTGGAATCGATATTTAAAATGGATTTGAAAAATAAATGGAATATATTAAGAAATGGATTTATAAATGAGGTTTAACAAATAAGATTGTTTTATGGATTTATAAATTTATAAACGATGTTTATAAATAAGGAAAATGATGGTCAGTTGATAAATTGGAAATATAAGTTTACGATGTGAATTTATATCGAGTTATGGGAATCGTTTTGGTAAAGAAATAGTGGAATCTATTTTTGAATGTGAGAATAGTGGTAAAATTGGGATATAATCGATGTGATACGAATCGAGAGGGATTTATAAATTGAATTTGGCGATATTGGATTTTTAAAAGAGAGTTTTGTCAAGAAATTAAAAATTTGTAAAAATGGGATTTTTAATTACTATGCTATATAATTTAAACTATTATTTGGATTAGAATATTCCAAAAGGTTAGTTATTATAATATTTAATATTTATTGAAATAAATTCTATTTTATTAATCAGCTTTGTAAATTAACCAGTTATTTAAAATGATATGGAAATGAGTTATTGATGTTATTTAAATGTTTTGATATTTCAAATTTACTTAAACATATTTTACAAATAAACTATTATTCTTTAAAAATACTTATTTTATATATAAAATTTAAAAAGATTGAAATCTATTTATAAATCCTCTCGGGATTGGAGACGAAGTTTATTTAATGAATATGATTTATAAGAGAAACCTTATAGTGGGATTTTGGGAGCTTGAAGAAAAATTCCAAAATGTTAAAAAAAATGAGAAATTCGGAAAATGAAATAGAATTCATAAAAGAAGTTAGAAATGGGTATTTGGAGATATAGTCAAGTGCATTCGACTTTGGAAATATTAAGGGGTTTACAAATAAAATTTGTAAAGAATTGTCAGAATAGGAAATAATTTGGCTATTTCTTGAATATTGGGATAAAAAGATCTTAGGAAATATACTTATAAATATTCCTAAGTATTGGACGGAAATTATTTGAAAGTAGTTAACTTCGAGATTTTAAATATAGAAAATATTTTCAAAGGGATGAGTTATAATTGGAAGCGAGAAAAAAATGTATTCTAAGTATTGAAATGACTTGAAAAATATCCTGTTAAGGATATAAGAATTTAAGTTTGATTTCCACCATTGAAATATTGGAAGGGTTTGAATATATATATATATATATATATATATCTTATAAAGATATTTTGAGAATATTTTTGGAAAATTATAATAAGGCCAGATGATTGCTTATGGATGTTTTATTGATAGTTAAATAACCGACTATCAATATTGGCCAATTTCTTTAATCGTTTCGAAGAGACCGGGATCAGATTTAATTATCCAAAAACCACTTCGATCCGGTTTGAACGTAATAAATGAATACCGTAAAGATGTTGAAGACGGTGATTCGGTTTGTCCAGACCCAGGACAACTTGTATGGACGAATGCTATCAGAACATCGTCATTGGAGGACGATGAGCATTCTAAGTAGAATTGGTTCTTGAAAGGTAACGCTTAGCCTCAAGCCTCGTCAACTAGGAATGACTAAAACAAGGGAGATGCAGCAAGGCTAAGTGGGTCGCACCCAATTAGGGTAAGTTATCACTTTTCTAGATGTCCTCGGAAACCTTTATATTATGGATATTGTTGTGCATGACGGAAGGAACGCTCGATAGTAAAGGGTGGGAACACCCGGGGTGATAACATATTCGGTCTTTCCAGGTTAGGGGTAGGCCGGTCTTGTGTAGCAGGGGATCCCGGCGATGGTCCTCGGTACATTGTTCTAGATGTGTACTATGATGGATGGTACCCCACTGGCCCAGTCATTCGTATGGAATCCATTCTCCAATACCAGCTTACGGTTTTGTTTGTAAAGCCTAGGATGATGGAAGTTAATTAATGCAACAATTTCGGCTATTTGAATAAGTATTTGTACTTAGACACTATTATAATATCACTAGATTTTCTATAAAATATTTTGGTTATCGTAAGGGAAAAACCTGTCGTGTTTATGTGTGACGTGGTCTTACGAGATACATTTGTTTTCAAAGGATTTTGATAACTCTAATAATTCAAATTGAGTGTGTTTTCTCACGTTGCTTTTCCAGACTGACTCGGGTGTTATTTTATTATAATGCTCGGGTCAGACCGAGTATTACATATTTAGGATAAAATGTTTGGAGCTTAGGAGGCGAGCTGGACGAATAGAGACGTATCTCCGTACTTTGATTTATATTTCCGCTATGTGAGGACAGGTTATTATAACTGTCCATTTTGATGTATTAAATTGTTGTACTCTGATGATGGTGAGTAAATAAACTGTTACAGATCCCTTTGTATAAAAATATGCTATTATATATTATATTTTGTTCCGCTGCGATTGTGAGATTCTGCGTTGTTGTTTATTTTTCTTCTATCTCTTGCTTCTTCTTCACCCCTAGTTATTCTATTCCGTACACTTTGGGTTGAGTGAGGTAAAATTATCATCAACTCAAAAGGTCCGGAACTGCGGGTCGCTACATTTGGTATCAGAGCTGAAGGTTAACCGAGAACCTTGGCTCTGGTGGGGATTACTCATTAGAGATAGAGTTAGTAGTACTCTAGAATGAGCTGAGTGTAATAATAGATATGAGCGCATATTTGTAGTGAATATAAATGGTTTTATATTGTGTTAATTTATCTCTTGATTGGTATATAAATTCTATTTGAGTAGTGGGACGCCACTAAATCGATAGGAGTTTCTAAACACTTGAATAGAGTAATTCGACACAGTATGGTTTTGAAGCAGGTAAATGAAATAATTTTACCCAAATTATATTTTGATATAAAAGGAATAATTTTCTGGAAATTATTATAGTAGATTGATATGTTTGGTTATTATTATATAACCAAAATAAGATTTAAAAATTTGGAATAGTTATAGAAACCAAATTAGATTGTATAAGTATGATTTATACAAATAAGTTAAGAACTAAAAATGGATTCAAACCAGAATTTGGAAAATTTAAATCCCGGAGATTTTTGGAAGTATTTTCCAAAGTATTTTGAAATAAATAATAGTATTATTATTTTGGAGGTATTTTTGAATAGTAAAATGGTTCTAAATGGATTTTGGAAGTGGTATAGCACTGAACTCACTTCGGTCGCTGGAAAATAATCCTAGTGATGACTGCACAACATCATCAGTATTCATTTTCGAGTTTCTAGGTGACGGATTGCTACTATAGTGGATTGATAAGGAGATTTTTTTTGGTGAAAACAAGTGTTGTTTTGAAAATTCCGAAGGGAAATTGTTTTGGAATGGGACCAAGTGAATTTTGAAAATCCAAGAAAGTGGTTTGTTAAACTAAAAAGAGTATATCTATATATATATATATATATATCTGATTTCAAAGTGATTTGAAATAAATACCAGGTGTTTAAAAATTATAGAATCCTGTAGAAGATGATATTTATAAGGAGAGAAGTGTGAAAAAAAATATAGAAAATGGAATTCAACTTAAGATAAGTTGGATAAATTAAATTTTAGAAATTTAATTGACTGGATTTGAATTGAATAAATATAGTGTATTAATGAAGTGGGAGTTAACTTAAAGTGAAGTAATTGAAAAATATAATGAAATTGAATGAATTAAAAATATTGTTTGCGGTGGAATTTAATCTAAGTATGAATAACTCGAGTATGGATTTAAAATGTTGGTTAAAAGGAATTGAGTTTTAAATAAAAAGGTAAAGTGGGTTTGAATTATATGGAATTCAATTAAATATGTAAATGTGAATTATAAAGTGACTATATAACTATAAGTTATAAAGTTGAATTGGATTAGAAATAATATCGGATTGAAGTAAATTTTGAGTTGTGAAATAATTTTATGTAACCATAAGGTATAAATTTTGAATGAGATAAAATTTAAGTGAAAATTGGAATTATGAATAAATAAATTGGAATAGCTTATAAAAATTGAAATTGATTGAATAAAAATATACTTAGGCTATAAATAAATGTATAATATCGGGTTAAAAATAAAATGGGAATATATTCGAGTATAAAATTGATGAAAATGTGATAAATAAGTCGTGTGACTAAAAAATTTAAAAGTGAAATAGAAAACCCAGGAATAAAAAAGGAATGAATTAAGGGAAAGTGAGCATAACTTCAAAATGGAAATTTAAAATTGGATTATAAAATGAAACTGAACTCAAGTAAATTAAATGAAGTGGTTTTGCAAATAGAAATAAAATTGTGAAGTGGAAAATGGAAGTAGCCAATTAGATAAATAAATTGGTAAGAAGAATATTGAAATGGGACTTGAATTTCAAATGAATTCGACTTTTAAGTAAGAAAATTGAATACATTTCAAGAATGTTGTCAAATAAAATAAAAATGGGTTGAAATAGTAATGACTTGAGTTATAAACAAATTCAATGTAAGTAGAAATAAATTGAATATGGCCTGGGATATTAATTAAATGAATTTGAGTATAGAATTAAAATTTGAAGTGGATTGAGTGAATGGACTAATTAAATTAATTAGTAAAATGGAATGGAATTTGATTGAAGGTGAATCAATCTAAAATTAAAATGGAATTTGATTGAAATAGAAATGAACTTAAGCTATAGAGTTGAATAATTTAAAATAAACGAATTAACTTAAGCTAATCTATCTGAATGAAGCTTGGCTCAAATAAAATTGTGAATGGTTATTAAATAAAATAGCATGGAATTATCCCGAGTTTAATAAAATGGATTTGGGTATAATGAAAGTGGATTTGAATGGAATGCAAATAAATTGATTTAGAAATAAGTTTGAAATGGGATAGAATTAAATATAAATCAATTTGGAATCAATTTAAAATAGTTGTAAGCCTAAACGATTATTTTATTAAATGAGTAGCGCCGAATTTGCATAGTAAAATTGTTGTTCGGCGTAAACGGAAGTAAATAAAATTCTATGAATTAATAGAAGTGAATAAATTGATTTTTAAATCAATTTGAAATGGATATGAGTTGTTTGGTATAAAAATAAATTGAATGCGTGTAAAGTGAGTTGTAAATTATTTAAATTGAATGAAATGGTATATGGATTGTTTGAGAGTAATTAAATTAGTATCGAGACCCTGTAATTGCTTATAAATAAATGTTCAACATGTACTGCTTATGAAGTTTATGTGTTTTAACTATTTAAATAAGTGAAATGTTATTGAATTTCATATTTTGGTACTTACATGTTTAAATTGAGTAAGTACAATGTACTTGGAGTTGTTTTGCTTGACTTTGATTGCGCGAATTGTTCTAGAGGTACATTGTTCTAGAGGTGTACTGTGATGGGCGGTACCCTAGTGGCCCAGTCATTCGTATGGAATCCATTCTCCAATACGAGCTTACAGTTTTGTTTGTAGAGCCTAGTATGCTGGAATTTAATTAATGTAACAATTTCAACTATTTGAATAAGTATTTGTACTTAGACACTATTATAATATCACTGGATTTTCAAAAAAATGTTTTGGTTGTTGTAAGGGAAAAACCCGTCGTGTTTATGTGTGATGCGGTCTTACGAGATACCTTTATTTTCAAAGGATTTTGATAACTCTAATAATTCAAATTGAGTGTGTTTTCTCATGCTGGCTTTCCAGACTGACTCGGGTGTTATTTTATTATAATGCTTGGGTCAGACCGAGTATTGCAGATTCAGGATAGAATGCTATGGAGCTCAAGAGGCGAGCTGGAGGAATAGAGACGTATCTCCGTACTTTGATTTATATTTCCGCTGTGTGAGGACAGGTTATTATAACTGTCCATTTTGATGTATTGAATTGTTGTACTCTGATGATGGTGAGTAAATAAACTGTTACAGATCCCTTTATATAAAAATCTGATATTATATATTATATTTTGTTCCGCTGCGATTGTGAGATTCTGTGTTGTTGTTTATTTTTCTTCTATCTATTGCTTCTTCTTCACCCCTAGTTATTTGCTCTTCCGTACACTTTGGGTTGAGCGAGGTAGAATTATCATCAACTCAAAAGGTATGGAACTGCAGGTCGCTACACCCTAAAGCGTGCCGATCCATAGCTTTCCAACAAGCTACACCGATCCATCCGCCCTGAAATTTACCGACCCTTCTTCCTTCGTGACAATGCCGATCCATCTTCAACCAAACCAATGTTGATCCCTCTTCAACCAAACCAATGCCGATCCATAATAACCTACAAAGACGTGACGATCCTTACAATACCAGTCCAAACCCTGCCGATCCATCGTGCCTGGATTGCTATGCTGACCCATTGAGTGCCGATCCAACTTGCCTTGAACTATGCCGATCCAAACTATGTTGCTTCACACCATGCCGACCCCTTCTATGCCGACCTCTACTATGCCGATCCCAACCATGTTATGCAAGGACTCGTAAATTCGAACAAATTTTAAAAATATTAATTATAATTCTTGAATAGAATAGGTTTAGAAATAAAGAATTTTTAATTATTACTGTGAAAAATTAATAATAAATTTGTTAGAATATAAAACATGATCTTAGGTAAAATTCTAAAACAACTAATCTTTAATGAAATGGAAGGTGGTAACGCGTATTAGAATATAATTTAATAACATTGATTGAATATAATTGACAACTGTATTAAGGTAATTTCAATCAACTGTAACAATAAATGTTACTAAAGATTGGGATAAACAATATTCTAAGTATATTAGCATACAATAAGAAATAAATTATTTGGTAAGTAGACTAATACTCCTTATGTAAACAATAAATTAATAGATATGAATTACTAAGTTGTGACAATTGATTTATTCCTCATCCCATTGATTAATCTGCTTTTGAATTTATTTTGTAATCAATGGAATTAAATGTAATTGAAATCTTTCAAATAAAAGGAAAGGGAACATTAATTGTAATTAATGGACGTAATAATAGAAACGTATGTTTGAATTAAAATAAAAGAGGAAGTTGAGGAAATAAAAAAGGAAACATATGTTTTAATTGAAAGAGAAATTTGATGTAATATAAAGAACATGTAAATCGAAATAATAGGATAAAACTTTGTTTGAATTATTTAATGAAAAAAAACGATTAGTGTGTAACCCAACATTCAATTGGAAATGTAATATTGAATTAATTGGAATTTAATTTTTTAATTAAGTTAAAGAGAAACATATGGTAATTGATTCGGTCAAGAATAAGCAACAAATGTTGAATTGAATAAAATGAATATTTGAATGAAGACAAACCAATGTTAATAAAATGGAGGTTCAATTCAGTCAATCTTAAAATATATTATTATTTGAATTTAAATAAAATTTGAAGGTTAAAATTAAAGAACAAATTTTAGAATATTCAGTAATATATTTTTCCAAATTCAATGAAATAGAAAATTTTCTTAAATTTTAAATTTTGGTCAAACTTAGTCAAAATTTGACCTTTGGTTGAAAATTTTAAATTTGAATTTTAAAATTTTATTCTTTTTATACGATACTAGACTGAATTCTGATCTTTTCTCCAGTTTTCATTTTTTCAAAATCAAATTTCTATTGCTCTAAATATTTGAATTTCTGTGAAAAACTGACATAAGTTTGTGGTGTTTAGTAGTGAAATTTGGCTAAGTCCTAATGGGTTTGGTTTAGTCCTAATGGGCCTTGGTTAACCAAGAGACTCTAACCATACCAAGAGACTTGTGTCTATTCCTATGCCTACGACCATTTGTTTCCTTCTGACTAACTTGTACGTACATAATTTTCTCTTGAGAAAACTTTCTCATCGCACTTTCCTTCTTCCTCTCCAAATTTATAGAGAGTTCAAGATCTAAAAACTCAAATTTCTCCAAATCAAAAATCCTTCCTCCTCTCTTCCAAATTCCTTCCACCTCCTCTCCTATTGCCGCCTCTCCTTCACCATCCAAGCCATCTTCTCCTCCCCTTCATCTCGGCCACCATCTCCTCCAAGCAAGGCCGAAATCATCCCCTCTTTCCAAGCCTATAGCAGTGCCCTATCTCCACCAAATCCCACCCAAATCACCACCATCTTCTCCTTTTGCATAGCCGCACCATCTTCTCCACCCTAGGCCACCTTAGTCGCACCCAACCCATCCAAAGCACCAAGGTCGAACCCTTTGCACTCCTCCTCCACTTTTTATTAAAAAAAGTTGCATATTTCTATTTTGGCGAGCCATCAATTCTAGCTTGCGTTGCTTTGGAATTAAGATTCAAATTTCATAGCTTTGTTATGTCCAATATTTCCTAGCCTCGAAAGGTGAGCTATTCATTCTTGATCTATAATCTTATGCTAAGTGAATGAATAACAATTGATATGTTATTGAAATGTTGCAATAGTCAAGAAATTTTGCGTAGTTTGGTTATGATTTGATATAACATATGTTCACCTATGTTCCCTTATTATTTTTGACATGAAACTGTTATTGATATTATGTTGTTTATTTATAAAAATAGACGTGATGATATGGTTATTAATATGCTTTATAATGTTAATATTAAATTGCTATGTTGAAAAAAAAAGGAAAATGTTATATTGATTTAAAGGTTGACACTTTTGTGATGGAAATTGTCATTAGTATGTTATGTTAAATTTATGTGTGAAAATGAGAAAAGAAAAGAAAAGAAAAAGAATAAAACTTATATGCATATATGTGTTATGTTGGAAATCGCCTAAATTGCTATGATAAAAATGGTTGCATATTGGGTTATGTTATGGTAGGAATCTTGAGTCACCTTCCATGTTAAATATGCATATATGTTATAATATGTAGTTTGTATGTAATCATGTGTTATTGTAACGACCTACCTTTTTGGACGGTTTAAATTGACGCACATGCCAACTCAAACCACTAAAAGGGCAGATTGCTATGGGTTAATTAAGAAAAAGCAGAGAAAGAAAGGAAACAAGCACAGAATCTCACAGCGGAATGACAACATATAATAATCAAATAAACACTTCATGAAGCTATTTGCAAATAACATTTATTACACTTTTACCATATAGAATCAGAGTACATACAACAGTAACAAATAAATAATGCAGCGGAATAAATGAAATAAATAATAATAGTATCAAATCTTCGTTTTTGTCCTGCAAAAGCAGTCTTTGATACACTGAAAAGCCCAGACTAACATGAGGGAATTTAAAAGGCAAAACACTCGAGTCAGAACTAAAGGATCTTATGTAAGTTAAATCAACAGTAAATAAATATGAGTGTAACGACGTCAGAGATGTATACGGGGTTTGACATCTCCTATCCAGGGTCAACGTGAGTACAATAACTTAAGAGATGTTCAGGATTACAATCTCCTAAGGATTCGTTAAACTGTCTACTATACGTTATTATAATAATGTCTACAGTAAAGTAAAGTATTAAAATAGCATTATGGCGTTACCCATATCCCCCTTAACACATTTTTTATATAATGTCGCAGTCTATACTGATACTGTAAACTCCACCCGCGGGTGTGCTATTAGGGAGCACTTCAGAGGTACGACACAAAACAAACTCGTAGAAGGCGCGATAGGGCATGTGAACACGGCACTCGAGGCAATGCTGGGGTAGATATACCGATTGAGGATCCAGAATGGTGGTAACGCATAGCAGCTACCGATTTCAAATCCCAATTTATGTTATAACATTTTTAAACTTTATTCGCTTTACAATCAAGGCTTTAATTATAAACATTTCTACTCTGCACCATCTGAAATTTAGAAAATAATCTATATAGTTATAAATAGTTCAATTAGTTTAACATAGTTTTAAATATATATATATAAATTAGGATAAATAGGTATAAAATAGATTAAATAAATTTAAATAGATTAAAATAGATTAAACTACTTTAAATATATTTAAAATAGTTTAAATGGTTTAAAATAGATTAAATAGGTTTATTATGGATTAATTAGATTTAAAATAGATTAAATGAATTTAAAATAGATTAAATGAATTTAAAATAGATTAAATAGAATTAAAATAAATTAAATAGTTTAAAATAAATTAAAATAGTTTAATATAGTTTAATAAAGTTTAAATGATTTAAAATAGATTAAAATATATTAAAATAGTTTAAAATAAATTAAAATAGATTAAGATAGATTAAATAGGTTAATTAGTTTAAAATAGGTTAAATTAGATTAAAATAAATTAAATAGTTTAAATCGATTAAGTTGGTTTAAAATAGATTAACTCGTTTTAATGGTTGAAAATCTTAAAATTAGAATTTAAAAAGAACATTTACAGTTTATATTGAGATAATAAATTTGAAATTAACATCAAATTGAACTATTTCTTCCATTTCAACAAATCTGGACCATATCTAGATTTCAAATCAAACCCCAATTTCAAATCTTGAAATATCAAATTTAACTATTCCAACTTTAATAGATTTTCAAAGTTATCGTTTCCAACATTTCAATAACTCAATTTCGTTAATTTCGTTTATACTTCAAATTCAACTTTAAAATTTCAATTTACATCCTTTATATAATTACTTAAAACAATTCAATTTATATCAGTCAAATTCTATTTCAAATATCGTTTAACTGTATTCAAAGTTTAAAGATTTAAAATCATTAAAATTAACCAATCCGGTGTCCGTATATACTTTTCTACCCTATGGTCAAGTGATATGGATATTTATCATTTCAATCCACAAATATTAAATTTACGGGTATATATCATTTCAACCCGCAATCCCAAATTTATTTCAATGAAAATCGCTTGGGTTTATCATTTCAACCCATAACGATTTTCCCATATTCTATATGATCGTTCGGGTATGTATCATTTCAACCCATACGGAACTTGTAGTGTTATAACAATATAAAATTTGACATCCAGTCATCCAATATCAACAATCAAACATCCATCACAACCATTGTCCAAATCAACCAATAAACTGAAAGTTCTACGGGGTGGATCGTGTAGTGTATATACAAGTATATGTGACAAAATATATGATGCAACTAAAACAATAATAATCTAGGTAACTATAGAATAAGCACACTAGGATTTTATACTGGTTCAGACCTCCCGTCCTACGTCCAGTCCCAAAGCTCCCCTTCGGAATTCGACTATCAAACACCCTCACTTCGCCCGGAGGAATAGGCTTGGTTACAATAGCTTGTTCTTGTCAAATATGTGTTCTATAACACGGATATTGACTAATAAGTACAAAAGCTTCCAATATATATGTAGAGAGTATTATCTATGAAGAACTATATATTTGGAAGAGTAAAATACAAGTATAGATTGCTAGAGATCAAGAGAATATGATAGAGTATATAATTAGAGAGCATAAGTGAGTAAGGTAGTCAGGTGAGATCTTTCTCTTGATTTCTGATGCTATATATAGTTGTAGATAGGTATGTTGAGTAGTTGCATCCATTAATGAGTGCTCTATAGTTGCTTCTGTTGATGATGAAGAGTTGCAGCGAAGAGAAGCGGAGATGTCCATTCGAATGTGACAGTTGAAGTCTTTATTTGAAATCCGAGTTTGAAATCGAACGTCTGGTGTTTGTATCAGACGTCTGATACTATATATTTTTTTAACATAGTAGGTTTTCAGACGTCTGAGTGGCATTACCAGACATTTGGTTTAGCCTGTTTGTTATTCCAGAGGAATTTCCAGACGTCTGGCTTGTGCACCCAGCCGTCTAATACTTGTGCATGTCTGTTTTGTGCATCTTTTCTTTTGCTTCTTTGTACCTATCGACTTGTAGTCTCTTGTAGTGTCCTTTAAGCCTCGTTCTTGTCTTTCTAGTGAAGTTGTTCTAGCAAGTTCCTGTATATATACATATATATGTACATTTGATTTTCATTGTATAGTTGTTGTCATTAAAACCATGGATTTGATTTCTTGACAATCTCCCCCTTTTTGATGATGACAACTATACAATGTACTTATATATAATTTTTATAAATCTCCCCCTGAATATGTGCTTTCCATTATCTCTCCCCCTGTTTCATTATCAAAAAGAATGAGGGAATCATATTTTCAAATTCCAAAATCTTTCCTTTTGTTTCTCCGAGTACCTGCAATAAATAAAAATCATTTTTTGGTACCCACTTACTATGTTAGGGTCCGGGGGGTTAGCTCTTTGGAAACCATACCCATTTGGGTGTGGTTGAACCTTTATAAATATAATTTTCATTATTAACTACCATATCAAAATGATACCAATTGAAAGTTCTACGGGATGGATCGTGTAGTGTATATGCAAGTATATGTGACAAAATATATGATGCAACTAAAACAATAATAATCTAGGTAACTATAGAATAAGCACACTAGGATTTTATACTGGTTCGGACCTCCCGTCCTACGTCCAGTCCCAAAGCTCCCCTTCGGAATTCGACTATCAAACACCCTCACTTCGCCCGGAGGAATAGGCTTGGTTACAATAGCTTGTTCTTGTCAAATATGTGTTCTATAACACGGATATTGACTAATAAGTACAAAAGCTTCCAATATATATGTAGAGAGTATTATCGATGAAGAAATGTATATTTGGAAGAGTAAAATACAAGTATAGATTGCTAGAGATCAAGAGAATATGATAGAGTATATAATTAGAGAGCATAAGTGAGTAAGGTAGTCAGGTGAGATCTTTCTCTTGATTTCTGATGCTATTTATAGTTGTAGATAGGTATGTTGAGTAGATGCATCCATTAATGAGTGCTCTATAGTTGCTTCTGTTGATGATGAAGAGTTGTAGCGAAGAGAAGCGGAGATGTCCATTCGAATGTGACAGTTGAAGTCTTTATTTGAAATCCGAGTTTGAAATCGGACGTATGGTATTTGTACAGACGTCTGATACTATATATTTTTTGAATATAGTAGGTTTTCAGACGTTTGAGTGGCATTACCAGACGTTTGGTTTAGCCTGTTTGTTATTCCAGAGGACTTTTCCAGACGTCTGGCTTGTGCACCCAGACGTCTGATACTTGTGCATGTCTGTTTTGTGCATCTTTTCTTTTGCTTCTTTGTACCTATCGACTTGTAGTCTCTTGTAGTGTCCTTTGAGCCTCGTTCTTGTCTTTCTAGTGATGTTGTTCTAGCAAGTTCCTGTATATATACATATATATGTACATTTTATTTTCATTGTATAGTTGTTGTCATTAAAACCATGGATTTGATTTCCTAACATAAACGTCAATAGATTACTGATTATCATTAACTGGTATTAAATTGACAATTGAATTCAATATTAAATTATACAATGATTAAATGCAATAAAAGTTAAATTTAACTAGAATGACAATTTAAATATACCAAACATCAATCAATTAATTTCTAATCACATCATAAATTCAGTTTAACTAACATAAGATAATTTAGTAGTTGCGAGTGGGTTAAAACACTCACTTTTGTTTTCAAATCGAATTGAAATCCAAAATAGGGCTCAAAAGTCAACTATCTCAGAATTCATCCAAACCAGTTCCAAAATGTCCAAAATTCCGATACGATCCCTGAGGAACAAACCGCGTGTGAATCCGATCTCGTATGCAAAAGTTATTAACATTAGACGGTTTGAAATCGAAAAATAAAATAAAATAAAATAAAAGATGATTACCCACTAACTAGCAGCCATGTCACCAATCTTTCTACCGAAGCCCTCATCTCCAAACAGTTCATCGCGTTCGTAGCCGCCATGAGACCCCTTGCCGCACGCTTCCAGGCACGTCGCCACGGCCACCAGACCTCGCCGCCGACCTCTCCCATCACTTCGACCCCCTGCACGACCATCCACGTCAATGTCCACGCCCAGATGATGACAGTCGCCGCCACGTAAATTAAACCCTTAGCGAATTTTCCCGGTTGATCCGGCCATCAATTCGACGAATGAGCCACACCGATGAATAGTGTGCGATGCTCTCCACAACCCGGTACCCTAGATTCGACAATCGGCTGGAGTTGATCACATCACGATGAACGGCCGAGATTTAGTCGCCAATTTTTGGCCACACGATGAACCAAATTGAAAAACAAACTGTAGATCTAGCTTGCGCTCATCAAGAGCTTCGAATCGGTATATAATATGTTAGGTTTTTGAGGAGTTTATTTTGAAATTGAAATTGAATTTGGAATAGGGTTTTGAAATTGGAATATGTTTCTGCCATTGAAAGGAGAAACAGATAGATGGAATTGTACGTACAGTAATGAGGAATAAAAGGCTGCTAGGGTTTGAAAAGAACTATTTATATAACCGAGGCCCGATAAGAAAGAATGAACATCCGAATAATTTGAATTGACAATAACGACCCAAAAACCCGTTCTTTCTTCGAAACGAAAGTAGGCCATCCAATATATCAAAATAGATGTTTTCGATATTTTTAAACTCAATGGAACAGGTTTCAAGTCCTAATTCCATCGTATGAAGAAGTTAGCTTAAAATCAGCTTATTTCAAATTAATTTCAATTGAATTTAATTAGATTGATTTCTACGCGTTTCGAGTCTGTACAATCAAACGACAAGTCCGACCACTATAAAACTTGAAACCTTACAATAATTCACCGTTTCAGATTCGATGAAACTGGTTTCGTTGAAATCCGAGACAGTGGCCAAAATGGCTATTTTTCACGTTAATTATATGAATTATTATTAAATTGATTAAATCACTTTTTAAATTTCAAATTTAATAACTAATAATTTTATCATTTTTGATTACTTAGACATTTACAATAATTTAAAACAAATTTACATATCAATCCAGTGTCAAATATTACACTAATTATAGTGTTCAATTTCAACTATAATTAAATCCAATTAATTATAATTAAATTTCTATAAATTGATTAAATTTGATTTCAATCTTTTTTTTCAATCATTCATTACTCTGAGGACATCGTTAACATTGGTTTACAGCTTATGGCATTAATATTCTACAATTATCATCTTTTACCATATTAGTTGCAATATTTCAATTATATTGCATTTTTGTCGATTTTCACATTAATTAAAATTTAAATCCCAATAAATTAATTTATCTTGATTTCACTCTTTTTATTAAACCAATTATTGCCTTATGAATATAATAGACATCCCTATACATTTTATTACATTCACATTTTACAGCTATCGTCTTAACTCATTAACGTAACATTAATTTCATTTAATTATAATTGATTAAATAAATTGGTAATAAATAACAATTGTCACCCTTTCTATATTTAATCACATTTGTATGTCTGTTATCTACACACAAATGTTATAGTTATTTACACAACGCTAATTTTATTTAATTACAATTTATTAACTACTATTTCATTAATTAATACAACATTTAAACTATCAATTACTCTTTTAACCCAATTATCAATTTATACACACATTATTACAATTAATTTGCAATCAGTAACCAATTAAAACTCTTTAATCATTTCAATTAATTGGAATAACATTAAAGCAATTATCAATTACCTTAAATTAATACTATTACATTTCATTCCAATTATATTATTATTATTATTAAATCACAAATTTTCATTTCTTCTAACATTAAATCAGAAAACCTTATTAAATTAACTATTTTTTTATTATCAAAAATTACGGGTCGTTACACTCTCCCCCACTAAAAACTTTTAGTCCTCGAAAAGGAGGGAAGTCAATCAAGAAATTAATATATCTTATTCAAAATATTAAATTTTTAAACAATTAATTTACAAAATTAAATAATTTAAATAAAATATATCAATTTATAAACAATTAAATCCATTTACATTTAAGTTAATAAAAGTTTGAAAAACATTCCTCAAAATTTTCTAAGTCCAAAATTCACAGAAAATTTCGGCAAAGTCTCCTTTGTACAGAGAGGTCTGGGAGAAATAATAATATCAATAATAACAATATATAGCACATATTTCAAAATAATATATCCCAAACCACGGGAAAACAATATAATATCGCTATAAAACCGTAATCCGAAAACGTACCTATTTGTCGGGCAAACAACGCTTATTTATGAAACCAAAAGCAGTAGTTATTGCTTCCATAACCTGTATTTCACTTGTATAATCCAAAGAGGTTAATAATTACATAAAAGAGGAATATTTATGTTATCTCCATTGGTCACAACCAAATCAACACAACATACAATAGTCACAAGGAACAAACCATACAATCATCGCATGCAATCAAAACAAAGGGTTTGTTTGGGTTCAGAAACTTTTAATCGTATAAAATGATAAATAAACTACTAAGTATATCATACACTCAACAGTCTTAGATAAAACTCAATAGATCATTTATACATCCTACACAATAGAAGTATCCTTTCCCAACCAATCCCAGCCACACAAACAATAATTTCAAATAATATTTAAGTTTTATTCCTTTTACTTTTTTTTCACATTATTTACTGTTCATTTTCATCTGTTCATACAATGCTTGTTTAATTTCTTTACATTTATCACTTACAAAATTCATTTTCCATTCATTTATACAATACCATTTTTCTTTTCATTACCTTACACTACAACAAAAATACCCTATTACAACGTCCTTTTTACAACGGGCATTGGTTGCCCGTTGTAATAAAAGGCTATTACAATGGTCCATTTGCGCCCATTGTAAAAATATCCATATATAACATCCTTTTTACAACAGGCATTGGTTGCCTGTTGTAATAGAAGGCTATTACAACGGTCCGTTCAGGCCCGTTGTAATATATGCCTGTTTTACAACGGTCCTTTGCTGCCCGTTGTAAAATCAAACCCCTTTTATCTCGTACACGTCGCCCCCAAAATCATTTATATCGAACCCTACCCCCTTTTTATTTCTTCCATCTCAGATCTTAATCGATGTATAAAAAACTAAACAAATGAATCGATGTATAAAAATACGTGAATAACATCGCGACTAGAGGAGGGCAACGTGATGGTAGAAGATGACGGTGACGTCACGAAGGGCTGGGAGCTCACGACGTGGTAGGGCGAGATGGAGGCTGGATGCCTAAACGACGATGGAGCAGGCGACTAAGGCTAGCGATGGCAGTTGGCGGCTGCTATTGTGTGCGTGAGGAGATTATGTTGATTTTCGGTGATGACATTCGAAGACAGAGGCTAGGAATGTACTAATTTCGAGTGAGTATAAACTTTGGTTTATTGTCAGTATTTTACCACTTTACTAGGCTTGAAATTTGCTCAAAATGGATGAAATGTTGAACCCATAAAGGCTTGGCAGCCTAACATGTTAAATTGCTACCTGCTTCACACACACACGCATACAAAAGAGTAAACGATTAATTTCTGGTCATCAGTATATAATGTTTATAATTCAACTATATTTGAAATAGTATTGCCTTTAAACTTTTTGCTTGCGTTGTTGTTTTTTTATCATGATTTGCTTCTTTGCCTTGTTTGATGAATTCTAATTAGTTTTGTTCATCTAAAACAAATTGAAATGCTATAGATTATGGATTGAAGCTATTGAATGATGTCGAAAGGATTATAAACTTATTATATAGTTGTTTTCAAAAGATACTGTTTTCCAGAGCATTGGCCAATGTTGTTTGATTTGGATTTCTTTGGTTTGCTTGAACTATTTTGACTAATTTCTGTAAGATCTGCAGTTTAAAAACAAGTGAATACGGAATTCATTTGGTTAGACTGTACCATAATTATGGTACTTATACATGTTCTTTGTAGATTTTTTGCTATTCTTTCATACCTATATATGGTTATTGATTATGCTATTTTCACTATCAAAGATAGTTCAGTACCACCACTTTGAGTGCTATATTGTAAGACAGTGAGTGATGTTGAGATGAGGCCTATTGAGGTTAAGGATAGCTGGGTGGTAACTGGGCATGTGGTTTTTTGTAATAGCATTAGGAGAGGAGATGTTTGTAACACTCACGTTTTCAGTCCATTTTATTTGATTTAATATTCATGATTACAGTGGTATAGTTGAACTTGTTTGTGTCTTCTAGTTATAAACTATAGAGATATAAGTTCACGGTACAATTGCAAAAGTCTTGGCTATATGTCATTTTTGATTTTCTTTAATATACATCAGTATGCGATCAATCCTGGAGAATATTTCTCATTGCTATTATATGTATGCCTGGCTATATTACTAGTTTGTGTCATTGCTATTTCACACTCTATTATGGCTTGTTTTATACTTTAAAATGGTTGATATTTTGCTCGTGTTTACTGTTTTTATGTGAATGTGTATTTCACACTGTGTTAGGTAGCATATTGTAGTATGTATAGTTCGTGACATAATGTAGATACTTTTTACTGAATAAAGAAGTAAATATCAGTATATCTCAAATTTAGAAATATTATTCAGGTGCATTCATGCAGCTATATAAAGGCAAACTATGGTTGTCTTATATGTTGAATTTATGTTGCTTTATTTACACAATGCTAATACTGTTTGTTACCATATGCCAGTAATGCCCAATTTTGGTTTCCAAAATGCCCCGTCAATATAAAAAACTGAAGACTATAAAGCTATTACCTTTTTTGTCAATAACAAAACTGAAGACTATTTAAAGCTATTGCCATTTTAGATTGAAATTGTACGGATTTTTCAGAGTTGCTTTGTTCCTTTTTTCCCCAACCGACTACGCATATATTACAATGTAAAACTTACCGGAGCTATCTTTTGCATTGCTGTTAACTCATTTTTTACATGCATTCAGCATGTACTAGATTAAGTCCCTTAATAAAGTTAATTTATATATCTCCACTGCAATGCTTCACCACCATTCTAGCAATAAACCAAAGATAAGGCAGTGACAGTCTAAGTTAACACTTATACCTAACTTTGACATCTATTGGTAAACTATGCTGATTTACGTCAACAAATAGAGGTGAAAGACAATGATTTCTACATAGTAGCAGTGAGAAAAAATCAATATTAAAGTGGATCACAATACTTTAGTTACTACAGCATAGACATGGGGCTTGAAAACCATTCCCCTATAGTTAATTTCCATTAACACATTCTCCTAAAATTTAATTCTTTTTCTTGGGTCGGTTTGTTTGTGTTGGATACCGTAACATTCCCCCCTTCTGACCGCCCCTAGTCGGTAATTAAACCAACTCGAAACGTTCAAAAAGACGGATTGTTATTTAGTTTATGTAATTTAAACAGAATCAGTCACAGAAACACAGAATAATAATATTTCATTACCATGAATTTCTTTTACATACATCAGAGTTTATACAATGTATTAAATTGATACAGCGGAATATCTTTTTAAATACAAAATTCTTGAAAACTAAAGTGATTCTTTTACTCTCTCTCTTTAACTTCGCTGCCCGAAAATCTTCAAGTTGTAGAAATACTCGGTCTGACCCAAGTATTACATTCAAAAGAAAATAATAAACAGGTCAGTCTAATTCAAACCAGTTATTAGTGCATAGAAGTAATAATAATCAAATAGACGACAGTCAAAATAATTCCCGTCTATCCAATCCTTTTAACAAAGGAATCGGATAACGAAAATTTTAACACTTAACAGTGTTAAACAATAAATCAGTAGATTTTTAACATCAACAGAGATAGATAAAAATTTTTATCAAATCGACTAAATCAATTTAAAACAATCGAAATTGTCCCTTTAAAACATCAAAGTTTGATTGACTGCCGTACACGCACGCGTGTACGGCCTCGCCACTAGTATAAAATTGCATAAAAGATCAATGCATCAAAAGCAAAAGAAATACCAAAAAAAAAAAATCAAGGCGGTGTGGCTGCAGTACACACGTACATACATGTGCACTGCCTCGCCAACTCGAGTGCACAAGGTCAAATCAAAATCAGATTTAACACAAGTACAAATGGCCTTGATCAAAATTAAAAATGATCACTGCAACATTGAACTGTGCAAAGTCGAGGAACAACATCCAGACCAAATGCCCAAGTATAGAACCAAATCTCAACTTAGTAGATATCTACATGAGTGCACAGGTGAATCAAAACTACAAAAGCTACAGTGCAGACATCAATCTACAATGCATCAGAAAACTCAAGTGAAGCTACATGAAAATGCAACTTAGGTCTGCACATCAAACTACAAATGGTCAAGCTACAACATGAAGCACTGCAATTCAAATAGCAGTATAACTGGAAGTGATCAAGTGAATACATGCATATGAAACAATGATAGTTCAAGTATGCAGAATATGACAAGGTCCAATCAAAGTCAACGAGCTCACAACAATTCAAAACTGCACACTTATGAATAACTTAAGGTCAGTACAAATCTACCTACATGTATATACACACATACATATGGATATGTGCACATAAATGCAGACTTGAATAATCAACTAAACAGAGAAGTGCCCAAGCCCAATTCAAATGATCAGACAGTTAGCATACGTGCAGAACAGTGCCAACTGTGGCACAACAAAGCAGGGAGGCTACAAGTACGAACTGAACAAAGCAATGCAACTGGCAACAATGAAATGCAACTGGCAACGATGCAATAATAAAGCACAGACTACAAGAGTACAATAATTCCAGACTCATTCAGGTAGAACAAGAATGGCTAGAGACAGTCTTATATAATTGTTACAATGAGTATGCAAGTGTATATCACACATACCAATGCCTCAGTGAAAAAGGAACAGACTCAAAGTACAAGCTAATGCAGACCACTGGTTTATCAATCAAGGAGCAATGAAGTGCAAGTGATAATGCAAGCTACAGGTCGATCTCAAGTCAATTGAAGATGCATAACAACTGTACCAATGCTATCAGAAGCATATGCAGTGTACAGTACATGAAGACTGTCACGACCCGGCTTTCTTTGCCCAGAAAGACGCATCGTTATGAAGAAAGAAAGGGATAGAAGAAGAAAAGAAAGGAAGAGAGAACAACAACACATCAGAAATCTCACAGCGGAACGAGAAATATATTATCACATAAGATAATTACATAGTATCATATACATCAGAGTACACGATTTATACATCACAATATAGACAGTTATAAACTTCTGTCTATTATACAACACAACTACATAAATACGATATATCATACACAGCGGAATACTATATCTACGAACGCTGAAGCCTCCTGCTCCATTGCTCCTCCAGAATATTCGTCAAAGCTAAACCTGAATCCCTTGGCTACTCGTAAAAATTTGAGTACCCAAGAGTTTATAAAACAGAAATAAACACTTGGGTCAGACATGGGTCTGGTGTGAGTAACAGGTTAAACTTGCTTAACTTCAAAACCTTTAGAAAGAAAAAGTATCACGTAAGACTCCCCACAAATAAATATGGGTAAGTTTTTACCTTACGCTAACCAAAACATTTGATAGGAAATCCAGTTATATTATAATAGGGTCTAGGGTTTTCAAGTAAAATACAGAAATAGCTGAAATGCTTACATCTCACATTCCAACATAGTTGGGCACAACTAATACGTACGGCACTTATTGGAGTTTGGATTCCATACAATGGCAGGGCTACTGGGGTACCGCCCGTCACAGTACGTGGCCTAGATCACCGTACCGAGGAGTACGCCCGCTCCCCTGCAACACAAAGCCGGAACCATCCCTTACTGGATAATTCCGAACAAGATAATCCCGTGGTTGGCGCGACCAACCACACACTAAGCCGAATAAAAGAAAAGGGACCTCTAGACAGGGATCTATCTTGCTCTCAGTGGGTGCTACCCACGAAGCCTTGCTGCACCTCCCCTGTTTTAGCCATTCCCGATTTGATGAGGCTTGAGGTTACGATTACCTTTAATCAGAACATATCACTTAGAATGCTCATCGTCCGCCTGACGATGTGCTGAAAGCATTCAATCCATACAAGTTCGTTCCGGGTTCGAACGAAACCGAAGGCATTATCTCGTTACACTCGTTTTGGAATCACCCTCAGAGTTAACGACAATAACCCTTGCACTCTGAATCTTCATCTTCAATTGAGATTCACGACCTATCGTTAATTTGGATCGATGTGGTATTCGGGTCTCCAGACCTGGAATACCGGTATACGGAAACCCGATCCCGGTCTCATCGAAATCCAAAACGTATCTTTTAAGGCCAAGTTGTTTTAAAGGTTTAAACAATTTAACTTATCTATACAGATAGATAATTCACAAGTCACAATTGATAATCACATTATCATTTAAACAGATGATTCATAACCAAATAGGTAATCCATATCAACATCACAATAGTTAATCTATATTACCATCATAATGCAACCAAGCATTCATACCACACAACATTACTTATCTCATTTCTGAGATTACATCTATTCTAGACAAATAAATGTCATCCATTCTTATATAAGCAATGATTTACTTAATCATAACATAATTAATTTAAAATTGATTTAAATTAACTATCTCTATCTTTAATTAATTTAAAGTGAATTAAATTAATCACTTCATCTCTTAATTAATTTAAAATAAATTAAATTAATTACTTCATTATAAATCTTACTTATATAATCATTAATTAATTACAAATAAATTAATTAATCTTTCTCTAATTATCCACTTTAATTAATCACCTTGATTAATCATTCTTTAATTACATTTAAGTAATTATCTTAATTAATTTCACAAATTAATTATCCTTAACCAAATACAGTAATTAACCTTTAATTACTTCATTAATTAATTAATTATAATTAATTACTTTAAGCCTTAATTAATTACAATTAATCACTTATCATTAGATTAATTAATCAACCCTTAATTTCATCATTAATTAATTATAAACTAATGATCCTTAATTACATCTTAGTTATTTATTCTATTTAAATTAATTACATTAAGTAATTAACCTTAATTAAACCACAATTATTAATCATCTTAGATTAATCTAATGCAGTAATTAACTTCCCTTAATTACTTTCATTAATCAATTACTTTTTAATTAATTATCTTAACTAAAAATTTATTACCTTATTAATTAACCTTAATCCTTTAATTAACTTTATTAAATAAATTATTTAATTAATAACACTAGGTAATTAACTCTTAAACACTTCCATTAATTACTTTCATAAAATAATTATCCTCTAATTACTTTATTAAATAATTTCCCTTTTATTTAATTACATCCAGTAATTATTCCTTAATTACTTCATCAAGTAATTATACTTAATTAATTTATAAGTGATTATCTTAATTAATTTCACAAATTAATTACTTAGTTAATTATTTAAGTCAATCTTTTAAATTTAATTAAATAATTTCTTAACTATTTATACTTAAAAATCTTAATTAAGAAAAATCATTTATCTTAATTAAATTATTCACAATGTCCAACTATTCTTTAATCATTAATAATAATTGAATTACCCTTATTATTTTCATATTTTAAATATCTTTAATTAATCAAAATCTCTTAATTACTTAAAATAAATCCTTATTATAATTAAACAATTACAACATCTAGTTTTAACCTTCAAATTCTTTGAAACTTTTCAAAGTTATTCAATAAATTTTTATACAAAGATCATTTTGAAATCCACTTCCTTTTCTTTAAAACTTATTTATTTAAATTATTTTAAACTTGTTAAAACAATTTTTCTAGAAAACAATTTAGTTAAATAGTTAAAATCTTGTTTTAACTTTAATTTAAAACTCAGAAACACTAAAAACAAGGTTTCTTTTGTTTTAAAACATTTCTTTAAAAATCCTAATGCCTGCTCCCACCAAACCCGAGTAAAAACGTTCAGAAACCCGAAGTAAAACACGAGACAACCCACCACGCTACCTGCTTCGAGTAAAACTCAAACTTCCCCGAAGTAAACCCGAGAATTTTGCTTTCTTCCCCAATCCCATATTTCCAGATGCACGAAATCGAGAACACGTGCACGTGCACGGTGAACTTCGACGACTCCGACCAACTTGCTGATCACCATCGAGTCGCAATCCTTCTCCTCGACCACCACGTCAACTCCAACCATCGAGCAAAATCGTAAATCGAATTTAAGCTTCCTCGACCACTTCCTGGAACAAATTCGACAACCCATATTCGCCTCGCCAGACCGATTCCGACCACCAGAATTTCCCCGACTTCGACCAAAGCTCCATCTCGACTCCCAGCATCTTCAGATCACCATGCGATCGACTCCGGTCACTTCTCATTGTCGCGAAATTCCTCTGAATACTGTCGACAATCTCAAGGTGTTAAACCCTATTTCCTCGATTCCTGGCCACCACAACCATCAGTACACCACCACACCAATTTTCCAAAGAGCCTCGATATGCCGACCATCTCTAAACCAAACCCCGAGTTCCAGATCGACTTCGATCATCGTCAGTAGCCAAAATACTTAAAATCGATCAACCATGATTATCTCATCGAATGCCAGACTAAAAATCTCAATTTTAATACTAAAATTCATGATTTCAAACATGCATTCAGGTTATAACTTGTTTCAATGATCTAAGAGGTTTGAGATTCTTGCTTATTGAATATAATAGCTGTTATTATAGTTTCAGAGGCAACAGATTTTTAATTTAACTTAATTATAATTTATAGGCCTAAATCTATACTAAACTAACACTTTTTGTTTATCTATCAAATCCTAACAGAGATCAATCAAGAGGTAATGGTTTCAATATTTAAATTCTTAGTTTAAAAGCAAAAACAGATATACAGATATCTGTACACAACACACACATATATTTATCTCTATACACAGAATATTCATCACAATGGCAATCACACAAACATACTTATGCATGCATTCATACAATATTTCAAATAATAAATCATCCAATATCATAGGTTTAAATCTGTTTTTAAAATAATATTTACTCACCAGGAACAGAGCATCCAGATTTATTTGAAAAGCTTTTTGAATTTTAAAAACTTGAGTTGCTTGCTGTTATTTGATCTTTCATGCATGCCAATTATCTTGTTGAGATGTTGCTTAGATCTTGATCTTAAACTTGCTTTTGAACATGCATTTCAGGGATTGATTTGTTTGGGTTTTGAAGAAGGGATTTGCAGGTTTGTTGTTCAGATTTACAAATGCAGGCTTAAAGAAATGCAGGTTGAAGGCTTTGATCATTCCAGGTTTTAAATGATGAGAATGAATTGCTAATTTGATGAAGAAGCATTTTTAGAGAAGTTGATCTACGGATTGTTTTTGAGAGGAGAGTTTAATTTCAGATTTGTTTTCAGGAAATTTTTGTTTTTGAGAATTCTTCTTCCAGGCTGGAAGTTTCCTTAAGTTTTGAAAAAGAATTCGAAAAAAAAAATATAGATGAGAGTCATTTGTATATATAAGAAAAATGTAGTTTATTAAAAATAAAAATAAATATAAAAATCAAAACTTGACACTTGGCATTACCATTGTATTATTAGTTTACACTTGTTTAAACAAGCTCTTAGGAAAATTACACATGTCCTTATATTAATTTGTATTTATTTTAAATGTAAAATAAAAAGCCTTTTCTTTATTTAATAAATACTTATGTATATATATATATTAATTATAAAGAAACAAAACTAATTATTATAAATAAAATTTTACATATATTTTGAAATCCAAAACTATTTGAATCTTACCTCTTTTGAATTTCAAGATTAATTCTAAATTCAAATTCAAGTTATATTTTAAAAATCCAATTTTAAAGGCAATTTAAAAGAACACATTAAATTTTAAATAACAATTCTATTTACATTAAAGTTTATTTATCTCTATATATAAAACAATATATTATTAATATTGTATTTTAAACTTATCTATATATATATACTCTTAAACCATATTTGTTAAGCGATATTAAATAAACCTTATTATTAACCTTTATTTTAAAATCATATAGTTATTTTGTTTTAAATAGCTTTGAAAAGCTAATATTAAATAAATCCAAATCTCCAAACTATCAATATATATATTAGAAATTAAAAACAAGATTTTATTTATTATTTAAATTACAAACCCAAGCTTATCTATCTACAATATATACAATTATATATATTATAAATAGAAATCATTTTATTAGTTTTTTTTTTTTTTAAAAGATAAATTCATTAATTAAATATTTATTCAATTAGATTATTAAACCAATTCAAATTTATTATCAAAGATTATTAATCAATTTAATTATTTAAACAGATTATTAAATTGATATTGCCCCAAATTTCCGGGATATTACATTCCTCCCCCCTTAAAATAATTTCGTCCCCGAAATTTAAAACAAAGGTAATTTAATAATCTTTTTAAATCACAAGGATGTATTATCATCCCTATGCTAACAATCATAGCAACCAATTATTCAAACAAACAATTCTAACTATCCAGCGAAAATTCTAAATAGAATTTCCTCGAGTTTTCCCCAAGTATATATATATACCGGGATACTCGCTCTACAAACAATCTAAACTATTAAGCTATAGATCTCCTACTCATCTAGATCTACAGAACTAAACAGAATATCAGACTACAGACGAGTCTGACTCAACTACCAAACTTCCCAAAACTGCAGATTCTAAAACCAAAGATAGATCAAATACGTATTCCCTTAGAGATACGTAAAACTCAATGAATTCCAATTATCCAAACTGACCATTCAACCAAGTAGATCAATTACTTATCCAAGTCAGAACACAGACGAGATCCACACATAACTCTACTTCACAACATCAGTAGATTCCAAACTTACTTCTCCCATCCAGAGATACACTCCAAACTGCTTTCGCTGCTCAACTCTGATATGAGGTAGGACACAAGCACAGACTGGACAACTCATTCCAGAAATAAGGTTCACTGATCCATAAAGAAAACTCAGATACTCCATCAAAACTTGAGCTGTTTCACCAACTCCATCTCTAGGAAACATCCTTCCACTAGACTGAATCACCGGTATCACTCCTGGAATCCAATCGATAAGAAAACTCAACCTTCAGATGCGGACAACTCCTGACTTCTCTGAAGACATCCAGAAAAACTCTGACAACACAAGAGAACACTCAGCAATCACAAGTCACTTTTGCGATCAACCCAACCTATTTCCCAAGAAAAACTGTTCCTCTTTACACAATCCGAACAGCTCATACTTAACTATCCAATCCATCGAAGAAATGGATTTACTCTTAATACTTCTGAACTTCACCTTCAGAAAAACTGCTCATCCAGAAAACTTCCTGCCATCACAGAATACTCCGAGCTGCACTGCTGATACTGATGCTCTTATCCAAAGCTCTTCGAGAAACTCGAACTCCAAACCAAACAGAAATACCATGCTGAACTCAGCCATAACACTGGAACAGACACACTTCCTTAAACTCGTTCCAAAGAAAACATCTTCGGGAACATCCATCATCACTGTATCTCATCATACAGCTACTATTACCTGAGGTATCAAGGTACCATCACTCGCTTCTGCCTCATCGACAGATCCAACTTTACTCATCCAAACTTCAAAGATAAACTCCGAACCATTACAGTTTCCTTCGGAGATCGATGAAATCTTTCACCACAGCAAAGCTTACTCGAGACGGTATTGGGTCTACAGTCTCGTCAGATATACTTCCAACCTCAACACTCAAACTCCAACCATTGGTAGTCGTGTTTCACACACCACCACCCTATCTACCTTTATATCCTATATTGGAAAACCCGAACAGGTAACCCAACAAATAGGTAGAAATATATATATATTTAAAATGATACTTTTTATATAGAAATTATTTCTGGGTAGAATTATTTCATCTACCTCTTTAAAACAATATTGTGTCCGTTGGCCTGGTTCAAGTGTTTAGAGATCCCTATCAATAACGTTAGCTACTCGTATTGACCAGAATCCATATACCACTCAACCGATCAATTAACACAATATAAAACCATTTTATATAACTAACAAATACGCACTCTCGAATATATACACTCAGACTCACCAGGTTGCTACAGATCCTGTCTCTAATGAACAATCCTTCTGAACCTAGGTATTCACTCAACCTAGCGCTCTGATATTCACTTAACCAATAGCTTAGGTATTCGCTCAACCTATGCTCTGATACCAATTGTCACGACCCGGCTTTCTTTGCCCAGAAAGACGCATCGTTATGAAGAAAGAAAGGGATAGAAGAAGAAAAGAAAGGAAGAGAGAACAACAACACATCAGAAATCTCACAGCGGAACGAGAAATATATTATCACATAAGATAATTACATAGTATCATATACATCAGAGTACACGATTTATACATCACAATATAGACAGTTATAAACTTCTGTCTATTATACAACACAACTACATAAATACGATATATCATACACAGCGGAATACTATATCTACGAACGCTGAAGCCTCCTGCTCCATTGCTCCTCCAGAATATTCGTCAAAGCTAAACCTGAATCCCTTGGCTACTCGTAAAAATTTGAGTACCCAAGAGTTTATAAAACAGAAATAAACACTTGGGTCAGACATGGGTCTGGTGTGAGTAACAGGTTAAACTTGCTTAACTTCAAAACCTTTAGAAAGAAAAAGTATCACGTAAGACTCCCCACAAATAAATATGGGTAAGTTTTTACCTTACGCTAACCAAAACATTTGATAGGAAATCCAGTTATATTATAATAGGGTCTAGGGTTTTCAAGTAAAATACAGAAATAGCTGAAATGCTTACATCTCACATTCCAACATAGTTGGGCACAACTAATACGTACGGCACTTATTGGAGTTTGGATTCCATACAATGGCAGGGCTACTGGGGTACCGCCCGTCACAGTACGTGGCCTAGATCACCGTACCGAGGAGTACGCCCGCTCCCCTGCAACACAAAGCCGGAACCATCCCTTACTGGATAATTCCGAACAAGATAATCCCGTGGTTGGCGCGACCAACCACACACTAAGCCGAATAAAAGAAAAGGGACCTCTAGACAGGGATCTATCTTGCTCTCAGTGGGTGCTACCCACGAAGCCTTGCTGCACCTCCCCTGTTTTAGCCATTCCCGATTTGATGAGGCTTGAGGTTACGATTACCTTTAATCAGAACATATCACTTAGAATGCTCATCGTCCGCCTGACGATGTGCTGAAAGCATTCAATCCATACAAGTTCGTTCCGGGTTCGAACGAAACCGAAGGCATTATCTCGTTACACTCGTTTTGGAATCACCCTCAGAGTTAACGACAATAACCCTTGCACTCTGAATCTTCATCTTCAATTGAGATTCACGACCTATCGTTAATTTGGATCGATGTGGTATTCGGGTCTCCAGACCTGGAATACCGGTATACGGAAACCCGATCCCGGTCTCATCGAAATCCAAAACGTATCTTTTAAGGCCAAGTTGTTTTAAAGGTTTAAACAATTTAACTTATCTATACAGATAGATAATTCACAAGTCACAATTGATAATCACATTATCATTTAAACAGATGATTCATAACCAAATAGGTAATCCATATCAACATCACAATAGTTAATCTATATTACCATCATAATGCAACCAAGCATTCATACCACACAACATTACTTATCTCATTTATGAGATTACATCTATTCTAGACAAATAAATGTCATCCATTCTTATATAAGCAATGATTTACTTAATCATAACATAATTAATTTAAAATTGATTTAAATTAACTATCTCTATCTTTAATTAATTTAAAGTGAATTAAATTAATCACTTCATCTCTTAATTAATTTAAAATAAATTAAATTAATTACTTCATTATAAATCTTACTTATATAATCATTAATTAATTACAAATAAATTAATTAATCTTTCTCTAATTATCCACTTTAATTAATCACCTTGATTAATCATTCTTTAATTACATTTAAGTAATTATCTTAATTAATTTCACAAATTAATTATCCTTAACCAAATACAGTAATTAACCTTTAATTACTTCATTAATTAATTAATTATAATTAATTACTTTAAGCCTTAATTAATTACAATTAATCACTTATCATTAGATTAATTAATCAACCCTTAATTTCATCATTAATTAATTATAAACTAATGATCCTTAATTACATCTTAGTTATTTATTCTATTTAAATTAATTACATTAAGTAATTAACCTTAATTAAACCACAATTATTAATCATCTTAGATTAATCTAATGCAGTAATTAACTTCCCTTAATTACTTTCATTAATCAATTACTTTTTAATTAATTATCTTAACTAAAAATTTATTACCTTATTAATTAACCTTAATCCTTTAATTAACTTTATTAAATAAATTATTTAATTAATAACACTAGGTAATTAACTCTTAAACACTTCCATTAATTACTTTCATAAAATAATTATCCTCTAATTACTTTATTAAATAATTTCCCTTTTATTTAATTACATCCAGTAATTATTCCTTAATTACTTCATCAAGTAATTATACTTAATTAATTTATAAGTGATTATCTTAATTAATTTCACAAATTAATTACTTAGTTAATTATTTAAGTCAATCTTTTAAATTTAATTAAATAATTTCTTAACTATTTATACTTAAAAATCTTAATTAAGAAAAATCATTTATCTTAATTAAATTATTCACAATGTCCAACTATTCTTTAATCATTAATAATAATTGAATTACCCTTATTATTTTCATATTTTAAATATCTTTAATTAATCAAAATCTCTTAATTACTTAAAATAAATCCTTATTATAATTAAACAATTACAACATCTAGTTTTAACCTTCAAATTCTTTGAAACTTTTCAAAGTTATTCAATAAATTTTTATACAAAGATCATTTTGAAATCCACTTCCTTTTCTTTAAAACTTATTTATTTAAATTATTTTAAACTTGTTAAAACAATTTTTCTAGAAAACAATTTAGTTAAATAGTTAAAATCTTGTTTTAACTTTAATTTAAAACTCAGAAACACTAAAAACAAGGTTTCTTTTGTTTTAAAACATTTCTTTAAAAATCCTAATGCCTGCTCCCACCAAACCCGAGTAAAAACGTTCAGAAACCCGAAGTAAAACACGAGACAACCCACCACGCTACCTGCTTCGAGTAAAACTCAAACTTCCCCGAAGTAAACCCGAGAATTTTGCTTTCTTCCCCAATCCCATATTTCCAGATGCACGAAATCGAGAACACGTGCACGTGCACGGTGAACTTCGACGACTCCGACCAAATTGCTGATCACCATCGAGTCGCAATCCTTCTCCTCGACCACCACGTCAACTCCAACCATCGAGCAAAATCGTAAATCGAATTTAAGCTTCCTCGACCACTTCCTGGAACAAATTCGACAACCCATATTCGCCTCGCCAGACCGATTCCGACCACCAGAATTTCCCCGACTTCGACCAAAGCTCCATCTCGACTCCCAGCATCTTCAGATCACCATGCGATCGACTCCGGTCACTTCTCATTGTCGCGAAATTCCTCTGAATACTGTCGACAATCTCAAGGTGTTAAACCCTATTTCCTCGATTCCTGGCCACCACAACCATCAGTACACCACCACACCAATTTTCCAAAGAGCCTCGATATGCCGACCATCTCTAAACCAAACCCCGAGTTCCAGATCGACTTCGATCATCGTCAGTAGCCAAAATACTTAAAATCGATCAACCATGATTATCTCATCGAATGCCAGACTAAAAATCTCAATTTTAATACTAAAATTCATGATTTCAAACATGCATTCAGGTTATAACTTGTTTCAATGATCTAAGAGGTTTGAGATTCTTGCTTATTGAATATAATAGCTGTTATTATAGTTTCAGAGGCAACAGATTTTTAATTTAACTTAATTATAATTTATAGGCCTAAATCTATACTAAACTAACACTTTTTGTTTATCTATCAAATCCTAACAGAGATCAATCAAGAGGTAATGGTTTCAATATTTAAATTCTTAGTTTAAAAGCAAAAACAGATATACAGATATCTGTACACAACACACACATATATTTATCTCTATACACAGAATATTCATCACAATGGCAATCACACAAACATACTTATGCATGCATTCATACAATATTTCAAATAATAAATCATCCAATATCATAGGTTTAAATCTGTTTTTAAAATAATATTTACTCACCAGGAACAGAGCATCCAGATTTATTTGAAAAGCTTTTTGAATTTTAAAAACTTGAGTTGCTTGCTGTTATTTGATCTTTCATGCATGCCAATTATCTTGTTGAGATGTTGCTTAGATCTTGATCTTAAACTTGCTTTTGAACATGCATTTCAGGGATTGATTTGTTTGGGTTTTGAAGAAGGGATTTGCAGGTTTGTTGTTCAGATTTACAAATGCAGGCTTAAAGAAATGCAGGTTGAAGGCTTTGATCATTCCAGGTTTTAAATGATGAGAATGAATTGCTAATTTGATGAAGAAGCATTTTTAGAGAAGTTGATCTACGGATTGTTTTTGAGAGGAGAGTTTAATTTCAGATTTGTTTTCAGGAAATTTTTGTTTTTGAGAATTCTTCTTCCAGGCTGGAAGTTTCCTTAAGTTTTGAAAAAGAATTCGAAAAAAAAAAATATAGATGAGAGTCATTTGTATATATAAGAAAAATGTAGTTTATTAAAAATAAAAATAAATATAAAAATCAAAACTTGACACTTGGCATTACCATTGTATTATTAGTTTACACTTGTTTAAACAAGCTCTTAGGAAAATTACACATGTCCTTATATTAATTTGTATTTATTTTAAATGTAAAATAAAAAGCCTTTTCTTTATTTAATAAATACTTATGTATATATATATATTAATTATAAAGAAACAAAACTAATTATTATAAATAAAATTTTACATATATTTTGAAATCCAAAACTATTTGAATCTTACCTCTTTTGAATTTCAAGATTAATTCTAAATTCAAATTCAAGTTATATTTTAAAAATCCAATTTTAAAGGCAATTTAAAAGAACACATTAAATTTTAAATAACAATTCTATTTACATTAAAGTTTATTTATCTCTATATATAAAACAATATATTATTAATATTGTATTTTAAACTTATCTATATATATATACTCTTAAACCATATTTGTTAAGCGATATTAAATAAACCTTATTATTAACCTTTATTTTAAAATCATATAGTTATTTTGTTTTAAATAGCTTTGAAAAGCTAATATTAAATAAATCCAAATCTCCAAACTATCAATATATATATTAGAAATTAAAAACAAGATTTTATTTATTATTTAAATTACAAACCCAAGCTTATCTATCTACAATATATACAATTATATATATTATAAATAGAAATCATTTTATTAGTTTTTTTTTTTTTTAAAGATAAATTCATTAATTAAATATTTATTCAATTAGATTATTAAACCAATTCAAATTTATTATCAAAGATTATTAATCAATTTAATTATTTAAACAGATTATTAAATTGATATTGCCCCAAATTTCCGGGATATTACAAAGACAGTGTCGACTTAATGAGCAAATGCAAGAAATAGCCGTGGTGGCCGAGACTACCAGGTGTATATGTATATATACAGTAAAGCAACAAGAACACATACATCTATATACATGCATGAATGTATGTATACAAATGGTCAAGCGAACAGAAGGCAATTGAACAACTACAAGTGCAGTAGCAGAAATAATGCAAACTACAACATGAATAGCAGCACATTCAAGGTGCACAGAGAAATGTGCACATGACAATATGACAATTTCATAAACAAGTTCAAGTGTGCTAATGCATAAGAACATGAAGATATGCAACTCAACTTAACTATTATGATCAAACTTAGTTCAACATGACGGCAAGCAGTGCCAAAAGAATTAACAACCCAAATATACAAGTGAAACCACCAGAAGTCAGGTCAAAATATATATGCAGCTTGAATAAGCAGGTGACAGAGCAAAGCCACCATTTAAAACAAGTCGAAACAACAATGAAATGAAGTCTGTGTGCCAAAAAGGGTTAAAGGTAATGTAAATGCAGACTGCTCATAAATGAAGACCACATGAGCTCAATGCATCCCAAATACTAAATGAAACAGGCAAATTGAAACAGACTCAAGTGCACATCTAAACCAACATGAATGCAATAACAACCACCGAGCTAAATGCAACTCAAGTGAAGATACAACTACACAAAAGTTCAAGTGAATCAAAGACATGAAATCACAATGCAACCGTCAACTTCAGTTTGAAAATGAGACGGGTTAAGGAATAAAGTATAACAAGTGCAACAGGCTATACCGCAGAGTGAAGACTGCAATACCAAAAGGTAAGTGTACAACAAAAGGAAACAAGTATCAGACTATCAAATGTACAAGAATATCTGGAGTGAATACAAACAAGCACAGAGCTACCAAATGCAGCATGGAACTACAGAAATGTGACCAAACCAGACCAACTCAAGTACAATGCAGACAAGTACAACAACTACAATGTATGCAAAAACATAAATGGACAGTAAGGAATTCAAACATGGAATGGAGTGCAACTACATGCGAAATGCTCAAGCAAAAATAGATGGCCAGAGACAAAAATGTCCAGTGACCGAAGTCAAATACAAGTATCAGGGATCCAAATGTAAAGCAGTTTCAATTAATTTCAACAAAAATGTCAAAGCCGACGTTAAACAAGTCAGGCATAAAGTCGAATCAGCCAAAATCAAAACCATGAGGAGTAGGCAATTCAAGTCGTAAGTATCGCGGAATTGAACAAAAATCAGAGATCAAAACCATAAGGATTGAAAAACACCAACGAAATCATCAGCAATAAACAAAATCGAACTAAGTCGGAAATCACGAAATCTCCAGTTTCAAATTAATAAAGATTCAAATTAGATGTGAGTGACGATTTAAAATCACTCACCTTTAAGGAGCCGAGCACGAATCAAATTTTCAAGCAAAGCCGAGCAATTAAGAGAACAAAGCCCCAAATTTGGAAACCCTAAATCTCGTAAGCCTCAACGAGCAAGCGAAGAAGACAATAGCTTTTCAAGGCTTATCGGGAAGCACAAAGCTCCAAACAGCAAGCAAAAATCTCAAGCCTGAAATTTGTCAAGAGAAAACGAAGACGATGCCGCCATTTTTTTAGGAACGAATGAAAGAAGTCGCCGCCATTTTTTTATCTTCGTTCGATTTTTTAGTTTTAGGGTTTGAATGAGAAAAGTGAGGGGGCGGGTTCGTGCTTTTGTGCAGAGAAGTTCGTGGTCTAGGGCATGGGCTGAAGTATGATCTTAGTACTAGAGGTATGGTCATTTTTTTATTTTTATTTCTTTTATTTTTATTTTGTAGATATTTTCTTTTTAAACATCATTATCAATATTACATTCATTTGCATATCTCATAACAAATGTCAAAAATGTAGAGTTTTAATTTTAATCGAATAAGATAAATTTGATTTTAAAATCCAAAGATTATATACTTTAAAATTTCAAAAAAAATTTCCTTATTATTTATATTTCCTTATTATTTATAAATCCCGATTCAAATTTAAATCCAAATATATTTATCATTTTAAACTTGAAACAAAATTCAAACAACTCACAATTTAAATCAAAATTTAATTCAATTATTAATTTAAAAATATCTAGAATTTTGGGATCGTTACAATCTTCCCTCCTTAAAACTTTTCGTCCACGAAAAGAAAAGGTCGTTAAAATTTCACCAATATTTATACCCAACAAAACTTTACCAAGCTCAATACTTATTAAAAATAAATAAATATAGAGTTCATTCCATTTGTTTTATCTCATTAGCTTTGTTCATTGGTTTCTACAATCAAGACACAAAAGTCTTTTACCAAATTTTCGACTTACAAAACTCAGATTTGAACTTGAAATTCTTCACGTTAGAGATTTGCATAATATATCTTCCAAAGCTGTGGACTTTCAAAACATTTTAAAGATCCTCTTCCTTAATTTATTAAGTTGGAATTATGAAATTTTAAATTTCAGGCTATTGATTTGCTATTTAAAGTTTGAAAATACTTGCTAACTCGAAATTTAACAAGTCTATCTTCGTTCTTACAGACATTAGGCATACGCTGGCCAGGCGCAGGACTAAAAATCTCCAAGTACTAAATATACTTGTTTCAACTCCCAGTGAAAATACTTTAAAAATTCTTTTAAAAATGGATATGGAAAGCACGTTCCCCCATGGATTACAGTTACCCGGCGGTTACGCTACTATCCCAGTAGAGTCGCTTGTAATCTGTAGATTTCTCATCTCTTAAATTTCGCCATGGTTGTTGCCATAGATCGCAGTTCACCCTGCGGTTACGCTACTATCCCAGTAGAATCGCTTGTGACTGTAGGCATCACGCCCCTCGAATTTCGCTTGGCATCTAGATTGCAGTTTACTCGGCGGTTACGCCACTATCCCAGTGGAGTCGCTTGTAACTGTGGGCATCTCGCCCCTCAAATTACGCTAGCATACATCATAATCAACATGATCCCATCACGAGGGATTCTAGTCCAAATGGACATTCCAACTTATGGAAAATTCTACGTAGCTACGAATTTCAAATGGACACTCGTCGAGAGTTCCAAAACCTTCACAAATAATAAATGGAAGGTACTTTTCCATATCCTCAGTTTGGAAAACATAATATCATATATATGTAGTACTACATTTCACATTTCGTACATATCATATCCATGTAAACTTACATAAGGTTTTCCATAACAATTACTTTCCAAACTGACGGTTTTCAAATTTTACCGCATTCATATATATAAGTTCTGAAAACCTACATATCCCATATCCATAACAAAATAGAGGATTTCAAAAAATTTCCTCTAAGCCGATTTAGAAATTTTAGGTTATCTCAAACCCAATTCATATTCATAATTCCATTTATTATCGACTTCACATTCGATTTGGATTTCACGTTACATCGTCAATTCTCAACACAGAATTGATGTTTATCGATATATAACCTCTGAGCTCGTACGTCTCAGAGAAGGGTGTTAAGCTAAGAGAATAAATTCTCCGCCACCAATAGATATATATTTAATAGAGATCAATTGCTATGTCATCAATTCACAATGTTAGACATACAATCAAAATCATCATCTGAAATCCAAAACTCATCTTATATTGTCTTTGATGTCGAAGTTTAACTCAATTTAACTTAACGATTCAATCTTTTTGAAAAATTTCAAATTGAACTAATTGTTCAAATTTCTCATTTAACTTTTCAACTTCGACTTTGAAAATGAATTTCAAATCATTTATCCCTTACGGAATATATTCACAACATTTCATATTTGGAAAAACATTTCCATACTTATTTAAAAATAAGTAATTCACAAATCTAATTTATTTTCAACATTTGAAAATATTCGATATACTTTAATCAAAATTAAGTATATATTTCATCTTTAAGGAAATCATTCTCTTTTACACATTTATTTGAGTTAAAACGAATGTTACGTAAAACATCGTTACGACAACTCAAAATCACTAGTATAGGGATTCGAAATTTAGATAGATGTATAAATCCCAATACTATACAAAACATTTCCTTTCGGAAATCATTCACTATAACAATAATGTTATAGTCCACCATTTCCTTCTTCTTTTTTTCGAAAACGTCTATTTCAACAATGAATGTTGAAATCTATGGTTTCGCTATTCAATGCCTTTTAAAACATCTTTAAAACAATTAACTTCGTTTTAAAATATCGCTTTCCCAAACATGTCCATTTTATTCAATAATATATTCACAACATTTCTAACATTTTTAAAAGATTATCCACTGTCCAAAATTGTGGATATACTTCCTTTAACAGGCTATAAGAATATACTTATCAAAATAAGTCAGTTTCGGATTTATAAACAACGTTTATAAATTCCATTCCTATTTATAAAGACTTCAATTTATAGTTTGAATTCCGCATACTTTTCACAATATTGGTTTTAAACCAACTTCAAATTTTCCAATACTAAGTTTCCACTTAACTTAATTCTCTGCAAGTTCAAATTTAAATTCATCACTGAATCTATTAAATTTATTATGGATTGTCATGTTGACAACTTCAAAATTTTCAAATCTAATTCCCATTTGAACTTTGCATCTGCTTCCTATTTCCAAAATAATCAACTAGTTCTTTAGTAAATCATTCATCGACTTGGTTTTCAATTTAATCATATTTGATTCATTTACATTGGATTTTACTAACATTCATTCATATTCAATTAGTTTACTTTCACTAATTTATATTCAAGTTAGTTTGCTTTCAATTCAAATCAAATTTGATTCTATTTAGATTTACTTATCTTTCAATTTGAATTCACTTACTTAGCTTTCAATTTCCATTAATTCAATTTCATCAACACTTAGTGAATTTCTATACAATCTACTAGCAAAACCAAATTTATTTACTTTGCTTACATTCAATTTGGTTTAACACGTTTAATTTCAATTGGTGTATATTCTAATTCTGATTGAATTCTAATATTTACCATATTCACAACTTCTTAATTTAAGTTTTATTCAACTCTTAACAACATTTCTAATCCATGTTTATTTACTAATTCACTTTTACCATTAAAGTTGAATTTCCTTTATATAACTCAAATTCATATTCATTACTTCACTTTATTAATTCATTTTGATATCAAATTCAACCTCATTCAACATTACTTAAGCTATGTTTCATTTCTAAAATCATTTTATTTAACTTTTACTAAAGTCAAATTCATATCAATATCCAAAATTCAGATTTTTGTTTTACTTACAAAACTGTTTAACCATTTTAACAACTGGTTTTACTTAAATTTTCTCATTTTATAAGTTATACAACTTATTAATTTAAACTTCCCAATTCATATTATATAATCACTTATCCTTTTAAGTTTAAATTTCCATCTCAATCATTTATCTAATCAAGTTCAATTTATTTAACTTTCTTTTAGTTAAATTTCAAATCGTATATTTATTAATGCCAACTCAATTCAATTTAACTTTTCTTAAGTTAAAAATCTTTATTTTCAAAAACAATTTTATACTTCTTTAGATTTGAAAAACATTTTCTTTTAAAGTGATTCTAGTAACTATTCATATTAAATGCCATAAACTAAGCTTTGTGTAAACCAGAGCTCTGATACCACTTTGTAACGTTCCCCCCTTCTGACCGCCCCTAGTCGGTAATTAAACCAACTCGAAACGTTCAAAAAGACGGATTGTTATTTAGTTTATGTAATTTAAACAAAATCAGCCACAGAAACACAGAATAATAATATTTCATTACCATGAATTTCTTTTACATACATCAGAGTTTATACAATGTATTAAATTGATACAGCGGAATATCTTTTTAAATACAAAATTCTTAAAAACTAAAGTGATTCTTTTACTCTCTCTCTCTAACTTCGCTGCCCGAAAATCTTCAAGCTGTAGAAATACTCGGTCTGACCCGAGTATTACATTCAAAAGAAAATAATACACATGTCAGTCTAATTCAAACCAGTTATTAGTGCATAGAAGCAATAATAATCAAATAGACGACAGTCAAAATAATTCCCGTCTATCCAGTCCTTTTAACAAAGGAATCGGATAACGAAAATTTTAACACTTAACAGTGTTAAACAATAAATCAGCAGATTTAAAACATCAACAGAGATAGATAAATTTTTTTTATCAAATCGACTAAATCAATTTAAAACAATCGAAATTGTCCCTTTAAAACATCAAAGTTTGATTGACTGCCGTACACGCACGCGTGTATGGCCTCGCCACTAGTATAAAATTGCATAAAAGATCAATGCATCAAAAGCAAAAGAAATACCAAAAAAAAAATCAAGGCGGTGTGGCTGCAGTACACACGTACATACATGTGCACTGCCTCGCCAACTCGAGTGCACAAGGTCAAATCAAAATCAGATTCAACACAAGTACAAATGGCCTTGATCAAAATTAAAAATGATCACTGCAACAATGAACGGTGCAAAGTCGAGGAACAACATCCAGACCAAATGCCCAAGTATAGAACCAAATCTCAAGTCAGTAGATATCTACTTGAGTGCACAGGTGAATCAAAACTACAAAAGCTACAGTGCAGACATCAATCTACAATGCATCAGAAAACTCAAGTGAAGCTACATGAAAATGCAACTTAGGTCTGCACATCAAACTACAAATGGTCAAGCTACAACATGAAGCACTGCAATTCAAATAGCAGTATAACTGGAAGTGATCAAGTGAATACATGCATATGAAACAATGATAGTTCAAGTATGCAGAATATGACAAGGTCCAATCAAAGTCAACGAGCTCACAACAATTCAAAACTGCACACTTATGAATAACTTAAGGTCAGTACAAATCTACCTACATGTATATACACACATACATATGGATATGTGCACATAAATGCAGACTTGAATAATCAACTAAACAGAGAAGTGCCCAAGCCCAATTCAAATGATCAGACAGTTAGCATACGTGCAGAACAGTGCCAACTGTGGCACAACAAAGCAGGGAGGCTACAAGTACGAACTGAACAAAGCAATGCAACTGGCAACAATGAAATGCAACTGGCAACGATGCAATAATAAAGCACAGACTACAAGAGTACAATAATTCCAGACTCATTCAGGTAGAACAAGAATGGCTAGAGACAGTCTTATATAACTGTTACAATGAGTATGCAAGTGTATATCACACATACCAATGCCTCAGTGAAAAAGGAACAGACTCAAAGTACAAGCTAATGCAGACCACTGGTTTATCAATCAAGGAGCAATGAAGTGCAAGTGATAATGCAAGCTACAGGTCGATCTCAAGTCAATTGAAGATGCATAACAACTGTACCAATGCTATCAGAAGCATATGCAGTGTACAGTACATGAAGACAGTGTCGACTTAATGAGCAAATGCAAGAAATAGCCGTGGTGGCCGAGACTACCAGGTGTATATGTATATATACAGTAAAGCAACAAGAACACATACATCTATATACATGCATGAATGTATGTATACAAATGGTCAAGCGAACAGAAGGCAATTGAACAACTACAAGTGCAGTAGCAGAAATAATGCAAACTACAACATGAACAGCAGCACATTCAAGGTGCACAGAGAAATGTGCACATGACAATATGACAATTTCATAAACAAGTTCAAGTGTGCTAATGCATAAGAATATGAAGATATGCAACTCAACTTAACTATTATGATCAAACTTAGTTCAACATGACGGCAAGCAGTGCCAAAAGAATTAACAACCCAAATATACAAGTGAAACCACCAGAAGTCAGGTCAAAATATATATGCAGCTTGAATAAGCAGGTGACAGAGCAAAGCCACCATTTAAAACAAGTCGAAACAACAATGAAATGAAGTCTGTGTGCCAAAAAGGGTTAAAGGTAATGTAAATGCAGACTGCTCATAAATGAAGACCACATGAGCTCAATGCATCCCAAATACTAAATGAAACAGGCAAATTGAAACAGACTCAAGTGCACATCTAAACCAACATGAATGCAATAACAACCACCGAGCTAAATGCAACTCAAGTGAAGATACAACTACACAAAAGTTCAAGTGAATCAAAGACATGAAATCACAATGCAACCGTCAACTTCAGTTTGAAAATGAGATGGGTTAAGGAATAAAGTATAACAAGTGCAACAGGCTATACTGCAGAGTGAAGACTGCAATACCAAAAGGTAAGTGTACAACAAAAGGAAACAAGTATCAGACTATCAAATGTACAAGAATATCTGGAGTGAATACAAACAAGCACAGTGCTACCAAATGCAGCGTGGAACTACAGAAATGCGACCAAACCAGACCAACTCAAGTACAATGTAGACAAGTACAACAACTACAAGGTATGCAAAAACATAAATGGACAATAAGGAATTCAAACATGGAATGGAGTGCAACTACATGCGAAATGCTCAAGCAAAAATAGATGGCCAGAGACGAAAATGTCCAGTGACCGAAGTCAAATACAAGTATCAGGGATCCAAATGTAAAGCAGTTTCAATTAATTTCAACAAAAATGTCAAAGCCGACGTTAAACAAGTCAGGCATAAAGTCGAATCAGCCAAAATCAAAACCATGAGGAGTAGGCAATTCAAGTCGTAAGTATCGCGGAACTGAACAAAAATCAGAGATCAAAGCCATAAGGATTGAAAAACACCAACGAAATCATCAGCAATAAACAAAATCGAACTAAGTCGGAAATCACGAAATCTCTAGTTTCAAATTAATAAAGATTTAAATTAGATGTGAGTGACGATTTAAAATCACTCACCTTTAAGGAGCCGAGCACGAATCAAATTTTCAAGCAAAGCCGAGCAATTAAGAGAACAAAGCCCCAAATTTGGAAACCCTAAATCTCGTAAGCCTCAACGAGCAAGCGAAGAAGACGATAGCTTTTCAAGGCTTATCGAGAAGCACAAAGCTCCAGACAGCAAGCAAAAATCTCAAGCCTGAAATTTGTCAAGAGAAAACGAAGACGATGCCGCCATTTTTTTCGAGGAACGAATGAAAGAAGTCGCCGCCATTTTTTTATCTTCGTTCGACTTTTTAGTTTTAGGGTTTGAATGAGAAAAGTGAGGGGGCGGGTTCGTGCTTTTGTGCAGAGAAGTTCGTGGTCTAGGGCATGGGCTGAAGTATGATCTTAGTACTAGAGGTATGGTCATTTTTTTATTTTTATTTCTTTTATTTTTATTTTGTAGATATTTTCTTTTTAAACATCATTATCAATATTACATTCATTTGCATATCTCATAACAAATGTCAAAAATGTAGAGTTTTAATTTTAATCGAATAAGATAAATTTGATTTTAAAATCCAAAGATTCTATACTTTAAAATTTCAAAACAAATTTCCTTATTATTAATATTTCCTTATTATTTATAAATCCCGATTCAAATTTAAATCCAAATATTTTTATCATTTTAAACTCGAAACAAAATTCAAATAACTCACAATTTAAATCAAAATTTAATTCAATTATTAATTTAAAAATATCTAGAATTTTGGGATCGTTACAGATACTTTAGAAATTCTTTCAGTATAAAAATTTATGTTGCACCACGTTAATCAACTATTCAAACTATTTAAAATTTTAAAAATAAACCCAACTCTTTTTATGTTATTGTCGGAGTTTAAATTGTGATTTGTTTTTGCGTATGTTGATAATGGAAATTTTAAGGTTTGTTTTTTTTTTGCATGAAAGCGGTAGGGTTGAACCATATTTCTGTTATTACATGAACATGCTTTCCTGTAGATGTAACTTGACTGCTCTAGCTTGCAATTTTAACAGTTTCAACGTGTGTGAATCTGAAAAAAAATATTGTGCAAGTATACATTTAAATGTGGACCTTAAGGCTATTTCAGAGTTAAGTGATTAAGAACCACTGAAGTTGTTAGTGCTCATTTTCCTTGGTATCATTCAAATGAGTTGTTTTCTGCGTCTTTTTCTTTCAATTTTGTGCTACATGAAGGAGCAAGTCCCATTTGAACAAGAACAATAGGGTACTAATTTTACGGAGGACAAATTTTAAATTCAAATTCCTTAAATGAAAAACTTATTATAAAAATATGTTCAATTTAAAACTTATTATAAAAATAAAACCGATTTTGAACAAGTTAGAATTTTTACATTATTAAATTGCATAAGTACATGTAGTTTTAAGAAGAAAAAACTGTACAATCGCACTTTTAGCTCATGTACAAAAACCATCTGGTGAAAACTAAACTTATTTTTATAATAAGTTTCGAACGAAATCTATTTTATAATATGTTTTTTTAGAAGCCTATATATAAAATTTATTCTTTCATAAACTGATAACAATATTAGTTACCATAACAGTCCTATCTGCAGCAAAGCAAAGACAGACAAATTACACCAGCAAAATTTATAAAATGAAAAAGAAACTAGAGCATAATATAACAAAAGATATTATCAAGATGTAATCGATGAGAATCAAAAAGTAGAATTTGCATCATCTCAAATATGATAAAGAAATAACAGATGGAGCCAGTAAATTATAATCTTAGTAACCACAATATGATAAAGCCGAAAATCTTAAAGGGGTTAAAATGAAGAGCTATTTCGTTGCAACTCACAAGTTTGTTCTTATATTATGTATGTTTATTGAGAACTGTCTATATTAATCACATGCATGATAGCAAATCCTAAAAACATAAATTGATTTATAGCAAACTGGCATAATAGGCATCACTAGACTATATTAACCATAACGATTATGTATGTGTGCGATGAACTTGCTAGGTTTGTTTCATGCAACGAAATATCTTTAGCTTTAACAATCATGAGTCAACAACGATGGTATGGTTTTGTTCACTAGTCAGGATAAACTGCTAATCACAACTAAACTTAAATGGTCGAAAATAAAGCTTTTCATCTGTTGAACAACAATATTATGTTTTATATAGGTCCATGTATATTGTCTATGCCATGCTTGGGGATGTCTGCATATACATTGTTGTGAAGGACCAGTATGATGAACTTGCTTGTAAGTGCTTAAAATTGTAAGGTAAGATTTTTCTCTATTAGTTCAAGTGATGCTCAGCCTATATAGTATATACTCGTCTTTTATTGAATTAGTGTCAAATTGTTTGGGAGGCAATTAGACGTAAATGTTCGCCTTGATTATTTTCAAATTCCTGTTTAGCCTTTTTTTTTTGCTTGCACTAAAAAGAAGAGAATTTCCTCTGTGCAACTGTGCAATACTGCAGTGTTTTGAAATTAAGTATATATTTCAAAGTTATGGCAAGGTAAAAAATATTGCAGTGTTGGTCCTGACTGGGTTGTGAATGGAGTTGGAGCTGAAGTGAAACAGTTTTATGTATGGGTTGTGAATGGAGTTTGACGAAGTGTTGATTAGGCAAGTATGGATTTACAGTATGGCAGAGGGTTTGAATGACAGTGGTTAGGAAGACCGGCAGTCTGGTGAGGTTGAGGAAGCAACTAGCTGTCAGCCAATGTTAAGGATGGTTTATGGAGGCATATGGTAGCTTGTAGCAGTTTGAGGTGAGGGAGGTGGAAGTACAGTGGCGATGACTTGGTTTCTGTTTTGTAGTAGTCAATGATGGTTGGAGGAGTTCTTTTTTTGTTTATGTTTTGTGAATTCACTATAACAGTTTTGTGCAAAACAGAAGTGCAAATGTGAATGTGATGTAAACTTATCTAACTTTTTGGAATGTGTTGGAATTTTACGACTCAAGCTTTTAGTTGATTTTGGTTGTTTTATGATAATATTTATTACTCGTTAAATTATTCATTATTGGTATGGATGTATGTTGCTGTAATTTTTTTTAAAATATGCATTTATTTTGCAACGGGCAGAAACCGTTGCAATATTATGTATTACAACGGGCATTGCCCGTTGTAAAAAGCCTGTTTTGTTGTAGTGTTACATTCATTGCTTACATAAGTTATTTTCATTTCAATTATTTATAGTATTGATTACCATGTAAGTCTCTTTACAATTTAATTCACCATTAATAGAATATTTCCTTTTCATTTTCATTCTTCCATATATAGTATTATAGAAAATTAAATCCATTTATAAATCATTTCAATGTTTTCTGAAGTTATAACCATTCAATTAATATAGTACTCATTTTAATTATAAATGGTTTCAACATTAAATTAAGTTTATAATTATTTACTTACGGTATTCACCTTTTACTATTCAATCTGATTATAAATAGCTTAAAATGTTAACTTAAGTTTATAATCATTTTCCTTACATTATTCACTTCTATTACATTTAATTAGTAGAATTTCAAACTATTAACTTTAGTTTATAACAATTTATAATATCAAAAATTTTATTTACAGAAGAAATTCCATTGAACACTTTGATTTACTAAAGTTTACTTGTATAGTATTTCTATTACATATTCCTATTTAACATTACAACTTTTTACATTTTGGTAAGTTATATATATGTCTTTTAAAATGCAATAGAAAGTTACACAGGTTATCATATTTATTTTAATTAACAAAACGTTCAATAGTTGCATTTTCTTATTTCCATTTCTTAATTTATAAATGACAACCTTCAATTTCTTTATATTTCATTAATCTCTAAACATCAAATTTCTTATTTCACATCTTACCAGCTTCCATACATTAAAATAGTTAAGATTTCATTTTATTACATTAACTGAAAACTACTAATTATCAGAAGGTTTAAGAACTACCTCCGGGTTATATTTCCAAATCATTTTAAAATAATATATATATATATATATATTCATCATTTATAGATCGAATCATATTTAGGAATTCAAAATTAAGATTCGTTTATCAAAACAAGGTGTAGTAAAACTATTACAACCGTCTATCCACTTTGAAACTCGAAAATGAACATCGATGATACGTGCTCTCATCATCGAAATTAATTTCCAACGATAGAGAGGGGAGTACAAAACTTATTTCCTTCAAAAATTTCTTTTTAAAACATTTCTTTCAAATCATCTTGAAATATTTATATCAGAAAATACTTCTAAATAACATTAATATTATATTCCAAAATCTTTCGAAAGAAAATTTTCAAAATCCCGGAACTTAAGTTCTCAAATTCCAATTTATATTCATTTTATTTGTAAATTTATTTTTTTTCAATCAAAATTTATAAAATTTCACTACCTAACAAACAAATATATAACAACCAACTATATCATTTATAAAATTTATTATTTTATATACAAAATATATAATATGCAAAATTATTTCATTTACCTATATTTCAAAACAATATTGTGTTGGTCTGTCCTATTAAGTGTTTAGAAATTCCTATCGATGTCATAGCGTCCTATGCACCGACTAGAATTTATAAATACAAAACGGAACAAATTAACACAATACATGTAACGACCCAGAATTTCGAACAAATTAAATTGAGAATATTTAATTTATTTTAAATATTTGAACGATGATTTAATTTGAATCCCCGATCTAAGTTTGAAATTGGTGATTAAATTATAAAATTTAATCTAGTGAATGCTGAATAAAAAAATTTGTATCTTCGACTTTAAGCTGAAGAAAAATATTTCGAAAGCTTTTAAAGTTTATATTGATAACACTGAAGATAACAGCAGCTTCAGAATTGAAATTTAAACTGTTTTGCTCAGTTTTGAAATTTAATCGTTCGAATCGATATTTAAAAATAGTCAATTTTCACACAGTCTCGGAATTCAACGAAACCAGTTCCATTGGGTCCGTAATATTGAATTATTGTCGGATTTCAAATTTTGTATTTTTCGGGTTTGATATGCGAGCGTACGACGTATAAACGCGTCGAAATTTAAATCGAATTTGATTGGAATTTTAAATTTGAATTTTGTCACATCAGCACGATACTTCCCCTTATCTCACGCCTTCGATCACGTAGAAGATCGTGTAAAGCATGCTGTTCGATTTTAAATACTCTTTTCTTTCCACAGATTCAAAACGCGACATTACCTCCTTTTCAATTCAATTCGAACGACATCCTCGTTCGATTTTAAATTAAAAAAAAAAAATATTTATCGCGATCGAATCGACCGCGATTTCGTGCATAGCGAACGAAGTGGTTAGGGTCTCGCGCGGAGGCAGCGTAGCGAAGTGAAGAGGAAGTCGCGAGGCTATCAAATTGCGACGAGTTCGAGTCGCACTCGAATCTGAGTTCTCGGCGATAGAGGCGATAGGAGGATTTAGGGTTTCGATGTCGAGGCAACGTTGATTTAGGGGTTTCGTGATGTTTTCGAATGGATTTGTGGTGGGTTGCGACTGACGGCAGGCGGCTCCATCACGTCGCGAAGGCGAACTCGAAGTTCGAGTGCGTGGGCAGGGCGCGAGGGAAGCGCGATGTTGTGGTGGTCGAGTGTTGAAGCAGGCGGCAGTGATTCGCGTGGCCAGGGAATCGAGCAGGCGAGTGGTCAGGCTCGGCGATGTTGGGTTTCACGATGACGGTTAGGCGATGCTCGAACTCGAGCTGGGTAGGCGAAGGTCAGTAAGGCGTGGTATCTCTAGTTCAACCGAAGGCAGTAAGGTATAATTAGTTTTATTCAATCCTTGAGCATTTTTTTGTTTTAAAATTTACAGTAAAATAATTCCAGTTTTGGATAAATGTTGAAAATAAATATATATAGATTTGAAAAAAAATAAAGTGACGATGAAGTAATAAATACAGTTTTCAAATTCTATGTATATGTATATATGTAGTTTTATAATAAAAAAAAAAGAAAAAAAATATATATGAATGAACTGTTCAATTTTAAAGTTGTTATCAAATAGATATTTTCACATGCCTATTTTAAATTAAGAATTCAACTGTTAAAAGAATTTTAAAAAGGAATCTACTTTACTGTGAAATAAATTACTAAGTTATACATTTATTTTCTAACTTATATAATTTTAAAATAATGAATTCAAGGGATTAATTTGTTAAATTGACTTATATAATTTTTTCAGTTACTATAAATTTATTTAAAAAGGGAATTTATTTATAACAAATTTAATAGTTAAAACCAATGTATTAAGAGATAATTAATCGATTAATTTAAATATTAATAGAATTGTATAAATTGTTTATACTAGGTCTGAAATGGAGAAACTAGCTGAAATGAAAATGGGATTGCAAATTAAAAGCGAAGGTGAGATTTTTTCTCACTCAAAATGAAAGTGGAATTTTCAGTTATTTATTGATTGATTTGATTGCTATTGGATGTGATATTAGATATAGTAGGATATATATCTATATATATAGCAATATATACATATTGGCATATGTATATATTGGATTGATGATTTCCCGCCTCGTATAGCGGATGAGACCCTATTGCGCCGTTAGTAAGCGGATTTTTATAAAAACCTATATACCGCGATATTCCACCTCGAAGTGGAATGGTATTGTGCTAACGTCTGTGGATGCAGGGAAACAGGTTGGAGGGATCCAACTGGATTCCTCAACTGTATTTATTTATTTACAGATATTGATATATATTCTGTTCTCATATGATGATATATGATGTTGATGTGTGATGGACTAATTGGTGCGTTGCATCATTGGATTCAAACTTGTGAAGTTTTAAAAATGACGATTTTACTTTAAAGAGGATTTTTGAAGTGATTTTTGGAAAGTATACGATTTATTAACTTTTTGAATTTATTTATCTTAAATAAATAAATGTTATAAATTTAAAGTTATGGAAATTATAATGTTCGTGAAATATAACCAAAAGAGGATTTTTGAAATAAATAGTTAAGTAATTTATAAAATAGTTTAAATTTGGATTTTTGAATTATTAAAACGATGTATATAGAAGATGTACAAAATTGATATTTATCAATTAAAATTATTGGAATTTTAACGAGTTTTATAAATTGTGAAGATAGAAAATTTATGGAGTATAAATTGTGAAGATAGAAAATTTATGGAGTTATAAATTGTGAAGATAGAAAATTTATAGCATTTTAAATTGTGAAGATATGAAGTTTATAGATTTATAAAGTGTGAAGTTATATAATGAATGAAATTTTAAAATAAAAGATTTATAAGAAGTTTACTTATAAATCGGATTTTTTGCCTTTAAATGGAATATTTATCGAATTGATTTATAAAGGAGATTGATAGATCAAAGTTGTTAGAAAATAGAAAATAGAAATAGAATTTATAAACGTTGTTTTATAAATTCGAAATCGATTGAATTTGATAAATTAAATATAGAAGATTATTACAGAAGATATATTCGCGATTTTGGATAGCGAATTTTTATTGAAATAAAAATGTGTAGAAATGATTGAAATTGGGTTAAGTGAATTATATTCACGATTTTGGACAGTGAATATATTTTTAAGTAAAATGGATTTATTTTTGAAGAAGTGATATTAAAAATGAAGTTAAACATTTTAAAGATGTTTTAAAATGTATTATGAATCGAAAGCATAGATTTCAACATTTATTGTTGAAATAGACGTTTTCGAAAATATAAGGAAATGGTGGACTATAACACTGTTGTTATAGTAAATGATTTCCGAAGGGAAATATTTTTATCTAGTATTGGGATTTACATATCTATCTTAATTTCGAATCCCTATACTAGTGATTTTTGAGTCGTCGTAACGATGTTTTACGTAACCTTCGTTTTGACTCAAATTGATGTTGGTATAGAAAATAGATTTCCTTAAAGAATGAAATATATACTTAATTTGATTTAAGTATATCGAATATTTTCCAAGTGTTGAAAATAAATGATTTGTGAAATACTTATTATTAAATAAGTATGGAATTACTTTTCCAATACGATGTGAAATGTTTGTTAAGAATTTATCTTTGTAAAGATAAATTGAAAGTGAATTTTGAAATCGATTTGAAAATCGTATATCAGAAGATATTTTGAAATATAAATTCAATATGGAATTTATAAAAGAAAAGGGAAATTGTTTAGAAAAATAAACGTTGATTTATTTTTAAAGTGTGGAAATTTTATATCTAGTAAAGATATTTTTGAAGATGAAATAATTTGGAAAATTATTTGGAATCTGATGATGTTGCGCATCTTTATTGATAGTTAAATAACCGACTATCAATAATTACCTTTAGATAGGTATTTGTTGTGAATTGGATGAATTTGAATGCCACACTTGTTTTTAAATAAACGCTCACTATTCGGGTTAGCCGGGAAAGGACCATGGGGTCGTATAACCCATTCCGAATATGTGATACGTCGTTATGAATTGCATTTGAAGACCGGTGTTGAAGACCGGATATTTTTGAAAACGGAAGGATTACCGTCGAGTTACTCTACATCGGCTGATCTCCGGTTTAGAGGTTTTATCACCCTTAGTGACGGGAAGTCCTGACGTGATTGAAAATTATCCGGATGTGCAAGGGCTTCGTGAGAAGTGCCTTCGGTTCTGTTCGATCCCGGAACAGACTTGTATGGATTTTGTGTCTGACGTTACAATTTGAGATATAAAGCTGATTTCTTTCAAATACATTTCTGTTGGTGGCGGAGAATTTATTCTCTTAGCTTAACACCCTTCTCTGAGACGTACGAGCTCAGAGGTTATGTAGTTGAAATTCATCAGTGATATATCCCAATTTGGTAACGTGGCATACTGAGTGTTGCTGTGAAATGATCAGTGTTTGATCATTTGCGATATGATCATTTGTTTGATCTTATATCTTTGTGATCATAGGTTGATCATTTTGTTTGACCCGAAGCAGGGCTTTTTGAGAAAGCGTAGCTTTGTGGACGAGACTTCGTCGAGCCTCACACCCCGGAAATGGTCGAAACAGGAAGGATGCGGCAAGGTTCTAGGGAGTAGCGCCCCTTAGTGTATGTCATTCCTTCTGGATAAAGGTGGTATCATGGTATGGAGCCCAGATACTTAACCTCTGTGGTTACTGCATTATTATTATCTATGTGGTTTGTTGCGAATCGGGGATCCTCGGGAAGATCGGTGACGATCGGGGGATGGCATACGCGTGTCAGTAGTTACCTATTTTTGCAGAGGTAACCCGGCCTTGTGTTGGCAGAGATCCGGTTAGGTTCTCGGGACGTCTATTCCAGGGACGTACCCATCGTGGAAAAGGAAGTTCTTTAGCCTGACCATTTGTTGGAAATCCAAAGAAACAATACGAGCTTTTACGATTTCAATTGTATAACCTGTCTCCTCAGGAGGCAGCTATAGCAGGCATAATATAATGGTACCTATGCTGGCTAAGATTTATATTATACTTTCGAAATGTTTTCTACACTATGCACTAATAATAATATCAAAAAGAATTTGATTTTCGCGTAGTAAGCATCTTTGACTATCATAAGAAGAAATCTCCTCCAAGTCTGCGTTTGCATTGTGTGTGTGGTGGGAGGTCTTATGGTAGTTTCATTTTCCAAAAGCATTGCGAATTGACTTTAAAAATTTTCTGTTGTTTATTTTAAAGATAAACTGTTTTACGATCTCACACCAGTCACCATGACTGACTCGGAGTTTATTGTTTCCCTTCTAAACTCTGGGTGCCCACCAATTTCCACACGGGCAGTCTAGAGTTAGATTATCAGGATATTCTGGATATTCTGGAGCTTTGGAGATAAGCTGGATGGCGAGACGTAGTATTTGTATCTGATAGTATTTATTCCGCTGTGTATTCTGTATGAGGACAAGTTATATAACTGTCCATTGATGTATATTGACTCTGATGATTGATGTATGTATAAAATGATATAGTTCTTTGTTTTAAAGATTATTCAATTATCTATTATATATTGTTCCGCTGCGATATGTGAGATTCTGATATTGTTTTCTGTTCTGATGTTGTTCTTCCGTGTTGTTGTTCTTCTCTATTCTCTCTTTCTTCTCTTTTTCTTCTATCTTTTCTTCCTTCTCTTCTTTTAAATATTAAAGTTTGCGTTTCCGCCATCCGATTGTTCGGCAGTTGCTACAGTGGACGTAGCAGTGTCGGGTTTTCGGAAGACGGATTTGCGGGTCTTTACAATACAAAACCCTTTACAACACTAACAAATACAATCTCTCATATACACACTCAGCGACTCATTCTAGGATATTACTACCCTATTTCTAGTGAGTCAGACCCCACAAAGCTAAGGTTATCGCTAAACCTGGCTCTGATACCAACTATAAGGACCTGCCTTTTTGGACGGTTTAAATTGACACACATGCTAACTCAAACCATTAAAAGGGCAGATTGCTATGGGTTAATTAAGAAAAAGCAGAGAAAGAAAGGAAACAAGCATAGAATCTCACAATGGAATGACAACATTTAATAATCAAATAAACTGTTCATGAGGTTGTTTATAAATAACATTTGATTACACTTTTACCATACAGAATCAGAGTACATACAATAGTAATAAATAAATAATGTAGTGGAACAGTATGATGTAGCGGAATAAATGAAATAAATAATAATAGTATTAAATCTTCGTCTTCGTCCTCCAAAAGCAGTCTTCGATACACTGAAAAGCTCAGACTGACCCGAGCGAATTGAAAAGACAAAACACTCGATCAAAACTAAAGGATCTTATGTAAGTTAAATCAACAGTAAATAAATATGAGTGTAATGGCGTCAGAGATGTTTACGAGGTTTGACATCTCCTATCAAGTGTCACCGTGAGTATATTAACTTAAGAGATGTTCGGGATTACCATCTCCTAAGGATCCGTTAAACTATCTACTATGTAGTACAATACACTATTATAATAGTGTCTACAGTAAAGTAAAGTATTAAAATAGCATTAAGGCGTTACCCATATCCCTCTTAACACATTTTATATAATGTCGTAGTCTATACAGATACTGTAAACTCCACCCGCAGGTGGGCTATTAGGGAGCACTCCATAGGTACGACACAAAACAAACTCGTAGAAGGTGCGATAGGGCATGTGAACACGGCACTCGAGGAAACCAGGGTAGATATACCGATTGCAGATCCGGACTAGGGGTAACGCATAACAGCTACTACCGCCCACCTCAGAACACACTCCCATAATCAAAATTAAGGGGTGGCCACCAAATCATCACAAAGTCATAATATGGTATCGAAGAAGCATGTCCGATAGGAGGAATGACCTCACTTGGCATGGCGTGGCTCCTGGTTTAGTCACATTTAAGCTGACTCATGGGAGTCAGGGTCACATAAATACCTCATACAAAAACATTCGCCAAAAATTCAACTTCATTTCTGGAACCTTCACCACATACATAGTTGTTAAAGTGGTTTTCGGTATTGGCGGAGAGTATTATAATATCCAATCTCGATCTCTTTAACTACCAACAGCTTATTACACACCGGATGGTTCTTTTACATTCCCAAAACCATTTCATATAGATATCAAAATATTATATTCAATTCAAACCGTATCACTTTCGAAATAATAATTACTTTCAAAATCATATTTACTTAAATATGTCATTTCACCAGCAAATATCATTTCAAATCCCAACTTATGTTATAAATTTTTTAAACCTTACTCACTTTACAATCAAGGCTTTAATTATAAACATTTCTACTCTACACCATCTAAAATTTAGAAAATAATCTAGATAGTTATAAATAATTTAATTAGTTTAACATAGTTTTAAATAGATATAAATTAGGTTAAATAGGTTTAAAATAGGTTAAATAAATTAAAAATAGATTAAACTACTTAAAATAAATTTAAAATAGTTTAAATGGTTTAAAATATATTAAATAGGTTTATTATGGATTAATTAGATTAGATTAAATGAATTTAAAATAGATTAAATATAAAATAGATTAAATAGTTTAATATAGTTTAATAAAGTTTAAATGATTTAAAATAAATTAAAATAGTTTAAAATATTTTAAAATAAATTAAAATAGATTAAGATAGATTAAATAGGTTAATTAGTTTAAAATAGGTTAAATTAGATTAAAATAAATTAAATAGTTTAAATCGATTAAGTTGTTTTAAAATAGATTAACTCATTTTAATGGTTGAAAATCTTAAAATCAGAATTTAAAAAGAACATTTATAGTTTATATTGAGATAATAAATTTGAAATTAACATCAAATTGAACTATTTCTTCCATTTCAACAAATCTGGACCATATCCAGATTTCAAATCAAACCCCAATTTCAAATCTTGAAATATCAAATTTAACTATTCCAACTTTAATAGATTTTCAAAGTTACCGTTTCCAACATTTCAATAACTCAACTTCGATAAATTTTGTTTATACTTCAAATTCAACTTTAGAATTTCAATTTACATCCTTTAAATAATTACTTAAAACAATTCAATTTATATCAATCAAATTCTATTTCAAATATCGTTTAACTGTATTAAAGCTTAAAGATTTAAAATCATTAAATTTAACCAATTCGGTGTCCGTATATACTTTTCTACCCTATGGTCAAGTGATACAGATATTTATTTTTTCAATCCGCAAAAATTAAATTTACGGGTATATATCATTTCAACCCGCAATCCCAAATTTATTTCAATGAAAATCGCTTGGGTTTATCATTTCAACCCATAATGATTTTTCCCTATTCTATATGATCGTTCGGGTATGTATCATTTCAACCCATATGGAACTTGCAGTGTTATAACAATATAAAATATGTCATGTAGTCATCCAATATCAATAATCAAACATCCATCACAACCATCATCCAAATCAACCAATATACCTCAACAGATTACTGATTATCATTAACAGGTATTAAATTGATAATTGAATTCAATATTAAGTTAAACGATGATTAAATGCAATAAAAGTCAAATTTAACTAGAATGACAATTTAAATATACCAAACATCAATCAGTTAATTTCTAATCACATCATAAATTCAATTTAACTAACATAAGATAATTTAGTAGTTGTGAGTGGGTTAAAACACTCACCTTTGTTTTCAAATCGAATTGAAATCTAGAATAGAGCTCAAAATTCAATAGTCCCAGAATTCATCCGAACTAGTTTCAAAATGTCCTGAATTCCGATACGATCCCAACGGAACAAACCGCGTGTGAATCCGATCTCGTATGCAAAAGTTATTAAAGTTAGATGGTTCGAAATCGAAAATTAAAATAAAATAAAAGATGATTACCCACTAACTAGCAGCTACGTCACCTATCTCTCTACCGAAGCCCTAATGTCCAAATATTTCATCGCGTTCATAGCCGCTATGAGACCCCTTGCCGCATGCCTCCAGGCACGTGACCACGGCCACCAGACCTCACCGTCGACCTCCCCCATCACATCGACCCCCTGCGCGACCATCACTACAACAAAATCTATTTTTAATTGTAGCAAAAGACAGCCGCGTACTGGTAATTGCTGTAATTTTATTCTGCCATGTATTACTGTCGCTTCCTATAGTGTTTGCATTTTAACCATCCAAAGTTTGGCGGCCTTAATTTTCATGCTCCCGCTTTCTTTTCTAAATTTCATTTTCTTCCCCCTTTACTCTATCCCGTAACGCAGCAGCCTGTTTCTTCTTCCTCAAATCCCGTTGTAGCGACCCAACCTTCCACTACCAGAAAGTCGCATCACTATGAAGAAAGAAGAGGGTGAGAAATAGAAAAGTTAGAGAAGAAAGAAGAAAACACACCAGAATCTCAACAGCGGAACGAATGAAATATAATATATCACATAAGAGACTACATAATATCATATACATCAGAGTTACACAGATAATACAACACATACTAGACAGTTATAAACACCTGTCTAGTTAATACAACTCGATACATCTCAATACAATACAGAGATACAACACAGCGGAAATACAGATAAACACTAACACACCGGAATCACTATATATCTATACGCTGAAGCCTCCTGCTCTATTGCTCCTCCAGAATACGTCAAAGCTAACCTGAATCCCTTGGCTACCCGTAAACATTTGGGTACCCGAGAGTTTAGGAAAAACAGAAATAAACTCCGGGTCAGACATGGGTCTGGTATGAGTAACAGGTTAAAGTTGTTTAACTTTGAAAATCCTTTTGAAAATAAAGGTATCACGTAAGACATCCCACACATAAACATGGAAATGTTTTTACCTTACGCTAAACAAACATTTGATAGGAAATCCAGTTATATTATAATAGTGTCTAGGGTTTTCAAGTAAATATGAAATAGCCGAAATTGTTACATTCATTAAATTCCAGCATACTAGGTTTACAATCAAATCCGATGGCACTTATTGGATTTTGGATTCCATACAATGGCAGGGCTACTGGGGTACCGCCCGTCACAGTACCTGGCCTAGATCAGCGTACCGAGGACCCACCCTAAGTCCCCTGCAACACAAGACCGGACCCATCCCTTACTGGATAGTTCCGAATAAAATCACCCCACGGTTGGGATCCACAACCGCACACTAAGCCGAAATAAAAAGGGACATCTAGACAGGGATGACCTTACTCTCAAGTGGGTGCTACCCACGAAGCCTTGCTGCACCTCCCCTGTTTTAGCCATTCCCGGTTGATGAGGCTTGAGGCTACGATTACCTTTAGAGAACACATCTCTTAGAATGCTCATCGTCCACCTGACGATGTGCTGAAAGCATTCAATCCATACAAGTTCGTTCCGGGTTCGAACGAAACCGAAGGCATTATCTCGTTACACTCGTTTTGGAATCACCCTCAGAGTTAACGACAATAACCCTTGCACTCTGAATCTTCATCTTCACTTGAGATTCACGACCTAACGTTAGATTGGATCGATGTGGTTTTCGGACCCCCAAATATGGATAGATCCGATCCCGGTCTCATCGAAATCCAAAACGTGTCTTTTAAGGCCAAGTTGTTTTAAAGTTAAAACAATTCAATTTATTATCTATATCAACACAGATAGATAATTCATAATATAACAATGGATAATAACATCATCATCATAAACATATAATCCATATTATCTACTCAACAGATAATCAATACCATCATACTTAACCAAGCATCCATAACTCAATAGATATATATCTGAGATCACAATCAATCATGGAAATCAATATCATCCATCATATAAACAAAGATTTATAATCACCGCATTTTATAATTAGTTTAAAATGAATTAAACTAATTACAAATCTTTAATTAATTTAAAGTAAATTAAATTAATTACTTCATCATTATTAACTTGCTTATATTACTATTAATTAATTATCAATCAATTAATTAATCATCATCCAATTTCTCATTTAAATTAATCATCCCTGATTAATTATCTTTAATTACAATTAACAATTATCCTTTAATTAATTACAAATTAATTATCTTAACTAAATATAGGAATTAACCTTTACATTACTTCATTTATTAATTAACCTAAATTGATTACATTACTTAATTAATTTCATTAATAATCTGTTCATTTATTAATTATTTCCAAATAAATCCATTCTAAAATTCCAGCATTAATTATAATAATCAATGATCTCTAATTACATTTACTATTTAATTTAATTATATCAAGTAATTTACCTTTAATTAGTTATTCTATTTCTAAAATTTTATTAAGAATTACTAATCTTCAAATCACACATATTAATCACCTTGATTAATAATATAAGGTAATTAACTATCCAAAATTAATTACTCCCAATAAACAGACTTAATTAATCCCTTGATTAATTTCAAGTAATTATATTCCAATTACCTCTATTAACAAATCATCATCCAATTAATTACATCCTGAAATTATTTATCAATTACTTTCCTAAGTAATTATATCTCCCAATTATCAATTGATTTATCCAAATTAATTAAACTAAATTAATTAACTCAGATAAATCAAATTACTTAATTGACTAAAGTGAGTAATTAATTCCTTAATTAATTCCCATTAATTAATTACACTTAAACAATTACAATGTTGATTATTAAATTAATTAATCTAATTAACTATTTAAAAATCAATTATATTAATTAATCATAAAATGATCTAGTTAATGACATTCATTATTATTTATTTAATTACTTTATCTTAAATAATAACTTACAATTTCCTCATTTTTAATTATAAGTTCAATTAACCCTTCATTAATTAATTAAAGTCAAATCTAGGATTCTTAATTACATATTAATTACTTAACTCCTTATTTACCTTAATTAATACATCTCAACTTATAATTACTAATTTAATCAATACAAATTATCCATTATCATTCGAATTATTTAATGGTTAATGAATTTAACCCTTAATCTTCATTACTTAAAGAAAACTCATTTTCAATATTGATTAAATTTCACTTCTATATGTTTGAAACATTTATTTCACTACCCTTTTGAACTTTCAAATCTCTTTATAAAACTAATCTTTTTTTAAAAACCTTAAATTACAAATTAAAGCAATACCTTGGTTATGAAGGGATTTAAATCAAATCCCCTTAAGTTCAAATATTTAAATTTAATTAAAGTATTTAAATTTTAAACTTTCTCTTCATTTCTCAAATCTGGAAATTATATTTAACTTAAGACCCAGATAACTTTGATTTAAATTTTTAAAACCCATACCTTAAAACTGAAAATCAAGTTACAGGTTAAAAACTGGAAATCAAACATGCCCAAGTTTCCCCTTATTTACTTCGAGTAAAATACGAATTCACTCGAGCAAAACATGTATCTACTCTGAGTAAAACTCAAGTTCTCTTCTTCTCCCTTCTTTTCTCAGCAAGTTTTGTTTACTTAGATATAAATTTAAACATCAGGTTCTTTACTCACGCACACGATAAAACCCGAAGCAACATACCCATTTACTCGAGAATGACTCGGGAATACCCACTGACACGACACAGCCTCCATCCTCCGCGCCGTACACGTGCACGGTGGCACCACTGACCTCCGGCGAACACCCACGTCGTCGGCAAGTCACGAAACCCACGTATACACGAAAACCAAACTCGAATTGCCTACAGGAATGTCGAATCGAAATACAACAGTTCGACCGAGACTCAGAGCTCAACCCAAATCAACATAATCACCTCGCCACCACCCCTCACTCCACCGGAGATGCCTAAAGTTCAACCACACCACGACAACACGACGAACTTCCTCCCTCCAGACCCTCGTGACACTCGATCACGTGTAGGCAACAAACTCGGCTCGTTGCTGACATGCTCGAAAACTTGAAATAAAACCCTACAATGATCTCGAATCCAAAACTCACGCAATAGAAAAATTTTCTGTTAATTTTCACGAAATCACAAAGGTTTAAACTTGCTTCAAGTCAAGTTTCATCATTTATTATTGATTCAATTTCGAGAAATTGATAAAAATGCAGTTTTTATTCACATATGAACTGCTCATGAAATACTAATGTAAAAATCCTCATTTTCATTTTAAAAATCATAGTTTTGTATGTAGATTCGATTTGTACTCCTGAATTCTTAAAACCAGAGTTTTGATTTAAGCATATATAAAGTTGTACATAGTTTTCTTTGTTTCCAGAGACAATTACAAGTTGATTCTACTTTGATAAATTTTTAATACTTAAATCATAACCAAACAAACATCTTTTGTTTACATCTTACAATCAAACCATCAATAGATCAAGTGGTGAGGGTTCTTTTACCAATCTACTCAAAAGAAATAACAACAAATAACAGAGTATCACAGAGAACAGATACACACAGATGTGCACAATCATATATATACAAAATATATCATCACAGAAAAAGCAGGGTCCAAATTATCTCAAGTTATATTTTAAAGAAAAATGTTACTCACCTCGATTCAAAAAGAAGAACAGAGCCTCTACTTGAAACAGGCTTTAACATTTCAAGCTGAAGTCTTCTTCTTGCTTCTCTGTTGTATTGGGTTGTTTGATGGTTGTTATAGAGTGTTTGTTTTAGGATTTTAATTGAAGTTTCATCTCAGTTTTTACTTAGCTCGAAAGAAATGAAAGATGATATGGGGGAGAGTAGCTTACAGGTAGATGTTTATACAAGCAACATGGTATAATTTTCTTATGCAACAGTGTACAAGTTTGTACAATTTACAGAGATTTTTTTCATATTTTGGTGGCCGAGATCACATTTTTATGTGCTAGAAAAGATATTGTCTTAGCAAGCATTTAATGGCATTGTCCTTGATGATTTTATTTTATACTTATCCTATATATTTTTCTTGCCTGAGTCTTAGCTTACAAGCTACATGCATATTATATTTTTACTTTGCTTTCAAATCTTATCTTTCACCTTTTCCTTCTTACCCGTTTACAATTTCTTTGATTTAGTTGTATTCAAGTCTGCGTGGTTATACTCGAACCATTTGTTTTACATACTTATCCTACACAAGTTTATTTTCTAACAAGTTACTATATTTTTGACTTGCAGATTTTTATTTGGCTAACAATCTTCTTTAGTGCTATGCAGATTTAAATTTGAAGGCTGGGAAAATCATTATTATGTATTATATTGCCTTGTTCTATATTTTGAAATGTATTTGAAATATTATTTCCTATGGTTCACTTGCTTATGCAGATTTCTAGTTTGATGATGTAGTGTAAATGAAGTGTTATTCTAATATGTTGTCTTTGATTAATTAGTGTATTTGTTTTAAAATTTACAAAACTATAAAACTTACTTATGTATATTTGTTTCACTCTAGTCTAACTTACCACTAAAATCTTGTATGCCTATATGTACATTTTTATTTATTATTTTAAAGTAAATTACACATTTAACAATTTCGAAATGATTTATAAAAGAAATTATATTTTTACTATAACTACCTATTTTATAATATAGTAAGGTATCATTTGACAAATTGAATTTAAAGCTTATATATATTTTTAAACTATAATTTCAAGCTAAACCTTAAAGAAAATAGAACAAATCTCTTTGTTAATTAAATTTAAATTTAAACTAAAGCTAAAATAAGTTTTAAAACTATTTAAACATTTATCTTCAGTATTTAAAACCCACATATTTATTTATTTAATAGCTTTGAAAAGATTATCATTAAATAAATCAAAATTCCCAAATCACTAAAATAAATATTAGAAATTTTGAAAACATAATTTATTAGTTGCATTTAAACAAAGTTTCCCTATCTACAATATATACCAATATATATCCATTATAAATAGAAAAAAATTTATTAGTTTTAAAAGATGAAATTCACAAATACGATATTTATTAAAAGAAAATTATTTATTCAAGCCTTATAAATCAAAGATATATCAAAACAATTCAATATTTGATATAAATTATTAAATAGTTATTGCTCGAAATTCCGGGTCGTCACACCCGTAATCTTCGAAAACCCTAAATTAAGAAACGAAGCAATCAAATTACAGACAAAGAAAAAAGGTGAGATATTTATCATGCCAATCTTTTATATAGTCAAATATATTGGAAGCAGCTATTTTCATTGACAAATTATGTTCGAGTACTGACTGTATGTGTTTATTTAACAATTATTTGTGCAAATTATGGTTTTATGCATGAGTATATAATTATTGGTGTTGTGTGAGTATATAACTGTTTGTTACTTGAATCTCTATTTTGATTTCGTCCATTGTACTTTCTTTTGTTTTGAAATTGGTAAACATATAGCCTTCATTTTGTACATTTTCATATGCCTGGATTTTTAACCGATGATAAATTTTTGTAATTTTTGTTAAAAGAAATAAACACAGAGTTAATAGGATCAAATATAATATATGAAGAATATTTGATTAAGATTCAGTTTTTGACTTAGTTTAAAAATAAGCAGACATTAAACTTATACCCTTATGAGCATGGGATTGGTATATAAATGAATATATAGGAGTTGCTTGACCAGGTACATGTATTCATGAATCTAACATTTATTAAATGCAAAAAAAAGTCGTATGACTATTCATGTTTTATAGTGTAGGTTATATGTCTTAACTATTTAATACTATCTGTGTTTAAATATACATATTAATAGCCCATCCTTTTGTTTAGTAAAATAGCTACGCAGTCGGTTCTATTCGCTGTTTAGTTTGCTTTAAAGCTCAAATACACTTTGAAATTGTTTTATTTATTTACATCTCCCTGCCATAAAGTTGAATGCATATTATTTCCTGCTGCATTCATTTTGTTAAAAAGCATGAGCTTGGCCATTGTAGCTTTATTGCCTTAACCCTTGTTTCGTCCTTTATAGGTCCTTACTGTTCATTTGTTAGTTGTTCCAATATTTATACTTCCTATTGCCTTCATGCTTTCAGGTTATTACCTGCTTATTAATTAATTGTTTCTTCCAAATACACAGATAATTAATTGTTCCTTCTAAATGCAACTGGTGAGTACTACACCTAAAGATTTTGTCTACAAAATGGATACAGTAGAACATAATTTTTGTACATAATACAGTAGGTAAAACCTGCTTATTATTTTTCCTCCAAGAACACCAATTTCTATAAGTTTCTTTGCATTAACCCAGGCTCCTCCAACCTTGTTTAAAAAGTGAGGCATTAAAATAGCAAATATTATACAAAATATAAGCATCAATGCCATAACTTTTGTTTCCATAAGCTTATGACCTTTAGTTTCACTCAAATGCCTGAAAAAAAATCCTTATCCAAAATCACAGCAATGTTCATTAGAAATTGTAAATTGCTTCTTATTTATTATTTCTATGAAACTGCAAAAATGGGGTCTCATTTTAAGTTTAGTTCAATACGTATTTTACTCTCATTATATATAAAAAAATGTAGTTAAAATGATATATTTTATATATGCATTATTAATATATTGAGTATTGCTAGAGCAATATGCATTATTAATATATTGAGTAGGAAATCAATGTATTTTGCAGTTTGATCTTACAGCCTAGTAACCCTTTGATTTTAGACTATACGAAGAACGGTTGTCAAATTTCTGAATGTCAAACTACATAATTTAATTTTTTTCTTGAATGGTTAATTAACTACGTATTATGTATCGGTGTTTCCATCATAGATGCTAGCTATGTATGAAAGATTAAGCAAGTACCGTTTTGTTGAACTTCTGATCAGATAATTTTATCTTTTTTAGTTAATAATTTGGTCAGAGCTTCTATACAGAACATGTATCTATTACTTTAAGCATTCTGCTCTAAAAAGAATCTGTGATTTAGTTATACACAGAATACAATAATAATCAATACTCTTTTGTTCATTTTTTTAGATGTGTAATATCAGTAGGGAATGAATGAAATATTTTCATCTTATTTTGTGATTTTATTTCCATTGTTATATGCGTTGATTCAAATTATGTGAATGATTCAAATTTTCATGATGCAAAGATATGTATGTTGGTCATTAAGTTCTAAATAGCATAAATTTAGAGAAACATTTGTATCCATGCTTTATTTAATGTAGAGTGTGATATTTCAATCAGCAGCTCTTTTTTTTCCTTGAATATATGTTTATATATCCCTTGAAGTTTGATTGCTTATTTATCGTTTTCAAATCCTACTACTTTTGCGGTATGTTCACACATAGAATGATTTGCAAAGTGAACCAAAATGTTAGGGAATTTGTCATAGCATTCCTTATTAATGGAAAGCTTATCTACTGTACTACGGGTAGACATGTCTAGACCACATCTCCACATGTAAAAGTTTCCTTTTCCTTGTGATTCATATATGTTTGCTGCTATAATACACTCTTCAAATTAGGGTCAGCATTAGAGTTATGTACTTCATTGGAAATTCTGTCTTATGAGTAAGTCTCCAACTATTACCCAATTCATTCCGGTAATCTTAGCTTGTCGCTTATTTAACCTTAGGGTCCTTTTCTATATTCCAATTGGTTATAAGCATAAAATGCGGTACAAATGAAAGTCAAACCCAGCTTATTGTGTATTAGACAGATAATAAACTGGTCAAATTTATGTAATACGGATATGTCTCATTGCTTATTGTCCCATATAACCATAATTCTTCCATTGTCAAGGGTGCTCATTATTTTGAACAAACTTGCACTCTTTGTTGGAGAATTTAGCAATCTATTTACTTTATTTCCATGTAATTTATTTTCTAATAAACCTGCAAATGACACTTTATTTTTTTCATAATTAAAGAGACATCTAATTTCTTAGTAGGGAAATTAAAGCCCCTTGCATTCCAAATTAGGATACTCATTGATTAAGAGGGTTTTGCGTACTCCCTGATTCCATGTGGGAGGAGTGCTCACAATAGTTTGTACTGTCAATGATTTGAAAGATGTATTTAACATGGATCAAACTGATAAATTCAAACATTGTCTAACTGTGTTTTAACTTCAATATAGCTTATGTGGGCCTTAAAAAACCAACATTAAACTGAACTTCTTTCAATGTCAAATAAAGATATAAAGAAAACATACTTAATGCTAAATTAGCATCCTGATAAATCCATGAAGCTACATTAAATATAGTATATTTAATTCTGATGCACATATGAGTAGGCTGTAAGAATGAGTCAAGATGGAATAGAAAAACTAATCCAATTTGGAAGATGAGTCAAGATAAAAAATGTGAATAAATATTCGTGATAAGCTATCAGCTGTAAAAATATTAATGGAGTTTGTATTAGATTTATTTTCTCATTAACGTCATCATTTATAAAGCAGCATTGACCTTAGTGGAAAAAGGTTTATTTTCTATAAGCTGTGTAAATTTAGAGGTCAGTGATACTACTTGATATTCTCATCTACTATTACATTGTTATGCTTTTGGTATTATTTCCTACATGATATACATTGTTATGCGGTCTCATGTAGTTCAAATCTTTTTTTTATCTTCATAAAATGAGTAAAAGGAAAAGGGCTGTTCAAAAATGGTTAAAAGCAATCGAAGAATCCACCACATCCAATGGTAATGCAAAAAATAAGGACAACATGGTGGATAGGAACATTCGTATTGAATACAACTTGCAAGAAATGGGAAAACAAGTCAACCAATTGGATATAAACGTTGAGAATAACGATGCTCGAATTCAAGACAACGCTGAAGCAGTTGACCAAGATATAATGCAACTTTTAGAAAATTTTGAAGTTGATGTGAATGAGGGAACTACTCGAGCTGCCATTGAAAATCCAGTCATGAAGCGCAAAGGCAGAGGTTCAACCAAAGTGAAAAGACTTTCATCGAATCCTTTTAGTCGTATTGAAGTTGAATTTGATGCGGATGACAAACCAATAGGAGATGAGTCTGTCATGCTATCTTCATATCTAGGTCCGCTAGTAAGGGAACATGTTCTGGTTACACTTGATAAGTGGAAGAATCTGAGTGATGAAATACAAGTTGCTTTGTGGGAATGCATTCAGGTAATTCAGGTATATACTATATTTTGTACCATATATCATTTCTAACTCTAGGCATTTCTGACTCTAGGCATTTCTGACTCTAGGCATTTGTGAGAAAATAGCCACAGTACAATTTACAAGTTCCTGAAACTCCCTTAAACTTTGAAGACTTTGATTCCCTCTGAACATATACACAACAAAGCATGTACTGCAAGAAAATAAATAAAACCGACACATGTAATTTAATAGTAGTGTGGTTATTTAGTGCTTCATATTTATTAGGAAATTAGTAGTGTGGTTAATCAATCTAGGATATTAGTAGTGTGGTTAATATAAACTACAAGAAAGTACAATTTAGTGCTTCGTATTTATTAGGATATTAGTAGTGTAGTTATTTTCTTTGTTAATTTGCCTGTACCAAGTTTAATGTACTTTCTTTAGTAGGATATTAACTTTTACCAGGATATTATATTATATTATATGTTAGATTTATATTCTTAATTGTACTGTAATTAGTATTTATTATAATTGCTGCTAGTTCTATGTCTTTTATTTTATAGATTAATAAATTTTTACTTTTATTTTTGCATATATATATGTGTGTGTGTATTCATTCATACATACATACATATACATACACACACACATATATATATATATATATTGTAAATACTTTTTCTCATATGAGTTGGTGATTCAGGAAATGTTCTAACCTATAACACATTTTCTGCTGTGTGTTTCAAAATGTGTTGACCCTGAAACATAATTTGGTGTTGGGCTGACCCTGAAACATATTTTGGGTACTGTGTTGTTTTTGAATTTCAATGATCTAGAGACATAATTTAGTTGCCGAGTTTATTTTATAATTCAGCAGCATGTTGGGTAATATACTATATAAGTAGTTGTTGTATTTGCTTTGTGATTCGATATCTAGCTTTGTAACTTATTTGAACAGTGTACACAGAAATAACAACTTGTACATGTTACTTAGTGAATTGGGTAACATGTTCTATGTTTGTGCTTTCTTTTGAAATGTAGAGTATATATAGTAGCATGTTTTTCATGCTTTAAGTCACACAACAGCTTGGCGAATTGTGTATATGTTTTGTACAAAATTCTTGGAACTAAAAATGAAAACTAAATCGCTAAGAGTAATACAAATACAAACCCATCACACTCAGAAACTTTAGAGGAGATATTCTTTCTAATACTTCATGCGTTGAAAAGGAATTCCACTACAAAATTTTAAAAGAAGATTAGCCAGTGAGTATTTGTTAGAAATTTTGGCAATAATTTAAATCTTTTTATAGCAAATGAAGCCATCCCGCGGTTTCAGAAATGTTAACACACTGGTGCATTCAATGATTTTGCTGAAAGAGGAGGAAGCAGGAAGAAGAAAGTTAATATTTCATTCCTGCTTTCAATACATTTCATCATGTCGTATATAAACAGTGCATACAGCAGTCTAAGTACAAGATTTAGCCAAGTGGCAATTCAATAAAAGCAAAACAGAATTACAAAACAAACTTGCATGCTATTTCTGAATAGAAGAAGCTTCTATGTTGTCTTTTGACATGCATAACTATGTGTTGTGTATTTGCATAATCATCAGCACATAAGACTGGCAGGTACCTTTATATTACGCCTAGGTCCGATAGTATCTTGTGTATTGTCAGACTGGACCATATATGTTTACTTGTATACATCCATATATGTATATATAATTGAAAGATAACATGTTTATCAAAGTTTGCTTCATATAGTAAGATTATCCTACCTTGTATTCTATTAAACATGCATATTATCACTGCCTATTTGTTTTTGTTCTTTTAGATTGTGTTTTTCATTGCTCTCACATTTTATTTCCTTTAGATGTTCACATAAGGGTGCATATTTGTTGTTTATTGGTTAGCTACTATTTTGTTTGATTAATTTACCATAAGTTTATTATATAATTCATTTTCTTGTCTTATGTTTGATATTTGATTTATACACTTTATTGTTCCCTGCATAATGTTAATTATATTTGTTTTTTGTCATATGTTCTATGTTCCTTACAAGAAAATAAATAAAACCGACACATGTAATTAAACAAAGGCATGCACTGCATGAACTGATGATTTGTTAAATTCCTTCTATAAAGCTAGGTACATAGCACTCAAATTTAGAGACATGGTGTATTGTATTTCTTGTCATTACACTCATAAATGTTGTTTCTTGCAAGTCCGATATATTTCAATGGTAGGCAGCAACTCATTTCTAAACCACAAAACATGTTGTATAAATCAAAATGTTTAAATATTGCAGGTTAGATTTAAATTGGATGAGGAATGGCAAAAAGCGTGCATATTTCAGCAAATGGGGTGCATTTTTAGAGGTTCAAAACCTTGATTAGTTTGCAATATAGCAAATTCAAGGAATGAAGAAGAAAGAAATTGGTTGAAACCCGATAACCTAAGTATGAATGAGTGGAAGAAGTTTGTCAAGTCCAAAACGACTATAGAGTTTAAGGTAATAGCTACACATTTAATGTGGATGAGATGCGACAACCAAGCTTATTTTTTTAATGCATGATTTCATTTTATCCTTAGGAATTGAGTCAGAAATATCAAGCTATTAGAGACAATCAGATACCACACACATGTAGTAGTAAAGGAATGGCTCGGGTGGCCAATGACTTGGTAAGAATTATTAATTTATATACCATAATATTTATCAACTAGTTAGTCATTCTAACATGTTTTTTCCTATAATTGTGGTTATAGCCTGTTATCGAAACAGTTAACACTGCATCATCAAATAATCATACGAGTAATGTCGGAGTTGTCGAGAAGGCAGGTATCAAACTTATTTATATTTTATTCAATTATTTTTTCATCGTATAAATTATTGAAGCACAAAATAAAATAAACTCTTTGTTTAGTTGATAGAGTACAAATTATATGGAAAACAGTAAATGCAAGCTGATCGATTGTCGGGAAAGAGAGAAATAATTGTGTTAGGCTGCGTGTCTTCAACCGATCCAACTTCAATGGTTCATTGTGTTCCTTTGTGGAAAAATGCAATTAAAGTTTGGGTAGATATTGTAAAAATTCCAAAAGCACGTCTATGGAGAACAACGTCCGATTTAGAAGTCACTAAAGATGCTCTTGGTACCACGATAGCTTGGCATACTGCGACGTTATAATGGAATCAATTTCTAGTAAGTATAATTCAAACTTTGTTTAGATATGAGACTTTTTTTATTTAGTTGAATACTATCTTAAATTATTATATATTCATCATCGTAGACAAATTAGTTTAAGAACTGAAATGGAAATATCGCAAAATTAAAAAATTGCAAACAAAGTCGCTCTATCATATTACAGTTTTGATAATGTATATTACAAAGAAAAATACTGAAAAATCTCCGCTTTTAATATTTTCATGAAAAGATAAAACATATTTTTTTTCCTTAATAAATACACTTCAGTTTCTTAGAGAAGGATAAATGTTTTCTTAATAAATACACAGCTAAACGTTTTTTCTTAATTAAATTTAGCACTATCCGATTTGGATAAAACCGTCTCGATAGCTAAATGGTTTAGCAAGGTAACCATTTGAATCAAAGCATCAGCCTCTTGGACGATTGTTAAACTAATTCATTTTAATGTTTCTTAACTTTAAAAAAGAAGCTCTCAAATAGTTACAGTAAATGATAACAATTCAAGAAATAAAAGAAAAGAATTACAAATTACAGCATGAAGTTTTAGCTTCTTTTAAACTATAAATTTAAGCTTTAGCTTCAGACAATAATTCTTTTCTTACAATAATTCAGTTTCAGCTGTAATTCGCTGTATGTTATAGTAAATGATAATAATTAAAGAAAATAAACATTGTACATGAAACTAAATAAAAATAAACATTGTACATGGAAACAGCCAGCTATAGTTGGTTTTTTTCGTATTTAGCAAGCATGGTTGAGTTTTTTTCCCTGTGCACTGCATTATAAAGAAATAGCCAGCTACCATCTAAGATTTTTGGTATGCTAGTGGGTTAGAATTTAATACTTTTTCAAAACAGTTATTAAATAAGAGAATTTTTAGTCATGGCTGGTTCTGAAATGAGAAAAAAGCCTTCGTAAGAAATACAGGAAATCATAAGTTCTTGTTTTGCTTACAGATCACTAGATGTACTTGCTTCAGTATTGAAATTGAAATCTGGTTGTTTTTTGTAAAGAAATATTTTGTTTGAGTTTGAAATTCTGTTCATATTGTAATGTTTCTTGTTCTTTCTGGAATGGAATTCAGCAAGATGTGGATCATTACATCTAAGACTAGATAGAATGTGTAGACATCTATTATTTGTTGTAGTTGTTCTTATATAAGATAAATGATATATTTGGTGTAAATGAATTGATAAGATGTTCACATATTTCAGTCATTTATTCATTTGTAGGACAATTTTGTTGCTTTCGTCCTAACGTTGTTGAAAATTTTGGATTTTGATTATTTTGTTGCTTTTGTAAGCAAATCAAAACGAGTGCAGTTGGGTTTTCGTTTTTCCCGTGCCCTGCATTACAGAGAAATAGCCAGCTACCCCTCAATATTGATTCATAAAGTTTCTATTTTGAATAATGTTGTTTAGTACTTAAATATTTCTACATTTGTGACTAACATACACACGTATCTGCTTCTTTTTGACAGGTGTTGTATGATGCTTTTGAGGTTGCTACATGATGTCACACTCTTTCTTCTTCAAGTCGATAATTTAGTGTATGTATCATTTTGGTTAGCTACATGATGTCGCACTCTTGTTTTTAGTATGTATCATTTTGATTAGCTACAGTTGTATGTATTGTTACTTTTTGTCACAAATATTTATGTTTAATACCCCGTGTATGAAATATTATGGATATATATATTTTTTGGTTTGGCTTATGACTTCATTTGATTACGTACATTACAATGTGATAAGTGTGGTTTTTTGAATTGTTATAATATATTAGTTGAAATAAGTTTGTTAGAATTGAAAATTGTAAGCTTGAATTTATATAGCAATAAAAAAATGCAATGAAATTTTTTTTATAGCGTTTTAACTACGCTAAGAAAAGAGAAATTGTACAACTTTTAAATCTTTTATAGCGTTTTAATTAGGCTATGAAAAGAAAATTTGTTACGACTTTAAATTTTTTATAGCGTTTTAAATAGGCTATGAAAAGAAAAAATTTATAATTTTTTATAGCGTTTCCATGCGTCATAAAACATTTTCTATAGCAAGCTTCAAACGCTATAGAAAAGTTGTTGTACCGATATGCTCTGTCTAAGATGGCAACAAAAACTTAAAAGTCCATTTTCTATTGCAATTTTGAAACGCTATTGTATCATTCAGACTTATTACAACATGTTGTTATATGGCGTTTATAGAAATGCTATAGAAAGCTTTTATAGCGGTTTTTAAACGCTAGAAAAAGGCCTGTTTGTTGTAGTGCATCCACGTCAACGTCCACGCCCAGATGATGACAGCCGCCGCCACATAAATGAAACCCTACATGAATTTTCCCGGTTGATCTGGCCATCAATTCGACGAATGAGCCACACCAATGAACAGCGCGCGACGCTCTCCAAAACCCGATACCCTAGATTCGACGATCGGCTGGAGTTGATCACATCATGATGAACGACCGAGATTTAGTCCCCAATTTCTGGCCACACGATAAACCAAATCGAAAAACAAACTGCAGATCAAGCTTGCGCTCGTTGAGAGCTTCGAATCAGTATATAATATGTTAGGTTTTTGAGGAGTTTGATTTTGAAATTGAATTTGAATTTGTAATAGGGTTTTGCAATTGGAATATGTTTCTGCCATTGAGAAGGAGAAGCAGACAGATGGAACTGTACGTACAGTAATGAGGAATAAAATGCTGCTAGGTTTTGGATAGAACTATTTATATAACCGAGGCCCGATAAGAAAGAATGAACATCCGAATAAATTTGAATTGACAATAACGACCCGAAAAACCCGTTCTGTCTCCGAAACGAAAGTAGGCCATTCCATATATAAAAACAGATGTTTTTGATATTTTTAAACTCAATGGAATAGGTTTCAAGTCCTAATTCCATCGTATGAAGAAGTTAGCCAAAAATCAGCTTATTTCAAATTGATTTCAATTGAATTTAATTAGATTGATTTCTACGCGTTTCGAGTCCCTATGATCAAACGACAAGTCCGATCGCTACGAAACTTGAAATCTTACAATAATTCACCGTTTCGGATCCGATGAAACCGGTTTCGTCGAAATCCGAGATAGTGGCCAAAATGGCTATTTTCACGTTAATTATATAAATTATTATTAAATTGATTAAATCACTTTTTAAATTTCAAATTTAATAACTAATAATTTTATCATTTTTTATTACTTGGACATTTAAGATAATTTAAAACAAATTTACATATCAATCCAGTGTTAAATATTACACTAATTACAGTATTCAATTTCAACTATAATTAAATTCAATTAATTATAATTAAATTTCAATAAATTGATTAAATTTGATTTCAATCTTTTTTTTTCAATCATTCATTACTCTAAGGACATCGTTAACATTGATTTACATCTTATGGCATTAATATTCTACAATTATCATCTTTTACCATATTAATTGCAATATTTCAATTATATTGATTTTTTGTCGATTTTCACATTAATTAAAATTTAAATCCCAATAAATTAATTTATCTTAATTTCACTCTTTTTATTAAACCAATTATTGCCTTATGAACATAATAGATATCCCTATACATTTTATTACATTCACATTTTACAGTTATCGTCTTAACTCATTAACGTAACATTAATTTCATTTAATTATAATTGATTAAATAAATTGGTAACAAATAACAATTGTCACCCTTTCTATATTTAATCACATTTGTATGTTTGTTATCTACACACAAATGTTATAGTTATTTACACAACGCTAATTTTATTCAATTACAATTTATTACCTACTATTTCATTAACTAATACAACATTTAAATTATCAATTACTCTTTTAACCCAATTATCAATTTATATACACATTATTACAATTAATTTGTAATATGTAACCAATTATAACTCTTTAATCATTTCAATTAATTGGAATTACATTAAAGCAGCTATCAATTACCTTAAATTAATACTATTACATTTCATTCCAATTATATTCTTATTATTAAATCATAAATTTTCATTTCTTCCAACACTAAATCACAAAACCTTATTAAATTAACTATTTTTTTATTATTGAAAATTACGGGTCGTTACAGTTATTGTATGTAATTGGTTATGTAAGTAATATGTTATGTTAAGTTATTCATTATGTAAGTTATGTGCCATCTTATGTAAATTGTTATGTATGATTTTGTGTTATGTTATTTATTTTATGTAAATTATGCTGCAAGTTCCCTTAGTTTAAGGAATTCTCTGTGTGTTGAAATGATACATACCCGAATGATCTTTAGAATAAGGAAAAATCGTTATGGGTTGAAATGATAAACACAAGCGGTTTTTATTGATTTTGGAAATTTGGGATTGCGGGTTGAAATGATATATACCCGTAAATTTTAAATTATTGCGGATTGAAATGATAAATATCTGTATCACTTGACCCTAAGATAGAAAACTATATATGGACACCGGTGGTCGGTTTTAAAGTGATTTCTGAAATTTTGGAAAGATGTGTTCGAAAAAAAATGATTTTTAAATTTAATATAATGATTTTATTTTAAAACATATATGTAAAATTTAGATTTTAAAATTATATGTTTTAAGAATTCTAAATTTATAAGTAAGTTTTAAAATGTAAATTTTAAGGTTTTACTTATAACTTTATTTACTTTTTTTTGGTTTTTCTTTCATAATATAAGATTTAATTTAATAAAATTTAATAAAAATAAAATATATTATGTTTAAAATATTTAAATTAATATATTTATTTTAATATATAACTTATTTTAATATATAAACTATTTCTAATATATAAACTATTTCAATTTATAACCTAATTTAATATATAAACTATTTCTAATATATAAACTATTTCAATCTATAACCTATTTCAATATATAAACTATTTCTAATATATAAACTATTTCAATCAAGAACCTATTTTGTGGTTATGATTTTGAAAATGAATATGATTTCGGAAGTGAATATGATTTCGAAAGTGATATGATTTTGAAGTGAATATGATTTCGAAAGTGATATGATTTTGAAGTGAATATGATTTCGAAAGTGATATGATTTTGAAGTGAATATGATATTTTGATATAAATTATGAATCAGTTTTAGAAATGTAAAAGAACCAACTGGTGTGAAATAAGCGTTTGGTTTTTAAAGAGACCGAAATCGGATATTGTCATACTCTCTGCCAATACCGAAAACCACTTTAACAACTGTGCACGTGGTGGTGATTCCAAAATCAAGTAGGAAGGTTTGGCGAACGATTCTGTATGAGGTATTAACGTAGCCCTGACTCCCTCAAGTCAGCTTGATATGGCTAAAACAGGAGCTATACCGGGCCAAATGTGGTCGCTCCTCCTATAGGGCACATTTCTTCGATACCATATTATGACTTTGTGATTGATTTGGTGGCCACCCCTCGATTTGATTATGGGAGTGTGTTTCGAGGTGGGCGGTAATAGCTGCTATGCGTTGCCATCAGTCCGGGAGTGCAAACAGTATAATCCTACCCTGGTATTGCCTCGCGTGCCTTATTGCGCCCATTACGAGTTTGGTTTGTGTCGTACCTATGGAGTGCTCCCTGATAGCCCACCAGTTTATGGTGGAGTTTATAATACTGTATAGACTATGACATTTATATAAAAATGTGTTAAGGGGGGTATTGGTAACGTCTTAACGCTATTTTAATATTTTACTTCACTATATACATTATTTATGTAGCGTATTGTATTATGTATGTAGATAGTTCCACGGATCCTTAAAGGATGGAAATCCCAAACATTCTTTAAGTTATTGCATTTCATTTTTACATTTCACTTGAGTTGGTTTACTTGCATAAGATTGTTAATCCTGACTCGAGTGTTTTGTGTTTTTCTTTATGCTCAGGTCAGCCTAAGTATTACAGCATTTGAGACTCACATTTGAAGCTTGGAGCATTGCTTGGAGATCTATCTTTTATCTATTCAGCTTTTCAGTTATCTCCGTTATTTCAGTTATTTCCAGTTATCTATGTTCGGACCTGTCATTCGCTTATGTATTAGAGACTTCTTTATATTTAGGATTTCTATTGTATTTGCTTTAAACTCTGATGTTGTAGTAGCTTCATGAACTACTATTTATCTATTCCGCTGCGTATTACTCTGTGTCTGTGATTCTGTTATTGATTTATTTACTGTATATGTTAAGTTTTGCCAAATATAAATAACAATATGTTATTTTGAGCAATTCAAGTATGACATGTGTGGTTTATTGTCGATTTGAATAGTTCAAAATAGCGGGTCATTACAGTGGGTACCAGAGCTTTGGTTTAGGAAAAACTTCGCTTATGGAGTAAAAACTCATTAGAAATAGGGTAGTAATACCCTAGAATGAGTAGAATCAATTATAGAATCATCTTTCCTTTTGAGCCTATCTTCTTAGTTAGGATTCTCTTTAATTAGGGTCCCTCTAAATTTGAATCTCTATCTTTGTTCTAAAATCAATTCTTGGATCATCTTCTGGGAGAGCGTATTTGTTAGTGTTATAAAAATTGTTTTATATCTTGTTGTTTAGTTTATTAAGTATGATTATATTTTATATATAAAAGTATAATTTTCTGAAATTAGCTAGTTAAATGAATTGGTTATTGTAAATGATAATATTAGATTATCATTTATTGTTTTGTTAACATTCCTAAATCGGTAACTATTATTGTATGTTATAAGGAGATGAAATTTTATAAACATGGTTATAAATCTGATTTGCAAATGAGATAAAATTAAATTGTGGATTTGAGAATTTAATTTTCGGTGATTTTCAAAATTTTGGTTTTCAAAGTTTGAAAAAAAATAAAATAAAAATAATATTAATATTATTTGAAGGTATTTTCAAGTAGAAATTGTTTCCAAAATTGTAATGACCCCAAATTTTCTATATATTTAAATTAATAATTAATTGTATTTTTGAATAAAGTTTGTGAAATAAATTGATGAAGTGAAGCGAGTTTCCCCGAATCGTAATAAATTTGATATACATCATTTAAATTTAATAATATTGTATATATGAATGTATATGGAATAGATATGAGTAAATTGGTATATGTATATATATACATTTAATTTAAAAATCTTAAAATATAAATGGTTTGAAAATATATATTTTTAAGTATATACATTGACACAAGTATAAAATAAATAAAAAGAACTATGTAAATTCAAGTGTAAACAAATCAAGATAGTAATAAAAAGCAAAACAAATACAAGTATGTAAACACAAAGCAAAAGAAGATATGTATATAACCATATCAGTACATACGAAATATATAAAATAGGATAAGTAGAAACATAAAGTACCAAGGCATTTAATGTCAATATCTTTCCCCATCATAACAAAAATCCTCTCAGCCGAGATTTAGTTTATAAAATAATATATGAAAGTATAACCAGGCATGAGCAAAATAATAAGAATCTTGTAGGTGAAGTATGGAGAGGCAAAGCAAGAGACATAAAGTACTCATACAATTAATGCTAGTACCCAAAATGTTCTCATCAGCCACAAGCAAGAAAATATCACTGCTAAAAACTTGTACAAATCTATATCATCACCCTTTGCAAAGACTTATCACTAGCAAACTCTTCTTTTTATCAAACTCCTTCAATTCATTCTCGTTCCATTTTAAACTGGAAAAAAAAGAAAAAGAAACTAAAGTAAATATCACCCAAAGCTACAACTCAAACAAAACAATATGAATTCATCAAAACCAGAGAGTCAAGCAAGATGATATAAAGGAAGATTAAAGCAAACAACTTCTCAGTTTTTTAAAGTTCAAAGATTTTCAAATAAAAAGTGCTCTGTCATTCTCAAGCAAAGGTGAGTAACCTTTCTTTTTAAAACAGATTTCCTTGTTTATCTTTTCCTGTGAGTAAACTCTTTAATTTAAAGTTTAGGTATATAAACAATAGTTGCTTGTGAAATTTTCTGTGTTAATCATGTTTGAAGTGGATGTATGTGTTGTAATTTCCTGTAATAAGTATGTTTTCTGAAAGCATGCTTATATTGTGATTTGTTTTGCCTGTCCTAGAATTATAGGATTAATCTCTGATCATAATCATGATCCTATGTTCAAACATTTGTTAAGATTCAAGATTCAAAACAATATATAGTTTATGTAATATAAGTTAAAGTTTTAATTTTATTTAGAACAGAATAAAATAAAAACTATAATGCCTCTGGAAGTGCTTATATATGCTTGCTCTCTGATACTCTGGAAACAAAAATCTTGCTTTCAAAAATCATTTCTTCCCAATCTATTAGATATTTGGACTTAGAGTCAAAATAGATATTGTTTATTTAAACTTGAACTGAATTTTAAAAATAAATTCAAATTAAAATAGCTTGGTATCACCTCTGAAAAGAAATATGTCTGAGCACAACTCATATTAATCAAAAATTTGAATCTCTAAATTTTCGAATTCAGGTACCTAACTTGAATCCTCCCTAGAAAACTTGAATTTTAAAGTTCGTATCATAATTTTTAGTGATCAAGGTTGAGAGCAGTTCGAGTTCATCTATTTTGGGCATTTTTAGTCGCCGTGGGCGATCATGTTGATCGGGAAGGACGAGACGTGGTCTAGAGGTAGAGGAATGATCAAGGAGAAGGAAAAAAATGTTGCGATGGTCAATCGATGACCACGGTGGCAGCGGGAGTCGTTTTAATTCCAATGACCTAGTTTTGGGGTGGCTGACGATTTCCCCTCGCGCGTCGTCAATAATGGATCGAGTGTGAAGTGGTTTTGGGTGATGGTAGAGGGGTAGTTGGCGATGGCGTGGCCGAGATTGTGGGGTTTCCGGTGGTCGAGGCATCGAAGACGAGGCGTTGATAGGAAGACAGGTGGTTCCAGTTTTGTCTTCCAGGTTCAAGTGAAAGGCTCGAATTCGAATTTGTGTTTGAATAAATGATCTGAAGTTTGTGATTAAGTTAATGTGTGATAGCCGACTTGAAGAGATCATCGTTGATGATCAGAGTGGAAGAAGTCGTTGGTGCATATGCACCATTATTTTGTGTATCAGTGAAGAGTTTAGGAAGGAGAAGAAGATGGGCTGCGTACAGGGAGTCTCGGAGAAAATGGGAGTTGGGCTCGGGATATTTCGCGTACGTGAGCGAGTGTTATAGTATAACAGTTTTAAAAGAAAATTTTGAATTAAACTCAGTTTAAAGAGGAGAGGAGAAGGGAACTCGGGTAGTTTTTGAAGAAATCTCGGGTAGTTTTGAAGTAGAACTCGAGTATGCAAGCATTTGGCTCGGGTCTGTTGATTTTGTTTTAAAAACAGTTTTTAAAACTTTAAACTTAATAATGTTAAAGGTTAGTTAATTAATATAAAGGATGTTTTAATGGTTAACTAACTTCTAAAGTTTAAAGTTAATTTATTTGTTGAAGGAAATTAATTACTTAAAGTGAATTTCTTAATAAAAGTAATTAAAGTAAATTAACTAATAATTTAAGTTTGACAAATCAAGTAATTAGAGAATAATAAATTAAAGGAAAATTAATTTATGTGATTAATTAAATCAAGGTACTAAATTTGAGGATGATTTATTAATTGAAGGCTAATTAACGAAAGTGATTAAGGGATGATAATTAATTGAGGAGTAATTAATTAAAGTAATTAATTAAAGATAATTAATTAAAGATTATTTAAAAATTAAAGGTTGATGAATTATAATTAAAGGTTAATTAATTTATTATAAATGGTTAATTAATGATGAAAGGATAAAAAATCAAAATGATTTGAAATTTATTAATGTTAATTAACCCAGATTTGTAATACACAAGTAATTAATCAGACAATTAATTGATCTTACATATGAATATTTGAATTCTATTGAATGTTGAATTGTTTGATATCCCTGATAGATGATGCTTTGTGATATATCTTGATTTATGCTGTGATCTGTAATTTACTTATCTGCGGTTTATTTTATCTGTGAAACTGTGAATGAAGATAAGCGTACCGCTTATCGATATCGATATATCTGTGATGATTGTATGATGTTGCACTATTGTGTGAAACCCCTGGACTACACTTTTACACACACAAAATATGGATTTCACGTGGAAATCGGTTAAGTCACAGATAATTTAAATTTGATGTATTTGAAATTGAAATTTTAATTTCAATTGATTTTGAAATTTGAAATTTGGGTTTAAAGTGAAAAGCAATTGAAATAGAATTTCAAAGATAAAAGTTATTTTGAATAACTTAATCGAGTTATGAAAATTTAAATAATTTGATTTAAATTTGAATTCAAGTTTGGAATCGAATCCTATGATTTGAAACTAGGGATTAAAAATGTTATAAATGTGTTTATATAAAGTTAAACCATTTAAAAGTATAATTTTGAGAATTTGGATTTAACCCAAGGATTTCCACTCGTATGAATGAATCAGATTTTCTGAAATGAAACTGTTTGTTTTTAAATGATAAAAGCTTTCATATAAGAAATGAAATTCCAGTTTAATTAAAGGAATTTCAAGATTGAATTGAAAAATGGTTTTCCAAGTTATGAATGAATTCTTTTTTTTGAAAGCTATGAATTAAATCTGTTTATTTTTAACAGATTTAAAATGATGTTTTGTTTAAACCATTCGAAATGGGATTGTTTTGAAAGCTATAAGTTAAATCTTGATTTAAAGGTTTAACGAGTTAATCAAATTGAAATGGAAATTAATTTGGAAAATCTGTGAATGAATCTTTTGTTTAAAGGATTAAAGTGTGGAAACTATTTAAACCGTAAAGATTGAATCTTTTTGTTTAAAGATTTAAATGGTAATTTGTTTTAACCATTTGAAAAGAGAAGTTTTGGGTAATAAGTTGTGACTTAATTGAAATCTCATATCCATATGTTTTTAAATATTTCGCTCACTATTCGGTTTAGCCGGGAGAGGACCTTTGGGTCGTATAACCCATTCCGAATATGTGATACGTCGTATATGGATGGCATTTGATGACCGGTGTTGAAGACCGGATATTTTTGAAAATGGAAGGATTACCGTCGAGTTACTCTGGATCGGCTGATCCCCGGTATAGAGGTTTTATCACCCTTAGTGACGGGAAGTCCGGACGTGATTGGAAATTATCCAGAATTGCAAGGGCTTCATGAGAAGTGCCTTCGGTTCTGTTCGAACCCGGAACAGACTTGTATGGATTGTATGTCTGACATTACACTTTGAGATATAAAGCCGATTTCTTTCAAATACATATCTGTTTGGTGGCGGAGAATTTATTCTCTTAGCTTAACACCCTTCTCTGAGACGTACGAGCTCAGAGGTTATGTAGTTGAAATTTATCAGCGATATATTCCCAATTTGGTAATGTGACATGCTGAGGGTTGCTGTGTGATGATCAGTGTTTGATCATTTGTGATATGATCATTTGTTTGATCATTTATCTTTGTGATCATAGGTTGATCATCTGTTGACCCAAAGCGTGGCTTTTTGAAAAAGCGTAGCTTTGTGGACGAGACTTCCTCAGGGCCTCACTCCCCGAAAATGGTCGAAACAGGAATGTTGCGGCAAGGTTATGAGGGTCGCGCCCTTTAGGGTATGTCATTTCCTTCTGGAAAGGGGTGGTTTCATGGTATGGAGCCCAGATACTTACTCATGTGGATACACTTTCTTTATGATGTGTGATGTTGGTTATCGAGCGCTCGGATAAAGGTCCCAAAGGACCGGGAGGTGGCATATTCGTGAGTTACCTGTTATAGGGGTAACCCGGCCTTGTTGGCAGAGAGCAGTTTGTCTCTCGGGACGTCCCGCCAGAGGCGATCCCATGCGGTGGAAGGAAGTTCCTTAGCCTGACCATTTGTTGGAAATCCATCTTCCAATACGAACCGTGTACGGTTTTAGTTGTAGAACCTGCCATTTACGTACGGTGGTCACCACTGTTTAGATGGTAGCTATAGTAGGCATACGATACTGGTCGTATGTTGGCTAAGATTAATATTATACTTTCGAAATGGTTTCTACACTATGCACTAGTAATAATATCAAATGATTTGATTTTTGCGTAGTAAGCATCTTTGACTATCATAAGGAGAAATCTCCTCCAATTCTGCGTTTGCATTGTGTGTGTGGCGGGAGGCCTTATGGTAGTCTCATTTTCCAAAAGCATTGCGAATTGACTTTAAATTCTTTTGTTGTTCGTTTTTAAAGATAAACTATTTTTGTTGCTCACACCAGTCCCATGACTGATCCGGAGTTTATTGTTCCCTTCCTAAACTCTGGGTGCCCACCATTTTCCACACGGGCAGTCTAGAGTTGGGTTTTTTAGATATTCAGGTTTAGTAGATTATCTGGAGCTAGTTCATTCATCGGAGTTGCTTATCTTGGAGTTGTGGATTCATTCTTGTCTGAAGATCATTTTGGAGTTATCATTTCTATTGATATTGTTCCGCTGCTGTTGTTATCTTTTCTTTTCCGCTGCTATTTCTTGTATCATATCTCTGATGTATATTGATATTCATTGTATCACTCTGTTGTATCAGATAATATATATCAATGTATTATTCTTTTCTTCCGCTGTGTTATTTACTTAATTGTGTTATAGCTCCGGCGAATCGGATTTGAACGGTCGATTCTGCGGCATTCGAGTTCAATGTGAAGTACGGATGTCGATTTTCGAGCGGGCAAAACCCGATACGTTACAAAAATGATTTTAAAAGAAGCAAGGCAGTACTCTCCTCATTTATCGCTGGAAAATAATTTCGGTGATGACTGCAGCATCATCGACATTCATTTTCGAGTCTCAAAGTAGGGGAGACCACTTAGTAAATTTGCTACACTTTTTTTTGGAAATTGGATTTTGATTTGAATTTCTTAAGTATGATTTGATATACAAAAATATATATGCCTATATTTATTTCAAAATGGTTTGAAGTGAAACTGGAAATTAAACTCTTAAGTTTATGTTAAGTAATGGTTTTCCATTATTGAAATGAAGTAAAATTTCTGAATAACTGAAGTGGGTAAAATGATAAAATTAATTTGTATAATACTCAATTACATTCTAAAACATATATAACTTACCTGAAATATTTAAAAAGTTATAATGTTAACATGAATATGTAATTAAAGGGTATACAAGTGGAAACTTAAGTAATAAAATTGTTTAAACTAAATTTTGCTTAATAAAAATATTGTAAATAAAAGTTAAATTGTATAGTGCTCAATTACATTCTGAAACATTAATAAAAACTTACCAGGAAAAAGGTTTGAGTGTTAATGAGAACATGTAATTGAATAGTATACAATATAAAATGTAAGTAATAAGATGTCCAAAATGAAATTTGTTAAGGAAAGTTATAAATAAAAATTGAGTTGTTATAATGAATGTTTATGCACTTAATCTATGTTATAAGAAATGTTAAGTGAAATAAGTTGAATAATAAAAAAAGAATGCTATTTAAGTAAATGAATATGAACTCAAGAAACTAAAAAAGTAATAAATAAATTTATATTTTGTAAACTGTTTGTGATACAAAGACAAATTACAAAGAATGGTTGAAATAGAATTATGAAGTGGAATTAACTTAAGTGAAGTCAAATGGATTAAATAAATGAAATGAGTTAAATAAAATAGGATTTGTTTTGAAATAATAATAATAATAATAAATGAACTTAAGTTATATAGATAAGGTGAATGTAAATAAATTATGAATGAAAGTTAATTAAGTAGAGATGTAAGAAATTTGGAATATATAAGCTATATAACTTGAAACTTGAGAAAATAGGAAGTAAAAACCAAAATAAGAATGTGGAAACATTTTGGATAGGCAAAAGAAAATATGTAATGTTGAAATTAAACTTAAAGTAAATTTATAGAATGGTTAATAAAGTGATATTGACATTAAAGGAAATATACTATGTGAATGAAATAAAATAGGTTATCATAAATAAATTTGAATGTGAAAGAGAATAACAAATATGATTGTAAACGAATGTAAATAAATATGTTGAACATAATGAACATCAATAATTGAATGTAAGTTAATTGGACATAATAGAACAGAAAATAATGGAATGAGAATTCATTGAATATGAACAAGTAAGCATGAATTTTTTTTATAACGAATGTTAATAAATTAAAAGTAAATCAATTGAATGTAAACCAATTAAATGTGGATGAAACAAATGTAAATAATTGAAAATTAATTGAATGTAAATAAATTAAATTGGAATCAATCAAATGCGAATGCAATGAATATTGATTGATTGAATAAAAATGGATTGAAACCAAATTAATTGAATGTAACTCAATTAAAATCGAATGAACTGAATATAAATCCATTGAATGATTAACGAGATGAATAATAATAAGTGAACGTTAACCAATTAAGAAGTAAATAAGGTGAATGCAAATAAATTGGATATGAATGTAAGTTAATTGAAAGTGAGTTAATTAGAATGATAATAATAACTGGATGTTAATAAGTAATAAAAATGAATAAAGTTAACATTCAAAATGAAATTTATATGGTTTTGAATTAATTGTTTGTATTTGGTACTATTCATTTCGAATCTATCTTATCTTTCTGTTTGCTTATATTCTACTGCCTCGTTCCTTTTCGAGGACGAAAAGTTTTTGAGTGGGGGAGAGTGTAACAACTCTTAAATTCGAACAAATTTTAAAAATATTAATTATAATTGTTGAATAGAATAGGTTTAGAAATAAAGAATTTTCAATTATTACTGTAAAAAAATAATAATAAACTAGTATATAACGCACGCACGTGCATCTAATATCCAAAGATGTTTACTTTGAATTGATGTGTGTTTTAAGTGCAAATGTTTTTGTAGTCATAACACATTTCAAGTTGTTTTGTTGGTGATATCGAGAATAAATTGATAGTAAAATATTACCTTGATGGGTAGTCGGCAAGAGCGGTAAGATTCCATTAACTAAGAGGGATAATTTTGAAATTTCAAAAAGACGTCTGTAAATCATGTTGATTGAATTTTCTTTATTAATATTAGAGAATTAGAGATTAGCATTCAACCCTTTTTTATCCAAACAAACAGCTTTAGTTTTAGTATACATAAATTTGCATTTTAATTAAGGTAGAAGCAGTTTAATTTAAAATTTAATTGAGATATAATTGATTGACTTGATTTTAATAGACGATAAACTTTCATTTTAATTAAGGTATGAACAGTTTCCACTTTAACTAAAAGATAAGAGCAATTGATCAAATAATGAAATGTAAAATTTTGAATTCCAACTAAGTTGGGAGTGTATCTACATATGTTAAATGTAATTTGAATTTAAAAGTACATTTTGAAAAGTGTAAGTTTGTACCCAAAAAGTGCAACACTAAAAATGTTAGAAGTATTATTTAAGAAACTAAAAACCCAAACTGATTCCAATTTCTTATTTTCTTTGATCCGCTTACTAAAGGCTGATGATGCTGTCTGATAGCAATAATGCAACAAATTATATGATAATAGCCAATTGATACCCTTGTTGGGTAGGAAGTAACTATTAATACTCACTTCAGCGCTTTTTTTTAAATCAACAACTCTCTCATGGAAACTATAAAAATTGATGAAGCTGAATGAATAATTCAAATCTCATTCTTCACTAAATGCTGAAACTAATAAATTTGTCTCATCACATAGAATTTAAAGACATTTTTCTCCAGTTTCACTACAAAAAAAACTATTTTTAAATTTCAGAATATTTACGAAAAACTCCACAAATATTTATATTTTTTAAAAAAATGCTTTAATCGTTGAAGTATACAAATAATGTTCAAATTTAATTTTCAAAAAATAATTTCTTTTTACCGAAATTAAAATTGAAAATGTAATTTAAAACATGTTTTTAATAGAGTTTTTCACGTATTAAATTTTAAAATAACACACATAGCCAAATTTCCAGTGGAATTTATTCAAAATTACCGTCTTAATAAATTTAGCATAAAAATCAGTATAAAAGGCTCGTTAACATCTCATTGCATATGGATTTCTCATCCATCAAGATGATATTTCAAATGAAAACTAAAAATTTAAAATGTTCCATTAAGACATCGCCATTTAGATAATGATTCCTCTTTTTCTTTATTGTGTTTTTGAAGAAAATACGTGAAAACATTATAACATTTGGTCTAGTAATGCAGCAAATGCAAATAGGACCATGACAAATTGATTGTTCAGACAAAACATAACTCGTTCTCATTTTTCTTCAGCTCACACATAGTTTACACTGTACATATCAGTACATCAGCACAACAATGAGAATAAAGATGCAAGGGTATTATTGGTAATTCAAAAAGACACGGTTGAAATTAGTTCATGGAATTCTCATTATTAGTAGTAAAGATTTGTTAGAATATAAAACATGATCTTAGGTAAAATTCTAAAACAACTAATCTTTAATGAAATGGAAGGTGGTAACGCGTATTAGAATATAATTTAATAACATTGATTGAATGTAATTGACAACTGTATTAATGTAATTTCAATTAACTGTAACAATAAATGTTACTAAAGACTAGGATAAACAATATTCTAAGTATGTTAGCATACAATAAGAAATCAATTATTTGGTAAGTAAATTTATACTCCTTGTGTAAACAATAAATTAATAGATATGAATTACTAAGTTGTGATAATTGATTTATTCTCATCCCATTGATTAATCTACTTTGGAATTTATTTTGTAATCAATGGAATTAAATGTAATTGAAATCTTTCAAATAAAAGGAAAGGGAACATTAATTGTAATTAATGGATGTAATAATAGAAATGTATATTTGAATTAAAATAAAAGAGTAAGTTGAGGAAATAAAAAAGGAAACATATGTTTTAATTGAAAGAGAAATTTGATGTAATATAAAGAACATGTAAATCGAAATAATAAGATAAAACTTTGTTTGAATTATTTAATGAAAATAAAACGATTAGTGTGTAACCAACATTCAATTGGAAATGTAATATTGAATTAATTGGAATTAAATATTTTAATTAAGGTAAAGAGAAACAGATGGTAATTGATTCAGTCAAGAATAAGCAACATATGTTGAATTGAATAAAATGAATATTTGAATGAAGACAAAACAATGTTAATAAAATGGAGGTTCAATTCAGTCAATTTTAAAATATATTATTATTTGAATTTAAATAAAATTTAAAGGTTAAAATTAAAGAACAAATTTTGGAATATTGAGTAATATATTTTTCCAAATTCAATGAAATAGAAAATTTTCTAAATTTTAAATTTTGGTCAAACTTAGTCAAAATTTGACCTTTGGTTGAAAATTTTAAATTTGAATTTTAAAATTTTATTCTTTTTATATGATACTAGACTGAATTTTGATCTTTTCTCCACTTTTCGTTTCGTCAAAATCAAATTTCTATTGCTCTAAATATTTGAATTACTGTGAAAAACTGACATAAGTTTGTGGTGTTTAGTTGTGAAATTTGGCTAAGTCCTAATGAGTTTGGTTTAGTCCTAATGGGCCTTGGTTAACCAAGAGACTCTAACCATACCAAGAGACTTGTGTCTATTCATATTCCTACGACCATTTGTTTCCTTCTAACTAACTTGTACGTACATAATTTTCTCTTGAGAAAACTTTCTCATCACACTTTCCTTCCTCTCCGAATTCATAGAGAGTTCTAGATCTAAAAACTCAAATTTCTCCACATCAAAACTCCTTCCTCCTCTCTTCCAAATTCCTTCCACCTCCTCTCCTATTGCCGCCTCTCCTCCACCATCCAAGCCATCTTCTCTTCCCATTCATCTCTACTACAAACTCCTCCAAGCAAGGCCGAAATCATCCCCTCTTTCCTAGCTTATAGCAGTGCCCTATCTCCACCAAATCCCACCCAAATCACCACCATCTTCTCCTCTTGCATAGCCACACCATCTCCTCCACCCTAGGCCACCTTAGCCGCACCCAACCCATCCAAAGCGCCAAGGCCGAGCCCTTTGCACTCCTCCTCTTTTTATAAAAAAAAGTTGCATATTTCTATTTTGGTGACCCATCGATTCTAGCTTATGTTGCTTTGGAATTAAGATTCAAATTTCATATCTTTGTTTTGTCGAATATTTCCTAGCCTCGAAAGGTGAACTATTCACTCATGATTTATAATCTTATGCTAAGTAAATGAATATCAATTGATATGTTATTGAAATGTTGCAATAGTTAAGAAATTTTGCGTAGTTCGGTTATGATTTGATATGACATATGTTCACCTATGTTCCCTTATTATTTTTGACATGAAACTATTATTAATATTATGTTATTTATTTATAAAAATAGATGTGATGATATGGTTATTAATATGCTTCATGCTGTTAATATTAAATTGCTATGTTGAAAAAAAAGGAAAATGTTACATTGATTTAAAGGTTGACACTTTTGTGATGGAAATTGTCATAGTATGTTATGTGAAATTTATGTGTGAAAATGAGAAAAGAAAAGAAAAAAAAGAAAAAGAATAAAATTTATATGCATATATGTGTTATGTTGGAAATCACTAAAATTGCTATATTAAAAATGGTTGCATATTGGATTATGTTACGGTAGGAATCTTATGTCACCTTCCATGTTAAATATGCATATATGCTATATTATGTAGTTTGTATGTAATCATGTGTTGTTGTATGTAATTGGTTATGTAAGTAATATGTTATGTTATGTGATTCATTATGTAAGTTATGTGACATCTTATGTAAATTTTTATGTATGATTTTGTGTTATGTTATTTATTTTATGTAAATCATGGTGCAAGTTCCCTTAGTTTTAGGAATTCCCTAAGGATTGAAATGATACATACCCGAATGATCTTTAGAATAGGGAAAAATCGTTATGGGTTGAAATGATAAGCCCAAGCGGTTTTTATTGATTTTGAAAATTTAGGATGGCGGGTTGAAATGATATATACCCGTAAATTTTAAATTATTCCAGATTGAAATGATAAATATCTGTATCACTTGACCCTAGGATAGAAAACTATATACGGACACCAGTGGTCGGTTTTTAAAGTGATTTCCGAAATTTTGGAAAGATGTGTTTGAAAAAAAATGATTTTTTAATTTAATATAAAGATTTTATTTTAAAACATATATGTAAAATTTAGATTTTAAAATTATATGTTTTAAGAATTCTAAATTTATAAGTAAGTTTTAAAAAGTAAATTTTAAGGTTATACTTATAACTTTATTTACTTTTTTGTTTTTTCTTTCATAATATAAGATTTAATTTAATAAAATTTAATAAAAATAAAATATATTATGTTTAAAATATTTAAATTAATATATTTATTTTAATATATAACTTAATTTAATATATATACTATTTCTAATATATAAACTATTTCAATCTATAATCTATTTTAATATATAAACTATTTCTAATATATAAACTATTTCAATCTATAACCTATTTTTAAAATATAAACTATTTTTAATGTATACCCATTCCAATATATAAACTACTTTCAATATTCAAAATGTTTAAAGTTGGAACTATTATAATTTAGATTTAATTGATTTAAAATGCGAATATTTTGATATGATGGTTTAACCTATTTTGTGGTTATAATTTTGAAAATGAATATGATATCGGAAGTGAATATGATTTCGAAAGTGATATGATTTTGAAGTGAATATGATTTCCAAAGTGATATGATTTTGAAGTGGATATGATTTCCAAAGTGATATGACTTTGAAGTGAATATGATATTTTGATATAAATTATGAATCGGTTTTGGAATTGTAAAAGAACCAACTGGTGTGAAATAAGCATTTGGTTGTTAAAGAGACCGGGATCGGATATTGTCATACTCTCTACCAATACCGAAAACCACTTTAACAACTGTGCGCGTGGTGGAGATTCTAGAATGAAGTAGGATGGTTTGGCGAACGATTCTGTATGAGGATTAACGTAGCCCCGACTCCCTCGAGTCAGCTTGATGTGGCTAAAATAGGAGCTATACCGGGCCAAGTGAGGTCGCTCCTCCTATCGGGCACATTTCTTCGATACCATATTATGACTTTGTGATTGATTTTGTTGCCACCCATCGATATGATTATGGGAGTGTGTTCCGAGGTGGGCGGTAGTAGCTGTTATGCGTTACCACCAGTCCGGGAGTGCAAACGGTAGAATCCTACCCTGGTATTGCCTCGCGTGCCCTGTCACATGCCTTATCGTGCCCATTACGAGTTTGGTTTGTGTCGTACCTATGGAGTGCTTCCTAATAGCCCACCAGTTTTCGGTGGAGTTTACAGTACTGTATAGACTATGACATTTATATAAAAATGTGTTAAGGGGGATATGGGTAACGCCTTAACGCTATTTTAATATTTTACTTTACTGTAGACATTATTTATGTAGCATATTGTATTATGTATGTAGATAGTTCCACGGATCCTTAAAGGATGGAAATCCCAAACATTCTTTAAGTTATTGCATTTCATTTTGACATTTTACTTGAGTTGGTTTACTTGCGTATGATTGTTAATCCTGACTCGAGTGTTTTGTGTTTTGCTTTATGCTCGGGTCAGGCTGAGTATTACATCATTTGAGACTCACCTTTGGAGCTTGGAGCATTGCTTGGAGATCTATCTTTTATCTATTTAGTTTTTTAGTTATCTCCGTTATTTCAGTTATTTCCAGTTATCTATGTTCAGGCCTGTCATTTTCTTATGTATTAGAGACTTCTTTGTATTTAGGATTTCTATTGTATTTGCTTTAGACTCTGATGTTGTAGTAGCTTCATGAACTACTATTTATCTATTCCACTGCGTATTGTTGTATTACTCTGTGTCTGTGATTCTATGATTGATTTATTTACTGTATATGCTAAGTTTTTCCAAATATAATTAACAATCTGTTATTTTGAGCAATTCAAGTCTAACATGTGTGGTTTATTGTCAATTTGAATGGTTCAAAAAGTGGGTCGTTACATGTTACTTCATGCCATGCCGATCCCTAGCCTTCCTACCGACCCAAGCTATGCCGATCCCTTCTATGTTGCTTTATTCCTTGCCGACCACTCTAGGTTAGGGATGCCGACCCCTCTAGATTAGGAATGCCGACCCCTTCCATTGGCTATGTCGTGAAGTGTGCCGATCCATCTAGATGTAGCATACCGATCCCTTGCTTGTCCAAGCTACTACATATAGTTCAAGCATCCTGCATCGTTTATATTTCAACATTGTTCAAACCGGACATTGTGTAACCATTTGTACATGTCCTCCGGGTCCTACTATCGTCGCTCTACACTCATCGGCTTTGATAACCACGAAGTCTGTTGGGCTAAATTTGCTTGTATACCGCCTTGAAGAAAGGCGGGTTAACATGAACTAAGTAAATTTTTAAATATTTTTTCGCATGGAATATATCCAACAATATTAATATAAACACTAAGATGCTTTATATATATATGATATGCATTATTTATACTAGTGTAAATCACATGTACGTGCATCTGTGGAAACATTTTATTTTTATTTAATAAAAAATTAATGGATGGATATGTACTATAAATGCATAAACTTTGTTGGTCAACACTTGCTTCAAAATTTTTTTATTGAACTTGTGTTGATTAAAAATTGATAATGAAATTTCATTGATGGATGGTAAGCAATGGAATGATGGTTGAGGTTGCAAACGGATGATGAGATTCTGTTAATAAGTGAAGGTTATATTTGGAATTTCAAAATGACACCGTGGAAATCATATTCATTGAATTCTTTTTATTAATAGTAGAGATCTTCATACATATTTTATGCAACATTAATATGTATATGAGAATTTTTTATCTTACATGAATGGTAAGAGAAGCCCTCTGTCTAGAGAGGCTCGTGTGACTTTTCTCATCCTATGGTAAGTTGCACAAATTGACTTACCATTCATGTATTTCTTTAGACTATATTGACCTTTATAACTTCAATAAATATTAGATAATAACAAGTTCCTTAATGTGTTTCTTCAAGATGCATTTTTTTTAATTACATTAACTTTTACAACTTCAATAACTTCAATATATGTCAAAAATATGTTGGTTGTTGTATTTTGGCAATTGTTTGCGCTAAAATTGATCACAAACACCCAAGAATTGATTTAGTAGAGAAGTAAGTGAAGAAGATTAAATTAAACCGAGGAAAGGATTAAGCTAAAAACAAATCAAAAGTAATAATCAAAAACACAGAGAATTATAGCGGTGTTGTATGCTTACGTCCACTTTGAAGTTTTTGACTTTATTAATCACTTATGAATCTGATTACAATGGAGAAATAAAGGTAGCACTTGATTACAAGGAAGTTTCCCCTAACCACCAGTGTAAAGATCCTCAAAATGAACCAAAAGGCCTATATTTATAGGTAGAGATGATGAGATATTTCACTAAGATTTCGATAGAAGGCCCTCTAGTTCCATGGGGGCCCACCATAACGATCGGTGGCCTTAACTTGATAATCAATAACGATCGACCAAACCTTCACCGACCAATTTTCCTGCATCCAATTCAAGTGCGATCATTTCCGGGGGCGTCCCATATGCCTCTTGACATTGCTCCTAAAGTATGGAATCATTCGAGGCTGTAAATTGGGAGATATAGATCGATCGTTGTCGAACTTGGATTATGCACTGAACTACACCGATCGTTTTATTGATGCTCTGAAAGTTTCAAGTGAATTGGTCTTGTGGATTTTGAGATATTTATCGATCTTTGTTGATTCATAACTGTTTTATGGATCGTTTTAGATCGATCCATATAAATTATTCTCGTCCATAACTCGAGTATACAAAATCCGATTGACTTGAAATTTGAAATGTGGTCTCATCGGGCCTTCCTTGTCACTACATACTGATTACACCTTGATTGGGTACTTAGCCATTTTTGAGCGTTGTTCATCCGAATCCATTCAATTATCGTCCATAGTTTCAACCGTAATCGATTTCCAATCCATCCACTTTAGCCAAATCCATGATATCCCGGCCTAACCAAAAGGCGGGATAATAGCAATACTACTTGTCGAATTGAAGAAAATTGAGTTAATTTTGTATCAGAGATGTTCGTCCACGATTTGGAGCATGAGACTCATATTATCACGTGTTGAAGTAGTGATGTACACATAGAATTTCATTTGGACAGTGTAAACTCGAAGCATCATCTATTTACACATTTGAAAAGCATTTTCAATCGTCTGAATAAGAAGTCAGATGTCTACACAAGCAGTTGGACATATGAAAACATGTAAATTTCAAAGATTTGCTTCCCGTGTGTATTCAGTTCATTTGGCATAGTTTAAAACGTTTGAATTTTACTCAAATGTTTTAAGATGTTTGAATTTCAATTATGCCATGTTTGGTCTAAAATGTCCTCTTTTGTGCAGATGTAGTGTGATATTCTTCAAGGAAAATTTAGAATTTGTTTATTACGAGATTTCTTCTTATGAAAGCAGATTTGAAATCTATTTTGGTGGTGTGAGATATTTTGGTAATAACAAGGGTTCTCCTCCATTAATTTTCTTCATATTTTGTAATCTCCACTTAAATCAAATTCTACTAAGAATTTTTTAAATCCCAACATCTATATACATAAACATTAACTATGTACACTTTACTATATGTTGCACATGCACACATACGTACTTGAGTGTACAATGATATACTCATAAACTATATGTATGTATGTATATATATAATTCATTAATTTAATATATTAGAAAATTAGATAAAATTTGATGTTATTTAAATTAACTAAATTGGATCTAATACAACCCATTCGACTTGGTAAGCCCACTATGATCCAAATAAGGGAAAAACTTTCGAAATCTACATATTTCACCCGCTATAGACCGGTTTGATTCCAACAGAAATTGCATACGATCCACATCACACTACTTGGACTAGCCATAGAGGAGCTTTCTAAGACATTATTTAAAAATCTAAATATATTTTAACTAAGTCAATAAAATTTGTGTTCAAATTTAATATCTAAAACATCTAATTCTAACATAGTAAAATATTTGAATTACAAATCCAAATCTACAAAATTGAAATATGCGGTGCACCAAAATACCCATTTTGTAACTGACAATGCCAGCAGTAATGGTTCTATTACAACTGTCGGCCACCAGTCTTAATATGCGAAGTTGTAAGAGGATAAAATTATTTTACAACTATTTAGGTTAGTTGTAGAGTACTGTTGTAATAAAGCATGATTTTGCCTGTTGTAATAGGTCTTTTGCAACTAGTTTTGCCCGTTGTAATATGTCTTTTACAACTGTTTTTGCTTGTTGTTTGAAAAAATTTATGTTTTTTTGTAATGTGCACCTATTGATTTAGCTTCGCTTTGCACCTGAAACTAACATTTTACTAATAAGAACCAAAATCATTAACATATATATACTTCTTATTGAATTTCACAAAGTTCAATATATGACAACTTCAAAATACATACAACTGCCAAGCACATACAACTTCAAAATATACTACTACAAAATGAATATAAGCTTACAATTTACATCCAAATGCATAAAAAATCCTTTCCACTCTATTTAATCAACTTCACATGTTTCATTATGCTTCAATTTTGTTCAGCTTATATCAGTCTTCTATCTTCTCTGGTCAACCTGCCTCTATATGGTCTTTGTCCTAACTTTATGGTATCTTCCGTATCAAATTCATGTTATGAAAATTTGACAACCATTTCATAATAAGTATTTGAGAACAATTTTATGTAAATGAAAATTATGGTTTTTTATTATGTAAATGAAATTCATTGATGTGTATGTATGTCAGTTATATAAAATGAGTTATATGAATTGAGAATAACTCAATTTATATAAACTAAGTATATAAACCGAGTTATGCTCAGTTTATATACTTGACAAGTTTATATAAATTGGGCATAAATCATTTTATATAAATTGAATATTTAAACTGAGCATAACTCGGTTTAAATGAATCAAGTTTAGCTAGATGCTACTTTTGATTTGAAAGTGCAACTTCTAGTTATTCAAAATTATAATACTTAACAAAAACATGAGCTGCCAGTGATATTAACAATATTCTTGTATTTTACAATACTTACATGCTTAAGATATTGCATGACATGTTGCACAAGGAAATTAGCCACATTTTAAACATTATTACATGCTAGTTGGAGAAACTAATCCAAAATTGACAGTTTTACACGAACTTGTTCTTCAATATATAAATCAATATCCCAATTCTATAGATTCACTTACTTCAAATTTAGGCAATTAACAATATAAATTGGTAGGAAACCAAAATATATAGGATTGTAAGAAAAAGTATAACAAAATATTGAACTTCTATAAAAGAAACAGTGAAGAGATATTTGTAACGACTCGCTCTTTTCGACCCTCAAAAGTCGACACTAATACATCCATGATATTGACATGTCGAGCATCCGAGTGCCAGAAAGATAGATTATGGGGTGAAAGAAAAGAAAAGAAGGAATAGAATCTCACATCGTGACAAGTAATATATAACATACACATGATCTTTGCAAAATAAAAGTGTAATATATATGCATCAATCAGAGTAAACTAACCTATCATCAGCTTGGACAGTTATAACAACATGTCCTCACAAATGCTGATAAATACAAAACAAGAAATGCAGTGGAAAATAAAAAATACGTGAGTACATCTTAGAGGCATCCAGCTCGTCTCCTGAATCTCCAAAGCATCCAAACTAAATCGGCAAATATGCTCGGGTTGACCAGAGCATCATAAGAAAATAACGTTCAGATCAGTCTAGTAAACCAACCTGAGAAGCTCAAATTATATGGATTTTTAATGTTATAAGACCTTTCAAAAATAAAATTATCTCGTAAGACAACGTCGCACATAAACACTGAATGGTTTTCACCTCATGATAACCAAATCATTTAATTAGAAAATCTAGTGATATTATAATAATGTCTAGGGTTTAGAATAAATAAATAACATAGTTGAAATGCTTGCATCTCATATTCCAATATATTTTTGTATACAACTAAATCTATAAGGCACATATTGGAAAATGGATTCCAACAATGACAAGGTAATGGAATACCTTCCGTACAGTACACTTCTAGATAAAATGAACCAAGGCTGCAAACATTGCACCTCTACCAACACAGAACCTGCCTAATCCTTCTTGGATAGTACCGAAAATGATCATTACCCCGGCTTAAGCGTTTTGGTTCGATCTAAAATCGAACGGCTTTCAATTTTATCTCAAAATCCTACTTGCTCCAAACTTGACGAAATTGACTCTAGTGCATAGATAACGCTTCTATAAGCGCAACATAAAGAACGCATCTCGATTCGACCTCGTATAAAGAAGATATTGATTTTATAAGTTTTAAGCTAAATTAAATTAATTAATTACTTAATTATTTTACTTAATTGTTAATTACCTTTCCTCCCCAATTAAAATCCCTCCCATTACATGTGCACAGTGATACGCACGCCAAACCCACCATTGTTGTAACTTCCCTCCTCCTTCTCTCGCTCGTCTCTCTACGAAACGATGTGCCGTTTTCTCCGTTCAACTACTTTTCACATGAGCTTCGCCCCGATCCCAAAATCATGCAACTCGATCCCCCATAGCCCAATGCAACTTCGACCTCTATTCTTGACCGTACGTGGGTCATGATTTTCCCTATGCAACCGGAGCTCGAGTTGTTGCCACCACAAGCATGTCTCCCCAAGAGGAAGACGATGGTACCCTCCATTTTGCTAAATTCCTCGCCAATCGCCAGGAATCACTAACCCCAGCTTGTCCTAGCAAACGTCAATCATCACTAAACATCACTGCACCCAACAAACCTTGTAGAGATTCGATCCCAGCTCGCCACAAGTTAAACGGATTCGAAGATTTTAATTTTCACAAACCCTAGCTCACTGGACTTCCCTAGTGCAGACTCCGATAAGGTTCCTTGATTAGAAACTCCTATTCTCCTTACATAGCCATATACTATGGTAAAAAACTTCAAAATTATATCAAAAATCTACATCAAGTGTTCACCGTTAAGAATCGAGTGAAAAATCCATATCCGGATCGATGTAAATCACTTTAAAAACATGTACTCGAATCTGGATCAAGAAAGTCAAGCCAATAAAATGATCTACGTACAAATTACGCAATTATTCCATTGATTTCTTAACTACACCAATTTCCTTTCATCAAACATTACTTAAGTTTTTATAAACACTTCATAAAGATGTATCTTTATTCTAAAATCATTCCATACTTAATTTCATATTCGTATGATACTCTTCTACATCCTAATAGTATATACATAATATCAGATTTGTTTTACTTAACCAGGATGTTCAATTAATTTAAAACTTGTTTAAATTTATACTGTCTTTCCATTCTAGAGTTACAAAACTCTACTTCTATATTTTCACAAATACTTAGCTTCAAGTTCTCAACTAATTCGGAAGTTTCCAACTGTCCAAATTCACCGAAAATTCCATTTCATTTCAGCAAATGGAAACTACCAAACAACATATCATAATGAGATGCACAAACCAAAGTACATTAATGTATATGATACATGTGTCCATAAAATAACTTAACTGAAAACTTCAGAATTAAACACCCGGGTTTTATTCAACTCTATTTGAAATAAAAATATATACTTATAACTTTAGTATATCAAATCACGCTTTTGGGATTAAATCAAAATCTGTTTTACCCAAAACAACACTATACTAAATTAAGATCGTAGCATTCCCAACTTAGAAACTCGAAAATAAACGTCGATGATACAGCAGTCATCACCATAATTATTTTCCAGTGATAGAAGTGAGATAGTACTTTATTTCCTTTAAAATATATTTTTAAAATATTTCTATACATAAATACTTTCGAATAATACTGTTATTATCATTATCAAACTCCGAAAAATAATTTTCAAAAACACCGAGATTTAAGTTCTCAAATTCTCAAATTTAAATCCCTTTTATTTATAAACCGTACTTATATAATTTCACTTTCTTTTATAAAATCATTTCACAAATGTATGTCTTTATTTAGATTATAACAAACATGTTTTATTAAAATTAAATTTTAACCCTACATTATCCCCGAACGCCTTGTTGTCAAACTATGAAACTGAATTCATAAGGTATTCGTATTAAATTTAACCAAACAATAAATGCTTATAAACTGGCTAGGCATAAATAATCAATCAACAAACAATCGTCCATGCACCAAAACTGGACGAGCATGACTAATCAAACAATAACTGGTAATAGTTAAATAATATCATTTCCTAACAAACAAACACATTATAAATAATGATATCAACTTTCAAAAATTATTCTATTATATATAAAATATAATCCTAGGTAAAATTTTCCCATTTACCAATTCTCAAAAATAATACTATGTCGGTTTGCCTTGTCCAAGTGTTTAGAAACCCATATCGATACAGTTGTACCTTCTGTATCGACCAGAATTCTTAAACCACTCATCAGATCAATCAACACAATATAAAATATTTTTATAGCACTAACAAATACGTGCTCTCATACATACATACACACACACACACACACTCAACTCTTTCTAGGGTATTACTAACCGTATCTCTAATGAGTTTACCCCACCAAAGCCTTGGTGTTCGCTCAACCTATGAACTGATACCATGTTGTAACGAAACATCCTTTTTGACCCTCTAAAGTTGACACTAATACATCCACAGAATTCATTTGCTGAACATCCAAGTGCCAGAAGGACATATTGTTGGTGTAGCAACCCGCCTTTCCAAGCCTCGGAAGTTGGTGCTAATACATCCACGGTATTCATGTATCATACATCAAAGTGCCGGAAAGACAGAATATTAGGGTGAAAGAAAATAATGACAGAACAGAATTTCACAACGTGACGAGTAATATATCATATACACAGACCTTTATAAAAGGAAAGAATTTTAATATACATACTATCATCAGAGCACCTAACATATCGTCAGTCTGGACAGCTATAACAACATGTCATTACAACTATTGATAAAACATACAAGAACAACATAGCGAAAGATAAAATACGGGAATACGCCTTGGAGGATCCAGCTTGTCTCGTATATGTACACTCCCCGCTTATCGGTCGCTCCAAAACCAATCGATATTTCCTGTAAACTCAACTTTGGTTCTTTTGGAAATAATTAGACAATACATAAGAGCAGATATCACCTCTTAATCATTTAAGTGGACAAATTTCTTATCATTTGTCTTAGGAGAACAAAACGAAATTTATACGCACTATATAACATCATTTCCAAAGTTATATTTTTGGCCAAGATTTTATAGTCGGTTATTTAACTATCAAACAAACAGTCAAAACAAAGATTTAGTTCCATATGGGATCCACTAAGCCCTCTATTGATTAATCTTTGATAAACTAAAATCTATTTCAATTATTTGATTCAAAATATCTTCACAAAAGAGTATATTCACAAAACCCCTTATACTCCTTTCAATACTTGGAAAAATATTCATATACTTATCTCACCGGTATAAGTATATTACAAACCATTATATTCTCAATACTTAGAAAATAAATCCATATACTTATCTCAACAGTATAAGTATATTAACAAAACTTAAGGGAGATTTCCTCTTTTCCAAAATCATATTTAAATGGGCCAAAACAATTATTATTTAGGATTTACTATAAATCAAACCACCCATCCTTCGGTGTTAAGTATGGAAAGAATGTTTCCATTCCACCATAATTAAGAATGATTATTTGTTAAGATTAAATCTCATTCCTTTTATAAAACCCTTTTCAAAAATCCTTTTATAAATCCTTTTCATAAGCCCATTTCATGTTTACAAATCCTTTTATAAACCTCCAAATTAATTTATAAACTTCATTTTATAAATCTCTAAAATTATTTACAAAACTCATTTTATAATTTCTAAAATTATTAATAAAACTCCTTTTATTTATAAAATTCTTTTATAAATTCCTCTTATTAAACCTTTTTATTAAAATCCTTTTATAAAACAATTTATTATTATAAACACCATTATTAATTAATTACCTTTTAGCATCATAAATAAATAATTAATTAACCTTAAACAACATTAATAAAATAATTTATCAACTTAAACATCATTAATAAAATAATAAAGTAACTTCAAATCACCATTCGGTAAAATAATTAATTAACTTTAAAACATCATTATTAGATAATTAATTAACTTTGAAGCATCATTAAATCAGTTAATTAAACTAAGCCATAATTAAATCAATTTGCTTAACTTAAACCAACATTAATAATATAATTAAATAACTTTAAATAACATTAATAGTATAATTAATTAACTTATTTTAAAACATCATTAACAAAATAATTAATTAACTTAAACATCATTTATAAAATATTTAAAATCATTTATAATTAAATAAACACTTAACCTCAAATCATTATAAAACTGAAGTTAATTTAAATCCATAAACTTTCAAATTCGGAAAGAGGCTTAGCCACCACAATGGTACTGAAACAAGCTACCATTTATTTTTAATTCACTTTCCAAGTCATATCATTGGAATTTACATAAGCAAGCGTATATGTAAATAAAATCAATTAGCAATCACTATCTAACCTATCACTTATCCAATATTAATTAATCTACATATTAACTAACCCATATATGAATAAATGTCCAAATTAATGTAATTGCAGAACAAGAATTTATTCTGCTAACTAGATGTCATCAATAATTCAGTTAATTACAGTAGAACAGTGTTTTATTCTACTAAATAGATGTCTAAAATAATCTATTCCATTTAATTTAACAGAACAGTGTTTATTTGGCCAAATAGATAATACCAATGAATTATAATTAATTTAACTATATAATTGTTTAAAATAACATAACTATATTCAACCAATATTATTTAATCGTAAAGTTGTACTTCATTAAAACTATTATCTATTTATACTATAGCGTTACACTAGTTAATTCGTGCCAGGCGCTAAAATCCATGGATTAATCAGATTTCGTATGGGTGAGATGTTCAATTTTAAAGTTCAACACACATAGTTTTTAAATAATTTAAACATATAAAGATTTTAATTTCTCATCGCAGAAATGGGCCAAGCCCAAACCCGCATACTCAAACTCGTGCTATAGTACTCCCTTTTTCTCTTCCAAATTCAATTTCCGAAAATTCGAACGCTGAAACCTAAACGTGCACGAACCGTGTGCACGTGCACACTCCAACCGACCACAAACCGTTTACCTCCGAACATCCACAAACCCAACTCCTCGATCCTGACATGCCCCCCTCCCAATGACACCACCTCAGGCCCTGTCAATCAAAATCCGACCCTACCTCATCCAAAAACGCGACTTCCTACAGCCCAAACTCAACCACTGTCGATCCTTGGATCCACTTCCCCTACCACCATAAGCTTCACCACAATATCCATCACATCCCCGACTCTCCGCCACACCATCGAGCCCCACCTGGTCGAACTCGGTGCTTCCTACCTCCTCCAGCAATGAGCAACCCTAACCCAACAAAAACACTGGGTTGAAACCTGTTTAACGACAAATTTTCAATCGAGTTAGAAAATTGCCGGTAAATTTTGAATTAAATTTTACCGCAGTGCACGGCGTACTATCGTAGTACGTAGTGAGTACGGATCGATCCACAGAGAATTGTTGATTTTAAAAATTCATTCAATCAAATTAAACCAAAGTTGAAGAGAGAGTTAAGCTAGAAAAGGAGAAAACTAACACACTAACAAAAAGAAAGTGATAAAAATATGAGAGTGTGAAAGCAATTTAGAAGCAATTTCCACTCTCTAGATCACATAAATCAACAAAATGAAGTCATGATCTCTCTTTTCTTGTCATTAATGTAATTAGTTGATGTGCTTATCATAAGTATGGTATATTTGTGCTATTAATTAGCCCAATATAAACCATCAAACTACAATGCAACCACTAATACACATTTAACTCTCATGAAATATGACAACAAAGTTGAAAGCAGAATCAATTTTAAGCATGGCCTATTAACTATTGTTTAGAAATACAGGCCATCAAATTTTAATTTCAACAATCACTTCATTACCATCATCATATGTGGATGAAGAGGTAATTATTGTTTGTGATTGTTTAAGCATATCCTATTTGGTGTCAACAATATATGCTATCAAATTCAAATCAAAAACAACAAGTTAATCCACTTCAAATGTTTCATTAAGCACAAAAAGGGAACATAAACATCACAATCTTGAAGCTACATAATCAGAGTGCTTCATTACCCCTAAATTGAAGCGGTTTAGCCTCTCATATTTGTTATCCCATCAAAAAATGTAGCTTGCAACATGAAACAAAAAGAAGAGGAAAAAGAGAGAAAAATGAAAAGAAAAGCTAAGTAAAAAGAAATAACACTAATCTACTTGCATGAAAAGTAAACTACACTACTAACATAAGAAGAGAAGAAGTATGTAAATAAAAGAGAATACTAATTAACATTGCATAAAAAAGAAAAATTACATGAAATAAAATGGCTATGTAGCCATAGAAAAAGAAGAGCTTTGATTTATGTTCCTAGACTAAACTAAAGAGAAGAGAGCCTAAAAGAGAAGAGGAGTTACATGAAGCATAATGGGTATTTATACATGTATGAAACCCTAATCCACTTTTTTGGGGAATGCCCAAAATACCCTCTTAGGAAGTGTGGAGGCCAAGTAATTATTAACATCAAATAATCATCATTTAGATGTGCATGAAGCTTTAAACTCAATTAGCATGTGCATTAGCCTCTAATTTGTACATGAAGGTATGTGGGTAGGTGGGGTCCTCCATGATCCATGAAATGAATTATTTCCATCTTCATTCCTTTGTATTCACTCTTGTGCATGCATATATCTTCATGAAGTCACTTGTATTTGAATTTAAATTCCTACAAAATAACATAGAAATTTTCAATTAAATATTAGAAAATTAATATATGCACAAAAATAACCATTTTGCCCCTGGATGAAGATGAGTATGTGACGATTTGAAATAACTTGAATTTTGGTTTAAACAAGTTAAAATACCCAATATGATCATTTATTTAATTTAAATAGATTAAATATGGTGGTAAAAATATGCACATTTACGTGCACATCAAATACCCATACACTTATCTTTTTATTCGTCCTCGAATAAAGAAAAACTAAGATAAATCCATTTTCATAGGGAGCACGATTGCATTGAGCGTATGCAACAAGCCCTTAAACTTTTGGGTGTCCCCAGTAGGACGAGTGTTGTCTCGTGAGGATTTTCAGTGGATACTACCCATAAAATCCAAATGCGAAGTGAAAATTCCGAAATGCAAGACTTATTTACAATGAGATGAATGCAAGTTCTTGAAAATATTTACAAATTGAGTATTTACTTTTAAATCAACAAAAATAAGTTAAATATAGGTTTGGGTTATTATCAAGAAATTTGTCTTTTGTAACGACCCACTATTTTGGACCATTCAAATCGACAATAAATCCACACATGTCGGACTTGAATAATTCAAAACAATGGATTGTTAATTAAATTTGGCAAAACTCAGCATATACAGTAAATAAAATAATCACAGACACAGAGTAATATAACAATAATGTAGTGGAAACAAAAGAATAGTAGTTCATGAAGCTACTATATATATATATAATATAGTTAAACAAGATACAACAGAAGTCTCGAATACAATAGTCAAATACAAGATCAAAATACATCACTGGAATCAACTGAATATCTGAAAGCTGGACAGATAGCTGAATCTCCAAGAGAAGCTCCAACTCCAAAGGTGAGTCTCGAATGTTGTATCACTCAGTCTGACCCGAGCGTAAAGCAAAACACAAAACACTCGAGTCAGGATTAACATTCTTATATCAATAAATCCAACTCAAGTGAAATATCAACTGAAATACAAGTAACTCAAAGGATGTTTGGGATAACCATTCTCTAAAGATCCGTTAAACTATCTACATATAGTAGTGTACACTAAGTAGATAATGCCTATCAGTAATATAAAGTATCAAAATAGTGTTAAGGCGTTACCATTATCCCCCTTAACACATTTATATAAGCATCATGGTCTATAAAGCACTGTAATCTCCACCGTAAACTGGTGGGCTATCAGGAAGTACTCCATAGGTATAACACAAAACAAATCGTAGTGGTCGCGCATAGGGATACGAGTATGACAAGGCACATGAGGCAATATCCAAGGTAGTGAAACTACAGTTTGCCTGATCCGGACTGGTGAGAACGCATCGCCGCAACGATCGCAACACCACGAAACAACACTCCCAAATCAAGGGTGCGCACCAATCAAAAACAAGTAATGAGTAGTTTACGAAGAAGTGTGTCCGCTAGAGGTAGCTAACCTAACTGGCCCGACAAGGCTCCTGTTTAAGTCATTTCCAATTTGACACAAGTGTCAAGGTCATCCATTATCGTTCTCTTTCTTCAAATCTAGCAAAGTCATCATTCCAAACACTTCATTCTGGATCACACTCCGCGTATAATAGTTATTAAAGTGGTTTTCGGTTTGGACAGAGAGTATGTCCCAAACCGATCCCGGACTCTTCAATAACTACGTAATTATTACACCGATTGGTCATTTAATAAACTTTCAAATAGTTTATATTTCAAAACCGAAATATCCTTGCCATTTCAAAACCATATCCATACGATATCATTTTCACTTCAAATAAATCCATTTCCAAAATCATATCACTTTCCAAAGTTATATCGCTTTCGAAATCGTAAGTCTTTAAAATCAAAACACTTGGGAAATCAAAACCTTGAAATTCATAACACTTTGAAACTATAGCTTGAAATCATAACATTTTGGAATCCATAACACTTCACTCTTAAACAGTTTAGATATTAAAATTAGTGTATAAAACAAGATAGTTTATAAAATAAAAATAGTTTATATAAAATAGTTATAAGTTAAAATAGTTTGTAATAAAATAATATATATTGAAATGATTTATATAAAATAGTTTATATTAAAATAATTTATAAAGTAAAGTATAAATAGTTGTAGATATAGTTTAAAAATACTTTATAAAATAAAATAGCTTCCGCATATTCACAAATCAATTCAAATTAACTCAACTTCCAAATTCAACTTAATTCAATCTCAATTCATAAATTTCAACTCAATTCAATTTCTCAATAAATCATTTCGAATTATAATGATTTCAAATACAGATTTGAAACACAAAATAAACTATTAAATTTCAATATATTTCAAAGCTTTAAATATTCCACATTTCAAAAACTAAATTTGATAATTCCATTTATATCTCAATTTAATTTAATTTCATTTAGTTTCTGAGATATTTCTTTAATCATTTCAATACATCTAAATACAACTTCAATTTAAAAATTTAAATAAACAAAATATCCCATTTAAATTTATATAAGTTTGAAATATTCATTTAAGTCACTTTTAATCAAATTCAAGTTATATAACATATCCTTTCAATTTTCAAATTTAATAAATTTCAAATCAACCTTATTTAAGAAAAATTCTTAAATAAATATAATTTCAAATCAATTTCAAATTTATCTTTCCAACCTGAATCATTATAAACTCTATATTTGAAAATATATATTTTAAATAAATACTTAAACATGTTATATATCAACTTTATTAAATCAACTTTAATAAATCTTTAAAATCAATATTTATTAAAATCATATATTTCTTTTTAGAACCATAGAAAACATTTTTAAATATTTATATATAGACCAACGGTGTCTGTATATAATTTTCTATCCTATGGTCAAATGATACGGATATTTATCATTTCAATCCGCAATTTAAGTATATACGGGTATATATCTTTTCAACCCGCAATCCCAAATTCAATGTCAATGAAAATCGCTTGGGTTTATCATTTCAACCCATAACGATTTTCTCCTATTCTACAGATCGTTCGGGTATGTATCATTTCAACCCATAGTGAATTATATATTAACAGGGAACTTGCAGAGTGATAACCGATATGATAATAATAATAACAACAGTAACAGGCATATGTCATCTGTGATAAATAACAGATAATGGTGTCAGATGTCACAATTGAACAGATACAGATAATGACATATATATATATATAGCAATATAAATAACAGATAATGGTGTCAGATGTCACAGGTGAACAGATACAGATAATGACATATATATAGCAAATGTAAATAACTAATGGCAGCATATTTCAATTGTCGTTTCAATTGAAATCAAATTTAATAAATATAAGAGTGTTAATCATGAGTGATTGCTCACCTTTCGAGGCTAGATAGATTTGACAAAGAATTGAGCTACAAATTCAGGCACGAATCTCAAAGCAGGGCAAGGTTGAGCTCGAATCGACGAACGGAGCTGAAAGCTTGAAGTTGACAAAATCAAATCAAACTGGATTGATGAAGAAAAATTGATGTAAGTGAACTTATATATATAGAACCATATACAATTATTTACATATATGAAATCATAATTTAAAAACTCAAACCCATTTTAAATTTAAATATACACTCATTCCAAAATCATTGTTTTAAATAAAACACATAAAATAAACAAACATATCTACCTAATAATTTGAATATAAATACATATATATACTTAAAAATGCAAAATACTTACGTATATAAAGTATGCTCAATTGCAATTATCTAAACCTATATATAAAATCAAACATACCTATAACAGACAAAATATACATATAGGTACCACTGTCAATATAATATAAGTGTATCCTATCTATTACAAAAGAAACTGGCACACTATACCTAAAAAAATCTGGAAGCTGCCAACATTTTATACTTGAACCGGTATTATATTTAAGATACTTAAAACAGTATTATCTTACTTGCTAAACAGTTACCAAAACCATTACATATACGTGAATGCGTATATTAAAACTGTAAGTGAACATATAAACTAAGATCAAAACCCCATATATATATACCTTACTTTTCCTCAATATAACTTTATTTTATAAAAAAAAAATTTAACATAAATCCATATAATAAAACTTTAAAAGAAAGTGGGGTAGAGAAAAGAAAAAAAAATGAGCATGTAAGCTAACAATACGCAACCTATATATATATACTCTACTATCTATGCTGTAACATAATTTATAACAATACTACTTTTATAAAAAGATACTATAGCATACAAAGCAAACACATATAATACTTTTCTCCGGATCAAATATGTTGTAACCTATATATAATATAAACATATATTTTAAAACAAGATGTATATATATAGGCAGCGACAAACGTATATATATATATATATTTATATAACTAACTATAACCTCAAATATATATTCAATACACGCTGACATCAAATAATCCTTACCGACCAAACTATGTATAACAACATATTGAAACATTATCAAAATATAACATATTATAAATATATTAGACACGTAAATATGCATACCTTTTTAAACAAAGAATATAATATTCCACACCTATTATACAAAATACTTCAGACATGGAATGCAAGTATACCCTGTATAAAATAAATATATATACTCACATAATATTTTAGACATATTATACATACCTTTATCTCATAAAAGAGGTGAGAAGAGCTACGGATTTGAACAAGAGAAGACAACAGGCACGGGTGCTTGGGTTTGATCGAATGGAGGTGATGCTACTTGGTGGTCGGAGGGGAAAATAGTGGCGCGATCATTTGCTATGGGGCTGCTTCGGCCAGGAGTGTGGCTGCGTGTGCTATAGGGAGAAAGGCAGTTGGAATCGTGAGCAAAAGGAAATGGGTTTTGCTTGGGAAATAGAGTTTGCATGGGTGGAGTTTGGATCTGGGAGGAGGAAAAGGCTCAGCAACCAAAATGAAAAACAAAGAAGGAGAGGAAAAAGAAAACATAAAGGGGAAAGGCTAGTGACAGTGGAAGAGGAACCAAGCACGTTTCAGGAACCGGCAGCTGATGAATTTGAAAAAAATATGAGCCGATCACAAAAGAGAGGAATATACTAATATTATATAATTTATTATTCCCAGAAGACAATAAGTCATGAAACATAGTTTATTTAGCATTGTGGGAACAAGCTGGATTCAAAATCAAATGACAGAGGTAAAGAGAAAAATGAGAGCAGGGAACCGGGTTAAAAATTTAAACATAGGGAATAGATAAAGTCAGTGGATATAAATTCCAACGAATTGATAAAGCTGAATACATTAATTGTAGATAGCTATTGGCTTGCACGGTAGTAAATGAAAAGATAGGAAACCAAAAGACTCGGTTGCGGTATCGATACGATAGGCGTTTCGCAGATAGAACCACATGCTCTACGCCATAGATGGCTTACTGCAACGAAATTACAAGGTGTTGCTAGCTATAATGTAACGATAGGTATGCTGATTTTTGTCTATTGCAACACTCGCTTCAAGGTGTTAGCATAGGTATCAACAAGATGTTGCAGTAGCTATAGATGTATTCAAATTAAAAAATTAATAAAATTAGCAATCCGTGTGAATACGATCCAACGATCCACATTTAATCCGATTGTTAAAACGGATCACCACTGCAATTTGTCCCAAATTTTCGTTTTCCCGCCGATCCCCCTTTCAGTTTTCTAGTAAATTATCGATTCTCCACTTTTTCTCTCCGATGAAACGCAAAATCAAATTAAAAATGCAGATTCAAAAGGCAAGATCGGTGAAGGTACGTTGGTCGAGTATTGGAATTTTAGGATCGTGAAGCCATGGTTATTCGGTTACGCCCTCTTCTACTTCCGCCTTCGTCGACGAGATCTGGTAGGCCTTATTCTTCCAATTCTTCACTCCAGTTCGTCACTACCGCCATTTGATGTTTCTATAGTTGACTTTCCTCCGTTACGAGCTTCTCCTGCTCGCCTGCCGCCTCAGGTATCGTCTGTCCTTCTGTCGAATCCATTCCATGCCCTGGAATCCTCCTTGCAATGATTCGAAGACACTGTTCCTTATTTGGCCTGCCTGCAGATGCTCTTGGCCTTGGTTCTTATATTCCTCCTATGCTAGCATCTTGTCGTTAAGGTGGGCAGTGGCATGTTGATAATGCTAGTATTGAAATTGGAAATTTGGCTTCTGTTCATGGTACTGATAATGCGTGTGTTGACGCTGATTTTGGCAATGTGGCTGTTCACGTTGTTCCTAATCTTGTTGGAGCATTGGTGGTTGAGGATTGTTTATTAGTTGAGTGCACGCAAGGTGCTTGTGTAATTGACGCTCACATTTTGCCTATCCAAATATCGCTATGCTGCTAAAATTGAAATTGATGCTCCCAATCTTCTTGCTGGGAATGATAGAAAGGGGCAAGCTTGAGGAGTCATGGTTGTCGTTGGGGGTAGTCGCGTCGACGGTGGGCAACAGTCGCAAGGCAATGGTCGCGATATAGAAGGGGCCGCGATCGACTGCATCTTCATCACATTATTATGTGAGTAAATTTTACTCACCTCTGCATTTTTAACTTACGTTTCTTCACTGTTTGGTTCTTGAACTTTATGTTCTTCACTGTTGACTGTTGCTTGATAAGAATAGCATGGCCTTGGAGATGTTTTAAGTTGGAATCAAATTATGATAAGAATATGTGTGAACTACTTTTGAATTGTGCTAATATCTGTGAACTGCTTTTGAATTATATGTGACAGGTATTGAACACTGGACAACTGGATACAAGCTTGAAGACAGAGTCAAATCAAATGTGCATGAGCTTGAAGACAGGTCGATCCCCGCCGGGACTGCGGTGCCCCGGACCCCCGCCGGCGCTGCGCCCGGACCCGCTTCTCGGCTCGCCTTCGGCTCGGCACTCGGCTCGCCTTCGGCTCGGCACTCGGCTCGTCATATATTTGTCAGTGTCGGTGTCTATATAAATTGAAACTGCATATGTAATGAGTGACCTGAGTGATGTAGTGAGGAATATCTGTATATGTGAATATCAGTGTTATATATCATTGAATTGTAAAATAGTGGAGTCAGGAATTTGTACTATTTCAAATGTTGAAATAAAATATTCATTTAAATAAATTACTGTTTGAATATCAAATTCTGTGCAATAGCATTTTATTAAATAAATATTTATTTCTATTAAAAAATCAAATATGCTCTACATTGTGGGTCCCACAAATTCAGAAAGTTAATATCTATAGCAACATTTTGGAATGTTGCTACAGACACCTATGGATGTTGCTATAGACCCAAATAGGGTTCTATTGCAACAATATTTCTTATGTTGCCTTAGATAGTCAAAATGTTGCCTTTGAGGTCTGCGGCAACGCGGCAAAATGCAACACCGAGAAAGTGTTGCCTTTGCCCTTTTTTAGCCTACAGCAACATTTTTTGGCACTTCCTACATCACTTCTTGGATGTTGCAGTATGCAATCTATGGCGTAGTGACACACCGGACTCCGATATACAGAAGTGAATATACCGCAGAGATCAGCACGGCGAGACGATCAAAACGGTATACCGATATCAGTGGTATGATTGAATTATAAAAATTTGAATTATCTACTAGTGGAAAATGCAGCAAAAACGCAGAAAAATAAGATCGACGGAGCTAAAGAAGTCCGAATTTGGAAAAACGAAAAATGACGTCTTAGTCAGAAGATGAATTAGAATTTTTTTATGTAAAAATATTCAGATTTGGAAAACATTTTATTATCATCAATTTTAACTGATATAAATTGGAATAAAATTACACTAGAAAATAAACTTCCAAATTATCTGCTGAAAATTTACCAGTTGCTATGATTAATCAGACGCATTCCAAATATCAAATTTTTATTTCAAATTTTTATCATTTAAAATTTCACAAAATTTCAACTAATTACATTATTAAAACAGTTAAATTTATGGGTCGTTACACTTTCCCCCACTCAAAACTTTTCGTCCCCGAAAGGAAGAAGGTAGGAGAATAGAAACAACCAGGAAGAAAATAGATTGGAATACAAGTAAAACAATTAATTTAAACCATATAAATTTCAATTTAAATTAATTAAAATTTAACAATTTGGTTAAATCCCTTTGAGTTCACTTAAGTTAAATCAATCTATCTATTTCTAAATTCATTATTTTATTATCTAGTCATCCTCAATTAATAATTTCTAAATCATCGATTTGTATAATCATTTATTGTACTCATATTTTATTCAACAAATTTAATTCTTTTATTCCAAATTATTATTAAGTTTATTCCACTTAATATATCTTATTACATATATTTAAACCATATAAATTAATTTAAACCATATAAATTTCAATTTAAATTAATTTATATTCAATAATTGGTTTAAATTTAAGGTATTTCCATAAGTTGATCTAATTTCAGTTTGTTAATTCTTTCAGAACAAAATTTATTATATTCATCTCGTTCAATTAACTTATTATTCTATCATCTTTATTAGCATTTTTTTTATAATTAAAATCTAAGTGTATAACATTTATTATAAACACTCAAATTTTATTTATAAAATCATTTTATATTGTATATTATCCAATTACATTTTAACTTCTCTATAATTTAGGTAAGTTATATTGAAATGCAATTTAGTACTATACAAATAAAAATTTCAAATTCAATTATTTCAAGTTTAAATATTTATCCAAAAATTTTTTGACTTCAGTTTATAATTGAAATCATCTTTAAATCATAAACTTAAGAATTTAAATCTCCGATTTACTTCAAACAATTTTGAGATAAATATATATAGTATATATCAGATCAAAATTAAATCTTTATATATATAATAAATCAGGTCATACCATAGAAATTCAAATCAAATTAAATTTCCAAACAAAGTGTAGCAAAGCTACTGAATGGTTTCTTCACTTCGAAACTCGAAAATGAATGTCGATGATGCGGCCGCCATTACCGAAATTATTTTCCAGCGACAAAGAGAAGTATACTGATTTAAACATTTTAAAATTCTTTGAAAATCATTTATATTCGAAAATACTTTATATAATATACATTTAAATTTTAAAACCAGAGTTTGGAATCGTCGGAAATTAAACTCAAATTCCTGATTTAAATTTATTTAAATTCCAAATCAATTTATACCATGTTTATAAATTCATTTAGAACAATAAATGATAATCAAATATTATCATTTCAAACAACCAATTAATTAACCTCTCTTTTTTTTTATTCCTGAAAATTTTACTTGTATATTTATAACACAAAATTATTTCATTTACCAAATTTGAAATCAATATTATGTCAGTTTGCTCTATTCAAGTGTTTTGGAAATCCTATCGATAGCGTTGATCAGACGAATCGATCGAAAATCCAAACCAACATCAACAACTCAAACAACACACTATAAACAAAATATTTTATATTAATTACAAATACACTCCCTCACTCGGATATCCTCGAATGGATTTCAAAATAAAGATAGAGATTCAGATTAGAGAAACTCTAACTAAAAGAATTCAACTAAAAGGTAGACCCGATAGGGAGATAAGATAATTGAGTTTTTCAAACAGAAGATGGACAAACTTATATAAATCGCGGGTAACCTTAACCGGGTCAACCTGATTCCAAGAATAAATTCGATGTAGAATTCTGTGACAAATCGACATTCGATCGCCAGAAATAGAATTCAGGTATAGCAAAAGATAACAGCATCGTAAACCGAGGATACAGAAATCTTCGGTGAATCAATGCTGGTTGTACAGGAGTTTCACTCTTTTACAAATTATTCAGATAATGGCGAGACCGCCGATTTATTATAGAGATCATTCGAAGTGGAGTTATGGGATACTCCAGAATTAAAAAGACACGAATAGGGGAGACACGAATGGACTTTGGAACCGAAGGGAATGTTCCAAAATTCAAAGAAACCGAGTCAAAGAAGAAGGAATTCAAGCTCGAACGAACGTGATTCTGTAATTGAATTTACTATATATGCCGAGTTTTGCCTAAAACCAGAGCTCTAATACCAACTGTAACGACCCACTATTTTGGACCATTTAAATCGACAATAAATCCACACATGCCGGACTTGAATAATTCAAAACAATGGATTGTTAATTAAATTTGGCAAAACTCAGCATATACAGTAAATAAAATAATCACAGATCACAAACATAGAGTAATATAAAAAAAATGCAGCGAAAACAAAAGAATAGTAGTTCATGAAGCTACTATATATATATAACAGAGTTAAACAAGATACAACAGAAGTCTCGAATACCATAGTCAAATACAAGATCAGAATACATCACTGGAATCAACTGAATATCTGAAAGCTGGATAGATAGCTGGATCTCCAAGCGAAGCTCCAACTCCAAAGGTGAGTCTCGAATGCTGTATCACTCAGTCTGACCCGAGCGTAAAGCAAAACACAAAACACTCGAGTCAGGATTAACATTCTTATATCAATAAATCCAACTCAAGTGAAATATCAACTGAAATACAAGTAACTCAAAGGATGTTTGGGATAACCATTCTCTAAAGATCCGTTAAACTATCTACATATAGTAGTGTACACTAAGTAGATAATGCCTATCAGTAATATAAAGTATCAAAATAGTGTTCAAGCGTTACCATTATCCCCCTTAACACATTTATATAAGCATCATGGTCTATACAGCACTGTAATCTCCACCGTAAACTGGTGGGCTATCAGGGAGTACTCCATAGGTATAACACAAAACAAATCGTAGTGGTCGCGCATAGGGATACGAGTATGACAAGGCACATGAGGCAATACCCAAGGTAGTGAAACTACCGTTTTCCTGATCCGGACTGGTGAGAACGCATCGCCGCAACGATCGCAACACCGCGAAACAACACTCCCAAATCAAGGGTGCGCACCAATCAAAAACAAGTAATTAGTAGTTTACGAAGAAGTGTGTCCGCTAGAGGTAGCTAACCTCACTGGCCCGGCACGGCTCCTGTTCTAGTCATTTCCAATTTGACACAAGTGTCAAGGTCATCCATTATCGTTCTCTTTCTTCAAATCCAGCAACGTCATCATTCCAACCACTTCATTCTGGATCACATTTCGCGTATAATAGTTATTAAAGTGGATTTCGCTTTGGATAGAAAGTATGTCCCTAACCGATCCCAGACTCTTCAATAACTACGTAATTATTACACCGATTGGTCATTTAATAAACTTTCAAATAGTTTATATTTCAAAACCGAAATATCCTTGCATTTCAAAACCATATCCATACGATATCATTTTCACTTCAAATAAATCCATTTCCAAAATCATATCACTTTCCAAAGTTATATCGCTTTCGAAATCGTAAGTCTTTAAAATCAAAACACTTAGGAAATCAAAACCTTGAAATTCATAACACTTTGAAACTATAGCTTGAAATCATAACATTTTGGAATCCATAACACTTCCCTCTTAAACAGTTTAGATATTAAAATTAGTGTATAAAACAAGATAGTTTATAAAATAAAAATAGTTTATATAAAATAGTTATAAGTTAAAATAGTTTGTAATAAAATAATATATATTAAAATGATTTATATAAAATAGTTTATATTAAAATAATTTATAAAGTAAAGTATAAATAGTTGTAGATATAGTTTAAAAATACTTTATAAAATAAAATAGCTTCCACATATTCACAAATCGATTCAAATTAACTCGACTTCCAAATTCAACTTAATTCAATCTCAATTCATAAATTTCAACTCAATTCAATTTCTCAATAAATCATTTCGAATTATAATGATTTCAAATACAGATTTGAAACACAAAATAAACTATTAAATTTCAATATATTTCAAAGCTTTAAATATTCCACATTTCAAAAACTAAATTTGATAATTCCATTTATATCTCAATTAAATTTCATTTCATTTAGTTTCTGAGATATTTCTTTAATCATTTCAATACATCTAAATACAACTTCAATTTAAAAATTTAAATAAACAAAATATCCCATTTAAATTTATATAAGTTTGAAATATTCATTTAAGTCACTTTTAATCAAATTCAAGTTATAAAACATATCCTTTCAATTTTCAAATTTAATAAATTTCAAATCAACCTTATTTAAGAAAAATTCTTAAATAAATATAATTTCAAATCAATTTCAAATTTATCTTTCCAACCTGAATCATTATAAACTCTATATTTGAAAATATATATTTTAAATAAATACTTAAACATGTTATATATCAACTTTATTAAATTAACTTTAATAAATCTTTAAAATCAATATTTATTAAAATCATATATTTCTTTTCAAAACCATAGAAATCATTTTTAAATATTTATATATAGACCAACGGTGTCTGTATATAATTTTCTATCCTATGGTCAAATGATACGGATATTTATCATTTCAATCCGCAATTTAAGTATATACAGGTATATATCTTTTCAACCCGCAATCCCAAATTCAATGTCAATGAAAATCGCTTGGGTTTATCATTTCAACCCATAACGATTTTCTCCTATTCTACAGATCGTTCGGGTATGTATCATTTCAACCCATAGTGAATTATATATTAACAGGGAACTTGCAGAGTGATAACAGATATGATAATAATAATAACAACAGTAACAGGCAAATGTCATCACCGATAAATAACATATATTGGTGTCAGATGTCACAGGTGAACAGATACAGATAATGACATATATATAGCAATATAAATAATAGATAATGGTGTCAGATGTCACAGGTGAACAGATACAGATAATGACATATATATAGCAAATGTAAATAACTAACATCAGCATATTTCAATTGTCGTTTCAATTGAAATCAAATTTAATAAATATAAGAACGTTAATCGTGAGTGATTCCTCACCTTTCGAGGCTAGATAGATTTGACAAAGAATTGAGCTACAAATTCAAGCACGAATCTCAAAGCAGGGCAAGATTGAGCTCGAATCGACGAACGGAGCTGAAAGCTTGAAGTTGAAGAAATCAAATCAAACTGGATTGATGAAGAAAAATTGATGTAAGTGAACTTATATATATATATAACCATATACAATTATTTACATATATGAAATCATAATTTAAAAATTCAAACCCATTTTAAATTTAAATATACACTCATTCCAAAATCATTGTTTTAAATAAAACACATAAAATAAACAAACATATCTACCTAGTAATTTGAATATAAATACATATATATACTTAAAAATGCAAAATACTTACATATATAAAGTATGCTCAATTGCAATTATCTAAACCTATATATAAAATCAAACATACCTATAACAGACAAAATATACATATAGGTACCACTGTCAATATAATATAAGTGTATCCTGTCTATCACAAACGAAACTGGCACACTATACCAAAAAAAAATCTACAAGCCGCCAACATTTTATACTTGAACCGGTATTATATTTAAGATACTTAAAACAGTATTATCTTACTTGCTAAACTGTTACCAAAACCATTACATATACGTGAATGCGTATATTAAAACTTTAAGTGAACATATAAACTAAGACCAAAACCCCATATATATATATATATATATATATATACCTTACTTTTCCTCAATATAACTTTATTTTATAAAAAAAATTCTAAGATAAATCCATATAATAAAACTTTAAAAGCAAGTGGGGTGGAGAGAAAAAAAATGAGCATGTAAGCGAACAGCACGCAACCTATATATATACTCTACTATCTATGCTGTAACATAATTTATAACAATACTACTTTTATAAAAAGATACTATAGCATACAAAGCAAACACATATAATACTTTTCTCCAGATCAAATATGTTGTAACCTATATATAATATAAACACATATTTTAAAACAAGATGTATATATATAGGCAGCGACAAACATATATATATATATATATATATAAATTTATATAACTAACTATAACCTCAAATATATATTCAATACATGCTGACATCAAATAATCCTTACGGACCAAACTATGTATAACAACAGATTGAAACATTTTAAAAATATAACATATTATAAATATATTAGACACGTAAAATATGCATACCTTTTAAACAAAGAATATAATATTCCACGCCTATATAAAATACTTGAGACATGGAATGCAAGTATACCCTGTATAAAATAAATATATATACTCACATAATATTTTAGACATATTATACATACCTTTATCTCATAAAAGAGGTGAGAAGAGCTACGGATTAAAACAAGAGAAGGCAACAGGCACGGGTGCTTGGGTTTGATCGAATGGAGGTGATGCACTTGGTGGTCGGAGGGGAAAACAGTGGCGCGACCATTTGCTATGGGGCTGCTCTCGGCCAGGAGTGTGGCTGCGTATGCTATAGGGAGAAAGGCAGTTGGAATCGTAAGCAAAAGGAAATGGGTTTTGCTTGAGAAATAGAGTTTGCATGGGTGGAGTTTGGATCTGGGAGGAGGAAAAGGCTCGGCAACCAAATTGAAAAAAAAGAAGGAGAGGAAAAAGAAAAAAATAAAGGGGAAAGGCAAGTGACAGTGGAAGAGGAACCAAGCACGTTTCAGGAACCGGCAGTTGATGAATTTTAAAAAAATATGAGCCGATCACAAAAAGGAGGAATATACTAATATTATATAATTTATTATTCCCAGAAGACAATAAGTCATGAAACATAGTTTATTTAGCATAGTGGGAACAAGCTGGATTCAAAATCAAATGACAGAGGTAAAGAGAAAAATGAGAGCAGGGAACCGGGTTAAAAATTTAAGCATAGGGAATAGATAAAGTCAGTGGATATAAATTCCAACAAATAGATAAAGTTGAATACATTAATTGTAGATAGCTATTGGCTTGCACGGTAGTAAATGAAAAGATAGGAAACCAAAAGACTCGGTTGCGGTACCGATACGATAGGCGTTTCGCAGATAGCACCACACACCGGACTCCGATATACAGAAGTGAATATACCGTAGAGATCAGCACGGCGAGACGATCAAAACGGTATACTGATATCAGTGGTATGATTGAATTATAAAAATTCGAATTTTCTACTAGCGGAAAATGCAGCAAAAACGCAGAAAAATAAGATCAACGGAGCTAAAGAAGTCCGAATTTGGAAAAACGAAAAATGACGTCTTAGTCAGAAGATGAATTAGAATTTTTTTATGTAAAAATATTCAGATTTGGAAAACATTTTATTATCATCAATTTTAACTGATATAAATTGGAATAAAATTACACTAGAAAATAAACTTCCAAATTATCTGATGAAAATTTACCAGTTGCTATGATTATTTAGACGCATTCCAAATATCAAATTTTTATTTCAAAATTTTATCGTTTAAAATTTCACAAAATTTCAACTAATTACGTTATTAAAACAGTTAAATTTACGGGTCGTTACATCTTTTTACTGGTCAAAATTTCCAACAAAAGTCAAGTTATCTTAGCAAATAGACTATAGTTTAACTCGTTGTTTTGGTTGATAACACTGTGTAATTAAGAAATGGATCCTTTGTTGATTATCAAAGTTTTTCAAAGTGGTATTTTCATTTCTTTTCAATAACAAGTCAAATCAAACAAGTTAAAATAGTGCTTGGATTTCATTTGCTTACTCTCTCTATTTTTTTTGAAAATTTTATTTATATTTACATATGCCTAACTCAGAAAACTAAGGCCAGATATATTACCCATGCATTGCCTTTAGGGATTATGTGAGGGGAATACAGAGTGTGGCGAGTGAACACACAAGTGTGAACACCTATCGACTGTAGGCATTATTAATAAAAGAATTTTTATATACAAACACCTAGCTCAGATAAACTTAGGCCAGTTTTACCGATAATGCACTGCCTTTCGGGCTTACGTGAGAAGGGTACATAGCATGGCGAGTGTACACGTAAGTGTGTACACTTATCGACCGTAGGTGTTAATAAATATATACATTTATACAAGAAATATTATTTTTTTTGTTTTTTGTTTTTTTTTTGAAGAGAGAGTTTTGCAAATTCATCTTAGCACCATTTACTTAGAAGACCAAAAAAATGTTATATCCTTTTGAATTCACCACTTTTTAAAACAAAGATCTTCAATTAGGATATTTCATAATTAACATGTATGAATCTTCCTATATACTAGTTAAACCATCGTTATTTGTAATCAAACTTTATTTTTGTTTTTATTGAGACAAATAAATTTTCAGAAATTCCAATTTAATAAACCAAAACCATATATTTTTATCCTATAGTGTTTTTTTAAAATAAATCAAAATGCTAAAAGAAAATTTGTTTTTGGATTCATTTTTTTTTAAATTTTTTGAGTTTTGGAAAGAAAATGCAAAAATAAACAATGAAAATAAAAAAACCAAAAAAATGAAGCAAAGCTCTCCTCACACTTGATTTTGACTGTGTCCCCACAGTCAAACCAAGTGAAAGGAATGTTTATTATTATTTACATGAAAATGAAATGTATTTACACGGCATCAGAAAGTATATCGTTAAAAAGTAAATCAAACGGTCTTCCAAAGACCGATTCATTTGTCTCGTCAAGTACGCGAGACGCAGCTGAAGCTTGAAAAACCAAACTGTAACAACCCATAATTTTGAAAATATTTTAAATTACATTTATTTGAAACTTTGATTTTAAATCATTTAAAATTGATTTTTTGGAATTTTCCAATGTAATTTTGGATTTTGTTTGTAATTTATTTTCCAAATATAATAAAACAATTATTTTCTGGAAATTTTATATTTTGGTCAACTGTGGTCAAACTTTGACTTACAGTTGAAATTTCTAAATTTGAATTTTAAATTTCTAATATTTTTCTTTGAAGCAGTATTTTTTTAATATTTGTCCTGCTTTTCATTTCGTCAAATTCTGTTTTATACTTTTTAAAACTTGATAAAATTCAGCATTTTACACGCAGTTATTTTCTGTAGTTTATTTTCTATTTTCTACATTCATTTTTCTATTTTCCTATGTTCATTTCTCATTTTATTTTCTATTTTTATTTTGTTTAGACTTTGATTTATTTATTGGATTTTATTTTTGATTTTGGCTTTGGAAATTTCAACAGACTTTGGTTTCTCCTTATATAACTTATGCCTTTTCATTTGCCTAGCTCTTCACATCGATAGCCGTCCACTTTATTGTCATTAGCCATGCCTTTTACTTGCAAATCACGTACAAAGTTTCTCATGTCTTCCCCTTTCTCTTTCCCTTCTCTCTTTTGTTTTGTTTTCTCTTTTGCTTTAAGGCTTGCTCGGCCATCACCATGTCCATGCCTTAGCCGACCACATCTCCTCCTCCACCACCACCATGACTGGCCACCACCACCTCATCACCACCACCAAACCATGCCGTGACCATCATGAGGAAATAGATCACCATCTCCTTGTTTCAAGCATAACCGAGTCCTCCTATGCACCACTTCCTCTTCCTATTGCCTCGGCCACCACCTACACCATCACTTCCATCACATGCCATGACCATTCCATACCTCTTGCCGTGCCTTATGACCTGACTTGACCATATCTTAGCCCAGGCCGAGCCACTTGAGGTCATGGCAGAACCAATAGTACACAAGCCCTTGCCTTTTTGCCTTCCACAACTTGTAACTTGCACCTCTTCATCTACCCCTGCATAGCCGTGTATACAAGACCACTTTGGCCGAGCCTAGTTTGCATAAAACCTATCATGGCTGAGCCACATGATGATGGTCTAGCCTATTGTGACCATGGTCGAGCCCACTTATTGATTAAGCAAAGGTTATGGCATTTTAATTCATATCTTTGCATTGTTTTGATTCTAATCTTGGTGTTGTAAATTATATACTTATAATTGTTGTAGTTGTTTGAATACAAGATTGGATCTTGACTCTTCATCCACTCAAAAATATAGTCGTGCCTTGTCGTGCTTTTCAGAGTTTGGTTGTGTGTCTCTAACCTATCAATTCTAGCTTTAAAAGGTGAGTTTATCACTCTCGACATTCGTACTTATTTAATTGTGAAACAATGACATGTGAATTGTAGAAGATATACTATGTTGATTAATTCATATATGCCTATGATATGATTATATGATGTTAAATACTGCTTATATATTTGTTCCATCACCTGTTATGATATGATATGTTATGCTATACTATTTATTTTATTTATGTATCTCACACTACAAGTTCCCTTTCACTATGGGTTGAAATGATACATACCCGAACGGACTTTAGAATAGAGAAAAATCATTATGAGCTGAAATGATAGGCTCAAGTGATTTTTATTGTATTTGTTTGACTTGGGATTGCGGGTTTGAAATGATAGAACCCGGATATTTCTTTTTAAATTACGGATTGAAATGATACATATCCGTATCACTTGACCTAGGTTAGAAAATATTATACAGACCTATGGATAATTTTTAAATAATATTTCCCTAAAGATTATTAAGTATTTCGAATTTTATTTTATGAAATTTTAACTTAAATTGTGGTTTAATGATTTGCAATATAAAGATACATTGGTTTTCTATAAGTTAAAATTTTATAAGTCAATAAGTGGTTTTACTTGAAATATTAAAGATATATTGGTTTTAAATTGAATTTAAAGATCTTCATTGATGATAAATAATTTAATAATTAAATTTGATTTGATATGGAATTTTAAATCTAACCTAGTGATTTGAATAGATTTTATTTTATGAAATGGATTTGTTTTGTAAAACAAATAATTATGTTTCAGATGAAAAAAAATGTATCTTAAATTATGACTTAACTCTATAATGGAAATTTGTTTTCCAATTGGAAATGTGAAGTTTGACTTATGAAAAGAATATTTTGTTTATGAAATGGGTATTTTAAATAAAGTGTTAAGTTATTTGTTAAATTAAAAGTTAAGTAAAATAATGTACTTTTGACTTAATAAATGGATTATAGTTAATTTGGATATTTTAATTATAAAAAGTTATTTTATTTAAATCATAACTTAAATGATATCCAAATGGATATTTTTGAAATGTAAAGATATGGTTTTTATAAGTTAAAAATGGCTAAATTGAAGTTTTAATGTTTTTGAAATGTTATAATAAATCTGGAATTGTATTGGTAGCATTTCCAAAGTGCTGCTGTTTCTGAAATTTAACTATGTTCTGAAATAACTAAAATACTACAGCGCTTTATAAGCGCTGCTGTTTCTGAATTTGAACTATTTCTGAAAATACCAATATGTCTACTACAGCACTTTATAAGTGTTGCTATTTCTGAGACTGAACTGTTTCGCAACACTAAAATACCTACTGTAGCACTTTATAAGTGCTGCTGTTTTGAATTTGACAATATTTTTGAAATGTTAATATATTTATCGTAACACTTTATAAGTGCCGTTGTTGCTGAAATTACAATGAACTTTGGAAATGAATATTATTTTGGAAGATTTTGACATTGAATTTAAATGGTTTAAATGAATATGTTTTGAGGTGAAATATAAACCATTTTTGAAATTTATAAGTTAATACAATGTTTCCGAAATTGGTATAATTGAACGAATGAACTTAAAAATGCTATAACTTTTGGTAATGAACATTATTTTTAAGGGTGTTATGATTTTCTAAATATAATTATTTCCAAATGATAACATTTTAAATTGATATGGTTTCAAAGTAGTACAGTTTCAGAAGGGTTTTGATGTCGGAATTGTTATAACTTTGAAAGTACTATGATTTTTGGAAATGAATTTATTTGAAATTGTATTTAACTAAGAATTGTCTTTAATTATATCAATTTGAAACTTATTTAATTGAAGATTTAAGGATATGACTTTATAACATGGTTTTGGTTTAAGATGATTTAAAGGAATATTTCAAGTTTAAATAAATTGAAGGAAATATTCAGTGATTGAAATTTGGGTTTATTCATATGACATTTTGGTTTTGAAGTATAAACTAGTTTTGAAATGGATAAGATATTTTGGTTTCGAAGTATAAACTAGTTTTGAATTGGATATGATATTTGGTTTTAAAGTATATATTATTTTGAAATAAATATCCATGGGTTATAATAACGGTTGGTTGTTAAAGAGACCGGGATCGGATATGGACATACTCTCTGTCGATACCGAAAACCACTTTAACAACCATGTACGCGGTGGAGATTCCAGAATGAAGTAGGATGGTGGCGACGATCCTGTTGAGGTATTTACGTGGACCCGACTCCCGTGAGTTGGCATAAGGTGGCTAAAACAGGAGCGATTGACGGGCCAATGAGGTAGCTCCTCTGATTGGACGCACTTCTTCGATACCATTCTATTACTTTGTAATAACTTTTATGGCCATCCTCGATTCTTGATTTGGGAGTGTGTTTCGAGGTGGGCGGTAGTGGCTGCTATGCGTTACCACCAGCCCGGATGCGTAATTGGTATATCTACCCTGGCATTGCCTAGTTGTGCCGTGTCACCTACCCTAGCGAGCTTTACTATGAGTTTGGTTTTATGTCGTAGCCTGTGGAGTATTTAGGGTAGCCTCCCGATCTAGAGGTACGCTGATACTGGATAGACTACTGGGACTATTTATGTGTTAAGAAAAAATATTGGGTCACTCCTTAACGCCATTTTAAAGTAAGTTTATTTTACTATTAGACACTATTATAATAGCGTATATTATTATATAGTAAATAGTTTAACGGATCCTTAAAGAATGGGCGATCCCAAGCATTCTTTAAGTTACTTGAGCATTTCTATTACAGTTCACTTGAGTTGGTTTACATTGTATAAGTTTGTATGTCCTGACTCGATTGTTTTGTGTTTTGCTTTACGCTCGGGTCAGACTGAGTTGTTCCAGTATTCAAGACTCACCTTTGGAGCTAGAGTTCTGCTTGGATCCATCTATTGATACTGCTTTCAATCATTCAGTTGATTCCAGAGATGTATTCAGATTTTGTATTTGACTATTAAATTGAGACATCTTTGTATTCATAAATCCTACTGTACCTTGTTTAACTCTGTTATATACATAGTAGCTTCATGAACTACTATTCTTTTGTTTTCGCTGCATTATTGTTTTATTACCCTGTGTCTATGATTGTGTGATTATTTATTTACTGTATATACTGAGTTTTGCCAAATTTTATTTACAATCTAATGTTTTGAATTATTCAAGTCCGACATGTGTGGATTTATTGTCGATTTGAATGGTCCAAAATAGTGGGTCGTTACATTTGGTATCAGAGCTCTGGTTTTAGGCAAAAATCAGTATATAGAGTAGATTAAATTATGGAATCACTTTCGTTCGAGCTTGAATTCACTCTTCTTCGATCCAGTTTCCTTTGAATTTTGGAATTTTCCCACGGTTCCAAAATCCATTCTTGTCTTTCCGTATTCGTATTTTCTGGATTTTTGAGTATTCCATAACCCCTTACAATAGGCATTTGATTCACCGGAGATTTCTGTATCCCCGGTTTACAACGCTGCTCTCTTTTGTTGTTCTCAAATTCTATCTCTGGCGATCGGATGTCGATTTGCCTCTGGATTCTACCTCGATCTTATTTTGAAGTCATGGTTGGCTGATTAAGGTAGCCCGTGATTTATATAAAGTCTAACCATTTTTCTTATCTCTTTGAAATCTATTTATTTTCCTTTCAAGCCTACCTTCTAGTCGAATTCTTTTAGTTAGGATCCCTCTATAGTTGAATCTATCCTTGAATCATTTGGTGAGGAGTGTATTTTGTATTCTTTTTAATAATATTAAAATGTTTTATATATTGTGTTGCTTGAGTTGTTGATGTTGGTTTAGATTTTCGATCGATTCGTCTGATCAACGCTATCGGTAGGATTTCCAAAGCACTTGAACAGAGCAAACTGACGCAATATCGTTTTCAAAATTTGATAAATGAAATTAATTTGTATGATTATATTTTAAATATATAAGTAGAATTTCTGGAATTTAATAAGTTAATTAAATAGGTTGTTTAAAATGATAATATTGATTTTCATTTATTGTTCTATAAATGAATTTATAAATATGGTTTATAAAGTGATTTGAAGTTTAATGAACTTAAATGTAGAATTTGAGAATTTAATTTCCGATAATTTCAAACTCTGGTTTTAAAGTTTTAAAAGGTATACTATTTAAAGTATTCGTTTCAGAAAATTATAAAATGTTGAAATCAGTACTCACTTCGTTTGTCGCTGGAAAATAATTTCGGTGATGACTACAGCATCATCGACATTCATTTTCGAGTTTCGAAATGGAGTGGCTATTCTTTGGCTTTGCTACACTTTTGTTCGAAGATAAATTTTATTTAAATTTCTTAAGTATGATTTGATTTATATATATATGGGTATATTATTTTAAATTTAATTTGATTTGTTATATATAGTAAATATATTTATCTTTAATGGTTTGAAGTGAATCGGAAATTTAATTCTTAAATATATGTTAAAGGATGATTTTAATTATTGATAAAACCAAAAATTTTGAATAAGTATTTTAACATGAATAATTGAATTGGAAATTTTTTATTGTATAATCCTCTATTGCATTCTAATATAACTTACCTTAATTATTCAAAAATTAACTATGTAATGGAATATTATACAATATAAAATGTTGTTAAAGGAACTTTTTTAAATAAATTTGAGTGGTTATTATTAGTGTGATCAGAAGGGGCACTATCCTAATGGTTTCCCTGCTTCAGTTAGTACTGCTGTTCTTCCTTCTACTCCTGCTCCTAGTGATACCTAAGGTACTCTTCGGGGCACCTTTCCTTTATTTTCAGTATCTTGTTCATATTTCATTTGATTTTGGAGATTTCCATAGTTTTATCTATTGATCTTTGTGATAAGTTTGAACATCTCCTTTTTACTAAGTATGTTTCTGAACTTTTGTGTGTTTCTAATCCTGTTGGGTTCCGCAAACCTTAGTAGGATTTGTAGAAGGGTGAAACTCTTCTATTCTGGCCATCGTTTTTTGGTAACTCTTTGGTTATTCTGTGCTGTATGCCCAGGGTTTTTCTGGCAGCTTTATTTATTCTCTTGATTCTTCTCCTTGTGATCTTTACTCGACTCCTATGGTCAAACTCTATCCCGATGTATTTGGTGAAGTCACTGCTTTACCTCCTAAGCGGGAAATCGAATTTCGTATCGATCTTATTCCTGGAGCTATTATTTTTTTCTCAGCTTGATCTTGCCTCGGTTTTCACCAGCTCAGAGTTTCTGAGGAAAGTATTCCCAAGACTGCTTTCCATACTGAGAATGGTTTCTATGAAGGGTTAGTCATGCTTTTTGGTTTGACTAATGCTCCTGTTTCCTTTTTGATCTTGTCTTTGTTTTGATATTCTAGTCTTCTCTAGTCTGAGGAAGAGCATGAATCTCATTTGAGCTTTGTTCTGAAGACCCTTAGGAGTCATCAGTTGAAAGCTAAATCCTCGAAATGCCATTTCTGGAAGGATGAATTATGATTCTTGGGCATATTATTTCTGGTAATGGACTTTCTGTTGATCAAGTTTAGATCACTATGATCAATGTAAGTCTTCTTTTCCTTCTCCTTTTGCTTTATCATTCAATCGTTCTGTCTTTTCTGTGGTTCTTATATCTCTCCCTATTCTGTACAGGATTGGGAAACTCCTAGGACCCCTTTGATATTCATAGTTTTCTGGGCCTCGCCGATTACTATCGGAGATTCATTGAGAAATTTTCTTGGATGGCTACATTTTTCCTTGCTTTGACTCGTAAGAAGGTTAAGTTTTACGAGAGTATTTGGGTTATCGTGAATAGACTGACCAAGTCCGCTCCTTTTGTTCCGGTCAAGTCTATTCGCTATGCTTCCTGTTGGCTGAGATCTATGTGAGGGAGATTGTTCATCTTCATGGTGTTCCTATCAGTATTGTTCATGATAGAGATCCCATGTTCATCAGTCATTTTTGGAGAGTCTTTCTGGAATCTTTGGATACTCGCTTGAATCTGAACACTGCTTACCATCCACAGAGCGACGGTCAAACGGAAAGAGTGAATCGGATTCTAGAGGATCTTTTTCGGGCTTGTGTTCTTGATTATGGAGGATCTTGGGAAGATCATCTCCATCTTGACAAATTTACCTATAGCATCGGTTATTAGGTATATTTCAATTTTCTGTTTTACCTTGTCTTTAATCCTCTATCTATCTCATTTTATATTTTATACCCAGGCTAGTATTACAATTTCTTCGTTTGTTTCTCTTTACGGACGACCTTGCAGATCTATATCTTGCTGGATTGAACCTGGTAATCGTTCGGTTCATTGGTCCTTTCCGCATTGTGGAAAATTTGGTTCTTTAGCTTATCGTCCGGATTTGCCTGGAAAGTTTTCTGGAGTACATAATATATTCCATTGTTCCTCATCTTCGTTGGTATCTTCATGATCCATCTCTTATTATTTCGCCTTCTGCTCTTGAGAGTTTGGATATTGAATCAAACCTTACTGTTGAGAGGAAGCCACTTCGTATTGTCAATTGAGGTACGAAGAAACTGAGAAGGAAATCTATCATCCTGGTCATAGTGCAGTGTTGTACTGATGATCGGAATTTTACCTGGAGATGGAGGAGAGCATACGTGCTTCGAATCCGGAATTGTTTATTTCAGGTATTATTCTCCATCCTATCTTATCTTTCTTTGTTCTTCCGTGTCTCGTTCCTTTTCGAGGACAAAAAGTTTTGAGTGGGGGAGAGTGTAACAATCCATAATTTTACAAATATTTTAAATTACATTTATTTGAAACTTTGATTTTAAATCATTTAAAATAGAATTTTTGGAATTTTCCAATGTAATTTTGGATTTTGTTTGTAATTTATTTTCCAAATATAATAAAACAATTATTTTCTGGAAATTTTATATTTTGGTCAACTGTGGTCAAACTTTGACTTACAGTTGAAATTTCTAAATTTGAATTTTAAATTTCTAATCTTTTTCTTTGAAGAAGTATTTGTTTCTAATATTTGTCCTGCTTTTCATTTCGTCAAATTCTGTTTTATACTTTTTAAAATTTGATAAAATTCAGCGTTTTACACGTAGTTATTTTCTGTAGTTTATTTTCAATTTTCTACGTTCATTTTTCTATTTACCTATGTTCATTTCTCATTTTATTTTCTATTTTTATTTTGTCTAGACTTTGATTTAATTATTGGATTTTATTTTTGATTTTGGCTTTGGAAATTTCAAGAGACTTTGGTTTCTCCTTATATAACTTATGCCTTTTCATTTGCCTAGTTCTTCACATCCATAGCCGTCCACTTTATTGTCATTAGCCGTGCCTTTTACTTGCAAATCACGTACAAAGTTTCTCATGTCTTCCCCTTTCTCTTTCCCTTCTCTCTTTTGTTTTGTTTTCTCTTTTGCTTTAAGGCTTGCTCGGCCATCACCATGTCCATGCCTTAGCCGACCACATCTCCTCCTCCACCACCACCATGACCGACCACCACCACCTCATCACCACCACCAAACCATGCCATGACCACCAAGAGGAAATAGATCACCATCTCCTTGTTTCAAGCATAACCGCGAACCCTTCTATGCACCACTTCCTCTTCCTATTGCCTCGGCCACCACCCACACCATCACTTCCATCACATGCCGTGACCATTCCCTACCTCTTGTCGTGCCTTATGACCTGACTTGACCAGATCTTAGCCCAGGCTAAGCCACTTGAGGTCATGGCGGAACCAATAGTACACAAGCCCTTGCCATTTTGCCTTCCACAACTTGTAACTTGCACCTCTTCATCTACCCCTGCATAGCCGTGTATACAAGACCACTTTGGCCGAGCCTAGTTTGCATAAAACCTATCATGGCCGAGCCACATGATGATGGTCTGGCCTATTGTGACCATGGTCGAGCCCACTTATTGATGAAGCAAAGGTTATGGCATTTTAATTCATATCTTTGCATTGTTTTGATTCTAATCTTGGTGTCGTTAATTATATTCTTATAATTGTTGTATTTGTTTGAATACAAGATTGGATCTTGACTCTTCATCCACTCAAAAATATAGTCGTGCCTTGTCGTGCTTTTCAGAGTTTGGTTATGTGTCTCTAACCTATCAATTCTAGCTTTAAAAGGTAAGTTTATCACTCTCGACATTCGTACTTATATAATTGTGAAACAATGACATGTGAATTGTAGAAATTGATATACTATGTTGATTAATTCATATATGCCTATGATATGATTATATGATGTTAAATACTGCTTATATATTTGTTACATCACCAGTTATGATATGATATGTTATGCAATACTATTTATTTTATTTATGTATCTCACACTGCAAGTTCCCATTTCACTATGGGTTGAAATGATACATACCCGAACGGACTTTAGAATAGAGAAAAATCATTATGAGCTGAAATGATAGGCTCGAGTGATTTTTATTGTATTTGTTTGACTTGGGATTGCGGGTTTGAAATGATAGAACCTGGATTTTTCTTTTTAAATTACGGATTGAAATGATACATATTTATATCACTTGACCTAGGTTAGAAAATATTATACAGACCCATGGATAATTTTTAAATAATATTTTCCTAAAGATTATTAAGTATTTCGAAATTTATTTTATGAAATTTTAACTTAAATTGTGGTTTAATGATTTGCAATATAAAGATACATTGGTTTTCTATAAGTTAAATTTTTATAAGTCAATAAGTGGTTTTACTTGAAATATTAAAGATATATTGGTTTTAAATTGAATTTAAAGATCTTCATTGATGATAAATAATTTAATAATTAAATTTGATTTGATATGAAATTTTAAATCTAACCTAGTGATTTTAATATATTTTATTTTATGAAATGGATTTGTTTTGTAAAACAAATAATTTTGTTTTAAATGAAAAAATATGTATCTTAAATTATGACTTAACTCTATAATGGAAATTTGGTTTCCAATTGGAAATGTCAAGTTTGACTTATGAAAAGAATATTTTGTTTATGAAATGGGTATTTTAAATAAAGTGTTAAGTTATTTGTTAAATTAAAAGTTAAGTAAAATAATGTACTTTTGACTTATAAATGAATTATAGTTAATTTGGATATTTTAATTATAAAAAGTTATTTTATTTAAATCATAACTTAAATGATATCCAAATGAATATTTTTGGAATGTAAAGATATGGTTTTTATAAGTTAAAAATGGCTAAATTGAAGTTTTAATGTTTCTGAAATGTTATAATAAATCTGGAATTGTATTGGCAGCATTTCGAAAGTGCCGCTGTTTCTGAAATTTAACTATGTTCTGAAATAACTAAAATACTACAGCGCTTTATAAGCGCTGCTGTTTCTGAATTTGAACTATTTTTTAAAATACCAATATGTCTACTACAGCACTTTATAAGTGCTGCTATTTCTGAAACTGAACTGGTTCGCAACACTAAAATACCTACTGTAGCACTTTATAAGTGTTGCTGTTTTGAATTTGACAATGTTTTTGAAATGTTAATATATTTACCGTAACACTTTATAAGTGCTGTTGTTGCTGAAATTACAATGAACTTTGGAAATGAACATTATTTTGGAAGATTTTGACATTGAATTTAAATGGTTTAAATGAATATGTTTTGAGGTGAAATATAAACCATATTTGAAGTTTATAAGTTAATACAATGTTTCCAAAATTGGTATAATTGAACGAATGAACTTAAAAAATGCTATAACTTTGGTAATGAACATTGTTTTTAAGGGTGTTATGATTTTCTAAATATTATGATTTCCAAATGATAACATTTTAAGTTGATATGGTTTTAAAGTAGTACAGTTTCAAAAGGGTTTTGATGTCGGAATTGTTATAACTTTGAAAGTGCTATGATTTTTGGAAATGAATTTATTTGAAATTGTATTTAACTAATAATTGTCTTTAAATATATCAATTTGAAACTTATTGAGTTGAAGATTTAACGATATGACTTTATAACATGGTTTTAGTTTAAGATGATCTAAAGGAATATTTCAAGTTTAAATAAATTGAAGGAAACATTTAGTGATTGAAATTTGGGTTTATTCATATGATATTTTGGTTTTGAAGTATAAACTAGTTTTGAAATGGATATGATATTTTGGTTTCGAAGTATAAACTAGTTTTGAAATGGATATGATATTTGGTTTTAAAGTATAAATTATTTTGAAATAAATATCCATGGGTTATAATAACGGTTGGTTGTTAAAGAGACCAGGATCGGCTATGGACATACTCTCTGTCGATACCGAAAACCACTTTAACAACCGTGTACGGGGTGAAGATTCCAGAATGAAGTAGGATGGTGGCGACTATCCTGTTGAGGTATATACGTGGACCCGACTCCCGTGAGTTGGCATAAGGTGGCTAAAACAGGAGCAATTGACGGGCTAATGAGGTAGCTCCTCTGATCGGACGCACTTCTTCGATACCATTCTATTACTTTGTGATTGATTTGATGGCCATCCTCGGTTTTTGATTTGGGAGTGTGTTACGAGGTAGGCGGTAGTGGCTGCTATGCGTTACCACCAGCCCGAATGCGTAATTGGTATATCTACCCTGGCATTGCCTAGTTGTGCCATGTCACCTAGCCTAGTGAGCTTTATTACGAGTTTGGTTTTGTGCCGTAGCCTGTGGAGTATTTAGGGTAGCCTCCCGATCTGGAGGTACGTTGATACTGGATAGACTACTGGGACTATTTATGTGTTAAGGGGAATATTGGGTCACTCCTTAACGTTATTTTAAAGTAAGTTTATTTTACTATTGGACACTATTATAATAGCGTATATTATTACATAGTAAATAGTTTAACGGATCATTAAAGAATGGGCGATCCAAAGCATTCTTTAAGTTACTTGAGCATTTCTATTACAGTTCACTTGAGTTGGTTTATATTTTATAAGTATGTATGTCCTGACTCGATTGTTTTGTGTTTTGCTTTATGCTCGGGTCAGATTGAGTTGTTTCAGTATTCAAGACTCACCTTTGGAGCTGGAGTTCCGCTTGGATCCATCCATTGATTCTGCTTTCAGTCATTCAGTTGATTCTAGAGATGTATTCAGATCTTGTATTTGACTATTGTATTGAGACATCTTTGTATTCATAAATCTTGTTGTATCTTGTTTAACTCTGTTATATACATAGTAGCTTCATGAACTACTATTCTTTTGTTTCCGCTGCATTATTGTTTTATTACTCTGTGTTCTGTGATTCTGTGATTATTTATTTACTATATATACTAAGTTTTGCCAAATTTTATTTACAATCTATTGTTTTGAAATATTCAAGTCTGACATGTGTGGATTTATTGTCGATTTGAATGGTCCAAAATAGTGGGTCGTTACACTAACCTTCAAAGAATTTAAAGTTGAATGTTGATTTGGAAAAACAAATGTCGTTTTGTTGAAAATCGTACGAGTTGTTTTATTTTCGATTGTTTTCGGGGCTGATAAATCGATTGATTGAAATTCAAGTTTATTTTCAACAATTTGAAATTCAAACTTATCATTGAAAACTTCCTTAGAATTATTGATTTCAAAATCAATATGGCGATTTAAATCTTCCCCTTTAGAATTTGACAACTCGTCATCGAAAAGTCCAAAAAATTCGTGTTCATTAAATTCGTCTTCCTTTGTTGAATTATTCACAACTTCATTCAATGTATCGATTTCAAAATCCAAAGTTGTTGTATTCAAATTTTCGAAATCGGAAAAAGGAAGATCGAATTTCAAATCGAGTTTCTCATCCTCAAAAGAATTGAAATCCAACTCAATTACCGTCTTTTCAACAACTTCATTAAGATTGTCATTTTGGATTTCAAAAGTTATTATTTGAAAATCATCCATTGTGGTAAAAGATGGATTATTATTTGACTCGTCACACGTTTGGATTTGAATTTGTTGTTCATGTAATTTTTTGTATGTTTCAATCAACAAATCCATGTGATCATTGTAGATTTCGCCCATTTGTTCAACAAAGTCCAATTTATAGTTATTAACTTGAGAATTTTGGGTTTGGATTTATTAAGAACAAAAATTATCAATTGTATCGTAATCGAGATTAATTCCATTGCCAAAATTATTTAAAAGGTTGTTTCCACTTTCGTTTTGATTTTGAAATTCATTCTGAAGTTCGGAATTGAACGGGCACGGGTTATACTCGAAATCGATTGAATTTTGAATTGAATTCAAATTTTGAAATCCTTGACTTGACTTATTACACAAATATGAATTATACAAATCATTTATACTTTGATTTTATTGTGTAGAGAGTTCAAGTAAAGACAAAATGCTATTTTCAAGAGTTGAGGGTTGACCATTATTTTGAAAATTTTGTGGTTCAAAATTCGCATTGTTTAAACAAAAGTTGTCATTAAAATATCCATACGAATTTGGAGTGAAATCATATGGATTATATTGATTTTCACAACTATTGTAAAATTAAAGTGAGTAGGGAAAAGGAAACTCAGACATTTTTAAGAAATTTTTTTTAGATTTCTTTTACAAAGGAAAAATATTTACAAATAGAATTTATTTTGTCAAAATGGAAAATTGATTTTTTTTTGTATTTTGGTTTTTCAATTTTTTTTTGAAAAGATTATATATATTTTCTTTGGATTTTTGTTTTCCTTAAAAAAACTAAGTAAATTTTTTGGATTTTGATGAAAAATTTCAAAAAGAAAGGGTTTAAAACTAGGTTAAGGAGTATTTACAATCTTTTTTAGTTTTGGATTTTGAATTTTTTTTTCTTTTTTTATAATATGCATGAATTAATGCAACTAAATGAATGCAAGGGTCTAATTACAAATTATTTATCCTAAATTAACCCAAAATTGTATAATCACACTTTGTCTTAAATCAACAAAATAGTTCTCAACTGGGTAACGGGCAGGAGTTATCGGTGCACCACAAATCACTATAGCAATGCAACCAAAGGTTTAAGTACCTTCAGTGAAACAACCACTATAATATTTACGAATCACCGTAATATTTATAAATGGTTATTGCTCTGCGGTAGCCTAGACACCAAGAATTTAAATTGTGCAAAGAAGACAATTTGTCAAAATACAATTAAGCGTTATCGATGTATAATCGTTATTAAAATTCTAGGATGAAATGCAAAGCTAAAATTAAACGTGTATTAATAATGCAACTAGGAATGAAATTTTTTTTTGTTTTTGTTTTTGAATTTTTGAAATATTTTTTTATATACAAATGCAAATGCAAGCAATCAACAATGCAAGGAAAAACAAGAGATGAAAGCACAATACTAGAGTGTGCAGAATTAGTGAGCAATTATTTCAAAGCAGAAATTTTTTTTAAGCATGCAAGCGAGCTATTTTATTGCAGCAACTCATCTTTTTAATCTGCTTTGACAACCTGAAATTTCAAACAAGATATATACAATTGTTTTTTTAAAAGGACACTAAAACAAATGGAAAATCAAAATAGTTAAACAAAACAAAACAAATGGAGGAAAGAAACTTTATATATATATAAGGATGAAGAACAAAACGAAATACAAATTCAATTTTTTTTTTCTTTTTTTAGAAGAACTAAAACAAAAAAAATTAAAACAAATTAAAACCCCTTTTTTGTTTTTTTTTTTTGAAATTAAAAACAAAATGAAAGGTAGATAACAAAAATCGAAACAAAATCTAACAAAAAGAACAAACAACCCGGCCCATTTAAAATAAAAAACAAGTCCCACTACTCAGCCTAATCCTATTCTCTGTTAACAAAAAACAATGATCAATTTCTCTTTTTTTCATAAACAAGAAACAAAAACAGATGCGTAGAAAGAGGCAAAGAAAAAGAGAAAGAAAAGAAAAAAATTGCAGTTTCGAATCGAATTCGCGAGAAGGGTTGTTGTTCGAGTTCAGGCGCTATTCAATGAGGCACGGCGATTCGATTTTATTTGTGGATGGCGAAGTTGAGATGCGGTGTGTGTTTCTGGTCTTTGTTCAAGTTGCTGGTTCGATGTGAATTATGGTGAGGGGTGATTAGGTCTGTGCAGTAGAACCGATTGGTTTACGAGGAGAGGTGGTTTGAGGCACGAGGGCTGTCAATTTGGTGAAGGCGATTAGGACAGGGCGGTGGATTTATGGAAGTTGCAGCTTGTTAAGTTTGCTGATGCACTTGTGGTTCAGGTGGATGTCAATTGTCGAAGTGGAGATGCTGGTGGTCGCTACTTTGGGTGATTTGTGCTTTCTAGTGTCAGACGTGGTGGTTATGGGATTGATTTGTGATGGAATTAATAGAGACGAGGGGCACTGGTGGTATGCTTGCAGCTGTGAACTGTGGTGGTGATGAGAGATAGTAAGTAGTCTGACAGTTGGTTTTGATGGTATTTGGGATGTTGGGTGCAGGGGGTTGTATGTGGAAGGGGAAATGTTGAGGCAGTTTGAAATAGGTTGGTTATGATGTTGTGGATTTTGCACAATGGTGCAGTTGTTTTGGTGATGTAGGAAGGGTGCTGTATTGCGGAAGTATGGCAGCGGAGGAGGTAAGTTGTATGGCAGCCAAGTATGGTGGGTTTTGAAGGCAGGTGATGGGGGAGTTGGATATTTGATGACAGTGGGATGGCAGGTGGAAGATGATGGTTTCGTGTTGCCAATGGGTAGTGATGTGACTGTTAGTAGAAGTTGATGAACTGAAGTGGAGTAGTAGTGATAAGTAGACAGTGGATATTGTAGTTTGTAGTGACAGGGTAATGGTGGCAGTGTGCACTGAGTAATAGCTGATGAATTGAGTGGTTGGTGAAGGAGAACAGTAAGGAGTTGTTTGACAGATGGAGTTGTTGAATGTTGAACTTGTACTGCTAGTGGTGAAATTTGTATGTATGGTGACGAGGAAGAAGGATGTGCTGCAGTTGTGATGGGTAGACAGTATAATGGCAGCAGTAGATAGATGGTTATGTGGTAGCGATGTTGTAGTGATATGGATGTTTTAGTGCAAAACAGTGGCAAGGTGTTTGTATTGGTATGAGCAGTTTAGGCTAAAGGTGGAGGAATTGGGCGATTGAAGTGACGGTTTGTATGCAGCAGAGGGTGATTTGCTGTCAGAGAAGGGGATGGTGACAGTAGTGAATGAGTTGAACTGGTTGTTGCTGGGTTGCTGGGTATGGTGGTGATGTCTATAAATCTACAATGACGGTATGGTGGGATGTTACAGCAAGTGTGTAGATGAAATGGAAGGCAACAGTGATGGTTTCTGAGTTGTTGGATGTGGTTTGTATTGTTAGATTGGGTAGCAGCAAGCTATAATAATTGGTCGAGGAGGATTGGTAAGGGAAGTGGTTTGTGAGTTGAAGATGTTGTATGATGTATGGAAGTAAGTGGTCGGAGAACAGTGACAGGTGGTTATGTGATCAGGCTGCAATGTAGACAGTGGTAACAAGACGGAGATTACAGGAAGGGAAGATGTGGTGATGTTGTGAAATGTCAAGTATGGGGTGCAGCGCTGTTGTGAGGTAGTAGGGGCAGAAAGCAGGAGGAAGATGGTCGAGTAGGGTGGTTCACTGATGGGTGGGTATGTGCAGGTGCACTGTGGTTGTGGTAGGAGTTTTGTCGGAGGGATTGGGTGGAATTGAATTGCAGAGAGGACTGAAGTGAATGTTTGGGGTTTGAAGATAGAAGTGAATGTTGCTGGGTGATCCGAGTGTGTGGTGTGAGGCAGTGGCCAGAGGAGTTGCAGAGCAGTAGTTGTAGTGTAGTTTTTGTTTTTGGTTTTGTAAATGTAAAACAAAGAAGAAAGAAGAAAAAACAAATTGTAAATGTAAAAATATAGATGCAAAATGCAAATGTAATAAAATGTTTTTTTTAGAAGATTGTGTATGTTTTTTTAAATATTTGCAAATGCAAATGCAAATTGAAATGGCAAGAAACAAGCACACAAAATCAAATCACACAAAAAACACACACACAAATTTTTTTTTGATGCAAACACACACACAAAATAAAACCACACAAAAGTCAAACAACAAATAATTCAAAGAATAGAAAACTAAAATCAAAACTAATCCCTGGCAACGGCATCAAAAACTTGTTTAACGACAAATTTTCTATCGAGTTAGAAAATTGCCGATAAATGTTGAATTAAATTTTACTGCAGTGCACGGCGTACTATTGTAGTACGTAGTGAGTACAGGTGGATCCGCAGAGAATTGTTGATTTTAAAAATCCATTCAATTAAATTAAACCAAAGTTGAAGAGAGTGTTAAGCTAGAAAAGGAGAAAACTAACAAACTAACAAAAAGAAAGTGATAAAAATATAAGGTGGAAAATAGGCACAAGGACAAATTTTCATAAAATTTTTGGCTGAAGGACAACAAGTTTTATTTTTAGACTGAAGGACAAATTTTGAAAGATAATTAGGCTGAAGGACAATGCTAATACAACTAGCATTTTGTACAATGTAAAACTGGATATAATGCTAGTTATAATTAGCATTTTGTACAATGTTTGCACTGTACAAAATGCTAATTATATTTAGCATTTTCCTTCAGCCTAATTTTCTTTCAAAGTTTGTCCTTCAGCCCAAAAATGAAACTTTGTGTCCTTCAGCCTAATTTTTTTTCAAAGTTTGTCCTTGTGCCTAATTCCCTCAAATATAAGAGTGTAAAGGCAATTTTGAGGCAATTTCCACTCTCTAGATCACATAAATCAACAAAATGAAGTCATGATCTCTCTTTTCTTGTCATTAATGTAATTAGTTGATGTGCTTATCATAAGTATGGTATATTTGTGCTATTAATTAGCCTAATATAAACCATCAAACTACAACACAACCACTAATACACATTTAACTCTCATGAAATATGACAACAAAGTTGAAAGCAAAATCAATTTTAAGCATGGCCTATTAACTATTGTTTAGAAATATAGGCCATCAAATTTTAATTTCAACAATCACTTCATTATCATCATCATATGTCGATGAAGAGGTAATTATTGTTTATGATTGTTTAAGCATATCCTATTTGGTGTCAACAATATAGGCTATCAAATTCAAATCAAAAACAACAAGTTAATCCACTTCAAATGTTTCATTAAGCACAAAAAGGGAACATAAACATCACAATCTTGAAGCTACATAATCAGAGTGCTTCATTACCCCTAAATTGAAGCGGTTTAGCCTCTCATATTTGTTATCCCATCAAAAAATGTAGCTTGCAACATGAAACAAAAAGAAGAGGAAAAAGAGAGAAAAATGAAAAGAAAAGCTAAGTAAAAAGAAATAACACTAATCTACTTGCATGAAAAGTAAACTACACTACTAACATAAGAAGAGAAGAAGTATGTAAATAAAAGAGAATACTAATTAACATTGCATAAAAAAGAAAAATTACATGAAATAAAATGGCTATGTAGCCATAGAAAAAGAAGAGCTTTGATTCATGTTCCTAGACTAAACTAAAGAGAAGAGAGCCTAAAAGAGAAGAGGAGTTACATGAAGCATAATGGGTATTTATACATGTATGAAACCCTAATCCACTTTTTTGGGGAATGCCCAAAATACCCTCTTAGGAAGTGTGGAGGCCAAGTAATTATTAGCATCAAATAATCATCATTTAGATGTGCATGAATCTTTAAACTCAATTAGCATGTGCATTAGCCTCTAATTTGTACATGAAGGTATGTGGGTAGGTGGGGTCCTCCATGATCCATGAAATGAATTATTTCCATCTTCATTCCTTTGTATTCACTCTTGTGCATGCATATATCTTCATGAAGTCACTTGTATTTGAATTTAAATTCCTACAAAATAACATAGAAATTTTCAATTAAATATTAGAAAATTAATATATGCACAAAAATAACCATTTTGCCCCTGGATGAAGATGAGTATGTGACGATTTGAAATAATTTGAATTTTGGTTTAAACAAGTTAAAATACCCAATATGATCATTTATTTAATTTAAATAGATTAAATATGGTGGTAAAATAATGCACATTTACGTGCACATCAAAACCCCAATTTTGATCGCACCACCACCATGTCCACCGGAATCCCAAACTCCGACGCCAACAGCTCCACCTCGCCCTATGCCTCCCTCCAGCACCCTCTGCTTCATCCATTGACTAACCCATTATCGAAAATAGCTCGATGAACGAAAAATGCTCATCTGACTCTCCACGTCAATTACGACCTCTAAAAATCTTGAAATCACCACTAAAAATCACGATTCGACGATACAGACCTACCCATGTTCTTCGTTCACCATTTCATGGCTGACGAAAAATTGCTATCTTCGACCATACACTGTTTTTCGGTCAACTGTTGTCGCCATACTTGACGAAACGTCGAGCTATTATTTTAAAAAAATAGTACAAGTGAAAACAAACAACTTTTATATTGGTTATTTTGGCTAATAGTGGATGGTTTGGGAGTTGTTGATTTTTGAAGTGGAGAGGATGGAATTTAATTCCATTGTTTTGAGTCGTACGGAAAGTGAAAATACGAAGACTAAAAAGAAGTGAGGGTGAAGATTAAAAATGAAGTGAAGGCTTGTGGTAGAGGTCATATACTTATACAACACATAAACATTATTTCACACTTAAAATTTTAAACCAATTGATTTTAAAAAACGATGTGATCCATTTCAACTTTCCTATCTTATCTAAGCCTCCATTGTACCATCCATTGGAAAATCTGTTGGATATTTGAAGGGTTTATGTAACTTTGTCCAACATAACACTTAAGCCATCAAATCAAATTCAAATCTTAAATTTAAATATATATTTTTTGTTATTATTATTGTTACTTATTTATACAATTTAAAATAAAAGTTTTCCTTTAATCATTTTAAGTGTTGTCTTTTTTTTAGTATAACCAATTATTTCAAACTTTTACAACTTGTAGTTCGATAAAAGGTCAAAAATCCGAAAAACGATTTCTGGTCATATTTTCAGTTTTCCATCGAACTACCTATTTATGTAAACCAAGTTCGAAAATGGTATTTCAATCATTAGTTACAAATTAAAAGAGGGTTATTTAATTATTAAAACCATTAATTGAATATTAAAAAAAAATTAAATGTTCATAAGTCAAAACGATAAAATTCAGGGTCGTTACATTCTCCCTCCTTAAAAGAATTTCGACCCTGAAATTTCATCTCAGAGAAGGAAACCGGTTAACCCAAAAACTTAACCTCTTTACTTCCCATAACTATTTATGAATTTTTTTTCATAAAACCCAACATAAGTTCACAAACTTGTAAATACCCCACTACATCCTGAGGGTATATACCACTATCAGGTTCAAACCTTTTTATTTTGAATTTATTTCCCTTAAGTGAACTTAAGATCCATATAGACGGTTTTATTTCAAAACCTTTTTTTTAAATGATACCATATTTTTTTCATAGAAAATATACATATATTACGAGTAACCCCAAAATGATACCAAGGAACTGGTGCACCAAATAGTATCATACATTCCCTTACCAAGAAGAGTAATACTTAAGTGGAGTGCTTTCCATCCGAACACATCTCTTTCCCATTTTTAGTTATTTTCGAGTGACTCGAACTGGTTAACATAAAAATACATAACTTATTTTTTCAAAATCCCATTTTTTGAACAATACTGTATATATCTCCAAATAAATAGTTTTAATAAAATACCTATTACCAACTTGCTTTGGGTTCGTTCGAATTCGAACTCGTTTTTATCGTACATTGATAAAGGAAATAATTTACTAAGTGCACTACACCATTCGCCGAAGCAAACATCCGACTGTCATTTAGAAGATTAATTAGATTATCACAACACAAATCTAGATACATTTCCTGAACTATCTAAAGAAAATACATCTTCTTTAAATTTTCTTTCCAACATATTCATACTTATAAAAACTTTCAAGTAATACTATTATTAATTTCTCCAAAAATTATTTAAAATAATAATATACATATTTCCCTTTGTAAATAAAATCATGCTTTTGGGATCAAGTCTCTGTTTTATCAAAACAATCCTATAGCAAATTGCTATGGTGGCATTTCCCTACTTAAAACTCAAAAATGAACACCGATGATGCTGCGGTCATCATCAGAATTATTTTAGTGATAGAAGTGAATTCAATGCCTACTATATCCTTTTAAAATCCATTATAAATAATATTATTATTATTTTTTTCAAAACCTTGTAAACCATTTTTCAAAAGCATCGAGATTTAAGTCCCCAAATTCTCTGCTTTAAATACTTTTTATTTATAAACCACATTTTTATAAATTAATTTTATACGATCATCTTCTTATATAAAATCATCCTTCATTATTTATTCTACAATATTCTAGCTTTCCTCTAATAACATTTTAATAAAATCCAATTTTAATCCCATATTGACATAGAACGCCTTATAGTCAAATTGTGAAACTTAATTCACAAGGTGTTTATTTTCAATGTTCCCAAAATTTCTATCTACCCACCTTATGTTTTAAAAGGAAAATTACTAATAAAACATCAAACAATAGTCTATGCCCAAATCTAGACAAGCTTGACTAAACAAACCTTAAATGATAATAATTGAATATTATCATTTCCTAACAAACAAGAACATTAAAAATGACTATATTAGTTTTTTTTGAAAATTTCTCACTTATATATAAATATGCTCCTAGGTAAAATTATTTCATTTACCAAGTTTAAAAACAATACTATGTCGGTTGGTCTTGTTTAAGTGTTTAGAGACCCCTATCAATAACGTTAGCTACTCATATTTACCAGAAGCTATAAACCACTCAACTGATCAATTAACAAAATATAAAATATTTTTATAGCACTAACAAATACGCGCTCTCATATATATACACTCAAACTCATTCTACGGTGTCACTTATGCTGTCTCTAATGAGTTTACCCCATCAGGGCCAAGATTCTCGCGTAACCTTCAACTCTGATAACTACTGTAATAACTCGCCTTTTCGACCCTCAAAAGTCGACACTAATACATCCACGGTATTCACGTGTCGAATAACCAGGTTGCGAAAAGAAAAAAATCTTATAACTAGACGAGCAATATATAATATACAAATCTTTACAAAAGGAAAGAACTATAATATACATACTATCATCAGAGCAACTAACATATCGTTAGCCTGCACAGATATAAAAACTTGTCATTACAAATGCTAATAAAACAGATAAGAACAACATCGCGGAAGATAAAATACGGGAATACTCCTGGAGGATCCAGCTCGTCTCTTAAAGCTCCAAAGTGTCTAGCTAAATCTAGAAAATATACTCGGGCTGACACGAGCATTATAAGAAAAATAACGTCAGAATCAATCTGGTAAAATCAGCGCAAGCAATATAAACAAAAGGATTTTTAATATTTATAAAAACTTTTAAAATTATGCTATCTCGTAAGACCACACCGCACATAAACAAGGACGGATTTTTACCAGACGATAACTAAATCATTTTATAGAAACCTTGTGATATTATAATAATGTTTAGGGGTTGCAAATAAATATATAAAATAGCTGAAATTCTTGCATCTTACATTCCAACAAAGTTGGGAACAACTAAGTTTGTAAAGACATGTATTGGAGGTTGGATTCAACATGGCAAGGTAAGGGACTACCTTCCGTAGAGTTATTCTAGATAAAATGTACCCGAGGTCGAACCTATCGACCCTTACAAACATAGAGCCGGTTGCCCCTTTAACATGGCATACTGAATTACATCATCCTTGGGCACCGAGCTGTAAATATTTCCCTACGGTCGCCCGAGCACGCACCAAAAGCAATAAAATCGACTATAGATCGAGGAATGATGCTCCTAACAGTAGCTCACTACATAGCTCGACGAGCATCCCCTATTTTAGCCATTTCCCTAGTTGTGAGGCTTGTGAGGTTTTGTTTTTACCTTTTCCTCTTAGCATTTCTCACTTGGAATGTTAAAACTGCCTTCCAGGCAATAATGCAATGCTAGCATTCATTCATACATGTTGTCCAGGATATAAACATACAAAAGGCACTACTTCTACAACATCCATTGTAGAACCACCCTCAGGATTAGTAGCAAGTAGCCCTTGCACTTCAAATAACTCTGTCTTCGACCATCTTGATCCAGTCTCGAACCTCTTCCAAAGCATCGAATACATATATGGTTTTGGAGTGTTTACGGTTTCGTGTCATCTCATATAAGCACACTCCCCCGCTTACCGGTCACTCCAAAACCAATCGATATTTTGAGTAAACTCAACTCCGATTCTTTTAGAAATAATCAAACAATACATAAGAGCGAAGATCACCTCTTAACCGTTTAAGTGGATGGATTTTCTTATCATTTGTCCTAAGAGAACAAAACAAGATTTATACGCATAGTACAACATTATCGAAGATGACTGTGCCATATAACTCTTGTGTTTCTCGTAGATATTTCCAGAGTTATATTTTTGGCCAAGATTTGATAGTCTGTTATTTAACTATCAAACAGACAGTCAAAACATAGATTTAATTCCATATGGGATCCACTAAGCCCTCTATTGGTTAATCTATCATAAATTAAAATCTATTTCAATTATTTGATTCAAAATATCTTCACAAAAGAGTATATTCACAAAACCACTTATACTCCTTTCAATACTTGGAAAAAAATTCATATAATTATCTCACCGATATAAGTATATTACAAACCATTATATTCTTAATACTTAGAAATATATCAATATACTTATCTCAACAGTATAAATATATTAACAAAACTTAAGGGAGATTTCCTCTTTTCCAAAATCATATTTAAATGGGCCAAAACAATTATTATTTAAGATTTACTATAAACCAAACCACCCATCCTTCGGCATTAAGTATGGAAAGAATGTTCCCATACCACCATAATTAAGAAGAATTATTTGTCAAGATCAAATCTCATTCCTTTTATAAAACCCTTTTCAAAAATTCTTTTCTAAATTCTTTTATAAATCCTTTTTATAAGCCCATTTCATATTTACAAATCCTTTGATAAATCTCCAAATTAATTTACAAACTTCATTTTATAAATCTCTAAAATTATTTATAAAACTTCTTTTATAACTCTCTAAAATTATTTATGAAAATCATTTTTATTTATAAAATTCTTTTAGTAATTCCCCTTATTAAACCTTTTTATAAAAATCTTTTATAAAACAATTTATTATCATAAACATCTTTATTAATTAATTACCTTTCATTATCATAAATAAATAATTAATTAACCTTAAACTTTATTAATAAAATAATTTATTGACTTAAAAATCATTAATAAAATAATTAATTAACTTCAAATCATTATTTAGTAAAATAATTAATTAACTTTAAAACAAAAATATTATATAATTAATTAAATTTAAACATCATTATTAGATAATTAATTAACTTTAAAACATCATTAAACTAGTTAATTAAATTAAACCATTATTAAATCAATTTGATTAACTTAAACCAACGTTAATAATATAATTAAATAACTTTAAATAACATTAATAATATAATTAATTAACTTAGTTTAAAACATCATTAACAAAACAATTAATTTACTTAAACATCATTTATAAAATAATTAAAACCATTTATAATTAAATAAACACTTAACCTCAAATTGTTATGAAACTGAAGTTAATTTAAATCCATAACCTTTCAAATTTGGAAAAAGGCTTAGCAACCACAGTGGTACTTAAACAAACTACCATTTATTTTTAATTCACTTTCCAAGTCATGTCACTGGAATTTACATAGCAAGCATATGTGAATTTAATCAATTAGCAATCATTAGCTAATATATCACTTATCCAAAATAAGTGATCCACATATTAAGAAACCGGTACGTGAATACATGTTTAAACTAACATAATAGCAAAACGGAGATTTATTCTGCTAACCAGATGTCATCAATAATCTATTGTGTTAATTATAGTAGAACAGTGTTTTGTTCTTCTAAATAGATTTCTAAAATAATCTATTCCATTTAATTTAACAGAACGGTGTTTGTTCGGCCAAATAGATAACACCAATGAAGTATAATTAATTTAACTCCATTATTGTTTAAAATAACATAACCATATTCAGCCTCTATTATTTGATCATAAATTTATACTTCATTAATACTATTAACTATTTGCACTATAGCGCTACACTCGTTATTGCGAGTCAAACGCTAAAATTCAGGGGTTAGTCGGATTTCGTATAGGTGAGATATCCAATTTTAAAGTTCACCACACAAATGGGCCAAGCCCAAACCCGCATTCTCAAAATGGTGCTACAGTACTTCCTCCTTCTCCTTCAAATTAATTTTCCCCAAATTCGAACGCTGAAACCCAAACATGCACGAACCATGTGCACGTGCACACTCCAACCGAACCAACGACCGCTTACCTCCGATCATCCACAAACCCAACTCCTCAATTTCGACATGCCTCCACTAATTGCAACACCTCTGGACATGTCGATCAAAATCCGACCCCAATTCGCCCAAAAACGCGACTTACTGTAGCCTAAACTCGACCATTGTTAATCTTTGAAGCCACCGCCCTACCACCATAAGCTCCGCCACCATAGCCATCACATCCCCAACCCTCTGCGACATCATCGAGCCCCATCTTGTCGAACTCGGCACTTCCTACCTCCTCTAGCGACAAGCAAACCAAACCCAATAAAAACACAGGGTTAAAACCCTAATTTTGATCACACCACCACCATGGTCCACCGGGATCTCCGACTCCAACTGCTCCACCTCGCCTCAACCCTCCCTCCAGCACCCTTCGTTTCACCCCTCGACCAACCCATCATCGGAAATAGCTCGACGAATGGAAAACGTTCGTCTAGCTCCCCACATTGATTACGACCTCTAAAAATCTTGAAATCAATTCACCGCTAAAAATCATGATTCGACAATATAGACATACCTATTCTCTTCGTTCGCCATTCCATGCTCGACGAATAACTGCCATCTTCGACCATACACTGTTTTCGGCCAACTATCATCCCCATACTCGAGAAACTTCGATCTATTATTTTTTAAAAATACTATAACTGAAAACAAACAAATTTTATATTGGTCATTTTGCCTAATAGTGGATGGTTTGGGAGTTGTTGATTTTTAAAATGGAGAGATGGTATTTATTTCCATTGTTTTGAGTTGTACAAGAAGTGAAAAAATGAAGACTAAAAAGAAGTGAGGGCGAAGATTAAAAATGAAGTGAAGGCTTGTGGTATAGGCGATATACTTATACAACACACAAATATTTCTTCACACTTAATTTTTTTAACTAATTGATTTTTTTTAAATGATGTGATCCATTTTTAACTTTCCTATCTTATCCAAACCTCCATAGTACCACCCATTAGAGTATATGTTGGATATTTGAAGGGTTTATGTACCTTTGTCCAACTTAACAATTATGCCATCAAATCAAATTCAAATCTTAAATTTAAATATGTTTTTTCTTATTATTACTATTTTACTTATTTATACATTTCAAAATAAAAGTGTTTCCTTTAAACATTTTAAATGTTGTCTTCTTTTAGTATGACCAACGGTATTTCAACCTTTTACAATTTGTAGTTCGATAAAAGGTCGAAATCCGTAAAAGGGTTTTCGGTCACGTTTTCAGTTTTTCATCGAAATGCCTATTTATGTAAACAAAATTTGAAAATCAATTTTCAATCATTAGTTACAAATTACAAGAGGGTTATTTAATTATTAAAACCATTAATTGAATATTTAAAATAAATTAAATATCCACAAATCAAAACGATAAAATTTCGGGTCGTTATAGTGGGGGTGAAAGAAAAGACAGAATAGAATCTCACATCACGACGAGTAATATGTAATATAGACATAATCTTTATAAAAGTATAATATACATACATCGATCAGAGTAAACTAACCTATTATAGCCACAGTTATAACAACCTATCATCACAAATGCTGATAAAATACAAAAAAAGAAATGCAGCGGAAATAAAAGGTACATGAATACATTTGGGAGGCATCCATCTCGTTTTCTGAAGCACTAAAGCATCAAAACTAAATTTGGAAATAAGCTCAGCCTGATACGAGCATTATAAGAAAATAACGCCCGGATCATCTGGTAAACCAGCGTGACAAACTCAAACCATATGGATTTTTAACATTATAACACATTTTAGAAATAATGGTATCTCGTAAGACCACACCGCACATAAACACAGATGGGATTTTCACTTATGATAATCAAACATTTTATTAGAAAATCCAGTGGTATTATAATATCGTGTAGGGTTTAAAAAGTATATATAACATAGCTAAAAAGCTTGCATCTCACATTCTAACCTATTTGTTATACAACTAAGTCTGTAACGCTCGTATTGGGAAATGGATTCCAACAATGACAAGGTAAGGGACTACCTTCCATACAGTACACCTCTAGATAAAATGTAACGAGGCTGTAAAAATTGCACCTCTGACAACACAGAACCGGCCTACCCCTTCCTGGATAGTACCGAATATGGTCATCGCCCCAGCTGCCCACTTGAATAACCATTTCTGTAGCCATGAGCATGCATAATCCGTAAATATCGATCTTGATACAAGTGATGACCATACTCTAATGGTAACGATCCACATAGGCCTGCTGCATCTACCCTTTTTAGTCATTTCTAGGTGTGAGGCTTGATTTTACGTTTTACTTTTTATCAAATTCTACCTGGAATTCAAACACTGCTTTCTAGGCAACAATACAATGCCAGCATTCATCCCTACAAGTTGTTCTGGGAATGAACATAACGAAGGCACTACTTCTACTACAACCTCGGGATTAGTAGCAAGTAGCCCTTGCACTTCTGGGAAATCCTTCCTCGATTCCATCGTCTTCAAGATGTTTCCAAATTCAAACGCTTATGCTAGTTCAAAGTGGTTTTCAGATAACATATTCCATTCGGTCTCTCCGAATTAACAATTGATAGTTTCAAAACTTGCCAAGATTTGATAGTCGGTTATTTAACTATCAAATAAACAAACAATCAGATAAGAGATTTAACTTCTTATCAAAACAATGCATAGTTAAGCAAATAAGCAAATACTAAGACTTTTTAATCAATCCTTTCATTAATTATAATCCACTTTCAAATATTCGTATTAAAATACCTTTTACAAAGGATATATTCACAAACCCTCTCTATTCTTTTCAATACTTGAAAAATATTCATATACTTATCTCAGTTGTATAAGTATATTCACAAAATACTACACGTTAAATACTTGGAAAGTATTTATATTTTTACCTCAACGGTATATGTGTATTCACAAATCTTAAAGCAGATTTCACTTCCAAAAACATAATTATTTGGGTTAAAACAAATATCATTTAAAAACATTGTTTACTATAAACCCAAACTAATTTTTTGGTGTAAGTAAATGGATTGTAGGGAAATTAGACCAAATATACTTACCACCACTTTCCGATTTCAAACTTGTACTATCCCTCAATCAATAATGTAGTCGGACAAGTTAGCATACTATCCTTGCATCGATATACATTCTTAATTCTTAGGATAGGGATAAGTTTTTCCTACCTCGGAATTTTGTGTTAAGCATGGAAAGAATACTTTTCATACCACCATAATTTAAAATGATCATTTATAGAAATCAAACCTCATTTCCATTTATAAAATTCCTTTTTATAAATATCCTTAATATTTACACACTTCATTTATAAATCTCCTTTATAAACTCCTTTAATAAATCTCATTTATATTCATAATTATTTTATAAATCACTTTTCTGTTTATAAAACTACTTTTATAAATCGCTAAATTTATTTATAAAACTCCTTTTATAAGTCTCCAAGTATATATATAACTCCTTTTATAAATCATCAAATTTATCCATAAAATTCCTTTTATAAATCTCCGAATTAATATCTCATATACTTATCACAAATCTTCGATTCCAAAATCGAACTAAATACTTTTCATAAAATGATCATTCCATATATCACTATAAATTCACAAATGTGATTTATTTTCCAATTTATCAAAATGATATCATTTCTCTTTTATAAAATACTGTTTATAAATCTATTCTTTTATTTATAAAATACCATTTATAGATCTATCTTTCTATAAAACATTTTATATAAATCGTTTCACTAATAATTATTCCAAATATTTCTACTTTCTTTAAAAAACAGAATCAATTTATTATAAAAGATAAATTCCCCTTTTTCCTTAAAATAAACATCCGTTATTATATTAACTTTCCTGTAAAATAAATACTTTTCATAATACTTTCAAAAACATCCATTATTATATTAACTTTCCTGTAAAAATCATTTCCAAGTCAAAACCAGTGTGAAATCAATTTATTAAAAAACAGAATCAATTTATTAAAAAACAGAATCAATTTATTAAAAAACAGAATCGATGTTTTTGATTTCACACTGGTTTTGACTTGGAAATCCCTCCTTGTACACGTGCACAGTGATGCGCACACTAAACCCACCATTGCCTTAACTTACCACCTTCCTCTCTCGTTGGTCTCTCCACAAAACGATGCGTCATTCACTCCGTTCAACTTCTCTTCACATGAACTTAAAGAAAATGGATTCAAAATCAAAAGGTATTTTGATTAAAGAATGTGTTGATGGATGAAGTTTTAAAATGGGTTAAATTGAATAAGAAGGTTTAAATAAATTTAGAACTGTGTCTTTTTTTTAACATTTCAAGCGCATAAACTATTTGAGTTTATTGGACCGACTAATAAACATCTTTACCTTAGAGGTGTCTAAGAAAAAGTAGACACTAGGACCGAGTTTGGATACCGGCTCCTACTCTTTGCTACTTACCGGACCAGATAGGTAAAGAGGTCGACTCAGTTTTAAGACCTAGATTTATTTTAGGCCTGCATCTGGATTTAAGAGAAGATAAAAGATTAAATCAGATAGTTGTATATACTCTCAGGATATAACAGGGTATTATATGTGTTTAAAACATAAGTTGTATTTTTATGAAATGTTTTCATAAATAATTATAGAAGTAAAACGAAATTGGTATAAGTGAGAACCAATGAAGTAAGTACGTAAGTTGTACGAAGATCATTTCTTCGCACGATTCTTGATCCAAGATTCAAGTACACAACTTTGAGGTGATTCACACTGGTCCGAATAAGGGTTTATCACTTGCTTCTTGACGGCGAACACTTAGTGAGGGTTCCTCAAATGGTACCGAGGTTTTCTATCATCGTATATGACTATGCAAGGAGAACGAAGGTTCCTAATCAAGGAGCCTGATCAGAGTCCGTACTAAGGAAGTCGGGTGAGCGATACTAGTTCAGAAGAAAAACTTATGTATTTCAGAAAGTGACCGAATCTAATATTACATATGGATGATCTATGTACATTGTATGGGCTTAAGTACATTTGTCTTTAATGTTTTATGCTTTATGAGGATTTGGGTAAATGACTCTTCGATTTGTTATGATGTAGTGTGACGACCTGCCTTTCCAACACTCAAAAGTCGACCATGATACATCCACTGTATTCTTATGCCTAGCATCCGAGTGTCGAAAAGATAGATTGTTGGGGTGAAATTAAAGAAAAGACAAAATAAAATCTCACATTATGATGAATAATATACAATATACACATGATCTTTATAAAATAAAAGTGTAATACACATACATCACTCAGAGTAAACTAACCTATCATCAGCCTTGAAAGTTATAACAACATGTCCTCACAAATGTTGATAAATACAAAACAAGAAATGCAATGGAAAATAAAAGATATGTAAATACGCCTTGGAGGCATCTAGCTCATCTCTTGAAGCTCCAAAGCTTCCAAAATAAATATAGAAATTAATATGCTTGAGCAGATACCACTTGTGACGATTGGCCTTTTCAACCCTCAAAAGTCGATACTAATACATCCACTGTATTCACATGCCGAGCATCCGAGTGCCAAAAAGGCAAATTATTGGGGCTCAAGAAAAGAAAAGACAAAATAGATTCCCACATCGTGATGAGTAATTTATAATATACAACAGGTCTTTACAAAAAGAAACTTTATTATACGTATAACAATTAGAGTAACTAGTCTATCTTCAGCCTAGACAGTTATAACAGTCTGTCCATACAATTGTTGACAAATACAAAGAAGAAAATACAATGGAAATAAAATACGCTAATATGTCTTAGAAGTATCTACTCATCTCTTGAAAACTCCAAAGCATCCATATCTAAATCTGGAAAAGTACTCAGGTCCATGCTGTAACGACTGGCCTTTTCGACCCTCAGGAGCATGATTTTGTTGACTTCAGGGGGCTCTAGATCAGATGACCGTGGATCTTCCAGTTCACCTTCGCGGATATCAATCATACATAAGTTTTGCTGATCTACCAATTTGCCTTTACGATGCTTTAGTTTGTGAAAGACCTTCACATTCGCAAAGGTTTTTTTTTGGATTAGATGACCGCTGACCTACCGGTCAAGCCTTCACGCCGCTTTAGTTCGTGAAAGATCTTCAGTTCGCGAAGGGTTTTTTGGATTAGATGATCGCTGATCTACCGGTTAGCCTTCATGATGCTTTAGTTCATGAAAGATCTTCACTTTCGTGAAGGGTTTTTTATGGTCGAATGTCTGGCGACCAGACGGCCTTGGAATGATAATTTATCGATTCCAAGAGGATTTTTGGGTCGTATGTTCGATGGCCCGGCAGTCTTAAAGCAATGATTCATCAACTTCAAGAGGAGTTTGGGTCGTATGTCCGATGCACACTACGCCATAGATGGCCTATTGCAACGAAATTACAAGGTGTTGCTAGCTACAATGTAACGATAGCTATGCTGATTTTTGTCTATTGCAACATTCACTTCAATGTGTTAGCATAGATATTAGCAAAATGTTGCAGTAGCTATAAATATATTCAAATTAAAAAAATTAATAAAATTTTACACCTCAGTGATCCACACCATCATTTAAAACAAAATCTCAACCATCAATCCACACCATCAATTCACACCTTAGCAATTTCCATTTCCCGCTTTACTTTTCTTTCTCGTTCCCCTCCATGTGAAAATTAGGGCATGCGATTTTTCTTTCTCGTTCCTCTCTGTGAAAACTAGGGCACGCGATTCCAGTTGCTTTGATGCTCTGATTGATCGAATCTAGTGTGAGAAACGTTCCTGGTAGCTTTCTCCTTCGTTCTCCTTGATTGATTGCTCGAATTTCTTTGACTTCGTCGTCGGGTGCGATGTGATATTATTTGGTATGTATTCTGCCTTCTGGTTTACTTGATTATTCTCGATTTTGGTTACACTCGCACGCTTTTGTTGATGATGAATTGGGATTTATTTATATGCTTTATTTACTAATCTCGAGTTTAATCTTTCTGTTGGACTTTGAGAAATCTGCTATGTTGGATTGCGATGATGTATTGGTATGTTGGATTTTGGTTCACTGGCTTGATTTTGCTTTGCCGATGATGAATTGCGATGTGATATTATTTGGTATGTTGGATTTTGGTTCACTGGCTTGTTTTTGATTTCTGATCTGAGCTTGTTAGCTCCTTTCTACTGCATTTGTTAAACTAGAACTTGAACCTTTGTTAAACTTGTTCACATACCTTTGTACCTTGCTCACATACCTTTCTGCCTGATGCATTCACTGTTTTTGCTTGATGGGCTGCCTATGTGTACTGCTGTGTTTCTTGCACTGGCTTGTCTACATTTTGCTGAACCTGGTTCTTGTTTGTTTTGCTGGTTGCTTGCCCCTGAGTTGAATCCAGTCGATGACTCGGGTTTGACCTTGTGCCGTGTCCATTTTTTTTGGTTTGTCTACATATCTGGCTGCACTTGAGTATGAACTTGCACTTGAGTAGTTGCACTTGAGTAGTTTCTTGTACCAAGCCTTATGATGCATGTATGTTCATCCATGTACATGCATTTCTTGGTCATGTTATGTTGCTTGCTATGTTGAGTACTACTTTGTGCACTTGGCTTCTCCTTTGTGCATTTTTGCCTAAACTGTTACTTGCTGTCTTCCATACTGTCTTGTATCCATGTGTTGCATTCATGTTTGGCTTATGCACTTGTGAATAGCTGACTTGTGCACTGTTTTGCTGCTGCACTAGTTTTTCTGCCATGTCCATTTTTGTGGGAATTTTCAATCGTCCATGAGATAAAAAATGGGAAACGGCCTTGTGATATATGCAGTGATACACTGTGTATATCATAGGTTGTCCGTGCAAATACTTGGTCCTTGTTAGAAAAAAATATGAGAAGAAACAACCCAAATACCTGAGGCAAATAATATAACAAAAATATTTTCATTTTCTGTTCGAGTTAAATATTATTTTCCAGATTACTGCTTTTGAATTATATGTGACAGGTATTGAAGACTGGACAGCTGGATACAAGCTTGAAGACAGAGTCAAATCAAATGTGCATGAGTTATGAGCGCATGAGCTTGAAGACAGGTTTCAAAGAAGGCTCGATCTTCCGAAATCGGATGAATCGGGCAGTGCCCACTTGTTCGACCTAACCGGACCCCCGCCGGCGCTGCGGTGCCCCGGACCCCCGCCGGCGCTGCGCCCGGACCCGCTACTCGGCTCGCCTTCGGCTCGGCACTCGGGTCGTCATATATTTGTCAGTGTCGGTGTCTGTATAAATTGAAACTGCATATGTAATGAGTGAACTGAGTGATGTAGTGAGGAATATCTGTATATGTGAATATCAGTGTTATATATCACTGAATTGTAAAATAGTGGAGTCAGGAATTTGTACTATTTCAAATGTTGAAATAAAATATTTATTTAAATAAATTACTGTTTGAATATCAAATTCTGTGCAATAGCATTTTATTAAATAAATATTTATATTAAAAAATCAAATATGCTCTACATTGTGGGCCCCACAAATTCAGAAAGTTAATATCTATAGCAACATTTTGAAATGTTGCTACAAACACCTATAGATGTTGCTATAGACCCAAATAGGGTTCTATTGCAACAATATTTCTTATGTTGCCTTAGTTAGTCAAAATGTTGCCTTTGAGGTCTGCGGCAACGCGGCAAAATGCATCACCGAGAAAGTGTTGCCTTTGCCCTTTTTTAGCATATAGCAACATTTTTTGGCACTTCCTGCATCACTTCTTGTGTGTTGCAGTATGCAATCTATGGCGTAGTTATGGCCCGGCGGTCTTAAAGGAATGATTCATCGACTTCAAGAGGAATTTTTCGGATTCAGCTCGAGGGAACACAGTTTTATCGGTTCATGTAGGCTAAGGTGTTGGATCTGTTTGTTCGACGATCATTTGGAAAAGACTTCTTGATGCCACCAGCAACGCTATTCTCAGAAGGGGGGATTGACATGACTTGTCGGGGCATAAAAGCATTTCTTTCACCGTGCTGTCTGCAATGCCCCAAGTGTACCGTTACGGCTTATTTGGAAAAGGGGAGTAGACAAGGATGGATGAGAAGGCATCGCTTTAGGTTGTTGTCCCTTTCCTTAGTGGCTAGCTATCTAGAGTGTTATCTGATAATCATCTTTTTGTCTGACTTCATCAGTTAGCTGGGGCGCTTTTCTACTGGGTCTTAGTAGCCTTGCTTGGGCAGAAGGTCACTGAGGTCCTGTAGCTCCTTCACCGTTTGGTATGTTCTTTGGCGCAATGTCGGGTTTGCCTTCTTCTAATTGCACCACTTCTAGTCTTTAGAACCGGTATTCCTTCCTATAGAATTCTAGTAGGTTGTTTCATCTTTTAATGATTCTTGAAGGCCTTGCAGTAGAATGCATCCGTTGCCCTCGCTTCGTCCGTATGCTAGTCATACCTGTAAAAAAGAAATTTCGAATTAGTTGTACAGCTGTACAAAAGGTATAGTTGGCATGATAAACTTCTTTGGATATTCTGCATGTTGAACGGCTTTGGTGAATGGGTTTCGATTGGCAAAGATGCTCTAATCATTGTTAGACCGGTCCATTTTCAAGTTACGGCTATTTATAATGCTTGAGAATGATTCATGCATGATTGTCTATGCTTGAATGATTGGAAATGTCAATTGAATGACATATCACTGATGATGGGATCATGGATCAGTGACGATCCCAAAAAATTTCAAACTAGGTGAGATCGGTCTGGGGTGACAAAGAAGGCTCCATAAGGTTGCATTCCAAATTTCAAGGTTTTCGGAGTTCGCCCGTTCGAGTTATGGGTAAATAATATGGATCGCCATCGATGGATTGGTGGGGATTCTGACCCGAGAAAATTTTCCATTTTCTTGAAGTCAACCCATGATTCGCTTGGAGTCATAGAATTTGAAGTGCTGGTTTGCTGACAAACGTTGCTTGGAGACATTTTCTTGTTTGCTTGGAGAAAATCTTGGTTTTACCCGAGTGTGATTTCGGACCAGAATTTCTTAGGTTTACTTCGGGTCAAATGGGTGATTACACGAGTTTGACATCGAGTCAGGACTTCCAGAATCTGCTTCGATTCAAATAGTCGATTACCTGAGTTTAACATCGAGTCAACCCTGAAGTGAGTTTTTCAACGATCATTTTGACGATTTTTAACGATTTTCGTTGACGAACACTTGTGATTCATGGGAGTTCCATGATCGGATTGGAAGCTTGTTTGTTGGGGGTGGTCACAATATACCACGGGAGCTTGGCATTGTAATTGATCTCGGTTTGTATAATATTTTCTTGGTCCTCCTGCCTCTAGGAGTACCGTTTGAGTAGCAGTCCCTCGTCCTTTGCTTAGCACTGTGCTACGACATGGGTTTTGGAGCTTCTTCTAGCATTTTGCACGTTGGCATTTTCATCTAGTTTGTCTTCCTTAAACTGTTTGTCATCTTCAGAGTCGAAGAGAGTCATCGTTATATCCTCCCATGGGGTTTTCACCCCTTAGTTCGGGTTTGTAGCTGGTGTTTTTGCAGTAGGTGAAGTGTTGACGTTTTTTTCCGTCATCGTTCTTAGAGCTTCGCCTATTGCTTCCTTTCGATTATATCCCCTTCGAACGACCTAGACGGTGGTCTCGCTAGCCGGTCAAGGTCCAGAGGCGACGCTCCTTGGTTTGGAGGTTCGGGGGAAACACCCCCGAGGTTCACGGTATATGCAAAAATCATCAAGAACCGAGCAAACTTTATGGATCGTTAGCGATCCATGTACTTAAGTGATTTCAGACTTTGTGGCGACCTGGCAAAATACTATGGATCGCTAGCGATTCATGTGCTTAACTGATTTCAGTACTTTGTCTTCTAGAGTTTATGGCGGTCTGGTGAAAAGGTATGGATCGCTAGCGACCCATAGTGCATGGATCGCTAGCGACCCATGTACTTAAGTGATTTCTGAGTTGTGCCTTTAAAATCACGTCTACTATCTCATGTTGATGTTCTCTATCACCTTAGCATGTGTTTGCTTGCTTTTTCTCTGATCCTTCTTGGTTGGTTCTTCTGTTCTCAACAGCAATCCTTCTAAGCAGAGATTAAGGATCTAACTTCTGAACCTATCCGATCAAAAGTTGATAGCTAGATCTAAGCCTGAGTTGGATTCTCAGTGAAAGCACCAAAATGGAGACCCAAAAAATGGACCAACACCCTAGTTTGAGTTTGAAAGCACCAACCCTGTTCTGACAGAGCAATATCACAGATAACAAGTATAGAAATAGAATAGTAAAAGAAAGAAGACGGAGAATTTTTATAGTGGTTTAGCTGTTAATGAAGCCTACGTCCACTTTATAGTTTAACTATAGACTGAATGTTGTTACAAGAGTTTTTTGATTACAAGGCTTTGATTGTTTCCTAGCTAGATTGAATCTCAAAAGTAGGAATCCACTGGAGAATCACAGTGTATTCCTTTGGAGATTGTTGCGAGGGATGTAGAGAGTGAAGAATAATTCCAACAGAGATTTTGCAACCAGTATGGAGAAATTCCTCTTTATGTTACAAGTAGTTTGGTATTTATATAGACCAGAGAGCTTCTGGACCAGGCCTCTTCATAATCTACTCGCTGGTAGGTAAGGAACGACCCATGGAGGATGCGGCTCGTAATACGAGGAAGAAACATGGGTCGCTGGCGATCCATAGACTTGGCTCGTTTTGCGAGCCAATGCCTTGGCCTCTTCTCGTAGTATTCTTTGGCTTATTTGTCTGAAGGTTTGAGGAGAGGAATGGGTCGTAGTTTTCTGGAGTTTGGAATTGAAAATGTTTCCATAGCCTTTTATCGTAGTTGTTACGTTTCGATGGCAATTCACTAGCTGTTTACGTTCAGCCACTGATTGGTCTAAGAGAATGCTGATCTCTTGGCTTCGTTTATCCCAGTCGTTGTCTTAGCCATATAGTTTGGCCCTTATTGATCCCTTGTCTCAGCTTTTCTGGTTAACTCCTGAACCATCCTGTTTACACGGGATTGTCCTGCTTTCTAGTGGGTCCTGCTGGGTCAAAAACTCGGATAATAGTAATATCGACTTTTTATGAACTTTTGGAAAACTTTAATAGCGGTTAACGATGTAACTTAGCTGTCAACATTGGTTAACAGTTCAGGTCAACCATTAATCGAGTTGGCTCTCGGTGAATATTGTTTATGTCAGTTACACTATTATTATAAATTATTAACTATAATTTGTTAATTAATAATAATTAATTATAAAAAATAATTATTTATATATGTTATTATTATATATTATTTTTTATACATTATTAGATATTAAGTATATATTATTATTTACTTATTTATTTTTATTTATGCATTATTTTATTAAATATAATTTATTAATTATTAATATAATTAATTATAAAAAATTATTAACTATAAAAGTAATTATAAATTATTATTTATGAATAATTTATTAATAATAATTAAATATAATAAATTATAACTTATTAACTTTGTAAGTTATCATTTATAATTGACTAAGTATTTATTATTATTTACTAATTATAAATTAAAACTATAAATAAAGGTTGTTATAAATTAATTTTTTACAACCATCAAAAAAAGAAAGTTGTTAAAGAAGTTTTTTACAACTGGTAAACAAAAACAGTTGTAAAAAATACTTATTACAACTATTGTTAGCTAATGTTGTAAATGGAAAGTTGTAATATAGTCATTTTGTTGTAGTGATAATATCTAATAATAATTTAAAATAAACAAATACATTATAAAATTAATCTATTATCGAAAATATTTAAAAAAAAGTTATAAGAAATAATCATTATACCTATTTTACTAAAAAAATTATCAAATTAATATACATAAAAAAAATTCTATTCAACCAAAATGTTATTTTATAAAATCCAAAAGCATTTTTCCACTATATAAAATTAATATTTAAATATTTTTATGTGTGTATATATAAATGTATTAATATAACACTATTTCAAATTATTATAATATAATTATAATTTAGTTAGTTTAAAATATAGTTTCAAATTTTTTCAATTTATCGAAATTTCCTTATTTTTAAAAATAATTTTGGATACCTAAGATATATATGTATGTGTGTGTGTGTTGATTTAAAATAAAAAAATCATTTTAAATTATTGAAAACTAACTTTAGTGTTTTAGAAATAACACACACAAAGATATATATATATATATAATTTCCAAATTGAAATGTTTATATATATACATAATTTTATTTAGTTATATAGATCAAACAGTTTCAGTTAAATTAGGTAACATAGTGAGATGTATTAACATATATTTAAAGGAGACAACAAATACATGTATAAAATTGTATGTAATCTATCTACACATCATATATACAATATAAAAGATAAGTTAGATTTATACCTCAAGGATGTTGCCTTTAAACACACGTTGATTAATGGGATCTGCTAAACTTACCTTAAATCGATCACTTAGCATTGCAATAGCTTGGAGAATGACAATTTTTTTTAATTTAGTGTAAATTGGTCTTAAAGTATTTCCGACAAGAGGGAGGTGAAGAAATGCTCTTGGCGAAGAAGGGCATGGAAAAACGCTAGAGAGAGCAATGAATGAGGGGCGGTGTACTTAGATTTAAATAGAGAAAGGATGGAAACAAGTTCTCCTCATTTTACAATTTCATTGTTTACCAATTCAAAATCAGATCCAAAACTCAAAACCTTCCACTCCCCTTGGCTGTCCATAACATGGTCTATATTGGCCATCAAGTACTCCTAACTGTTTAGTAAGTAACATTATTTAAATCAAATTTGAATGCATACCGATATCGTATATCGGTACGTTCATACATAACTTTTATACATACAGCCAATTAATTACACCCAAAAAATTACTTGTAGCACCCAATATATCAAAGAAATAATTAATTAATATTTTATAAGTTCTAATTAATTTGATTAATTTATAACAATTTATAAATCAATTAAATTGTATGGTATTTCAGAGAAATCACCAATATGGTTGTGCGATTCGTAGGTGTAAATTCAGTCGGCGTTTAACATTGAAATGTTTGAATATTAAAGTTCTCTTATCATCTTAGTAACAGTTTGGCTACATTTATAGCTTATACATCTTTATCAGCAAAATTTGATTTTACAGTTTAAGCGGTACCTTTTAGTAATGATTACACACACAAATTCTCTTCATCAACACTATATCACTTCAGGATTTATAGAATTTGATTTTTGGTCAAAATTCCAATATCATCTGCATTCAACTCGGTTAGTACATAAACAAAGTCCTTGGTTCAATAATAACCTTTATTATTACCCATACTACTTTAACCAGCGATTTTGACTTTAACTTGACTACAGTTCACCGTAATACTAACCTCATACAACGGAGGAGACAAATTCTCTATTGAATATTATTTCACTTCCAGTGCTTCAACCAAGATCCAACTATAGTCGCTTAACAATCTATGGTGTATCCAGATTGAAGCTCATGGTATTCTTAAAATCGAGAGAATTATATAATATTGTCACTTCGATATTTCCTGTTTGACCTAGTTTTTATTAACCAATTGGAAACTCTTGGGTGAGTCATTCCATAGTTATCCAATAACTGTCAATACGTAACGCTTAGGTGCCCCTAGGATCATGACTAATACACTTCCCAACATTTCTAGAGCTTTATGTACTCTGGTCTCGACGATTGCATTGATATCCTTTCCTTAAGCATCATGACAAGGAGTATTTAAAATAATGTGTTATTCTATATTGTAACAAATTTCTCATGATTACAACTCTTTATAACAATTATCACATAACATGTTATTTAATATTTTTTAATTAATGTACCTTAAATTAATAACTTAATTGATTATAACATAATATAACAATATATATAATAAAAACAAATATCTTTGTTATGACCAACATTGGTAACAGAGTTGGATATATGCAACAAATTACATAATTGGCTCTAGGGCATACCCTTAACTCTCTCAATCTCCCACTTGCATTTTAGGCCAACTATGGAATCTTAATCCCATCATTTCAATTAGTTTCTCAGAACTGATCGAGTTAATTTTTTAATGAACAGTTATGCTATACTATTTTAATTATTTACTCTGTCAATTAACACTCTCCAATGGTGATAAATATATTTATCATGTGCAACTTTGTGGGGGTAGGTTTCTTGACTTCTAGTGAGCTCTAGGTTCTTTATCGAACTACATTGTTGCATTGATATCATATAACAATGTTATAGGACTCTTAATTTTTGATATCCCCTGGCTCGGTTATAAATTTATGCATATAAATGTAATAAGTACAACAATAAAAGCAATGTGTGTGTTTATGTGTGTGTATATATACATATACACACATTGTTTTTGTTGTTGTGCTTATTCAAGGTGATGTATAGAGCCTATTGGTTGAATCAGCCACAACCACATGTTTGAAACATTTCCAAATTCAAGCTTCTAAACTATGATTGAACACGAACTTAAGATTGACCTATTGTGTTCGAAATTACTTATAAAGTTCGTTGTTTTATAAACAACTTCCTAGTATTTCGTAAATACTCGAGAATAATCTTAACTACCATCAGGTGATCATAATTTGGATTTGATACTCAACTTGTGTACCAAATACATTAGTAAAATATTATATAGACAACACAACTTATATGATAATGCATATTACCAATGTACAAGGAATCCATCTTATATGCTTCATATTAAACATTTTAATATGGTGTTTGTATATATTGTTTAGGCCAATACTCAATATCCTCTTGTGTAGATTATAAAAGCTTTTAATTTCAAATCCAATGTTAAGGATTAAACTACCAAACTAAAGCTAATTTTAATATAGGTACATCGTTAATATCAGTAGTGGTATATTGTTTACTTATAATTTAGAAATATCTTAGTACCTTTAACATTCATTCTTACAAACACGTGCTTCCTCCACATTTCGATTGAAAATCAAACTATGATTTCTTTATCAAAATACTTATTCAGTTCGGATACTTATCGAATGGTACTTTCGTATGAAATCTTATATCATATCCAATGCCCACAAATTCAATATCGCTCCAGCTGATTTCGAGACATTATGGTTGTTATGTACAAATATTCCATCCTAAATCATTATTTAGGATTTTTGTTTCAAAATAAATGTCTTAAACACGAAATCATACTGGGTGATAATTTCGCAAGTAAAATTGTAATAAGTACTTTGAATGACAAATATGTTACGTTATTTTCAACAATTGAAATATATGATGTTATTCTTATCAACGTTGCTTACTACATTTCAACTGCATTGGTATTCTTTTCGAAGATACATTTGCGGCCAATGGATCATATTCCTTTGGACACAACCATCAAAATCTTATTTTGACAATGTACTTAGAATCCATTCTGGAATTGTGCATCGTGCTATATGGTAAAATCAATACTCTTAATGGCTTATTGACAACTAAAGAAATCCTTATCTCGACTGTAACAGCCGGCCATTTTCGACTCTAAAAAATCGACACTAATACGTCCACTATATCTCTTGCCGAGAAATCGAATGCTGGAAAACCCGATTGTTAGGGTTAAAGAAGAAAAGGATAGAAGAAGAAACAGAAATAACAACAAAGAATCTCACAATCGCAGCAGAACAAAATATAATATATATATATATATATATATATATATATATATATATATATATCAACAGACCTTGTACAAAGAAAACTGTAACTATTAATATACATACCAATCATCAGAGTACAATAGTCAACAAACCAATACTGGGCAGTTATAATAACTTGTCCTCACAAGTGCTGAATATACAGCCTACAATACCCAGCGGAATATAATCCAATACAGGTAATATGTCTTTGTCATCTAGCTCGTCTCCTGGGCTCTATAGCATCCTAACCTGAATCTGTAATACTTGGTCTGACCCGAGCTTTATAATAAAATAACACCCGAGTTAGTCTGGAAAACCAGCATGAGTAAACACACTCAATTTGAATTATAAAAGTGATCAAAATCGTTTGAAAAACAAAGGTATCTCGTAAGACCGCGTCACACATAAACACGATGGGTTTTTCCCTTACGATAACCAAAACATTTTATAGAAATCCAGTGACATTATAATAGTGTCTAAGTACAAATACTTATTCAAATATCCGAAATTGTTACATTAATTAAATTCCAGCATGTTAGGCTCTACAAACAAAACCATAAAGGCTTGTATTGGAGAATGGATTCCATACAATGACTGGGATACTGGGGTACCACCCATCACAGTATACCTCTAGAAAAATGTACTGAGGACCTCGCCGGATCCCTTGCTAACACAGGACCGGTTCTATCCCTAGCCTGGATAGTACCGAATAAGTTATCACCCTGGGTGTTCCCACCCTTATCGAGAGCTCTTTTATTTCCCATGCACACCCATATCCATAATTTATAATATATCCGAGGGTATCTAGGGAGGTACTAAACATACCCTAATTGGTTATGACCCGTAATAACCCAAATTCTAGTGGGTCCGGATTTTTCGCAAAAATGCTAAAACCCAAGCCCACTGAAATCTGAGTTGGGAATCTAGTATCCTACAAATAGGCAAAGACAAATATATCAGAGCTCAATTAAATATCTCATAGCGGAATTGACTAAAATATAATAGTAAGTAAATACTCACCAATATAATAACACTTTCTAAACAAGTGTCTTAAAGCTGGGAAGTCTCTGCCATCTACCTAACCTGTAGGATGTTATAAGGAGGGGGTCAGAACTAAAGTTCTAGTGAATGGATAAATTATACACTTTTAAGCTTAATTCTACATATACCGTTTTATTTCCATTTACTGTTATATTAGGTTCACTAGGTTTATCATACTCTCGCCTCTGTGCGTGAATCGTACCCGTCTACTCCTTAGTAGATTAAAACCTAATAACTGATATATATATATATATATATATGTAGCCATATGCCCAATGACCATATTGGTCCTAGGTACTACCCATAGCACCTTCTGTATCCTCCACGCAAAGGACTCCATCGTCTTGTTCCTATAGCGTTCTGTGACCACATCTATAAAGGACAGCTTCATGAGGCCTACAATACAGATGTTACGTCATCTACTATGAAAACGTAAAACTGCGTCTGCACTAGTATATACTAACGCTTGGACATCCGCAATGTACCACCCAGTGCATACATTGAGGACTATACGTAATCGTTCTGTATACTCTTTGAATCCCGCCAACAAGGTCTACCTTGTACGGAACTCAGTCGGGGATTTTCTATATCTGTAAAGGACAACTTCATTAGGCCTACAATACAGATATTCTAATTGGTCTGTCTCTTTTCTCATCATGGCTATGGCCCCACTCAGCCACCCCTCAACAAATCGAAAGACCTCTAAGGAGTTAAGTGGCCGTGCCCTACTGCAAACAATCTAACATCGAATTGGCGGTGCCCCTCATCCAATGTCTCGATAGTGAAAGAATCATTGGACTTTTGGTTTTAACTCTAGTCTTTCCCGAACTCGCTCTTGGTATTGATGCTGGCCAATATCCGCATGCGACTATACTTTTAGGTCCTGCTACTTGCAAGTACTGGGACATACAAATAACCTACTCCGAACACCAACCCCTTATGACTGCCTACAATGGTCCTGCCATGCAAAAAGCAGTCAAGGCATACTCTCTTGATGGAACACCTATAGATCTGCCTCCTGTGATTCAGCTTCGTTAGGCCTACCCAGAGGGCCATCGTAGAGTATACTCACATCCCGTTGAAGTCTCGTATTTCCTTTTAGCTCAAAATAACTAAGTTGGACGTGCTTCTCCTTTGCTGAAATCTGTGATGAACTGCTTCGTTAGGCTCTTCATCCTCTGGGCTACTCCAAGTGTCTCTCTTCTGTTCTAGGCTTTCTTCTTTTATTATGATATAGAATTCCCTTTAATTCTCTTATATTATATAATTCACTTATCATAATAACCGTCTTATTGTATAGTCTGTGAAGTAAATGCAGTTCTAGGTTCATTATCGTTTACAGCTTCAAATTATTTTCTAATAATTTACTTGATTACTTTCATACTTTACTTTATTTTCTTCTATTCTAGAAAGTAATTCTATTTTATTTGGTTGGGTATGAAAACTATACTAAAAATCCATTTCAATATTTTAATACTAAATAATACTATAAACAATAATTCGTAACAGCAAGGTATTTCTTTTATTATTTTGGAATAGTGTAAAATACAGTGGTTTCTCTATTTTACACTAGTTCCCTTTTTCTTTCTTTTATTCTTGCAGTTACGTTTATCGCCATCTTTTAAATATTAAATTATAGAAATCTATCCTATTTTCTAAACCAACCAATTAATCTATTACTTACTTCCTAATCAAGTTATTAGATTAATTTATTATTCCCGTTTTAGCATAATTTATTGCAGAATTCAATTTTTAGCTTTATTCCAACTTTTCCTATTTTACATCTAATCTAGTGTTTTCCCATTTTAATTCATAATCGCAAATTTTCTTTTTAACTATATTATTCGCGTACATAGAGAATAAAACGAAACTAGCATTTAGGCTAAATTATAACTTCAAATTAGATGTAAATAACTGTAAATTTCTAAAAGTTCAGCATAACTAATTAACAGAATTAATTACTGAAATAATGAATAAAATTATTTAACAGGAATTTAACGATAATATATCATAAACGTAAAAGATATAATTAAATCTACTCACATTGCTAGCTTTAAAAATCTCCCTGTTTTTATTTCAGATCTATCCCTAACATCCATATTCACCTTCCTTGTAATCCCTATTTGGAATTACAAACGATATATTTATAGATCTATAATATTTGAAAGAGAAAAGGAAGAGATTTGGATTAGAAATAGCAATTAAAACTCAGATCTAGGGTTTTACCTTTGACACAGCCTTCTGATTTGAACCAATTCCTAATTCCCTAATTAATTCCATTCTCTTTCTATTTAGATCTAAATTCGTGTGAATTAGATCTAAAATTTTGCTATTAAGAAAGTGTAGAAGAGATAAAAAAAGGCAGAGCTTTTGTAGGCAAGAGAAAAATAATGAGAATAAAAATGAGGCTCTGCACCTATATTTATAGCGGTTCAAATCAGTGCTAACCATTAGATATAAAACCCTAAAAATCTAAAGCGTACACTCAGTCTATTGACATTAAATTAATATGTTTTCTTCTGCATTTGTTTTTATTTCAAATTGATTCTCCAACAATCTTTTCATTAATCACTTTCCCCTTCTCTCTTGCAATCTATGGAAACATATATTTTTAAATGTGACGTTTCTTTTAAATAAGATTCCCTTATTAATCACCCAATTAATATATTTCATATATACCTAGAATTAATTTACTATCCAACTAACCCCTCCCTGCACTGTGATTTCTAACCAAATTAATATGCCAATCAACACCATGTTAATTCATCACATATATGCATATTAATTTATTTTATTCCCATAATTATTGCATGCATATATTCTACAAATGAATTTTGAATTACAATCTTAATTATATATGTTACCATAAGTCTCCATGTTTATTAATTGACAATTGATTACTTGCATAAATTACTCTTCCTGCATTTTATTCTCTTGCACTAACATATATGTTTCAAATCATATCAATTAGTTGCTATATGTTCCATTTCTTATCAGTTCCTGTCAATCAATCACCTCTACTAATTAATTGAATATTAATTTACTTTTTAAACAAACACCGTCAATTGATCTTCCCTATTAATTGATTTTATATAATTTCTCTCTCTAATTTATTTGTTACATAAATATATATGTATTCCAAATAATATTAATTAGTTGCCCCATTTACAAATATGTCTTTGTTTTAAAATGTCAAACGTATATAACTTAATTAAATTATTTGCATATATAATTGTAATTTAACGTGGGGTGTTACATTCTCCCCCTTTAGCAAATTCGTCCCCGAAATTTGACAATTATGTAATTTCTCATATTAATCACATCCTAAATATACTTGCAATTTCTATATGAATGCAATCTTTTGAAAACTCAAAACATTTTTCATTCAATTTTACCCACACTCCTACTGAATAGGAGCATAGTTCAACAAATTTTTACGTCCAAACCTACCACACAACTTTTAATTTTCGAATTTTAGAAAATTCTAATTTTCCAAATTCGATTTCTTATGTTATAAAGAAGGTGGAAAACAGAAAAACTTCACATTTCTTCGATTTTCATTTGCGCACATCTTCCTCCGTACTTGGGATTTAGGCTACCATTCTAAAAAAAATTATTTACTTCCCCAAGCACAGTTTACATAAGAAAATATCTCTTTTTAAAATTTTCTGTTGACGTTTCTGTCGCTTTCTTTAAATTTGTTATTTTCCTTTTAGTCATCTTATTCTTATTTTACTCTTTTATATATACATATATATATATACACACATATACATATATATATATATAGCAACTAAACACAACTATCATCTAGGGCAAGGAGGTCTAGGACCATGTCCTCTTTGACACAGAAAGGTCCTACTCTAGGAATCCAAGTAACTCATATGCTCCTCCTATCGCCTATTACATGTTACCAACTAACGTTGTATTACTCATGATGAATAAGATATATTCATCTCTTCTATTCCATGCTCAAAAAGGAATAACTAAGTCTCATTTACTGCAATGGATAAGGGTTTCAATCTATGCAGTCTCTATTTAAAAAGACAACTAAGCTTGGGGAAATTTTCTCTTTAACTTACATTTTTCCCCAACTAAGGTCTACCTATCCCAACCACGTGTGTCTTATCATCTTACTAATATCATTTCACTATTCTTCTATAGTCTGCACACATGAAGCAACATTTCTAGGATTTCACTAGTGTCCTATACACCTTACGGGAACTTTTTTTATTACTAAGAGTAATTACTGCTATAACCTTATACTTTTTCCGTTACACCTAGGAAATGATTCCTATCTACTCCATATTTAAAAGTCTGATTTGGTCTGGTATTTATCAATTTTTCTTCAAAAATTTAAACTTCTAAATTTTATCTTTTCAAAAACTTATTTACTTTTCCACCAAACCATCTTTTTTTATAGATTTTCAAATTTACTAAAACTGGGGTAAATAAGGACAATTATTTTTTCAAAAATCTCTTAACTTTCCTACTCTTCCAATTACTTAACCTTGAAGGAGTTACTAACTTACTACACTCAATAATTTTATACCTTAATGTATTGGAATTACTTTCTCTTATGAGAAACCATTAACGCTAAAACCTTTTATAAATCTCTTAAAGGAGGATTTCATGTTTATGTGAAATTATAAGGAATTTATTTTATATTTTATCGAAATAGGCTATACCAATATGGTGCTTTCCATACCTTGCACATCTCTTTCACGTATTCCTTATAGCTTGCACAAAACATCTTTATTTGTGATTTATAGAAAATTATATCATTGTTCATTTCATTCTAATAGATTAAGGTATGTTTACTCTATATTTACTTACATAAGATATTTCCAACTGAATTCATTAATTTATCGTACATTATTTTTCAAAAGATCTCATTTTTAAAACTACTTTATAATTAGAAAATATTTTCATGTGCTTATTTAAATAATAAGTGTACATACAAACCACTTTAGAAATTATCTCCAAAACTCATTTGGGTCAAAACAGATGCTGCGTAAAACACCGTTACTACAACCCAAAAATACTGATATATGGATTCAAATAAAATAAATATTAATAAATCCCGTATGCTATGTAAAAACATTTACTTTAGGAGTCACTTACTATAACAATAGTGTCATAGTCTATGCTTCCTTTATTTTTACTGAAAAAATTTATTGCAAAAATAAATGTTGTAACCTACGTTTTCGATACTTAACACACTCTAGGTTTTTATATTTAAAATCATTGTTTACCTACAAAGAAACTAGCGAGCTATACATGCTCTATAATTCTTCAAAAAGAATTTCACTTTTAACAAAATTTACATCATATAAAAACCAATTTAAATTTCATACCACTTATTTTTTTCAAAAACCCAATATTTACTTCCTCAAATATATTAACAATTATATTTTTAAACTTTTTTAATTCAAAAGTTTCATTTTTATTGGGTTAGACATAAAGTGGATTTTCTTCATACTAAAACCTCTTATTCTTCCCAAAATAAAAACACCCTCCCTACTATCCCTAACGAACTTCCCTACTTCCTAAAACATATGGATACAAATTTTCTCTCAAAACATGGCTTATTTGTATGTTATAAATCGGTAATAACATAGAGCTCTACATACTTGGGTCGTCCCAAACCCAACTAGCAAACTATGCACAAATATCAAATATACTTCTAAAAACTTTCCATATGTTAAAATCTATGGTTGGGGACTATTTGGATTTTAGTACATAATATATTTATATTTTATTCAAAAATACAAATAAGTTCAATCACTGTCTACCTAGGAATCCTAAACCTAGGCTCTGATACCAAATGTAATAATCCGAATTCCAATGGGTTCAGATTTTTCGCAAAAATGCTAAAACCCAAGCCCATTGAAACTCGAGTTGGGAATCTAGTATCCTGCAAATAGGCAAAGACAAATATATTAGAGCTTAATTAAATATCTCATAGCGTAATTGACTAAAATATAATAGTAAGTAAATACTCACCAATATAATAACACTTTCTAAACAAGTGTCTTAAAGCTGGGAAGTCTCTGCCATCTACCTAACCTGTAGGATGTCATGAGGAGGAGGTTAGAACTAAAGTTCTAGTGAATGGAAAAATTATACACTTTTAAGCTTAATTCTACATATACCGTTTTATTTCCATTTACTGTTATATTAGGTTCACTAGGTTTATCATACTCTCGCCTCTGTGCGTGAATCGTACCCGTCTACTCCTTAGTAGATTAAAACCTAATAACTGATATATATATATATGTAGCTATATGCCCAATGACCATATTGGTCATAGGTACTACCCATAGTCCTTCCATATCCTCCCCGCAAAGGACTCCATCGTCTTGGTCCTATAGCGTTCTGTGACTACATCTGTAAAGGACAGCTTCGTGAGGCCTACAATATAGATGTTACGCCGTCTACTATGAAAACGTAAAACTGCATTCGCACTAGTCTATACTAATGCTCGGACATCCGCAACGTACCACCCAGTGCGTACATTGAGGACTATACGTAATCGTTCTATCTACTCTCTGAATCTCGCCAAAAAGGTCTACCTTGTATGGAACTCAGTCGGGGATTTTATATAACTGTAAAGGACAGCTTCGTTGGGCCTACAATACATATATTATAGTTGGTCTTTCTCTTTTCTCATCGTGGTTATGGCCCCACGTAGCCACCCCTCAACTAATCGAAAGACATCTAAAGAGTTAAGTGGTCGTGCTCTACTGCAAACAATCTAACATCCAATTGGCGGTGCCCCTCATCCAATGTCTCGATAGTGAAAGAATCATTGGACTTTTGGTTTTAACTCAGGTCTTTCTCGAACTCGCTCTTGGTTTTGATGCTGGCCAATATCCACATGCGACTATCCTTTTGGGTCATGCCCACTAAACTTACTTGCAAGTACTGGGACATACGAATATCCTACTCCGAACACCAACCCCTACTGACTGCCTACAATGGTCCTGCCATGCAAAAAGCAATCAATGCATACTCTCTTGATGGAACACCTACAGACCTGCCTCCGGGGATTCAGCTTCATTAGGCCTACCCAGAGGGTCATCCTAGAGTATCCTCACATCCCGTTGAAGTCTCGTACTTCCTCCTAGCCTAAAATAACTAAGTTGGTACGTGCTTCTCCTTTGTTGAAATCTGTGATGAACTGCTTCGTTAGGCTCTTCATCCTTCTGGCTACTCCAAACGCATCTCACTCTTTTATTAGACCCTAAGTCTAATCTTTTAATTTGTGTTTAGTTTACTTTTCTTATTCTGTTGGCTACTTATTTACCCTAATTAGCGTATTCTTTCCTCGCCTCACTTCTGGCTATTGTGAGACCAACATTGATCTACTAAGGAATGCTGTTGGTACTACCACTTCTATTACCTTGCTTATTTAACTCAATTTAAGTCTTAAGTTTATTAAATAAGAATCTTCTATTATCTCTGTTCTATTTGCTTATTAACTTAATTTAAATCTTAAATAAGCCTTTTTGTTCTTTATACTTTAATTATAACATATGCTATAATTTTACTTGTAATTGTCTTTTTTATCTTCTTTTATAATCTGTATATGATTATAAGTGTCTCTCTTCTGTTCTAGGCCGTCTTCTTTTATTATGATATAGAATTCTCTATAATTATCTTATATTATATAATTCACTTATCATAATAAATTTCTTATTGTATAGTCTGCGCAGTAAATGCAGATCTAGGTTCATTATCGTTTACAGCTTCAAATTCTTTTCTAATAATTTACTTGATTCCTTTCATACTTTACTTTATTTTCTTCTATTCTAGGAAGTAATTCTATTTTATTTGGTTGGGTATGAAAACTATACAAAAAATCCATTTCCATATATTAATACTAAATAATACTATAAACAATAATTCGTAACTGCAAGGTATCTTTTTTATTATTTTGGAATAGTGTAAAATACAGTGGTATCTCTATTTTACACTAGTTCCCTTTTTCTTTCTTTTATTCTTGTAGTTATGATTATCGTCATCTTTTAAATATAAATTATGGAAATGTATCCTATTTTCTAAACCAACCAATTAATCTATTACTTACTTCCAAATCAAGTTATTAGGTTAATTTATTATTCTCGTTTTAGCGTAATTTATTGCAGAATTCAATTTTATTAGCTTTATTCCAACTTTTTTTATTTTACATCTAATCTAGTGTTTTCCCATTTTAATCCATAATCGCGAACTTTCTTTTTAACTATATTATTCGCGTACAAAGAGAATAAAAAGAAACTAGCATTTAGGCTAAATTATAACTTCAAATTAGGTGTAAATAACTGTAAATTTCTTAAAGTTCAGCATAACTAATTAACAGAATTAATTACTGAAATACCGAATAAAATTATTTAACAGCAATTTAACGATAATATATCATAAACGTAAAAGATATAATTAAATCCACTCACATTGCTAGCTTTCCAAATCTCCCTGTTTTTATTTCAGATCTGTCCCTAACATCTATATTCACCTCCCTTGTAATCCCTATTTAGAATTACAAACGATATATTTACAAATCTATAATATTTGAAGAGAAAAGGAAGAGATTTGGATTAGAAATAGCAATTAAAACTCAGATCTAGGGTTTTGCCTTTGACACAGCCTTCTGATTTGAACCAATTCCTAATTCCCTAATTAATTCCATTCTCTTTCTATTTAGATCTAAATTCGTGTGAATTAGATCTAAAATTTTGCTATGAAGAAAATGTAGAAGAGATAAAAAAGGCAGAGCTTTTGTAGGCAAGAGAAAAATAATGAGAATAAAAATGAGGCTCTGCACCTATATTTATAGCGGTTCAAATCAGTGCTAACCATTAGATATAAAACCCTAAAAATCTAAAGCGTACACTCAGTCTATTGACATCAAATTAATATGTTTTCTTCTGCATTTGTTTTTATTTCAAATTGATTCTCCAACAATCTTTTCATTAATCACTTTCCCCTTCTGTAACAACCCGCATATCTATCGATTTTATATTTAAATATTTTATTTAAATATTTTATCGTTAGTCGGATGTTAGTCTGAAAAGCTACTTTTTGCATACGGTCGAATTAGGACTCGAGACCACCCCTAGTGAGTTCAAAATGACGTTTGCGATCTTTTTGAGTGTAAACTTCGATATGTTTGGAGATAGTGAAATTTTCGTCACTTTTCCCGCTTGTGACTTTGGTTTGGACTGCACCTTCCTTAGTTCAGCCCCCCTCTTCCTCACTTCATTCACCATTTGTTTTAACATTCAAGCTTCATCAAAAATGGTGGTGGGAAGTGGAAATTAAAACTCCAAACTCAAATTCTATTGCAAATCCGAAATTCAACTCCAAATTCAAGTAGAAGATAGTGGATTCAAGCTTTGGATTGCTTCTCCTTGCTTTCAATCTCCATCTTCATCAAATTCCGTGAAAAAGTTAGATTTTTGATCTCACATCTTGCCTATAATCGTCATTGGACTGTTGGGAATGATTCCTCATCACTTTAGCATGTTTGTTTGCATTTGGTTTGGATTGGCGAAAAACTACAAATTTTGGTGTTTTGGTGATTTTCTGGCGTTAGGTCGTTCTGGCCATCGCTAGGTCGTACGCGAGTTAGGGCTTTAGGTTGCGCGCGTTGAAAAGTCACCGCCTTCGTATTTCTGTTCGCCTGCGCTAAGTCGTTCACGAGTTAAGCCATAGGTCGTCCACGAGTTAATGTTTTAGGTCGTCCCCGACCTAACTTCACTAGGTCGTTCCAGGCCTTAAGTCGTAGGTCGCGTGGCACTTTAGGTCGCATGGCCTTGTTCCCCTCTAGGTCGTAGGACCTTTAAACTCTAGGTCGTAGGACCTTTTAACTGTTAGGTCGTAAGACCTTTTTTCCCTTAGGTCGCAAGACCTTAGGTCGCACCTTGTTAGGTCGCGAACCCAGTTAGGTCGTTCGCCAATCTTAGGTCGCGCACCCAGTTAGGTCGCGCATTCTCTTTAGGTCGTTCGATCCATTATTCCTTTAGGTCGCTTGGCCTGCATCTGTTAGGTCGCTGGACCTTTGACCCGTTAGGTCGCGAACCCTCTTAGGTCGTGAACCTTATAGGTCGCGCACCCTGTTCCTTCGTTAAGTCGCTTCCTTCCTTAGGTCATTGGGTCGCGTGTCCATTCCACTTAGGTCGCTCCGTCTTCCACCACTAAGTCGTAGGTCGCCTCCGACCTTACCCTTAGGTCAAATGACCTGTCATTCGCTAGGTCGCGATTTCCTTAGGTCGAACCCCGTATTACTCTGCGTTGGGGATCTTATCTGAAAAACATTTATCAGAATTTCTACTTTGATGGTTTTGGGATTGACTTCTTTGGACTTTACTCACGTCTTCGAACGTGAATTGATGTGATTTGATTTGTTTCTACAATCGTTTTATGACTTGTCACTTTAAAGATATATGAAGGTTTCAATACTAGTACTAAATATCAAAACTCTTTCATCAAAGCAATTTCAACACTATTTTAAATATCAAAAGTTCGTTTTCTCAAACCGATTTCCAATCTACTAGTATATATAAGCCTTTACTTCACTCGAATGAGAAATCGACTTAAATGACTTAGTAAAACGAGCGGTATGAAACGCTTGTGTTCACTTTGTCGGTTAGCTCTTGGACTTGTTCGATTGAACCCTTTTTGTGACAATTTCCTAGTGAAGATTTACAGCTTGTTCGTAAAAATTTAAGTTAAGCAAGTGGTTATGGGACATGAAGCTAAACTCATATATTTACTAGCTTGGTGTGATTGACACTTCTCGTTGATCACGACGATCATTTTATGATTTAGACTAGCAATTGTGCGATGTCTCTTTGTTTGCAAGGTTAGACTAGACCGCATTGGTGTGATTCCGACTCACACATATCTCTTTGTCCGCAAGGTTAGTCTAGACACCACTTGTGTGATTCCATTCACACATACCTTTTTGTTTGCGAGGTTAGGCTAGACACCACTTGTGTGATTCCACTCACACATACCTTTTTGCTTTTTGGGTAGCCTAGACCTCAATCTGTGTGATTCCGTCTCGCACATATGGGGTAGCTCCCCATGGTCTTCAGACCATCATGTGATAGGCCTCTTTCTCTTTTTATGATTTCTGGATTTCTTGTTTTGATTTTTGGGTTTTTATTTCATTTACTTGTTATGAGTACAAGTTTAGGGTATGATGCCCTCTTTGGATCTTTGAGAAGATTCTTGTGATATTGATCATTTCTCATCGGTTGATCTCCTGTTGATCATCATTTACATACTTATAGTAGTATGTCAGTATGGATATTTTATGTTTATGCCATATCTTTTATTTTATATCATGTCATCTGATATTTATAGTTAGACTGATCCGTTTATTATTTTCTTAAATAATACTCAGGTCAGACTGAGATGTTACAGGTGCTTCTGCTTGACTTCCTCCCGGGATTTGCTACTCTGACTTTTGGCTAACTATTTAGTTTAGCAGTTTTTGTTGTATACACTTGAGATATGGACTTATAGTTGTATTCTTTTGGTATAGCACGTGTTGCTATTCTTTTGTATTATTGTGGATCTTTTTGACCACTACTCTGATGTACACTTTCATGTGTTAGTTATATATTCATATCTTCTTCCGCCTTTGTGATATGGATGTCTGTGACTGATTTATGTTATGTTTATTTCTATGTTTGTTTCCGAAGATTATTTTATAGCCACCGTGTGATAAGCAATTACATGGATGGTCGCTCCTTAACAGCCTTATTCTCCGTGCTAGTTGACAGCACTACATCGTAGTGTCCTTGGCTTGCGTGGGTATTGAGGTGGGGCGTTACACCTTCTCTCTCGTAATCTATGGAAACATATATTTTTAAATGTGACGTTTATTTTAAATAAGATTCCCCTATTAATCACCCAATTAATAGATTTCATATATAACTAGAATTAATTTACTATCCAATTAATCCCTGCCTGCACTATGATTTCTTACCAAATTAATATACCAATCAACTACATATTAATTCATCACATATATGCATATTAATTTATTTTATTCCCATAATTATTGCATGCATATACTCTACATTTGAATTTTGAATCACAATCTTAATTATATATGTTACCATAAGTCTCCATGTTTATTAATTGACAATTAATTACTTGCATAAATTACTCTTCGTGCATTTTATTCTGTTGCACTAAGATATATGTTTCAAATCATATCAATTAGTTGCTATAATATATGTTCCATTTCTTGTCAGTTCCTGTCAATTAATCACCTCTACTAATTAATTGAATATTAATTGCCCTATTAAACAAACACCGTAAATTAATCTTCCCTATTAATTGATTTTATATAATTTCTCTCTCAAATTTATTTGTTACACAAATATATATGTATTCCAAATAATATTAATTAGTTGCCCCATTTACAAACATTTCTTTTTTTTAAACCATCTATAAAACGTTCCTCTTATAAAACCATCTCCATTTACTATCTTGATTTACAAATCTCGAGGGTATTTATAAATCACTTCGAACACTTACCTTTATAACGTTCCTCTTATAAAACCATCTCCATTTACTATCTTGATTTACAAATCTCGAGGGTATTTATAAATCACTTCAAACACTTACCTTTAATATATATATAATAAATATTTTTTTAAAATATTAATTTATTTTTAAAACATGTTCAAGTAATTATTTCAAATATCGAAACACTTTTTATAAACATCAATAACTCATTTTTTAGATAAACAAATCGATTTACAAGCCGATTATAAAAATTAGAATTTAATTTCAATAAATATTAGATATTTGAAAAATTCACTTTTGAAGTATTTCAGTACTAAACTAGTTCTTAAATTACATGGTTTAATAAATAAAAAATTTCTTTTTAAAACAAATTTAATTTCTCGATAAAAATATATTTTTAAAATTCCAATGTCCAATTTCAATTTATGAATCCCTCTCCATTCACTACACGTCGATTCCATTTTCATTTCCTCAAGCATTCTCACAATTCAAAAATAGAAACCATTATTTTTCCTCAAACCGATTTCCATATTCTAATACCCCAATTTATCAACTGATATCGTTTTACCCTTATTTATAAACGTCGTTTATAAATTTATAAACTCCTTTGAGTTTTCACTTGTTTACAAAACAAATTTCATTTATAAAATCCGATTTTATAAATCCATTTCTTAATAAATTCCATTTATTCGACAAATCAATTTTTAATATCAATTTCAACACCTCTTCATACTTTTTTTTTCCAAAAATATCATTTAAAAGTCCATCATTCAAAAATCTTCCATATAAATTATTTTTAAATCTCTATTTAAAATATATTTTCCCGAATAGTTAAGTACAACCTAAAAATCAATTTATCGTTTTATCCAAATCAATTTCTTTTAAAATAATCCAAACTTCGATATACATATTTTTATATTCAAAATCTTCTTTTAATTTCTTCAAATTCAAAAAAAAAATTTATGGTATTTAAAATACCAAAATTCAGGCCAATGCTACTATAGAATCTCATAATTCACATCACAACAATAATCTATAATAGATTATTCCAAAACATCATATATTATTATATATGAAAAACAATCAATATAAATTTGAGGAATTTAGTTGGATCCCTCCAACCTGTTTTCTTGCATCCACAGATGTTAATACAACATAAAAAAATACCAATTCCATTACGAGGGGGATACCGAGGTATATATGGTCATCCGCTATTTTACGGGCGCATAGGGTCTCATCCGCTCCAACGACGGGAAATATATCCAACTACTAATATATATACCAATATAAAAATACATCATCCAACTGATATTAATTTATAAATTCAAACAATCATCCAAATTTAATTTTAATCATTTAAAATTAATTGCAGTAATCCAAATGAGTGAGATTTACTCACCTTGATTTTTATTGTCGCTTTCACGTTCTCGTTTCGATTAAAATCGAACGAGTTCGAATTTAGCTAAAAATTTCAGAAGCTCTAAATGCACACAAATCAATTCTATGATGTCGCTATTGACGATACGAGTCTAACGCGATAAACCGCGTTCGATTTGTACCTAAAACGAGTAAATTATGAATTTTATAAGCTTTCAATTTTAGTAAACAATTTAGATTCACTTGAATTAAAATTTTAGTTCAATACCAAAGAAATACGAGCCTAGCCCACAACAAATCGACCCAAAATGAACAGTTTCTTCATTATTGTGAGTCAACTCGAACGAATGCATACGACTTCAATCGCCATCACCGCTGCTAGGTCGCGCTGGAGGCCACCAAGTCATCACCTCGAGTTACCCCGAGCCTCCTCTACCCTCGCCAGTCGTCACAGCTCCATCATCTCGCCACCTCCAACATGAGAAATGAACCCAAAACAACCTCCTTGGATGACTGAAGGCCCTCAAATCATCGCCGCGCGTCGCCCTGATCTTGCTCTCCGCTCTAGTACCAGCCTAGTGCTCCAATTCTTTGCCGACGGGGAGGAAATCAGCCAAAAAATAGTGTCGTTCGTGAAGGAAAATCAGCCACCATAGTTCATCGTTCGTCGACCATCCAATGTTGGTGAGTTCGTGGTGAGGAGGGCGATAAATTTCGTATTGGAGGTTTTGGTCGAAGAACCTTCGGTCATCGCAAACGATTTCGGCCACTGGATCGTGATGTCCTAGTTTCGAATTTGTGAAGAAACAAATGCTGACTTTTTTTTCTTATCGGTTACTATGTGTTTGAAAAAGCGAAGAGAGGACGGTTTTTAAAGAAAGGGAAGGTATGACTTATAGATAGGGTGGCTGGATAAAAAGAATAAGGTGGCTGATTTGAATGTAATAGCGGCTGATGTGAATGCAGGGTCAAGTCCATATATATATCTATGTATGTATGTATGTATATATATATGTCTATATATATATATGTCTATATATATATGTATGTATGTATATATATATGTATGTATGTATACATACATATATATATATATGTATGTATGTATGTATGTATATATGTATGTATATTAATTAAATTTTCAAAGTATCCAGTTGTAAATTTTGGATCCAATCAAGGCGAGCCACCAGGCGTTCATAATGTTATATCCCTATTCCGAACGCAATGGAACCTGTTTCGAGTCCCAATTCGATCGTATGGAGAAGATAGCTTTTTGAACCCAATTATTATATTAAATTTTCGATATAAATTTCGATGCGTATCTATTCCATACGACCAAATGGTAACTCCAAACATTACGAAATTTGAAATCCGATCTATTACGGATCCAATGGAACTGGTTTCGTCGAATTTCTGAGACTGTGCCCCAAAAACCTATTTTTAAATGTCAACTTAAACAAGTTATTTTTAAAATTGAGTGAATCACTTTTAAATTCAATTTAAATTTTATTTACCTTCATTCTTGTAAATAGAAATTTAATAAGATCTGAAATTATTTTTATCTAGCTTAGAACTCAAAATTCCATTATTTAACCAATTTCCAGTATTAAATTTAACAATTAAATTATCCAATAAACCGTTATATTTGAATTTAAAGTTATTTAAACTATATAATTTACCATTCAATATTTAAAATCAATAAAATATTCCAACTTCGAATACCCAAAATTTTGGGTCGTTACATTCCTCCTCCCTTAAAATAATTTCGTCCCCGAAATTGTTAAGGTAATAAGAATGGTCCAAACCCACTAATTTTCCAAAATAATTTGTTGAAACCTTGTTGTATCTTTTACTAAGTTCTCAGCTTCACCCATAGATTCCAAATAATATTATTCACTTGACCATTCCTAGTTATAACCCAAAATCAAATTTTATTTATCAAAAATTTCTTCCAAAATTTCTAACTCTTTAAATTTCGAAAAATTTCGTCAGCGTCTCATTTGCGCGGCTAGATCGGAACAACTACAAAACACCTCTACTGGCTCAAACCATCAAAAGAAAACAAAAGCCAAGTGGCTCAATCATAAAATCATCAAATTTAAACAACAATTTAAACATATGCCTTTTTGTCGAGCAATCCAATTCTCTTTTGATATCTGTAACGGCCCATAATTTTCCATAATTAAATTTATTAAATTAAATAAGTTTTGGAGTTTGATGTTGTGAAAAATTAAAAATATAAGATTTAATAATAAGAATATAACTAGCATGAAATGTAATAGTATTAATTTAAGTTAATTGATAACTACATTAAATGTAATTCCAATTTTATTGAAATGATTAAAAAGTTATAATTGGTTATAGATTGTAAATTAATTGTAATAATGTGTGTATTAATTGAAAATTTGATTAAAAGTGTAATTGATAATTTTAATGTTGTATTAATTAATGAAATAGTATGTAATAAATTGTAATTGAATAAAATTAGTGTTGTGTAAGTAGTTATACCATTTGTTTGAAAATAATAAACTTATAAATGTGATTAAATTATGTAAAGGATGACAATTGTTATATGTTACCTATTTATTTGATCTACTAAATTAAATTGGGGATCAATTGCAATTAAATATAATTAAATGTTACGTTAATGTAAATTAAGATGGTAGTGTAAAATATTAGTGTAATAAGATATTGTAACATCCCGAAAATTTTCGACTTTCGAAAATTCAACATCGATACTCACTTTATCGACTGCCGAGACATCGAATGCCGGAAACCCGGAAAGTTATGGTTTTAAGAAAGAAAAAGTAGAAGAAGAAGGAGATAGAAGAAAAGAAGAGAAAAAGAAAAGAAGAACAACACATCAACATCAGAATAGAAAACAATATCAGAATCTTACACATCGCAGCGGAACAATATATAATAGATAAATGAATAATCTTTAAAACAAAGAACTATATCATTTTATACATACATCAATCATCAGAGTCAATATACAACTCAGTACAACAATGGACAGTTATATAACTTGTCCTCATACAGAATACACAGCGGAATAAATACTATCAGATACAAATACTACGTCTCGCCATCCAGCTTATCTCCAAAGCTCCAGAATATCCTGATAATCTAACTCTAGACTGCCCGTGTAGAAATTGGTGGGCACCCAGAGTTTAGAAGGGAAACAATAAACTCCGAGTCAGTCATGGTGACTGGTGTGAGATCGTAAAACAGTTTATCTTTTAAAACAAACAACAGGAAAACTTTAATGTCAATTCGCAATGCTTTTGGAAAATGAAACTACCATAAGACCTCCCACCACACACACAATGCAAACGCAGAATTGGAGGAGATTTCTTCTTATGATAGTCAAAGATGCTTACTACGCAAAATCAAATCATTTTTGATATTATTATTAGTGCATAGTGTAGAAAACATTTCGAAAGTATAATATAAATCTTAGCCAGCATAGACATTTCGAACTATGCCTACTATAGCTACCATCCAAACAGTGGGGCGCCACCATAAGTGAATGATAGGTTCTACAACTAAATCCGTACAAGTCACGTATTGTTTCTTTGGATTTCCAACAAATGGTCAGGCTAAGGAACTTCCTATCCACGATGGGTACGCCCCTGGAATAGACGACCCGAGAACCTAACCGGATCTCTGCCAACACAAGGCCGGGTTACCTCTGCAAAAATAGGTAACTACTGACACGCGTATGCCATCCCCCGATCGTCACCGATCTTCCCGAGGATCCCCGATTTCCAACAAACCACAAAGTAATAATAACTGTGCAGCAACCACAGAGGTTAAGTATCTGGGCTCCATACCATGATACCACCTTTATCCAGAAGGAATGACATACACTAAGGGGCGCTACTCCCTAGAACCTTGCCGCATTCGTCCTGTTTCGACCATTTCCGGGGTGTGAGGCTCGACGAAGTCTCGTCCACAAAGCTACGCTTTCTCAAAAAGCCCTGCTTCGGGTCAAACAAAATGATCAACCTATGATCACAAAGATATAAGATCAAACAAATGATCATATCACAAATGATCAAACACTGATCATTTCACAGCAACACTCAGTATGCCACGTTACCAAATTGGGATATATCGCTGATAAATTTCAACTACATAACCTCTAAGCTCGTACGTCTCAGAGAAGGGTGTTAAGCTAAGAGAATAAATTCTCCGCCACCAACAGAAATGTATTTGAAAGAAATCAGCTTTATATCTCAAATTGTAACGTCAGACACACAATCCATACAAGTCTGTTCCGGGATCGAACAGAACCGAAGGCACTTCTCACGAAGCCCTTGCAATTCCGGATAATTTTCAATCACGTCAGGACTTCCCGTCACTAAGGGTGATAAAACCTCTAAATCGAAGATCAGTCGATGTAGAGTAACTCGACGGTAATCCTTCCGTTTTCAAAAATATCCGGTCTTCAACACCGGTCTTCAAATGCGATTCATAACGACGTATCACATATTCGGAATGGGTTATACGACCCCATGGTCCTTTCCCGGCTAACCCGAATAGTGAGCGTTTATTTAAAAATAAGTGTGGCATTCAAATTCATTCAATTCACAACAAATACCTACTCAAGGTAATTATTGATAGTCGGTTATTTGACTATCAATAAAGATGCGCAACATCATCAGATTCCAAATAATTTTCCAAATTATTTCATCTGCAAAAATATCTTTTACTAGATATTAAATTTCCACACTTAATCATTTGAAAACAAATTCAAATATTCACTTTTCAATTTATCTTTAAAAGATAAAAACTCAAACAGTTCATTTCACATTGGAAAAGCATTTCCATACTTATTAAATAATAAGTATTTCACAATCATTTATTTTCAACACTTGGAAAATATTCGATATACTTAAATCAAATTAAGTATATATTTCATTCTTTAAGGAAATCTATTTTCTATAACAACATCAATTTGAGTCAAAATGAAGGTTACGTAAAACATCGTTACGACGACTCAAAAATCACTAGTATAGGGATTCGAATTTAGATAGATATATAAATCCCAATACTACATTAAAAACATTTCCTTTCGGAAATCATTTACTATAACAACAGTGTTATAGTCCACCATTTCCTTATTTCTCGAAAACGTCTATTTCAACAATAAATGTTGAAATCTATGATTTCGATAGTTCACACGTTTTAAAACATCTTTTAAAACAATTAACTTCACTTCAAATATCACTTTTCCAAAATTTTATCCATTTTACTTAACAATATATTCACTGTCCAAATCGTGAATATACTTCACTAATTACACTTCACTATTTTCTACACGTTTTATTTCAATGATAATTCGCTATCCAAAATCGCGAATATATCTCCTTTAAAAATCTTCTATATTTAATTTATCAAATCCAATTGATTTCGAATTTATAAAACAACGTTTATAAATTCTATTTCTATTTTCTAACGACTTCAATTTAATAAATCTTCTTTATTAATAATTCGATCAATATCCCATTTAAAGGCAACAATCCAAGTTACAAGTAAATTTCTTATCAGTCTTTATTCTACAACTTCATTCATTTTATAACTTCATTCATTTTATAACCTCATTCATTTTATAAATCTATAAACTTCAACTTTTATAAATCTATAAACTTCAAATCTTCGCAATTTATAATTCTATCAATTTTCTATCTTGCCAGTTTATAATTCTATAAGTTTCATATCTTTACAATTTAACACTTATGAAAACTCGTTTTAAAATTTCAATAATTTCAATTGATAAATATAGATTTTGTACATCTTTTATAATACTTTAAAAATCTCAATTTAACCCATTCAATAATTAAATCGACTTTCATTTCAAAAGTCACACTTTGGTTATATTCCACAATTTTAAAATTTTCATAACTTTAAATTTATAACATTCATTTATTTAAGATAAATAAATTCCAAAATTTAATAAATCGTATACTTTCCAAAAATCACTTCAAAATCCCTTTTAAAGTAAAAATCGTTTATTTTTTTAACTTTAAAAATTGAACCCGATGATGCAACGCATCAATTAGTCAATCACAACAGTCAATATCATATCTCAACATATGATACAGAATACATCACAATATCTGTACATAAATAACTACTGTGAGGAATCCAGTTGGATCCCTCCAACCTGTTTCCCTGCATCCAAAGACGTCAGCACAATACCAATTCCGCTCCAGTACGGAATTATCGCGGTATATAGGTTTTTATAAATCCGCTTACTAACGGCGCAATAGGGTCTCATCCGCTATACGAGGCGGGAAATCATCAATCCAATATATACATATGCCAATATGTATATATTGCTATATATATAGATATATCCTATCATATCTAATAGCATATCAAATAGCAATCAACACAATCAATAACTGCAATTCAAAATTAAATCTGAGTGAGAAGATCTCACCTTAGCTTTTTATATTTGCAATCCAATTTCAACTCCAGTTTGTTTTTCACGATCTTTTGACCTAGTATAAATATTTACACCATTTATTAATATTTGAAAACTTTGAATAACAAATTTTCGCTTGGTAGTTTTACTTCTCCAACGAATTTTATTTCTAACCAAATTTCTTTTAAATAATTTTACTTAACTAAAACTTTCATTTTTAAACTCATTCTTCTTAAATAGAGTTAATCACCATAGTTCATTATTTCTACATAACTTAGAAAATCAAAATATATGGATGCATATTTGTTTTCTTTTGAAATTACAGGTAAACTGTATAAATAAATTACAGATTTCAAATATTCATTTTTTTTTTATACAAACCTTTTCTAGTTTAAAAACAATTACTATTAAGTAAATATACCAAAACAACTTTACTATATAATTGTTCATATATGAATAAATTACCTTATAACTTACTGCTATATTATTTTAAAATAAATTCATTTCATCATTTTCTTTTCACTGCAAACTAAAATTTTTATTTACATATATATATTGATTAAATTGAATAATAATATAAAAAGAAAACATTATACCTTCACTGTCTCGAAATCGACCAACTCGCGAAACCCAGATCGCTGCCCCATCCCCCTGAAATCGCCTCGACATCACAAGTGCCAACCGTGACGAACTTCCCCAGCGTGACTTTGTTTCGTATGAACCCGCCATCGCGAGTGTCGACACCACCTTCGATCTGTTCTGGCCCACGCGAGCGCCTCCATTTGCTGCTGTCAAAGCTTAACATTCGAGGCTCGCGAATTGATCAAACGCCTGCTACGACCTCGACTTCGAACCCAGATTCTCGTTCGCGTGCGCGAGCTTCCCAAGCAGTCGAACGCGACACTGCTATACCCCTCCTCCCCACGAACGAGCCATCCTGACAATCTCATCTTCGAACAACCCTAGATCGTCACCTGTCGCGCCGCCGCATCGCGATTCCCTTACTCGCGTGCCCTTCTTCCTGCGATCGAGAATCCCCTTGTTCGTTATTGGAGAAGAACTCAGCCGCCTCTATTTTCATTTAGCTGGAATGATTGATTCGAGTTGAAGAGGAGGGGAGTGCGTATTTTCTTTCGGCCATTTATTTTCTTTTTGAAGCTATTATTGATTTCGAACGAAATGGTATACTTTTAAAAGGAAAGAAAAAAAGGGAACAGAGCTTTGTGATTTCGCAGAGAAAAAGTATGGTTAGGCACGATTACTTTTCGTGATTCTCGGCGTGTTTAAAGGGAAGCTACAGTGTTTTTGAATTGACCAAATACTTCAAATTTAAATTTAAATTGGATTTGCTTTAAAATTTCGATGCATTTACTCAACGTATGATCACGTATTAACTCCGAAAAATACGAAACTTGAGATCTGACAATAATTCAACGTTACGGACCCAATGGAATTGGTTTCGTCGAATTCCGAGACTGTTTGAAAAATGACTATTTTATAAATATTGGTTCGAACGATTTATTTCAAAACTGAGTAAAACAGTTTAAATTTCAATTCTGAAGCTGCTGTTGTCTTCAGGGTTATCAATATAAACTTTAAAAGCTTTCGAAATATTTTTCTTCAACTTAAAATTGAAGATTCAAATTTTTATTCAGCATTCAATAGATTAAATTTTATAATTTAATCGCCAAATTCAAAGTTATATCGGGGATTCAAATTAAATCATCGTTCAAATATTTAAAATTAATTAAATATTCTCAATTTAATTTGTTCAAAATTCTGGGTCGTTACAAACTTCCCTCCTTAAAAGAATTTCGTCCTCGAAATTACAAGTTAGGAAAACAGGTCCTTAACTCGTCTACTATTTTTCACATTCAATAGTTTTATCAATTTATCGAAACAAATCTTTCTACTAAAGACTCGTTATCATTCAATTAACTTTCCAACTTTCATAATTTTCAAACAACATTGTTTTCTTCAAAATTCAAATTCGAGTTTAAATTCAAATTTTAAACTTTCAAAATTTTCTCAAAAATTTTCTAACACCCTAAATTTTCGAAAAATTTCGCCAGCGTCTCCTTTGCGCGGCTAATACGGTACGACTACAAAACGTCCCTACGGACTCTCAGATTTCAAAAAGAAAAAGAAAAAGCCAAGCGGCTAGAGAGAAATCATCAAAAACTCATATTAAAACTCAAATACGTACCTTTTTCGAGCAATTCAAATTATCTTTGAAATCCAAAATTCCAATTCCTTTATAACACCTGTATGTCCTACTAGCCATAATATCTAGTTACACATTCAAACTATTTTGCAAATTCGCTTACAAAATTTTCAGTATATGCTTATATATTTACGGTTGAAGTTTATACCCAATTCAAATTGATACAAATTCAATTTATTTTAATTCTACTTCATTTGCAATTGATTCCATTCCATTTAATTTGCATTTCATATTTTCATTCGGTTTATTCTATTAACCAAACAACTTTCATTCATAATTGCCCTTTTAGCTTAGTTTCAATTACTAACTCATTACAAATTCCAATTCACTTACAATTTCAAATTTGTCTTCAATTTCATTTACAATTGCAAATTATCCATTCATCCCCTAATTCATTCATTTTCAATTTGAATCTCATTTCTATCAAATTACCAAATATTCTATAAGTTATTAACTTATTTACATTCCATTATGAATTTTATCTTTTATTCATCTTTCATTTATAATTATTCAATTCAATTCATTTCTTACAAATTTGAAACGAATTTCGATTTTCAATCTCATTTTATTTAATTGATTCACTTGCAAATTTATTCGTTCATTCACAATTTTCATTTATTTTCATAATTCAGTACTCAATTCCAGAGTCTTTTCAACCTTTTCAAAACCATTTTGAAAACAATTCAAATTATCCTTTGAATTTCCAAAACAAAACCCAAATTTTTCAAACAACTTCTATTTAAACAAATTGGGCAGCAATTTCTCTTTTGGAAACCCGAAAATGAACACCGGTGATGCCGCGGTCATCATCGAAGTTATTTTCCAGCGACCTAAAAGAGTTTAGAGCTTTCCTCTTTCCAAAATACTTTCCAAAACCTTCGAAATCTATTTTCAAATCGAAAATGATTTAAACTTCCAAATCTCCAAAATTTTCAAGTCCTTTTCAAAACATTTCCAAATACTTCTCTGGAATCCCGTTTTAAATTATAATTCACATTTATAATTTACATTTACAAATTTCGTTCGTATGTGAATTAATTCCTTAACTTTGGAATTATAATTCCAATTTCTCATTTAATTTCAATGATGATAATTCACTATTATTACTTCCTAACATCCATGCAACCATATACTATAGTACTTCATAGAAAAACATTTCTTTTCTATACCAAAAATAGCTTTGGGTAAAATTATTTCATTTACCCTATTTAAAACAATACTGTGCCGAATTGTTCTATTCGAGTGTTTAGAGATCCCTATCAATGATCGTTAATTACTCGTATTGACCAGAATCCATATACCACTCAATAAACCAACCATCACAATATAAAACAATTTTATATTCAAATAACAAATACGCGCTCATATCTATTATTACACTCAACTCATTCTAGAGTACTACTGACTCTATCTCTAATGAGTAACACCCAACAGAGCAGGGTTGTCGCTTAACCATATGCTCTGATACCACTTGTAACATCCCGAAAATTTTCGACTTTCGAAAATTCAACATCGATACTCACTTTATCGACTGCCGAGACATCGAATGCCGGAAACCCGGAAAGTTATGGTTTTAAGAAAGAAAAAGTAGAAGAAGAAGGAGATAGAAGAAAAGAAGAGAAAAAGAAAAGAAGAACAACACATCAACATCAGAATAGAAAACAATATCAGAATCTTACACATCGCAGCGGAACAATATATAATAGATAAATGAATAATCTTTAAAACAAAGAACTATATCATTTTATACATACATCAATCATCAGAGTCAATATACAACTCAGTACAACAATGGACAGTTATATAACTTGTCCTCATACAGAATACACAGCGGAATAAATACTATCAGATACAAATACTACGTCTCGCCATCCAGCTTATCTCCAAAGCTCCAGAATATCCTGATAATCTAACTCTAGACTGCCCGTGTAGAAATTGGTGGGCACCCAGAGTTTAGAAGGGAAACAATAAACTCCGAGTCAGTCATGGTGACTGGTGTGAGATCGTAAAACAGTTTATCTTTTAAAACAAACAACAGGAAAACTTTAATGTCAATTCGCAATGCTTTTGGAAAATGAAACTACCATAAGACCTCCCACCACACACACAATGCAAACGCAGAATTGGAGGAGATTTCTTCTTATGATAGTCAAAGATGCTTACTACGCAAAATCAAATCATTTTTGATATTATTATTAGTGCATAGTGTAGAAAACATTTCGAAAGTATAATATAAATCTTAGCCAGCATAGACATTTCGAACTATGCCTACTATAGCTACCATCCAAACAGTGGGGCGCCACCATAAGTGAATGATAGGTTCTACAACTAAATCCGTACAAGTCACGTATTGTTTCTTTGGATTTCCAACAAATGGTCAGGCTAAGGAACTTCCTATCCACGATGGGTACGCCCCTGGAATAGACGACCCGAGAACCTAACCGGATCTCTGCCAACACAAGGCCGGGTTACCTCTGCAAAAATAGGTAACTACTGACACGCGTATGCCATCCCCCGATCGTCACCGATCTTCCCGAGGATCCCCGATTTCCAACAAACCACAAAGTAATAATAACTGTGCAGCAACCACAGAGGTTAAGTATCTGGGCTCCATACCATGATACCACCTTTATCCAGAAGGAATGACATACACTAAGGGGCGCTACTCCCTAGAACCTTGCCGCATTCGTCCTGTTTCGACCATTTCCGGGGTGTGAGGCTCGACGAAGTCTCGTCCACAAAGCTACGCTTTCTCAAAAAGCCCTGCTTCGGGTCAAACAAAATGATCAACCTATGATCACAAAGATATAAGATCAAACAAATGATCATATCACAAATGATCAAACACTGATCATTTCACAGCAACACTCAGTATGCCACGTTACCAAATTGGGATATATCCCTGATAAATTTCAACTACATAACCTCTAAGCTCGTACGTCTCAGAGAAGGGTGTTAAGCTAAGAGAATAAATTCTCCGCCACCAACAGAAATGTATTTGAAAGAAATCAGCTTTATATCTCAAATTGTAACGTCAGACACACAATCCATACAAGTCTGTTCCGGGATCGAACAGAACCGAAGGCACTTCTCACGAAGCCCTTGCAATTCCGGATAATTTTCAATCACGTCAGGACTTCCCGTCACTAAGGGTGATAAAACCTCTAAATCGAAGATCAGTCGATGTAGAGTAACTCGACGGTAATCCTTCCGTTTTCAAAAATATCCGGTCTTCAACACCGGTCTCCAAATGCGATTCATAACGACGTATCACATATTCGGAATGGGTTATACGACCCCATGGTCCTTTCCCGGCTAACCCGAATAGTGAGCGTTTATTTAAAAATAAGTGTGGCATTCAAATTCATTCAATTCACAACAAATACCTACTCAAGGTAATTATTGATAGTCGGTTATTTGACTATCAATAAAGATGCGCAACATCATCAGATTCCAAATAATTTTCCAAATTATTTCATCTGCAAAAATATCTTTTACTAGATATAAAATTTCCACACTTAATCATTTGAAAACAAATTCAAATATTCACTTTTCAATTTATCTTTAAAAGATAAAAACTCAAACAGTTCATTTCACATTGGAAAAGCATTTCCATACTTATTAAATAATAAGTATTTCACAATCATTTATTTTCAACACTTGGAAAATATTCGATATACTTAAATCAAATTAAGTATATATTTCATTCTTTAAGGAAATCTATTTTCTATAACAACATCAATTTGAGTCAAAACGAAGGTTACGTAAAACATCGTTACGACGACTCAAAAATCACTAGTATAGGGATTCGAATTTAGATAGATATATAAATCCCAATACTACATTAAAAACATTTCCTTTCGGAAATCATTTACTATAACAACAGTGTTATAGTCCACCATTTCCTTATTTCTCGAAAACGTCTATTTCAACAATAAATGTTGAAATCTATGATTTCGATAGTTCACACGTTTTAAAACATCTTTTAAAACAATTAACTTCACTTCAAATATCACTTTTCCAAAATTTTATCCATTTTACTTAACAATATATTCACTGTCCAAATCGTGAATATACTTCACTAATTACACTTCACTATTTTCTACACGTTTTATTTCAATGATAATTCGCTATCCAAAATCGCGAATATATCTCCTTTAAAAATCTTCTATATTTAATTTATCAAATCCAATTGATTTCGAATTTATAAAACAACGTTTATAAATTCTATTTCTATTTTCTAACGACTTCAATTTAATAAATCTTCTTTATTAATAACTCGATCAATATCCCATTTAAAGGCAACAATCCAAGTTACAAGTAAATTTCTTATCAGTCTTTATTCTACAACTTCATTCATTTTATAACTTCATTCATTTTATAACCTCATTCATTTTATAAATCTATAAACTTCAACTTTTATAAATCTATAAACTTCAAATCTTCGCAATTTATAATTCTATCAATTTTCTATCTTGCCAGTTTATAATTCTATAAGTTTCATATCTTTACAATTTAACACTTATGAAAACTCGTTTTAAAATTTCAATAATTTCAATTGATAAATATAGATTTTGTACATCTTTTATAATACTTTAAAAATCTCAATTTAACCCATTCAATAATTAAATCGACTTTCATTTCAAAAGTCACACTTTGGTTATATTCCACAATTTTAAAATTTTCATAACTTTAAATTTATAACATTCATTTATTTAAGATAAATAAATTCCAAAATTTAATAAATCGTATACTTTCCAAAAATCACTTCAAAATCCCTTTTAAAGTAAAAATCGTTTATTTTTTTAACTTTAAAAATTGAACCCGATGATGCAACGCATCAATTAGTCAATCACAACAGTCAATATCATATCTCAACATATGATACAGAATACATCACAATATCTGTACATAAATAACTACTGTGAGGAATCCAGTTGGATCCCTCCAACCTGTTTCCCTGCATCCAAAGACGTCAGCACAATACCAATTCCGCTCCAGTACGGAATTATCACGGTATATAGGTTTTTATAAATCCGCTTACTAACGGCGCAATAGGGTCTCATCCGCTATACGAGGCGGGAAATCATCAATCCAATATATACATATGCCAATATGTATATATTGCTATATATATAGATATATCCTATCATATCTAATAGCATATCAAATAGCAATCAACACAATCAATAACTGCAATTCAAAATTAAATCTGAGTGAGAAGATCTCACCTTAGCTTTTTATATTTGCAATCCAATTTCAACTCCAGTTTGTTTTTCACGATCTTTTGACCTAGTATAAATATTTACACCATTTATTAATATTTGAAAACTTTGAATAACAAATTTTCGCTTGGTAGTTTTACTTCTCCAACGAATTTTATTTCTAACCAAATTTCTTTTAAATAATTTTACTTAACTAAAACTTTCATTTTTAAACTCATTCTTCTTAAATAGAGTTAATCACCATAGTTCATTATTTCTACATAACTTAGAAAATCAAAATATATGGATGCATATTTGTTTTCTTTTGAAATTACAGGTAAACTGTATAAATAAATTACAGATTTCAAATATTCATTTTTTTTTTTTATACAAACCTTTTCTAGTTTAAAAACAATTACTATTAAGTAAATATACCAAAACAACTTCAAAACAACTTTACTATATAATTGTTCATATATGAATAAATTACCTTATAACTTACTGCTATATTATTTTAAAATAAATTCATTTCATCATTTTCTTTTCACTGCAAACTAAAATTTTTATTTACATATATATATTGATTAAATTGAATAATAATATAAAAAGAAAACATTATACCTTCACTGTCTCGAAATCGACCAACTCGCGAAACCCAGATCGCTGCCCCATCCCCCTGAAATCGCCTCGACATCACAAGTGCCAACCGTGACGAACTTCCCCAGCGTGACTTTGTTTCGTATGAACCCGCCATCGCGAGTGTCGACACCACCTTCGATCTGTTCTGGCCCACGCAAGCGCCTCCATTTGCTGCTGTCAAAGCTTAACATTCGAGGCTCGCGAATTGATCAAACGCCTGCTACGACCTCGACTTCGAACCCAGATTCTCGTTCGCGTGCGCGAGCTTCCCAAGCAGTCGAACGCGACACTGCTATACCCCTCCTCCCCACGAACGAGCCATCCTGACAATCTCATCTTCGAACAACCCTAGATCGTCACCTGTCGCGCCGGCGCATCGCGATTCCCTTACTCGCGTGCCCTTCTTCCTGCGATCGAGAATCCCCTTGTTCGTTATTGGAGAAGAACTCAGCCGCCTCTATTTTCATTTAGCTGGAATGATTGATTCGAGTTGAAGAGGAGGGGAGTGCGTATTTTCTTTCGGCCATTTATTTTCTTTTTGAAGCTATTATTGATTTCGAACGAAATGGTATACTTTTAAAAGGAAAGAAAAAAAGGGAACAGAGCTTTGTGATTTCGCAGAGAAAAAGTATGGTTAGGCACGATTACTTTTCGTGATTCTCGGCGTGTTTAAAGGGAAGCTACAGTGTTTTTGAATTGACCAAATACTTCAAATTTAAATTTAAATTGGATTTGCTTTAAAATTTCGATGCATTTACTCAACGTATGATCACGTATTAACTCCGAAAAATACGAAACTTGAGATCTGACAATAATTCAACGTTACGGACCCAATGGAATTGGTTTCGTCGAATTCCGAGACTGTTTGAAAAATGACTATTTTATAAATATTGGTTCGAACGATTTATTTCAAAACTGAGTAAAACAGTTTAAATTTCAATTCTGAAGCTGCTGTTGTCTTCAGGGTTATCAATATAAACTTTAAAAGCTTTCGAAATATTTTTCTTCAACTTAAAATTGAAGATTCAAATTTTTATTCAGCATTCAATAGATTAAATTTTATAATTTAATCGCCAAATTCAAAGTTATATCGGGGATTCAAATTAAATCATCGTTCAAATATTTAAAATTAATTAAATATTCTCAATTTAATTTGTTCAAAATTCTGGGTCGTTACAGATATAAACCAATGTTAATTATATACATAGAGTAATGAATGATTGAATAAATAGATTGAAACCAATTAAATCAATTTATTGGAATTAAATTATAATTAATTGGATTTAATTACACTTGAAATTGAACACTGTAATTAGTGTAATATTTAACACTGAATTGATTTGCAAATTTGTTTTAAATTATTGTAAATGTCCAAGTAATCAAAAATGATGAAAATTGTTGGTTATTAAATTTGAAAATAAAATGTGATTTAATTAATTTAATATTAATTTATATAGTTAATGTGAAAATAGCCATTTTGGCCACTGATTCAGATTTTGACGAAACTAGTTTCATCGGATTCGTAATGGTGAATTATTATAGGATTTCAAGTTCCGTAGCGATCGGGCTTTTCATTTGATCGTACGGACTCGAAATGCGTAGAAATTAATTTAATTGAATTCAATTTGAAATAAGCTGATTTTAAAGCTAACTTCTTTATACGATGGAATTAGGACTTGAATCATATTCCATTTGATCTAGAAATATCGAAAACATCTATTTTGATATATGGGATGACTATTTTCGTTTCGGGAACGAAACGGGCTTTTCGGGTCGTTTATCGTTTCAATCCAAATCGATCTGGTCCATTCTTTCTATTTTCAGCTTTGCCTATATATAGACTGTTATAAACCCTAATTATTTCTCATATTCTCATTACAGTACGTACAATTCTCCCTGACTATCTCCTCTTTCTCAATGGCTGAAAACCCTAAATTCCCAATTCAATTTCAAATCAAATTTCAATTTCAAATTTTAACTCCTCCAAACCATATCATATTATATACCGATTCGAAGCTCTCAATGAGCGCATTCTACTACAATGATTTGTTTCTAGATTCGAACCACCATTTGGCCAGAATTATTCGATCATTTCCGGCCATTCGTATTAGGTCTTAGGGATTGGACGACGGATCGTCGACGAGGGTTCGATCGGGTTGTATGGGTGTGTAGACGGTGATCAGAGAGTTCAATCCATAGGTTCGCTTTGGGCCTTTGATCTCCAGAACTTCTTCGATCAAGTGTAAAGGGGGATGGCGGCGTGACCACTTGGAGGAGCCGCGGCTGACGTGGTTCTTGTTGGAGGGCTCGGTCGGTGGCCGGAGGTGATCCAGGATGTGGTCGAAGTCGAGCGTAGGCAGTGCAAAAATGGGTAAAGAGGGTGGCGGCGTGGGTTGTTCGAAGTCGATCGATAATAGGGTTTCTGGAATAGGACAGTGATGACGTGCTAATTATTTTATTTTATTTTTTTATTTTGTTTATATTTCTTTTGTCGAACGTTCTAATTGTATAGCTTTTACGTACGAGGTCGAATTTACGCGCAGTTTGTTCCATTAGGATCGTATCGAAATTTCGGGCATTTTGGAACTGGTTTGGAAGAATTCTGAGACTTTTCAAATTTTGGGCCTTATTTTGGATTTCAAATCGATTTGAAATCAAAGGTGGGTCCTTTAACCCACTTACAACTACTAAATTATCTTATGTTAGTTAAATTTAATTTATGATGTGATTAGAAATTTATTGGTTGATATTTGGAATATTTAAATTGTCATTCTAGTTAAATTTGACTTTTGTTGCATTTAATCATCGTTTAATTTAATATTGAATTTAATTGTCAATTTAATACCTGTTAATGATAATCGGTTATCTATTGATGTTTAATGGTTGATTTGGATGATGATTGTGATATATTTTTGATTGTTGATATTGGATGACTAGATGTTATATTTTATATTGTTATAACACTACAAGTTCCCTATGGGTTGAAATGATACATACCCGAACAATTTGATAGATTAGGAGAAATCGTTATGAGTTGAAATGATAGACTCAAGAGATTCCATGGATTTGAAATATAATTTGGGATTGCGGGTTGAAATGATTTATACCCATAAATATTAAATTTTAAATTGCGGATTGAAATGATAAATATCTATATCACTTGACCATAGGGTAGAAAACTATATACGGACACCGAATTGGTTAAATTAAATGACTTTAAAGCTTTAAAATTTTGAATTCAGGTAAATGATGTTTTGAAATAGAATTTGATTTATATAAATGGAATTTCTTTAAGTAAAGTATTTAAAGGATTTAAATTGAAATTTTAAAGTTGAATTTGAAGTATAAACGACATTTATCGAAATTAAGATATTGAAATGTTGGAAACTGTAACTTTGAAAATCTATTGAAATTGGAATAGTTAAATTTGATATTTCAAGATTTGAAATTGGGTATGGTCCAGATTTGTTGAAATGGAAGAAATGGTTAAATATGATGTTAATTTCAAATTTATTATTTTAATATAAACTGTTTAAATATATTATTCTTAAATCCTGATTACTAAGATTTTCAAACTATTAAACTAATTTAATATATTTTAAACTATTTTAATCTATTTTAATCAATTTAAAAACTATTTCAACTTATTTTAAGCTATTTTGTCTATTTAAATCCAATTTAATCTATTTTAACCTATTTTAAACTAATTAACCCATTTTAATCTATTTTAAATTTATTTAAATCATTTTAAATCTATTTAAACTCTTTTTAATCTATTTAAAACTATTTTAATCTATTTTAAACAATTTTATAGTACTTTAACTATTTGAAATTTATTTTTAAACTATGCAAAGTCTATTTAAACTATTTATAACTATCTAAACTATTTTCTAAATTTTCAGATTGTGTAGAGTGAAAGTGTTGATATTTAAATCCTTGATTTTAAAGCGATTATGGTTAAATGATGTTATAACATAAGTTGGGATTTGAAATGATATTTGCTAGTGAAATGACATATCTGAGTAAATATGATGATTTTCAAATGAGGATTTAACCTATTTTGTCGATATGATTTCGAAAGTGAATATGATTTCAAAGGTGATATGGTTTGAATTGAATATGATATTTTGATATCAATTATGAATTGATTTTGGAAATGTAAAAGAACCAACCAGTGTGAAATAAGCGTTTGGTTGTTAAAGAGACCAGGATCGAATATTGTCATACTCTTTGCCAATACTGAAAACCACTTTAACAACTGTGTACGTGGTGGAGATTCCAGAATGAGGTAGGATGTTTTGGCGAACGATTCTGTATGAGGTATTTACGTAACCCTGACTTCCATGAGTTAGCTTGATGTGGCTAAAACAGGAGCTATACCGGGCCAAGTGAGGTCGCACCTCCTATCGGGCACATTTCTTCGATACCATATTTTGACTTTGTGATTGATTTGGTCGCCACCCCTCGATTTGATTATTGGAGTGTGTTCCGAGCTGGGCGGTAGTAGTTACTATGCGTTACCACCAGTCCGGGAGTGCAAATGGTAGAATCCTACCCTGGCATTGCCTCGCGTGCCTTGTCACATGCCTTATCGCGCCCACTACGAGTTTGTTTTTTACCGTACCGTACATATGGAGTGCCCTCTAGGTAAGCCACCGGTTTGGTGGAGCTTACGGTACTGTATAGACTACGGGAATATATAAAATGTGTTAAGAGGATATGGGTAACGCCTTAACGCCATTTTAATACTTCACTTTATTGTACACATATTATAATAGCGTATTGTACTACATAGTAGATAGTTTAACGGATCCTTAGGAGATGGTAGTCCCGAACATCTCTTAAGTTATTGCACTCACGTTAGACACTGGATAGAAGATATCAAAGCCCGTAAACATCTCCGACACCGTTACACTCATATTTATTTACTGTTGATTTAACTTACATAAGATCTTTTAGTTCTGACTCGAGTGTCTTGTCTTTCTATTCGCTCGGGTCAGTTTGAGCTTTTCAGTGTATCGTAGACTGCTTCTGGAGGACGAAGACGAAGAGTTAGGACTATTATTATTTATTATATTTATTCCACTGCATCATGTTGTTCCGCTGCATTATTTATATATTACTGTTGTATGTACTCTGATTCTGTATTGTAAAAGTGTAACCAAATGTTATTTATTAAACAGCTTCATGAACTGTTTTATTTGATTATTATATTTTGTCATTCCGCAGTGAGATTCTGTGTTTGCTTTCTTTCTTTCTCTGCTTTTTCTTATTTACCCCATAACAATCTTCCCTTTTGAATGGTTTGAGTTGGCATGTGTGTCGATTTAAACCGTCCAAAAAGGTGGGTCGCTACAATATCGAAGACATCAATTTAGTTCTTGCTTTTATATGCTTGCATCTAATTCGCTACTGATATCCAATCATATAATTCAAAATTATTTTATTCAGCATTTTCAATTTTCAATATTTGCTTTACTTAATCCCGTATGATGTTCATATATCATCTGTACGCAATATCAAATATGATCGCTCACTCGATCACACAATTTCACTTCCGAACTAGTATCATTCACACGACTCCCTAGTGCGAACTCAGATCTGGTTCCTTGATCAGAAACCGCCATTCTCCTTGCATAGCCAAAACTATGATAGAGAATTCCAGAATCAATCAAAAATCCATATCCAGGGTTCGCCGTCAAAAATCGAGTGAAAAGTCCTAACTCGGATCGATATAAATTATCTTGAAATTCTATGCTCGAATCTATATCAAATCGTTATGCGAATAAATAATATACGTACAACTTACGTATTAATTCCAATTGATTCTTAACTACACTCAATTCTCTTATTCACATTTACTTCATTTCCATTCAAATTCAATTTCAATTCTATTTAACCCAATTTATCTCCAAATTTTAAATATTAAATTTTGTCAACCATATCCTAAACAATATTTAATTCACCAATTAGCTTAATTAGTTCTATCCTCTAATTCATTCAAATCTCAATCAATTCCATTTCCAAAATTTATTTCATTTAGCCTATCTTAGGCTAAATTTCCAAATCCCATTTTATTTAACTTAATTTAAGTTAAATTCCATTTCATAATTCAATTCCAAATTTTTACTTTTCATGCATTCACATTCAACAATTCAAACATTGTTTCTCCTGCTAATTTCCAAATTTCATAAGTTATCAACTTATTCCCTCATATTTCCAAATAAAACATTTTAAATCAAAATCTCAGTGTATAAACAATTATATATATATATATATATATCTGTGTGTGTCTATATATATATATATATATATATATATATTCACACAATCCCCGGTATCAACTTATTCTCCTATATTTCCAAATAAAACATTTTAAATCAAAATCCCAGAGTTTAAACAATTTTTTCTAAGTATTTCCAACCATTTTTTTAAAATCATATATATATATATATATCTGTGTGTGTGTGTGTATTCACACAATCTCGGGTATCAATTTATTCTTTAGAATTTTCGAAACCAAGACCAGTTTTACCAACCAAACTCCAATTGTAACAATGCCTCCCTTGGAAACTCGAAAATGAACGTCGATGATGATGTAGTCATCACCAAAATTATTTTCCAACGACCGAAGTGAGTCCAGTGCTTTTATTTCTTTAAAAAGCATTTTAAAATATTTTTATTCAAAAATAATTCCAAAATAATACTCTCATTATCATTTTTCCAAAACAACTTGAAACACATTTCAAAATTTCCGGGACTTAGATTCAAAACCCCTCAATTTAAATCCATTTTAATTTATAAGTCACACTTATACTTACATAATCCCAATTCCTTAAAACATTTCACAAATGTTCCATCATTGTGAATTTTATAATAAACATTTTTTTATTAAGGCACAACAACTAATTAATGAAAATAATCAATATTATCATTCCTAACAACCAAGCACACCATATATAATCATTTCTAAAAATTATTGCTTTATATATAAAATACAATTAGGGTAAAATTATTTTATTTACCCAATTCCAAAACAATACTATGTCGAATTGCTCTATTCAAGTGTTTAGAGATCCTTATCAATAACGTTAATTACTTGTATTGACCAGAATCCATATGCCACTCAATAGATCAACCAACACAATATAAAACAATTTCATATCACTAACAAATATGCGCTCATATCTATATACACTCAACTCATTCTAAGGTGCTACTGACCCTATCTCTAATGAGTTACCCCCATCAAAGCCAAGGTTCTCTCTTAACCTTCAGCTCTGATACCAAATGTAACAGCCGACCATTTTCGACCCTCGAAAATTAACACTAATACGTCCACTGTATCTCATGCCTAGAAATCGAATGCCGGAAAATCTAATTGTTAAGGTTGAAGAAGAAAAAGATAGAAGAAGGAACAGAAATAACAACACAGAATCTCATAATAGCAGCGGAACAAAATATAATATATATCAACGGATCTTGTACAAAGAAAACTATAACTGTTAATATACATACCAATCATCAGAGTACAACAGTCAACAAACCAATACCGGACAGTTATAATAACTTGTCCTCACAAGTGCTAAATATACAACCTACAATACTCAGTGGAATATAATCAAATACAGGTAATACGTCTTTGTCATCCAACTCGTCTCCTGGGCTTCATAGCATCCTAACCTGAATCTGTAATACTTGGCCTGACCCAAGCATTATAATAAAATAACACCCGAGTGAGTCTGGAAAACCAGCGTGAGTAAACACACTCAATTTGGATTATTAAATTTATCAAAACCCTTTGAAAAACAAAGGTATCTCGTAAGACCGCGTCACACATAAACACGACGGGTTTTTCCCTTACGATAACCAAAATATTTTATAGAAATCCAGTGATATTATAATAGTGTCCAAGTACAAATACTTATTCAAATAGCCGAAATTGTTACATTAATTAAATTCCATCTAGCCTCTACAAACAAAACCATAAAGGCTCGTATTGGAGAATGGATTCCATACAATGACTGGGCTACGGGGGTACCGCCCATCATAGTACACCTCTAGAAAAATGTACCAAGGACCTCGCCTGGATCTCCTGCTAACACAGGACAGGTTCTACCCCTAACCTGGATAGTACCAAATATGCTATCACCGCGGGTGTTCCCACCCTTAACGAGAGCCCTTTTTTTCCATGCACACCCATATCCATAATTTATAATATATTCAAGGGTATCTAGAGAGGTGATAAACATATCCTAATTGGGTGCGACCCACTTAGCCCTGCTGCATATCCCCTGTTTTAGTCATTCCCGGTTGATGAAGCTTGAGGCTACGATTATGTGACGACCCAGATTTTCAAAGGGTGTTAATTGATAATTAATGGAATTAAATTATTAAAATATTAATATTAAGCAGTCGAATAAGTGTCGAACGGTTAAAATACCTGAATATCTAAATTAAATTTAAAACTAAAATTGAATAATTTATTTTATAATTTTTGAATCCTATAGAAAAATAAATCATATATATATATATATATATAAAACCCTAACTAAAGATAAAGTATTCTGATGTATTCACGTATATATAAACATAAGGATTTGTATTAGAAATAACATAAGTATCAAAATATTAAATAAGCAATTAAGTGTTTAACTTTAGAAAGATATAAGAATAAGTATTTATATTAGCAATAAATGATATCTCAATGAACTTTATGGTTAAGTAAATTTATAAATGAGCATAAGCTCATTCTAGAACAATGTATCTATATGCTGTTAAGATACATGAAAGACAAAAGAATGATATAAATAAATACAAGTTGTATAAGAGAGAAGAGACAATTAAAATTAATACAAGCAAGTAATGAAATGAGACAAGATAATAACCGGATCAAGAATATGCCCATAAATTAAATATATATTCATTTATATTGCAAAGCAATTAGATGAAACAAAAGAGAAAATAAAAATCTAGGGAAGCTTGCAAAAGAAGACAACCCTGCATATGAATGTATTCAATAAAATGAATACAAGTTGTCATAATGTAAATATCTTTGTACATAGATGACTTTGTAAACATGAAAGAAAGACATGACAATTAATGCAAGCACAACTTGAATCATTTCAGCCTCCAACTCAAATAAAATCTCTGCTCTAACATATATAAACAAATATTTCTAGTACAAAGAAATATCTCGCATCAATATACTCAAATTTGGTGCCAGTATAATTTTTCAAACCTATTCACTCTCTTTTTATACATCACTTCCTGTTTTCATTAGTTCATCAGTAAATCGGAGTATAAAAAAGGAAGAGCTACAACTCGAACATAATTAACAGCAACTTGATCAAAATTATTATCAACAACAAAGCAAGACTCTGGAAACAATATCCAGGCTGATAGCTTCCAATAACAAGAGGTTGTGTCCCCTGTTTAATCTGGTTTCAGGTGAGTAATCAAAATTTATGATACTCAAGTATTGTTTAAGCATTTGCAATAGATATATAGTGTTTGTAAGAACAAAGCTCTGCATATGTATATATTCATATGCGACTGTGTGAATTTATTGTGCTTCACTGTTTAATCTGGTTTTCAGGAAAGAAACATTTATGAAATTCTACCTCTTTCTTTCTAATCATTATTAGGCTTGGGTTTCAAAACAAAATAGGTGAGTTTAAATATGAATTGTAATTTTAAAAACAGTTTCAAGAAGAATAAGTTTATACAGTATGTAAACATTGGCTTTTACAGGAAAAGTTTCAAATTTTGAACAAATTTGAATGTCACGATTTAGTAATTGAATTACATAATATGATTTGGTATTAGAAGAAAGGATTTTTAAGACAAGTATGATGATTTTTAGTTAGGTATAGAGAGAGCAGTTTTAAATTGATTAAAATTGGGTTTTCGAGCTACTGACGTTGATCAGAGTCAAGGAGGAAGTCGAGGGTTGGCATGGTGGTGGTCGGGGTACCAGTGATCACAGGAAAAATGGTGGAAGAGGTTATCGATGGCCGTGGTGACTGGGGATCAACGAAGTAGGGTTCGAGACTCAGTTTCGAACGTGATGTTTCCTTGGCGATCGCGACAACGTTAGAGTATCGTGACGAATCGCTTGAGGGGGAAAAGTTTCAGGGGTTCGAGGAGTGTCGAAGGTCAAGGTGGCAGGATCTCTAGTGATGGGTTTCGCCGTGGATGGTGAGTTTCTTCGATCGAGTGTCTGCGTGATTTGGGCCCAATGGTTTGATTTTGATTTTCACGTGGGATTAGGATCCTGGTGTGTCGCTCGTGTCGTGTGGGTTGCCGTCGACTTACAGAGAGGCACGGTGATGATCGAAACGATGGTGCGATGATGTGCATGTGCACACGATTGTGCACGACTGGGAATTGAGAAATGGAAGGAGTGGGAATGGGAAGAAGAAGAAGGTATCTGGAAGTAGAGGGAAGAAGAAGCTTTCTCCAGTTCATGCTCGTGCAAATGCAAGGATGGACGCGAAGTTACTCGCGTGTTATTTTGCTGTGTAACAGGATTTTAAACTTTAAAAAAACAAAGTTTTGGAAAAAAAATCTCGGAAATAATGTGTGATGGCACGAGTATGGACTCGGGTTTTACTCGGGATAAATGTTCGAGATTAGCAAATTTTAAAGTTAAAACAAAATTCAGGTTTTAAACTAATTTTCTAATAAAAACTATTTCTTCTAAATAATAATGGTTTATTTAAATGATTGGTTAAGTAAAAGTTGTGTAATTCATTTTAACATAGATTAAGTTAAATCTTAAGTTTATTTAAACATAAATGAATAATATAATTAAGTAGTAATTGAGAAGATAAAATGTTTTATCATTAGTTAAACTTAAAGTCTTAAGTTAATAGATTAATGATAATTTAATCCCAAATTTATTAAATAAGATTTTAATGACAAAGTAAGAAGTTAATTAAGATTTGGGGTAATTATAGATTAATTAAATTAATGAAGAAATTAAGAGAATATTAATTAATTAATGATCAATTATAGATAAATTTATAATTGAGGGTTATCAGTTAATTAATTAATTGGTAATTTGAGATTAATTAGCTAGTAAGTGGAGATTAATTACTTAAATGATAATTACTTAATGTAAGTAATTAAAGGAGAATTTGTTAAGGATTAATTAATTTAATTAGTAAATAAAGATTAAATTAATAATTAAGGTTAATTAATTGAAGATAATTAACCAATGGGGTAATTACTTAATGGAAGTAATTATGGAAAAGTAATGATAATTAAAGGATGATTAATTAATGGTTTGTAATTAATTAATGATAAGTAAGCAGGATTTTAAGAGCGATTGCAGTAATTAATCTAATTTAATTAAATTAATTAGAATGGGGTGACAAATTAATCTTGCTTATGAATGATTGAATGATATTATACGCCTTAGATTAGTTGATATCTTTGATATGAGATGCTATGTGATATGATATGTTTGGGTGGAACTGTTATAATATGGTTTGTCTATCTGTGATGAATGGCTATGTAAATATGAAATTTTGGATAAGTGGAATGGTTTTAACTTAAACAGTTTTGTATTTAAGATAATATTGGACTCGAAGAGACCGGGGTCGGGTATTAGTAAATACCCGAAACCACTTCGATTTAGAATCTACAATAATTCTTTATGGTTTGATATGTGAAATCTATAGGCTGGAATAAAGGGAATAAATTAAGTAAACTGGACCCTTTAAACTAAGTGAAGGTACTTAGGGATCGATTTGTGAATTTAACTGTTGACTATAAACAGTTGTGAACTTGTAGTGAAGTACGAGTTACCCCGAGTTTAAATTAGGTTTTATAGCTTGGTATTTCATGTTGGATGAGTTTACTCACGTTGGTTTCCAGCCTGACCCGGGTGTTACTTTGATGTAATGCTCGGGTCAGACCGAGTATTACAGATTTTCAAGTAAGGACGTTCTGGAGCTCAGGAGACGAGCTGGATGGCAGGAACGTATGGAGTGTTTCCGCTGTGATATTGTTATTTATCTATGACAAGTTATTTTAATTGTCTAGTGATTGTGAAATGTTGTAACTCTGATGTATAAAAATGTAAATTAACTGATATAGTACTCTTTTGTACAACTGTTATTATTTGATATTATATTTCATTCGCTGCGAATGTGAGATTCTGTGACTTGTTTCTGTTTCTTCTTCTATCTCTTTTCTTCTTTTCCTAACTATCTGAAATTTTCGGGATCGAAAATTGCGGGTCGTTACAGATTACCTTTCAAGGAATTTACACTTAGAATGCTTATTGTCCACCAATGACAATGTGCTGATAGCATTCATCCATTCAAGTTATTCTAGGTCTGAACAAACCGAAATCACTGCCTCTATTAGCTTCTTGATTGCACAATTTGTAACGTACAAACCAGATCTAAGTGGTTTTCAAATAATTAAATCTGATCCCGGTCTCTTCGACAAAATATCTTTATAAGATATATATACAAATTTCTTCCAATATTTCAATATTTGAAACATCTCAAATACTTATATCCATAACAGGATATTTTTCAAACCATCCCGACACTTAGAAATATTCAAAATTCCCTTTATAATTCATTGCTTAGGAAGATATTTCTATACAAATCATCTCATTGCTAAAATATTTCCAAAATCTTCTATTTCAATACAGGAAAATATTGCAAGTCTATTTTCCAAAATCATTTCAAATATCGACACTTACGAAATATTTTATAACTTATCTCACAAATCTCAAGAATTTTATTAAATTCCTTTTTTACAATTTCTGAAATCTGATTATACTTATGTATAATCCCATCTAACAATTTATAGCTTCTTTTATGAATTCAGATACATTTTCGAAGTTCCCGTCTCTAAAACATTTTGGAAATTTCTCAAGTTTCCGGAAACCCGTTATAACGTTCCTCTTATAAAACCATCGCCATTTACTAACTTGATTTACAAATCTCGAGGGTATTTATAAATCATTTAAACACTTACCTTTAAAACACACACATATATATATATAATAATAAATATTTTTTTTTAAATAATAATTTATTTTTAAAACATGTTTAAGTAATTATTTAAAATATCGAAACACTTTTTATAAACATCAATAACTCATTTTTTAGATAAACAAATCGATTTACAAGCCAATTATAAAAATTAGAATTTAATTTCAATAAATATTAGATATTTGAAAAATTCACTTTCGAAGTATTTCAGTACTAAACCAGTTTTTAAATTACATGGTTTAATAAATAAAATTTTCCTTTTTAAAACAAATTTAACTTCTCGATAAAAATATATTTTTAAAATTCCAATGTCCAATTTTAATTTATAAATCCCTCTGATTCACTACACGCCAATTTCATTTTCGTTTCCTCAACCATTCTCACATTTCAAAAATAGAAACCACTATTTTTCCTCAAACTGATTTCCATATTCTGATATAAATTCACCCTAATCGTTTTACCCTTATTTATAACCCTTATTTATAAACACTGATTATAAATTTATAAACTCCTTTGAGGTCTCACTTGTTTAAAAAACAAATTTCATTTATAAAATCCCATTTAATAAATCCATTTCTTAATAAATTCCATTTATTCCACAAATCTATTTTTAATATCGATTTCAACTCCTCTTCATACTTTTTTTAAAAATATCATTTAAAAGTCCATCGTTCAAAAATCTTCTATATAAATTTTTTTTAAATCTCTATTTAAAATATATTTTCCCGAATAGTTATGTACAACCCAAAAATTAATTTATCATTTTATTGAAATCAATTTCTTTTAAAATAATCCAAACTTCGATATACATATTTTTATATTCAAAATCCCCTTTTAATTTCTTCAAATTCAAAAACAAAAATTGTGGTATGTAAAATACCAAAATTTAGGCCAGTGCTACTATAGCATCCCATAATTCACATCACAACAATAATCTATAACAGATTATTCTAACACATCATATATTACTATATATGAAAAAAATCAATATAAATTTGAGGAATCCATTTGGATCCCTTCAACTTGTTTCCCTGCATCCACAGATGTTAATACAACATAGAAAAATACCAATCCTGCTTCGAGGTGGGATATCGCCATAAAAAGGGTCATCCGCTATTATGCGGGGCGCATAGGGTCTCATCCGCTCCAACGGAGGGAAATATACCCAACTACTAATCTATACACCGATATAAATAATATAGCATCCAACCGATATTAATTTATAAATTCAACCAATCATCCAAAATTAATTTTAATCATTTAAAATTAATTGCAGTAATCCAATTGAGTGAGATTTACTCACCTTGATTTTATTGTCGCTTTTGTGTTCTAGTTTCGACTAAATTCGAATGAGTTCGAATTTAGCTAAAAATTTCAGAAGTCTAAATGCACCCAAATCAATTCTGTGACGTCGCTATCGACGATACGAGTCTAACGTGATAAACCGCGTTCGATTTGGACCTAAAACAAGTAAATTATGAATTTTATAAGCTTTGAATTTTAGTAAACAATTTATATTCACTTCAATTAAAATTTTAGTTCAATACCAAAGAAATACGATCCCAGCCCACAAAAAATCGACCCGAAATGATCAGTTTATTCCTCATCGTGACTCAACTCCTAGCTCGAATAAAAGCACGCGACTTCAATCGCCATCACCGCTGCTGGGCCACGCTAGAGTCCGCCAAGTCATCACCTCGAGTTGCCCCGAGCCTCCACTACCATCGCCAGTCATCATTGCCCCATCAGCTCACCACCTCCAATGTGAGAAACGAACCTAAAATATTCGCCTTGGATGACCGGAGGCCCTCCAATCGCCACCACGCGTTACCCTGATCCTGCTCTCCGTTTCGGCACCAGTCTGGTGCTCCAATTCTTCGCCGACGAGGAGGAAATCAGCCAAAACCCAGTGTCATTCGTGAAGAAAAATCGGCCACCACAGTCCATCGTTCGTCGACCATCCAATGTTGGTGAGGAGGGCGACAAGTTTCATGTTGGAGGTTTTGGTCGAAGAACCTTCGATCGTCGCAGACGATTTCGGCTATTGGATCGTGATGTCCTAGTTTCGAATTTGTGAAGAAACAAATGCTGACTATTTTTTTTCTTTTTCTTATCTGTTACTCTGCGTTTGAGAAAGCGAAGAGAGGAGGATTTTTAAAGAAAGGGTAGGTATGACTTATAGGTAGGGTGGCTGGATAAAAAGAATAGGGTGGCTGATTTGAATGTAATAGCGGCTGATGTGAATGCAGGGTCAAATCCATATATATATGTATATATATACATATATACATAACTTTCAAAATATCCAGCTGTAAATTTTGGAGCTTGGTGCGAAACGGAATTTGGATGCTCGTCCAAAGGAATACATTCTAGAATTCCCTCATTGACTCGGAGGGTAGCTTGGACATGATGATAGGAGAGTACCACGGGAAGATAATGGCAGGTTTGCAGAGCTGATCAGGTGAGCTATGTGTGAGGATTAGCGAACAGGAATCTAGAGGATGTAAATAGAAGTCCATTCGCTCCTAATATCAAGAATGCTAGGGATCCACCAGAATTCAAAATAACAATAGTGGAATTTTATGATGGAAAGTCAGATCCAACTATGTATATGATGAGGTATATACAGCACATGAAAGTATTGGGAGCTTCGGAAGAAGTCCTGGCATGATGCTTCCCCTTGTACTTAACGGATGTAGCTGCGCTATGGTTCAGACAGTTGGAGAGCGGTTCTATTAGCACATGGACAGAATTGGTCAAAAGATTTATGAAGCAGTTTCGGGTTCACATTATGAAACCCAAGAATGTGATGACATTGACATTAGTAAAGCAGTGGACCAGAGAATCACTCAAGAATTTCTTAATCGAGTTCAACGTGGCAGTTTTCTTGGTGGATCGACCAAATCCGTTGATAGTTTTGATGGCTGCACTGTTAGGAGTTGCAGATAATTCAGATTTTAAGATATCACTGATACGGGATCCACCGATGGATCTTGGGGAATTCTACCAAGAAGAAGAAATGTTTCTACAATAAGAAGATGTGAAAGCTGATAAAGAAGCAATGGAATTTAATATGGTACGGGGTGGAGAACCGCCCGGTGAAAACTTAGGAATGGACAAGGGCAAACGAAACATGGATAATAGCTTCGATGGATTAAACCGATAGAGGGAGGAACCAAATTCTCTCCTTACTCGGAATTGAATGAAACCCTAGAACGGATGAATCATGATACTCAAGGATGCCTTCTATATCGAAGGCCGACAAGGAGGGAACCCTACGAACGCGAATGGACATCAGGAAAGCGCCGCTTATTCTATGAGCTAGATGGGCAAAATACAAATAACTACAGGCATTTGAAGGATATCATTGAGGAACACATGAGGAATGGTCAGTTACAACAATATGTAAGGACTCAGACTGTGGCATTGGAATAGGAGCAGCCACCGTCCACTTCGAAAGAAAATGGCACTGGATCAAGGCATCATCATCGACTTGTCATCAATTGATCGGGATGGCATGGAATAAGTAACAAACTCCACAGTGGGATGGCTAAGTCACTTACACATGTACCAGATCGAGGACGGTCCCTAGGCATGCTCTGAGATGATGATAAACCGTTGTGCTCGGTTTGTGAAATTTGTTTTTTTCTTCTTCTTTGCTTCGTACTCTTGTTTTTCTAGTTTTTATTTGAACTCTGGTTTATTGGTTGTACAGACTCTTATTTTATATTTTGGCAAATGGACATAGGAATGCTTAAATTTAGATCAATGTAATAGATAACATAGGTCGCTATTATGGTATTGTGTGGAGAGACGGGATAACAACCGCAAGGAATGTGTCTTTTCGTCCGGCGAACACGATGAAACGGACTCGTGCATCATGGATTAAGTCCTCAACTGGGTGTCAAGGCCGAAGAATAAAAGCCAACAAGGTCGTCAGGTATGGACTATGCCTGGCAAGGGGTAGGTTGCTTCACTCGAACGCGATGGATTGATTTGCTCAGGTCGTCGAGTATGGATTGTGCTCGGCAAGAATCTGGAGAAATCAAGGTCGTCAGGTATGGACTATGCTTGGCAAGGGGTAGGTCGCTTCGCTCGAACGCGATTGATCGACCTACTCAGGTCGTCGAGTATGGATTATGCTCGGCAAGGATCTAGAGAGATCAAGGTCATCGGTTATTGACTATGCCTAGCAAGGGGTAGGTCGCTTTGCTCGAATGCGGTTGATCGGCTTACTTAGCTCGTCGAGTATGGATTGTCCTCAGCAGGGATCCAATGAGATCGAGGATTTGGATTATGACAACAACCCGAAGAAGTAATGGATTTGGATATCAGTTTCAAACAGCAATGGATTTGGCTTTGGATGGATGTAGATTCAGACAAAACGATCCAGAGAGATCGTGGATTTGGATTGGATTCTGGATTTTGGATTTATGGCAATTCAAAACACAATTTCCTATCGCAAGGCATGTTTTGGGGGGCAAAGTGTTAATCCACCTTTTGCCAAGGTAGTAGACAAGCGGATTTAACCCAACTGACTTCACAATTATCAAGGCCAATAGTCAAGAGCGATGATCATGAGGTCCAGAAATCAAGTGCATATAATGATATGAAGCTACTATCAACTGATACCAAAAGATATAATCTTCAAAATATTATAAGTACGGATTAGTGCCTCGCCCAGGCAGGAGATTGGTGCATATCCCTTCCCCTAGGGGATCGGTATATGTCCTCAATTTTTGTCCCAAACTGGGTGAGCCCGATATAAAGTGACAAGGAAGGCCCCACGAGGCTATAATTCAAATTTTAAGTAGTTTGGAGTTTGTATGCGCAAAGTTATTTGCAAATTACTTCACCTAAGAAAGGGATCGTATAGAAAAGGATCGGTATAAATGGGATCAGCATATTTTAGCCAAGCAAGTACAACTCAATGGAAAACAATCAATATCTCAAAATTCATAAGTCCAATGCATATGAAATTTTGTAAGCAAGACGTGGGGACCCTAGGGAGCCTACGCTAGGGATCGCACATCAAAAGGTTGAAGAAAGAGGGATCGACCATTTTCCCTCTTAGGGATCAGCTAAACCCAACTTTATAGAAAAGATCGATCAATATCTCAACATCTACACATCCAGTTGACACGAAACTTGGTGGACAAGCTAATTACAACATGTGGAGCACCCCATAGGAATCGCATATCATTTGGAGCAAGTTGGAGGGATCGATACCTATCCCTCTATAGGGATCGGCTATAATTAGCCTTCACAACATATTGCAACAAAGATTGATCAATAACTCGAGTTTTACTAATCCAATTGGTGTGAAACTTGGAGGATAAGCATAATACAACATGGAGAAGTTCCCCTAGGGATTGCATGGAATTTGGAAGGGATTAGAGGGATCAGTACCTATTCCTCTAGAAGGATTGGTAGAAATCAGAATTCAAGCAACACTACTTCATGGAAAATGCGATATCTCACAAACCGTACGTCGGAATTGCACGAAATTTAGGGAACAGGTAGCTAACATCATGGGCACCCCTCACAGGATCGCAATCCATTTAGACACACTAATAGGGATTGGTACCGATCCCTATTGTGGGCCTCAATGGGCTTGGAAATTTTTGGATGGCCTCATCTTGGTCTCCCGAACCTTCTGTCAAAATTTCAGCCCAATCCGTGCACGTCTTCCTTTATAAATACAGCAGACATGGTGTCAGAAAAAAGATCTTCTTTTTGCTTCTCTTTATCTTCAACCTGGGCTACACTCTGCTAATTTTATTCTTATATTTTGGATTGTTACTGTAAATACACTTTAGTATAATAAAAAGGATTATTTGGGAGTGGACATAGGCCGGAGTTAGCCGAACCATTATAAATATTGTCTCTTTTTACTTGCTTACGGATCATTTTAATTTTGTTCTTCATTTATTTCTCTTCATATTTCTATGATTGGATTGGATATTGGTACTTTTACATAATTAGGTGTTGGTGGCCAATTTTGACGCCAATGGCGACCTTATTGTGGAAAGGTTGTCAGTGCGCACTATAGGATTTCCTCGAGATATACGATGGCGAGACCGTGGTATGGTGGGGCATTGAATCCTGATGAGGTGCTGAATGAGAAATACTAGGGGATAGTATCTAGGTCCATTAGGGGACCATGGGATACACACACACACACACACACAAGGTGTAGATGGGAATAGTTCACATGTAGAGATGGAGTCGAAACAGCTAACAATATAATCAAACTTAACATGTAATAGTGAACAATCGGCATAAGCTAGTGTTATGTATAAGATGTATAATTTACCAATCACCGAAACATTTGGAAGTGTCAAACCTTGGTCAGTACATATGTGATTTATTATATTTTAAATTATTCCGCTGAGGTTATTTCGTTAGAGCTCTAATATGCATTCTTTTGTTTTAATTTTAGGATACCAAACCAACGATTCGTACTTTGATGAACTTGGGTTTTCAATTTAGCGAAAATTCAAGCCACTGGGGTGTAGGTTGTCACGGGCTTTGTCCAAATCTCATCAAGACCTTGTGTTTTCTAAAAAAATTGAAAGTGATTTTTCACTCGTACTTACCATTTAAAGATTGCCTACGTATAATGCATATAACTTGAGTTTGCTCAACACATACATGCATGTATATTACCTCATCTAGTCAATAGTACTACACATAACATCCCTTGCTTGAGATTTCTTAACAATTAAAGAGCATGCAAGTTATCTACTAATATATAAATTGTAGAGGACAAATTTATATATAAGAGATTCATAATCTTTAATATATATACATTAAGTGATATTGATTTAAGGAACAATATTGTTACTTGATTTTTTCGTAGGTAAGAAGATAAACTGATCAAGGTTTCTTAGCTCGGCATGGTCTAGTCCAACCAACTTGGATCTACATCAACCGCAAATCATCCAAGGCTATAGACAGGCCAGTTGGGCTATTAAACCTAACACCGACCTAAATCCAGGCTCGGGGCCTCTTGGCCCCTATACTTGATTTCCTATGAAGTCAGCGGCTAGCTGATGCACCCTAAAGCAACTCTAACAGCCTGCTCACCAATCAAAGTGAGGCATAAGCATAGCTCGGCCTGGTCTGCTTCAACCCATCTCGCTTATTGTAACGACTCGTATTTTACTTATTAGATGGATCGTAAAATATTATTTTTAAATACATATGAGGTCGTATGAGTCAACAACTTTAGAAAATGCCTATTGGAGACATTTCCTATATTTTGAATTTTTCCGGATGATTTTACCCCTGAAAATTTGCATTAGCTATAAAAAAAAATTAGGAGCCGAATTTGCATTTGAGACCACTTCCATTGGAAAGATACGATGGTTTCTCTTTCCGTAGAGTGGTCATAATAACGATTTGGACATCGTGGCTAAGAGATATGGATGTTTGAACATTGGTAGTTTTTGGAGCAGCTAAGTGGGTAATTAGTGAGTTTGGGGGCAAGCCCACCAACCCATTTCGGGTTTGGAGACCTTATATGGCTAAACCATCATCCCCAAATAACTTTTACACCTTCTCCCTTAGATTTAAGCCTCTATTAACTCATCCTCTACCCAAAACCTTCTCTTTTCTCCTCCAAATCAAGTCTAAATCGTAGATTAATGATAGATTAGCAAGGAGATTCATTGGAGATCTTTAAACCTACATTTCTAGGGAGAAAAAATCACACGCTTGCTGTTTATTCTCGGATTTGCCTCGATTTGCATGCAAAACTTGGATTTGGGGCCTTTGGTGAGTGATTTATCATCTCCCACCATATTATATATGTATCTATAGGTTTTGTCATGTTTTAAACTCATTTTTAAAGTCAAAATCACGTTTTAGAACTTTTTTTAAAGTCAAATCTGAAGTAAGACAAATTAAAATGTTTCCAATTGTTTTAATCATGTTGGTTTGATGTGCGATTGTCTTGATGTGTGTTAGGTTATATTAGATACACATTATACGATGATTTATAATGAATTGTTGCATGTTCGCATGCTTGAATGTTTGAATGTTGGTTGTTGCATGAATGTTGTTTGCTTGAATGCTTGTGTGGTTGAACGCTCATCGATGCGACTTAGAGTTAGGAACAGCGAAACCGAGCTTCGACAGATTGGCCATAGAGCTTTTGGAGTCATATCACTGCATATATGATGCATGGAAGTTGAACCGTTATGCGTAGCGATGGAAATGGCGCGATGTTGAAGTGTTGAAAGTGCTATAGGGATTCGGTTCGACATTGGTTGGTTCGGTTTAGAAATGGGCTTGGTGGTCGAACAAGATTGGTTGTTCGGTCGGTTTGATGGAGTGGCAACCAAACAACAAATTCAGTTCGGTGGTATGTGGCTATTCGGTGTGTTGGATGGAGCGGCGACCGAGCAACAAATTCGATTCGGTGGTATGTGGCTGTTCGGTGGGTTGGATGAAGCGGTGATCGAACAACAAATTCAGTTTGGTGATTGTGTGTAAGGCTTGGTTCGGGGGTATGTGGGTCGACTATAGGAGGGTGCCGAACAGAGCATGAGGCGAAGCTTTTGGGACGTTGGCTTCGTGGCAAGGCATAGGTTTGCTTGATAGTCCGATGAGTTGGTTCGGGGTAAGGATGGATGACCCCAAGATGGCTCTAAATGGGTTTGGGATGGCAACCAACGAAGTACGATGACTTCGATGACTCGATGGGGCGAGTGACTATAGCATCTGATGATGGACCGAAAGGACGAGTTCTGCATAATAGCTCGTAGAGTAAAACATGAGGTTATGATCCTCATGAGTAGGACGGGGTAGTCTAGGTGTACCCGGGGAAGTCTGCATGTACCTATGTGTTTGGACATCTGCATGTGTCCAGTCCTTAGCGATCTACGTGGGCAAGCGTGAGTATCCATGGAGTAGTTCTACTACCGGTACGTGTGCTAAGGGATTGATGGATAACTCTTTAGTTGTGATGCTCATTAACGGGACAGGGTAGTCTATGTGTACCCAGGGTAGTCTGTGTGTACACATATTTGGACATCTGCGTGTGTCTAGTCCCTTGCAATGTATGTGGGCAATGAGTTGAGCATCTGAGAGAACTATCACGTATCTAAAGCACTTGAGTGAGAGATCCAAGACTATGTGATGGATGCTATGTTTACTGTGTGCTTGGTAAGCTGTGTGATACCCCTACACACCATATTTTCCACTTGTGATAGTAGTGTAGCATATATTGCATTTATGTGCTAACTCTTTGGATGTAGGGACATGTCAAGTATGACTGTTCATACCTTATACCCTACTTACTATATACGAGTTTTATAGTATTTTTAGATGATATATTGCTCACACTAGACTGTTGATTGATCCGAGGTTTTATGTTTTGCTTCTTATTATCTCGAGTACTCTTAAATAAGTATATTAGGGATAGCAGGTCTAGATAGCGCATGGAGCTATACAAAGTTCAAGCAAGAGGATACACTTTCATATATCTACACTTGATGCTTACTATCGCTTATATTCCACTGTGCAGTACTGTGGAGCTATGTCAGTACTTGTATTATTAGAGATAGTTATAGAGTTTATTATGGATATTTGGTATGTATAAACTCTTTATTTCAGTTTTTGTATAGTATGTGAACCTAATGCACTCTGATGTTCTTATTTACGGTTCATTTGATTATATCACTATCTGGCCTATTTTACATCAATATTCTTATATTTTATTTTATCTGTGCGTTGTGAGATGTTCTAAAGGTTCTGTATTTGGAATTTTCTTTATTTTATATTCTTGGCTACCATCCTGCATCGGCCGGTACCTCCACAACGCATTATATGGGTATATTGGGTACCGGAGGTGTAGGGCGATCATCATATTAATGATGGGCTCTTTCATCCGGTCCGCTTTCAACATGGCACCAAGTCTGTCCCCCTACTCAAGCATCTCTCACAGCCATTTACCGACTGACACAGCTCAAGGCAACTTCAGCATCGCCCATCATTGATCCGATTTTAGTATAGTCTCCTACAACCTGCATCTCGTCTCGTTATCCCTCACTCGGTATGGCATGCTCTCAGCAAATCCCTATCATCATCATGGTCTTGGCGACCAGTAAACTAACTCCGCCATCTTGTAACCTACGCATACGAGGGTAAAGTGACATAAGGTACAATCAGGTGTATACACTCCTGACAAGAAGCATATTATGTTTCCCATACTGTACGGCCGTAGTAGAAATGCATTAAATGCGAAGTAAGGCAGGGCATGAACCTGGTAAAGTTCTCCTATTGACATTCATCTCATCCACCCATTCCTTCCATTTAGCCAGTTATTTCCCATCAAGTCCGTTCAGCCAAATCAATGACCATGCATGCTTCTCGTTTATTTTACACCACGATCTCAACCATCCGAGCATCATCTTTATCTACTATAAGAACCCCATGCATTGAAACATCAAAGTGGTTGGTTGGTTGGCTGGCTTTGTTGGGTTTGTTGGGTTGATTTGGTTAACTGGAATGCATAGGAATTCCATCCTTGCACTCAACCCAGAGCTCTTAACTAAGCGAACTCCTAAGGTTAGTGGCTCAATTAGTCTTAAGTGCCTCGTTTATCTTGTTATTCTCTTGTAATTGTAAGAGAGCCAAATAGTAAGGGAACTTCACAATGGACGCAGACAGCTTCATGGAACCACTCTACATCTTGTGTCATTTATCTTTGAATGCTCGCTTTCCCATGGTTTTCCATTCTTAAGCCTAGTGATTAGCAGGTGACCTTTGCTCTTCGTGACGCATTAGTCTCATTCTGATGTTGACAAAAAATACAGTCAAAATTTTACCCATAGAAGGAGGGATTGAACCTAGGACCTTATGGTTAGCAGCCACAAGCCCCATGGTAGGCGTCAACAATTTGGTGCTAGAGGGAGGGCCTTCCCCTAAATCTCCCAACTTTTACTCACCTTTCTTCTTCTCTCCAAGCTCGTTTCACACTTTGTGTTCCACCGCCCCCGGTAACTGAGCAGATTCCCTTAGGAAGTCGGGCCATAATCTTGGTTATGCTTCATGCTGTGTGCCAACGCACTGCGTTCTTGTTCCTTCACATTACCGTGGGCATCAACCAAGTTATGAAGGTTTCACATGTATTTTTCATAAGGATCGCACCAACCATCATTGGTTGAAATCCTTTACCTCCCATGCATCCCCTTCCATAGAAGGGGAAGGGAGCACATCTCTCTCCGCCCAAGAGTGTTCCCTCCCATAAGAACGCATATGCCGATCCATGCTCACGGCTAAACTCGGGGGAAAGAAAGAAAGCCTAGTAATCACGGTCACCTGTTGTGCATCCCCCTTATGGGTCCTAGAGCAATCATCACTCTAGGTTATGTCTGGATCAACCCCCTAGGGCCATCAAATAGCTCCTCATCCTTCTTCGCCCTCAACCATGTTCAAAAGCGGTTGGATGCTCGCCTGCATGTTTGAAGACATCTGGGCTTTACAACTAGTGCCCTTTGCAAGCACACTTACAAGCCCAGCCCAATATCACATATAAGTTCTTACTCCTAATATTAAGTTCTAATATCTGCTAATATGCCGACTTGCCATGCGTCCGACCATTTTGCTTAACACTTTTACAAAGCGCTTGAGCTAGCCATGCACTCCATTTCGAGCTAGGACCTACAGTCATCTGACGACTGACGACATGTCACCCAGAGAATCCCTGAGCCCTCATGCACTTTGGTTTGAGCCGGGCCCATTCGCCACTCTACACATGACCTCTTCTCACCCTGGAGAACCCATGGACAAAAATGTGTTCCCACTTAACACCAATGTTGCCCACCACTCAACATATGCCCGACAGTTGGTTTATATGAATGTCCTGGCTTAGCCCGTCACATAACCACATTACTATTTAACTTATAATAAAAAGATAGAATTTTTTCTACAAATTATGCATGGACTACATTAGCTGTCTACGATATATTATTCTGCAAGTCATAGGAAAACAAACAGACACTCAACAACAAATTTCATAGACATAGTTTTCAAAAAATGTTCTGTTTCATTCAATTCAAAGAGTGGGGGCACAATGCATGCTTGCTAGGCTTACAAAGATTTTCCATCACTAATTAGTTGACAAGAAGAAAAAGAGAAAGGGAAGGAGAGGTCTATGCCTTGAAGCCCCTTAGAAGTCCAGCTTCAAATGTGCAGATGACTACTCCTGGAACCAACCGATCGTTATTTTGCTATGCAAGTAGGGGTGCACCGCCACCTTTGAAGCCTTCCATATCAAATCTCATAAGAGATCTTGAAAAGATTCGAAAAATGACATGGAGCAGACCAAGACTTTAGCTATGACTTTAGAGGCATAGGTGACAACCACTACTATTTCCAATAAGGCAGTTGGGCTCCCATGCCGACCTTGGTTCGGGAATGTGAAAGCAAGATGACATGGAAGCCTACCAGTTGATGGATCATCAACATGAGATCGATGAACAATCACCATTGGAAAGATGGCTAAAAAGTGCAAGCCTATGCTAAGCAACGAGGCAAGATCCTTTTTAGAAAACAGAATTCCAAACAGTAGTCCGAACTGCAATTAACAAAATAGTTTGGCACCTATAAAGTTTTCTCCTTTCTTTTATACCTAAACAAGTTTGAAAAAACCAAGGGCACTTAGAAGTGTTTGAAGAGGAAGATGAAGTTAACTATTTTTACCAATAGAAAACCAAGCAAAGTTCGATATTATGAAGAAATTACATGGCAAAAGGAGTTCAAAATATAAGAAAAAAGGGGGTATCTATATACCTCTCCCTTCAATCACCACTGTTATGCAAAAAAAGGCAAGAAGGATCTCAATCACGTAAGAATAATTAAGTGTTGTGTCATATCTCTGCCATGTCTCGAGAAGCACAACCGATGCCGCTAATAGCTTAGTGCTACACAAAAAGCACATTAAATGCATAGTTAAGCCATCAATTGGTGAAGTCTTCGTGGTTTGATAAGCTTGATCCCGCATGTAGGTATGGACTTGGGGAAGAAAATGTTGCTGGAATTTTTCATAAGTATAAAGATAGACCGACTAAGGTCTTTTAGCCTGTTTAGGTCCGATCTAGGCCGATTTGGGTCCAAGTCAGCCCGCAAACTTGCCAAGGCTATGGACAAGCCGGTTGGACTTCTACACCTAATGTCGACCCAAATCCATGCTCGATCCTTCTACTCAATTTCACATCAAGCCAGTTGCTGGTTGTGGAACCCTACAACAACTCCATCAGTCAGCTCAACAATCAAAGTGAGGTATAGGTATAGCTCGACTTGGTTCGCTTCAACCCATCTCGCTTATGACCGACTCTCTCATGCCGCCCAGATTCAATATGACATTAGGTCCGTCCGCTTACTCAGGCATCTCTCCCAACTATTTGCCAATCGACTCAGCTCAAGGCTGACTTCAGCGTCGCCTGTCATTGATCCAATTTCAGTTAGCCTCATGCGGCTTGCCACTCGTCTTGTCATCCCTCGCCCGGCTCGGCATGCCCTCAACTCTGAGCAATTCCCTACCCACTTCATGCTCTTATCGGCCAGCAAACCAACTCGGCCTATCTTGGCAATCAGCATATAGGGATAAAGCAATAAAAGGTGCAACCAGGTGTATTTCTCCTGACAATAAGTATGTTCCATTTCCAATAACATACAACCATAGTACAAATGCCTTAAATGTGAAGCAAGGCAAGGCATACACCTGATACCATTCTCTTGTTGACATTCTTCTCAGCTATACATTCTTTCCATTAAGTCACCTGTCTCCCATCAAGTCCGTTCATCCAAATCAACGGCCAAGTACGCGTCCTTATTGTTTTGCAGCATGATCTTAGCTATCCAAGCATCGGTTTTAGCTACTATGAGAACCCCATGCCTTGCAACATTAAAAGGTTTGGTTGGTTGGTTTTATTGGGTTGGTTTTATTAGGTTGGTATGGTTGACTTGAGTACGATAGAATTCCAACTGTTGCACTCAACCCAGAGCTCTTTGTTCAGGAAGTTCTTAAGACCAGCAGCTCTATTAGTCTTATATGCCTCATTTCACTTGTTATTCTCTTGTTATTCCTTGTAATCGTAAGAGAACCATATATAAGAGAACTTCATAATGGACATAGATGGCTTCGTCGAACCACTCTATATCTTGTGTCATTTACCTTTAAATGGTCGCTTTCCCATGGTTTTTCATTCTTAAGCCTAGTGATTAGCAAGTGACATTTTCTCTTCGCGATGCATTAGTCTCATTCCAAAATTGACGAAAAATCAACAAATATGTCTCATACAAAACATCATAGTGATTCAAGTGCCGAACACATCTGAAATCATGGTATACGTACTTTACATAGGTACTTACTCCGCTTTGAGTTTATTTCAGTTCCACTTACTTTATTTTATACATACATAGTTATACAAGTTAAATTTGTTTATAATGGTTATAATTTAATTAATTTATATCATGTATATATGTATTTTATTATTTAAATCATATTTAATTAATTTTAATTATTATTATATAAATCATATTTAATTTATACATAAATTTTTTTAAATTTTATTCTATACATCTTGAACTATTTAAGATAAATAATCAACTATAACATTTATAGTTTGTTTATATGTACATATTAATAAATGTATACATTTTAATTAGTTAACTATTAATTTGTTTTATTTAATAATTAAAAATTTAATTAAATATTTAGTTAATTCAAAGATTTTATATAATTCATCTTAAACAAATTTAAGATATATATATTAATATAAAAATTATAGTAATATATATATATATATATATATATATATCAATATATATATATCTGTGTGTGTGTGTAAGTTTAATTAACCTTTTAATTTAGTATTTATTCTATTTAAGTAATTAAATTATATATATATATATGTATGAAAAATTCAAAACTAATAATTTTATTTCCCAAATTTTTTTTGAAAAATTTAAATTTATTTTATAACCTTCATAAAATTTCATTTCATATTTCAAATTTAACCTTGTCAGCAACCCGCACTTTAATGGGGCCGAATTTTGACAAAATCGAAACCTAAGTCCATTAGAGTACAAATCATTGGTTTTGCTAACCTGTAATAAATATGAGTATACCAGAGATCGATCAATCTAAACTCACAGCGGAATATAAAATATAATAGAGTATAAATACTAACTGAGGCTACTACCTCGGAGCCAACCGTATTCCTTGGACATCTAATCGCCTTGTTTGTATCGAGCATGAATTAGAAGACTTCTCCATCAACCGTTTCGTCTTGCTTCAGTGACTTGTTCCTCTAAATCTATCATATGGGTTCTAATGAGGAGGGAATCAGAACAACTTTCTGATGATCGCAAAATTACATACTTTATCCATAACATAAATTTACACCGTATGGTTTCCATCTAAATGTTATGTCTATTATTTACGGCTAATCCTTTTAACTTAATATATGCATGCATGATATATTTACCCAAACCTTCTCCAAGGTATACTGTACACACACACACACACACACACACACACACACACACACACACACACACATATATATATATATATATATGCACACACACATATATATTTATATTCTAACATTTCTTTACCCAAAACCCTAGCCACTTAATACTTCTAATCATAAAGCAGGCCATTCACACCATCAATGTTATTCTGTCGGTTCTAACTACAGAGACCGACGACTCCTATATACGGCTTTATAATATAATATACAATTTAATTGTCATACTACTACCGCAACTCAGCGACTCATCCAAGGGTTAACTAACCCACCTTCACAAAACTAAATTTTCAACTAACTTTCCACCATGAGGTCTATTTGTATCCCATACGGATTCTATACTAGTATGAAGTGAAATCCGTCAGGGCATAACCTAAGTCTTACTACAGCTCGCTAGGGATCGCTGGGCATCAAAGCTTATACGCCAGACTTACTACTAAATACAGGTACGAACTACTAACATAGCCCGCCGACCCACCACAGTTGATATCCCTATTTAGAATAACCTAAGTAAGTCAAGAAAATATACCCTTTAGTTACATACTACCTCTTGTTGGATATGAATCGGACAAGGGCAGTCAGGATAGAGGTCAAGATTCTGAATCTAGCCACCGGTCTAGTCGCGGCAGGGGCAGTCAAGAAATAGGTTTTTGTGACAGAGATTATCCATCGTGGAACTTTACTTACGGACATCGTTCTAGGTCCAAATCACCTCCGCCCAAACGCTCGGATAGGCACTCTGATCGTCGCGATGACTTTCCCCCAGGCGATGATTCTCGTGCACCCCCTCCAGCTTCCATTCCTGTGCAGCATTTAGGACCATCCCATTTCAGTCTATCTTCTGACCGCTAGCACCATAAGAGCGGTTCTGAGACTTCTCATCACAAGGCTCATAAGAAATTGATCGAAGCTTCGGTTGTCACAGTGGAGCAACAACTTGCCGCTGATACTCGAATGGCTGAACCAAGGGAACAGTTTCCAAATGTATGCTTTGGTGAACTTATGTTTGTTCCCAATATGAAGAACACTTCATTAGGGGTAAAGGAAATGACGGTCACTTATGTACCAGATGCTTATGATCAATATACTGAATGTAAGCAGATAACCGTGGAGATCTCTATAATCTTGAGGGAAAGGAAGCTCAAAATCAAAAATTTGAAACTTTTAGAAGAGCTAGATAAAAGAATCATTCGACGTCGAAGTTGAAAAATTGAGAAAATCACAAGCTGAAGCTAAGAAAAGGGTTAAGGATGCTACGAAGGCACTAGAAAATGAGAGAACCAAGCATCGCGATGAGATGGAGATTGAACACCATAGGAATCGCGACTTAATACTAGAAAGAGATGCCCTAACCATAAAAGTAAGTGAGCTGTCATTCAAGCTTGAGATTGAGACAAAGGAAAAGAATGACACTCTCCAAGAAGATCAGGGATATTGTAAAGAGCTAGTAACCACTCATGAGGAAAGGGACAAGGCGGTTGAGTGTGCTTGTCAAGAAGGAGGTTGAAGCCGTAGAGAAGCGGATGATGGAGAAGGTTAAACCAGTGCTCAACAAGTACAATGCCAATGTACTCAAGTTCTGCAAATTAGTGTGGTTCGACCGTGATTACCCCAGAATTCTTCCCTTTGCTTGGAAACAGGTCATTGTTCGAGAAGGAGATTTTAGTAGGAGATGCCCAATGTTCTAAAGGAGGTCTAGCTTATTCTCCATTCGGAGCTAGCCGACATAGTGTAGAAAGGCCTGGGCGAAGTCTCCGGATTACTGCCTTAAGATTCTACTATTGGGGAAACATACGAACCAAAAACTACTCCTGATTAATCTTCGGTCCCAGGATATAATCTAGACCAACCCTAAATACAAAATTCGACTGTTCTTTCTCCCATCTTGGAAGGGAATTCCAGTGGTACATCGGCCTCTGTGGAACCCCAAACAGAAGGAGGTATCTCGTTGACACTCACCTGTATTTCAAAGAGTCCATATGTCGTCGATTGACGTCGCTAATCTCTTTTTTTATCTCTCAAATTCCAGATCAGTCCTAAGTCGTCCCGTTCCCCGATAAAGGTCTTCAGTCGGGACAACAAGCTTCTACAACAGAATCTGTGATTGTGACTGCTTTAATGACGGTGCCGAATAACACGATTGGCGAGACTCCTGGGCCTAGTGAGCGAATGATAGATGCTTTGTAGGATGAATGGACTGGTAAGCTTTAGGGAGCTCAAAGTAATGTTGATGTTTTTATTACTAGGTTCTCCGAGCTCCTATGAGGTCCCATGTAACATCCCCCGTTTGGAGGCCCAAAACTAACCGCTACAGATGCTGCAGTCATCTATAGTTATTATTTTTCAGTGACCAAATGTGATAATGTTAAATACATTGATATATCAGAAACACATAGATATGAAAAATTTTAAACTCGGTTTTAAAACAAATTTCTCATTCCAATTCAAATTGCATTTCAGATTCATTGCATAATCCCAATTCGTAAACAACGTTCAGAGAAATATAATTATTAAAAATTACGTCATGAGCGACATACGAAGATGCCCCCTTGGTTGATCAGAGTCTAAATATAGGCATTAAATAACTTTTCCATTACTTCCAATTACATAGTGGAATCAAACAAAAGAACTTCTAATAGCAAGCTTGCCTCCTGCACGTCTCCGGAAGCTTATTCGTTTAAAGGAGAATCTGAAAACCTTAACTCTCAAACTACTCAAAATCAATTGAGTACCCAAAAGTTTAAGGGGAAAACATAAACTTTGAGTTAGACAAAAAGTCTAGTGTGAATAATAACCTAGCATATTAAACCATATAGATATCTAGTGAGACCATGCCGCTTAGTGGAACGAGTTTTCCCCTCACTAGTATCTTAACTCAATTTATAATAACCATATACTGTGCACCTGCATCCACAATGGTTAAAACATAACATAATAAAATGTATCATGATGATATGCAAACATAAAATATGCTCTAGATTTCCCATCCCCATTGACGTGACTGTCTGTCTCAAGTTATAGTTTCTAGGGTCACTATTAACCTATTTGTTTTCAAGGGCTGACTAATAACTTGTTCGAAGCTTACGGACTATCTATCCGATTTTATAGTTTTCATGGAATCACTAAGAACCTATTGGTGTCTACCAACAACATCATCCAATCATAATTTTCATGGGGTCACTATGAACCTATTGGATTCTCCAATAACATCTCTCATGTCATATATTTCATGGGCTGACTATGAACTTATTAATCTCTATCAACAACCTGTTCTAGGCATAGTTTTCATAGGATCACTAAGAAACTATTGGCCCATGCCAATAACAATTTCCATAATATAGTTTTTATGGGCTTACTAAGAACCTGTCTAAACCAATAATCTTTTGATCAGTCTTGGGCATCCTATATTCTGGTTTTTCCGACCTCCTAGATGCAATTCTACTCACACATGAGTTAATTTAATGTATATTCACTACTAGGTCAACCAAGCCTGTTATTCTGCCCTTAAAACCCCAAAATACAGTTATGGGTTAATAATGAAGTGAATATGTTTACACAAGCATAAATTATAACTGATCAAATAACACAACAATATAAACATCCATTGTTTAATTCCTTGTAATCAGTTTCTAATGTAATATGGTTAATACCCTTAACCCACTATCTTTAGCAAGGAAAGCTTCCGTTAAATTTCCAAGTAAAATGCCATTTCAAAACTCTTTTACATTGCCATGTGTTTACTTTAAAAATGAGATTGGGTTTTCTAATTTGAAAACTAAGGCTTTCGACTTTATCCTTCGGATCATTATGACATCATGAGTTACCCTCCATCACTCTCCCTTTCTAGAACATAGAGTAACCAAACCCTTCGTCCCCTTCTATTTAACTAATGGGTTCGAAATAAGCGGCTATATCATTTTCTACTTTACTCTAGCGGTAGGACCTTTCGAAATCATTACTTAAGCAATGTGGAAGGCCCCTTCCACTACTTCTTTGAAACCATGCGGAAGGACCCTGTCGACACCATTGATTGGGTGCGGCACAACCCATCCACCTTTGTAGTTAAACATGCATGCAAAAGGACCCTTTCGAAACTTTCAACCAGTGTGGAAGGTCCTTTCTGTATGGTTGGACATACTCAAGTATAAAGGTGCGGAACGTATGCTGTCGACACCATTGGTTAGTTCGGCACACCCTTTCTGTCTTCATTGATTAACATACTTGTGGAGCATATAAGAGTGGAAGGAGCGCCTTTGACACTATCTACTAGTGCGAAAGGTCCTTTCCATGATAGTTGGATCAATTAATGTGGTAGTGTACACTTATTAAATTGTATGTATGCGGAGGGACCTCTTCAACACTATTGATTGGTGCGGAAGGATCTTTCCGCCTTCATTCTAGTATATGTTCACTACAGCAACACACTTATCCCCTTAGTATTCAAGGGGAAGTAGAATTGTATCCTTTCGAAGGCATGAATGCTTTCGAAGGCAAGTGGCGTAGCTGTAATTATCATAAAAACTAATTTTTAACTAATTAAACCATTTTTTTACCTAACCCCTTATGTTGTAAATTTTCTATTGGATAACAAAACCTTTATAAAAATCTTTTTAGAATTTCCTACCTCGTGTAATCCCCTAATGCTCCAATATTTAATTAAAATTATTAACTAACCCCTTTGTATTTATTTAATCATTAAATAGTAATCTTTCTAATTAAATGCAAAACTCACCCAAATTCCTTGAGAACAATTTTAGAAATTCACATAAATTTCAAAATGATAATATCTTTATCATATAAAATTTTCAGCCCAAAAATAATTAACTAATTCCTTAAATTAATTAAAACCCAAAATATCCATTTCTTTCACTCAAATATCCATAATAAATTATCCATATCTTGCAATATTATGAAAATTTAAACCCATCTCCAAATTAATGTTTTACATAACATATTTAAAAATCATGGTATTTGGAAATCATTTTGCACGATTTTATCCTTAAAACCGAGCTACATTATTCCATAAAATCCTTGTTTAAATTATAATATGGCATTTAAATCAAAACATATCATCATTCATCTAATCATATGGTTTTAAACCTCAAACCCGAATTAAAACATTCAAGATGACTTATATGAGATGGTTTAGATCATTATTCACCTTGTTTGAATGAGGAACTTAAGGTTTGTTCCACACTTTAATCTTCCTAGTTTGAATCTTACGCTCTAATTGATTTTTGAGCTCCTCTTCCAATAAGGTTATGGCCAGCCTTGTTTTTCGTTTGTTTATGTTTTTTGTTTTGTAAGAATGTAAATGAGAATGAGAATGTGGTAAGAAGTTTTAGGGGTTATGGGGGTTCGGCTATTTCCATATTGCCCTTGTCCTATTCTCTTAGGTTTTTAAGTCATAACTCTTTCTCATTAATTAATTTAGTTATGGCACGACCTTAACTAGTTTTCAATTCTCAATTCCCTTATCACTCTAGTCTCTAGATTATTCTATTTTATTTATCTAATTAAATATCATGAATAATGCAATTTAAAATTGGGAGTGTTACAGGCTCCCTTCCTTAAGGAATTTCATCCTCGAAATTCAGATGGACTATTTACCAAGCATAGCAATCATCTCTAACATCTCCAAACTACCATACTAGCCTACCTGACTAGTAAATAGTCTATATATATAACAAACATAGAATATGCCCTTATGATAGATCAGGATAAGTATCTCTAATCCTGTCTTCTGTCTCCCAAGTATAGTCCTTCTCGCTGTCGCTCCATTGAACTTTCACCAACTTGATTGTCTTGTTTCTTAACCTCTTCTCATCTCTCATTACAACCCAAATGGGTTGCCTAACAAAATTCATATCCTGTTCTACTATTGAGTCTTCCAATGCGGTCAGAGGGATAGTAGTCTCTGGATCATGCACATACTTACGAAGATGAGACACATGAAATGCATTATGGACACCTGCCAAACTGCTCGGCAACTCTACTCTGTATGCATGCATTCCGATCCTTTTTATATTTGGGAACGTTCCAACATATCTTGGTGCCAGTTTCCCAAACTATCCAAATCGTACCACTCCCTTCATTGGTGATACTTTAATGAAAACCCTATCTCCAACTGAGAACTCTAGATCTTTATGCCATTTATCTGCATAACTCTTTTGTCTAAACTGAGCTTCCTTCATCCTATCTCGGATCAACTCAATCTTCTCTGTTGCCTCTCTTACCAGATATGGACCTAAGACTAATCTGTCTCCGGTTTCCAACCAACATGCTGGTGACCTGCATGGCCTTCCATACAAAGCTTTGAAAGGAACCATTCATATACTAGTCTGATACTGTTATTATAGAAAAAATCAACTAAGTGTAGGCAATCTACCCATGATCCACCAAAATCTAGCACACAAGCTCATAACAAATCCTCTAAGACTTTGTTAACTCTCTTCAGTTTTCCATTCGTCTACAGATGGTAAGTGGTACTCATACTGAGCTTGGTACCTAAAATACCTATAGACTCTTCCAGAACTCGCTAGTGAATAAGGAGTCACTATCACTTACTATACTACTACGAATTCCATGCAGTCTAACAATATTCCTCATTAATAACTTAGCTAAATCTGGTGCTATCTTGGTCGACTTAACTGGAATGAAATGAGCACTCTTGGTCAACCTGTCCACTATGACTCATATACTTTCATTTGCTCAATTCAACCTTGGCAACCCGTCTATAAAATCCATGGATATCGAATCCTATTTCCAAATTGGTATCTCCAAAGGTTGAAGCAACCCAATTGGATTTTGATGTTTGGCCTTTACTTATTGACCGTTCACACACTGCTTTACCCATAGGCCAACATCCCTCTTCGTACCTTCCCACTAGAAACTCCTCTTCATATCCGGATACATCTTGGTCCCCCCAGGATGAATCATAAATTTTTATCGATGACATTCTCTAAGGAACTCATTCCTTAGGTTTTATACATTCGGGACACACAATCATCCCTTCTTTCTCAACCACCCTCTTTGCTCAAGACTTTGATCCTTCAGGTCATCAATCTCGGTTCCGGCCTTTGGCCTTCTAGTTTTCTCAGCTAATACTGGGTCATCCTTCTGCTTATATGCAATCCTTTTGATCAATCTCGATCAAACTTCCAAGCAGGATAACATGGCAGTGCTATGACTAGAGCTAGCAGTCGATCTTAACTGCACACTACAAGTAGTCAAAGCCTCTAGGTCCTTCCACTCTGTTAACATAGCTAACACCACATTATGATGATTTCTGCTAAGAGCATCCGCTACTTTATTTCTTTTTCCAGGTGTATACTCTGTACCAAAGTCATAAGCTGCTAAAAACTCCAGCCACCTCTGTTGTCTCATATTCAACTCCTTCTGAGAGAATAAGTATCTTAAGGACTTATGATCTATGTATAACTCAAATCTCTCCCCTAAGAGATAATGTCTCCATACTTTTAGTGTGAAGGTCACCAAAGTCAAAACTAGACCATGAGTAGGATATCTCACTTCATGCGGTCTAAGCTATCATGAAGCGTAGGCAATAACTTTATCTTTCTACATCAATAGAGCTCCTAATCCGGTTCCACATGCATCTGTATATACCACTAATCCCTGATTCCCTTCTGGAAATACTAACAAATGCGCATTGGTTAATAAGTGCTTTAACATAAGGAATGCTTCCTCACATTTGTTAGACCATATAAACTTTATGACCTTTCTAGTCAGCTTAGTCAAAGGCGCCGCTATTCGTGAGAAATCCTTAATAAACCCCCGGTGGTAACTAGCAAGCCCAAGAAAACTTCTGATCTCAATCACCGTCTCTGGTCTCTTTTAGTTGTTAACACCTTCAATCTTATCCGGATCAACTGACAAACCCTTCTCTGAAACATTTGACTAAGAAACTTAACTTCTTTCTTCCAGAAATGACACTTTGAAAACTTCGCTTTCAGTTGATGCTGCCTAAGCGTCTCAAGCACTACTCTAAGATGAACTTCATGCTCTCTTTCATCCTTAGAGTATATTAAGATGTCATCTATGAATACCAATACGATCCTATCCAAGTGCTCTCGGAAAACTCGGTTCATCAAATCCACGAAGAAAGCTGGCGCATTCATTAACCCAAATGGCATCACTACCACTCGTACGAACCATACCTAATCTGAAATGCTATCAACGGAATATTGTCCTCTGCCACTCTTAGCTGATGGAAACCTGTCACCAAATCCAATTGGGAAAATACTCTGGCTCCACTACACTTATCAAATAAATCATTGATTCTTGACAAAGGGTAATTATTGTTGATTGTCTTCTCGTTTAACCTACGATAGTCGATACACATCCTTAACGACCCATCCGGTTTCTTCACGAACACCGCGACTGCTCCCCAAGGCGAACTGCTTGGTCTAATGAAATTCTTTCCTTCTAAATCCACTAGCTGCACCTTAAATCCCTTCATCTTGGTAGGTGTCATCCTGCTAGGTTGTCTACTTACAGGTTCTGCTCCTGGCACAAGATCTACCCGAAACTCAATGGCTCACTTTGGTGGTAGTCCTGTGACTGGCTCAAAAACATCTGCAAACTCTTTTTCTACCAACACCTGATTCAACTCTTCTTCTACTTCCATAGCCCCCAACAATGCACAAGCACTCAGATCTGAATTCTCCACTGAGTATATAATTTGGTTATGACTATTAGGGCGTCTTAGCGATATTCCCCTATCTTGGCAAAATATCCTAGCATCATACCTATCTAACCAATCCATACCCAAAATGATCCCAGAGCCTACGAAATTAAAAACATACAAACTGCTTGCAAACTTATGACCTAACAAATCAAGTTCTAACTGGTCACATCTCATCCCTAAAGTTGCATACCTTCCAATCGGATTCCCAACCCTTAAGGAAGTAACAAGTTATGAGGGTTCTAAACATTACTTATCTACCAAACACTGAGATATAAATGAATGTGATGCACCAGTATCAAATAGTACCCTAACTGGTATACTATGAATCAAAAGCATACCTTATATCACAATATTTCCCTTCTTAGTAGCGGTTGGTTTAGAAGATGATGGTTCCAAGGAAAAAACTTTTCCATTGTCTACTCTAACCAGTTCTGGACATCGATTCTTGTAATGCCCGATCTGGTCACAATTGAAGCACGTCACTCTTTTCTTATCTGCAACCTTCTTCCCTTTCCCAGTTCGACATTCATGAGAAAAATGTCTTTTCTAGTCACACTAGTAGCAAACTACATCGGCCTTTCCTTTCTTGGCAGATCCTCCTTTCTGAGCTCCTTTCTTCTCAAAGAATTTCCTCTTCTTGCCCAGAGAATCCTGGGTATCAACCTGCTTCTCATTCCCAAAAGTAGATAGTACTCTTCATTCTTGATTGCCATCTCCCCTACAACTCTACTAGGATCATGGAGATATGACATAGTCACCCTAGCAATCTCAGGCTTCAACCGTCTAATAAACTTCTCATTTCTTTTGATAACGATGTCAATAGTAGCATATCCATATCTGGACAATTCATTAAACTTTGTAGCATATCAATCACCGACATCTCACCTTGCACTAAGTCCATGAACTTTCTCGGCAATCTGGCTTGGCAACTTCAGACAAGAATCTCTCTTCGAATCTCCTTTAAAACTCTATCCAAGTCAATTCTTCCTTCGGAACTCCCATGGTAATACCATTTTACCAATAAAGTGCTGCTCCCTGCAACTGTCTAGAAGCTAGTCTCCTCTTCTGCTCATCATCTAATCCCAAGTCAGCGAAAATTCTTTCACAGTGCAATAACCAGTTTTCTACTTCAGCAGCATCCTATATTCCCAAAAACGGCTTCCCACCAATACTGGTGTAATCCCTTCTCAATTTGGCATAGTTATTGCCAACTGGGGCCATAGGGTTTGCTCCCCCAACATTCATAGCATTTCCCCCAACTACTCCTATAGCTGCTCCAGCTTGCATCAGATTAACGAAGAACTGATACATCATCCCCATATCTACTGATGAGGTTCCAACACCTAAATTGGCATTTACGTATGGATTAGCATTTGCATGCCGACCCGAATTCCTTCTAGTATTGGGTTGAGCATTTCCATTAGTCGTGGTGCTTCTCCACCTAGATTTCCTCATTCGTTTCCTGCCTCCATGTCAGCATACGAGCCTTAGTAAGATACAGAAGAACGGTCTAAGAGAAAAGGGGAATACATACTTGTAGATATATATGACAAATGCAAGTACGTTACTATGGTGTTAAACCAAACCCCGGTCTCATTCTCTGATTCATTGGGTTATGTTTTGAAAATCTTTTAGGTTAAAATTTCTTTTAAATTTACATAAGCCTATGCTCTGATACCAACTTGTAACATCCCCCATTTGGAGGCCCAAAACTAACCGCTATAGATGCTGCAACCATCTATAATTATTAATTTTTGGTGACCAAATGTGGTAATGTTAGATACATTGATATACAGAAACACATGGATATGAAAAAAATTTAAACTCAATTTAAAACAAATTTCTCATTCCATTTCAAATCGCATTTCAGATTCATTACATAATCCCAATTCGTAAACTGCATTCAAAGAAAAATAATTACTACAAATTAGATCAATAGCGACATATGAAGATGCCCCCTTGGTTGATCAGAGTCTAAATATAGTTACTAAATAAATTTTCCATTACATCCAATTACACAGAGGAATCAAACATAAAGAACTCCTAAGATCTCACTTGTCTCCTGCACATCTCCAGAAGCTTATTTGTCTAAAGGAGAACCTGAAAACCTTAACTCTCAAACAACTCAAAATCAGTTGAGTACCCGAGAGTTTAAGAAGAAAACATAAACTTCGAGTCAGACCAAAGTCTGGAATAAATAGTAACCTACCATCTTGAACCATATAGATATCTAGTAAGACCACACCGCTTAGCGGAACGGGTTTTCCCCTCACTGGTATCTTAACTCAATTTATAATAACTATATACTATGCATTTGCATCCATAATGGTTAAAACATAACATAATAAAATGTATCATGGTCATATGCAAACATGCAATATGCTTTGCATTTCCCATCCCCATTCACGTGACTACCTGTCTCAAGTTATAATTACTAGGATCACTATTGACCTATTAGTTTTCATGGGCTGACTAATAACCTATTCCAAGCTTACGGACTATCTGTCTGGTTTCATAGTTTTTATGGGATCACTAAGAACCTATTTGTGTCTAGCAACAACATCATCCAATCATAGTTTATATAGGGTCACTTTGAACCTATTGGATTCTCCAATAACATTCTCATGTCATAGTTTTCAAGGGTTGACTATGAACCTATTGATCTCTATCAATAGCCTGTTCCAGACATAGTTTTCACGGGATCAATAAGAACCTATTAGCCCTTGCCAATAACAATTTCCATAAAATAGTTTTATGGGCTTACTAAGAACCTGTCTAAACCAATAATCTTTTGATCAGTATTGGGCATCCTATATTATGGTCTGCTTGACAACCTAGATAAAATTCTACTCACACAGGAGTTAATTCAATGTATATTCACTACTGGGTCAACCTAGCCTGTTATTCTGCCCATAACACCCCAAAATGTAGTTATGGGTTAATAATGAAGTGAATATGATTGCACAAGCATATATGATAACTGATGAAATAAAACAACAATATAAACACCCATGGTTTAATTCCTTGTAATCATTTTCAAATGAAATATGGTTAATACCCTTAACCCACTATCTTTAGCAAGGAAAATTTCCTCTAAATTTCAAAGTTAAATGCTATTTCTGTAACATCCCCTATCTTGAGGCCCGAATGTAACATCCCCCACTAGAAGGCCCAAAACTAACGGCTGCAGATGCTGCAGTCATCCATAGTTATTAATCCTCGGTGACCAAATACGGTAATGTTAGATACATTGATATAACAAAAAGACATTGATATGTAAAAAAATTAAAATCATCAAATAACTTTCACATTCCATTTCAAAACATTTCAAGTTCATTACATAATCCCAACACGAGAACCATGTTCAGATAAAATATAATTATTACAACATACACCAAGAGTGACATATGAAGATGCCCCCTTGGATGATAAGAGTATATAGCTAGGCAATAAAACAAATACGCCTTCACAACTAAAAACACTACGGAATCAAAAATAGAAAGGAACTCCTACTAGCTAGATTGCCTCCTGCGCATGTCAGGAAGCTTATTCGTCTAAGAAGAACCTGAAATCCTCAACTCTCAAACTACTCAAAATCAATTGAGCACCTGAGAGTTTAAGGAGAAAAACATAAACTTCGAATCAGACATAAAGCCTGGTATGAATAATAATCTACCATCTCAAACAATTTAGATATCTAGTGAGACCACCCCGCTTAGCGGAACGGGTTTTCCCCTCACTAGTATACTAAAACTATATAAAACCATATAATGTACTCGTGCATCCACAATGGTTAAAACATAGAAAAATGAAATAATATGATGATATGCAAACAAGTAATTAATTTTTGGATTTCCCATCCTCATTCACTTTTGACTAGCTTTCTCATTTTATAGTTTCTAGGGTCACTATTAACCTAATAGTTTTCATGGGCTAGCTAATAACCTGTTTAATACTTATGGACTCTATGTCCAGTTTCATAGTTTTCATGGGATCACTAAGAACCATTGGCCCTTGCCAATAACTTTACTATTTCGTGGGTTCTCTCTGAACCTATTGGTATCCCTAATAACTTCCCTCTTATCCTAGTTTTTATGGGTTGACTAGGAACCTATTGACTTCCATCAATAACTTAACCCAGATATAGTTTTCATGGGTTCACTACAAACCTATTGGCCCCTGCCTATAACTCAATCTAATCATAGTTTTCATGGGTTTACTATGAACCTATTGGCCACTGCCAATAACTTTTCCTAAACATAGTGTTCATGGGTTTACTATGAACCTGTCTACTTGACAACTTCTTTAGTCAATATTCTGGCATCCTACATTCTGGTCTATCTGACCTCCTGGATGCAATTCTACTCATTCAAGAGTTAACTTAATTTATATTCACCACTATTTCAACCTAGCTGGTTATTCTGCCCTTCCCCAAAATACAGTAATGGGTCCTTTACGATGTGAATATATATATATATGAAGAAGTAAACATAATAATACCAACACCTGTGGTTTAATATCCATGAAATCATTTTGTATAAAACTTGGTTAATCCCTTTAACCTATTAATCAAGGAAAACTTCTTCAAAAACTCCAAACTTAAAAATCATTTCAAAACTCTTTTATTATGCCATGGTTTTCCTTTAAAATGAGATTGGGTTATTTGTATTGAGAACTAAGGCTTTCGAAACCATAAAACTTTATTTTCGAAACCCTTGGATAACCTCCTTCGAAAGCATTTAAATCTTCTTTTCAAAACACTAACATATACCTTTCGAAACACTTTAAAACATCTCTTTCGAAACCCTCACTTCAAACCTTTCGAAAGTATTAAAGCATTAGTTATTAACTCTTAGAAGCATAGCTTCGAAACCAATGGAAGTACCACTTTCGAAACGATTGGGTTTACCTTTGAAAATAACTTTTGGGTCAAAGTGAATATATATGAAAGTACTCCTTTCGAAACCATTTACCTTTTACTAAAAATGACTAGGGAAAAATTTGATGGCTTCGGAAGCATCCTTTCGAAAGCTTCAAAACGTTAAGTAAAACATTGAAGGATAGCATCGAAACCCCCTTTCGAAGCCATTGCTTTCGAAACCTTGAACCCTTTCGAAAGCTTTTAGGAAGTGGCTTAGTACAATTTTAAAACAAAAGCTAACTTTCAAAAGAATTAATGACTTCAATACCTTCGAAAGGCTAAAGATTGGCAGCAAGGTTTCGACTAAGTCGAAACCACCATTTTCGAAAGCATTGATTTATAAACAAAGGAACTCATTCGTAAGCTCTATTTAAACAAAGAGGCGGCAACAGATTCGAAAGCAACATCTTTGAAAGATTAAAACAAGGCAAGCGCATACCTTTTGAAAGTAAATAAAGGTTTGGAGCCCATCGAAAGCAATGTTTCGACAACATGCCTTCCGCCCTTCTCCAATCCACTACGTACCATCCTTGTGATACCTTGTGTATTGGTTTCAGCTTTTTTTGTTTCGACATAATTGGTTTCGACTGAGTCGCAGCGGAAGTAATGGGTCGGAAGGGGCTTTTGAAAGAGACGGAACCTATTTTTCTGAACAAAATCTAATTTAATACTATTTAAAGTAAATACTCTATAACTAACCTGCCTATTTGTAAACATTTAATTAGTTACCATAAACTTTTCAAATTCTTTCCCAAATAACTGCCGCATAATTTCAGATCTAAATCAAAGATTAATTTAACAAATAAGCCCATACATTAATCAAAACCAATAAAGCAATAAAGTCCTCCTTCTAAAATAATTCAATTTCCATAGTAAATCACTTAAGAAAAATTCCCAAAAATTACTGAAATTCACTTTCAATTTGTTGTCTAACATACAAAATTTCCACACCCAATTTCTTTATAAAAAATCGAAATAAATTTCTAAACCTAATTTCAAATTTTCCTTTGAAAATTCATATTAAATTTTCCATAGCTTGAAAAACAAAAATTGAAATCCATCTCCAAAATCATATTTTACATGACATAAGATTTTCTCATGGCATTCGAAATCAATTATAATCGGTTTTACCCTTAAAACCATGTTAAATGATTATCTAACATATTTGGTAATAAATGTCCCTATTATTTAGTATCCATGTTTACATACTTCATTTAAGATAATTGCTACTTTCTTATACATTTATTTTTCAAACTTACAATTGAGTAACTTTTATGAAATGCTCTCTTTTCAAAATAAACTCTTACATTTGCGCACATGATTACCTTTCCATTCTTCTCTTTTAAATGCACATACCTCATCGTACCCCTTTTTCTTCCTTTTCCTTTATTAGTGTAATTCATACACATTTAACATATTTCTTAATAAATAAGTTTTTCTTTATTCTAGCATTAATCTCTTATTTTCAAAATAGACGTAAAATGCAAGCTACAGTAAATGCTCTGTATCTTCTTTATACGGTATTCATTTCTGAAAATTTATATATATGAATTTGGGCTCGAAAAATCTACTTAATACAATGGAAAAGTCAATATTCCCAAATTCATTTATTTGTGGAAATTTACTATTTTGTCCTTTTATGTAAATTTACATTTATAACATTTTAATTCATTATTAAAACTCATGGGTTGTTACAAACGCCAAGAGCGACATATGAAGATGCTCCCTTGAATGATCAGAGTATATAGCTAGGCAATAAACCAAATTCGCCTTCACAACCAAAAACACAACGGAATCAAAAATAGAAAGGAACTTCTACTAGCTAGATTGCCTCCTGCACGTCTTAGGAAGCTTATTCATCTAAGAAGAACCTAAAATCCTCAACTCTCAAACTACTAAAAATAAATTGAGCACCCGAGAGTTTAAGGGGAAAAACATAAACTTTGAGTCATACATAAAGCATGGTATGAATAATAATCTACCATTTCAAACCATTTAGATATCTAGTGAGACCACGCCGCTTAGCGGAACGGGTTTTCCCCTCACTAGTATCCAAAAACTTTATAAAACTATATACTATGCTCCTGCTTCCACAATGGTTAAAGCATAGCAATATAAAAAATACGATGATACACAAACAAATAATCAATTTCTGGATTTCCCATCCCCATTCATTTTTGACTAGCTGTCTCATTTTATAGTTTCTAGGGTCGCTATTAACCCAATAGTTTTCATGGGCTAACAAAAAACTTGTTTAATACTTATGGACTCCCTGTCCAGTTTCATAGTTTTCATGGGATCGGTAAGAACCTATTGGCCCCTGCCAATAACTTTACTATTTCATGGGTTCTCCTTAAACCTATTGGTATCCTCAATAACTTCCTCCTTATCCTAGTTTTTACTGGTTAACTAAGAACCTATTGACTTCTGTCAATAACTTAATCTAGATATAGTTTTCATGGGTTCACTACAAACCTATTGGCCCCTTCCAACAACTCAATCTAATCATAGTTTTCATGAGTTTACTATGAACCTGTTGGCCCCTGCCAATAACTTTTCCTAACATAGTTTTCATGGGTTTACTTTGAACTTGTCTACCTAACAACTTCTTTAATCAATATTCCAGCATCCTACATTCTAGTCTATCTAACCTACCGGATACAATTCTTCTCATTCAGGAGTTAACTTAATTTATATTCGCTGCTTGGTCAACCTAGCTGGTTATTCTGCCCTTCCCCAAAATACACTTATGGGTCCATTACAATGTGAATATATATATATATATATATAAAGAAGTAGACATAATAACATAATAATACCAACACATGTGGTTTAATATCCATGAAATCATTTTATATAAAACTTGGTTAAACCTATCAATCAAAGAAAACTTCTTCAAAAACTCCATAATTAAAATCATTTCAAAACTCTTTTATTATGCCATGGTTTTCCTTTAAAATGAGACTGGGTTATTTGTTTTGAAAACTAAGGCTTTTGAAACCTTAAAACTTTACTTTCGAAACCCTTGGATAACCTCCTTCGAATGAATTTAAATCATCTTTTCAATATACTAACATATACCTTTCGAAACACTTTAAAACATCTCTTTCGAAACCCTCAGTTCAAACCTTTCGAAAGTATTAAAGCATTACTTATTAACTCTTAGAAGCATAGGTTCGAAACCAATGAAAGTGCCCCTTTCGAAACCATTAGGTTTATCTATGAAAGTAAATTTTGGGTCAAAGTGAATATATACGAAAGCACTCCTTTCGAAACCATTTACCTTTATCTAAAAATGATTGGGGAATAATTTGATGGCTTCGGAACCATCCTTTCAAAAGCTTCAAAACATTAAGTAAAACATTGAAGGATATCATCGAAACCCCTTTCGAAGCCATTGCCTTCGAAACCCTTGAACCCTTTCGAAAGCTTTTAGGAAGTGGTTTAGTACAATTTTAAAACAAAACTACCTTTCGAAAGCATTAATACTTCAATTCCTTCGAAAGGCAAAAGATTGGCAGCAAGGTTTCGAATAAGTCGAAACCACCCTTTTTGAAAGCAATGATTTATAAACAGAGGAAATCATTCGAAAGCTCCATTTAAACAAAGAGGCGGCAACGAGTTCAAAAGCAACATCTTCGAAAGATTAATAATATTTTGACTTGGTCGAAAGCATTCTTTTGAAAACAAGGCAAGCGCATATCTTTTGAAAGTAAATAAAGGTTTGGAACCCATCGAAAGCAATGTTTCGACAACATGCCTTCCGCCCTTCTCCAATCCACTATGTACCATCCTTGTGATACCTTGTGTATTGGTATCGGCTTTGTTTGTTTCAACATAGCTGGTTTTGACTGAGTCGCAGCAGAAGTAATGGGTCGGAAGGGGCTTTTAAAAGAGGCGAAACCTATTTTTCTAAATAAAATATGATTTAATACTATTTAAAGCAATTATTTTATAACTAACCTGCCTATTTATAAACATTTAATTGGTTGCCATAAACTTTTCAAATTCTTTCCCTAATAATTGTCGCATAATTTCAGATCTAAATCAAAGATTAATTTTACAAATAAGCCCTTCCATTAAGAAAAACCAATAAGGCAATAAAGTCCTCCTTCTAAAATAATAAAATTTCCATAGAAAATCACTTCGGAAAAATCCCCAAAAGTTACTGAAATTCACTTTCAATATGTTGTCTAACATACAAAATTTCCAGACACAATTTCTTTGTAAAATAACCGAAATAAATTTTTAAACCCAATTCATTCAAATTTTCCTTTGAAAATTCATATTAAATTTTCCATAGCTTGGAAAATTACAAAAATTGAAACTCATTTCCAAGATCATATTTTACATGACATAAAATTTTATCATGGCATTCGAAATCAATTATAATCGGTTTTACCCTTAATACCATGTTAAATGATTATCTAATATTTTTCTTAAATTAAACATACCAAAATCCAAGCATATCATCAATCAAAAATTTTCTTAATATTCGATTTAATCTTAAACCCGAAAACAAATGATCATAAAACAAAATAGAGATGATTTAGATTATTATTCACCTTGATTAGGATAAGGACTTTGAGATTTGATTGAGATTAATTTCCCTTGCTCAAATCCTTAACTTTAATTTCAATCTCTAGATAGTGTATTTCCCTTGGATCTGGTCCCAATCCTACTATTTTCCTTCCTAGATCCGCTTAGTCTTCTCTCAAATCGCTAGATCTTCTTTAATCTCGTTCTTTTATTTTGATTTTATTTTTGTTTATTTATATGTAAATATAAGAAATATTGGAGGAGAGGTAAGAAGATGACAACAACTAGGATTAGAGAAAAGAGTGAGTAAGGTTTGGTTAGTGGTTTATTCATAACAGATCTATATTAATCCTAACCATTGATTGATTGCTTTATTTCCAAGTAATCCTATCTTATTAAACCTTGACCATTAGATTTAGTCCAATGAATCTAGACAGATTTTTAAATAATATGTCAAATTTCTTTCTAAGGTTAACAATATGTGTACATGCCTATAACATCAATCAATCCATAAATCAATAAATCAATTTTTATTTACTTTCCTTTCTAAATAAAATCTTCCCACTACCATCATTTATGTTACACTAATTAATACATTTATACCAATTTATTCCATAATACTTATTCACATTTTACACTTTACTACTAAAATTAAATATGGCGAAGTAACATGTATTTAATTCAGAAGTATATTCATACACACACACACACATACAAACACACACACACACACATGTTGGTTTCCTCTTTACTTATTGAAGAACTCCAGTGAAGATTTATTTATACAAAAAATAATTTCTTTATTCGTGTCCCTTTATTTGTATAAATAAACCATTTTCCTTTTTCAAAAATTACATTGCCCAAATCAGTGCAACAAATTTACCACTTAGGTCAGTCAATTAAGATTCTAATCTTAATTAATACTCTTAATTTCGATTCCATATTTTGTTAACGAACGTCTTTTGTCTATATTTCCCTTAAAACAATTTATTATCCAAACATATAATTTTTAAACATATCTTTCAAAATGTTTAACTTGTATTAAATGTCGGATTTTAAAAATAAACCTTTTCCTCTTGCATAAACTGTTATTCTTTTCAAAAATGCATTAATATCATCCTTTTCTTTGAATAACATTTCACTACCTTAATTTATTGTGTTCCTTCTTATAACGTGGCATGCACCCTTATTTAAACATATTGACATATCTCCATTCAAACCTGAACTTTCTATGTTTGGTAATAAACGTCCCTATTATTTAGTATCCACGTTTACATACTTCTTTTAAGATAATTGCTACTTTCTTATATATTTATTTTTCAAACTTACAAATGTGCAACTTTTTTGAAATGCTCCCTTTTCAAAATAAACTCTTACATTTGTGCACATGAATATCTTTCCATTATTCTCTTTTAAATCCACATACCTCATCCTAGCCCTTTTTCTTCCTTTTCCATTATTAGTATATAATTCATACACATTTAACTTATTTCTTAAAAAATAAGGTTTTTTTATTCTAGCATAAATCCCTTATTTTCAAAATAGACGCAAAACGCAAAATGCGAGCTACAGTAAATGCTCCGCATCTTCTTTATACGGTATCCATTTCTGACAATTTATATATATGAATTTGGGCTAGAAAAATCTACTTAATACAATGGAAAAGTCAAAATTTCCAAATTCATTTATTTGTGAAAATTTACTATTTCATTCTTTTATGTGAATTTACATTTTTAAAATTTTAATTCATTATTAAAACTCATGGGGCGTTACACCGAAACTAAGCGCTACAGATGCTACGGTCATCCATAGTATTAACTTCCGGTGACAAAATACGGTAATGTTAATGGTATTCATAATACAGAAGCACATGAATAAAATCAACACAGATTTAAAACAACTTTTTAATTACATTTCAAATCAATATTTCATATTCAGATACATAATTCCAAAACAATTCCCAGGTTTTGATCAAATATAATTATTACAAAATACGCCAAGAGCGACATATGAAGGTGCCCTAATAGATGATCAGAGTACTAAATAGACATATTAGTCTTAATACATCACAGCGGAAATAAAACTAAATAACTCCTACATAGCTATTTTTTCCTCCTACACGTCTTTGGAAGCTTTATACGTCCAACCTACTAAACCTGAAAAACCTTAACTCTCAATCTACTCAAATTTATTTTTGAGCACCCGAGAGCTTAATGGGGAAAACATAATCTTCGAGTCAGACATAAAGCCTGGTGTGAATAATACTTTACATCTCGGATTACTAATATTAAGTGAGACCATGCCGCTTAGCAGAACGGGTTTCCCCTCACCAATATCCCTTTAAAACATATCATTTTGCAAATCAAAATCCTGCAATCAAACTGATTAAAACAATAATAGCAACATCATATATGCTCATAAATCAGGTAATAAATGGACTATCTGTACGAACAATATAGTTTTGTTTGGCTAAATACTAACCATCAGCTGACTTGGGCCTACCAGAAAAAATAAACAATCTAACATCTGTTAGACAAACTCCTGGATGGTCTGTCCTTAACTTACTTCTCCTAGGGTCAACTGATCCTAATGGTTTTGCGGGCTTACCAATAACCTCTCCTCCTTCTCTATATATTCCTTTCTGTGTGTAACATCATTTAAGTCTTACCTGTGACTAAGCCCTACACACTGGAATTTTGGACTAAATTAGCTAGGGGCTATAGCTAATATATAGTGTGTGACCCTATACCAGTCCTATCTGGTATTCAAATATCTGAGACATATACTTATGGTTAACTACCCATCAAATTTTCCTTAAAAACATCTTTCAAATTGATTTAACCCTTTAAATCATACTTAAACAAGGAAAACATACTATTTGCTTTACTCAAATATCTTTGCCATGATATATGCTTTACTCAAAACATTGTTGATGAAAACCTTCAAAACCCTTGTTTAAAACCTTTAAAAAATCTCTTTCGAAACCTTTGAAAGTACCCCTTTCGAAACTATTGAAAGTACCCCTTTCGAAACAAGTTAACTACTTTACTTTGTAACATTGGACCGATAGGCCAATACATACCTTTTGAAACCATTTACAAAAGACTTTCAAAAACATTGAAAGTGTCCCTTTAAAAAGCTTTATGAAACTTTAGACATCCTCCTTTCAAAACACTTCTAATTGCCTTTCGAAAATATTGGAAACCTTCCATTCAAAGACTAAAGGTAAACCTTTCGAAAACATTAGGGAACCTCCCCTTCGAAACCTTCATTAGATACCTTTCGAAAGTATTAAAGTCCTTTACTTAAAACAAACCTTTCAAAAGCATTGGGTTCAAGTAAAAATGTGTGGAACATAGTTTCGAAACCTTTGGGTTTAGCTTTCAAAATATAAAAAGGGTCTTAAAAGAACTAGGACGAAAGCAACTCTTTTGAAAGCATTTTCCTAAACAAAAGAAGTGGATGGTGTCGAAACCAACCCCTTCGAAAGCATTAGAGAACAGAAGAACAAAACTACCCTTTTGAATGCATTGCTTCGAAAGTTAGAATGCGGCAGCAGGGGTTTCGACCCCTTCGAAACCTTCTTTTTTTTAAAAAGCGGTACCTCTTTCGAAAGCTCGTTTGTTTAAAACAATTGACCAAGTCGAAAGCCATCTCATTCGAAAGCCTCATTTACAACCAAAATAGTTCTAAGTTTTCAGAAGCTACTTCAACCCCTTCGAAAGCCCCGTTTTGACTCCATACCTTTCGTCCAACTCCAATCCACTATGTACTGAAGCTGATACCACGTGTATTGGTTTCGACTTAGATGAAGGCTGTAGTATGAGGTCGAAAGGTGCTGCTATAAGTGGCGAAGCAAATAAACCTTATAAAACTGATTTTTAACTTTATAAAGTAATTTCTTTCTCACTAACTTGCTTTGTTTGTCAACATATGATTGGTGCCTATACTTTTCCAAAATCTTTTCAAAAAATGCTGCCAAATTTCAAGGATTAACAATTTAAAACATTTACGAATTGCCCCTTCCCCTTTTATAAATATATAAAACATTTAAGTCCCATACCTTAAATAATTTTATATACTTATTAAAACACTTAGGAAAATTCTCCAAAAATTCCCATAAATCACTTCTAATATGTTTTTTAACATATATAAATTTCTTACCCAAAGCTAACTATAATAGCCATAATTAATTTAAACCTAATTTAACCATTTTCTTCACTAGAAAATTTATAATAAATCCACATTAATTCAGAAAATTATAAAACTTAAAACCCATCCCTAAAATAATATTTCTGACCTTGTATCAAAATCGCAAGGCATTTGGATGTCATTTGATAGGTTTCTCAAATCATAACTTATCATAAAAATTTATACGAACAAACAAAATTCATCAACAAGCATATATATATATATATTAATCATTCAAAACATAGCATAATACTTTGCAAAACATATTCGGATCTGATTTAGAACTGAAAATAAAATAAGAAAATATAAGATGTAACCTATTATTCACCTTAGCTTGTTGTTAAGGAGCTAAGATTTGCTCTTGAATTAAATGGATTAAGCTTCTTCCTCTTGATTTTAGCTTTTCTTCCTCTTGCTTTCTCCTAATGGTGGCCAGCCTCTCTTGAATTTAGTTTTGTTTATGAACGTGGAAATGAAAGTGGCATGAGGGTTTAGGGTATAAGAATATAACTTATTCCTATTTTTCCCTTATCTATTATCCTTACTTATTTCATTTTAATTCCCTTTATGTTCATTAGTTAATTAGACATGATACCCTCTAATATTCAAATCTCAATTCCCTTAACCATTTATATTATTTCATTTAATTTATCTAATTAAATGTCCTAAATAATGTTAGTTAAAGTTAGGGTCGTTACAATTTGAAAACTCTTTTACATTGCCATGTGTTTACTTTAAAAATGAGATTGGGTTCTCTAATTTGAAGACTAAGGCTTTTGACTTTATCCTTTGGATCATTATGACATCATGAGTTACCCTCCGTCACTCTCCATTTGGACATCAAAGAGCAACGAAGCCCTTCATCCCCTTCCATTTAACTAATGGTTTTGAAACAAGCGGCTATATCCTTTTGCCACTTTACTCTGGCGACAGGACCTTTCGAAATCATTGCTTAAGCAATGCGGAAGGCCCCTTCCACTACTTCTTCGAAACCATGCGGAAGGACCCTGTCGACACCATTAATTGGGTGCGACACAAACCCTTCCACCTTTATAGTTAAACATGCATGCAAAATGACCCTTTCGACACTATCAACTAGTACAGAAGGTATCTTCCATAATGGTTATACTTACTCAAGTATAAAGGTACGGAAGGTATGCTATCGACACCATTGATTGGTGCGGCACACCCCTTCCGTCTTCATTGATTAACATAGTTGTAGAGCATATAAGAGCAGAAGGAACCCCTTTGAAAATATCTACTAGTGCGAAAGGTCCTTTCCATGATAGTTGGATCAATTAATGTGGAAGTGCACATTTATTAAAGTGTATGTATGCGGACGGACACCATCGACACTATTGATTGGTGCAGAAGGACTCTTCCGCCTTCATTCTAGTATATGTTAACTACAACAACACCCCTATCCCCTAGTTTTCAAAAGGAAGCGGAATTGTATGCTTTTGAAGGTATCAATGCTTTCGAAGGCATGTGGCGTTGCTGTAATTATCATAAAAACTGATTTTTAACTATGTAAAGCAATCTCTTTGTACCTAACCCCTTATATTGTAAATTTTCTATTTGATAACAAAACCTTTATAAAATTCTTTTCAGATTTTGCTGCCTCATGTAATTCCCCAATGCTCTAATATTTAATTAAAACTATTAACTAACCCCTTTTATTTAATGATCATTAAATACTAATCTTTCTAATTAAATCCAAAACTCACCCAAATATCTTGAAAACAATTACAGAAATTTACTTAAATTCCAAAATGATAATATCTTCATCATATAAAATTTTCAGTTCGAAAATAATTAATTAATTCCTTAAATTAATTAAAACTCGAATATCCATTTGTTTCACTAAAAAATTCATAGTAAATTATCCATAGCTTGGAATATTATGAAAATTTAAACCCATCTCCAAAATAATGTTTTATATAACATATTCAATAATCATGGAGTTTGGAAATTAATTTGCATGATTTTATCCTTAAAACCGAACTACATTTTCCATAAAATCTTTTTTAAATTATAACTTGGCATTTAAATCAAAACATATCATCATTAATCCAGTTATACGGTTTTAAACCTCAAACCCGAATTAAAACATTCAACATGACTTATATGAGATGGTTTAGATCATTATTCACCTTGTTTGAATGAGGAATTTGAGATTTGTTCCACACTTTAATCTTCCTAGCTTGAATCTTGCGCTCTAATTGATTTTTGAGCTCCTCTTCCCCTAGGGTTATGGCTGGCCTTGTTTTTCTTTTGTTTATGTTTTTGTTTTGTAAGAATGTAAATGAGAATTAGAGTGTGGTAAGGGATTTTAGGGGTTATGGGGGTTTGGCTATTCCGATATTGCCCTTGCCTTATTCTCTTAGGTTTTTCAGACATAACTCTTTCTCATTGATTAATTTAGTTAAGGAACAACCTTAATTAGTTTTCAATTCTCTATTCCCTAGTCACTCTAGTCTCTTCATTATTCTATTTAATTTATCTAATTAAATCTCCTAAATAATGCTATTTAAAATTGGGGGTGTTACATCCAACTATGAATACGCTTGAGCATGAACTTATCCTAGCCAAAGAGGTTAAGCTAGCGAAGTTAAAGGCCTTTCCTCCACCTCTGTCCATAGCTCTACTTGGTCAGACTATCTTTGTTCATGTCACTCTTCCTCCGCCCGGGGGGACCTAGAGCGCACCTGCTGGATCATTGTAAAGCACTCCTTTTAAAGGTTCAAGAAGAGGCAGGAGGAAATCTGATCAAGTTAAACCTCCTTCTGGGGAGGAGAAGAAAAGGTCCAAGAAGCAGAAGCGTAAAATGTGATTGTTAGTTTGTTATATTTTTGTTTTATAGTTAGGCCTTTCTAGGTCTCCGTTTTTTATTTTTCGGCCGGTGTTGTGTGGGTTTGGCCTTTGCTTTTGCTTTCCAGCTTAGGTGTAAATAAAAATTGTACTCCTCCTTCCAAGTTCCATTATGGATGTGAATAACAAAGACTTTAGTTTAGTTCAATTTTTGTTGGAATTCGTTTATATATTTAAGAAGTGTGCTTTCCATTCAATGTACTCACGATCCATTCCCTTTCATGGTCATTGTTGAACTAAATCATTAGTCAGTTCCGTGATTGGCTAGCCTTTTATCATTCAAGTGAATGCATAGTAATCGCTGAAGTGCCAAGTTTGGGGCATCAATTGGGGTAAACCATTTAGAAAAATAGTTCAGATATCCTTTTCCAGGATAGCAACATCAGATCATACCAAGCTCTAGGCGCTTGTTTGAACTAACCACTTAAGATCGTGGTTTGCACATCCTCCTCCAGGATGCTTTACTTTCAATCACGCCTAACTCTAGGCATTGATCAAAGCTTATATGTAAGATCCCACCGTACACCGACATGGATCTTTCGTCTTGCCTACTCCGGGCAAGGTGTTAGTGATTGGATAGTCATGTCACATCCATTTTGGATTATATTCCTGCCCAAGCATCAAGGGTAAGAATTAGCTGATGGACGGTCAAATCATGTCCATTTAGGTTTATACTCCTTCCCTCACATAAAGGACAAGAGTTAGCTGATGGATGGTCAAATCATGTCCTATTTGGTTTATGCTCCTGCCCCTACACCAAGGACAAGAGTTAGTTAGCGGACGATTAAATCACTTCCTATTTTGTTTATACTCATGCCACCATGTCAAGGGCAACAATTAATTAGCATCTATTATTGGGCTCCAAGAATGGTTGAACTCCGAAGATTCGATCATGGACTATAGAAGTTTACTTGGCACCTAACTTCGGGTACCTGCATTATATACATGTAGATTCATTCGAATCGGTCATATTTTACAAATCTTAAGCTATGTAAAGATAGTGACATAGATCCGAAAAGCCATTTATTAAAGATGGGAAATGACGGGTTTTGTCTTATTACATGGCTTTATCTAGTTATGTGCGAATTTATTTCTAAGTGAAACAACGTTGTAAGTTTTCGCTATTACGTGCCCTCAGGAGCGAGATCCCATGAACCGTAGCTAGCCTGAAAGTGTCATCTCCAAGCTTTTGCTCTATTACATACAGACCTTCCCATGTTAGGCCCAAGTTCCTATGGGAAGATTCATTTGAGAACCAGGTTGCCAATCTCAAAGGTCTAATTCCTGACCTTAGCACTGTAATATGGGGCGACTCGGTTTTGGTGCACAGGTGCTCCCAAGTCAACTTCGTCTCGTTGCTCATCGATCATGTCAAGAGATTATAGAAGGATTTGTTCATTCATACGTGGATTGCGGTGAATCACTCGATGAGAAGGTACTTCCAGTTCAACTGGAATCATAGCTTCTGATCTGTACACTATGGCAAATGGAGAATGGTCAACTACTGACTTATGGGTCGTCCAATATGCCCAAAGTGCTAATGGAAGTTCATCAACCCACTCACACTTAGCCTTTTCTAATCGCTCCTTGAGAATGGACTTGATAATCCTGCTTACAACTTCAACTTGTCCATTTTCCTAGGGGTGTGCCACGCAGCAAATCTCTTCTCTATGCGATATCGATGGCAGAATCCTCAAATTCGATGCTGTCGAATTGGGTTCCATTATCGATAATGATTGCTGGAATTCCAAAATGATAGATGATATTCTGGACTATGAAGTTGATTGCTTTTATGTGGTAATTGTAGCTAATGGGCCTGCCTTAGCCTATTTGGTGAAGTAATTAACTACAATGATGGCGAACATTACACCACCTTTAGATATCGGCAATGTACCGAGAATATCAATTCCCCATACCGTAAATGGCCAGGGACTGACCATTTGAGTAATTTCTATCGATGGGGCTCTCAGAATCTTAGCAAACCTCTGGCACTTGTCACACCTTCTAATGTAATTAGTTTCATCTCGGTTGACAGTTGGCTAGAAGTACCCATATTAGAGAATCTGCTTCGCTAAGGTTTGGCCTCCGGTATGATCGCCACAAGCCCCTTCATGCACTTCTCTCAGGACTTGTTTGGCCTCACGTTGGTGAAACATTGTAGTAGTGGTACCGAGAATCCTTTTCTGTAAAGTGCTCCTTGTTGAAAAATGTATCTCGAACTTGGCAAAGGAGCTTCCATCGTTCGCTCTTACTGTCCGGAAGGATTCCCCTCTGTAAATAATTCTTTATAGGAGTCATCAATAACTCCTTCTCGTACTTGGCCTTTAAGATCCAATCGACATCCATATGGCCGATGCTCGGAGTATACGATACCTCCACCGGACAAAGCCCTTGAGCAGTGCATCTCCAGAATGGCCAGCTTGGCCAGTGAGTAGGCCTTCACATTTTACTCTCTAAGAATATGCGTTATTGTGTAATATTGAATATCACTGGCCAGCTCAAGGATCTGGTTTAGATATGGAGCCAACCTTGCTCCCTTTGCCTGAAACTCCTTCCTAACTTGACACACTACCAGTTGGGAATCACAAAAGATGTGTAAAGTTTTAACTCCCAGTTCCTTGGAAATTTTGAGTCCCGCAATCAATTCATTGTACTTCACTTCGTTGTTTTGTTGTAGGAAAGTTGAGTCTTAAGGCGTAATAGATTAAATGCTCCTCAGGAGTGACAAGTACAACCCCAGCACCAAAACAATGTTCGTTTGATGCACCGTCTGTGTACATCTTCCACATAGCATTTTGCTCACCACCGCTCCCTGAGGTATTGTCTTGCGCAGTGAATTCTGTTGTGAAATCCGCCAATGCTTGACCCCGGATAGCGCTTCGAGGGTGATAGGTTATATCATATTGGGTCAATTTAATGTTCCATTTTGAAAGCCTTCCAGAAGTCCCAGATCGTTGCAAGACTTGTCGCAAAGGCTGGTCAGAAAGAACTTTGATCGGATGAGCCTAAAAGTGGAGGCGGAGATTCCTTGAAGTGATCAACATGCAGTATGCAAGCTTTTCTAGCTTCAGGTAATTTCTTTATGCTCTTGTTAATCATTTACAGATGTAATGGACCGGCCATTGGATGTGGGATTCCTCTTAAACGAGTGTGGCGCTCAACACATGCACCGAAAATGCCAGATATATAAACAAGTCCTCATCATCCATCGGCTTCGAGAGAACGGAGGATCTCTCCAAGTGATCCACCAGAGCCCGTAATGCTTCTTTACACTCCTATGTCCATGTGAAATTCCTTTTTCCCTTTTCAATCGAGTTGAAGAAAGAGATGCATTTGTCGGTGGCTTTGGAGATGAATCGACTCAAGCCGGCGACCTTCCCATTCAAGCTCTGTACCTTCATGATCGTCTTTGGGTCCTCGACATTTCTCAAGCCTGGATCTTTTAAAGATTAGCTTCGATCTCATTGGAGTTCACAATGGAGCCTAAGAATATCCTTGATGCAATGCCAAATGAGCATTTCAAAGGGTTTAGCTACATCCCGTATTTTCGAAGAATGCTAAACATCTCTACCAAATCGTCGATGTGGTTTCTCGAACGCCGTGACTTCACGAGCATGTCATCCACATAGACTTCCATCAATTGCCCAATTCGATCTTTGAACATCTTGTTTACCAGCCTTTGGTAAGTCGCTCCAGTGTTCTTTAATCCAAAGGACATGATAAGATAACAATAAAATCCTAGGTCGGTGATAAAAATGGTGCATTCCTGGTCTGGGACGTGCATTGGAATCAGATTGTATTCAAAGTACGCATCCATAAATGAAAGCAGTTCGTGTCCAGCTGTCGAATCAACTAGCTGATCAATCCTCGAGAGCGGGAAGATGTCCTTTGGTCATGCTTTATTCGGAAAAGAATAGTCGACGCATGTCCTCTACTTCCCAATTGACTTTTTCACAGGGATCAGATTTGATGCTTATTTCGGGTGTAAGGCATCATGGATGAAGCCATTGTCCTTCAGCTTCTCCACTTCTTCTTTGAGTGTAGCGGACCTGTGTCAGATTATCCCAGCTGATCAGAACATTGATCATCAATTTAGTGAGAGCTACCCTTCCATTCAGTGGCTCTTTTCATGGATCCATATTCTTATGGAACCGATTATGCTGCTCTAGCTAGGGCTCAGTCATTGGTTGCTATGCCTCTAAAGCCTTGATGTAGAGAGTCCCCTCTATCCCTTTTCCTTTCTCTTTTTTCCTCGCCTCCTTTAGCTCAGCGACATAACACTCACGGCTAAGCCCTTGGTCTTCATGCACTACTCCCACACTATTCTCTATAGGAAATTTAAGCATCAAACACTAGGGAGCTATAGCTGCTTTGAATTCAGCCAGGACCGATTGGCCCAAAAATTCATTGTAAGCAAAGTAAATATCCAATACCATACACGACCCACACTCGCTTGCGGTTGCCCTCACCAAGAACCACCGGTAGTTCCACATACCCAAATAGTTCCATAGCCATCCCGTTAAAACCCTATATCCAAGATTTATACGGTTTCAAGTCCTTCTCTTCCAAAAGCATTTGGTCATAAGCTTTCTTAAACAATATGTTGACCGACTACCATAGTCAACCAGCACCTTCCACACAGTCGCAAGGCCAATCATGGCCGTAATCATGAGTGGGTCAATCGTTGGAGCTTCCACCCCATCAACATCTCTATCCCGGAAAACGGTATCATCTGTCATGGTTTTGAACTATTTTGCTAGAGCTCCATCCTCTACCGCCAAACAGCTCTCATTCTCGGTATGCTTCAAAGCACCAATATACCTATCCATCTCGTTTAAAATTCTATTGGCTGGATGTGGTCCATCGATAATTGTGTTAATCACTAAACGCTTTTCAAGCCGCATAGGCTCCTCACCACTAGGACCATCTTGCCCCCATTGGGATGTTAGCCCAAGAGGGTTAGAGTTTCCTTGCCCACCGTCTTACAGGACTTTTACAAACTGCTGCAATTTCTTCTTTTGAATCAGCTCCTCAATCGTATCATGCAAGTGCTTGCATTCATTGGTATTATGACCGTTGGTCTTGTGAAACCTGCAAACTTGTCAGATCTCTTCTCTTTCTCAGTCGACTCCCTCGAAGCCGGCTTCCTGTACTGCTTAGTACCCTGAGTTGCTAAATAGATATTCTCGATTTAGTTATTCAACTTGGTATAATTATCATACTTTGAAATCCTAGGATGATTCCTATTATCTAGCCTTCGCTTTTTGGCCTCGTTATCATTCTGTTTCTGACCACCGCTCTTGTTGCCAACATTTACATCCACATTCCCGGAAATCCCTTCGGACTGTTTTATAGCAATGTTGTTCTGTATCACTTTAGCTGAACTCAAAGCCTCACCTCTTCGGGGATGATTATGCGCCTCCTCCTAATGCAAAAACCAGTTAGCCTTATTATAGAAAATATCCATCGTCGATGGGGGTTTCATTTCCAACCACTTCCCAAAGTCGGTCTCTAGATGAATCCTCGTGATCAACAACATCAATATTATGTCATTATTGGGATTTGTTGCTTCCGTCATAGCTGTATGGAACGGGTTCAAGAAATCCTTTAATGACTCTCCCGCACCTTAGAAGAGGTTTGATAATGACATCACATCTTTCGGACGTGAAGTGTGTAAATAGAATTGGTTCAGAAATTTTCATGACAACTTGGCAAAAGACGATATGGATCTCGGTGGGAGCCGAGTGAACCACATCGTTACTACCCCCTCCAGGAAAATTGGAAAACAACGACATCTCACAGCATTAGAGGTTCTAGTAGAGTCCATATGTCATTTGTATTTCATCAAGTGCTATCTTGGATCTGTCTTTCCAACGTACAGTGGCATCATTGGCATTACAAATCTCCATGGATACTTCTCACGTAGAATGGTTTCAGTAAACGTATTCTAAATCATTGCTTCAGAATTGGTTTTCACTTACAAGTCTCCTGATCATATCTTCCAAGTACTTCGGGTCTACAGGTTCGACTGAACAGCGGTAATCGAGGTCCGCCCCGACTGTTCGGCCCGACGAATGCTCTCAGGTAGGCTCTCCAGACTTCGGGAGATCCATTCGTCCAGCAGGCCCCTCTGTTTGACTCCCGTGCATTATATCATTAGCAATAGCTCGATTTTCAATATTTTGATCATCAACAACATATCTGGAGGTCACATCCATGCCACCATCCGAAGGGGAAGGTCTAGCTCTAACATAAGTTGGATTAGTACCGATCTGTCCTCTTGAATCGGTACCGATCCACAAACTCGAACCGCGAGTTTGTCTTGCTCCTTGATACGAAGTTCCAACCACATTTGTGGTCTTCTTTTGCTTCCTATCCCTCCGTCTTTGCTTGAATGATGAGGAAATTTCAGATTCTGAACTTGAATGGTCAAAGTCCCTCCTACTCCTCCTACGGCTATTTCGAGTTAGTTTATTCAGCAGCCTCAAGCTCCGCTGCATCTGCTGGTTCATCCTATTGCGAGTCTCCTAGAATTTATCTTTCATCTGCTTTATCATATGATCCATCTCCATTCTGATCATGACTTCAGTTGGATTTTGGATCTCGGCTTGTTCTGGTTGGGCAACTTCGTCCATACGGTGAGTTCCTTAGTTCTCAGTATCATTAGTAGCTCTAGAAGTTGTAGCATGTTCTCTCCTTAATGGGGCCATGGCGATTAACTTCTCTTAGATTATTTAAATCTGAATAGTAGAATGGTAAGGTTGAAAGTTTGGATCTATTTCTTGGATCTAAGAAATCTAATAGTAGATGATGGATATAAGTAGTCTGAGAATATCTTTCTCTGTGAAAGCACCAAAATATTTGAACCAAAAATGTTACAAACACCCATTGTATAGAGAACAAAAAAGGAAGAAAATAATTAAAAATGAGCAAGAAAAGAATATACAACATTTATAGGGCTCGGATAATCTTGGCCTACATACACTTAGTTATTGCTTAGATCATTGGATTACAAGCATTTGTTCTTATAAATCGGCATATATCCAAGGGTGATTGCAAGAAATTAGAGTAGAGAAAGAAAGAGCCAAAAGATCCATAAAAATGAGCCTTGCCCCTCTATTAATAGACATAGGAAGCCTGAAATCACATCCCCATGATCTCCACCTCGTTTTCCACGCCATAGACTAATTCTTCAAGAAAAAAGGTGGACACCTCAGCAGTTTGCATGGATCGGTATCGATCCATGGGATGTCCAAATTAGTTGTCTTAAACTTCTTCTTTTGGCTAGATTTGTGGTTAGCTTCATGATTCTAAACTTATTTGTATCATTATTAGCTTTTTTCTAAGTCCAAATAATGGATCAGTGGAGAAGTAGAGTTGCTGATTTTAAGTGCTGGTGGAGATCGATAGAGAATTGCATGGAATCAAAGAAGTCGTGCTTGAAATAGCTCCTAGGATCATCAATAACATGTAACAGGAGTGGAGGCAAGTTTTGGTGAGATCTCGTGGATCGGTACCGATCCATGGGTTGGATTGGTACCGATCCAACTCCTTGTTGGATCTTGGCTTTTAATTCTTGCGATATTTTGGTCTCTACCTCATGACTCTGTTCGCACTTGGATTCTGGACTCTCGGGCTATCTCTCCAGGCTTCCTGCCTTGATAGTTTCCAAGTTCGGTTCGTCCAATCTATCCGAGAATATTTCTTAGTCGGAAGGTTGAATAACACAATTATTAAATTAATACATAATAAAATATTTCTATTTTGTTAAAAAAAATTAAATCAGAGAGCATTTTCCCATTAATAAAATTAATATTTAAGTATATTTATATATCTATGATTCTGTATACATATAAATGTATTAATATAAACACTGTTTAAAATTATTATAATATAAGTATAATTAAATTATTCTAACATATAGTTTCGATTTTTTATTTGCCAAAATTTATTTTTAATTTAAAACTAACATTTAAATAATTTTAAATACAAAAGATATATATATATATATATATGTATGTATGTATGTATGTATGTATATGTGTATGTGTATTTATATTTGACTCAAAATAGACAATCATTTTAAATTATGAAATACTAGCTTTAGTGTTTTAAAAATAATGTATATGTATATGCATATATGTATGTATGTATGTATTATCCTGGTCGAACTGAAATTTTAACATAAATATGTATAATTTTATTTGGTTACATAGATCAAAATAGTAATAGTTAAATCAGGTAAAATATAGAGATATATTAGCATATATTTACCGAAGAAAACAAATGCGTATATAAAATTGTTATCTAACCTATCTACAACATCATACATACATGTGTGTGTGTATGAAAGATAAATAAGATTTATCCTCATGGATGCTGCCTTTGAATACACAATGATTTATAGGATATTCTTGATTTATCTTGAATATATATTCTAGCATTGCAGCGGCATGGAGCACCACGATTTTTATTTGATTTAGTGTAAGTTGAGCTTAAAGTATGTTGGCAAGAGAGAGGTGATGAAATTCTCACGGACAAAAAAGGGATGAGCAAGTTAGAGAGAGTGCAATGGATGAGGGATAGTTTATTTAAATATAGAAAGGATGGAGACAAAATCTCCTCCTTTTACTTCTTCTTTATAATCAATTCGAGATCTGATCAAGAATTCAAAACTATCCCCTTACTTCTTCTCCCCTATGTCGGCCATAACTGGGTCTATATGGGCCATCAAATACTCCAACCCAGTTTAATATTTAACATCATTTAATTCCTATTTAATTTAATAGCCTCACACGAATCAATCGAATATTAACTCATACTCAATCGATCGAACACTACATGAAAACGGTTCTTCTATTCAAAAATGAAATATTCCAAAATTCTTGCTCCAATTGGACATTCATATCTATAATTTAATATATATCGAATTTAAATATCAGAATAGCCAATATAGTCCTGATTTAATAAGTCAGGTCTACTTACCTTTTTTAAGTTACCATTTTGATGGTCGGATTGGTGGGAACAATAGGGAAGTAGGAATATTTTGGTTTGGTAGGAACAATAGGGTTTGGATATCTAGAATATTTATGTTATGTTTCCTAGAATATTTAAATTAATTTTATCTAAAGAACTACTTCTTTCCCTAGATTTTGTTGGAGCATCCTGAAATTGCCCGGGTCAAAATATGGCTTTCAAATTAAGTCCAAATTAGTAGATGCTACCAAAGGGAGCGGCGATGCCATATGCAAAATGGAAGAAGCTCATAGAATTGTAGAGGAAAATAGAGCTTTTGCAAGCTCAATCACTCATCCCGATGAACCATATAGCCAAGAGAAACCATGAACCAGAATAGAAGAGCTTGCCTTGCCCATGAGTAAATATTTCGTATTAGCCTCATTAGAACATTTTTTATGGATATCCATTTCAAGTATTGCCCCTATTGGACTTCTTATGTCAGGATATGGGTCGAATAATAAATATTCTTTTATGGTATTTAGGAAAAATCACCATTATGGTTCTACAACTCATAGGTGTAAATTCAATTAGTGGTTAACATTGAATAATTTGAATACTAACATTCACTCGTCACCTTAGCCAGTGGAGTGATAATCTGGCCGAATTTATCGCATATACATCGTTATTGGTAAAATCCAATCTTTCAACTTAAGCGGTGGCTATCAGTAAGGATTACTCACAACAATTTAATTCGTCAACACTATATCACTTTAGAATTTATGGAATTTATTTTTGGTCAAAACTCCAATATCATCCACATTTAACTCTATTTGTCCACAAACAAAGTTCTTAGTTTTATAATAAAATTAATTATTAACTGTCCTACTCATTCCAGAGATTTTGACTTTGAGTTGACTACAGTTGAACATGATACTAACCTTATACAACTAAGGAAATGGATTATCTACTAAATAGTGTTTCACTTCCACTGCTTCAACTCAGACCCAACTACAGTCTCTCGATGGTCCCCTATGCCATGATTTAACTATAATCAAAGTGTAGTATCCATATTAAAGATCAATGATATTCTCAAGTCGAGAGATGTAATATCATCACTCTGAGGTTTCCTGTTTGAGCTAGGTTTTATAACTAACTGAAAACTCTTGGGTGAGTCATTCCATAATTATTTAATAATTATTAGTACGTAACCCCTAGGTGCCCCCTAGCAGCCATGAGTAATACACTACCCAACATTGGGAGAGTGTTACATACTATGGACTCAATGGATGCATTGATATCCTTTCTCGAAACATCTTGACTAGGAATATTTAAAATAATATGTTATTCAATATTGTGATAATTTACTCATTATTACAACTTTCTGTAAAAATTATCATATAACATATTATATAAGGGTTTTCTAATTAATATAATTTTAATTAATGGCTTAATTAATTATATTATAATATAATGAAGTATATAATAAAAATCAAATACTTTTATTACGAATAAGATTGGTTATAGTGTTAGATTTATGTAACAAATTACAAAAATTTCCCCTAGGGTATACCCCTAACTCTCTCAGTTTCGGGATCACAATAAGATATGAAGAAGTGAAATGGTGATAATGAATTTAAGAAATGGCAATGAAAGATGAAAGCGGTTCTGAGGAAGAATGGGCAGCATCGTATTATGTTTAATACACAACTGGTGGATATCTTGATTTTAAGAGAGATGGGATGGAAGAATGGTCATATATTACACTTCAACTTGCTATGAATAAGAAAGTATTATCTGAAATTAATGATGATACCACCAATAAGGATATTTGGGACAAGTTGGAAGAGTTGTACGTCAAAAATTCACTTACTAACCCTTTAATGTTGTTACGAACATTCTTAAGCTATAGGATGAAAGATGAGATTTTGCTAAAGTTGCACTTGAATACCTTTGATGTGTTGCTAAGGAATATGTGTATGTAGATTTGAAATTCAAGGAGGAACAAAAGGCATCGACTTTGTATTGTTCGTAACTAGTGCGGTATATAGGGTTCTGAATAACTTGATCTATGCAGGGATGCTTTAACGCTTAGTGATGTTAAAGTGGGTCTTCCTAGTGAGGCGTGAAGAGATCAAATGAAGGAGTTGAGTGATAGTGCTAGTGGTACGAAGGGTAATGGTCATGGAATGTTTTTGGAGATAGATATAAGTGAGAATACAGGAAACTTTAGGCATTTGAAATCAAATAAACCTAGAGGTCAAGGAATATCAAAAGATAGGACTTCTAAGTGCTCTATTTTTATAAAGTCTGTTCATTGGAAGAATAAGTGTCTAGAAAAGAAGAAAAATGAAGTGTTTCCATTTTCATCAATGGTGGTTGGGATTGTTTTTAGCGAGCTAGATGAGAATGTATTGATGACGGTAGCATTGGGTGTTTCGAGTGAGAAATGGGTACTCGATTCGGGAGTGTCTTATCATATGATGCCGAATAGGAATCTTTTTCCTCGTATGTTGATAAGGGGTGGTGCAATTGTTATCAAAAATGGTCTATTTGTAACTCAATAAGTGTTGCATCCATGTGGATTCGGTTATTTAATTGAGCAATTCACATGCTTACTCATCTGCATTATGTTTCGATACTTTGGAAGTCGCTTATTTCTTTAGGATAAATGGATTTTTTATGATGTAAAATCACTATTGAGAGTGATAGTTTGTAGTTTATAAAGATGCACTTGTTGTGATGAAAGATGTTACCATGGGGATTATTTGCTTACAAGTATGACTATTGAGAGTGAAACTTGTGTTGATGTTGATAGTTCTTGTGGAATGGATGTTACTAGGTTGTGGCACTGGAAAATGGGTCTTATCTGGAAGAAAAGAAGAGTTGGATATTCTTTGGAAATGAGAAATGATTAACATAGAGAATTTTAGCAAGTTAAATTTTTGCGAGGAATGTGTTATTTATGTAGACTAAAGTTTCATGTAACACCCTGATATTTTATAGGAAATACAATTAAAAAGAAATTAAAAGCGCATTCGGTACAGTGGTAAAGGCGCATGTTGACTTCCTTAGTGACCAGGGATCAAGTCCCGTTGTCGCCCAAAATATGGAGCGATGTTTTTTTAGCTGGTTCGTTTCCAGCGATTTTCCTACGTATTTCAGCGTTGTTTCTGACATGTGGCGGCTTCCCTTTCGCTCCAGTGATGTAACAAGATGAGATGGCTAAATTTTATAGGTTGAATGATGTGTATGGGCTAGAATGGATAACCATTAAGTGTATGAAAGAACCAGATTTAATCTAAAATAATCTAATAGATTATATTCACTCAAACAATCTATAAATAAACCATCTAACCTAAATCTAATCTCTTATTCAGTTGTCACCATAATTCTACAGTAAAATTAGTGTGTATTATTCTTCCTCCTTTTCTCTACTAAATAAACAAATCTCTACCAAATTAAATTATCTATATATATTCAAGCAATTTGGGGAATTTAGAAGAATAAAAGGAAGAAAGATTAAGCAAAGATTTTTCTAAATTTATGCAAGCTCAAGTGCCAGGTGAGTGGGGAATTAATATGAAATAGAAAAATAAAGTAGTTCAATTTTAGTTCTTTTCTGCCACGTTAATATGAATTAATTTATGTTATTAATTGAGAATAGATGTAAATTATTGCAACTTCTTCTTCTTCTTTCACTTCTCAAATCTAGTTCATGTTTGGTTTAAAATATGGGACATATAAATTGTCTATTCATGTTTTATGGCATAAATAAGATTGAAATTTATGTAAATTATTGCATCTTCTTCTTCTTCCACTTCTCAATTCTAATTCATGTTTGGGTTGAAATTTGGAACAAACAAATTGTTATTCACGTTTCATGGCATAAATAAGATTGGTTTAATTGAATTAGAATTGTTATTCAATTTCTAATGGTAGAACAGGTTAGTTGAATAAATTCATAATATGTTACTTCAATAAAATTATGGTTTTGATTGATGTAATTACATAATTTTGAATATGGTTTTGGAATAAAATTGGGAAGTCTAATTGGCATAATTGTTTGTTTCATATATGGCCTAAAAATGTAAAAGTTGAATTTTGGGTAATTAAATGGTTTGTGGCTATTGTATAAAATTTTTGTACAGATTAAATCTCTGAAAGGAGAACGTAAATTAGGGTGGAAAAAAAGTGTAAATTAAATGGACCCTAAAGGCTAGTGTAAATCTGTAAGAAAAAATGGCAAAAAAATTACAGACAAACCATACGGACTGAACGGACGTGAAATTGAAATACCATTTATGTAAGAAAAGGGAAATTGTGAATAACCAAATCGGATGTAAAAATGGCCTAACGTGGATTAGTGGAAATAAACAGTATGTAAAATGTAACGGTAAAATTAATTAATCTGCAAGCGATTTGGTAGGCAGACCTTGTAAAGGTCTGGATAGGTGTTTCATGCAGTTAAGACCAAAATATAGTTTTGGCTGTACGTTCTAGGAGGGAGCAAGTAGGTTCACAAGGATGTTTGTTACCTTTCATAGGTTGCTAGTACGTAGGATAGGCAGATCGACGCTGACAGAACATGACAAGTGTGCTCTGACATAGGCTTCTTTAGGCAGATCGTTGAAGGATTTTACGCAGCCGACCTAGCTGAGGGCGCTCTTTCGGAGGACCGACACTTTGGATAGGGGCAAGTCCACGTTGGTGACCGAGGAGACAGGTGGATAGTAGTCTAGGTTGGAAAAGCCTGAGCGCAACTTCGGGGTCCTGCGAGGTTGTTTGAGTCGGTGCCGGTCAGACGTAAGAGGCATTTAGTCATAGTGCACGGGTGAAGAGCATGACTTTCACGTTGTAGCACGTGGATAGGTAAGGACAGCAGGTCTGACGGGCCGATTCACGTTTAGTATTACTACATGATTGACTTTGTAACAACCCGCATATTTTACGATTGTATATTTAAATATATTATTTAAATATAGCATCGTTAATCGGATTAAAGTCCGAAAAGAAACTTTTTGCAAACAGTTGAATTAGGACTCGAGACCACTTCCATTGAGTCCAAAATGGTATTTGCGACCTTTTTGAGTATAAACATCGATATGTTTGAAGTTGAGTAGAATTTGCTATTTTTCCACTTGGGCTTTGGGTTTGGGTTTCAGCCCACTAAACCATCTAATACCCTAGCTCCACCCCCTCTCCTCTTCATTCATTCTCATTTCCTAATACATTCAAGCTTAAGTAAAAATGGGGGAAAAGATTGGAAATAGAAATTCCAAACCCTAGTTTGATTTGGAAACACAAGTTCTTGCTCCAAAATCGAAGAGAAGCTTAGGTAAGCATCCTCTTCATCTTCTGCATCTCTATCTCTCTTCAATTTCAGAAATTCCTAAACCCTAACTTAGGAAATATTTGCTTATTAGCTTAGATTGGAGCTTCTTGAGTTGAGATTGAAGAGGAATTGGTCTCTCCTTTGTTTTAAAGCTTCTCACTTGTGTTTTGAGTTTAAAAGGTGAGTTTTTGAACTCACATCTACGTCTATAGCTTCGTTGTTGTTAGGTATGAATTCCTAACATCTAATCATGTTCATTTGTTTTTGATTTGGATTGATTTGGTGAATTTTCCAATTTTTGGTTTTTGAAGTCCAATTTTGTGAAAATCCTTTTATGGATGTTTGAACATGTTTACCGGGGTGTATCGAAGAGCCTATTAGGCTGGGTTGTCGCTTGGCATAAATCCCTAGTCGTAGTTGCTCGATCGATCGTTTCCGGTAGAATTTTTCCCCACTTGGGGGCTAGGCTGATTCTGCTCTGGAAGTAGGTTCAGTCGACTGAACCAGTAGGTCAGTCGACTGAACCAAGGGCAGAAAACATTCTGTCCCTGTATCAATCGACTGACCTCTATGTTCAGTCGACTGAACCTGGGGACAGAAGATTCTTGTCCCTGTATCAGTCGACAGACCACTGTGTTCAGTCGACTGACCTGGAAACCGAAAGTTTCCAGGCATTGGGTCAGCCGACTAACCACTTGGTTCAGTCGATTGATCTTCTTGTCTCAGCCCAATTTGCCTATTTTGTTTGGGTTTCCAATTCTAATCCATTCGTGTTGATCCGATTTGTTGTTATCATTTATTATCGACTTTGATGACTTCTTCTTCGGGATTTTTGGGAATATCCATTTTGATGGATTCAGTTTCGATTTATATGGATTTGATTCACGTCTTCGTATGTGAATTTTTGGTGATTGATTGTTTCTACAATCATTTCTGTAATTTGTCACTTTAAAATACAAAGGTTTCTATACTAGTAGTAAATACTCAAACTCTTTCACAAAAATGATTTCAACACTACTTTTAAATACAAAACTCGTTTCTAAATCCATTTTCCAATCTATTAGTATATACAAACCTTTACCTCATTCGTATGAGAAATCTAATTAAATGACTTAGTAAAACAAGTGGTATGAAACGCTTGCGTTTACTTCATCGGTTAATTTTTGGACTTGTTCGATTGAAAATCTTGTGACAACCTTTGAGTGGAAGTCTACAATTTGTTCGTAAATATTTGAGTTAAGCTAGTGGTTATGGGACATAAAGCTAAACTCTTATATTTACTAGCTTAGTGTAATCGACACTTCTTATTTATCAATGATGATCATTTTATGATTCAGGCTAGCAATGTGCGATGTCTCTTTGTCCGCGTGGGGGGCTATACCCCGTTATGTTGAGCTTCGTCTCATTTCTTTTATGGGCTAGCGACCCATGTTCTTATTTGAGTTTTGGTTCATCGGACGTACTGTTATTGTACTGCGTCGTTGTTTCGAATTATTTGAGTTTTTGGTTCATCGGACGTACCGTTATTGTACTGCGTCGTTGTTCCGAATTATTTGAGTTTTTGGTTCATCGAACGTACCGTTATTGTACTGCGTCGTTGTTTCGAATTATTTGAGTTTTGGGTTCATCGGACGTACCGTTATTGTACTGCGTCGTTGTTCCGAATTATTTGAGTTTTTGGTTCATCGGACGTACCGTTATTGTATTGCATCGTTGTTCCAAATTATTTGAGTTTCGGTTCATCGGACGTACCGTTATTATACTGCGTCGTTGCACCGGCTCATTTTATGGATTAGTGTTCCATTTGCATTTCTGGATTTCTAGTTGATGATTTCTAGAATTTATGTTTCACCGACTTTTGCGATTGGCATTGCTATGGTTGTCAATATTTGTGTTTTGGTGAATAATTTAAAGAATGTGATTCTTTTTTGTGTTTGAGTATATTTGAGATATTGTATGATTTTTGTTGTTTTCTGATGTATACTTGTCACAGTATGGCATTATTGTTATCATACGTTTTTGTGATATCTCTTATCCTATCTCATTTTTATCTGATATTTATGGCTAGACTGATCCGTTTATTATTTTCTTCTTATATAATACTCGGGTCAGACCGAGGTATTTCAGGTGCTCCTGCTTGACTTCTTATCATGGTCTTGTTAGCACCAAAATTGGTCACTAACCTCGTAGAGAAAGATTGTGTAGAGATATAAGTGATGAAGATAAATTAAACAAGGAAGAGAATGGTAATTTAAATGCAGAAAGTAAGAACACCAAATTTATAGTGGTTCAGCGTAATTTCCTACGTCCACTTTGAGGTTAAACTTTATTGATCTTCTTAATAGTTGATTACAAATACAATTCGTGAATCAAATGCTTGAATGAAGTTGTTAAGTAGAGAAGATGAGTCTCAAAAATGGCAGAGTCTCCCCAGTGTTCTCCAAAAAAGGATCCATTTCATTGTGCCCCTGCCCTTCTATTTATAGAGGAAGATGGGTTGGACTTCCTTCATGGGCTTAGGAACAAGGTGCCTCTGCCCATAGTGGGTGAATCTGCGCACCAGGCCAGGCAGGCCGAATGCTCTTGCTTTATTGTGGGCCTGACAACTTGCTACCACCTCCAGTCTCTCCTTGATCAGAATCTTGTCTAGTGCTAATGATAATTTCATCAACCGTCGTTTTGTAACCGGGCCAAGATGCCGGTTAACACTTGCCCCCCAAAGTGTGTCGTGCAACACAACACGCTTTGAATCAGCGAGTATTCCTTGTCTTCAGAAAGAAATCCACCATGTTTCTTGAATAGTCATTATCCTCCAATTTATCCTCCCAAGGTGTTGTATCCTTCTTTGGTCATCGTGATGCTCGGTCGATTCCCAATATTATAAATCCAGGGTTGTAGTTCATTAGTGGCCATCTGTGTCTGATTCTGCAGAGCTAATAAGCTTCGGCTATATGATCTAGTCTTCTCTTAATAACCCTTAGTGAGAATTCAATTTCTGTTGATTTCAAGAAGTTGAACTTTTTCGGATGTACACATGCACGTTCGGGTACATGTTCTTGCCATTGGCTCTCGGATGCGTTTTATATGCTCATAAGTCATCACCAACTCCGTCTAGTTTAATTGCAATTCAATTGCGATTCCTTGTTTGTATTTTCTATGAAATAAGGGTTGCAATCAGCCACTCGAGGAGTTTTCCAAACCTCTCTTCAGTACAGACTCTATGATTTTGTTCACAGCTTCAACCTGTCCATTTGCAGTTATAATGGATCATGGAAGGTCATAAGGACAGATGACGTTATGGATAAAGAAGTTGATTATTTTCTTCATCTTGGTCGTGGTTAAGAGTTCTTCATCTGCCCATTTGGTGACGTAATCAATTGCTATGATGGTGTATTTCGCACCACCTTTAGGATCGACAAGAAGATGATTTCAGTGCCCCCAAGTGCCAAACGACTATGAACTAGCCATTTGACTAATTTCCATCGGCGGGGTTCCCAGATTTTTTGCATACATCTTGCACTCGTCACATTGTCTAGCATGATCAACTGCATCTGGGTTGATAGTTGGCCAGTAATACCTATAACAGAATATCTTCTTTATCATGGTTTTCCCCCTGATGTTATTACTGCATTCTTCTTCATAGACTTTGCTCAAGATATCATCATGGGCGATATGCTGACGCAAGGGGATGGATAAACTCCTTTTGACACACGACTTATTCTTAGATTATCTGGCGTGAAGCTTTAAGGAGGATGTGTCGTTTTCCATTCCTCCGTTCAGTAAGAATTCCTCATTGTAGATAGTCTTTGATAGGAGTCAACCATGACACCTTTTCATTTTGTTCGCTGAGTACATGTGTAATGATGTAATACGTGAAGTCGGTTAGTAGCTCTTGGACTTGGCCGAGATAAGGAGCAAGACAATGCCCCCTAGCAAGATCAACTTCCTTAAATTTGTATACTACCAATCAAGAATCACAAAAGATATGTAAAGTTTTCACTTCAAATCCTCTAGCAAGTTTGAGGCTGGCAGTCAAGGCTTCGTACTAAGCATCGTTGTTTGTTACAAGTAAATCGAGTTTTAGGACGTAGCAGATTGATCATTCCTCAGGAGTCATTATCAAGCCATAACACTGATCATTGGATGCTCCATCCACGTACATTTTCCATCTTATGGTTGGTTCTCTGCTACTCTTCGAGTAGTCATCTGAGGTAGTGAATTTGGGTGTGAGGTCTGCTAATTTCCGTCCTTGGATAGCCCTTCGTGGGAAATAAGTGGTATTGAATTAGCTTAGTTCGATATTCTATTTAAGTAGTCTTTCAGACGTCTTAGGTCATTGTGTGCCATGTCGCAACGGCTGGTAGGCATAGACGTTGATGGGGTGAGCCTAAAAGTAAGAGTGGATCTTTCATGATGAAATCAATAGAGATTGTGCTAGCTTTTGTAGTTTTGGGTTGATATCCAATGCATGGCTTGCGATAGTTAATGAAATCACATATGCATGTCAGAATGGGTCCAAGGGAACATATCATCATTTATTCAGAAAAATCCAACTAATTCTTTTATCATCACTGCACTGAGTTGTGATCCGATATTCAGCACCCGGAAAAGGTCGCCATGGCTGGCTGCTATGTTGACCGTCAGCTTAGCAGGTGCCATCCCAGATTCTTTGAGTAAAGATGTAACTATTTTGCATAACATTCAATGTGAAATATGGTTGGGACGGTCAATGTTGATGGTTACTCTGGTCGAATCCTAGAGTCTTGCCATGAGTTGTTAAGTCAAATAATGAAGGGCTCTGAATGCTCTAATTGATTATCTGCAAATGGCCAAAGATCAGGCTTAAAAGCACGTTGAAGGAAATGTCGAGTAGGGGCCAGCCTCGAGTTGCGTGCAACTGCATAGCCGGATCTTGCTATGAGTTTGAATTTGCTTGTATATTCGAGTAACGCATTTTCTATTCAATGCATTCATGATCCTTCATTCGCCCTTCGGGTTGGAGTGACAGTCAGTTGCCCCCAAGCTTTGGCATCGATTTAACGATTCTATCTCTAGGCATCCTTTCGGTCGTTGCCTTGAGTAGCTGTAAGCACTATATATAAGTTTTAATACTGAGCTATCGTGGCCAGTTTTTGGATGACCATGCGTCTTCTCCCAGTCTCGGGTTGATAAATGTACTGCATGGACGGTTGAGTCTCGTCCTAGCTATGTTTATGTTTTCACCTAAACTCCAAAGACATAGAGGTGATTGGTGAATAGTCGGTTCACATTCATCTTGCTTCTCGCTCGTGCCCCCAGGTCTAGGGCATATACCGATAAGTAGGAAGGCCAGCCATGCCCACTTTAGCTTTACTCTCTTTCCCGTTGAATCGTGGGATCATGTAAGTCGATAGGAGACTAGGTCTCGCCTATCTTGGATTTTATCATGGTTTTTCATTCCAAGAGGAATACTTCGATGCCACGTAAGTTTCAGGGCGTAATTTGGACAGTGGATGGTCATCCACGCCCACTTTGGTTCATGTTCTGTAATCAGATCTCGGGGTAAAGTTGGCTACAAATGCAGTCAGGTTATGCTCATCCAGTTTCATACTCCTCCTGACAAATCGAACGAGGGTGCTGGAGAATTTTTGACCAAGTATTCGTGGTTTACCCTCCTTTCCATACTCTAGGGGTCATAGTTTTTCAAAAAACAAACATCCGAGTCACATTCGTATGTGCTTGGTGCGGATCGGCATTGACCCTTGGTCTGAGGTATGATATAGTAGGTTGCTCGTAGCTTTGGATGCCGTTTCGATTGGTTCTGTATTGAGGCCTCCATGCAGTCGCTGCCTCAAGTTATAAAGAATGCCACGCTAGAGCTATAGTAAGCTGTCGTATTCGGCTTTTTAGTGTTTTGTACCCCTGCCCCCAGCATTGATTTGGCCAGGTCACTAGTTGGATGGTCAAACTCCATCCTCAGCGGGTTAATAATCCTTCTGTCGATTCCAGGCCGAAGTTTGCGGAATAGAAAATGGTCGGAATCCACTCGTCTATTTATCGATGTTTATACACCACTCTACATTCTGGTGACTTAGTGTTATTCTCCCTCCGGTTTACTCACGCCCAATTTGTGTTCATGCTTCGGTCCACGCTCCGAGGACTTAGAGATTTGTCGAACGGTTTATGCTTTAGTCCACAGTTCGAAACGCAGAGATTTTCGTCAACTCGTTTATACTCTAGTTCGCACTCTGGGAACTTAGAGTAATCTGGTCCGCTTCTAGGATTTAGGGATTTTTCTGAAGTCGTCTATAATCTAGTCCATGCTCTAAGGACTGAGAGTACAGTAGTCCGCACTCTGGGGACGTAGAGGTTTTTGAGTCATTTATACTCTAGTCCGCACTCAGGGACTTAGAGTACTTTAGTCCGCATTCTGTCTCCCATTCCAGAGGGTGAGACCTCTCGGATGGCTGAGAGTTTGCCCGAACCTGATAGATAATCCTTCTCTTTAAGGTTCTCTTTAAGATTTCGAAAGTCGTTATTCTTTATGCAGGACTATTGCATTCTTGTTTTCCACGATTTTGTGCAGGCCGTTCTGACCCCGAGCCCACTCCGAGGAGCGATGTCGCCAAGGAAGTGGGGGAGAAAACAAGTGGAGCCACTCACGCAGGGGAGGCTTCTGGTCCAGACGCTCAGGTGATCGGAGCGCTTGACGAAGACAAGTCTGAAACCTCCTCTCCTACCGACGGGGGTTATGAAGTAGAAATTACAGGCGCCTCTGAGCATACATCCGAATTGAGCATGGAGGAGTGGCTCGAGAAAGAGAGGGAGGAGATGGTCAAGGTCATAGTAGATCCCCGAGTTGTGGACTTGGACGATCCTTTGAACAAGCCGTTGAAGGTCATCCTTCCTGGCGGGTCCAAGCCCATGGAAGGCCCCCGTACTCCTTCAGTTGCTACCCCTCTATCAAAGAAGAGTACCAAGGGTAAATGCTCTGGAGAGGAGCCATCTGGAAAGAAGTTGAAGAAGCACAAGAAGTGATTACTATCCTCGTTCAACGAGGGTTAGTTTAAGTCATGTAATTATTTTCATCTATTTCCTTAGTCCTTGTAGATAGAATGTCGACTCTGAACTTTGGAGGGGTTGTAATAGAAACTCATTTCTGAATAAGGTTTAGTTCCTTTTTCTGTCTTACAAAAGACTCTTATTGTTCAGTTTTCTTTGTGATTGTGATTTTAATCCAAGCAGTTGTGAGTAACATAGACTTCTCAGTCCATCTTCATATAACTCGGAAACTCTTCGGGAGTCGTTGAACTTCCATTCTGTGCTTCGAGCACTTAGAATACTTTCTAGCCCGTATGTCAGGGATTTGACAAATTCAAGTCATTTGTGTCATAGTTCATATTCAGGGAACTTGGAGATCCGATTCGCTTATATTCGAGTCTGCACTCTGGGGAGTTAGAGTACTCTAGTCCGCACTCTGGGGACTTGGAGGTTTAAGTCATTTATACTCTAGTCCGTGCTCTGGGGACTTAGAGTACTCCAGTCCGCAATCTGTTTAAGTCGTTTATACTCTAGTCCGTGCTCTGGGGACTTAGAGTACTCCAGTCCGCACTCTAGGGACTTGGAGTTTTTAGTCATTTATACTCTAGTCCGCGCTCTGGGGACTTAGAGTACTCCAGTCCGCACTCTGGGGACTTGGAGGTTTAAGTCATTTATACTCTAGTCCGCACTCTGGGGACTTAGAGTACTCCAGTCCGCACTTTGGGGACTTTGAGGTTTTAGTCATTTATACTCTAGTCCGCGCTCTGCGGACTTAGAGTACTCCAGTCCGCACTCTGGGGACTTGGAGGTTTAAGTCGTTTATACTCTAGTCCGCACTCTGGGGACTTAGAGTACTCCAGTCCACACTCTGGGGACTTGGAGGTTTTAGTCATTTATACTCTAGTCCGCGCTCTGGGAACTTAGAGTACTCCAGTCCGCACTCTGGGGACTTGGAGGTTTAAGTCGTTTATACTCTAGTCCGCGCTCTGGGGACTTAGAGTACTCCAGTCCGCACTCTGGGGACTTGGAGGTTTTAGTCATTTATACTCTAGTCCGCGCTCTGGGGACTTAGAGTACTCCAGTCTGCACTCTGGGGACTTGGAGGTTTAAGTCGTTTATACTCTAGTCCGCGCTCTGGGGACTTAGAGTACTCCAGTCCGCACTCTGGGGACTTGGAGGTTTTAGTCATTTATACTCTAGTCCGCGCTCTGGGGACTTAGAGTACTCCAGTCTGCACTCTGGGGACTTGGAGGTTTAAGTCGTTTATACTCTAGTCCGCACTCTGGGGACTTAGAGTACTCCAGTCCGCACTCTGGGGACTTGGAGGTTTTAGTCATTTATACTCTAGTCCGCGCTTTGGGGACTTAGAGTACTCCAGTCCACACTCTGGGGACTTGGAGGTTTAAGTCGTTTATACTCTAGTCCGCGCTCTGGGGACTTAGAGTACTCCAGTCCGCACTCTGGGGACTTGGAGGTTTTAGTCATTTATACTCTAGTCCGCGCTCTGGGGACTTAGAGTACTCCAGTCCGCACTCTGGGGACTTGGAGGTTTTAGTCATTTATACTCTAGTCCGCGCTCTGGGGACTTAGAGTACTCCAGTCTGCACTCTGGGGACTTGGAGGTTTAAGTCGTTTATACTCTAGTCCGCGCTCTGGGGACTTAGAGTACTCCAGTCCACACTCTGGGGACTTGGAGGTTTAAGTTGAGAGCAGTCGTATTTCCACTCTTTAATTTGTATTCATCTACTGTATCGAGGCTAATGTCATCGAATGAACAATCAAACCACGTTTGCTCACGGAATGAGATTCTGCCCCCCAGGATGAGGGACGAAATTTGAAAAATGGACGATATATTCTCGTCCGCTTGGTGATTATAGCTCTTCCAATCAAGTCAAGGAAGGAGGTATATGACAGATGGTTGAATCACATCCATGTTGGGTTAGATAGCCAAATCTCTTACAATTTGCTCCGTATCTCCTTCTAGAAAATAAGGATAATAGATTGCTGAGTAGACAAAGTAAGTTGCATATGTTCCAAGGTGCAGTCGTGTCCATATATTGACAGTGATGGTTAGCGAGTACGCAGTCTACCATAGCTACTTCAAGTTGGGCTTTCGAACAACCTTTCGTGTTCAGGGTAGGATTTGATGTGTAGATGATCAAATCACATCCACTTTTGACGGATCCCGGCGTCACTGAGCTTCATGAGGGGTATCTGTATTTTGTCGAACTTTGTTCTATGACTCGATTGGAGTGGATGATCGGGCCATATTCATTCCAAGCAGTTTAGGTCTCCAAGTCAAATGTGGAGGTTGATGGATGGATGGTCGGTTGTTCGAATCGATCATAAGTTGAGCATACGAACTCGGATCGTCTTGAAACTTGGAACATTGGCTTCCCTGGCTTTGATTGTTATGTCTTGTTAATCGTGGCTCGATCCAGACTCGGACAAAATCCATCGATATCCATAGTGAGCCTTTGTGTAACCGATCTCCAAGACGAACTGTCACTGCTTTCTAATCAAGTTCTTGGTGTCACGGCCTTGCCAAAAGGCGGGATAACATTTGCCCCCCAAAGGACGTCTTGTGTAAACATGACGTGCTTTGAAAAATCGCAGTCTTTCATGCTGAATATTTCCGTTCAGTTGATTGCTTGACAGCCGTCTCTTAATCGTTTCGTTGCAATCTTCTTTTAGACAAATGTTTAACTAGCATGCTTTGCTTTGGTTTTGCCCCCAGTTTTGGGGATGAGTATGGAGTTGATGTATGTTTATACTCCGTCTCGCACTCTGGGAGTACGGAGTTGAGTAGATGTTTATACTCCGTCTCGCACTCTAGAAATACGGAGTTGATTAATGTTTATACTCCGTCTCGCACTCTGGGAGTACGGAGTTAAGCGAATGTTTATACTCCGTCTCACACTCTAGGAGTACGGAGTTGATCAATGTTTATACTCCGTCTCGCACTCTGGGAGTACGGAGTTAAGTAGATGTTTATACTCCGTCTCGCACTCTGGGAGTACGGAGTTGTGCGAAGGATCGTCGTGTATCAACCCATTTTTAGCCTTGATGTGATGGCTTGCCCCCGAGCTCGAGTTTCACTTAGCGAGTGGCTGGTCGTATCGCAGTCGCTCTCTACTTGAATAAATTCCACTTGCAGGATGGAATTCAGCTCTCCGTGCATCGTGATGTTGTACATTGTATTTAATCCATAGCCCCAAATCAAAGGCATATGGTTGATGATGAGCAATAGAATTATTCTCGTCCAGATGTAACTCCACACGTCCGATCATGGTCTACGTAGATTGGTTGGCAACCAAATCTGAGTACCTGGACACCTGCATCGTTTTGAAAGTAGTTTAGTTCAAGCTAGTCGTAGTTCATAGAACAATTGAAATAGAGATGGAAATGGAAATAATTCAAATAAGATTATGGTAAATCTCATTGATATGTGAAGCAGCATCGTGTCCTCGCTATTCGACTCCGCCCCTGGCTCCTTTCAAAGGGATGTTGGCCGTCAACCGTCCAATTGATAATCATAGCCCTTTATTAATAGGCATCAGATATTTGCTGCCCGCCATTCTGCAGGACTTGTACATACTATTGAAGCTTTCCTTTCCAGGTCATCTTTTCGATCACACCTCGGAGGTGTTTGTAATCGCTCGTGTTAGGATCAGTGAGCATCTGGGAATATACAACATTCCCCTGATTTTCTTTAGACTTTGGTGTACTCTCTCAAGGTTGGTTTCCAATACCACTCCGAGTCGTGAGTCTTCAAGTAGAGGTTGTCAATTGAATCTTTCAAAGAGCATATGAGCTGAATTCTGAAGTCTTGTTTCGGCTACTGGGATCTACATCCTTAGCCAACGGGCCTTCATTGTTATTTTTCTTAGTCTGCTCCACTCCTCCTCACTTTAGTTCTGATTCATTTTGTAGAAGAAACGATCCATAGTCTTAGGAGGATCTTTAGCTAACTAGCTGCCAAAATATATCTGGAGGTCGACTTTCCTCAAACGCGATCAGTATGATACCCTTGTTAGTATTTGGAATAAATTGCTTAGAGCATTGGTTTGCTTGGGGTCATTAAATTCGAAGTGCTGGGTCAGCGAAGAATGGTGCTTGGAGTCATCTTGGCGTTTTCTAGAGTCATATCATCTATGTTCTCCAACCTTTGGGAGTACCGTTTGAATAGCGGTTGCTTGTCTGTTCCCTTGATGCCGTTCATAAGCTGCCGCTAGATCCTCTATGCCCTGGTCGATCATGGGATGTCAGGGAAGTGGATAGAATGTTCCTTTATTAAGTTGAGTTTTGAATTCACTATCCGGAGGCCTCATTTTCGAAATTTTGGGTCGTACCCGAAAAAGATTTTTTTGTAAATAGGGGTCGTATAAGAGACCGTTGTAACTTAAGTTTCGATCGGCATTGAGGGCCGTTCGGCATGACAAAGTTGCTCGGCATACAAGATTGTTCGGCATTCACACTGTTCGGCATTCACACTGTTCGGCAATCCACACTGTTCGGCATCCACACTGTTCGGCATGCACACTGTTCGGCATTCCACACGTGTTCGGCATCCACACTGTTCGGCATTCCACACTGTTCGGCATCCACACTGTTTGGCATTCCACACGTGTTCAGCATTCACACTGTTCGGCGTCCACACTGTTCGGCATTCCACACTGTCCGGCATCCACACTGTTCGGCATTCCACACTGTTCGGCATTCACACTGTTCGACATTCACACTGTTCGGCATCCACACTGTTCGGCATCCACACTGTTCGGCATTCCACACGTGTTCGGCGTCCACACTGTTCGGCATTCCACACTGTTCGGCATCCACACTGTTCGGCATTCCACACGTGTTTGGCATTCACACTGTTCGGCGTCCACACTGTTCGGCATTCCACACTGTCCGGCATCCACACTGTTCGGCATTCCACACTGTTCGGCATTCACACTGTTCGACATTCACATTGTTCGGCATCCACACTGTTCGGCATTCCACACGTGTTCGGCATTCCACACTGTTCGGCACAACCGAGTCGTTCGGCATACGCCTTTTCTGGGGCGTTCGGCATACGCCTTTTCTGGGGCGTTCGGCATAAGCCTTTTCTGGAGTGATAGGCCGAATTGCCTTCAGAGGAAGGTCGGCCTTCATTCAACTTGAGTGCAAACTTCAACGTCCAATCCCCAAATCTTGCGTACATCAGTGAATCCAATCTACGGCTATCAGCTTCCTTTAGATTTCTTTCAAATATGAGTAGAATAGGAAGTTTTCTAGTAAACAACTGGATCTATCTCGCGAATATGGAAATCCACTAGTAGATGATGAGATCCAATCAAGCTGAGAATTCAATTCTCAGTGAAAGCACCAAAGTGTTAGCACCAAAATTGGTCACTAACCTCGTAGAGAAAGATTGTGTAGAGATATAAGTGATGAAGATAAATTAAAAAAGGAAGAGAATGCTAATTTAAATGCAGAAAGTAAGAACACCAAATTTATAGTGGTTCAGCGTAATTGCCTACGTCCACTTTGAGGTTAAACTTTATTGATCTTCTTAATAGTTGATTACAAATACAATTCGTGAATCAAATGCTTGAATGAAGTTGTTAAGTAGAGAAGATGAGTCTCAAAAATGGCAGAGTCTCCCCAGTGTTCTCCAAAAAAGGATCCATTTCATTGTGCCCCTGCCCTTCTATTTATAGAGGAAGATGGGTTGGACTTCCTTCATGGGCTTAGGAACAAGGTGCCTCTGCCCATAGTGGGTGAATCTGCGCACCAGGCCAGGCAGGCCGAATGCTCTTGCTTTATTGTGGGCCTGACAACTTGCTACCACCTCCAGTCTCTCCTTGATCAAAATCTTGTCTAGTGCTAATGATAATTTCTTCAACCGTCGTTTTGTAACCGGGCCAAGATGCCGGTTAACAGGTCTGTCATCTGATTTTTGGCTAACTACTTTAGCATAGTAGTTTTTGTTAGTATACATTTGAGATAGAGACTCCTTGATGTATACTTCTTTTGTCTAGCACTTGTATCTATTCTTTTGTGATGCAGTGGATCTAGTTTGACCACTAATTTGATGTACACTTCTAGGTGATATATTCATATCTGTTTCCGCCTTTGTGATATGAATATCTATGACTGATTTCTGTTATGTTTATTTCTATATTTGTTTCCAAAGTCCACATAGCCACTGTGTGGTAGCTTTGAGTTTGAATTTGATATGTCATATTTCCTCTTGAAATGAAATGTAAGTTGTATTATCTGACATATCGGTACTCGCACAAAGCAATTAAATAGATGGTCGCTCCTCAACCGCCTTATTCTTCGTGCTAGTCGAAGGCATTACCACGTAGTGTGCATGGCTAGTGTGAGTATAGAGGTGGGGCGCCACAGACTTCCCTAGAGTGACCACAGACTTTGGCTTCTTAGGAACTGTATCTAAGAAGGATTCACTGCATTATATTATTCACCCTCTGCGATATCTGGGGAAGACCTGGAATTAAATTGTTTTATTCTTTCTGCTTCATTTTATTTCTCCTTCACCAGACTTTATGTTTGACTCATTCCTATTTTTCCTATTTTCCCCAAATCATAGGAGGGCAGGTCTAGGTTGCAGTTCTTTGCAGCTTGGAGGGTAGTTGAAGCAATTATTATCTTCAGCTTTTGTTTCTTTTGTTTCATGTACTTCGTTTCTCTTTTCCATACTCTACTCTATATATGGGGACCTATATTGTGAACTTTGTTATGTTTTATGTTTTGGTGGAGACTACTTGGTACTTTTGGTTTTAGAAATAAATTTGGGATAATGTTGTTTTTAATGAAGTTGTTTGGCTATTAATTTATAATTAGTGAAAGTTTTCTTCCGTTGTAATATTTTTATCATTTTATGCTGTTGCCTTAGTCTTTGTGCTATGTTATGGATTTTTATTTCACCCGCCCACCCGTGCTTCTAGTCATGTCCGATTTTCGCGGTGCCTAGAGATGCGGGGTGTCACAGTTGGTATTAGAGCTAAAGTTTTGGTTGTCCTAAAAATATTTTAAAAAATATAAATGTTTTCGAATAATTTTTAAAGGATATTCCAAATAATACTTTTAAAAGTATATGTATATATTTTGGAAAAAAAAGAAATTTTCGAAATGGTCCTTCATATCTCTTCCTCCCTATCTATTGAACTATTTATGGAGTACCTAATCCTATCTTTTTAATATCCACAGATAGAAATGTCTGAACCGCAACATATCCTCGAAGTTCCAGGCCTTAATATGCCTGCTTAGTTCAAACGTTAATTGCAGGCTACTACGCAAGCAGACACCAGCTAGGAATTCTGCTACGGTAGAAGGAGCTCCAGCCCGTCCGCCAGGCATTCCCGATTTTCCCAAGTTATGCAAGGACTACACCAGCTTAGGAGGCAAGCCGTTTCTTGGGACCGAGTCATATACTGAGGCGAGAGCTTGGATCCGTAGTAGTGAGCGGATATTTGGACTTATGGGATTGGAGGACTTGGCATGGAGGCAGTTGGCTTCATGGCAGTTGTAGGGAGAGGCTCTTTGTTGGTCGGAGATTGTGGAGGCTGAGGCTGATAATTTGACTTGGGCGGATTTTCGTACTAGGTTCGAGAGGAAATTCTTATCGTAGGCTGTAGAGGGAGTGCAGATATAGAAATTTATATAGCTCAAGCAAGGGGATATGACAGTTAAGGAATATGTTAATCAATTAAATGAGCTTGCTAGAGTTGGATTAGACCTGATCAACACTCCTCGCAAGAAGGCGCTGAAGTTCGCTAAGGGTTTGAGTCAGCCACTGCAGAGTTTGGCAGTGAGCCACATTTCGATGGGAGCCACTTTGAGGGATTGGTAGAGATGGCTTTACTTGTTGATACTGAGAAGAAAGGAGATGTGGTGTAGAAGAGTGATGGGAAGAAGCGGTGGAAAGGAAAGAGGAGAGGAGGAGGAGGTTCAGATGGAAAAAGGAAAGTTCCAAGGAAGTACTTGAAGTGCAATACTTGTGGGAAACTAGGCCATCTTGCCAAGGATTGTAGAGGGGCAGGAGAGCGACCAAGACTGAGGTGGTATCTTTGCGATCAAGTGGGGCATATGAAAAAGGACTGTCCGTCGAAGCCCAAGGACAGTTCACAGACACCTTCACAGCCTACTCAGGCTTATGCTTTAAAGGCAGCTCCTTCCTCTAGTACTCGTCCGGTTGTGCACAAGGGAAAGAAGGTGATCATCGAAGGTGTGTTATCTATCTCTGATTTTTTTGTTCATATCCTATTTGATTCTGGAGCTTTGCACTCTTTTATATCTAGTACTCTGGTAGAGGGTCTTGGTCTTGATGCTTGCTTAGTGACCGACCCAGTAGTAGTATCAAATCCCGTGGGAGGATCAGCCTATTTTTCTATGTTATGTCGGGATTTGAAATTGTTTATTTTAGGGGTTGAGTTTGACTGTAGTGCCTTTGTATTGGGCTTTTCCGGGTTCGGGTTGATTCTTGGTATGGATCTGCTATCCATGTATGGTGCTATTCTTGATTGCGATAAGAGGGTAGTGAGGTTAGGCACTTATAGTGGACGTACCTTGGAGGTATCTTGTGATCCTAGAGGATGAGTCATGTTGAGCTACCTTTATTCTCTTGACTTATCACCCGATAGTTTGAGTTCGGTACCCATTGTTAGAGACATTCCAGATGTGTTCGAGGAGGTTGTTGGCCTTCCACCTCGTAGAGAGATCGAGTTCAAGATTTATCTTGTCGATAATGCCAAACCGGTTGCTTTACCGGTAAGGCATATGGTTCATAAGGAACGCCGTGAGTTGAGCAAGCAGATTGGAGAGCCTTTGGAGAAGGGCTTCATTCTTAGGAGAATTTCTAAGTGGGGCGCACCCGTCGTCTTTGCCACTAAGGCAGATGGCACTCTCAGGATTTGCATGGATTATAAGGAGCTTAATAAGCTGATGAAGAAGAATCTTTATCCTCTTCCCCATATAGATGATCTCTTCGACCAGCTAGTGGGAGCCAAGGTATTTTCGCAGCTCGATTTGGCCATGGGATTTCATCAGTTGTGTGTGGGAGAGGATAGCATCAAGAAGACTGTGTTTAGGACTCCGGATGGGTTATTTGAGTAGTTAGTCATGCCATTTGGGCTAACCAATGCTCCGGCATATTTTGTGGACCTGATGAGTCGAGTATTTCGCGAATCGTTGAACAAGTTTGTGGTGGTGTTTGTCGACGACATTTTGGTTTATTTGCGAAGCAAGGAGGAGAATAATGTTCACTTGGAAGAAGTGCTTAGGACCTTGCAAGCACATAAGTTGAAGGCGAAGTTCTCCAAGTGCCACTTTTGGAGGGACGAGGTTCGCTTTTTGGGACACATCGTTTCGGAGGATGGACTTGCAGTAGATCCGGCGAAAGTGGCAGCAGTACAAGATTGGTAAACCCCTAAGAATGCCATGGACATAAGGAGTTTCCTTGGTCTTGCGGCCAACTATAGGAAGTTCATTAAGGACTTCGCTAGGATATCATCTCCACTTACCCGCCTTACCAAGAAGAACTCATCTTTTGTTTGAGATGCCAAGTGTGAGGATGCCTTTGGTCGATTGAAGGAAGCTTTGACTACCATGCCCGTATTGGTATTACCAGATGGAACCAAGCTTTTCTTAGTTTATACGGATGCTTGTGGTATGGGGCTAGGGGCGGTACTGATGCAAGAGGGTAGGGTAGTGGGCTATGCGAGTAGATGGTTGAAAACGCATGAGAAGAACTACCCGACGCATGATCTTGAGTTGGTAGCTATAGTTTTTACTCTTAAGTCTTGGAGGCACTATCTCTTAGGAGAAAGATTTGAGCTTTTCATGGATCATAAGTCTTTGAAGTATCTATTCTCTCAGAAAGACTTGAATTTGAGATAGCAAAGATGGATGGAGTTTTTAGCTTTTTATGACTTTGAGATTTCCTGTACCCTTGGCAAGGGTAATGTAGTGGCAGATGCATTTAGTAGACGCAAAGGTTTTAATTCCTCTATTTTTGGAATGGAAGCATTTGGAGTACATTGCTACCTTTGATTTTAGACCTCCATCAGATTTAGCTCCGGGATTGTTAGCAGCCCTCGATGTCCAGCCTACTTTAATGAAGCAGATTGGAGCAAGGCAAGGTGAGGACAAAGAGTTAAAGGACATTTTAGATTAGCCTGGTAGAGGAGTTCATCACCACATCTTAGGCGCTATACCATGGACACTAGGGGATGGCTTAGAAGGGATGATAGACTTTGTGTTCCCCGTAGTGAGGATTTAGTAGATGCGGTGTTGGCCGAGTCACATCATTCTAGGATGACAGTGCACCCCGGTGGTGATAGATGTACCGGGATATGAAGAGGGTATGCTATTGGCTCGAAATGAAGAAGAGGGTGGCAGGGTATGTATCAAAGTGCATCACTTGCCAAAGGTTAAAGGCAGAACAGAAGAAGCCCGGAGGACTGTTGCAGCCATTGGATATTCCATTATGGAAATGGGAGAGCATCTCTATGGACTTCGTGGATGGATTACCAAGGTCACGGAGAGGGAACATGAGCATTTGGGTCATTGTGGATAGACTGATGAAGAGTGCTCATTTTATACCCATTAAGAGTAATAGGACGGCAGCTTCTTTGGCGACTCTTCATGTAAGGAAGATAGTTAGGCTTCACGGAGTTCCCGCCAGCATTGTGAGCGACAGAGATCCATTATTCACTAGTGAGTTTTAGAGGAGTCTTCAGTAAGCCTTGGGAACGGAATTGAATCTGAGCACGACATATCACCCTCAGATAGATGGACAGACTGAGAGGGTAAATAGGGTTTTGGAAGATTTGCTCAGATTGTGCATCATTGACTTCGGAGGCTCTTGCGAAGACCACCTACCTTTGGTGGAGTTCGCATATGATAGTAGTTATCAAGTAAGCATTGGGATGGCACCATTTGAGGCCCTCTATGGCAGACCATGTAGATCACCAGCCTGTTGGTGGGATACCACCAATAGGATCTTGCTTGGACCAGACTTGGTGAGGGAAACTTCCGAGAAGGTGGATTTGATTCGCAAGAGGTTGGAGACCGCACAAGATAGACAAAAGTCATATGCCGACAGAAGACGTTCAGATTTGGAGTTTAAGGTTGGAGATATGGTTTTTGTCAAGGTTTCTCCTCTGAGAAACGTTATGAGATTTTGCTCAGTGGGTAAGTTGGCACCGAGATTTGTAGGACACTTCCCTATTACCGCACGGATTGGAAAAGTGGCATATAGAGTTGATCTTCCAGATTAGTTGGTAGGAGTTCACGATGTTTTTCATGTTTCGCATCCGAGGAAGTGTCTACATGATTCCACAGTAGTAGTAGAACCCGATCAGCTAAGGGAAGTGGAAGTAGAGAGCGAATCACTTGTGCGTCGTACACCCACTCATATATTGGAACACGGCGTCAAGAGATTACGCAACAAGGAAGTTCGTCTAGTGAAGGTTCAGTAGGGAATGACCCCAAGGAGTGCACATGGGAATCTGAGGAGAGAATTCGAACGTCTTATCCTTTTCTATTTGAAGGTACACTTCAAATATCATATCTTTGATCTTTGATCTTTCCTTAGTTAGGGTCTTTTCGATAATCTTTTGGTGAAACCTATGGATGGTAGCTTGGTTGTAAACATGTCATTAGGGCATGTTATGTTTGATGGATGAAAATGATTGCAACCAATGTTTGCAAATGGATGCATTGCATGCACTAGATAGATATTTATTAGGATAATCGGCCAACTAGGTACACACACCTGCATATGCATGCCTGTTATCTATTGCATTTGCACATGGTTGTGTGTGTGTGTATATATATATACATATAAATGTGTGTGTGTGTGTGTATAAATGGATGTTGCATATGGATGGTGCATTTTGGTGAATGATTGAAACATACATATAGAATTATCAATTATACTAGGGTAAATGCATACATTTGGTTATATGGCATAAGCATACTTGCATTACAGGAGGTCAACTGAATCAGTAGACCGACTACCTTTTCGCATTAGGTAAGTTCATATGCATTTCACTTTGCATAAATCATAAATTGCATTAGTTAAAAATAAGGACAATGGTAGAAATGGATGATGGATGAGTAGATGGATGTAGTTCCTGGATGATGGTTATTAATTACGTTCTTCCGTCTTTGGAGATTTCGGGAACGAAATGCTTTAAGGAGGGAGAATGTAACACTCTGATATTTTCTAGGAAATATAATTAAAAAGAAATTAAAAGCGCATTTGCACAGTGGTAAAGGCGCAAGTCGACTTCCTTAGTGACCAGGGATTAAGTCCCATTGGCCCCAAAATCTGGAGCGATGTTTTTTTTAGCTGGTTCATTTCCAGCGATTTTCCTACGTATTTCAGCGTTGTTTCTAACATGAGGCGGCTTCCCATTCGCTCCCGTGATGTAATAGGATGAGATGGCAAAATTTTATTGGTTGAGTGATGTGTATAGGTTAGAATGGATAACCATTAAGTGTATGAAAGAACCAGATTTAATCTAAAATAATCTAATAGATTATATTCACTCAAACAATCTATAAATAAACCATCTAACCTAAACCTAATCTCTTATTCAGCCGTCACCATAATTCTACAGTAAAATTAGTGTGTATTATTCTTCCTCCTTTTCTCTACTAAATAAACAAATCTCTACCAAATTAAATTATCTATATATATTCAAGCAATTTGGGGAATTTAGAAGAATAAAAGGGAGAAAGATAAAAGCAAAGCTTTTTCGAAATTTATGCAAGCTCAAGTGCCAAGTGAGTGGGAATTAATATGAAATAGAAATATAAAGTAGTTCAATTTCAGTTCTTTTCTGCCACGTTAATATGAATTAATTTATGTTATTAATTGAGAATAGATGTAAATTATTGCAACTTCTTCTTCTTCTTCCACTTCTCAAATCTAATTCATGTTTGGTTTAAAATATGGGACATATAAATTGTCTATTCATGTTTTATGGCATAAATAAGATTGAAATTTATGTAAATTATTGCATCTTCTTCTTCTTCCACTTATCAATTCTAATTCATGTTTGGGTTGAAATTTGGAACAAACAAATTGTTATTCACGTTTCATGGCGTAAATAAGATTGGTTTAATTGAATTAGAATTGTTATTCAATTTCTAATGGTAGAACAGGTTAGTTGAATAAATTCAGAATATGTTACTTCAATAAAATTATGGTTTTGATTGATGTAATTACATAATTTTGAATATGGTTTTGGAATAAAATTGGGAAGTCTAATTGGCATAATTGTTTGTTTCATATATGGCCTAAAAATGTAAAAGTTGAATTTTGTGTAATTAAATGGTTTGTGGCTATTGTATAAAATTTTTGTATAGATTAAATCTCTGAAAGGAGAACGTAAATTAGGGTGGAAAAAAGTGTAAATTAAATGGACCCTAAAGGCTAGTGTAAATCTGTAAGAAAAAATGGCAAAAAAATTACAGACAAACCATACGGACTGAACGGACGTGAAATTGAAATACCATTTATGTAAGAAAAAGGGAAATTGTGAAATAACCAAATCGGATGTAAAAATGGCCTAAAGAGATTAATGGAAATAAACAGTATGTAAATTGTAACGGTAAAATTAATTAATCTGGAAGCGATTTGGTAGGTAGACCTTGTAAAGGTCTGGATAGGTGTTTCATGCAGTTAAGACCAAAATATAGTTTTGGCTGTACGTACTAGGAGCGGGAAAGTAGGTTCGCAAGGATGTTTGTTACCTTTCATATGTTGCTAGTACGTAGGATAGCTAGCATCTGCAATCGTAGGCTTCTTCAGGCAGATCGACGCGGACGGAACAGGACAAGTATGCTCCAACGTAGGCTTCTTTAGGCAGATCATTGGAGGATTTTGCGAAGCCGACCCAGCTACGGGCACTCTTTTGGAGGACCGACGCTTTGGATAGGGGCAAGTCCACGTTGGTGACCGAGGAGACAGGAGGATAGGAGTCCAGTTTGGCGGAGCCTGACCACAACTTCGGGGTCCTACGAGGTTGTTTGAGTCGTCGTCGGTTAGGCATAAGAGGCATTTAGTCACAGTGCACGGGTGAAGAGCATGACTTTCACGCTGTAGCATGTGGATAGGTAAGGACAGCAGGTCCGACAGGCCGATTGACATTTAGTAATACTGTGGTTGACTTACCTAGAGTGACCACGAACTTTGGCTTCTTAGGAACTCTATCTAAGAAGGATTCACTGCATTATATTATTCACCCTCTACGATATCCGGGGAAGACCTGGAATTAAACTGTTTTATTCTTTCTGCTTCATTTTATTTCTCATTCACCAGACTTTCTATCTGACCCATTCCTATTTTTTCCTATTTTCCCCAAATCACAGGGGGACTGGTCTAGGTTGCAGTTCTTTGCTGCTTGGAGGGTCATTGGAGCAGTTGTTATCTTCAGCTTTTGATTCTTTTGTTTCATGTACTTCGTTTCTCTTTTCCGTACTTTACTCTATATATGGGGACCTATATTGTGAACTTTGTTATGTTTTATGTTTTGGTGGAGACTACTTGGTACTTCTGGTTTCAGAAATAAATTTGGGATAATGTTGTTTTTAATGAAGCTGTTTTGCTATTAATTTATAATTAGTAAAAGTTTTCTTTCGTTGTAATATTTTAATCATTTTATGATGTTGCCTTAGTCTCTGTGCTATGTTATGGATTTTTATTTCACCTAACCACCCGTGCTTCTAGTCATGTCCAATTTTGGGGGTGCCTAGTGGTGCGGGGTGTCACATTTCATTTAGTGAGCAAAATATGATTCTGGAAGAATCCCTGAGTATGTTGACATGGATGTTGGGGGTCAACACCGATAGCTTCTTTGGAAGGAGCTCAATATTATATATCTTGCATTTTGTCTCAAAAGGTTTGGTTGATATTATGAAAGCTAATTTGGAGGCATCTACAAAGTTTAAGGAGTGGAAGGCTCCTATTAGGATTGAGGGTGGAAAATCTTTAAAGTTATTGAGATCCGTTTTTTAGATTTCCAGGATGTTGGTGTTGTTAGTTGGTGGTTTCTCCTTATGCAGGGTTTTTGGGTCAGTCTTAATGAACTCTTTTAGAACTCCTTTCCTAATCATGTTCTTAATAATCCCAGCTAAAACTCTACATTCATCATTTTTATGCTCATTCACTTTACGGAAAGCACAATAGTCTCCTTCTTTATTTGGCTCTGAGTTTGTTCTTGCCTTGAAGAATACTGGATAATTGATTTCATCTTTGGGTACAGCATATATATAGGAAATAGGTTGGCTTAGTTCAACAGAGTTTGCTTTCGTAAATTCGTCCCATTTTCCTTTCTTGTTTGGAATTGCAAAGTTTCCCTTTTCCCTCTGATTCCTCTTATTATGAAATATCTCATCCATCCGCTTAAACATGACGGCTTGAAAGTTAAAATCATGTAAGTCTTTGAATCCATGGATATATTGTTCTTTCTAGAAAGGTGTGTTTTCTATTAATCCACACTTCATTGCCATCAGCATTTCCTTATCACTTACTCTCTCGGCCTTATTGGCTTCTGCATTAAACCGCTTTAGGTGATCCCTTAATAGTTCCACAGGATTCTATTTGATGTTAGCCAATACACTCGCATCAACTGTTGGATCTTTCGAAGTACAAAATTATGCTGAAAATTCAAATGCAAATTGATCCCATGAATAGATCATTATTCCCTATAGAGCTGATATAATTTTGTTTTGGCCCCAAAGAATGTGGTTGGGAACAATTTGTACCGCACAGCCCCTAGGGCATCGTATTGGTCTGTTTGGCTTTCAAATGCCATTAGTTAATCATCTGGATCGGTTGTGCTATCTTACCTAAGAGATGGAATTTTAGCATAGGATGGTAAGGGTAAAGCCATAATTTTCTTTGTGAACGGTTCTCCCCTAAAGTTGTTGTTAACCTTAGATTCCATCATCCTTTTTCCATTTTGATCGACTATATTTTCTATCATCTTGTTAGTTAGGTCTCTCTAATATGCTTCATCATCTTTGTAATTTTCCTATTTTGGCTTATATTGCTTCTGTGAAGCGGAGCTTATATATTGTTCAAATGGTGTCCTTGAACTCCTACTTTATCTTTGAGTCAAGCAGTTTTTCCAACATTTTTACTTTTCAAGTTCAATTCCTTCACTCTCCTTCGTGGAGACTCAACTTCTTCCTCCCTCACTTCTCCATCCTTTTTGACGTTCTGGATGATCTTTGGGAAACTAACATTTTGGTAAGTCCGTGCATAATCTCCAACTTCCTTTCAGAACATGAAGTTCATTTTCTTCCATGGGTGTTTCCTTTGGATTGGATGCTTGTCCCACTTTTGCACTCTCTATATTAGATGTGGGTATTATATTGTCTTCGAGAATGACATGATGTATTGCCTTTTTTGAACTTGAATATTCACTTTTTGGATGATTTTCCCATTGTGTAAGAATGGTAGCTAATTCACAAATAGTCCTAAGCTCAACTCTCAGTGAAAAAAACCACTTAGTGTTAGTGCTAAATTTAGGTCAATTCAATATGCCCAACTTAAAGAGAATAACGTCAGTTGAGTAGGATATAACTCCTAGTCAAGTGTGCTAACAATGGTATCATAAGAAGTCATTATGCAAATTGTCATTTGTTTAAGTCCTTGTTTATGAAGTCACGAAATAAAATTGGACTAAACGGCCATTGATGACCTTTGTCTAAGCTTTTTATTATGCCAAGAAAAAATGAAAATGAGGAAGAAGATACATTCCAAAAAATTGCCCCTTTCTGGGGGAGGGGGAAATGTCTATTTATAGAAAACTCCAGCCTTCGAATTTGTGCCACGTGTTGCCTGGTGTGGATGAGTGGTAGGGATTTCGTTTCGTTCATGAAGCTTTGTGTTTATTTCACGATGGTAAGCATTACTTAACTCACGAGGACCTAGTAATCATTCTTACAACTCATGATAGCCTTAAGGAATTCTTCACGATGGCTTCAAAATCTATTCATTTGACACTAAGGAATATGTCATGTTGATTTGTGAGATTCTTTATGATAGCTTTGACAATTTTAAGGGACACTTTGCAATGGCCTTAAATAATTCATCATGATGGTTTACTATAGCTTTAAGAGATTCTTCATGATTACTATTTTAATAACTTGCCTCATGATGCCTTCTATGTTTCATTTCATAATGCTTCCAAGGAATATTCAACGATGGCTTTGATATCTTACTCCATGATAGCTATAGTTATTTATTTCACGATGATTTCAATATCCCACGATGGCTTTAATGAATGACTCATGATGGCTTTGATGAATGCTATCTTTCAACCACCCACGATAGCTCTATTTCTTAATGGCTTTGATATGTTACTCAATGATGGCTCTAATGCTTTATTTCATGATGGCTTCAATATCCCATGATGGCTTTGGTGAATGAATCATGATGGCTTTGGTGAATGAATCATGATGGCTTTGATGAATGATATCATTCAACCACCCACGATAGCTTTGTTTCTTAATGGCTTTGATATCTTACTCCATGATGGTTCTAATGCTTTATTTCACTATGGTTTCAATATCCTATGATGGCTTTGGTTAATGAATCATGATGGCTTGGATGAATGCTTTCTTTCCACCACCCACGATAGCCTTGTTTCTTCATCTTCCTACGAGCTTTCGAAGTCAGTTTACAACCACATGGAGACTTTTATTCGTCATCATGCGATGGCTTCAAGGTTCCACTTTATAATAATTTTTATGAATCTTTTTAAGATGGCCATGGAAGTTGCTATATGATGAACTTGGTGACTTCAAGGTTTGTTTCATGATAGCTTTCATACATGAAGGCTCTTATTCATCATTTTACAATAGCTTTAGAAATCTCTTCATGATGGATATTAGATGTTATTCCATGATAGCTTAGTCCCTTTACTTCTCTGTTAGTTTAGGGAATTATTCATGACAGTCCATGTATATCACCCTATGGTGGCCATGAGAACCATTACACAATGGTTTTTTCATCTCAAATCACGATGTCTATTGGTGTCACTGCATAAGAGCTCCTTCACATTACATCATAGTAAAATGACAACTTAGGTGCTCCACCCTTTGTCCATGCTTTCTCTAATTTCTTCTATCATTTCTTTGGGAATTCTTGGGGTATAACATGTGAGAAATGCGGATTATGGATCTTAAGGCTAGAATTAACACTAGAGGGGGGTGAATAGTGTTTTAAGGAATTAATAATTCTTTTTGAGTTTATAATAATTTGAACACAAATGTATGCAATATTCAGACACAGATATGATCACAGAATCAAACACAGATACAGATATAAAGTAAAAGCAATAAAGGAAAGAACACACCGGATTTCCTTTCAAAATCAATTCTTACAATTACACCCTCGATTTCAAGGCCACGAGGTACACTGCTCCAGATTCACAATCCTCTGGATAGAGATACTTGATTTTACGGGCAACAAGTTCACCCGATTGATTTTCCAGGCTACAATCACACCTTTTCTCGCTCGATTGAATACAAAGAAGTCTATAACTCTGAATAGCACTGGGATCTTGTTGAGATAGTGATAGAGAATCAAACCAGAGATGATCTAGTTAGATTCAATGGTGATTTTGGCAGAGTAATGGTAAAATGTATATAAAAAAATGTGGAAGAAAAAGAGGAGTGAAATCAGAGAAAATAAGATTGTAAATTCGTTTAAAACAGCCCCTATTTATAGTAGAACAACAGCCATGTCCATTCGTAAAAGGATATGACGAATAGACACTTCCTTTGAAATTCAAACTTTTGAAATAAACTGTCACCTTGTCGACCAGGGGTCCTTGGGGTTGTCGACAGCCTAAGTTATTTTTGGTAATTTGTTTTTCTTTGAAAATAACTTCTATCTTATATTAAAACTATTTTAAACTTTATAAATATACTTAACTATAGTTAAAATACATAAATAAGTATAGAAAATAATATTTTGGTATATATAAAATTTTACTATAATTTTATATTTAAATCTAAGTATAATATTAAAAGTTTAAATATATTATAATTAAAAGATAGTTTAAAACCAAGGATAATTTGATATTGAAAATAAAGATTATTTTGAGGCTAAAAGTATTTTAAAACCAAGATAGATGTTTTTGATTTAAAAAGGAAGATTTTGAAATCATTTTGAAAACAATATATAATTTTGTAAAACATTTGAATAAAAGTTAGTGGATACAAAACAATGTTCCACTAGATTTTTCGTAGGTTCCATCCTACTTAGGGTTCCATCCCTTTAACGGGCTCGAAGTGGATTCCATTCCACGAATAAAATGGATTTTAAGATGTCAGTGCTTTTCTAGGAGTTTTAACAAAATTCCTAGCTAAATTACTTATCTTGAAATCTTGAACTCTTGATAATCTTGATACTCATGAGTCTTGAATCTTGATATCTTCGATATTGAGTTCATCAGTTCTTGAATCTTTATACTGTACAGTCTTCATTCTTTGGTACCTGTATATATATCTTGCATATACATATATATCTAAACAATAGTGGTAGTATTTATATTTTATAATCTTATTCTAAGGTTGTTGTCATCAAAACCAACTTCTCCGGGACTAACATAACATTCTTAATTTCCTGATACTATCCAAGCTTCTTATTCCACTTCTTGGTCATTAGATTATCTAGATCCAATGAAACATCGCTTGGTTCAAATGTCGGATAAGACAAAGCTTAATATATTATACATATCTTATCTGAATTAGTCAAACCATCTGAATTCAAATTATTAAATATATATCTTTATGATATTATATATTATTAATATTTTTTAAAATATATATGTTTAAGTATAAAATCAAAAAAAAAATTGTTTTATTTTTTAACTAATGTCATATTACACACACACAAACACACACATATATAATGGTATGTATATAAATATTAATTAAATTAATTTATGGTTGAACTAAATATTATGTATATCTGTGCAGTTAAAGCACTCGGCGGATTCAAAGTGGTGGAGATGCAAAAAGTCATAGCGGGGATACAGCGAGGATATAGCGGGATATAGCGGATGGCTCTAAAATAGCATATAAAACTCGTACTTAATGTTTTTTCAGATATATAAATGGTAATTAAATGAAAAAATATCATTCAATTGAATTATAATTAATACATTAATAATTTTAAATAAAAACATATGCGAATATACTTTAAATAAACATAAAACTGTTATATAACATAATTGAATTTAGTAGAATATTAGAGTATTTCCATTTCTAAAAATATATTAAAAATTAAATCAAATAAACTAGTTTCATAATTTTTATAATGTATAAATGCAATTTTTCAATTCATTTTATTAAAGAAGATATAGCGAAAATAGCGGAATATAGCGGGAATAACGGGATATAGCGTAAATAGCAGGGCTTAAAGCGAAAAGGCTATATTTTGGGGCTATATGGAAAAATCGTAGCGGTAGAAATCCGCTATGAGATATAGCGGGGTTATAGCGGGGTAATAGCGGGGCATTAACTGCACATATGTGTATATATATATATCTATATATATTAATGGATTACAAATATATGTGTGTATGTATGTGCGTTTCCCTTGACAACTTTTTGACATATGACCATCACCTATATTTTACTAAATGTAAGTCACAACTGTTAATTATACACATGTTTCCTGTAATGACCCTAATTTTGACTAATATTATTTTGAATATTTAATTGGTTCAACTAAATAAAATAATGTAGTTAGTTAAGAGATTGACATTTGTTAATTAAGAAGTAGCCATGCCTTAATGAATGTATTGGAAAAGAGAACTAAAAGTAAGTAAGCAGGAGAAATATGGTAAGGGTAAGATGGAAATAGCCTTTATTCCAATACACTAAACCCTTCCATTCTTCATTCCTCATTCATTTTAACATTCATAAACAAAATTAAAATCCTAAGGAAACTCGGTCGGCAACCATTAAGAGGAATTAAAAGGAAAATAAGCTAGGATTCAAGTAGAAAGCTTGAAGAAATCAATCTAAGGGCAAATCTCAACCTTCTTAACACAAAGCTAAGGTGAATAATTAACTTACATCTCACTTTTGATATTGATTTCAGTTTCAAGTTAGATTAGAACTATTTTGCAAATTATATGTCATGTTGTGTTTGTTTAAATGGATATATATATACGCTTGTTGATGATTTATATAGTTTAATATGGATTTTATGATATGTCCGGATTAGAAAATCTTTTAAATGACATCTAAATGATTTACATTTTTCATATATGGTCAAAAACATTATTTTAGAAATGGGTTTCAAGTTTCATAATTTCATAAGTGGTTGTGGATTTATTATGTGTTTTCTATGAGAGAAAATATTTAATTTTGGGTTTAAATTATTTAAGGAAACTAAATAATATTTTCGGGTCAGAAATTTACATATGTTAGAAAACTTACTCAAAGTGAATTATGGTGATTTTTGGAGATTTTTCCTAAATATTTTACTATATAGAGGACTTAAATGTTTTATTGTTTTGTTAATGGGAATGGCTTATATGTTAAAATAATTTCAATTAATAATTGTTGAATTCGACAGCCTTTTTAGAAAAGAAATTTGACAAAGAATTGACAACCAATCATATTTTGACAAATTAGGCAAGTTAGGCGAAAAGGAATTACTTTGAAAACCGTAAAACCAGTTTTGTTTCGAATTACAACTTCGCCACTTCCATTGCTTGCTTTCATCACCATGCCCAGAAGGCCTTTCGCACCCATTCGAAACCAATGCATATGCATCAAACAATTGGTACGTAGTGTATTAGAGAAAGGCGGAAGGGACTTTGTCGAAGGCATGCTTTCGAAGGGATTGAAGCCAATTTTATTAGATTTCAAATCAATCAACTTGTCTCTGTTTTAAAAAGAAGCGTGGAAAGAGTGGCTGCTTTTGAATCCATTCGAAACCTAGCTGCTGCATTCATAACTTTCGGATTGGTTTGAAGCCGCTTATAACCTTCAAACAATGTATTTGAAAGAGGAGCTTTCACCTTCTAAATTTTGCAGCCGCCTTCCCAATGCTTTCGAAAGGGTCCTTTCAGCCGCTTTTATCAATTAATGGTTTAGAGGCAATGGTTTTGAAAGGATGGTTTTAAAGCTACCCGCTTCTCCAATCCTTTTACTTGAGATAAATGCTTTCGAAAGTGAAGCTTTCACTTCTGTTCTCTTTGACCCAATGTTTTATTAAATGTCAAACTCAATAATTTCGAAAGTATTACTTTTGAATGGTTTCAAAGCAATGTTTCCATAAATTCTTACTTGAACCCAATGCCTTCGAAAGGTATGTTTTTAAGTGTTTCGAAAGAGGATGTCTAATATTTTAAGTAGTGGTTTCGAAAGAGATTGTTTGAAGTCTCAAGGAATGGTTTCGAAAGGAAGGTTTCGACTTTATAGCCTAATGTTTTCTAAGTTAAAAAGGGCTTTAACTTATTTTAAAGGGACAAATAACCCTATGGACTTAGATTTTCATCAACATTGTTTAGTGTAAAGCATATCTCATGGCATAAGTATTTTGAATAAGCAAAGGGTATAATTTCCTTGTTTTGAAAAGATATGATTTCAAGGCTAAATCATTTGTAAAGATTGTTTTCGAGGAAATGAAATTTGAATAGGGTGGTCAAACCAGATATTTGCTAAAAGAATGACTCGGATATTAGAATACCATATGGGACTGGTATGGGGTCGTGCCTATACTTTAGCTAGTAGCCCCTAGCTAATACAACAACAACTAAGCCATTATTCACAAACAAGTTGGGGTCGGCTAGAGATGGAACCCAAAACTAAATGACAAAGTCCATTTAAAAGTCATAATAATAACAATATAAAGTTAAGTCAAGCCAGGATAAAGGAGGAGGGTTGTGATAGGCTTGGCGAGCCAACGTAAAAACCACAGCCTCTCTTATGGAAATGGAACCTAGTAGCCCCTAGCAAATATAAGTCCAAAATTCCAGTGTGTGGGGCTTTGTTACAGGTAAGACAAAAATGACGTTACACACAGAAAGGAATACATAGAGTAAAGGTGGGTCACTGGTGAGCCCGCAAAACCATTATGATCAATTGACCTGGGAGAAGTAAGTTAAGGATAGATCATCCATCATTGTATTAAACGGAATTTGGAATATTTATTATGTATGGTAGGCCCGAGTCAGCCAGTGGCTAATAATCAACTTGATAAAACTATATTGTTCGGACAGACAGTCCATTGATTATCTGATTTATATGCATATATGTTATTATATTATTGTTATAATCAGTTTGGCTGTAGGATTTTGATTTGCAAAAGATATGATTTTAAAAGGATATTAGTGAGGGTAAACACTTTCCACTAAGCGGCGTTGTCTCACTTAATATCAATAAACCGAGATTTAATAGAATTATTCACACCAGGCTTTATGTCTGACTCGAGGTTTATGTTTTCCCCTTAGACTCTTAGGTGCTCAAAATCTGGTTTAGTAGATTGGGGGTAAGGACTTTTTAGGTTTAGTCAGTTGGATGAATAATCTTTCGAAGACGTGCAGGAGGCAAAGCTAGATATGTAGGAGGTATTTAGTATTATTTCCGCTGTGATGTATTTATGACTGATATGTCTATAAATCTAGTACTCTGATCATCCAAGGGGGCATCTTCATATGTCGCTATTGGCGTAATTTGTAATAATTATATTTGATCAAAACCTGGGAATCGATTTGGGATTATGTAATTGAATATGAAATATTGATTTAAGATGTATTCAGAAAAGCTGTTTTGAAATCTGTGTTGATTTTATTTCATATTCATGTGCTTCAGATATTATGGATAACATTATCATTACCGTATTTCATCACCAAAAGTTAAATACTGCAAATGACTGCAGCATCTGTAGCACTTAGCTTTGGGCCCCGAGATAGGGGATGTTACAACTTGGTATTAGAGCATAGGTTTATGAAAAACTAAAAGAAATTTTGAACTTAAAATGATTTAGGAAAACATAATCCTAAGGAATTAGAGTAAGGATTAGGGTATGGGATAATGTTATAGAACGTACTTGTATTTGCTATATATATATATATATGTATATGTATATGTATATGCTTTATCTTTATTCTCCCATCTGTCTTAGTCTATTATTTTATATCTTACAATGGCTTGAATGCAGATTTTAAGGAAGTAAGATATAGATGCTAGGGATGGAAGAGTTAAACTTGGTGGAGGAAGCACCATAACCAATGGAAATGCCAGACTAAACACTAGAAGGAATCCAGGTCGGGTACAAGCTGCTAATATGGGCGCTGGGGCTCCGCAAGTTGATATGGGAGCTATGTATCAGTTCTCCATCAACATGATGCAAGTTGGAGCTGCTGTGGGATTAGTTGGAGAAAATGCTGGAGAAGCAAATTAGGAAGCTCCGGTGGTCAATAACTATGCGGTACTAAGCAGAGACTATGCTAGGCTTAGAGGGAAGCCGTTTATCGGCACTGAGGACACAATTGAAGTGGAGAATTGGTTGCTTCATTACAAGAGGATTTTTGCTGATTTAGGACTCAACGATGAGCAGAAAAGGAGATAGCATCCAGACAGTTGCAAGGAGCAACACTATACTAGTGGAACAGTGTTACTATTGGGGTAGCTGAAGAGGCTATGACTTGGGCAAAATTTAGAAGGAGATTTGAGGAAAGATTCATGTCGAAGATCGCCAAGTCAACTCTGCTCAGGAAGTTTTCCAAGTTGGTGCAGGGAAACATGACAGTGCTTGAGTATGCGACCAGATTTGAGGAATTATCTAGATACGGATATGCTACGGTTGATATGGTTATCAAAAGGAATGAGAATTTCATCCGTAGATTGAGGCTCGAGCTTGCTAAAGCAACTTTACCACATATTAGGGATATGTGCGATGTAGTTATTGAGATGGCTTAAAGGAATAAGGAGATGCTCACTTTCTTTAATGGTAACAATGTAGTGGAAACTCAAGGTGGGCAGAACCAGAAGAGAAAGTTTTTCCATAAGAAGGGAACTCAGAAGAGTGGAGCTGCCAAGAAAGGAAAGGCAGAAGTTATCTACTACAAGTGTGATAAGAAAGGGCATTTCGCTAATGAATGTTGCTCAAGAGATGGAAAAAGGTGATCGGGAAGAAGAATATCAAATGCTTCAACTGTGATCAGATTGGACATTATATGAACCAGTGCAAGAAATCGACCAAGGATGGAAAGGGAAAAGTGTTTGCACTAGAACCAGCTGCCTCAAGACCAACAGCATAGGAAAAAGGAAAAGCTATGTTGGGAGGTATGCTTTTGATTCATGAAATGTTAGTTAAAGTTCTATTTGATACCGGTGCATCGCATTCTTTTATATCTCATTATTTGGTAAATAAGCTTAACCTAGAACCTTCATACCTAGTTACTTCCTTATGGGTTGCGAATCCGATAAGAGGGTATGCAACTCTTAGGATGAGATGTGACCACTTAGAGTTTGAGTTGTTAGGTCATATATTTACTTATAGTTTGCATGTATTTGATTTCGTAGGTTATTTTGGGTATGGATTGGTTAAGTAAGTACAATGCTAGGATATTTTGCCATGATAGGAAAATATCACTTAGACACCCTAGTTGTAGTGATCGGATTATATAATCCATAGAAAACCCTAGTTTTGAGGTTAATGCTTTATTGGGTGTTATGGAGGCAGAAGTTGAGTTAAATCGAGTTTCCGTTGTTAGACAATTCACAGATATCTTTGAGCCCATGATAGGATTACTGCCGAAGCGAGCCATTGAGTTTCGGATAGATCTAGTACCAGGAGCTGAACCGATGAGTAGACCACCAAGTAGAATGACACCTACCGAGATGGAGGAACTAAAGGTGCAGTTGGTGGATTTAGAAGGTAAGAATTAGATCAGACTAAGCAGTTCGCCTTGGGGAGCAGCCGTAGTGTTTGCTAGGAAGCCGGACAGAATGTTAAGGTTGGGTATCGATTATCGTAAGTTGAATGAGAGGATGATAAAGAACCGATATCTGTTACCTAGGATTGACGATTTGTTCAAGCAATTGAGTGGATCCAAATTATTTTCCCGGTTGGATTTGGCAACAGGATTCCATCAGCTTAGAGTAGCAAAGGACAGTATTCCGTTGATGGCGTTTTGGACTAGGTATGGTTTGTACGAGTGGTTAGTGATGCCGTTCGGACTAACTAATGCGCCAGCCTTCTTCGTGGATTTGATAAACAAAATCTTTCAAGAACATTTTGACAGATTTGTATTGGTATTCGTAGAAGACATATTGATATACTCCAAGGATGAAAGAGATCATGAAGTTCATCTTAGGATAGTGCTTGGGACACTAAGGTGACATCAGTTGAAAGCGAAGTTTTCAAAGTGTCGTTGCTAGAAGAAAGAAGTTAAGTTCCTTCGTCGTATAGTCTTAGGAAAAAGTTTTCAGCAGATCTGGCTAAGATCAAGGCAGTGAATAGTTGGAAGAGACCCGAGACAGTGACTGAGATAAAGAGTTTTCTTGGCTTAGCTGGTTATTATCGAAGATTCATTAAGGATTTTCACGGATAGCGGCACCGATGACTAAGCTAACTCAGAAAGATGTGAAGTTTGTTTGGACTGTTAAGTGTGAGGAAGCATTCCAGAAACTGAAACATTTGTTGACTAATGCACCTGTGTTAGTTGTTCCAGAGGAGAATAAGGACTTAGTGGTGTACACAGATACATGTGGGGCAGGCTTAGGAGCTGTGTTAATGCAGAGGGGTAAAGTGATTGCCTACGCTTCTCGATAGCTTAGACCGCATGAAGTTAGATATCCAACTCATGATTTGGAATTAATTGCGGTAATTTTCGCATTGAAGGTGTCGAGACATTAACTTTTGGAGAAAGATTCGAGTTGTATACAGATCATAAGTCACTAAGATGTTTATTCTCTCAGAAGGAGTTGAATATGAGACAGCAGAGATGGTTAGATTTCATAGCTGCATACAACTTTGGTATTGAGTACACAGCAGGAAAAGGAAATAAGGTTCCAGATGCACTTAGTAGAAAACACCAGAATGTAGTATTGGCAATGATAGTTGAGTGGAAATATTTAGAAGCATTGACTACATGTAGAGTACGATGGGATCTGAGGCTAGTTCTGGTCGAGAAACCGCCATCTTATCGTGTTTAGAAGTTCGACTGATGATGATAAAAAAGATTGCACTAAACAAAAAGATGACCCAATGTTAACTGAGAAGATTAGAAGGCTAGAGGTTGGAATCGAGATTGATGATCTGAAGGATTTTAGGCTTGACCAGAGTGGGTGGTTGAGAAAGAAGGGATGATTGTGTCACCCGAATGTTGAAAACCTAAGGAAGGAGGTCCATAAAGAATGCCATCGTTTGAAGTTCGCTATTCATCCGGGGTGAACTAAGATGTATCAGGATATGAAAAGTAGTTTATTCTGGGAAGGTATGAAGAGAGATGTAGGTTTATGGGTAAGGCAGTGTTTGAACTATCAAGAGATAAAAGCTGAACATCAGAAACTGAGTGGATTACTTCAGCCTTTGGATGTTCCGGTATGAAAATGGGATTCTATCTCAATTGATTTCATAGATGGTTTGCCAAGGTCGAACAAAGGAAATGAGAGTATATGGGTTATAGTGGATAGGTTGATTAAGAGTGCACACTTTATACCTATTAAGTCGACCAAGACAGCGCCAGATTTAGCTAAGTTATTCATGAAGAACATAGTTAGATTTCATGGAATTCCTAGTAGTATAGTAAGTGATAGAGATTTCTTATTCACTAGCGAATTCTGGAAGAGTCTATAAGAGACTTTAGTTACCAAGCTCAGGATGAGCACCGCTTACCATCCGCAGCCAGATGGGCAAAAAGAGAGAGTTAACAAAGTCTTAGAGGATTTGTTAAGAGCTTGTATGTTAGATTACGGAGGATCATAGGAAGTCCATCTACACTTAGTAGAGTTTTCGTATAACAATGGTTATCAGACTAGTATAGGGATGGCACCATTTGAAGCTTTGTATGGAAGGCCATGCAAATCTCCCATTTGTTGGTTAGAGATAGGGGATAGACTAATTCTTGGACCGAATATGGTTAAAGAAGTTGCAGAAAAGATTGAGTTAATTCAAGCTAGGATGAAGAATGCTCAGTCTAGGCAGAAGAGTTATACTGATAAAAGACGGAAAGACTTAGAGTTCTCAGTTGGAGACCATGTTTTCGTCCAGGTGTCATCGATGAAAGGTGTAATCAGATTTGGAAAATCAGGAAAATTGGCACCGAGATTCATTGGACCATTTCCTATTATAGAAAGGATTGGAAAACTCACATATAGAGTAAAGTTACCGAATAGTTTGGCAGGAGGCCACAATGTTTTCCATATTTCTCATCTAAGGAAGTGTATTCGAGATCCAGAGACTACTATTACATCGACTATGTCAGAGGATCTAGTCGTGGAATCGGATATGACTATAGTTAGAAAACCAATTTGTATAGTTCCGAGAAATGAGAAGAGACTAAGGAACAAGTCAGATTAGACAAATTTCAGTGGAGCGACGACGAGAGAGACTGAACTAGGGAAACTAAGAACAGGATTAGAGATACTTACCCTGACTTGTTTGAAGGTATGTTTTACCTTTATGTTTGATAGTTTTGAGTACCTTATCGTAATTTCAAGGACGAAATTCTTTAAAGAGGGGAGTCTATAATGACCCTAATTTTTACTAACATTATTTAGAATATTTAATTGGATAAATAAAATAAAATTATGTTGGTAGTTAAGAGATTGAGATTTGTTAATTAAGAAGTAGTCGTGCCTTAATGAATGTATTGGATAAAGAGAATTAAAAATAAGTAAGTAAGAGGAATATGGTAAGGGTAAGATGGGAATAGCCTTTATTCCAATACCCTAAACTCTTCCATTTTTCATTCCTCATTCATTTTAACTTTCATAAACAAAATTAAAATCCTAAGGCAACTTGGTCGGCCACCATTAAGAAGAATTAAATGGAAGATAAGCTAAGATTCAAGTAAAAAGCTTGAAGAAATCAATCTAAGGGCAAATCTCAACCTTCTTAACACAAAGCTAAGGTGAATAATTAACTTACATCTCACGTTTGATATTGATTTCGGTTTCAAGTTAGATCCAAATTATTTTGCAGGTTATATTCCATGTTGTGTTTTTTTAAATGGATATATATGCTTGTTGGTGATTTATATGGTTTAATATGGATTTTATGATATGTTTGGATTAGAAAATCTATTAAATAACATTCACAAATTTTACATTTTTGATATATGGTCAAAAACGTTATTTTGGAAGGGGGTTTCAAGTTTCATAATTTTATAAGTGATTGTGGATTTATTATGTATTTTCTGTGAGAAGAAATAGTTAGTTTTGGGTTTAAATTATTTAAGACAATTAAATAATGTTTTTGGGTCTGAAATTTACATATGTTAGAAAACATATTCAAAGTGAATTATGGTGATTTTTGGGGATTTTTCATAAGTATTTAACTATGATTAATAAATTATTAATTATTTAAGTTAGAGGATTTAATTGTTTTATTTGTTTTATTAAGAGGTAGGGCTCATTTGTTAAAATAATGTCAATTGTTAATTGTTGAATTCGGCAGCTTTTTTAGAAAAGAAATTTGACAAAGAATTGGCAACCAATCATATTTTGACAAATAAGCAAGTTAGGTGAAAAGGAATAACTTTGAAAGGCATAAAACCAGTTTTGTTTTGAATTACAACTTCGCCACTTCTATTGCTTGCTTTTGTCACCATGCCCAAAAGACCTTTCACACCCATTTGAAACCAATGCACGTGGCATCAAGCAATTGATACGTAGTGTATTAGAGAAAGATGGAAGGGACTATGTCAAAGGCATGCTTTCGAAGGGGTTGAAGAAAATTTTATTAGCTTTCAAACCAATCAACTTGCCTTTGTTTTAAAAAGAAACGTTCGAAAGAGTTGCCGCTTTTGAATCCATTCGAAACCTAGCTGCCACATTCATACCTTTCGAATTGGTTTGAAGCTGCTTATAACCTTCAAACAATGTATTCGAAATTGGAGATTTCGCCTTTTAAATTTTGAAGCCGCCTTCCCAATGCTTTCGAAAGGGTCCTTTCAGCCCCTTTTATCAATTTGTTTCAAAGGCAATGGTTTTGAAAGGATGGTTTCGAAGCTACCCTCTTCTACAATCCTTTTACTTGAGATAAATGCTTTTGAAAGTGAAGCTTTCGCTTCTGTTCTCTTTGACCCAATAGTTATTTTAAATGTTAAACTTAATAATTTTGAAAGTAATACTTTTAAATGATTTCGAAGCTGTGTTTCCATAAATTCTTACTTGAACCCAATGCCTTCGAAAGGTGCGTTTTTAAATGTTTCGAAAGAGGATGTCTAAGATTTTAAGTAGTGGTTCTGAAAGGGGTTGTTTGAGGTCTCAAGCAATGGTTTCGAAAGGAAGGCTTCGGCTTTATAGCCTAATGTTTTCTAAGTTAGAAAGGGCTTTAACTTATTTTAAAGGGACAGATAACCCTATGGATTTAGATTTTCATTAATATTGTTTTATGTAAAGCATATATCATGGCATAAGTATTTTGAATAAGCAAAAGGTAAAATTTCCTTATTTTAAAAAGATATCATTTCAAGGGTAAATTATTCGTAAAGATTGTCTGTGAGGAAATGAAATTTGAATAGGGTGGTCAACCCAGATATTTTCTAAAAGCATGACTCAAATAAAAGAATACCAGATGGGGCTGGTATGGAGCCGTGCCCTATATTTAGCTAGTAGCCCCTCGCTAATATAAGTCCAAAATTCAAATGTGTAGGGCTTTGTCGCAGGTAAGACTAAAATGATATTACATACAGAAAGGAACACACAGAGTAGAGGTAGGTTACTGGTGAGCCCGCAAAACCATTAGGATCAGTTGACCTAGAAGAAGTAAGTTAAGGACATATCGTCCAGTATTGTATCTAACAGAAGTTAGAATATTTATTATGTTTGGTAGGCCCGAGTTAGCCAGTGGTTAATAGTCAGTCAGATAAAACTGTATTATTCGGACAGACAGTCTATTGATTACTAGATTTATATGCACATATGTTATTGCTATTATTGTTATAATCAGTTTGACTACAGGATACTGATTTGCAAAAGATATGATTTTAAAAGGATATTAGTGAAGGGAAACCCGTTTCGCTAAGCGGCGTGGTCTCACTTAATATCAGTAAACCGAGATGAAATATAATTATTCACACTAGGCATTATGTCTGACTTAAGGTTTATGTTTTTCCCTTAAACTCTTTGGTGCTCAAATTTTGATTTGAGTAGATTGAGAGTTAAGGATTTTTCAACTTTAGTAGGTTGGACGAATAAGCTTTCGAAGACGAGCAGGAGAAAAACTAGCTATGTAGGAGTTATATAGTATTAATTCTGCTGTGATGTATTTATGACTGATATGTCTATCTATATAGTACTCCGATCATCCAAGGGGGCATCTTCATATGTCGATTTGGCGTAATTTGTAATAATTATATTTGATCAAAACCTGGGAATCATTTTGAGATTATGTAATTGAATATGAAATATTGATTTAAGATGTAATCAGAAAAGCTATTTTGAAATCTGTGTTGATTTTATTTCATATTCGTGTGCTTCTGATATTATGGATACCATTAACATTACCGTATTTCATCACCGAAAGTTAAATACTATAGATGACTGTAGTATCTGTAGCACTTAGCTTTGGGCCTCGAGATAGGGGAGGTTACATTCCCATATTACCCCTAAATTAGATGTTGACATCTAATATTGTTACAATGTTTGTACTGCGAATACGAATAAATAAAATATTAAAACATAACTTTAATTTTTAATCAAATTAACAAACTAAATTTATATTAATTTAATAATAAATACTATTTTAAATGATAAACCACAAATGAATATTTTAAATAGCAATTAAATGTTATTATTATATAATAACAAAATGAAAAAATATTTTATATAAAAATTAGATAAATAGAAAATATACCCAAACACTTTTATTAATAAATACTAAATAAGTAAAAATTTATTATTCATATAAACACAAAATAAGGTCTCATGCAAATTAATAAAACAATTTTTGGAAATGCACACTTTTACCCCTGCTACCAATGCAGCTGATCCAACATCCACCTCCTAGTAACATAAATTAGGATCACATTTAAGATCGCATGATCTCTCATATCTTTATTCTTGGACTTTGGTCATTTCTAATGGAAGCAATTAACATTGTTATCATAATTATGTTATAATATAACTTAAAATTCAAATCAAAACCATTTGGTATGATTTAATGTTATCAATATTATTCACTATAACACTATATAAGATTTAGCGCATAACAATGAAAATGAATTTTCTGAAAATTTCCCCCTTTACCTCGTTGCCCAATATACCAGATCCAAAAATTTCCATGGTTAAGGCGACAAACAAGGTAAATTACATAAGGCAACTTTGTATGACTTGGATATTGAACACAGTAGTGCTGAAGTGCTTGGTGCCATCGAGTGGAATGGTTTGGGGAGTCATTTTGTTTGTTATTAATGGTGAAGAGTATCGATGAGATATTGTGGTTTTGGTTGTATCATCATGGTGAACACTTGTTGACACTCCTAAATGCTCTTTATTTATTTTGGGTACTTTCAACACATTAATAGTGGGCAGTGACATTGCTAAAGTTTGTTAGTGGTGAATAATGGGAGGTAACTTTTTTGGAGATCATTGGGAAAGTATTCAAGTGGTATTGGTTGAAGGTGGAGTTTGGTATTATTCCTTATTGGGTGTATCTAGTGGTGTTGGATATGGATAGTGTCAAGGTGGAGTGTTGAATTTTGGCGACACTATATGGCTGATTGAAGAAAATTGAGTGAAGTTCATATCAAATATGTCGATTCGTAATTTGGAGTAACATAACTCACATTATCGCGTGTTAAAGAGCAGTGTACACACATGGTTTGGAATTGATGGTGTAAGCTTGGAGCATTAGCAATTCAACCACCAAGGAAGTGCTTCCAAACCTCTGAACAAGTAGTCAAACGTCAAAAGAATTCCAAGTTTCAATATTTTTTTCATTCAATTCATTTTGGCATGGATTAAGATGCCTGATTTCAATTTACACGTCTGGTTATAAGATTAAAATGTTTGAATTTCAATTCAATTGTTTAGTTTTGTCCAAAATTTCCTTCTCAATGTTATTGCAATGTGATATTATGTAGGGGAAATTTTGGAATTTGTCTACTATGGGATTTCCTCATATGAAGACATATTTGAGATCTATTTGGAGGTGTGAGTTATTTTTGTAATACTAAGGATTCTCTTCCATTAATTCCCTTCATTTTTCCTAATATCCACACAAATTAAATTGAGATAATTTGTTAATTGAGTGATAAATTGTACTTAAGCTCTTATACTCTTCCATTTGTTATTAATAAAATTTGCTCCCCTAAATGGGATGTACACACACAAAGCATGAGTGGAATCGTTATAGATCTCATATGTAATTTATTTATGTTATTATTATATATTTTCTTGTTATTATGTTTGGTTTGTACTTGGAAGAGTTGAGATTATGTTGAAATGATGATTGGTTGTTTATGCACACCCTATAACGATCCTAAAACTTCTAGTGTGTTGCTTTGGTTGTGTACTACTGTTTGGTTGTCAAAACCAAATATCATTTACACAAATTTTATATTGATTTAATTGGATTTGATTTTATATCCTATTTTAAACAATTGTTATTTATCAACTAAAATTCTTATTTTACAAGCATGCAATTGATATGTCATGTGCAATTTACAAATATGTAATCGATATTTCAATACAATTGATGTTATGAATTGTATTTAAAATTCGAATAGGATTTAAATTATATCTAACTTTTGAATATGATATAGATTATATATGCATGAGCAATTTGAATAGTAAGATATATTTAACCAAAAAAATATGTTTTTATTGGCAGACCATTTTTCAGTATAATATCATGTGTGTTTATATATATAATTTTGTGCATATATATATATATATACACACATACATATATAATTATTAATACATGTATACAATAAAATAAGATTTATAATCAAAATCTTACATGATAAATCCAACCAAGAATTATCACGGTGTGGTCCCAAAGATAACAACAACAACAAAGACCCACTTTTTTTAAAATAATTTGCAAGAGAATTTCGAAGTGATAGAGTTGATAGATTAATGGAAGAATTTACAGATATGTATTTTGTAATTTTTTATTTGAATGGTAAAAGAAGCTCTCTATTTATAGAGGCTTGTATGATTTTTCTTATCCCATGAGAAGTTACACACATTATCTTACCCACTCAGTACCAATTCTTCAACACAAAAACACATGTGCCTATCTATGTACATGTACATATATGTATTGTCTTTTCTTATCTAGTGGAATGAAATATACACGTTTAAAGGAATACTCCTGTATGATTAAATAAAGAGTTACACGTATATTTGTACACCTTTATATACTGCATTTGTCAAACAATTTAACAAATATATGTTAATGTGTTACACTTCACACTGGTTAATTTTGGTGTAATTCAGACACTTTAAATAACACCAAAATACAACACATTAAATCCTTATTAAAATAAAATTTAGTCCTAACGGTTCACAAATGTTTTAGAGCATTTAAATTATATTTCTCCACTAAATATTTATAATTTTATATATTTATCAACCCTAATTTGGTCAAACTATAAAAGTCACATTTACGAGACTTTCAAATGTGATGCTAGTCCTCATTGATATTTAAACAATTCGAACATTGAAGTCTGTGTGAATTTCAATTGAGTAATCAATAAATCAACGTGTGGTGAAATGCTGAATAGTGGGAACGAATTCAACATACCTTTGCATTTGTTAGATTCCGGTCTACAACGGGGATGTGGACTTGAACTTTCTCTTGCTTTTGAACTTGCTATTGAATGACACATTTTGGATGCCAACTTGAAAGGGATCATTTTCACCTTAAACGGTATTTTCCATGTCAAACTAGAGAATATGTAATGGTGAATGTAAAAAGGGAGTTGAAAGTAAAAAAAAAGAGCATGAATGTGGAAAATGGAGATAAATACTTTGGTAACTAATTATTTACACTGAGTTTATGTAACTCGGGCATCTACATACCTGAGTTTGAAAGACGCATGTAAGTCACATTATTAATACATGGCTAGGAAAGTAAGTATTAACTATGCTATGTCATCTTTTTTTAATCAAAATCTTAATTTATATTGTTGTGATTGCTCCAAAACATGGAGGATTTTGTCGCAAAGATGATTGTGGAAAGTTACTTTGAGCATATAATCCTTATTTTTTTATATAGTTGCAAGAAAAATACATGCATTAATGAAAATGTAAATCGGGTGCAAACTAGTTCCTTCTTTTCTAATAGGAAGCACAAGCTTGTTAGTGCTTTTTAGCAAGTTATTCAAAAATGAAAACGAAAAACAAATTCATTATCAAACCAACCATTAGGGAGGTTTATCTACTGTATGCTTGCAAAATCAAATTGTATGAAATCAAAAAATAAAGAACGTGTCTGACGTTTATGGTTTAATCTCTCCAATCTTATTTTCTTTGTTCTTTCCACTAATGTTACCTTAAATCTCTCTAGTTCTAAATTTTTACTAACGTATTATTATTATTTATTTAACTCAAATTAATGAAAAGGCACGCTAATATTATTTTTTAATTATGTAATAGAAATGTTATTTTTCCACCGTTATACGGTTGTACAAGTTATAAGTAATTATAATTGTTATTTAAGTACATTTTTATCAAACAATTACATTCTTATTACCATTATCAAATTTTATAGAATAATAAATGTGCAAATTAGTTTGTAGTTTCTATCATAAAAATGCAAGATAGCTTGTGCTTTTTGTTTTTCAAAAATGGAATATAAATTTACATATTCATTGTTGTAGGGACTTTTTTATATCAAAATGAAAATATGGACTTGTAACTTTTTTCTATTGTATAAATTAAGAAGAATGATGCTACTTGTTCCGGAGATTAACATAACTATCTCATGAGTTTGAAATTTAACAATTGAATTCAAGGGCATGTATCTTTTAGTGCAATAATTTTTTAAGGTTCCATAAGTTAGTAGAGATAAAGCAATAATAATCTTGACCATAGAGCAAGATATTGCGCTCATTGTTCACCATCCGATTACAGACCTATGCCTCCCTTGTGTATTCTTTCGAACCTTACAATGATATTTGTTTTCGCTTGATATCATTCTCACATTAATTATAGCCTTAGTTTTTGGATCTCTTAGAATTATTGAATTATATTTTGGAACAAAATTTTTTAATCCAAAGAGTTGAACGGGAACACGTTGCTTTTTTATAGATAGTTGGAATAGAAGAAAAATAGTTATAAAATAGTTGAATAGTTAAAATAGTAAAGTAAGAGATTTGATGAAGAAATGATTCTTGGAATTTTTAGGAATGTAGAAATTTTATTACTTTCCAATACAAGTTACAATATGTGTATGAGTCTATATATATAGGCTTCATTCTACAATAGAATAGTCTAGATAGAAGATTTTAGATAGAGCATTCTAGATAGAAAGGTCTAGATAAATCAAGGTGTTTGTAATTGATTGTTACATAAGTAATTTTCTCTATCTTTCTAAAGAACTCTAAGAGAATGTTCTATAACTTTCTAGAAATTTGTATCACTCTTCAGCACTCCTCCTTGATACAAATTTCGGAAACTTCAAGCATAGTTCATGCAACTACTCAAATCTTGCTCTTAGTAATGCCTTTATAATCATGAAATCTATAAAATTCATGGGAGTTGTACTCTTTTCCATGATCGCTTCTAAGCCTCTTTATACGTTTTTCACTTTGATTTTCAATTAGGGCCTTAAACTTTTTGAATATACCAAAAACTTCTGATTTTTCTTTGATGAAATAGACCCATGTCATTTTAGAAAAATCACAATTGAATAGGATGAAATACCTGTTTTTGTGGAGTGATGGTCTCCTAATTGGTCCACAAACATTAGTGTTGATCAATTCCAACTAGTCTTTTGCTCTACATGTGTTTACTGTTGAAAACGACGATCGGTTTCTCTTCCCGAGTAAACATTCTTCACATGCTTCATTATTTTCTTTTAGGCTTGGGAGATCTCTCAACGTGATCTTTTGATATAACAACTTCAAAGCTTGAGTGTTGAAGAGGCAAAATTTTCGATGCCATAGCCATAATTCATCAACATGAACTTTCATGGTAATGTTAGTAGTATATTTAAAGCTCATTGGAAAGCTTCAATTTAACTTCTCCATTTTTACTTGGGTATCTTTAGTCTTTTGTTATTTTTATCATATATTTTGCACGTATCTCTTTCAAACTGAAGAACGCAACCTTTCTCCATCATTTGGCCAATGCTTAACAGATTTTCTTTAAGATTTGGAACTAGTAAAACATCGTTTATAAATCTTGTACTTTTCTTTTTCTGAACCATAACAGTATGTTTGTCTTTCGATTCTACAACGGTATCATTTCTTAATCGTACTTTTACTTTGACAGAGTCATCGATATCTTTGAAGATGCTTCCATCTTTGGCCATGTGATTCCTGCAACCATTATCCAAGTACCAGTTTCCACCATGTATATTATTGGAGTCTTAGGTAGCATAAAAAAGATGCTGATTGTGATCATCTTGACGCTGCTCGTGATTAGTCTCTTCAATGAAATTTTTTTGATGCTTAATTTTGTAGAACGTTCTTTTCCATATGTCCAAATTTTCTACAGTGTCCACAGTGTGGCTTTCCATGATACCAGCGGTATTTCTCCAAATGATTTGTCATTTTACAAATTCTACATGGAAAATCTTTATCTTGTTTGTTCATAGAGAAGTCTCTAGAAGTTTCTTTGTTCTAGACTTTTCTCCATCATTCCTGTTTTTCTATATCCTTTATTTTGATTTAGTAATTTATGCTTTGATTGAAAAGGCATTTTTTATTAAGTCTTCAAGGAAAATCATTCCTATTTTTCTTTGTTTGTTAATGATTTATCTTGTAGCGACCCGTAATATTCGATAATTAAAAATAGTTAATTTAATAAAGTTTTGTGATTTAATGTTGGAAGAAATAAAAATTTGTGATTTAAATAATAAGAATATATTTGGAATGAAATGTAATAGTATTAAACTAAGAAAAATGATAACTGCTTTAAATGAAATTCCAATTAATTCAAATGGTTAAGAAGTTAAAATTGGTATAGATTGTAAATAAATTATAGTAAGGTATGTATTAATTGATGTTGGATTAAAAGAGTAATTGATAATTTTAAATGTTGTATTAATTAAATACGGTGTAATAAATTGTGATTGGATAAAATTAGTATAGTGTAAGTTGTTATAACATTTGTTTGTAAATAGTAAACTTACAAATGTTACTTAATGTAGAAATGGTGACAATTGTTATTCATTACCAATTTAATTAATCAATTACAAATAAATGTTACATTAATGTGAGTTAAGACAATAACTGCGAAGTGTGAATGTAATAAAAGGTATAGAAATGTTAATTTTATTTACCAGGCAATAATTAATGAAATAAAAAGAGTGAAACAAAGACAAATTAATTGATTGAGATTTTAAATTATAATAAAATTGACAAAAATTCAATATAATGGAAATATAGTAGTTAATACAAATAAAAGATGGAAATTGGAAAATAATGTAATGAAATATAAATAATGATAACTATGTCTGTGGAGTAATAATTATTATAATAAAAGTCTGAAATCAAATTAAAACAATTTATTTGAAATTTAATTTTAATTAATTGGATTTAATCACACTTGAAATTGAACACTGTAATTAGTGAAATAATTGACACTGAAATTTTAGGTAAACTTGTTTTGAGTTATTATAAATGTCCAAGTAGTCAAAAATGATGAAAATTGGTATTCATTAAATTGGAAATTTAAAAGTGATTTATTAATTTAATATTAATTTATTTAATTAATGTGAAAATAGCCATTTTGGCCACTGAATCGGATTTCGACGAAACTAATTTCATCGGATCCGTAACGGTGAATTATTGTAGGATTTCAAGTTTCGTAGTGATCGAACTTGTCATTCGATCATATGGACTCGAAACGCCTAGAAATCAATTTAATTGAAATCAATTTGAAATAAGCTGATTTTAAGCTAACTTCTTCATACGATGGAATTAGGACTTGGAACCTGTTCCGTTGAGTTTAAAACTATCGAAAACATTTATTTCGATATATGGGATGACCCATTTCCGTTTCAGGAACGAAACGGGCTTTTCGGGTCGTTTATCGTTCAACTTTCAAATCGATCTGGTCCATTCATTTCTACTTTTGATCTGCCTATATATATTCCATTATAAACCTTAGCTATTTCTTATTCCATTTGTCTGTACGTACAGTTCTATCTGCTTCTCTCTTTCCAATGGCAGACAAACCAAAACCAATTCCAAATTCAATTGCAAACCAAAATCAGATCGAAAATCAAACTCCTCCAAATCCTATCAAATTATATATCAATTCGAAGCTCTCGATGAGCGTAATTCGCTGGTGTGATTTTCTTTTTAATTTGATGCACCCTTTGACCAGAATTCGTCGATGAACCTCGACCGTTCATATGTGATTGTAGGATTGGACGGTGGATCTTCGTCCTGGGAGCGATCGGGGAGTTGCGTTGCGTAGAGGAGGACCAAGCTATTGATCGGTGGTGCTCGTTTGTGTTAGGGCATCGTGTTTTGGCCACAAACTCGAACACTAGGTGGCGGCGGTCGTTCGTGCTCGATCAGGCGGGGGGTCGGGCGTAGTGCCTGGGGTCGACCAGAGGTGTGGGTGTCGATGGCGATGCCTGATCTGGTCGTAGGCGCGTGGTTAGGTGGTGGTAGGTCGAAGTTGGTGGCGGCTGGTGCTCGTTCGAGGGTTCGAGTGCGTGATAGGGTACGCGAGAAACGAGTTGACGTGGCCACTTCGTATTGGTAAAAAAAATTTAATTATTTTTAAAAATTTCAAATTCAAATCGTTCTAACCTTAATAACTTTTGCATACGAGCTCGGATTTGGGCGCGGTTTGTTTCATTAGGACTATATTGAAATTCCCGACATTTTGACACTTGTTTGGTCAAGTTCTGAGACTGTTTGAATTTTGGGCCTAAATTGGATTTTAAATCGATTTAAAATCGAAGGTGAGTGTTTTAACCCACTCACAATTACTAAATTATCTTATGTTAGTTAAATTGAATTTATGATGTGATTAGAAATTTATTGATTGATGTTTGGTATGTTTAAATTGTCGTTATAGTTAAGTTTGACTTTTATTGCATTTAATCATCGTTTAATTTAATATTGAATTTAAAAATGTCAATTTGATACCTGTTATCGATTATTAGTTATTTATTGATGCTTATTGAATGAATTGGATGATGATTGTGATGTATGTTTGATTGTTGATATTGGATGACTGGATGTTGTATTTTATATTGTTATAACACTGCAAGTTCCCTATGGGTTGAAATAATACATACTCGAATGATCTATAGATTAAGGAAAAATCGTTATGAGTTGAAATGATAGACTCAAGCGATTTTATGGATTTTTATTTAATTCGGGATTGCGGTTTGAAATGATATATAACCGTAAAAATTTAAATTGCGGATTGAAATGATAGATATCTGTATCACTTGACCCTAGGGTAGTAATTATATATGGACACCGAATTGGTTAAATTAAATGATTTTTAATTCCTTAAAATTTGTATTCAGTTAACTGGCATTTTGAAATAGAAACTGATTTATATAAACTGAATTATTTTCGATAATCCAAGTGTTATTGTTGAAATTGGAATTGATTTAATGAATTGTTCAAAGGATTTAAATTTGAATTTCAAAGTTGAAATGTCAAATATAAATGAATTTATCGAAATTGAGTTACTGAAAGTGTTTGGATATAACTTTGAAACTTATTTTAAACTAATTTAAATTATTTAATTAAATTAACTATTTTAAGCAATTTAAACCATTTTAATTTATTTTAACCAATTATAACCTATTTAATACAATTTAATCTATTTTACCCATTTTAAACTAATTAAATTTATTTAATATATTTTAAATCTATTTAATCTAATTTAAATTTATTTAGCCTATTTAAAAATCTGCTTAATATAATTTAACTCTATTTAATATATAATTAATCTATTTAAACATTTTAAATCTAATTAAATCTATTTAATCTATTTAAATCAATTTAAATCTAGTTAAACCAAATTTAAATATATTTGAAATATTTTACTATTTAAACTATTTTAATTTATTTAAACTATTTTTAAACTATTAAACTATTTATGACTATCTAAACTATTTTCTAAAATTTCAAACTGTGGAAAATTGAAATATTTATATTTAAATCCTTGATGATGATACAACTTAAGTTGGAATTTGAAATTGATACCTTTTTATGAAATGACATATTTGAGTAAATATGATTTTAAAAGTGAAGACGATCTTCAAAGTGAATATGGTTTTGAAAGTAAATATGATTTCGAAAGTGATATGGTTTGAAATCGAATATGATATTTTGATATTAAGTATGAATTGACTTTTGGAAATGTAAATGAACCATCCGATGTGAAATAAGCGTTTGGTTGTTAAAGAGACCGGGATCGGATATTGTCATACTCTTTGCCAATACCGAAAACCACTTTAACAACTATGTACGTGGTGGAGATTCTAGAAATGAAGTAGGAAGGTTTGGCGAACGATTATGTATGAGGTATTTACGTGACCCTGACTCCCGTGAGTCAGCTTAGATGTGACTAAAACAGGAGCCACACCAGACCAAGTGAGGTCATTCCTCCGATCGGACACATTTCTTCGATACTATATTATGACTTTGTGATGATTTGGTGGCCACCCCTTGATTTTGATTATGGGAGTGTGTTCCGAGGTGGGCGGTAGTAGCTGCTATGCGTTACCACCAGTCTGGATCCGCAATTGATATATCTACCCTGGTATTGCCTCGAGTGTCGTGTTCACATGCCATCGCGCCTTCTACGAGTTTGTTTTGTACCATACCTATAGAGTGCCCTTTGGGTAAACGTCATGAAGAAGCGTACGGTACTGTATTGACTATGGGAATATATAAAATGTGTTAAGGGAGATATGGGTAACGCCTTAACGCTATTGAATACTTTACTTTACTGTAGACACTGTTATAATAGTGTATTGTACTACATAGTATATAGTTTAACGGATCCTTAGGAGATGGAAATCCCGAACGTCTCTTAAGTTATTGCACTCATGTTAGACACTGGATATGAGATGTCAAAACCCGTAAACATCTCTTACGCCATTACACTCATATTTATTTACTGTTGATTTAACTTATATAAGATCTTTTAGTTTTGACTCGAGTGTTTTGTCTTTTCAATTCGCTCGAGTCAGTCTGAGCTTTCCAGTTTATCGAAGACTGCTTTTTGGAGGATGAAGACGAAGATTTTGTACTATTACTATGTATTATATTTATTCCACTACATCATGTTGTTTCGCTGCATTTATTTATTATTTATTCTTATTGTATGTGACTCTGATCTGTATTATAAAGGTTTAATCAATGTTATTGGTAAACAGCTTCATGAACTGTTTATTCGATTATTATATTTTTTCATTCCGTCGCGAGATTCTGTATTTGTTTTCCTTCTTTCTCTGCTTTTTCTTATTTACCCCATAACAATCTGCCATTTTGAATGGTTTGAGTCTGACGTGTGTGGTTTATCGTCGATTTAAAAATGTCCAAAAAGGCGGGTCGTTACAGTTGGTATCAGAGCTTTGGTTTAGCGATAACCTTAGCTTTGTGGGGTCTGACTCATATAAATTAAGGTAGTAATACCCTAGCATGAGTCATTGAGTGTATATATGAGAGAATGTATTTGTTAGTGTTATAAAAGGTTTTTATATTGTGTTAATTTGTTCCGTTTTGTATTTATAAATTCTGGTCGGTGCATAGGACATTGTGACATCGATAGGGATTTCTAAACACTTAATAGGACAGACCGACACAATATTGTTTTAAAATATAGGTAAATGAAATAATTTTGCCTATTATATATTTTTGTATATAAAATAATAATCTTATAAATGATATATTTGGTTGTAGTGTATTTGTTTGTTAGATAGTGAAATTTATAAACATTGGTTGAGAAAGGAGGTTGTAAATTAAATAAACATAAATTGGAAATTTTAGAAATTAAGTTCCGGGATTTTTTTTGTAATTTCTTTCAAAGGATTTTTGGAATATAATATTAGTATTCTTGAAAGTATTTTCTGATATAAATATTTCAATGTGATTTGGAAGAAATGTTTAAAAGGATTTTTGGAAGAAATGTTTTAAAAAGGAACTTTTAAAGGAAGTAAGTCATGTACTCCCCTCTTTGTTGCTGGGGAAATAATTTCGGTGATGAGTGCATGCATCATTGACCTTCATTTTCGAGTTTCAAAGTGGGAAGATGCTGTGATAGTTTTGCTACACTTTTTTTTTGATAAATAAATCTTAACTTTTGATATCTAAATATGATCTGATCTGTAAAAGAGATGAATATATATATGTATTATTTTAAAATGATTTGGAAATGAACCCGGTTGTTTAGTTCTTAAGTTTCTATAAATTAGAAATTGAAATTATTATAATGAATGAAATCTTGACTATATTAATAATTGGAAACTTCTAAAATGAAAATAAGAAGTTTGATATTAAAATGATTAATGAAATAGATAAGAAACTAAAATTTTGAGAATTGTAAATAAAAAAGAAATGAAAATAAGAAATAGTAACTATTGAACATTTTGTTGACTAAATAAATAAGGGAAACTTGGGTAATATTCAATTGCATTCTAAAAGACATTTATATATATAACTTTCCAAAATTTTAAAAGTTGAAATGTTAAATAGGATATGTAATAGAATATTATACAAGTAAAACTTGGAAAAAAAAATGAAAGTGTTCAATGGAATTACTTCTATAAATGAGAATTCTAATGTTATAAATTATTATAAACTAGAGTTAATAGTTGAAATGTTACTAATTAAATGTAATAAGGTGAATAATGTAAGAAAAATGATTATAAATTTAAGTTGACATTTTTAAGCTATTTATAATCAGATTGAATGATAAAGGTGAATACTGTAAGTAAATTATTATAAACTTGAATTAATATTGAAGCCATTTATAATTAAAAATGAGTACTATATAAATTGAATGATTCTAACCTCAGAAAACATTGAAATGGTTTAAAAGCGGATTTAATATTCAATAATACTATATACAAAAGAATAAATGTGCAAAAGAAATAATCTATAAGTGGTGAATTGAATTGTAAAGAAACTTACCTAATACTGTATAATCCAACAATTGAAATAAAAATAACTTACTTAAGCAATGAATGTGAAGTAATGAAATGGAAAAATGGCATTGTATGAATAAAGGAGAAATGAACTCTTGTAAGTAATAACGAATGTAAATTAATGAAGATAAACATTATATGAATGAGGAAAGAAAAGTAAATGATGAAGAAAGAAAAAGAAAATCAAACTAAATTGTAAATGTGAAGTAAACTGAAATATAATATATATACAATACTTCAATAATGAATTCATTTATGATCCAAATAATTTAAATGGATATAACTTATGTAAGTAAAGAATGCAAACTAATGAAATAAGCCTTATATGAATGAATGAGAATTAAAATTTTGTAAGTAATGAACGTGAATTAAAGAAAAATCATTGTATGAAAAAAAAGGAAAAAGAAAAAATGAACAATAAATGATGTGAAAAAAGGATTAATAAAATAAACTTAAAATATGTGTTGAATTCTTTGCTTGTTTTAAATTATGGGACGTTGGGAAGTGATACTTTAAATTGTTTAAAATGTATAAATAATCTATTAAGTTATCTAAGACTTTTGAGTGTATGGTATACTTAGTAGTTGATTTATCATTCTATATGATTAAAAGTTCTAAACCCGAACAAACCATTTGTTTTGGTTGTTATGGATGTATGATTGATTATATTGATTTCATGTGATGATTGTATGCTTTTGGTTGCAAGTGATTGTTGTTATGTGATATTGGTTTGTTTTGTTATTAATTGAGACAACTTAAATATTTCTCTTTATATAATTTGCTAACTTCTTTTAGATTATATAAGTGAAATACAGGTTTATGGAAGCAATTGCTACTGCTTTTGGTTTCATAAAATAAGCGTTGTTTGCCCGACAAATGGGTACATTCTCGGATTACGGTTTTCTAGCGATATTATATTGTTTTTCCCGTGGTTTGGGATAATTTATTTTGAAAAATATGATATATGTTATTATTATTATTGATATTATTATTTCTCCTAGACCTCTCCGTACAAAGGAGACTCTACCAAAATTTTCCGTGAATTTTGGACTTAGAAAATTTTCTCAACTATTTTTCAAACTTTTGCTAACTTGAATATAAAAGGATTCAATTGGTATATATTGAGATATTTCATTTAAATTATTTAATTATGTAAATTAATTATTTATAAATTTAACATAGTGAATAAGAAGTGAAATTCCGTCCTTTATGACCCAAGTTCAAATCACACATGTGGTATCAGAGCTCTGGTACCACATGTGTGATTTGAACTTGGGTCATAAAGGATGGAATTTCACTTCTTACCAAATGAGCTACAAACACTTTTAAATTTGTAAAGAAACTTACCTAATTTGTAAAGAATCACAATGTAACAACCCTGTATTTTACAAATATTTTTAAATTGATTTTTTTTTCAGATTCAAAATCTTTATTTATGAAAAATAATAAATTTTGTTATTTTAAATATAAACTTTGATTTTGATGTGGATTAGAATTCCAAATATGACTAAATTTAATATTTCCAGAAAGAGTGAATTTTGGTTAAAATAGTCAAACTTTGACTTTTAAATTTAAATTTTTAATATTTGAAATTATAAATTTTATCTTTTATTATGAAAATATATTTAATAACATGAATATTGCTTTTCGTTTCGTTGAAAACGGAGTTAAAATGTAAAAGTTATGTACATTTCAATTTTGAGTATAAACTGTTTATTTAACAATTTTGTCTATTTTAAATTGTATAAATTACTCTTTCTTTCTTATATTTTGTTTTAATATGTGTTAATATGTTTTTTATGTATATTTTGTCTTTTTATATTTTTAAAATGATAATAAAATTTTTCCAAAATTTACTGTATTTATTTTTCATTTTTAAAGGCTGTTTTCCTATTTTCTGCTATTTTCTTCATTAAAAATTATATGTAAATTAAATTTTAAATATTTATTTTGTGAATATATTTTTATTTTATGTTATTATTTATGTTTAAAAATATATTACAAGCTCATATGAATTTTCTAAAATTATTTCATTCAGTTTCAAATTTTCTAGTCTAGTTCAGTGTTTTAACTATTTTCCTTAATTTGACTTTATATAATTAATAAATATTATATATATTTCTATATTCTGTTAAAAATTTCGAAATTTCATCTTATAATATTATTATTTCAGTAATGTAAACTTATATAAATAATTAAAGGTAAATTGAAAGGGTTTGTGACTTTCTAATTCCAATAACTTTTGATTTTCCCACCTTTTCACATTTTAACTTACTTTTACAAATCAATTAGCCATAAATACACACATACTTCAGCTGCCTACCTCCATTCTTCATTCACGTACATCATTTCTCATCTCATTTCTATAAAAAAAAAATCGGCCATCATCCTCTTGTTCAAGTTTGGTAAAAACTTCTTTTCCTTTTCTACTTTTATTGTCTTTTTCTTATGAAATTGCACTTGATCTCCTTGGCCATAGGATCGGCCATGCTCCTCTCCAGCCCATGCCGCCACCACCATCACCTGAGCACGCCACCAGCACCTCCTCCCCACTGACCATCCCCAGCCGTGCCACCCTAGGTGGTAGCTCCTTCACCAAATCCACAAAACTCCAACATTTTGACCTAGCCGAGCACAAGCTTCCACCTACTCCACTTCCACCACCCATAGCCGCCACCTACTCCACCTCCACCACCTCCAGCACCACCTGGACCCTATGCCACGTCATCACCTTGGGCCCCACTCCTCTGGTCGTGACCATAGCTGTAACGACCCCGAATTTTAATTATATTTAAATTGATAATTTAAATTAATTTTTGAATAAAACTGTGAAATTAATCGATAAAGTAATGCGAGTTTCCCCGATATCCAAATATATTTTGTATAAATCATTTAAATTTAATAAATATTGTGTATATGTGGATATATATGTATTTGGGCATATACGAGTGAATTTGGAAATAATAAATATATAGATATATATTTGACTTGAGTTTAAATTATAAATAAATAATTGATAATAATATTAAATATTAGAATTGATGGTTAATAATAATTTGAAATTATAAATTAAAAAAAAAATATTTTAACAAAAAAAAAAGATAATAAGTATTGAAGTAAAAGTAAACATTTAAAATAGAAATTGTTTATAAAGACAATTAGTATTTAAAGTTAGGAATAAATATGGTAAACCAATTAGTTAAATTTAACAATATATTACTTATAGAAATTCATTCTTTTTGAAAATTTAAATAAAATATAATCTCACTTATACATTACAAGTGATAAAATAAAACAAAAGAAAATTCACATATGTAAAGCAAGACACCTCTAACATACCAAAAATGATCTTATCAGCCGAAGTCAAAAATGATGCAAGTAAACAAAAATAAAAAGATAAAGTACAAAGCATATCAAAGTAAAGTTGTACAAGCCCATAACTGAATCACTTCAGCCATACCTCTAAAGCAACCTTTAGCCGTGCCTATTTGTATAAACAAATACAACACCCTATACAACATCAATTAATGCAAGCCCAAGTTTATCAGCCTGTACAAACACCCTTCTCTCCACATATACACATCTATATTGTTCCAGTTCGTTCAAGAAAACAAAACTTAGCAAGCAAAGGGAAATATTTATACCCTGAAACTGTTTAAAACATCAACCTGTAAGCTATTCCTTCCATCACTTTCCATGTCCAGTTCGAGCTAAGCAAATACAAAATGAAACTCCATTTTTAATCTTAAACAAGCTTCAACAAGCATCAAGCAACTAAACAAAACAGTGAAGCCAAGTGATGGGAAGGAGGTATCAAGTGGAAACATGTTTCCAGATTTCAAATTCAAACTGTTTTCAAAAGACAAACCATGCTCTGTCCATTTTCTCTGATCAAAGGTGAGCAACTCCTAATTTTAGAGCTTACCCTGTTTTGATTTCGTGTTGCTTGTGAGTAAACTTCATTTCTTAAAACTGCTGCTGTGAAATTTCTGGTATGAAGGTGAATGTGCTTGGGTATACAAATTTAGATATGCCTGTTGAATTCACAGACCATGCTAGTCCCCGTTGATTACAGTTTTTTCGAACTCTGATTCATGATGCCAAAACTTCTTTCTAGAGTTTATTCTAGGGGTTAGGATCTGAATGGGGTATGTTTGTTAGATCAAGATATAGCATCCAAAAATACTTTTAAGAAGAATCAAACTGGGTATTATCTGGAAATTTGAATTTACAGTGAAAAAAATCAATAAATATGATAAAATTGAATCTCAGAATTAATTGATTTATATACATTTTTGGGTTCGATGGGAAAATTCATGATTTTTGAAACAAAATTCAAGATTTTTTAATTCACTAAATCATGGGAAATTGTGGGATGAACGAGATCGACATTTTCGTCAATCTCGGGTGATCGGTGTAACTAGAGGGGTCGAGCTCTCAGCCGAAGCAAGCTTGGTGATGGTTGGTGTTGGGAAAAATGTTCAATAATTTTTACATTGAAGGAGATGGTGGGACAAATCGATTTTAGGGTTTAAGCTTTGATTTTGGCCATGGGTTTTGCGTGAGCTCGTGTGACGTGGAGGTGGCTTCGTGGGTGATCGGACCAGTTTTGGATGGAGCATGGGTTGGTGGAGCAGTTCTAGGTGGACGGCCATGATCACTGGTGATCGGGATCACCGATGGCGAGGCAATGTATAGGATCGGGTTCAAATGCCTGGGGGGAACGAACAGCTCGTTTTCGATTTTGGGATTTATTCGAAGTCGAGGTGGTTGAGATCAAGGAGGTAGGCCAGCAGTGACTCGTTGGCATCAGTGACGATGATCGGAACGGTCGCGATCATCGGTGCACGTGCACGCGATGTCAGTTTGTATCGGTGGTGGTGTTGTGATGTTTGGGAAGAAGAAGTCGACTCGGGAGTAGCGCGTGCATAAGGGGGATTTGCTCGAAGCAGTTGAAGGCGTGGCCTTGACCGGGTCCAAACTCGAAGTAGATGGGGTAGCAACTCGGGTATTTAAACAGTAGGCTCGGGTTTGTTTATTAATGTTAATTTAACCAGGATTAGTGACTGATCTGATTTAATTAAATCAGATAATTAATTGATCTTATATATGGATATTTGGATTCCATTGGACGATTGGCTGTTTGATATCCCTGATATATGATGTTTTGTGATACACCCTGATTTATATTGTGATCTGTGATGTAATTTATTATCTGTGATATTTATATACCTATGGTCTGTGCATGAACGATAAGCGTTATAATTTATATCGCTTATCAACTATATCCTGTATTTTGATCTGTGATGATTCATCGTGTTGCACTATTGTGTTAAACCCCTGGACTACACCTTTACACACACAAATATGGATTTCACGTGGAAATCGGTTAAGTCACAGATAATTTAAAGTTAATGTTTTTAAAATTGAAATTTTAATTTCAATTGATTTTGAAATTGGAAACTTGGGTTTAAAGTGAAAAGATTTTGAAATGGAATTTCAAAGATAAAAGTTATTTTGAATAACTTAATCGAGTTTTGAAAATTTAAATAATTTGATTTAAATTTGAATTCAAGTTGAAATTGAATCCTATGATTTGAAATTACGGTTAAAAATGATATAAATGTGTTTGTATGAATTAAACCATTTTAAAAAAAAAGTATAAGTTGGGAATTTGAATTTAACCCAAGGATTTCAACCCGTATGAATGAATTAGATTTTCTGAAATAAAACTGTTTGTTTTCAAATGATAGAAGCTTTCAGATAAGAAATGAAATTCCAGTTTAATTAAAGGAATTTCAAGATTAAATTGAAAAAAAATGATTTTCCAAGTTATGAATGAATTCTTTTTGGAAGCTATGAATTAAATCTGTTATTTTTAACAGATTTAAAATGATGTTTTGTTTAACCCATTCGAAATGAAATTGTTTTGAAAGCTATGAGTTAAATCTTTGATTTAAAGATTTAACGAGTTAAATTGAAATGGGAATTGATTTGGAAAATCTATGAATGAATCTTTTGTTTAAAAGATTAAAATGGTAATTTGTTAAACCATTTGAAAAGAAAGTTTGGGTTTAAGTTGTGACTTAATTGAAATCCCAATATCCATATATCTTTAAAATATTTCGCTCACTATTCGGGTTAGCCGGGAAAGGACCTTTGGGTCGTATAACCCATTCCGAATAACTGATACGTCGTATATGGATAGCAATTGAAGACCGGTGATGAAGACCGGATATTCACGAGAACGAAAAGATAACTCGTCGATTGTTTCTGCACTGGGTAGCTCCCGGTATAGAAATCCCCTAAGTGATGGGAAATCCGATCGGGATTGTGAATACCCGGATTTGCAAGGGCTTCGTAAGAAGTGCCTTCGGTTCTGTTCGAACCCGGAACAGACTTGTATGGTTACATGTCTGACATTACACTTTGAGATATAAAAGCCGATTTCTTTCAAATACATATCTGTTGGTGGCGGAGGATTTATTCTCTTAGCTTAACACCCTTCTCTGAGACGTACGAGCTCAGAGGTTATGTAGTTGAAATTTATCAGCGATATATCCCAATTTGGTAATGTGGCATGCTGAGTGTTGCTGTGTGATGATCAGTGTTTGATCATTTGTGATATGATCATTTGTTTGATCATTTATCTTTGTGATCATAGGTTGATCATCTGTTGACCCAAAGCGTGGCTTTTTTAAAAAGCGTAGCTTTGTGGACGAGACTTCGTCGAGCCTCACAACCCGGTAATGGTCGAAACAGGAATCGTGCGGCAAGGTTTTCAGGGGTAGCTCCCCTAGGGTATGACCATTCCTTCTGGAAAAGGGTAGTATCATGGTATGGAGCCCAGATACTTACTCATGTGGACACACTTTATTTATGACGTGTGATGTTGGATTCGAGGCGCCTCGGTTAAAGGTCCCAAAGGACCGGGGGTGGCATATCTGAGGTTTCTTTTATCCCTTGGGAAAAGGGGTTGCCGGCCTTGTTTGGCAGAGAACGGTGTGGTTCTCGGAACGTCCCGCCAGAGGCGTTTCTTTCGTGGAATAGGAAGTTCCTTAGCCTGACCATTTGTTGGAAATCCATCTTCCAAATACGAACTTTGTACGGTATTAGTTGTAGAACCTGCCATCTACTTATGGTGGCGCCCCATTGTTTGGATGGTAGCTATAGTAGGCATAGTTCGAAATGTCTATGCTGACTAAGATTTATATTCTACTTTCGAAATGTTTTTCTACACTATGCACTAATAATAATATCAAAATGATTTGATTTTGCGTAGTAAGCATCTTTGATTATCATAAGAAGAAATCTCCTCCAATTCTGCGTTTGCATTGTGTGTGTGGCGGGAGGTCTTATGGTAGTTTCATTTTCCAAAAGCATTGCAAATTGACTTTTAAAATTCTCTGCTATTTGTTTTAAAGATAAACTATTTTTGTTGCTCACACCAGTCCCACGACTGACTCGGAGTTTATTGTTCATTTCCTAAACTCTGGGTGCTCATAATTTTCTACACGAGCAGTCTAGAGTTGGGTTTTTCAGATATTCAGATTCAGTAGATTATCTGGAGCTAGTTCAGTCTTTGGATATGGACTGCACTTGCTTATCTTTGTGCATCGTTATTGGGAGTTCGAGCTATATCTGGATTGGCATTTTGAAGATGGAGATTATCCGCTGCTGATGTTATCGTTTTCTTTTCCGCTGCTTTTTGTTGTATCATATCTCTGATGTATATTGATATTCATTGTATCACTCTGTTGTATCAGATATTGTATCAGATATTGTATATCAATGTATTATTCATTTATTCCGCTGTGTTATGTACTTAATGTTGTTATAAGCTCCCGAGAACCAGATTCGGCATTTGAATCTTCGGCATTTTGAGTACAAGTGAAGCACGGGTGCCGATTTTCGAAGGTCGTCTTTTGGGTCTTGACAATAGCAGCCTTGACCGAGCCCTATTTGGCTTGAAACTTGTGATGTTATTAGTTGTAATACCTTGTTGTGTTGATGTTCCATCTCCATAACTTTTGCCATCAACAAACTCATGGTAGGCCGACCTTAGCAACCCAGACCTGACCCAAAATCATTGCCTTAGACCTGTACTCCACCTCTGGCCGAGCCTATGGAGTGTCGGAATCAAGTGCAAAGCATTTCAGCTTGGTTTTATAAAGTTATTTCTAGCATAGTTTATCGTAGTTTTGGTTTGAAACCTCACCATTGTTTGTATTGTTTTGTCTTATGTATCCGAGGAGTTAACCTTGTCTCTCCCACACTCATCATCATCATGGCTGAGAAAATGAACCCCTTGTTCGAGCTTTTGAATGGTTTGAGCATGGTCAAGTAATCTATTCCGTTGTTGCTTCTTATCTTCATTGTCTCAACATTGTTTGCGTTGAATATTTATGTGTATATTGTCTTGTTTAGTTATTGTTTACAAGATAAATATCAAGGCTCTCCATTCATTCAAATCAAAAGTCATGCTATATCGTGCTTGTTGTGCTTTCTAGAATCTATTCTGTGTGTTTCGATCGTTAATCTCCAGCTTTAACAAGTGAGTTATTCTCACCAGAAAATATGTACCTATATAACTGATAAACCGACACCATTTGAATCTGTAATGTATATTATCATGTTATATATGCTTATATTATTATCATATGATGTTCACACCTGTTATATCATATGTTACTGTTGTTTTATGTTATTCTGTTTATTTATATCAGTTTATCACACTACAAGTTCCCTGTAGACTAGAATCACTATGGGTTGAAATGATACATACCCGAACGGACTTTAGAATAAGGGAATATCGTTATGGGCTGAAATGATAGGCCTGAGCGGTTTTCAAAGTCATTCATTTAACTTGGGATTGCGGGTTTGAAATGATATAACCCAGATTTTTCTTTTTTTTAAACTGCGGGTTGAAATGATACATATCCGTATCACTTGACCTAGGTTAGAAAACTATATACAGGCCCGTGGTTATTTTATAAAGTGTTTTGGATGATTTTAAGTATTTTTAAAAATATAAATTTATGAAATTGGATTTAAGTAGATTTTGAAATGTTTTAAAATAAAGAAACTATTATTTTTCTATGAGTAAAAATGTAATTAATGAATGGTTAAATTGGATTATTGAAATATAACTTAAGTTTGGAATTTGGAATTTTGGTTAAAAATGATATTTAAGTTATATGAATAAAATGGAAATTTAATTATATTTGGAAAATGGTAAAATATGATAATTTGATTAAATTTGAATTTAAGTGATTTATTAAAGTATTATTGATTTTTCTATGAATTTAAGTGGTTAAATAAATGAATGTTTAAAAGTGATCTTTTAAAATATAACTTGACTTGGAAATGTGAAATTTGGTTTTAATTAAAGGTTTAATTTAATTAAATAAAATTGGAAATTTAGTTAAATTTGTGAAATGGTAATTTAAATTTGAAGTGTTAAGTTTATTTGTTGAAATGTGAAGAATTGGAAACTTTTACACTTAAATTTATTAAGTAAATTGTTGAAAATTGGATTTAATTATAAGAAATTTATTGTGAAAAAGATATATGTTAAATGATATGTAAATGAACATTTTAAATGTTAAAATATGATTTTTAAAATGTTTATGTGTTTTAAATTGAAGTTATTTAATTGCTGGAAATACACTAACACCTGAAATCTACTTTTAATAGCATTCAGAAATGCTATAGATTCTGTTTTGAACTAAAATTGTGTAAAAAGAGCTATTACAGCATTTCTGAAATGCTGTAGTTGCTGTAAATGAACTTATAGGCTAATATTGAACTCAGGCCTATTATAGCATTCTCTGGAAATGCTATAATGGTCTGCAGTCTTTGCTGAAACCAAATTTAACCCTTGTTTTGAAATCTGAACTACCGCAGCACTTCTGAAATGCTGTCTTTTCTGTTTTTGAACAATAATTCAATTAAAATTGAGTTTTAACAGCGGTTTTAAGTGCTGTCTTTGCTGAATTAAAAATGTTTTCAAATATAACTTATAGCAGTTGTTTTTAAATGCTGAAATTTTAATAATTAGGGTTTTTGACTTAGTAAACGAACTCAGAATGGTTTGAAACTTTGGAAATTGAATACTTGATTTGAAAGTATAATAATTACACTTTTAAAAGGGTTAAATGAATTATTTTGATTGAAATATAAATTATTTAAAGGTGATTTAAAATGATAGTGAATGAATGATATCTTTGAATTTAATAGGTATCTAAAAGTTGAATATTTGGATTTGAACTGATATGATATTTTATTATATTAAAATGGTTTGAAATGAAGTTGGAAAGATATGATATTTTGATATATTGAAATGAATTGAAATGAAGATTTGGAAAGATATGATATTTTAATATATTGAAATGGTTTGGAATTGATTTAATCTTCATTTTGATAAAGATTGGGTTTGGAAATGAGATTTTATTTTAAAAGTTTATATATTTTTAAAATGACCACGGTGTTATAATAACGTTGGTTGTTAAAGAGACCTGGATTGGATATGGACATACTCTCTGTCGATACCGAAAACCACTTTGACAACTGTGTACGCGGTGGAGTTTCCAGAATGAAGTAGGATGGTGGCGACGATCCTAAGGTATATACGTGGACCCAACTCCCGTGAGTTGGCATAAGGTGGCTAAAACAGGAGCGAGTGACGGACCAATGAGGTAGCACCTCTGATCGAACACACTTCTTCGATACCATTCTATTACTTGTGATTGATTTGGTGGCCACCCTTGATTTGGGAGTGTTGTTCGAGGTGGGCGGTAGTGGCTGCTATGCGTCACCACTAGTCCGGATGCGTAATTGGTATATCTACCCTGGCATTGCCTAGTTGTGCCATGTCACCTACCATATCGAGCTTTACTACGATTTTGATTTAAAGATCCGACCGCGTTAAGGTTCTCCATCCCCTTAACGCTATTTTCGATATGATTATACTTTACTGATTAGACACTACTGTATATAGCGTATATTACTATATAGTAAATAGTTTAACGGATCCTTAGAGGATGGGCGGTCCCAAGCGTCTTCTAAGTTACTTGTACCTTTACTACAGTTCACTTGAGTTGGTTTACATTGTATAAGTACGTATGTCCTGACTCGAGTGTTTTGTGTTTTGCTTTACGCTCGGGTTAGACTGAGTGATACAGCATTAGAGACTCACCTTTGGAGCTGGAGTTTTGCTTTGAAGACCCAGATATCTATTCATCTTGTTATCCAGTTGATTCCAGTCGTATTCTGAGTTGTACCTGATTTTCATACTGTTACTCCTGTTATATCTTGGTATTCCTATTGTATCTAAATTAACTCTGATGTATTTATATAGTAGCTTCATGAACTACTATCTCTTTTATTTCCGCTGCATTATTTTACTCTGTGTCTGTGATATGTGATTTTATTTATTTACTGTATATTCTGATATTTGCCAAATTTTATTTACAACGCGGTATTTTGAGCAATTCAATTCCGACATGTGCGGATGCGAACGGTTGAAAATATCGGGTCGTTACATGTGGTATCAGAGCTCTGGTTTTAGGCAAACTTAGCATATAGAGTAAATTTAATTACAGAATCACTTTCGTTTGAACATGAATTCCTTCTTCTTCGATTCGGTTTCCTTTGAATTTTGGAACGTTCCATACGGTTCCAAAATCCATTCTTGTCCCTCACTATTCATCTTCTTTTGATTCTGGAGTATCCCATAACTCCACTTCGAATGATCTTTATAGTGAATTGGCGGTCTCGCCAATATTCTAATTTTTCTTGTAAAAGGGTGAAAATCCTTTACAATCAGCATCGATTCACCAGAGATTTATATTTATCCTTGGTTTAGATGCTAATATCTTTTATTTTTCCAAACTCTATCTCTTGAGATCGAACGTAGATTTGTCCCAGGAAAATCCACATCGATCTTATTCTTTAACTCACGGATAACCCGGTTAAGGTTGTACGCGGTTATCTAAGCTTACCCATCTCCCTACTTTGTTATTTAATCATCTTGTCTTTTGTTTCCAACCTACCTTCAAAACATTTTGAATTGTATTTGTAAATCTGTAATTAATATTTTGTTTTATATTGTGTTGTTTGAGTTGTTGATGTTGATTTGGGTTTTCGATCGATTCGTCTGATCAACGCTATCGATAGGATTTCTAAAACACTTTGACAGAACAAACTTACACAATATTATAAATAAATAAAAAATTTATATATAATTTATGGTTAATGAAATAAATTTTGATATATAATTTATGGAACTTAAAAAAATTGATTTAAATTGATAATTTGAAGTGATAATACTTGATTTATCATTTATTGTTCTACAAATGAATTTATAAATAGTTGTTTATAAATTTATTTGGGAACTGAAATGAATTTAAAACAAGAAATTTAAGAATTTAATTTCCGATGGATTTCAAACCTTGTGTTTAAAGTTTTAAAAGGATATATTATTTAAAGTATTTCCAAGTAGAAATTTGTTTCTGAAGGATTTTTAAGTTTAAAAAATTTAGTGTTCTTCTCTTTGTCGCTGGAAAATAATTTCGGTGATGACTGCAGCATCATCGACGTTCATTTTCGAGTTTCGAAGTGAAGAGACTGTTCTATAGTCTTGCTACAGCTTTATTTTGGGGAATTTAATTAATTTGAATTTCTAAAATATGACTTTATTTATAATATATATATATATATAGATATATGATTTAAATTTGATTTGACATATTATGTATATATAATTACTTATCTCCAAATGGTTTGAAGATGTTCGAAGATTTAAATTCTTAAATTTTATCTTGAAGAATAATTTCAGTTATAAGAAGAGAAAAATCAAAAATTTGGATAAATGATTCAAAATTGAGATAATTGAATTGGAAAGTTTTATTTGTATAACACTCAATTTTATTCCAATATAACTTACCTAAATTACACAGAAGTTGAATATGAAATTGGATAATATACAATATAGAAAGGATTTTTAAAATAAAATTTGAGTGGTTATAATAAATGTTATACACTTAAATTTTAGTTATAAAAGATTAACAGAGGTAAATAGTGAAAAAGGAATTTATAGAGATTTTTTTTAAATAACTTAATAATCAAATTTGATTTAATATGGAACCTTAAGTCTAACCTAGGAATTTTAATAAAGGTTATTTCCTGAAATGAATATGTTGTATAATAAATAATGTATCTTTGAATAGATAAAATAAAATACATTTGAATTGGACTTTTGGTAATAAAGTTTATTTAACTTGAATTTATAGTTTAATTGATGTCTAAATGAATAAATATGTAAAGAAATTTGATTGTTATACTTGCTATGATAAATATTTTATTTATGAAATTGATATGTCTTGAAAAATGAATAATTATGATTTAAATAGTTAAAATGTATTTTAACATCACTAAAAATTGATAATTGAGAATTTGGTTTTCAAATGGAAATTTTAAGTGTAACTTATTAAAGGAATATCTATTTATGAAATGGGTATTTTAAATAAAGTGTTAGGGTATGTGTTAAATTTAGAGCTAAGTAAAATAGTGAGCTTTTGGACTTAATAAACGAAGTATAGTTTAATTTGGATATTCCATTCATAAAAGTTTGTTTAATAAGTCATAAGTTAAATGATATCCAAATAAATATTTTTAGAATAAAACTGATTTGAAATATTAATATATCTACTGTAGCATTTTATAAGTGCTGTTGTTTTGAAAATACAATGTTTTGGAAATTTTTAAAATTGAATGAACTTAGAAATGTTACAACTTTAAAATGAATATTGTTTGATCTTGGATTAAAATGGTTTAAATGAAGATTATTTTTAAAAAGGTGTTATGATTTTCTAAGTGTTATGTTTTTTTTTGAATAACATTTCCAAAGTATTATGATTTTTAGTAGTATGATTTCCAAATGATAACATCTCTAAATTGTTATGATTTCAAAACATTATGGTTACAAATCTATTATCTTATTTTGTTTTTCAAACTATCTTTTGGTTGTCCTTATTTCTCTTATCTTGTTACAGAATGGGAAGGCTATTGCTTATACCAGTCTGTTTAGAAATCTTTCTGTAATCTTTGATAATCTTGGATACTCATTTTTGATTCTGAACACTGTTTTCCATTCATAGACCGTCGGACAAGTGAAAGGGGTGATTCAGACTCTAGAGGATCTTTTCGTGTTTGTGTTCTTGATTTGATCACCTCCATCTTGTTAAACTTACCTATAACAATAGTTATCAGGTGTAATTCCAATATTCTTATCATCTTGTCTTAATTCTATTTCATTCTATTTTTTTTCTGTGCTTTCCCGTACCTCGTTCCTTTTCGGGGACGAAAAGTTTTGAGTGGGGGAGAGTGTAACAACCCTGTATTTTACAAATATTTTTAAATTGATTTTTTTTTTCAGATTCAAAATCTTTATTTATGAAAAAGAATAAATTTTGTTATTTTAAATATAAACTTTGATTTTGATGTGGATTAGAATTCCAAATATGACTAAATTTAATATTTCCAGAAAGAGTGAATTTTGGTTAAAATAGTCAAACTTTGACTTTTAAATTTAAATTTTTAATATTTGAAATTATAAATTTTATCTTTTATTATGAAAATAGATTTAATAACATGAATATTGCTTTTCGTTTCGTTGAAAACGGAGTTAAAATGTAAAAGTTATGTACATTTCAATTTTGAGTATAAACTGTTTATTTAACAATTTTGTCTATTTTAAATTGTATAAATTACTCTTTCTTTCTTATATTTTGTTTTAATATGTGTTAATATGTCTTTTTATGTATATTTTGTCTTTTTATATTTTTAAAATGATAATAGAATTTTTCCAAAATTTACTGTATTTATTTTTCATTTTTAAAGGCTGTTTTCCTATTTTCTGCTATTTTCTTCATTAAAAATTATATGTAAATTAAATTTTAAATATTTATTTTGTGAATATATTTTTATTTTATGTTATTATTTATGTTTAAAAATATATTACAAGCTCATATGAATTTTCTAAAATTATTTCATTCAGTTTCAAATTTTCTAGTCTAGTTCAGTGTTTTAACTATTTTCCTTAATTTGACTTTATATAATTAATAAATATTATATATATTTCTATATTCTGTTAAAAATTTCGAAATTTCATCTGACAATATTATTATTTCAGTAATGTAAACTTATATAAATAATTAAAGGTAAATTGAAAGGGTTTGTGACTTTCTAATTCCAATGACTTTTGATTTTCCCACCTTTTCACATTTTAACTTACTTTTACAAATCAATTAGCCATAACTACACACATACTTCAGCTGCCTACCTCCATTCTTCATTCACGTACATCATTTCTCATCTCATTTCTAAAAAAAAAATTCGGCCATCATCCTCTTGTTCAAGTTTGGTAAAAACTTCTTTTCCTTTTCTACTTTTATTGTCTTTTTCTTATGAAATTGCACTTGATCTCCTTGGCCATAGGATCGGCCATGTTCCTCTCCAGCCCATGCCGCCACCACCATCACCTGAGCACGCCACCAGCACCTCCTCCCCACTGACCATCCCCAGCCGTGCCACCCTAGGTGGTAGCTCCTTCACCAAATCCACAAAACTCCAACATTTTGACCTAGCCGAGCACAAGCTTCCACCTACTCCACTTCCACCACCCATAGCCGCCACCTACTCCACCTCCAGCACCACCTAGACCCTATGCCACATCATCACCTTAGGCCCCACTCCTCTGGCCGTGACCATAGCAGCCTTGACCGAGCCCTATTTGGCTTGAAACTTGTGATGTTATTAGTTGTAATACCTTGTTGTGTTGATGTTCCATCTCCATAACTTTTTCCATCAACAAACTCATGGTAGGCCGACCTTAGCAACCCAGACCTGACCCAAAATCATTGCCTTAGACCTGTACTCCACCTCTGGCCGAGCCTATGGAGTGTCGGAATCAAGTGCAAAGCATTTCAGCTTGGTTTTATAAAGTTATTTCTAGCATAGTTTATCGTAGTTTTGATTTGAAACCTCACCATTGTTTGTATTGTTTTGTCTTATGTATCCGAGGAGTTAACCTTGTCTCTCCCACACTCATCATCATCATGGCTGAGAAAATGAACCCCTTGTTCGAGCTTTTGAATGGTTTGAGCATGGTCAAGTAATCTATTCCGTTGTTGCTTCTTATCTTCATTGTCTCAACATTGTTTGCGTTGAATATTTATGTGTATATTGTCTTGTTTGGTTATTGTTTACAAGATAAATATCAAGGCTCTCCATTCATTCAAATCAAAAGTCATGCTATATCGTGCTTGTTGTGCTTTCTAGAATCTATTCTGTGTGTTTTGATCGCTAATCTCCAGCTTTAACAAGTGAGTTATTCTCACCAGATAATATGTACCTATATAACTGATAAACCGACACCATTTGAATCTGTAATGTATATTATCATGTTATATATGCTTATATTATTATCATATGATGTTCACACCTGTTATATCATATGTTACTGTTGTTTTATGTTATTCTGTTTATTTATATCAGTTTATCACACTGCAAGTTCCCTGTAGACTAGAATCACTATGGGTTGAAATGATACATACCCGAACGGACTTTAGAATAAGGGAATATCGTTATGGGCTGAAATGATAGGCCTGAGCGGTTTTCAAAGTCATTCATTTAACTTGGGATTGCGGGTTTGAAATGATATAACCCGGATTTTTCTTTTTTTTAAACTGCGGGTTGAAATGATACATATCCGTATCACTTGACCTAGGTTAGAAAACTATATGCAGGCCCGTGGTTATTTTATAAAGTGTTTTGGATGATTTTAAGTATTTTTAAAAATATAAATTTATGAAATTGGATTTAAGTAGATTTTGAAATGTTTTAAAATAAAGAAACTATTATTTTTCTATGAGTAAAAATGTAATTAATGAATGGTTAAATTGGATTATTGAAATATAACTTAAGTTTGGAATTTGGAATTTTGGTTAAAAATGATATTTAAGTTATATGAATAAAATGGAAATTTAATTATATTTGGAAAATGGTAAAATATGATAATTTGATTAAATTTGAATTTAAGTGATTTATTAAAGTATTATTGATTTTTCTATGAATTTAAGTGGTTAAATAAATGAATGTTTAAAAGTGATCTTTTAAAATATAACTTGACTTGGAAATGTGAAATTTGGTTTTAATTAAAGGTTTAATTTAATTAAATAAAATTGAAATTTAGTTAAATTTGTGAAATGGTAATTTAAATTTGAAGTGTTAAGTTTATTTGTTGAAATGTGAAGAATTGGAAACTTTTACACTTAAATTTATTAAGTAAATTGTTGAAAATTGGATTTAATTATAAGAAATTTATTGTGAAAAAGATATATGTTAAATGATATGTAAATGAACATTTTAAATGTTAAAATATGATTTTTAAAATGTTTATGTGTTTTAAATTGAAGTTATTTAATTGCTGGAAATACACTAACACCTGAAATCTACTTTTAATAGCATTCAGAAATGCTATAGATTCTGTTTTGAACTAAAATTGTGTAAAAAGAGCTATTACAGCATTTCTGAAATGCTGTAGTTGCTGTAATTGAACTTATAGGCTAATATTGAACTCAGGCCTATTATAGCATTCTCTGGAAATGCTATAATGGTCTGCAGTCTTTGCTGAAACCAAATTTAACCCTTGTTTTGAAATCTGAACTACCGCAGCACTTCTGAATTGCTGTCTTTTCTGTTTTTGAACTATAATTCAACTAAAATTGAGTTTTAACAGCGGTTTTAAGTGCTGTCTTTGCTGAATTAAAAATGTTTTCAAATATAACTTATAGCAGTTGTTTTTAAATGCTGAAATTTTAATAATTAGGGTTTTTGACTCAGTAAACGAACTCAGAATGGTTTGAAACTTTGGAAATTGAATACTTGATTTGAAAGTATAATAATTACACTTTTAAAAGGGTTAAATGAATTATTTTGATTGAAATATAAACTATTTAAAGGTGATTTAAAATGATAGTGAATGAATGATATCTTTGAATTTAAAAGGTATCTAGTATATTTGGATTTGAACTGATATGATATTTTATTATATTAAAATGGTTTGAAATGAAGTTGGAAAGATATGATATTTTGATATATTGAAATGAATTGAAATGAAGTTTTGGAAAGATATGATATTTTAATATATTGAAATGGTTTGGAATTGATTTAATCTTCATTTTTATAAAGATTGGGTTTGGAAATGAGATTTTATTTTAAAAGTATATATATTTTTAAAATGACCACGGTGTTATAATAACGTTGGTTGTTAAAGAGACCGGGATCGGATATGGACATACTCTCTGTCGATACCGAAAACCACTTTGACAACTGTGTACGCGGTGGAGTTTCCAGAATGAAGTAGGATGGTGGCGACGATCCTAAGGTATATACGTGGACCCAACTCCCGTGAGTTGGCATAAGGTGGCTAAAACAGGAGCGATTGACGGACCAATGAGGTAGCACCTCTGATCGGACACACTTCTTCGATACCATTCTATTACTTGTGATTGATTTGGTGGCCACCCTTGATTTGGGAGTGTTGTTCGAGGTGGGCGGTAGTGGCTGCTATGCGTCACCACTAGTCCGGATGCGTAATTGGTATATCTACCCTGGCATTGCCTAGTTGTGCTGTGTCACCTACCGTATCGAGCTTTACTACGATTTTGATTTAAAGATCCGACCGCGTTAAGGTTCTCCATCCCCTTAATGCTATTTTCTATATGATTATACTTTACTGATTAGACACTACTGTATATAGCGTATATTACTATATAGTAAATAGTTTAACAGATCCTTAGAGGATGGACGGTCCCAAGCATCTTCTAAGTTACTTGTACCTTTACTACAGTTCACTTGAGTTGGTTTACATTGTATAAGTATGTATGTCCTGACTCGAGTGTTTTGTGTTTTGCTTTACGCTTGGGTCAGACTGAGTGATACAGCATTAGAGACTCACCTTTGGAGCTGGAGTTTTGCTTTGAAGATCCAGATATCTATTCATCTTGTTATCCAGTTGATTCCAGTCGTATTCTGAGTTGTACCTGATTTTCATACTGTTACTCCTGTTGTATCTTGGTATTCCTATTGTATCTAAATTAACTCTGATGTATTTATATAGTAGCTTCATGAACTACTATCTCTTTTATTTCCGCTGCATTATTTTACTCTGTGTTTGTGATCTGTGATTTTATTTATTTACTGTATATTTTGAGATTTGCCAAATTTTATTTACAACGCGGTATTTTGAGCAATTCAATTCCGACATGTGCGGATGCGAACGGTTGAAAATATCGGGTCATTACAGTGAATAAGATATATTGATTTCTTAACTCCTTCTTTTCCCTTCTTTTCCTTTTCGAGGACGAAAAGTTTTGAGTGGGGGAGAGTGTAACGACCCGTAATTTTCAATAATTAAAAATAGTTAATTTAATAAAGTTTTGTGATTTGATGTTGCAAGAAATAAAAATTTGTGATTTAAATAATAAGAATATATTTGGAATGAAATGTAATAGTATTAAATTAAGGAAATTGATAACTACTTTAAATGAAATTCCAATTAATTGAAATGGTTAAGAAGTTATAATTGGTATAGATTGTAAATAAATTATAGTAAGCTATGTATTAATTGATGTTGGATTAAAAGAGTAATTGATAATTTTAAATGTTGTATTAATTAAATACTAAGTAATAAATTGTGATTGGATAAAATTAGTACAGTGTAAGTTGTTATAACATTTGTTTGTAAATAGTAAACTTACAAATGTTACTTAATGTAGAATTGGTGACAATTGTTATGCGTTACCAATTTAATTAATCAATTACAAATAAATGTAAATAAATGTTACATTAATGTGAGTTAAGGCAATAACTGCAAAGTGTGAATGTAATAAAAGGTATAGAAATGTTAATTTTATTTACCAGGCAATAATTATTGAAATAAAAAGAGTGAAACAAAGACAAATTAATTGATTGAGATTTTAAATTATAATAAAATTGATAAAAATTCAATATAATGGAAATATAATAGTTAATACAAATAAAAGATGGAAATTGGAAAATATTAATGTAATGAAATATAAACAATGATAACTATGTCTATGGAGTAATAATTATTATAACAAAAGTCTGAAATCAAATTAAAACAATTTATTTGAAATTTAATTTTAATTAATTGGATGTAATCACACTTGAAATTGAACGCTGTAATTAGTGAAAAAATTAACACTGAAATTTTAGGTAAACTTGTTTTGAGTTATTGTAAATGTCCAAGTAGTCAAAAATGATGAAAATTGGTATTCATTAAATTGGAAATTTAAAAGTGATTTATTAATTTAATATTAATTTATTTAATTAACGTGAAAATAGCCATTTTGGCCACTGACTTGGATTTCGACGAAACCAATTTCATTGGATCCGTAACGGTGAATTGTTATAGGATTTAAAGTTTCGTAGCGATCGGACTTGTCGTTCGATCATACAGACTCGAAACGCCTAGAAATCAATTTAATTGAAATCAATTTGAAATAAGCTGATTTTTAGATAACTTCTTCATACGATGGAATTAGGACTTGGAACCTGATCCATTGAGTGTAAAACTATCGAAAACATCTATTTTGATATATGGGATGACCCATTTCCGTTTCGGGAACGAAACGGGCTTTTCGGGTCGTTTATCGTTCAACTTTCAAATCGATCTGGTCAATTCATTTCTATTTCTGATCTGCATATATATATTCCGTTATAAAACCTAGCTATTTATTATTCCGTTTGTCTATAAGTACAATTCTATTTGCTTCTCTCTTTCCAATGGCAGGCAAACCAAAATCAATTCCAAATTCAATTGCAAACCAAAATCAGATCGAAAATCAAACTCCTCCAAATCCTATCAAATTATATATCAATTCGAAGCTCTCGACGAGTGTAATTCACTGGTGTGATTTATTTTTCAATTTGAAGCACCGTTTGGCCAGAATTCGTCGATGAACCTCGGCCGTTCATATGTGATTGTAGGATTGGACGGTGGATCTTCCTCCTGGGAGCGATCCGGGAGTTGCGTTGCGTAGAGGAGGACCAGAACTGTTGATCGGTGGTGCTTGTTTGTGTTAGGGCATCGTGTTTTGGCCAAAAACTTGAACCCTAGGTGGCGACGGCCATTCGTGCTCGATCAGGTAGGGGGGGTTGGGCATAGTGCCTGGGGTCGACCAGAGGTGTGGGTGTCGATGGCGATGCCTGATCTGGTCGTAGGCGCGTGGTTAGGTGGCGGTAGATCGAAGTTGGTGGCGGCTGGTGCTCGTTCGAGGGTTCGAGTGCGTGATAGGGTACGCGAGAAACGAGTTGACGTGGCCGCTTATTATTGGTAAGTTTTATTTTTAAATTTTATTTTTAAATTTCAAATTCAAATCGTTCTAACCTTAATAACTTTTGCATACGAGCTCGGATTTGGGCGCGGTTTGTTTCGTTGGGACTATATTGAAATTCCGGACATTTTGACATTAGTTTGGTCAAGTTCTGAGACTGTTTGAATTTTGGTGGATGTAAAATCGAAGGTGAGTGTTTTAACCCACTCACAATTACTAAATTATCTTATGTTAGTTAAATTAAATTTATGATGTGATTAGAAATTTATTGATTGATGTTTGGTATGTTTAAATTGTTATTATAGTTAAATTTGACTTTTATTGCATTTAATCATCGTCTAATTTAATATTGAATTTAAAATTGTCAATTTAATACCTGTTATCGATTATCAGTTATCTATTGATGCTTATTGATTAAATTGGATGATGATTGTGATGTATGTTTGATTGTTGATATTGGATGACTAGATGTTGTATTTTATATTGTTATAACACTGCAAGTTCCCTATGGGTTGAAATGATACATACCCGAATGATCTATAGATTAAGGAAAAATCGTTATGAGTTGAAATGATAGACTCGAGCGATTTTGTGGATTTTTATTTAATTCGGGATTGCGGTTTGAAATGATATAGTACCGTAAAAATTTAAATTGCGGATTGAAATGATAGATATTTGTATCACTTGACCCTAGGGTAGAAATTATATACGGATACCAGATTGGTTAAATTAAATAATTTTTAATTCCTTAAAATTTGTATTTAGTTAACTGGCATTTTGAAATAGAAACTGATTTATATAAACTGAATTATTTTCGATAATCCAAGTGTTAATGTTGAAATTGGAATTGATTTAATGAATTTTTCAAAGGATTTAAATTTGAATTTCAAAGTTGAAGTGTCAAATATAAATGAATTTATCGAAGTTGAGTTACTGAAAATGTTTGGATATAACTTTGAAATTTATTTTAAACTATTTTAATTAAATTAACTATTTTAAGCAATTTAAACCATTTTAATTTATTTTTATCTATTATAACCTATTTAATACAATTTAATCTATTTTACCCTATAAAGCAATTTACGTGAAGGACTTTCTTTGACAGAATATATAATTTCCTGCTACGGAGCTCGAAAAGGAATCATTGATTATTATTTTTTAACAATAAAATCAAAAATCACTAGTTACTAATAATCCGTCTCACTCTCACTAAAGCCCGTGTTTATGTGGATATAATATCAATATAACATTCGCATATCTGTTACGTTCCAACATGACGAGACTAATTAAATTTACTTAATCTATTTTAAATCTTTTTAATATAATTTAAATATATTTAATCTATTTTAAATTTATTTAGTCTGTTTAAAAATATACTTAATATAATTTAACTCTATTTAATCTATAATTAATTTATTTAAACATTTTAAATCTAATTAAATCTATTTAATCTATATTTAATCTATTTAAATCAATTTAAATCTAGTTAAACCAAATTTAAATATATTTGAAATATTTTACTATTTAAACTATTTTAATTTATTTAAAACTATTTTTAAACTATTTTAATTTATTTAAAACTATTTTTAAACTATTAAACTATTTATGACTATCTAAACTATTTTCTAAACTTTCAAACTGTGGAAAGTTGAAGTATTTATATTTAAATCCTTGATGATGACACAACTTAAGTTGGAATTTGAAATTGATACCTTTTTATGAAATGACATATTTGAGTAAATATGATTTTGAAAGTGAAGACGATCTTGAAAGTGAATATGGTTTTAAAAGTAAATATGATTTCGAAAGTGATATGGTTTGAAATCGAATATGATATTTTGATATTAAGTATGAATTGACTTTTGGAAATGTAAAAGAACCATCCGGTGTGAAATAAGCGTTTGGTTGTTAAAGAGACGGGGATCAGATATTGGATGGTTTGGCGAACGATTCTGTATGAGGTATTTACGTGACCTTGACTCCCATGTGTCAACTTAGATGTGACTAAAATAGGAGCCACGCTGGGCTAAGTGAGGCCATTCCTTTGATCGGACACATTTCTTCGATACCATATTATGACATTGTGATGATTTGGTGGCCACCCCTTGATTTTGATTATGGGAGTGTGTTCCGAGGTAGGCGGTAGTAGCTGCTATGCGTTACCACCAGTCCGGATCCACAATTGGTATATCTACCCTGGCATTGCCTCGAGTGTCGTGTTCACATGCCCTATCGCGCCTTCTACGAGTTTGTTTTGTACCATACCTATGGAGTGCCCTCTGGGTAAACCTCACGGAGGAGCGTACGGTACTGTATACACTATGGGAATATATAAAACGTGTTAAGGGGGATATGGGTAACGCCTTAACGCTATTTTAATACTTTACTGTAGACACTATTATAATAGCGTATTGTACTACATAGTAGATAGTTTAACGGATCCTTAGGAGATGGAAATCCCGAACATCTCTTAAGTTATTGCACTCATGTTAGACACTGGATATGAGATGTCAAAACCCGTAAACATCTCTGATGTCATTACACTCATATTTATTTACTGTTGTTTTAACTTATATAAGATCTTTTAGTTCTGACTCGAGTGTTTTGTCTTTTAAATTCGCTCGGGTCAGTCTGAGCTTTTCAGTTTATCGAAGACTGCTTTTTGGAGGATGAAGACGAAGATTTTGTATTATTATTATTATGTATTATATTTATTCCACTGCATCATGTTGTTCCGCTGCATTTTTTTATTATTTATTCTTGTTGTATGTGACTTTGATCTGTATTATAAAGGTTTAATCAATGTTATTTGTAAACAGCTTCATGAACTTTTTATTTGATTATTATATTTTGTCATTCCGCTGCGAGATTATGTATTTGTTTTCCTTCTTTCTCCACTTTTTCTTATTTACCCCATAACAATCTGCCCTTTTGAATGGTTTGAGTCTGACGTGTGTGGTTTATCGTCGATTTAAAAACGTTCAAAAAGGCGGGTCGTTACAGATCCTTTACGGTATCTGACTCCTTCATTTTTATTAATTCAAATTCACGCCTTAAAATTTGAAGTTTAATGGCGCGTACTTTTACACTTCCTTTAATGTGCTCCATGCTTGTTTTGCGCTTATAGCTCCCATTATTCTTGGAAAGATAGTGTCAGTCATCGCCTATTGTAGAATATATAGCGCTTTTGAATTTTTTAGTTTATTTTCTTTCAACTCTTTTTTCTAAGTTTGGTTAATGGCTCGTTTGGATCAACTTAAATAAGTCGCTTTTGGCTTTTTGAAAGTCAAAATGAATTGCTTTTTGCTTCTAGAATGCTAAAAAAGACTTATATAAGTCGATCCAAACGGACCACAAGCGTTGAAGAGTCTGCTGGAGTAATGAATTCTTCTTCTATAATATCCCATAGACCTCGAGAGCTAAAATATATCTTCATTTTTATACTCCAAAAATCATAATTTTCGCCCGTGAAAATGGAAACTGGAGTTGATGAGGGTTGAACAGTATTTTCCATCACTTGACAAATTTTTGGAAATAGAGTAAAATAAAAGGAAAGAGGAATTTTTTTTGTTTAAAGTTGGATGATATTTCAACCCCCACCGTATTCGAACAATGCTATGATACCACTGATAGATAGTAGGAATAGAAGGGAAACAGTTATGAAATAGTTGAATAGTTGGAATAGTAAAGTAAGAGATTTGATGAAGAAATGATTCTTATAATTTTCAGGAATGTAGAAATTTTATTACTTTCAAGTACAAATTACAATATGTGTATGAGGCTATATTTACAGGCTTCATTCTACAATAGAATAGTCCAGATAGAAGATTTTAGATAGAATATTCTAGAGAGAATACTCTAGACAGAATAGTAGTCTAGATAAATCAGGAAGTTAGTAATTGATTATTACATAAGTAATTTTCTCTATCTTTCTAGAGAACTCTAAGATAATATTTTCTAACTTTTTAGAAATTTGTATCACTATTTAACACTTTTCATTTTTAGTTTTGACTATTTGATGTTGCAAACCGATAAAGCAAACCTTCATAATGTTGGGCTTTTGGTCCTTTTACAGCTTCATCATCTTAACCAGCATATTTGATAAATAACGATTGGATTTCATTATAATGTAAAAAAAATGATACAATAGTGGAAATTGTTATATATATATGTGTATGTATGTGTGTATATATATATATATATATGCATGTGTGTGTATATGTGTGTGTGTGTATACATACATACACATACAAATACAAACATATATATATATATATATATATATATATATATATATCATTTTTTTAACTTGGTAATATGTTCATCATTACAAAACCTTATCGAGCCCTAATGTGAAATTCAGCAAGGAAATGAGCATGAAATGTTTTATTGACGATGTGCACAATGCTTTGTTATAAGAGTTTTATAAAGCTAGCCCAATAAAATGTAATTTAGCAAGTACAATTCTATTTGCAATAAAAAAATTCTTCTTTCACAGCCCGTTTTTTTTTTGAAAAAAAAATTCATATTTTTATACTTATTTTGGCCATTTAGGTTAGTGAAGACCTTAAAAAAACGTTTCGATCATCCTCTTCCATTACGAGTGTGGTGATAACAGCAATCCCACCCGAAATGGACGTGGGTGGTGACAACACCCTCGCCCCTAGTGGAGGTAGGTGAAAACAACATGCCAACTTGTCACGGACGTGGATGTTTTATTTTAAAAAAAACGTGTTGGGTTCAAGCGAGGGTACTAGTTAAACCTACCTCATAGTTGACGTGGAGTTATTTATTACCCACGCTCGTAGTCAGCATGGTATTCTTTAATACTCATGTACGGCTCGACGTACGTGCTGTTATGACTCAAGATCCAATCTAGCTTGGTCAGAAACAACTAAAATGAAAAAGTATAAAAAAGGACAATATGGTAAAACTGTGGGGTGTTAAAAGGAGAAAAAGGGAGTAAGAATTTGGAAGTATTTTTACAAATGCGAAAGGTGAATGGTGCAAATAAAATTGGCCCATTAAAAATTACTCTTATCTGAAAAATGCATACACCGATCGATTAAGAGTGATACACAATTTACACCTACCTGAACACTTCTCTCCCCATTTATCTTCTCACCTAATCAATTACTTCACCCACCCACCTACATCCACATTTCCATGACCTTTTTATTTTCTCAAAAGCACAACTCAACTTTTCTTCTCTATTTTTCTTCAAACAAAAAAATCGAAATTTCTCTAACCAAATTCTCCATATACGATTTTGATTTAACACTTCCTCGGTGCATATAAATCCAACTATGTTACTACTAAGTTGTTATCGACTTTGTTTGCAAGTAGAATTTTCATATTTTTGTAAACTGTGTAACCCTAACTAAGATTAACATAGAAAAGAATAATTTGCAGCTCAAATTACGTGTTATCATATAACATATTAAAGAATGTTCACCAACACTTCGATCAAAATATTCAATCATTATTGCTTTTGTTGTTATTTGAACAAAAAAGGAAAAAACGACGAAACTAATTGTAATAGACTATAATATAATATAGTCGAATATGATTAATTACAATAAACCATTCTTTAGAAAATAAACGGGTTTACAAAAATATTGATTTACATGCATATTGTAAAAAGAGCTATAAGTAAATATGTAAAATTTACTTATGTGTTTTATCTCAATTTTTTCATACCGTTAATGATCGATAGGATTGAGAACAATGACGTTCGAGTGTTAGACCATATTATTCATATGTTGTTTGATTATGCAAAATCGTCAGCGTTTATTTTCAGATCATCTTTTAAGTTTAAAATAAATGTTTGAAATACATTTCATGATTTAATTTTATTATTGTTTAAGTGGCATCAATAAGTGTTTAGGTGAGTGTAAATACTAACCCCCGATCAATACGTCCACTCATTAAAAAAGCATCAAATTCTCTTTGACAAAAGGTTCAAATTGCAATGAATAAATCGAAATTTCTAGCACTAAATGGAGGATGTTTCAACCAATAGTTTACACTCCCCGTTGCGTAAATCCTTCAAACTAATTTGCATGATTTCCAAGGATAAGTACTGTAATGACATTGAAAAAACAAATGGTAGTGATCATCTTCCTCGTTTTTCATTGAGCACGTTTAAATTCATGTTGAAGTTCAGTACCATAAGTCTGTCTTTGGTCAATAGCCTCTTGTAATTTGCTTCGTAAGCACACGTTTCCATTTAGACGTGTTCAACTTTACCAATATCACGCCTGCCTTGTTTTTAGTAGAATGCATGACTTTGTTATCATCAACTCCAAAGGCTAAATGCATCCCGGCAAGGTTCATTAATTAATCATGTACCTTCTATCCAATGGTCAAATCAAAGGGATGATCGCAACCATCATTATTTTTTCATTCTGTGTCCTACCTAGCTTATCTCTTTTTTATTTTTTGGAGAAAGTTTTTGGATTTAACCCTATTTTACAAACTTTTTTTTTTTTTTTTTGAAATGGTACTTTATATACAACATGTCATTGGGACAACATATCACATGTCAATAAATGTTCGAATCACGCTACACATGTTTCGAACTTGTGACCTCTCGTACCAAAAGCCGAATTACTTAACAACTTGGACAATGGTGCTTGTCCAATTTTACACAAATAGTCATGTTTTAAAACTATTTACAAACGTAGCCATGTTTTTGCCCAATTTTACACTGAGTTGGGCAAAACGTACTAACTCAATTTCAAATTGTACCAATTAAAGTTTTTTTTTTTGCCCTCAATTGAACTGACGCTATTTGAAATTGCACTACAGCTTACACGAAAAAAATTTAAACATGTATACTGGTGCAATTTGAAATTGCACGGTTCATTCTGGCCAACTCAGCGCTCGATTGTTCAAAATAGGGCTACGTTTGTAATTAGTTTTGAAATAGAATTATTTGAGTAATAAGTTTGTAAAATCCGACCAAATTGAAAGAAAAAAGAACCCTTTTTTTTCCAGGGTCCCAGTAAGTTGTTGTCTATGGCTATGTTCCAATGATTATTACTTTGTGATATCTTGCCTTTACCCATCTTGTCTGTAACGTCTCTTTAAGTAATTAGAATTTGACAGCTGGGAGAAGTCGCTTCGCTCATTTTTTTCTTCTATGTAAATGGACAAATTTTAATTATTAAGTTTATTCAAGAGAAAAATAGGTACAAGTACAAACTTTGAAAAATACTTAGACCAAAGGACAATAAGTTTCACTTTTTGGCTAAAGGACAATGCTAAATATAGCTAGCATTTTGTACAGTGTAAAATGAATATAATGTTAGTTATATCTAGCATTTTGTATAGTGTAAAAAATGAATATAATGCTAATTATAACTATCATTGTCCTTCAGTCTAATTTTTTTTTTTTAATTTGTCTTTTAGCAAAAAAAACCTTGGTGTGCTTCAACCAATTTTTTTTCAAAGTTTGTCCTTGTGTCTAATTACCTCTTTATTTAAGTCGAAATTATGATTTTATGTTTGCGCAGCCTGAAAGTGTGCAAGTAGAGAATTCGCTCTAGTGGAAACCGAATATAGTTTTGTAATAATTTTGATATAATTATAATTTTTTCCATTTTTTAAATCCCTAGAACCAACTCCCCATTAGATTTTGGTCTACCCCATTAATCACATTGATTCATTCATGCATTATATCGACAACCTTGTATTTATTTTCCAAGTGGACCATGCCTTTTGTAAAAGTGGTAACCCGAACACATAAAGATGATTCTCTTGGCTGCTAGCACACATCATGTGTCATGTTTACGTATGCCTATACGAGTTGTTGATATCTTTTAGAACTAGATATTTTGTTTAGTAGCCTTGCAGTTAGCCTGTAATACATCAATTGATATTCAAAAAAATTAAAATATGTCTATCTCCATATTTGAAAAAATAAATTATATTTGAAAAAATCAATACGGATACAAATAAGAAGGCATCTGTATTCGAAAATTATTCATCTGAATTTTTTTAAAATTATAGTTTATACTACGGGTAATTTAGTGCTATGAAAGAAATATGTTTATTGTTTTAATAAATTAATGGTTTATATTAAGAGAATTTAATGCATATTAACTATTCAAAACTATTTATTATCATCGTATTTGTTGATTTTGCGTGTATATATATATATATAATTAGTGGGATTGAAAACAAATATGTTAAAACAAAATGTTTTATTTATCTTTTTTGATTTATCGATTTTTAGATTATAATAATTCAATATCTAATCCTATCCGTGAATGCGGACCTTCAATATCTAAAAATTACTTCGGCCATGTATATTGAAGTAACAGTGCACCAACTTGTATAATACTTGTGTTTCATCAGTCCATATAATTTGCAGGTGGTTTGCAGCTTTAGGTTGAAGAAATATTCATCTAACCGTGCCCTCTTGTTACTAGAAGTTATAGGAACATATAACGTTTGAATCTAACATAATACTATAGCAAAGATGACTGTATGTACAAGTGCGATTTCACCAGCGAACGATAGCTGTTTTGAACCTCATGTACTATGTAATTTTAGAAATTAAATCGCCACATTATCCAGCAGTAATGATATTAGATGATAATGGAAATCCAAGGTGTTAAGCTGAAGTATTTTCCTTCCTCAACCTTCAACTCGTTTGAAATCTATATTTGTTGACGCAATCCTTGCTGGAATAACATTTTGTTTTAGTCCGCGGATGCGGCGCAATAGAAAGAAGGCTTGAGATCTGATTAAAAAATCAAGTTCGATTTCTATAATGTGGTTCCCTATTCTATATAAATTTACCGGAGGTATGAGGGATTGGATTAGTGGACGGCTTTACTATATCATCCTCAGAAGTTTATAAAACCGCCTGGTTTTCCTGAGATTTCATAAAAAAAAAAAAAAAAAAATTGTTTTATCTTCATTCAGCTTGAACCCTGCAAAATTTCCTAATCTTTGGGAATTTTCTTCGCTGTAAGTTGACTACCCTTGACACAAACTAATAAACCATCCACGTAAATACAATTACGAGTAACAGGCTGCATATTGTTGACTAGATGCTCACACTTCGCACATACATGCCAAAATAATTAGTACAAATGGTAGAGGATCATATAAAATGCAAAATAAATCATGCAAACGGCGTGCATAAGAAAAAAATAATAAATAACATAAATCATTCACGTTACGCATGTGAAAAATGAAAGGTTACGATTTGAAATTTAAAAGTATAAAGTTCAAATTTTAATATAATAACATCACTTCAATGCATGTAAAAATATTATTGTAATAAATGCTTTCTCTCCTTATTTTTCCGATCTACACGTCAACGTTAGTAACAAATAGATTATATATTACTGCTATCATGCCTTTGGAACAAACCATATGTAGACGAGTTAAAACTATCAAACAGTTGGATAATAAACCAGAAATCCAAAACTATAACTCGGAAAATCAGAACTCAATCATAGTACGAGGATCGATGTGGAGTCTTGCGTTGAGAGAAGCTAAACCATTTTCTAGAAGAACCAAGTGATACCGAGTCAACAAAAAATGGAAGAAGTACCGACTCGATACCGAGTTAACCCACTCAACTCGGTACCGACCTCTACTTGCTAACAAATTAGGCAATCTAGAGACGATTAAAGGCAAGACCATAAACGATGCACTTGACAAGGATATGAGATTGGGAAAGAGCTTCTACCATAAAACAAAGACAAGTTCTTAAGAAAAATAGAACATCACTCAACTCGGTACCAAGTTATGATACACAAGTCCTTCTCCTAAACGTGGAGGACGTAGGTAGCAGACATCGGAGCCTTTTTCCTTGATCTGGTCTATAAATAGGAGGAGAGGGCACTAATTCAAGAATATTTTTCTGTTTTCCGATTTTACTCTGTCACTCTGGTCTTATTCTATCGAGTTGTGAGCACCGAATTGTAACAACACGGTTTGTAAAATCTGGAAAATCATTAATAAAGTTCAAGCGGACGTAGACTATATTTTAACCGAACCACTATAATTGTTGTATGTGATTTATTTACTTTTCCATTTAATTTCTTCATTTTATTCTCTACTTAATCCTAATAAGGTGTTTGTCCAACTTTTGATACAAACATTTTGGTGTTTTCATTGAGAGGACACAAATTTCTCGCTGTTTGGGTTTATCTACAACCTTTGGATTTTTAATCCATTAAGTAAATCTACAAGTTCTTCTTAGAAGGTCTGTGGTTATGTTGATTTCCATAAAATTTAACATAGGATCTACAAAAGCAATGGTACCAAGAAATGGTAAATAAAAGTCCACTGCCTCCAAACCCACTAACAATGTGGAGAATGACGGCTCTCAGAACGAAGAGGATATCAATCAGCCTGGTACCGTAGAAATTCGGAGTGCTTCATAGATAGTTACCAGAGTTGATTTGGATAGGATGTTGTAGGAAATGAACGAGAAGCTGATGAAGGGCCAGAACGCTATGATGAAGCAAATGAAAGAAAATACGAATTTAATGACCCAGCTATCACATGGCAGTAGGAGGTACATAAATGAGTTGTCGCCATCCAATTCAAAAGAAGATAGTTCCTCCTCTTTAGAAAGAAACCATAGAAATGGAAAGTAGAAAATGAAAAAAGGAAGCCGGGACTTCGAAAATTGGAGTTGGAAAGAGTCAGGTCGGCAGGGCACAATTTGGTGCCGAACTACCCATATAACCTAGTACCGATCATGCCCTTTGAGTCAGGAACACTGGTTTTGTTGATTTACGAGATGATGTTTATGTTGATGATGGACCTGCTGTTGGTGGTGATGTTGATATTGATGATGGACATGCTATTGGTAGCTAGAGTGGTGGAGTTCAGACGGCTGCTATTAATCCATCGCATAAAGATCGTAGAAATAGGTCGACTAGACAAACGGTTCTCCTAAAGACAGAAGAACCCATATATCATTGAACAAATCAAGATTATTTGCGGAGCCAAATACTCAGGGCAAGCCATAATGATCGCCATTCAGCCGATCCAATAGAACCAAAGTTTTTAGCTCATATGTGATGAAGCTGGTGAATGAAAACCAGCGTAGAAATAATTATGACTGAGGTTCTTCTCCTAGTAGGAACCCATTCACTGAGGGGATTTTTTGAGAGGAGTAACCCAAAAGATTCACCATGCCCATAATGTCGTCTTACAATGGAATGACTTATTTGAGACAGCATCTGCTGAAGTATGAACGACATATGGATAGTGCCAGGGCCAACAATGCTATTAGATGTAGATATTTTCAGATATTTTTTGAAGGAGTAGCTACGATATGGTTCATTTGGGTGCAACCAAGATCCATATCCCCGTTTGAATAGTTGGCTAGAAGGTTTATAGAGTAGTTCAGGTTGCATGCTTCTCGTCATAAAGATGTGATGTCTTTATCTAACATTTTTTAGAGTTCTGGAGAGTAACCTAAAGATTTCTTGAGTCGGTTTAATATGGTTGTGACTGAAGTAAGCAATGCTAAGGAGGATTGTCTGTTGATAGCTATGATAAGAGGAATTCATCCGAAGATGGACTTTGGTAAGCTAAAGACGAAATCGCCACCAACCAAAGCAACCCAAAATCTGCACTTGGAAGAGCCAGATACGGCCGCTAGAAATGCTGGTGGAAGGAAATTAACTAAGGTGGTACAAAGTAATATTGCTATAAAACAAACTAGTGAGAGCGCTAGAAATATTGATGTTAATGTGGGAAATAAGAATAACAACCGTAAGAGAGGTACTCAGGTTTTTGGAGGTAGAAAACTGAACTTCAAGAAGTGTCTGACGTTCCTAAAACATGAGGATTACACCCTCCCCCTCCCCCCCGAATGACACTATTAAGAATATCTACCTTGCGACGCAAGGTATTGAGAACTATAAGAAGTCGGGTCAAAGGAAGTCAACAAAATGAGAGAAAATGTGTTGGAAGTATTGTCGCTTCCATAAAATGCATGGTATAATACTAATGAATGCAAACATTTACGGGATACAGTTGAAAATCTGATTTGGAAAAAGAAATTTCAGTAATATGTGAAAGCCCCATAGGATGGCAGACAAGGAAATGTTCAAGCCCAGGGGCATATGATTCGATAGGACTAGGTTAGGCCTAGAGAAGGCGAACCTAGGCAGCTTGGGAAAAAACGTGTTATTAATATGATTACCGGCGGAACTCAACCGGTTGAGAAGAGATGGAATGAGATGGAAAAGTATGGGAGTTCTTAGAAACATGTTGTTTATGAGAGCTACTTTTTCCATCGAAGATGGAGCTCCACCAAAGTTGCTAAGGATGATGATAGATGGCGTTGTATTCAAAATCGTGATGTTGACAGGGTAGAAGCATCGATGCTTGACCTTCTAGTGATAATGGCAATGATTAAGCCGGCTACTATGAAGCGATTTTTGATTGGTTGTGGGAGCTTGGTAAATATTTTGTTTAAGAAAATCTATGATCAAATGATGATGGATGGCTAGGATCTAAAGCCGTATAAATCCCAGATCCAAGGATTTACCATAAAGGCTGCAGAGCCTTTGGGTGTTTTGACTTGCCAGTGGAATTAAGTAAAGGTGACCGCAAGAGAATGCACGCTTTGACCCTTCATAGTGATGGATACATACTCTACGTATAATGCCTTCTTAGGCCGACCAACCATCGGTAGTTTTTGGGTGGCTTCAGCCCCGTGGTGCTTACTAATGAACTTTCCCATAGAGAATGGGGTAGGGATCATCCAAGGTGACTACAATATGGGATGTGAATGCTATATCGCAGAGCTGAGAGAGGTAAAGTGATGTGAGAAAGCAAAGGATGCAGAAAAGCCTCTCTGGATCAAATCCACTAAAGCATAGCAACCACCGCCCAATCCCTGACTCGGACGGCATAATAAATTCTATAAATTTATGGATCTGACGAAAGAGCCAGAGGATGCGAGGGCAGCTCCAGCTGAGTTAACAAATAACATCCCGATTGAACAAGATGATCCTACCCGAGTCTTGAAGATCGGATTGCAACTTAGTGTGAAGATGAAAAAGAATTGGAAAGGTTCCTCTGAGCAAACCTAGATGTGTTTTCCTGAAAGCATTCCAATATGTGTGGAATATCATGGAGATAGCATGCCATACATTGAATATGAACCCCAAATGTTCTTCTGTAAAGGCAAAGTGATCCACTACATTAAAAGTGGAAGTGGAAAAGCTAAAGGGCAATGACTTCATCCGCGATGCTCTATACCCTAAATGGGTATCCAATACAGTGCTCGTCTAGAAGTCTAATGGAAAATGATGGACATGCATCAACTATTAAGAATTGAATAAGGTGTGCCTAAAAGACAGCTTACCATTGCCAAAGATTGACCAGCTAGTGGACTTAACAGCCAGACACGATTGTTGTCATTCATGGATGCTTATTCTGGCTACAACCAGATACCAATGCATGTTCCAAACTTTATTACTAATCTAGGACTATATTGCTATCGCATCATGCTATCCGGTCTAAAGAATGCAGGAGTGCCAAAGATTGGTAAATTTGACGTTCAAAAATCAAATTAGATGTACGATGAAGGTCTATGCGGAAGATATGCTAGTGAAATCACATCGATTGGTTAACCATATGAGAGACCTCTCAGAGATGTTTGATGTGCTTCGAAGGTACAGAACGAACCTCAATCCACAGAAATGTTCCTTCGGAGTCGCATAAGGTAAGATTTTGGGTTTTATTTTGAAATCAAGGGGCATAGAAGCCAGTCCAGAGTAAATTATGGCACTAAAAGATGTCAAAGCCCCAATGACAAGGAGAGAGATGCTAAGCTTGAACGGAAAGATAGATGCGCTGAGTCGATTCATCTCAAAGGCTATAGATAATTGCATGTCGTTCTTTGATGCCCTCAAAAAGAAAAAAGTAAAGTTTGTCCGAACACAGGAGTGTCGTGAAACTTTCCAAGCCCTACTTGACCATATGGAGAGACCACTAGTTCTATTAAGGCCTTTGGAAGAAGAGGATTTGTTTGTATGTTTGGCAGTGTCTGTCCATGCACTAAGTATCACCCTGGTACATGAAGAATTCAAAGTCTAAAGGCTAGTGTATTACATTAGCAAGCGATTTAAGGAGCATAGAAAATTTATCCAAAGTTAGAGAAGCTGGCTTACTACTTGTTGATTTCATTGAGGAAGCTATATCCCTTCTTTCAAGTGCATCCAATTAGAGTGCCGACCAATCAACCCTTGAGACAGGCATTGCACCAACCCAAGACTTTGGAAATGCTGTTGAACTGGAATGTCGAATTGAGTCAGTATGATATATCTAATCATCCTAGGAGGGTGATCCGAGGGCTGGCAGTGGCTAATTTCATTGTCGAATTTACCACCTAGAATGAAGAAAAAGAGGAAGACATGGAGAAGAATGCTTAATCGAAGATATACATAGACGGAGCATCCAACAAAAGTTGCTCGAGGGTAGGAGTATTCTTGGTAACCCCCGAGGAATGACCAAACAGTTTTATGCCTTGAAACTTAAGTTTCCCACAATGGACAACGAAGCTGAGTACAAAGCACTCGTCGTATTACTCAAGATAACGAAGGAATCGGAAGTCAAAACATTGTGTATATATAGCAACTCTTAACTGGTGGTCTACCAGGTGAAGAAAGAATTTCAAGCTAAGGGAGCAACACTAGCCCTATCTATAGAAATCACATAAGTCGTCAGTTCGTGGCCATTTTTTGTTTAGGGAATTAACATCATCGTTGTGGTACCAACGTTGAAAGGTGGAGCAAAATGTACCATTGCTACAGTAGATTACTTCATGAAATGGGCCGAAGCAGAGTCGCTTACCATGATCACAACGAAGAAAGCAATCAATTTTGTAGTAAAGAACATCATCTGCTGAATTGGGATCCCGCAAACCATCATTTTCGATAATGAGACCCAACTCGAAAATACATAATTCAATAATTTCCACAGCAAATACCGAATTGAAAAGAGATTTCTAGCAGTAGTACATCCATAGGCGAATAAAAAAGTGGACGCGGTGACTAAGATCATCAAGTCCATCTTGAAGAAACGATCGACAAAGGCCAAGAGCAAGTGGGTCGATGAATTACCCCTAGCACTATGGCCTTACCGAATGACTCACAAGTCCACGACCAATGATTCCAATTGAAATTGAAGTGCCTTCACGTAGGAAGATTAATTACGATCCTAAGACATATGAGGAACTCCTGCTCGAGTCCCTCAATATGATCGATGAGAAGCGTAAAGAAGCTGACTTAAGAGTTACTGCTCGCCAGAAACGAGTAGCTCAGTAATTCAATGCAAAGGTCAAAAATCGAACATTCGAGATTGGCGATCTCGTTCTTAATGGATCTTTCCTGGTCCAGTGAACTTGGACCAGAATTGTGAAGGTTCATATGGCGTTGAACACAAGCTTAGAGATGGAAACTGTTGACAGAATCTCACTTCCAAAGGCGTGGAATATCGAACGCTTATGACGCTATTTCGCTTAAATTTATTTTTGTAAATACTTAACTAGGCTCTGATGTAACAAGGCAGAGTTTGCCATTCTTATGAATTTAAAATGAATTGGCTTTGGGGATCGATGGAATTGTGTTCTCATTAGCCTAACCTTGTGTTGTAGACAAAAGAAAAATTAAATGCTCTATATTTTGAAAATGCAGGTGTATATGTGCCCAGAGATAGGTATCGATGGATTCTTTCTATAACGACCCATGTTTTACATATCAAAGGATCATAAAATATTATTATTTTATTCATATAGGGTCGTATGACCCTAAAATTTTAGGAAGTGACTCTTAGGGACATTTTCCATATCTATGATTTTTCTCAAATTTCTACGTGACCATGTTAACCCTGAAAATCTTATTTGTACTATAACTTTTGATAGAAGCCGAATTAAGGTCTCAAAGAACTTCCTTTGCTTCAGGATGTTGGTTTCTCATTCTGCAGAGTGGTTATAATAGAAAAACAGACTAATCGTTCGAAAGTTATTGCTGTTTTGAGTTTTGGCTGCTGCTAACTAGTTTTAGTGGGTAATTAACTAAGCCCATGCTTATGCCCACTAACCCACTTTGAAATTTGTGCTAAGAGGAGGCTGTAGGAACTGATTTAGGTCATTTCCATCTTCTCCAAAATAGTTCTAAACCTCCATTAACCCTAATCTCATCAAAAATCATACATTTTCCTTACTAATCTTAATAAAATCATTAATTAGAGGGGGATTAGTATATGTAAGCTAGAATGATTGTATTTGCTAATTTGAATCCTTTCCCTCCATTGTCCACTTCAGATCTAGTGGAAAGATTGGTATTTGGGTATTTGGTGAGTGGTTCTTGACCTCTTACTCTCATACGCATGTCTATATAGTCAAAAATGGTGATTTTTGATATGACTTCGACCTTAAAACAATTTCTAACCATAATCACACCTTTATATATATTTAAAAACAAATTTTGAAAGGCTTAATTGATTTTTAAATGGTTTTGCACTTCCTTCTATTTCCTATGCATATGCTAGTGTAAAATTTAGATCTAGGCTATGATTTACTTGATTATTTTATTCTCAATTATTGTATGTTTGAATGGAAGTATATGCATGATTATCCATGTTTGTATGTTGTGCTTTGATGATGTTTGCTAGTGCTTATACGAAAATAGGATATAAATGGTCGAATTAGAAAATCGAGAGCAAAGATGACCGGAATTCGATGAAACTTGGAGTGTAGACTCTGGAGCGTAAAGGGAGTTTAGAGTCCAAGTTGCTTTGGGAGATAAGCTAAGTTAATAAGTCGGTACCTACTTGTTCTTGTCGGTAACGAGTTATTTGTGTTGGTCAAACAAGTCGGCGATTTTGGTGATTTCTAAATCATAGCTAATAAGGGAGGACTGTAGCAAGAAATAGGGATTTGGCTAAGTATGGGTGCTATACTGTAACGACCCGCCATTTTGGACCATTCGCGTCCATTATAAGTGTATAGGTAGACACTCATGCCGGAGTTGAATTGCTCAAAATACCGCGTTGTTAATTTAAATTTGGCAAAACTGAACATATACAGTAAATAAATAATCACAGATCACAGACACAGAGTAATAAATGCAGCGGAAATAAAAGAGATAGTAGTTCATGAAGCTACTATATGAATATATAAAATACATCAGAGTTTACAACAGAAGAGTAATACGATACATCAGATACAAATCAGAGTACATCACTAGAATCATCGAATATCTGAAAGCTGGATAGATAGCTGGATCTCCAAGCGAAGCTCCAACTCCAAAGGTGAGTCTCGAATACTGGTACACTCAGTCTGACCCGAGCGTAAAGCAAAACACAAAACACTCGAGTCAGGATTAACATTCTTATATTAATAAATCCAACTCAAGTGAAATAGCAATTGAAATACAAGTAACTCAAAGGATGTTTGGAATAACCATCTTTTAAGGATCCGTTAAACTATCTACTAGGTAATAATATACGCTAAGTAGATAATGTCTATCAGTAATAATAAGATATCAAAATAGCGTTAAGTCATGGCCCATTCCACCCTTAACACATTTTTATTCCCAAAAGCATATACAAGACCGTAGTTTCCCCAAAACCGAAAGTCACCAGAGGGCAATCCATATACTAAAGGTACAAATCAAAATCGTAGTGGTCGCGCATAAATGGAATACAAGTATGACAAGGCACATGAGGCAATACCCAAGGTAGTGATACTACCGTTCGCCTGATCCGGACTGGTGAGAACGCAACGCCGCAGCGCCCGCAACACCGTGAAACAACACTCCCAAAATCAAGGGTGCACCAATCGACAACAAGTATAAGTAGTTCGAAGAAGTGTGTCCACTTGAGGTAGCTAATCCTCCATTGGCCCGGCACAGCTCCTGTTTTAGTCATTTCCAATTTGACACAAGTGTCAAGGCTATCCATCATCTTTCACTTTCTTCAGTCAACACGTACATCATTCCAACCACTTCATTCTAGATCATCACTCCGCGCATAGTTATTAAAGTGGTTTCGGTTCAGATAGAGAGTATATCCATTGCCGATCCCGGTCTCTTTAATAACTTTTGTAATTATTACACCGATTGGTCGTTTGTTTATTTCAAAACCAAATCAATTTCAATTTCAAATAGAATTCATAAATCAACCTTTCATTTCTCTTTCGAAATCAATTTCCAAAATTTATGTTTCAAAACTTCCAAATTACAATTTCAAATCTTATAATTCAATTTCAATCTTTATTTAAAACAATTCAAATATCAATTTAAATTCATATATAAGTTTCATTCCGAAATCATTTAAATAAATTTTATTTAACATTCAAATCAATTTCAATTCATTAATCGATTTCATTCGATATTAAATAAATATATCGTTCAAAACAATTTCTATTTGATTTCCAATTCATTAAATCCATTATTAAAATTCAACTTCATTATATCAAAACTTTCAAATTGAATTAAATTAAATTCATCGAATCAAATTCTTTAAATTTCAAGTCTTACGTTAATTTCAATAAATCACATTTCATTTCTTGATAAAGAAATTCAATTTCACCTATTTACCTACTTAAATAATTTCCAAAACTTAATTAATAAAGAAACTCAATTTCAATTATTTACGAAGTAAAATTCACTTATTCGAAGGTTCAATTTTCTTATTAAGGAATTCAATTTTATTTAATCATTAAATAATTCATTATTAAATAATTCAAAACTTAATTATTAAATAATTTCAAACTTAATTATAATTTCAAACTTAATTATTAAATCATTTCAAAGTTAATGATTTCAAACTTAATGATCAAATCATTTCAAGGTTTAATTATTTCAAACTTAATTATAGTTTCAAACTTAATTCAATAATTTCTCAAATTAAACAACATTCTTTCATCAATTTCTTTATAAATATTTCATTTCAGATTATTAAATATTCACATTTAAATTTCATTAAAATTCAATTTCCAACTTCGTTTCAAAACCATATTATTTATTCAAATAAAATCTTAATCTATTTTTAAATCAAATTATTGACCAATCAGGTTTTTATTTAATTTCCTATCCTAGGTCAAAGTTCAATTTGGGTATTTATCATTTCAACCCGATTCCAATTCAATTCAAAAATCAAAGCAAAACAAAGGGAACTTGCAGTGTGATAACTGGGATGGTGTCAAAGTAAATAAACAAGCAATAACAACAATCAATAACAATCCAATAATCAATTCAAATAATCCCGAAATAACCGTATTAATTCGCATTGTTATTTGTACGAATTAATATAATTATTTCTAGAATCTACACTATCATTTCATGTAGATTAAAGATTATTACATTACGGTTTTCACTTGTCATCTATTACAATTTCATTCATCATCAATTTAACAACATACATTCAGTGGTTCAAGATATAATTAAACAAATCCTACGTGTCGATAAATTTTGACAGTTAAATGGGTCATATTATACAAATGTCATTTAATCAAATTTAACATTTAACTATCCTATATCCATTTCAATTTTGCATACTATTTATCATTTATCACTAACAATTTAACGTCCAATTGTAAACATCCAACAATCAATCATTTAACAACCAAACTGGATTATCATTGCATATATAACAGATAATGGTGTCAGATGTCACAGGTGAACTGATACAGGTAATAACAGTGTAAATATCAAACAGCAGCATATTTCAATTGTCGTTTCAATTGAAATCTGTAACGACCCAGAATTTTTGATAATTAAAATTCGAATATTTAATTGATTTTAATATTAATAAATGGAATTAAGAAGTCGAATGATTTATTTTTCGAATATTGGATTTAATTGGATAATTAAATCAATAGTTAAATAGTGAAATTCCAGAAATAATTGTAAATCGAGTTTAAAATGATTGAAAATGATTTGTAAAGTTATATTAAATCATACTGGAGTTATAGAAATATTTTAGAACTCTTAAAATTGAATTTGGAGTTAAATTGTAAAAATTGAATATTTTAATATTTAATTATCGACTGTAAAGATAGCCAATTTTGGAACAGTCTCAGAATTGAACGAGACCAGTTCCATTGGATCCGTAATAGTTAGTTATTATCGGATTTCAATTTTCGTATCCATCGGAGTTGTCGTTTGACCGTGGCAACTCGAAACGCATCGATATCGTTTTAATTTTAAATCGTCAAGTTAAAATGGTCATTTTTCAAACGGTCTCGGATTTCGACGAAACCAGTTTCATCGGATCCGTAATGTGATATTATTGTAAGATTTCAAATTTCGTAATTTTTGGATGTGCCGTTTGTTCGGGGCAAGCCAAAACGCCTCGAGATCGATTTAAATCGGTTTAATTTAAATTTATCGTTTGTCGCCATATCTCACACATATGTCCGAATTAGCTTCCGAAACCTGTTCCATTGCGTTCGGAACGCGGGGTAAACCCTAGGAACGTCAGCCGGCACGCTCGATTTCGAGTTCGGAAAATTCGGATGAATAGTAAATCGAGAGATTTTCTATAAAAGCACCTAGGTATTTTCATTTGCAAAAGAAAAATCAAAACCCTAGTCTATCTTCTTCCAGCCGCCGTTCAAAACATCAATGGCCGAAAATTAGCAGTTTTCATCCCTTAATCTCTTCCAATCTACAATCCTTTACGCTTCGACTTCAACTGCAAAAATGGAAAGCTCGAAGAGTACTTCAATCTCAACGGTGGAGATTTGATATGATGGCTCGACGTGGGGCCTAGGGGCCGCGTTCGAACTGATGTTCATGTACGTTTTCTCGACTATGGGGGAGGCCGAGCTCGCCATGGGTTCAGGCGAAGGTCAAGGGGAGCTGGGCGTGTTTTCTGGCATCATCTGATCGACTTCCGGCGATGTGGTGGAGGAGTATAATTAAAACCCTAAGTGGCGGCTTGGGTTTCTTTTGAACGAAGAAGAACGTGAAAACTGGAGGGAAAGGAAGAAGGTTTGCAGCGGTCACGATTTGATCTAGGGGAACGAACGGCCACGATTGAATCTGGGTTTGAAATTTAAAAAGAAATATGTAAATTAATTATATCTAAATTGTATAAACTTTGAAAAATCGTAACTTGGTCATACGTTATCAGATTACAACGAGATTTTTTGCGATGGGATCGTATTGACGAATACTACGCGTTGGAACTGATTTGGAAGTGTTTGGAATCAGTGAAAATTTTGAGTGGAATTAAACGGCTGTTTAATTTATTCGAAATAAAAAGCTGGAACGGAATTGAAACCAAGGTGAGATCTTCTCACTCAAATTTGAATGTGGAATTATTTACAGTTATTGATTGATGATTGACTGTTTGAATGTGCTATTAGATATGATAGGATATATCTATATATATAGCAGTATATACATATTGGCATATGTATATATTGGATTGATGATTTCCCGCCTCGTATAGCGGATGAGACCCTATTGCGCCGTTAGTAAGCGGATTTATAAAAACCCATATACCGCGATAATTCCGTACTGGAGCGGAATTGGTATTGTGCTAACATCTGTGGATGCAGGGAAACAGGTTGGAGGGATCCAACTGGATTCCTCACCCGTAGTTATTTATTTACAGATATTGATGAATATTCTGTTATCATATGATGATATATGATATTTGACTGTTGTGATGGACTGATTGGTGTTGTTACATCATCGGATTCAGTTTTGAAATTTAAAAATAACGACTTTTATTTTAAAAAGATTTTTAAAGTGATTTTTGAAAAGTAGACGTTTATCAAATTTTTGAATTGATTTATTTCAGAAAATTAAACGTCTAGAATTTTAAAGTTATAAGAGTTAAGATTTTTGGTGAAATATAACCAAAGTGTGATTTTTGAAATGAAAGTTGATTTAATTGTAAAATGGGTTAAATTGAGATTTTTTAAAATATTATGAAAGATGTACAGAAAAATTGATGTATTTATCAATTAAAATTTTTGGAATTTTAATACGAATTTTTATAAGTGAAGATATGAATCTTATAGAATTTTAAAATTGTGAAGATATGAAATGTATAGATGTATAAATTGTGAAGTTAAAATGAATGAAATTGTAGAATATAAGATTTATAAGGAATTAACTTATAAATTGGATTTTTGCCTACAAAGGAAATATTGATCGAATTTGTTAATAAAGGAGATTTACAAATCGAAGTTGTTATAAAATATAAAAAGGTGAAATTTATAAACATTGTTTTATAAATCCGGAATCACTTATTCTTATAAGTGAATTTTTGAAGTTAATAAAATGAGATTTATAAACCGGAGTTGTTATAGAAAATAGAAGATGGAATTTATAAACGTTGTTTTATAAATTCGGGAACCAATCGATTGAATTTGATAAATTAAATATAGAAGATTATCAAAGGAGATATATTCGCGATTTTGGATAGCGAATTATTATTGAAATAAAACGTGTAGAAAATAGTGAAATGTAATTTATGAAGTATATTCACGATTTTGGACAGTGAATATATTATTAAGTAAAAATGGATATGGTTTTGGAAAAATGATATATGAAATGGAGTAATCGTTTTAAAAGATGTTTTAAAACGTGTGAATTATCGAAATCATAGATTTCAACATTTATTGTTGAAATAGACGTTTTCGAAATATAAGGAAATGATGGACTATAACACTGTTGTTATAGTAAATGATTTCCGAAAGGAAATGTTTTGATGTAGTATTGGGATTTACATATCTATTTAAAATCCGAATCCCTATACTAGTGATTTTGAGTTGTCGTAACGATGTTTTACGTAACATTCGTTTTGACTCAAATAAAGGTGTTAAAAGAATGTTTTCCTTAAAGAATGAATTTATACTTAATTTGATTTAAGTATATCGAATATTTTCTAAATGTTGAAAATAAATGATTTGTGAAATACTTATTTTTAAATAAGTATGGAAACGCTTTTCCAATATGAAATGAACTGTTTTGAATTTTATCTTTTAAAGATAAAATGAAATGTGAATATTTGAAATTTGTTTTTCAAACAGTTAAGTGTGGAAATTATATATCTAGTAAAGATATTTTGGAAGATAAAATAATTTGGGAAAATTATTTGGAATCTGATGATGTTGCGCATCTTTATTGATAGTTAAATAACCGACTATCAATAATTACCTTTAGATAGGTATTTGTTGTGAATTGGATGAATTTGAATGCCACACTTATTTTTGAATTAACGCTCACTATTCGGGTTAACCGGGAAAGGACCATGGGGTCGTATAACCCATTCCGAATATGTGATACGTCGTATGAATTGCATTTGAAGACCGGTGTTGAAGACCGGATATTTTTGAAAACGGAAGGATTACCGTCGAGTTACTCTACATCGACTGATCTTCGATTTAGAGGTTTTATCACCCTTAGTGACGGGAAGTCCTGACGTGATTGAAAATTATCCGGAAGTGCAAGGGCTTCGTGAGAAGTGCCTTTGGTTCTGTTCGATCCCGGAACAGACTTTTATGGATTGTGTGTCTGACGTTACAATTTGAGATGTAAAGCTGATTTCTTTCAAATACATTTCTGTTGGTGGCGGAGAATTTATTCTCTTAGCTTAACACCCTTCTCTGAGACGTACGAGCTCAGAGGTTATGTAGTTGAAATTTATCAGCGATATATCCCAATTTGGTAACGTGGCATACTGAGTGTTGTTGTGAAATGATCAGTGTTTGATCATTTGTGATATGATCATTTGTTTGATCTTATATCTTTGTGATCATAGGTTGATCATTTTGTTTGACCCGAAGCAGGGCTTTTTGTAGAAAGCGTAGCTTTGTGGACGAGACTTCGTCGAGCCTCACACCCCGGAAATGGTCGAAACAGGAAGGATGCAGCAAGGTTCTAGGGAGTAGCGCCCCTTAGTGTATGTCATTCCTTCTGGATAAAGGTGGTATCATGGTATGGAGCCCAGATACTTAACCTCTGTGGTTACTGCATTATTATTTCTATGTGGTTTGTTGCGAATCGGGGATCCTCGGGAAGATCGGTGACGATCGGGGGATGGCATACGCGTGTCAGTAGTTACCTATTTTTGCAGAGGTAACCCGGCCTTGTGTTGGCAGAGATCTAACCGTAATGTTAGGTTATTTCTCGGGTCGTCTATTCCAGGGACGTACCCATCGTGGAAAAGGAAGTTCCTTAGCCTGACCATTTGTTGGAAATCCAAAGAAACAATACGTGACTTGTACGGTATTAGTTGTAGAACCTGCCATTCACTTATGGTGGCGCCCCACTGTTTGGATGGTAGCTATAGTAGGCATACGATACTGGTCGTATGTTGGCTAAGATTAATATTATACTTTCGAAATGATTTCTACACTATGCACTAATAATAATATCAAAAATGATTTGATTTTGCGTAGTAAGCATCTTTGACTATCATAAGAAGAAATCTCCTCCAATTCTGCGTTTGCATTGTGTGTGTGGTGGGAGGTCTTATGGTAGTTTCATTTTCCAAAAGCATTTCGAATTGACTTTAAAATTATCCTGTTGTTTATTTTAAAAGAATAACTGTTTTACGATCTCACACCAGTCTTGCTATATTACAGCATGATAGGGGATTCTCGCTTCGCGGTTAGGTGGCGAACGGGAGACTCTTACCCCTACATGTCCCTGAGAGGGATGGGTTGGTTAGGCAGAGGCCGTGACAGTCGAGAGGCTGGCCGTAAAAGCAAGTTTGGGGTATCACTGTTAGCCACGGTGGGGCTGGGATGGTTGAAAAGCCTACCGGTTGTGACCGCCGACGGTAGGACGTGACAAAGTGGTATCAGAGCATATGGTTAAGCGACAACCCTGCTCTGTTGGGTGTTACTCATTAGAGATAGAGTCAGCAGTACTCTAGAATGAGTTGAGTGTAATAATAGATACGAGTGCGTATTTGTTAGTGAATATAAAATTGTTTTATATTGTGATGATTGGTTTGTTGAGTGGTATATGGATTCTGGTCGGTATTGTCCGTACAACTCTATCGATAGGGATCTCTAAACACTTGAATAGAACAATTCGGCACAGTATTGTTTAAATAGGGTAAATGAAATAATTTTGCCCAAAACTATTTTTGTATAGAAAAGAAATGTTTTTTCTATGAAGTACTATAGTATATGGTTGCATGGATGTTAGGAAAGTGATAATATTGAAAGTTATCATTTTTATATGAAATTGAATAAGAAATTCAAATCGTAACTCCAAAGATAAGAAATAAAATTCACATACAAATGAAATTGAAGAATGTAAATTTTAGATGTGAATTGTAATTTAAAACGGAATTCCAGAGAAGTTTTTGGAAATGTTTTGAAAAGAATTTTGGAGATTTGAAAAGTTTAAATCTTTTTGATTTGAAAATGAATTTCAAAGGTTTGAAAAGTATTTTGAAAGAATTTAAGCACTGATTTCACTATTGTTGCTGGGAAATAATAAGGGTGATGACTGCAGCATCATCAGTATCATTTTCGAGTTTCTGTGTGATTGATTTGCTACCATAGTAAATTGGAAATTGAGGTTTTGTTGTGATAAACAAATTTGAAAATTTAAGTCCAAATTTAAATATGGTAAATATAAGTGAAATAAGATTTATACTTATGATATGAGATAATAGATTTAACTTTGGTAAAGTTAATGAATTTGAGTAGCATAATGAAACATGATGTGAAATTTAACTAAAAAGAAAGTCAAATGTAATATAAATTTGATTTTGGTAAAAGGTTAAATGAATTTTGTTAAGAAAAACAAAACCTGAATTGGATTTATAAGTGGAAACTTAAGTTAAGTTAAACAAATGATGTTTAATTGGAATATAACTTAAGTAATGTTGAACGAAGTTGATTTTGATACCAGAGTAAATTAATAAGGGAATTTATTAAATGAATGTGAACTTGAGTTATATAAATGAAATTCAATTTTATTTGTTAAAATGAATTAGCAATTGAATTGAATAAATGGATTGGATGTTAATCAATCTAATGTAAAGTATTGATATGAAATAATGAATATAAGTGTTAATTCATTAAAAGCTAATGAAGTTGAGAAATTAAATAAATTGAATGGAAGTCAATTTAATTTAAAAGTGTTGAACCAAATCGAATGTAAAGAAATGTAAATTGAATAAATTTGGTTATGATTGGTTATACATTGGTTGTTATTTGATTGTTAGTTGATTGTGTGTAAATTCATTAAGTATTAATGAAATTGAATTAGCAAATTGGAAAGCTATGTGATTGAATTCAAATTGAAAATGAACCAACGTGAATGTAAATTAGTGAATGTAAACTAATTGGAAGCTGATAAAAATTCAATATTCAGAAGTTAAATAGAATCCAAATAAGGTTGGAATTGTGAATTAAATTCAAATGAAATTTGAAATGTGAAATTGAATGAATATGAAACTGCAATAGCGAACTTAAGGAATGTATAAGCAGTTATATTGAAAATTTTGTAACTGAATGTGCAAAATGGTTTGAATATATGCAACTAGATATTATGGCTAGTAGGATATACAGGTGTAAATGAACTGGATTTGATCTTCAAAGATAAATTTGAATTGCTCGAAAAAGGTATGTATTTAAATTTGAATATGAGATTTGATGACTTATTTCTCTAGCCGCTTGGCTTTTTCTTTTTCTTTTTGAGATCTGAGAGTCCGTAGGGACGTTTTGTAGTCGTGCCGTATTAGCCGCGCAAAGGAGACGCTGGCGAAATTTTTCGAAAATTCGGGCGTTAGAAAATTTTTGAGAAAATTTTGAAGTTTAAAAATTTGAATTTAAACTTAAATTAGAATTTTGAAGTTAAACAATGTTGTTTGAAGATTATGAAAATGTTAGAAAGCGAGTTGAATGATAATGAATCTTTAGTAGAAGATTTGTTTTGATAAGTTGATAAAACTACTTAGATGTTGAAAAACAGTAGACGAGTTAAGGACCTTTCTTCCTAACTTGTAATTTCGAGGACGAAATTCTTTTAAGGGGGGAAGTTTGTAACGACCCAGAATTTTTGATAATTAAAATTCGAATATTTAATTGATTTTAATATTAATAAATGGAATTAAGAAGTCGAATGATTTATTTTTCGAATATTGGATTTAATTGGATAATTAAATCAATAGTTAAATAGTGAAATTCCAGAAATAATTGTAAATCGAGTTTAAAATGATTGAAAATGATTTGTAAAGTTATATTAAATCATACTGGAGTTATAGAAATATTTTAGAACTCTTAAAATTGAATTTGGAGTTAAATTGTAAAAATTGAATATTTTAATATTTAATTATCGACTGTAAAGATAGCCAATTTTGGAACAGTCTCAGAATTGAACGAGACCAGTTCCATTGGATCCGTAATAGTTAGTTATTATCGGATTTCAATTTTCGTATCCATCGGAGTTGTCGTTTGACCGTGGCAACTCGAAACGCATCGATATCGTTTTAATTTTAAATCGTCAAGTTAAAATGGTCATTTTTCAAACGGTCTCGGATTTCGACGAAACCAGTTTCATCGGATCCGTAATGTGATATTATTGTAAGATTTCAAATTTCGTAATTTTTGGATGTGCCGTTTGTTCGGGGCAAGCCAAAACGCCTCGAGATCGATTTAAATCGGTTTAATTTAAATTTATCGTTTGTCGCCATATCTCACACATATTTCCGAATTAGCTTCCGAAACCTGTTCCATTGCGTTCGGAACGCGGGGTAAACCCTAGGAACGTCAGCCGGCACGCTCGATTTCGAGTTCGGAAAATTCGGATGAATAGTAAATCGAGAGATTTTCTATAAAAGCACCTAGGTATTTTCATTTGCAAAAGAAAAATCAAAACCCTAGTCTATCTTCTTCCAGCCGCCGTTCAAAACATCAATGGCCGAAAATTAGCAGTTTTCATCCCTTAATCTCTTCCAATCTACAATCCTTTACGCTTCGACTTCAACTGCAAAAATGGAAAGCTCGAAGAGTACTTCAATCTCAACGGTGGAGATTTGATATGATGGCTCGACGTGGGGCCTAGGGGCCGCGTTCGAACTGATGTTCATGTACGTTTTCTCGACTATGGGGGAGGCCGAGCTCGCCATGGGTTCAGGCGAAGGTCAAGGGGAGCTGGGCGTGTTTTCTGGCATCATCTGATCGACTTCCGGCGATGTGGTGGAGGAGTATAATTAAAACCCTAAGTGGCGGCTTGGGTTTCTTTTGAACGAAGAAGAACGTGAAAACTGGAGGGAAAGGAAGAAGGTTTGCAGCGGTCACGATTTGATCTAGGGGAACGAACGGCCACGATTGAATCTGGGTTTGAAATTTAAAAAGAAATATGTAAATTAATTATATCTAAATTGTATAAACTTTGAAAAATCGTAACTTGGTCATACGTTATCAGATTACAACGAGATTTTTTGCGATGGGATCGTATTGACGAATACTACGCGTTGGAACTGATTTGGAAGTGTTTGGAATCAGTGAAAATTTTGAGTGGAATTAAACGGCTGTTTAATTTATTCGAAATAAAAAGCTGGAACGGAATTGAAACCAAGGTGAGATCTTCTCACTCAAATTTGAATGTGGAATTATTTACAGTTATTGATTGATGATTGACTGTTTGAATGTGCTATTAGATATGATAGGATATATCTATATATATAGCAGTATATACATATTGGCATATGTATATATTGGATTGATGATTTCCCGCCTCGTATAGCGGATGAGACCCTATTGCGCCGTTAGTAAGCGGATTTATAAAAACCCATATACCGCGATAATTCCGTACTGGAGCGGAATTGGTATTGTGCTAACATCTGTGGATGCAGGGAAACAGGTTGGAGGGATCCAACTGGATTCCTCACCCGTAGTTATTTATTTACAGATATTGATGAATATTCTGTTATCATATGATGATATATGATATTTGACTGTTGTGATGGACTGATTGGTGTTGTTACATCATCGGATTCAGTTTTGAAATTTAAAAATAACGACTTTTATTTTAAAAAGATTTTTAAAGTGATTTTTGAAAAGTAGACGTTTATCAAATTTTTGAATTGATTTATTTCAGAAAATTAAACGTCTAGAATTTTAAAGTTATAAGAGTTAAGATTTTTGGTGAAATATAACCAAAGTGTGATTTTTGAAATGAAAGTTGATTTAATTGTAAAATGGGTTAAATTGAGATTTTTTAAAATATTATGAAAGATGTACAGAAAAATTGATGTATTTATCAATTAAAATTTTTGGAATTTTAATACGAATTTTTATAAGTGAAGATATGAATCTTATAGAATTTTAAAATTGTGAAGATATGAAATGTATAGATGTATAAATTGTGAAGTTAAAATGAATGAAATTGTAGAATATAAGATTTATAAGGAATTAACTTATAAATTGGATTTTTGCCTACAAAGGAAATATTGATCGAATTTGTTAATAAAGGAGATTTACAAATCGAAGTTGTTATAAAATATAAAAAGGTGAAATTTATAAACATTGTTTTATAAATCCGGAATCACTTATTCTTATAAGTGAATTTTTGAAGTTAATAAAATGAGATTTATAAACCGGAGTTGTTATAGAAAATAGAAGATGGAATTTATAAACGTTGTTTTATAAATTCGGGAACCAATCGATTGAATTTGATAAATTAAATATAGAAGATTATCAAAGGAGATATATTCGCGATTTTGGATAGCGAATTATTATTGAAATAAAACGTGTAGAAAATAGTGAAATGTAATTTATGAAGTATATTCACGATTTTGGACAGTGAATATATTATTAAGTAAAAATGGATATGGTTTTGGAAAAATGATATATGAAATGGAGTAATCGTTTTAAAAGATGTTTTAAAACGTGTGAATTATCGAAATCATAGATTTCAACATTTATTGTTGAAATAGACGTTTTCGAAATATAAGGAAATGATGGACTATAACACTGTTGTTATAGTAAATGATTTCCGAAAGGAAATGTTTTGATGTAGTATTGGGATTTACATATCTATTTAAAATCCGAATCCCTATACTAGTGATTTTGAGTTGTCGTAACGATGTTTTACGTAACATTCGTTTTGACTCAAATAAAGGTGTTAAAAGAATGTTTTCCTTAAAGAATGAATTTATACTTAATTTGATTTAAGTATATCGAATATTTTCTAAATGTTGAAAATAAATGATTTGTGAAATACTTATTTTTAAATAAGTATGGAAACGCTTTTCCAATATGAAATGAACTGTTTTGAATTTTATCTTTTAAAGATAAAATGAAATGTGAATATTTGAAATTTGTTTTTCAAACAGTTAAGTGTGGAAATTATATATCTAGTAAAGATATTTTGGAAGATAAAATAATTTGGGAAAATTATTTGGAATCTGATGATGTTGCGCATCTTTATTGATAGTTAAATAACCGACTATCAATAATTACCTTTAGATAGGTATTTGTTGTGAATTGGATGAATTTGAATGCCACACTTATTTTTGAATTAACGCTCACTATTCGGGTTAACCGGGAAAGGACCATGGGGTCGTATAACCCATTCCGAATATGTGATACGTCGTATGAATTGCATTTGAAGACCGGTGTTGAAGACCGGATATTTTTGAAAACGGAAGGATTACCGTCGAGTTACTCTACATCGACTGATCTTCGATTTAGAGGTTTTATCACCCTTAGTGACGGGAAGTCCTGACGTGATTGAAAATTATCCGGAAGTGCAAGGGCTTCGTGAGAAGTGCCTTCGGTTCTGTTCGATCCCGGAACAGACTTTTATGGATTGTGTGTCTGACGTTACAATTTGAGATGTAAAGCTGATTTCTTTCAAATACATTTCTGTTGGTGGCGGAGAATTTATTCTCTTAGCTTAACACCCTTCTCTGAGACGTACGAGCTCAGAGGTTATGTAGTTGAAATTTATCAGCGATATATCCCAATTTGGTAACGTGGCATACTGAGTGTTGCTGTGAAATGATCAGTGTTTGATCATTTGTGATATGATCATTTGTTTGATCTTATATCTTTGTGATCATAGGTTGATCATTTTGTTTGACCCGAAGCAGGGCTTTTTGTAGAAAGCGTAGCTTTGTGGACGAGACTTCGTCGAGCCTCACACCCCGGAAATGGTCGAAACAGGAAGGATGCAGCAAGGTTCTAGGGAGTAGCGCCCCTTAGTGTATGTCATTCCTTCTGGATAAAGGTGGTATCATGGTATGGAGCCCAGATACTTAACCTCTGTGGTTACTGCATTATTATTTCTATGTGGTTTGTTGCGAATCGGGGATCCTCGGGAAGATCGGTGACGATCGGGGGATGGCATACGCGTGTCAGTAGTTACCTATTTTTGCAGAGGTAACCCGGCCTTGTGTTGGCAGAGATCTAACCGTAATGTTAGGTTATTTCTCGGGTCGTCTATTCCAGGGACGTACCCATCGTGGAAAAGGAAGTTCCTTAGCCTGACCATTTGTTGGAAATCCAAAGAAACAATACGTGACTTGTACGGTATTAGTTGTAGAACCTGCCATTCACTTATGGTGGCGCCCCACTGTTTGGATGGTAGCTATAGTAGGCATACGATACTGGTCGTATGTTGGCTAAGATTAATATTATACTTTCGAAATGATTTCTACACTATGCACTAATAATAATATCAAAAATGATTTGATTTTGCGTAGTAAGCATCTTTGACTATCATAAGAAGAAATCTCCTCCAATTCTGCGTTTGCATTGTGTGTGTGGTGGGAGGTCTTATGGTAGTTTCATTTTCCAAAAGCATTTCGAATTGACTTTAAAATTATCCTGTTGTTTATTTTAAAAGAATAACTGTTTTACGATCTCACACCAGTCTTGCTATATTACAGCATGATAGGGGATTCTCGCTTCGCGGTTAGGTGGCGAACGGGAGACTCTTACCCCTACATGTCCCTGAGAGGGATGGGTTGGTTAGGCAGAGGCCGTGACAGTCGAGAGGCTGGCCGTAAAAGCAAGTTTGGGGTATCACTGTTAGCCACGGTGGGGCTGGGATGGTTGAAAAGCCTACCGGTTGTGACCGCCGACGGTAGGACGTGACAAAATCAAATTTAATAAATAAAAGAACGTTAATCGTGAGTGAGTGCTCACCTTTCGAGGCTAGAGAGATTCGACAATGAAATGGGTTACGAATCCAAGCACGAATTCCAAAACAAAGCTAGATTGGCACGAATTCGACGGACAAAGCTGATACAAGAATTGATGAAACAATTAGAATCAGTTGATATAAATTGAACAAAAAATATATATATATATTTCCTTTCCTTGAAATCAATATTTAATTTTAAAATAAATATTAAAATAATATATATATGATAAAATCATTATTTTAATCAGACACATAAATATATATCATATATAAAAAATCAAGACATGATAACCTTTATAAACAGGCAAAATCAAAAGCATTATATATCACACTTAGATCAATACAAAATCAATGCATACCCATTACATAAAATATATATTAGGTACCCTGTCTGAAATCTTTTCATAAACCCTGATATAGTATATGTATAGAAAAATATATATATATACAGACAGACCGCATATAAGAACTTAACAAAACATGTATACAACAGACATACAAGTTGTTGTTATTATTATTATTATTATTTTCAAAAGATGATACATACAATTATATACGTAAGCTATTTGAATATGCAAACGACTACATGTGCAATACATGTATGTAAATATACATATGCAGACCCATTATAATATATGAAGAGCCATTATATACATGCAAACATACTTCATATATAGCCCCAACAGATCATTTAAACGTGTGTAAACTACAACCAACATTATGTGCAGATTACACTTATAAACTAATATATGTACGAAACCAATATACACATATATATAAATATTACTATATATATAAACCCATGTACTTAATATATTTTAGAATTCAAGTAAACTAACAAACAGGGCCTCAAGCCTAAACAGTCCTATCACTTCAACATGGATCTTATAAGGTCGCATACAACACACCAGCTTGTTCCATCGGTATAAACTCATACTAGTATAATACTAACTTATATTATTATATATAAGCGTCAACAAAGAGGCTACAACACAACTATGTATGCTACAGCAATATAAATAGCATATTACACCATTTTGTATATGATACTATTTAAGAAACTATATATGCATACTTCGAACCCAAGCATGTTTACGTATTTAACAAAACAAAACTTTGAAGTAATAAAACTGTTATGAATCAAAAGCTATGTATATTTTAAAATCCAACAGAGTATATCATATATACTAACATATATAAAGCATTGTATATATATATTATTATCAAACTGTTTCAATTATAGCTTCAGCTAACTAATATAACTTTATAAATATCTATACAACTCATACTGTAAACACTAGTTGCAATAGCTTATGTAACCTATATACAAAACATACAGAACATAAAAAGAAAGAAAAAAAATAACAACCGTAAAATATAACTACACAATGAAGCACTGAGATATGTACTCTATCTATATATATACTATCAGATAATATAGAATCTATACTATATATTTAATACCTCTTTATCAGCAAAGTATTTGAAGGAGACGACAAGGATGGCCATTGAATGGCTTCGACCGAGATCTATGGAGGAGCAAACTAAAGGCGGGTCGAGGCGAAACGTCAAAGCAGCAAAGGCTAGGCGGCTTCGACGGCGCTTGTTAGAGCAGGGCGAAGTACGGATGCTAGGTGGAACTCCGGCTAGGGGTTGGAGGTTGCCGCTGATGGGTTGCGAGATGGGATCGGCTGCGGAGGGAAGGAGGCGGAGGTAGGTGGGTGACGGGCTCGGTGCTGGTGGTGATGAGTTGGAACGTGGCGGAGGGTGGCTCAGTGGCGGCAGGGGTCTCGGTGATGGGAGGAAACTCAGGTGGCTGCTGTTAGGCGAGGGAAAGGGGTTGCAAGGCAGTGGAAGACCGGTAGGGGCGAGGCGAAGGGTTGTTGGCTTTTGCGTTGGGTCGGAGGGGAGATAGCGGGCGGTTCATGCGGTGGTGTAGGCTCGAAGGAGGAGGCTGCTACATAGCTTCGTTTGAAGGGTGTTTTGTGGGAAGGGAAGTAGGCAAGGGGAAGATAGGAAGCAAGTTTCTGTAAAGTAGAGGATTGTAAAAGGAAATGAAATGAACGGTTCAGAAAGAAGAAAAAAAATATGTATGCGAGCCCCTTTGTTTTCTTTTGCAATAAAGAACTGAAAACAATGGTATAGATGTATTTCAGTGAGAACATTGATTTCTGGGAATTCTAAAAGCAAATGGCTTTTAGTTCAAACGGTGGAATATCAAAGAGACGTTGGAAATCGGAAGCCAGAATTTTCGGTCCCGGTACGATCACCGTTACCGTAGATTTCGTTGCGTACCGGACTTCAAAACACAGAAGTGAATGTACCGTAGAGCTAAGCACGACGAGACGATCAAAATGGTATACAGATATCAGTGGTATGATTGAATTATAAAAAATCGAATTTTTCTTCTGGCGGAAATGCAAGAAAAACGCTGAAAAATAAGATCGACGGAGCCAAAGATGTCCGAATTTGGAAAAACGACAAACTGACATCTTGCTCAGAAGATGGTTTAGAATTTTTCTATATAAAAATATTTAGGTTTCGGAAACATTTTATTTTCATCGCTTTTTAACTGATTAAATTGAAGTAAATTTACGCGCGAAATAAACTTTCATATTTTTGGACGAAAATTTACCAGTTGCTATGTTTAACTAGACGTATTTCAAATATTAAATTTTTATTTCAAAATTTTATCGTTTAAAATTTCACAAAATTTCAACTAATTACGTTATTAAAACAGTTGAAATTTACGGGTCGTTACACTCTCCCCCACTCAAAACTTTTCGTCCTCGAAAAGGAACGAGGTAGGAGAATAGAAACAACCAGAAAGAAAAACAGATTTGAAATACAAAATAACAATTAATTTAAACCATATAAATTCAAATTTAAATTAATTGATATTCAATAATTGATTTAATCCATTTGATTTCACTAAAATAAATCTCAACTATTTCTAAATTCATTATCTTATTATCCAATTATCTTCAATTCAATTTTTTTTTTAAAACCATAAATTTGAATAGTCTTTTATTATAATCATATTTTCTTCAACAATTTTAAATTCTTCTTTATTCCAAATTTCTGTTAAATTTATTCTACTTAATATATCTCATCACATATATTTAAACCGTATAAATTAATTTAAACCATAAAAGTTTCGATTTAAATTAATTTATATTTTTTTTATTTGGCTAAATCCATTTATATTAAATCAATAAATAGTCATTCGATTTAAATTTGTTAGTTCAACTGTTAATTCTAATCATATAAATTTCGTTTTAAATTAATATTCAATAATTGATCTTAATTCAAGGTATTTCATTAAGCTGATTAAATTTCAATTTATTAATTCTTCAAAACAAATTTATTAATTCTTTCAAAACAATTTATTTCATTATTAACTGAGTTTTATTTATTATTCTATCTAACTCTAGTAACATCTTTATAATCAAAATTTAGTGTATACATTTATTATAAACACTCAGATTTTATTTATAAATTCAATTTATATTATATATTATCCAATTGCATATTCAACTTCTGAATGATTTAGGTAAGTTGTATTAGAATGCAGTTGAATAATATACAAATAAAAATTTTCCCAATTCAATTATTCGAGTTAAATATTTATTCCAAATTTTGGTTTTATTTATAATTAAAATCATCTTTTAACAAAATTTAAGAATTAGATTTCCGATTAACTTAATATAATATATTTATATCAGATCAAATTAAATTTTAAAATAAGATACCCATATATATATATAAATCAAGTCATACTTAAAAAATTCAAATCAAAATATTTTTCCAAAACAAAACCGTAGCAAAGCTACAGAATGGTTTCTCCACTTCGAAACTCGAAAATGAATGTCGATGATGCGGCCGCCATCACCGAAATTATTTTCCAGCGACAAAGAGAAGAGTACCGATTTCAATATTTTAAAATTCTTTGGAAACGATTTCTATTCGAAAATACTTCCAATAATATATACTTTAAAATTTTAAAAACCAAAGTTCGAAATCACCGGAAACTAAATTCTCAAATTTCTGAATTTAATTCATTCCAAATTCTAAATAAATTTATTTTAGAATAATAAATGATAATCAAATATTATCATTTCAAACAAACAATTTAATTAACCTATTAAATTCCAGAAAATTTTACTTATATTTTCACAATACAATCAAACAAATTTATTTCATTTTCCAAATTTGAAACAATATTGTGTCAGTTTGCTCTGCTTAAGTGTTTTGGAAATCCTATCGATAGCGTTGATCAGACGAATCGATCGGAAACCCAAATCAACATCAACAACTCAAACAACACAATATATTTTAAATATTTTAAATATTAATTTACAAATACACTTCCTCGCTTGACTATGTAAGAATAGATTTTCAAAGCAAAGATAGAGATTCAAATTTGATGGACTCAAATCAAAGAGAATTTTGATTCGAAAAATAAGTTTGAAACAGAAGATAAGATAATTCAATTTCCACAATCGGGAGATGGAGGAGTTTATTTAATTCACGGGTAACCTTAACCGGGTCGTCCGTAACTTCAAGAATAAGATCGATGCTGAATTCCGAGGTAAATCAACACTCGATCTCAAGAGATGGAATTCAGGTATAGCAAGAGATAGATAGCATCGTAAACCGAGGATACAGAAATCTCCGGTAAATCGATGTCTATTATAAAGGAGTTTTACTCCTTTACGAATCATTCGAAGATTGGCGAGACCGCCGATCTATTATAGATAACATTCAGAATGGAGTTATGGGGTGCTCCATGATTGAAAGAAGACGGATAGTGAAGGACACGAATGAATTTCGGAACCGAGGGGAACGTTCCAAAATTCAAAGGAATTGAGTCAAAGGAAGAGATTGAAACTCGAATGAGAGTGATTCTGTAAATACATTTACCCTATATGTTAAGTTTTGCCTAGAGCTACCAAAGCTCTGATACCAACTGTAACGACCCGCCATTTTGGACCATTCGCGTCCATTATAAGTGTATAGGTAGACACTCATGCCGGAGTTGAATTGCTCAAAATACCGCGTTGTTAATTTAAATTTGGCAAAACTGAACATATACAGTAAATAAATAATCACAGATCACAGACACAGAGTAATAAATGCAGCGGAAATAAAAGAGATAGTAGTTCATGAAGCTACTATATGAATATATAAAATACATCAGAGTTTACAACAGAAGAGTAATACGATACATCAGATACAAATCAGAGTACATCACTGGAATCATCGAATATCTGAAAGCTGGATAGATAGCTGGATCTCCAAGCGAAGCTCCAACTCCAAAGGTGAGTCTCGAATACTGGTACACTCAGTCTGACCCGAGCGTAAAGCAAAACACAAAACACTCGAGTCAGGATTAACATTCTTATATTAATAAATCCAACTCAAGTGAAATAGCAATTGAAATACAAGTAACTCAAAGGATGTTTGGAATAACCATCCTTTAAGGATCCGTTAAACTATCTACTAGGTAATAATATACGCTAAGTAGATAATGTCTATCAGTAATAATAAGATATCAAAATAGCGTTAAGTCATGGCCCATTCCACCCTTAACACATTTTTATTCCCAAAAGCATATACAAGTCCGTAGTTTCCCCAAAACCGGAAGTCACCAGAGGGCAATCCATATACTAAAGGTACAAATCAAAATCGTAGTGGTCGCGCATAAATGGAATACAAGTATGACAAGGCACATGAGGCAATACCCAAGGTAGTGATACTACCGTTCGCCTGATCCGGACTGGTGAGAACGCAACGCCGCAGCGCCCGCAACACCGTGAAACAACACTCCCAAAATCAAGGGTGCACCAATCGACAACAAGTATAAGTAGTTCGAAGAAGTGTGTCCACTTGAGGTAGCTAATCCTCCATTGGCCCGGCACAGCTCCTGTTTTAGTCATTTCCAATTTGACACAAGTGTCAAGGCTATCCATCATCGTTCACTTTCTTCAGTCAACACGTACATCATTCCAACCACTTCATTCTGGATCATCACTCCGCGCATAGTTATTAAAGTGGTTTCGGTTCAAATAGAGAGTATATCCATTGCCGATCCCGGTCTCTTTAATAACTTTTGTAATTATTACACCGATTGGTCGTTTGTTTATTTCAAAACCAAATCAATTTCAATTTCAAATAGAATTCATAAATCAACCTTTCATTTCTCTTTCGAAATCAATTTCCAAAATTTACGTTTCAAAACTTCCAAATTACAATTTCAAATCTTATAATTCAATTTCAATCTTTATTTAAAACAATTCAAATATCAATTTAAATTCATATATAAGTTTCATTCCGAAATCATTTAAATAAATTTTATTTAACATTCAAATCAATTTCAATTCATTAATCGATTTCATTCGATATTAAATAAATATATCGTTCAAAACAATTTCTATTTGATTTCCAATTCATTAAATCCATTATTAAAATTCAACTTCATTATATCAAAACTTTCAAATTGAATTAAATTAAATTCATCGAATCAAATTCTTTAAATTTCAAGTCTTACGTTAATTTCAATAAATCACATTTCATTTCTTGATAAAGAAATTCAATTTCACCTATTTACCTACTTAAATAATTTCCAAAATTTAATTAATAAAGAAACTCAGTTTCAATTATTTACGAAGTAAAATTCACTTATTCAAAGGTTCAATTTTCTTATTAAGGAATTCAATTTTATTTAATCATTAAATAATTCATTATTAAATAATTCAAAACTTAATTTTTAAATAATTTCAAAGTTTAATAATTTCAAACTTAATTATAATTTCAAACTTAATTATTAAATCATTTCAAAGTTAATGATTTCAAACTTAATGATCAAATCATTTCAAGGTTTAATTATTTCAAACTTAATTATAGTTTCAAACTTAATTCAATAATTTCTCAAATTAAACAACATTCTTTCATCAATTTCTTTATAAATATCTCATTTCAGATTATTAAATATTCACATTTAATTTCATTAAAATTCAATTTCCAACTTCGTTTCAAAACCATATTATTTATTCAAATAAAATCTTAATCTATTTTTAAATCAAATTATTGACCAATCAGGTTTTTATTTAATTTCCTATCCTAGGTCAAAGTTCAATTTGGGTATTTATCATTTCAACCCGATTCCAATTCAATTCAAAAATCAAAGCAAAACAAAGGGAACTTGCAGTGTGATAACTGGGATGGTGTCAAAGTAAATAAACAAGCAATAACAACAATCAATAACAATCCAATAATCAATTCAAATAATCCCGAAATAACCGTATTAATTCGCATTGTTATTTGTACGAATTAATATAATTATTTCTAGAATCTACACTATCATTTCATGTAGATTAAAGATTATTACATTACGGTTTTCACTTGTCATCTATTACAATTTCATTCATCATCAATTTAACAACATACATTCAGTGGTTCAAGATGTAATTAAACAAATCCTACGTGTCGATAAATTTTGACAGTTAAATGGGTCATATTATACAAATGTCATTTAATCAAATTTAACATTTAACTATCCTATATCCGTTTCAATTTTGCATACTATTTATCATTTATCACTAACAATTTAACGTCCAATTGTAAACATCCAACAATCAATCATTTAACAACCAAACTGGATTATCATTGCATATATAACAGATAATGGTGTCAGATGTCACAGGTGAACTGATACAGGTAATAACAGTGTAAATATCAAACAGCAGCATATTTCAATTGTCGTTTCAATTGAAATCAAATTTAATAAATAAAAGAACGTTAATCGTGAGTGAGTGCTCACCTTTCGAGGCTAGAGAGATTCGACAATGAAATGGGTTACGAATCCAAGCACGAATTCCAAAACAAAGCTAGATTGGCACGAATTCGACGGAGAAAGCTGATACAAGAATTGATGAAACAATTAGAATCAGTTGATATAAATTGAACAAAATATATATATATATATATTTCCTTTCCTTGAAATCAATATTTAATTTTAAAATAAATATTAAAATAATATATATATGATAAAATCATTATTTTAATCAGACACATAAATATATATCATATATAAAAAATCAAGACATGATAACCTTTATAAACAGGCAAAATCAAAAGCTTTATATATCACACTTAGATCAATACAAAATCAATGCATACCCATTACATAAAATATATATTAGGTACCCTGTCTGAAATCTTTTCATAAACCCTGATATAGTATATGTATAGAAGAAAATATATATATATACAGACAGACCGCATATAAGAACTTAACAAAACATGTATACAACAGACATACAAGTTGTTGTTGTTATTATTATTATTATTATTTTCAAAAGATGATACATACAATTATATACGTAAGCTATTTGAATATGCAAACGACTACATGTGCAATACATGTATGTAAATATACATATGCAGACCCATTATAATATATGAAGAGCCATTATATACATGCAGACATACTTCATATATAGCCCCAACAGATCATTTAAACGTGTGTAAACTACAACCAACATTATGTGCAGATTACACTTATAAACTAATATATGTACGAAACCAATATACACATATATATAAATATTACTATATATAAACCCATGTACTTAATATATTTTAGAATTCAAGTAAACTAACAAACAGGGCCTCAAGCCTAAACAGTCCTATCACTTCAACATGGATCTTATAAGGTCGCATACAACACAACAGCTTGTTCCATCGGTATAAACTCGTACTAGTATAATACTAACTTATATTATTATATATAAGCGTCAACAAAGAGGCTACAACACAACTATGTATGCTACAGCAATATAAATAGCATATTACACCATTTTGTATATGATACTATTTAAGAAACTATATATGCATACTTCGAACCCAAGCATGTTTACGTATTTAACAAAACAAAACTTTGAAGTAATAAAACTGTTATGAATCAAAAGCTATGTATATTTTAAAATCCAACAGAGTATATCATATATACTAACATATATAAAGCATTGTATATATATATTATTATCAAACTGTTTCAATTATAGCTTCAGCTAACTAATATAACTTTATAAATATCTATACAACTCATATTGTAAACACTAGTTGCAATAGCTTATGTAACCTATATACAGAACATACAGAACATAAAAAGAAAGAAAAAAAATAACAACTGTAAAATATAACTACACAATGAAGCACTGAGATATGTACTCTATCTATATATATACTATCAGATAATATAGAATCTATACTATATATTTAATACCTCTTTATCAGCAAAGTATTTGAAGGAGACGACAAGGATGGCCATTGAATGGCTTCGACCGAGATCTATGGAGGAGCAAACCAAAGGCGGGTCGAGGCGGAAGGTCAAAGCAGCAAAGGCTAGGCGGCTTCGACGGCGCTTGTTAGAGCAGGGCGAAGTACGGATGCTAGGTGGAACTCCGGCTAGGGGTTGGAGGCTGTCGCTGATGGGTTGCGAGGTGGGATCGGCTGCGGAGGGAAGGAGGCGGAGGTAGGTGGGTGACGGGCTCGGTGCTGGTGGTGATGAGTTGGAACGTGGCGGAGGGTGGCTCAGTGGTGGCAGGGGTCTCGGCGATGGGAGGAAACTCAGGTGGCTGCTGTTAGGCGAGGGAAAGGGGTTGCAAGGCAGTGGAAGACCGGTAGGGGCGAGGCGAAGGGTTGTTGGCTTTTGCGTTGGGTTGGAGGGGAGATAGCGGGCGGTTCATGCGGTGGTGTAGGCTCGAAGGAGGAGGCTGCTACATAGCTTCGGTTGAAGGGTGTTTTGTGGGAAGGGAAGTAGGCAAGGGGAAGATAGGAAGCAAGTTTCTGTAAAGTAGAGGATTGCAAAAGGAAATGAAAGGAACGGTTCAGAAAGAAGAAAAAAAATATGTATGCGAGCCCCTTTGTTTTCTTTTGCAATAAAGAACTGAAAACAATGGTATAGATGTATTTCAGTGAGAACATTGATTTCTGGGAATTCTAAAAGCAAATGGCTTTTAGTTCAAACGGTGGAATATCAAAGAGACGTTGGAAATCGGAAGCCAGAATTTTCGGTCCGGGTACGATCACCGTTACCGTAGATTTCGTTGCGTACCGGACTTCAAAATACAGAAGTGAATGTACCGTAGAGCTAAGCACGACGAGACGATCAAAATGGTATACAGATATCAGTGGTATGATTGAATTATAAAAAATCGAATTTTTCTTCTGGCGGAAATGCAAGAAAAACGCTGAAAAATAAGATCGACGGAGCCAAAGATGTCCGAATTTGGAAAAACGACAAACTGACATCTTGCTCAGAAGATGGTTTAGAATTATTCTATATAAAAATATTTAGGTTTCGGAAACATTTTATTTTCATCGCTTTTTAACTGATTAAATTGAAGTAAATTTACGCGCGAAATAAACTTTCATATTTTCGGACGAAAATTTACCAGTTGCTATGTTTAACTAGACGTATTTCAAATATTAAATTTTTATTTCAAAATTTTATCGTTTAAAATTTCAACTAATTACGTTATTAAAACAGTTGAAATTTACGGGTCGTTACACTCTCTATACTGACTTGTATCTAAAGTTTTAAGATCAAAGCTCTTGCATTGGACCGAGTTAATTGGGTGAGTAGATCGGGGTCAGGAGCACATGTGGTAAGGTGTACTAGAGGCTGGGAGAAAGACTTGATCAAGATTGGTCAAGCAAACAAGTCGGTGCCGACTTGTTCATGTCGATACCGACTTGTTCCTATTGCTTTGATCGGCATGAAATTTCCACGAAGGGAAGTAGGCACTCTGCAGGTCGTGCTATAGGTGTTTGTTTGCAACCTTGGGGTTTGCTGGTGACATAATGGCACGATGATAGTTTCAGGACTTTAACGACAACTCGATGATGAACGAAGTTAGGTTCCGATGATTGGGGCTCGATGTTAAAGGGAGTCGTTAGAAAAGCTATCGACACCAAGCGGGTTCTAAGAGAAATGACATGTGGATGGAACAGTTGAATGGTTCTATCGTAGAATGGAAAAAGGGAGAATTGTTCCTCAAGAACAAAGGAAACTATATGGAGTGAAAAAAGGGCTCGAATACACGTGCTAAGGGATCACTGATACTCAGATTGATTTCTGATGTACTCAAAGAAGGGGTACTGTGAGGACGCTCATGGGTAGTTAAAAGGCTATTCCGGATCGATTGAATGGGTCTATGTACCTGGACCAATTGAATGGGTCTATTATCAGCTTCGGGCTAAAGAGAGCACATTGAAAATTAGGATTTCCATTAGCCCTTGGCAGTCGAAAGTGTTGGAACTGAGTCGGCCCGCAACGGTAGTGGTGGGTGTATTTCAAAGTTTTTTTTATCCTATTGGATTTTTATTGGGCCTATGAAGTCTAATTCATTTTGAACAATTCTAAATTTGTTTTAAATAAAATCATGTATTTTATTTAAATTTAAGTATTTTGTAATGTAAAGTTAATTTGAATGATTTAATATATATATATATATACACACACACACGTATTATATAAATATACATATGCGTGTGCATGTGTAACATAATAATCCGTGAAGGGTATAACATGCCCATATATAGATGTTGGGATTTAAAACGGACACATTAGCTCATTTCGTATGTATTGTATGTTGTTTAAATATGTGCATAAATCTATAATGCAAAGTATATTTATATAAATACGTATACATATATTTAAAATATATTTTATAACTAAAAGTCTCAAAATTAAATATATATATATATATATATTAAAATTATTTCCAGATCGAAATTAGCATAACAAACATAAAATAATAATTTTATAATCTTATCATTATTATATATATATAAAATAAATAGTTTTGATCATAATAATTAAAAATATTAGTAATCAATATTAAAATATCAAATTTTATAATTTACGAAAATTTAGGATCATAAAATACAGATTCAAAATTTTTTTCATGATTTTTTGAAATAAAATACTATTTTTAATAAATAAAAGGAATGTTCGACCGAAGTAATTTAATTATTAAAAATATTAAATCTTAACAAAAAATTCTGAAATTTTTTTTGTGGATTACTGCGTAGATGTAGTAATTTTAGAAAATATAAAATCGAATTTTCAGTGCAATAATTATTTTATATATAATAAACAATTCAAATAATCAATAAAAGATAATTTAAAATTATTTATATATATAAAAAATTATTTTTGAATTTGATAATTCATCTTATGTATAAATAGGTGTAAGGAAAAATTCTAAGCTATTTATACATTCTAAATATACATATATGTAATTATATGTTTAAATTATACATTAATTTATATTTAAATTAATATATAAATATACATAAAATAATTAATAATGACAAAGTTTGATTTTTTTTCAGCAAATTATATTTTTATATATATAAATTATAACACACTATAATATAACCATGCAGATAACCAAACTAATTTGTGACAACTACATATACCTACGAAAATCTCATCTAACTAGATATACAACATTAATATATATACAGATTTGGGATTAATCAATACTAAATCATAAAATATGATATGTTACTGTAATATATAAATAAAATACCAATTGATGATGCCTTTAAGTCCACTTGAATCAATGAATTCCCTTCTTTAGTTATGCTCGATCCGTCAGATTGCAAGTTTGGAATCGTCGACCTTTTCTATCAAATAGTGCTTTTATTTAACTTGAATTGATTTGAGATTCTTAGAACTAATATGGGGATTAATTTCGACTAGCAAAACTTGATAATTATGGCAGCTAAAATTTGTTTTTGATTAAGGGTTTAGAGATCCATATATATAGCCTTGTACAAGAGAGATATTAGGACAATCTCATTACCTATTCTCTCTTAATCTTAGCCATCCATCTCTAGGTCTAATCCTAAGTTTTAGCCGCCTCCAATAACTTGTCAAAACCAAAATTTGCAGCCCTAATGATGGGCTTTAAACCCATTTAAGCCCAAGCCAAAATGCTATGCAATTAAATCTAATTTAATTGTTTATCGATATCGTATATCGATTGGTACATTTATAACTATTATAAATATATAACAATTTTTATTTCTCAAACCATATTCAAATTTTATAACTAATATTTCATAAATATTAATTAATTTAATTTATTTATAACAATTATAAACTAATTAAATCACTCGGTCTTAATGGAATTCATCATTTCAGTTGTGTAACTCTTGGGTGTAAATTTGGTCAGCAATTAACACCGAACTATTCAAACGTTAATATTCACACATCACTTAGCAAGTGCTATGACATTATGGCCAAATTTATCGCTTATTCATTTTCAGTAAAATCTTATTTAATTTAATAAGCGTTACCCCTTAGTGACATTTATATACATCAATTCTCTTCGTCAAAACTGTATCACTTTGGATTTATGGAATTTGGTAATGGTCAAAATTCCAATATTGTCCATATTCAACTCTATAGTCCAAACACAAAATCCTTGGTTCAATACTGTGCAGTTAAAGCACTCGGTAGATTCAATGCGGTGGAGGTTCAAAAAGTCATAGCGGAGATACAACAAGGATATAGCGGATGACTCTAAAATAACATATAAAATTCGTACTTAATGTTTTTACAAGTATATAAATGGTAATTAAATGAAAAATTAACATTCAATTGAATTATAATTAATACATAAATAATTTTAAATCAAAACATGTGCGAATATACTGTAAATAAACGTAAAACTGTTATATAACATAATTGAATTTAGTAGAATATTAGAGTGTTTTCATTTCTAAAAATATATTAAAAATTCAGTTAAATAAATTAATTTCATAAGTTTTATAGTGTATAAATGTCATTTTTTAATTCATTTCTTTTAAAGAAGATATAGCGGAAATAACGAAATATAGCGGGAATAACGGGATATAGCGGAAATAACGGGGCTTAAAGCGGAAAGGCTATATTTGGGGCTATATGGAAAAATCGTAGTTGTAGAAATCCGCTATGAGTTATAGCAGGGTTATAGCGGGGCATTAACTGCACAAGTTCAATAACAACAATTATTATTAACCGTACTACTCTGTCCAGAGATTTTGACTTTGGGTTGACTTGAGTTGACCATGATACTAACCTCATATAACTGAAGTGATGAATCCTCTCTTGAATAGTGTCTTCCTTCCAATACTTCCACTCAACCCAACAATAATCACTTGATGGATGTCGTTCCATGATTTGACTATAATCTAAGCAGTGTTTTTCATATTGAAGGTTGACAGTATTCTCAAGCCGAAAGAATAATGTAAATTAGTCACATCGATATTTTCTGTTTGACCTTAGTTATATTAACCAACACAAAACTACCTAGTGAGTTGTTCTATAGCTGTCCAATAACTATCAGTACATAACCTCTAGGTGCCCCCAGCAGTCATGAGTAATACAATGCCCAACATTTGGAGTGCATTACGTACTCTAGTCTCAACGAATACATCGATATCCAGTGTCGATGCATCTTAACTAGGAACATTTAAAATGATGTGTTTTGTAACAATGCGATCTAATACTCATGATTACAACTAATTGTAATTATTATCACAAACACTTCATTTATGGATTTTCTGTTAAATATATTTTTAATTAAACATTTAATTATTTATAACACATTATAACAAATATATAACAGAAAGAAGAAACACATTTATTTCGAACAAGAATTAATTTTGGAGTTAATAAATTACAGAATTACCCCTAGGGCATACTCCTAACACTATTAGAAAGGTTATACGAGTTATCATATATGCAGAGCATATTAAGTGATAACGAGGATTGTTTTATGGATGCTATGGTTGTTTTGATTATTCTTCCGTAGTTTATCACTCTAAGGATGTCATTGGAGATAAGTATTGAAGATAAGGATACCTGGACACCCGTGATCACACTTGGTTTGTAGTGTACCGTTACTGTATTCATAGAGTAGCATATTATGTTGTTATGTGCTAACTCTTTGGTTGTATGGACATGTCAAGTAGGATTCGTGTACCCTTGTTCCTTACTATATCGACTTGTATAGTATTTTGAGTTTCATTTATCGCTCACACCAGACTGTTGTCTGACTCAAGGTTTTATGCTTTGCTTCTTATTACCTCAAGTACGCTTAAATGAGTAGACTAGAGAGTAGGTCTAGGTGTGACGTAGTAGCTGTGTAAAGGACGAGATGGATGGAGCTATCTCATATTATATATGGATTTCTATGCTTATTCCGCTATGAAATACCGTGGAGCCTTAACAGTGCTTTCTTATTAGTATGAGACAGTTATTCGAGTTTATTTCCATTAAATAAACTCTATTACTCGTCGTATAATTCTATGAATCAGTACTTTGATATTTGGATCACTTAGTTATTACCGTCTCTCCTATTTTATATCTGTGATGTATATTATATTTTAATCCATGCACTATGAGATATATGAGAGGTTCTGTGATGTCTTGTTTTATTTCAAAACCTTGATGATCATTCTACATCGACCTGACACATCAACAGGGCACTATCTTATGTATATCGGGTATTGGTGGTGTAGGGCGATCTTCACATTTGGTATCAGATCTTAGGTTACACGATTAACCTGGGTTGGGTGGTCCAGTAGAGATAGGGAAAGAGTTATCACCTTAGACTGGATCTAGAATATATGTATATGAGAGAGAGCATACTTGTTATATATTTTTGTTTTAAAAACTATATAGTAGTTTATATAGTATATAATTCGCATGCACACACGAGTACCATTGACACAATTTTATTTATGAGAGACTGATCATTCTTATTGCAGATTAAGAATGAGCCGACAAACAAGAAACACCGTGAAGAAATCCATCTTTGAAGTTGACGAAGGAGAGGGATCGAGGGCTACTAACCCCGACTCAGGCTATGTTCAATGCAATGATGGCGAACATGCTTTAAAATGCCTAAGTGACCGCTCCAAATGCTGCTATTGGTACTGTCGCTCAAGTGCAGGCATCGAGATCCGAATTTGCCAAGCTATGCAATGATTACTCCACCTTAGGAGGCAAACCATTCCTTGGAATGAATTCGACTATCGAGGTTCGAGATTGGTTGGACACCTGCGAGCATATCTTTGATGATATAGAAGTAGATGATGCCATGAAAAGGAAGCTAGCCGCTAGACAGCTTCATGGGTAGGCCATGAACTGGTGGAACACTATTACTATTGCCACACTCGAGTATCAGTTTACTTGAGATCAATTCAAGGCCAAGTTTGAGGAGAAGTTCGTTCCGACTGCTCAGAATTCGGTACTATTCAGGAAATTCGCTGATTTGAAGCAAGGAGATATGTCTGTCTGGGAGTATATGGCTGAGTTCGTCGTTTTGTCAAAATATTGGATGTCTTTCATTGACACTCCATTAAGGAAGAACGAGAAGTTCATTGTGGGTTTGGCAGACCATCTGGTAGAGAAGTTGGTTAGTCATATCGATGTGCCATTCGAGAGACTTATCAAGAAAGCTCTTCACCAGGAGAGTTATACTCGAAGTCCAAATCAACAGTTGTTGCTAAGGAAGAGCCGAAACCGCAACAGAGCGGTGGAGGCAAGAAGAAGTGGAATGGAAAGAAAAAGCAGTTTCAGGGAAAGAACGCTCAGAAGAAAGCTAAATGGGATCCTATTTGTTATGGTTGTGGAGAGAAGGGTCACCTAATCAGAGACTGCAAGACTGATGGGAAGAAGAAGTGTTATAACTACGGCAAACCAAGACATATGCTAAAGAGTTGCCTGGAACCACCACAACAGAAACATCTGGTGAAGGCATATGCTTTGGATGTTGTTCCGACTTCACGGAGTGCTCCCTCGGGGAAAGAGAAAAGGAAAAGCGTTGTTACTCACTATATGATTTCCATTTACAATGTTCCCAAACATGTTTTATTCGATTATGGGGCTTCACATTCCTTCATATCTAGTGACTTGGTAGATAGACTAGGATTGGAACCCGAAATAGTTAATCGACCTTTGATCGTGATGAACCCTATTGGGGGCTAAACTAGACTATGCACGGTTTGTTGCGGTTTTACCTTTTCGAGTCATGGATGCTCTTTTGTTTGTGTCACTTCGTTTTGAATTTCTTTGTGCTTGGGATTATCTTAGGAATGAACTGGCTAAAGAAGTATGCGGTAGTAGTGGATTGTGAGAAGTTGTTGGTATCGATTAGGGCTGTAGAGGGGCGAACGGTAGTGATTGGTTGCCTATTGGCGGTTGGGGTTATGGTTAGCTTTCTATATTCGCTTGAGACTCCATAGGACGGATTTTCATTTGTGCCTATCGTTAGAGAGTATCCAGATGTGTTTGAGGAAGTAGCCAGATTACCGCTGCATAAAGAGATTAAGTTTCGGATTGACTTAATATAGGATGTCAGGTCGATAGTTATGCTTTTAAGGCATATGGTACCCAGAGAGCAAAGAGAAGTTGGAGGTGCAAGTAAATGACCTATCGAAGAAGGGGTTCATTCGTAGGAGCATATCTGGGAGGGGTGCACTAGTAGTATTCGCTACTAAGGCGGATGACTCTTTGAGATTGTGTGTAGATTACCGTGAGCTAAATAAGGTGACGAAGAAGAACAAGTATGGATTCCCATGTATTGATGAATTGTTCGAACTATTTCATGGTGCGAAGTTGTTCTTTCAATTTGATCTTGCGATAGGATTTCACCAATTGAGAGTAGTGAAGAAGAGTGTGTCAATCACTACATTTCGTATGTCGTCTAGTTTCTACGAGTGGTTGGTTATGCTATTCGGGCTAACCAACGCTCAGGCATACTTTGTTGATCTCATGAACCGTATCTTCCGGGATCACCTAAATAAGTTCATACTTGTGTTCATGGATGATAATTTGATCTACTCTATGCAGAGGAGGAACATGAGATGTAATGCCCAATGTTATACCCATATTACCCAAGAATATTACAAGTAATATTGTCGAGTAATACGGAGAATAAAACTGGTTAGGAGCGACCATCTCTAAAATTGCTTTGGACAAGTATCGAATACATCGAATAATGTGACTATATTTTTCTTTCTTTTCTACAAGTGGTAATTCGACAGTACCCGATCTAGGGCGCAAAACAATAATACTGGGGTTTAATATAACTCAAAACAATACATAACATAATATACAACACAGAATCAAACATCGCAACGGAAATAATATACATCAATATCTCTCAAAAGTATGAGTCTAAAAAAGAAAATACTAGACTCACATTTATACACATGTACACATATAAACACCGACGGGTCTCAAATATACATGACTTCAAGAGTCTACAACATATACAAGCATATAACAAGCATAACCCTAGGCTCAAATGTATATCTAAAATATGAGCAACGTCAAATAAAACTCCTTAAGCTAGCTCACATCCAAGGCCACTGAGTCCCTGTACCTGTTAAGTCTCGGTCTGACCCGAGCATTAAAATAACAATTGGGTCAGACTATCTCTAATTGCCACAAAAGCTGAGATACTGATAATAACAAACTAGCATAAATGCAAGAGTAAATATCCATAAGTTGTACTTTACTAACACAGTAATATTTCATTTAACGATTCATGGTTTATGTTTAAGTTTATGCTCATTTACAATATTCATCAAAGTCAAGGAAACCACAATAATAAGTGCATAGAAAATCCCATCCATATATGTAAGCAATAGATATGCACTTCGCAAGTCAATTCAAAAGATACACACTTCGCGCAAACAACAGAGGTTGCAGTTCGCAATTTATAACTTGCTTGAAAACGAATATCTCAAGAGGGGCCTAAAAACCTATTTAATCCGCCTAAACGGATCTCCAAAGAACGAGTATGAAAACCCATCAATAAGTGTTATCTACTTCCGATTTGTAATCATAAGAGTGTAGACTAATGTTGTTTAACTCGCCTTTATAGCCATATTACCCAAGAATATTAAAAGAAATATCGTCGAGTAATACGAAGAATATGGCTAGTTAGAAACGACCATCTGTAATATTGCTTTGGGCAAGTATTTATACGTCGAATTTTTTCATTTTCTTATGAGGAGGGTTTTGACGTATATAATCCAGACGCAAAATAAAAATACAAAGGTTTGCTAATAATTCAAAATAATATAACGCATATTACACAACGTAGAATCACAAGTTGTGGTGGAAATAAAATACATCAAATATCTTATAACAGTGTAATTCTACAAAAGGGAATACTAGACTTACACATACAACAATATACATGTATAGGCTATGACAAGCCTAAAAGTATACATAATAACTCAAGTCAACACAACATCAAACGAACAACATGAAACATATAAGACTAGCATCTTAAGATAAACTCTATCCTATAGATATACTACATGGATCTACTATTGCTAGCGCACATTCAAAGTCACCGAGTCCATGTACCTGTCAAGTCTCGGTCTGATCTGAGTATTATAAAATAAATGGATCAGACTATCTCTAAATATCAAAAAGGTGAAAACATATAATAATGAGCATGCATAACATTAAAGATATATAAACCCAAATAGTGTATCACACTAAACATCGAAAAGTCTCACCATGAAATCATTCACTAATAAATTTGCATAAAACACAAGGCATGATAAAAGTTCTCTAATATATACCATATGCAAATAAAACGTCAAACCAAATCACCATGTCATCAAATATTCTCATGCCCATCAGTGGAAATCATCTCAAATATGGCGATAAGGAAAATCAACTTCGAAAACTCAAGTACATAAAAAACTGCATAACGCAAGTCAACTCTATAAAGTATAAAACCGCTTAAAAGCGAGTCAAAACCAAAATACTAGCATAAAATTAGGTCACAAATCATAGGCCACAAAGACAAGCACATCGCAAGTCAAACAAGAGCAAGCACTTTGCAAGCTATGATAATAAACACGCACTTTGCATGCTAACACAGATCGACATGCACTTCACACGTCGAATAAGACAAGCACATCGTAAGTAAAATTCATAAGCTAGCTTTATAGATAACCACTTTGCAAATTAATACAAGAGAGACACACTTCATGTGCCAACATAAGCGATGAGACATTGCAAGTCTAAACTCGTTTGTAAACGAGTATCCCAATATGGGCGTGAAAACCCATAAATCCATATAAACGGATCTCGTAAGGACGAGTTTGAAAACTCAACAAAATAAGTGTTATATAATTCCTAAAAGTAATCGTTCAAGTAACTACCGTATCTCCCATAACCACTCTGGTTTACTCAAATTTAGTAAATTCCACTTGATAAGTATAATATATTTTCGATTAGTCACTAAATGAGTATCTTCGAATGTCTCATAACCACTTTGTGATACTTAAATATTTACTAAACGATTGTAAATCCTACTCGACTAAAATATTCAATATAACAAGTCCAATAATTAACTGATAAAGTAATACAAATGTTCCATACCACTTATATTGCTAAGTCGTTTAATTAAATTTCTCATTCAAATGAAAAGCAGAAATCAGAAGAAGCAATAAACCCATAAGTCACACAAAATGCCAAAATGACATTAGAATAGCCAAAGGCTAAACACATATAACTCAGAAAGAGTTTAAGGTCTTGAAAGTAAATAATAAACTTTTAATCATATAGAAAATGATTTCTAAACATTTTATTTGTTTATTACTTTTAAACTTTACACTTTAGAATCCATTAACTCTTTTATTGTTCAACTACATATATTTATTTCTCAATGGATAAAATATACATCATAAATTCAATTAGATGTCAAAACATATTTATATATGTATACATAGATGTTTAAAATCCCATAAAAGCAATTTAATTCATCCATTTACTTCAAAGCCATATATATCCATTCATTTAGAACAATCTAGTTTAATATTTCCAAAACCATTCCTTTAAACCCATACACCATTCTACTAAATATAAAACTAATATATATATATATATAAAATTTATTTAAAACCATTTACAAAAGGAATGGTTTTTATATGGAAATTAGTTTTGTATTCAGTAATTATAAATATACTATCTTTTGCAAATTGCTTGTACCCAAACTATATATTATGTTAGCTAAATTTATATATCAACAACTTTAAAATCATTGAAACAAGAATCACCATATCGAAGGAACAAAACTCAAGAAATCAAAAGCAAAAAACTCGAAAAAATTCATCAAACAAATAAGGAAATGAATGGGCATTGAATCTACGTATCAATGGAGCAAACAATACCTAGAACTCACGTTCCAGGTGCTCGACCGGTGGACCGGTCGTCCCTTACTGGTCCACCAATGGCACATCTGAAACATGAGTTCCAAGCGTTCGTTTTTCCACCGACGACCACTACAGTTTCCGGCCCTACTTCATTGCATTCCGATAGTTAGAACTTGCAATATATACTCACAAACTAGCATGCATTCATTTGGTAATTGATCAAAGTAATTAAAATATCAAAGAAGGAAGAAGACTAGTTTACATTAAATAGTTTTAACAGAGAATGAATTGAAACTACAGAAACTCAAATTCAACATCTCAATTCATAATTATTTAATGTAAAATCAAATGCATGCAAACAATGATTTAAAGATAGGTCTTATGAGGTTTTAACTAACCTTATTTGCTTTGATACCCAATCAAAACAACCCAAAATTTCAACAGTATTCACAAAATCAACCAAGCCCTAAAACTCAATACACATAAGAAACCAATATAGGAATTAACCACTGTAAAAGCTGAAATCAAACAATCAAAAAGATAAAATATATTTAAAATTCTTTACCTTGATTTACTTGGATTTTCTAGCAATTGATTTCTATTTTAGCTTGCTAATTAGCATCTAGGATTGAAGAGGACATTTGTTTTCTTACTTCTATTTTCTTTTTATGAGAAAGAATGTACAGGTGACAAGAAAGGAGAAGTAAGGCTTCTCTTAAATGGGCTAGACTTCATTCTAAAAACCAATAAGAAAATAAAACTCCATTAAAAGAACTAATTCTCTTTCATTTATCTCAAAAACCTAACTTTTATTTTATTTACTGACTAAGAGCTTCATGAATCAAAAGTCTAAGAATTTGGAATCATAGTCCAATTAAAATAAAATGACTTCAAAATTTAACTTGATTGAGATAAATTTCAATAATGATCTAAAAAGAGAATTTTACACTTTTTAATTTAGAAACCAATTTGAAACTAATTAGATGTAATTAAAATTAAATCCAAGTAATGATTTTAAATTGATTTCTAACACTTAAATTCCTTCATTTTCTAATTTCATAATTATTTAGAATTAATCATTCTAAAATAAATTATCTTTTACGAAAAGAATACAAACTCCAAATTAATGTATTTATTTTATTTAATCAACCCAAAATTTCAGGTTGTTACAGACTTCCACCCTTAAAGAAATTGTATCCTTGCAATTTCCAATCCAAAGAAAAGTCTAATATATATATATATATATGTGGGTGTGTGTGTGTATTTTAAAAATTCACCTTTCGATTTCCTTTTCATTCTTTAACTTTAACAAAGCATCTCTAGAATACAAACATTATTTTAACTAAACTCAGTTAATATTAAACAATAATTTAATTCCCCACATTAGTTTACATAAGTCAACCTATCGCTCATCCTTATTTTATAGATTGAAACTAACTTCACACTAATATTTCACATTCTTTTAAAATATAACACCATTTTTTATATAGTTTAAAATAAAAATTATTTAAGATATTAAATGTAACGACCCAGAATTTTGAACAAATTAAATTGAAAATATTTAATTAATTTTAAATATTTGAACGATGATTTAATTTGAATCCCCGATCGTACTTTGAATTGGCGATTAAATTATAGAATTTAATCTATTGATAGTTGAATTAAAATTTGAATCTTCAGTTTCAAGTTGATTTAAAATATTTCAAAAGCTTTTAAAATTCGTATTGATATTACTGAAGATAACAAAAGCTTCAGAATCGAATTTGGGAGTGAATTGTTCAGTTTGAATTTTATTGTTTAAATCGAATTTAAAAATAGTCATTTTTCAAACAGTCTCGAAATTCAACGAAACCAGTTCCATCGGGTCCGTAACGTTAAATTATCACCGGATTTTAAATTTCGTATCGTTCGGAGTTGTTGGGTGAGAATACGACACATAAACGCGTTAAAAATTGAACCGAAACAAATTGAATTTAAATTTAAAAATTTAAAACAAAGGACAGCATTCCTAAAGTCACGGCTAAATTCACGCTTGGTATCACGAGAAAATCGTGCAAAACCCTGCTTCACTCGATTGTAAATATCGCATCTCCCTCCCTGGTTTCAAATCAAAGCAGAACGAGATAAAAAAATGGCCGATCCTCACTTTCGTTCGAACGAATAAAAATTTCGTTATCTCCTCTCCCCATTCACATTCATTCACGAATCAAAGTCAGTCTTCCCTCGTTCGAAACAAATAAAAAAAAACGAACGTAATCCCTCTTTCGTTTGAATTCAAATCGCGAGCGCGAAGCACTCGTCGACGTCGAGTATTGGGAAGAAGGGCGCAGGGTCGAGGCGAATTAGGGCAGAGCTCGCGAATTCGAGGTCGCGTGGCGGTGCGTGGTGCTAGGATTTGGGAGGCGTACGCGAGCAGTGTTCTGGGGTTGGGTTGCGATTTGGTGGCCTTCGTTCTCTTCTGAGATTCAAATTCTCGAATCCAATCGCGAGGCTCGATTCAAATTTGTGGAGGTAGGCGCGAGGAGCCAGGCACGGCGGCAGTTCGTTGAGCGTCGACAGGCAATGGGGCACGACATCGGCAGATGGTGATATTCGCGATGTTCTCTGGTCGGGGTCTTCTAGAGTTTTGGGTCACGAGGTGGTTTCGATGGCGTGTACGATCTCGCGAGAAGGCAGTGGTGATCGACTGGGCGATGGGAATCACGGCGACGCTGGGTTCATCGGCATCGCGATGGTGGCATCGCGAGTTCGTCGATATGGGTTCACTCGAATTTTGATCAGTGAGGTATAATCTATTTTCGAATTTAAATTTATATGCGTACCAGTTAGAAAATTTTTACAGTAAAATTTATTGCTGTTTTAATTTGCAGATAAGGAAATAATAAATTTTGTAAAGTTTAAACAGAACTGTTTCGAAATTTAAATTGTGTGTATATATATATATATATCTAGACAGTTTTAAAAGAAATTAGTTTGAAAAGAAAACATTTGCTTAAATTTAAATGGTTAGTAAATTAAATTTGTCAAATGGTTAGAAAATTAAATTTATTAAAGGAGATGTAGTTTTTAAATTTAATGTTTTGTTAAATAAATTATTAAAGGAGAAATTGGTTAATTAAAACTATCAAAACGGAAATCGATTTATTTAATTGGTTCGAATGTTAATTTATTTGTGTAATATTTCTGCAAGGTCAATAAATCGGGAAAACAAGTCTGGGATGAAATTGGATTACAAATATAAAGCTAAGGTGAGATCTTCTCACTCAAAATAAATTTGATGTTTGCAGTTTGATTTCTATTGGATTTGTGATATTAGATATAGTAGGATATATCTATATATATAGCAATATATACATATTGGCATATGTATATATTGGATTGATTGATTTCCCGCCTCGTATAGCGGATGAGACCCTATTGCGCCGTTAGTAAGCGGATATTTTTATAAAACCCATATACCGCGATATTCCACCTCGAAGTGGAATTGGTATTGTGCTAACGTCTATGGATGCAGGGAAACAGGTTGGAGGGATCCAACTGGATTCCTCACCAGTATTTATTTATTTACAGATATTGATGAATATTCTGTTATCATATTGATATATGATGGTTGTTGTTGTGATTGACTAATTGGTGCTGTTGCATCATCGGATTCAAGTTTTGAAGTTTAAAAATAACGACTTTTACTTTAAAAGGATTTTAAAGTGATTTTTGAAAATATACGTTTTATGGAATTTTTGAATTGATTTATAAACGTTAAGACTTTAAAGTTATAAAAGTTAAGATTTGTGAATTATAACCAAAAGGTAATTTCTTTTGAAATAAATAGTTAAGAAATTTATAAAATGGTTTTAATTGGAATTTTTGAATTATTAAAAACGATGTATGTAAAAGATGTACAAGATTGATATTTTAAACTCTAAAATGTTGGTATTATAAAACGAGTTTTTATAAGCGTAAAAATGAATTTTTAAGAATTTATAAATAAATGAAATTTATAAATTGTGAACTTATAAATGGAAATGATTTTGTAAGATAAAGGAATTATAAGTATTTAACTTATAATATGGATTGTTGGTATAAGATTTGAGTTATGAATCGAATTGTTAATAAAGGAGATTTATTAAATTGAAGTTGTTAGACAATAGAAATAGAATTTATAAACGTTGTTTTATAAATTCGAAATCAATTGAATTTGATAAATTAAATATAGAAGGTTGTTAAAGGAGATATATTCGCGATTTTGGATAGCGAATTATTATTGAAATAAAATGTGTAGAAAATAGTGAAATGTAATTAGTGAAGTATATTCACGATTTTGGATAGTGAATATATCGTTAAGTAAAATGGATAGTTTTGGAAAAGTGACATTGAAAATGAAGTTATACATTTTAAAGATGTTTTTAAAATGTATTATGATATCGAATACATAGATTTCAACATTTTTATTGTTGAAATAGACGTTTTCGAAAAATAAGGAAATGGTGGACTATAACACTGTTGTTATAGTAAATGATTTCCGAAAGGAAATGTTTTATATAGTATTGGGATTTATATATCTATCTAAATTTCGAATCCCTATACTAGTGATTTTGAGTCGTCGTAACGATGTTTTACGTAACATTCGTTTTGACTCAAATAAATGTTGTTATAATAAATGATTTTCTTAAAGAATGAATATATACTTAATTTGATTTAAGTATATCGAATATTTTCCAAGTGTTGAAAATAAATAGATTTGTGAAATACTTATTATTTAGTAAGTAAGGAAATGCTTTTCCAAAATGAAATGAAACGTTTTGAGAATTTATCTTCTTAAAGATAAATTGAAATTGAATATTTTGAAATCAATTGAAAATCGAATATCAGTAGATATTCAAAAATATAAATTCACTATGGAATTTATAAATGGAATGGGAATTCGTTTTAAAAATAAATATTGATTTATTTTGAAGTGTAGAAATTTTATATCTAGTAAAGATATTTTTGGGAAATAAATAATTTGGAAAATTATTTGGAATCTGATGATGTTGCGCATCTTTATTGATAGTTAAATAACCGACTATCAATAATTACCTTGAATGGTATTTGTTGTGAATTGAATGAATTTGAATGCCACACTTATTTTTGAATAAACGCTCACTATTCGGGTTAGCCGGGAAAGGACCATGGGGTCGTATAACCCATTCCGAATATGTGATACGTCGTTATGAATTGCATTCGAAGACCGGTGTTGAAGACCAGATATTTTTGAAAACGGAAGGATTACCGTCGAGTTACTCTACATCGGCTGATCTTCGATTTAGAGGTTTTATCACCCTTAGTGATGGGAAGTCCGGACGTGATTGAAAATTATCCGGAATTGCAAGGGCTTCGTGAGAAGTGCCTTCGGTTCTGTTCGATCCCGGAATAAACTTGTATGGATTGTGTGTCTGACGTTACAATTTGAGATATAAAGCTGATTTCTTTCAAATACATTTCTGTTGGTGGCGGAGAAATTATTCTCTTAGCTTAACACCCTTCTCTGAGACGTACGAGCTCAGAGGTTGTGTAGTTGAAATTTATTAGCGATATACTCCCAATTTGGTAACGTGGCATACTGAGTGTTGCTGTGAAATGATCAGTGTTTGATCATTTGCGATATGATCATTTGTTTGATCTTATATCTTTGTGATCATAGGTTGATCATTTGTTTGACCCGAAGCATGGCTTTGTAGAAAGCGTAGCTTTGTGGACGAGACTTCATCGAGCCTCACACCCCGGAAATGGTCAAAACAGGAAGGATGCGGCGAGGTTCTAGGGAGTAGTGCCCCTTAGTGTATGTCATTCCTTCTGGATAAAGGTGGTATCATGGTATGGAGCCCAGATACTTAACCTCTGTGGTTACTGCATTATTATTATTATGTGGTTTGTTGCGATTCGGGGATCCTCGGGAAGATCGGTGATGATCGGGGGATGGCATACGCGTGTCAGTAGTTACCTATTTTTGCAGAGGTAACCCGGCCTTGTGTTGGCAGAGATCCGGTTAGGTTCTCGGGTCGTCTATTCCAGGGACGTACCCATCGTGGCATAGGAAGTTCCTTAGCCTGACCATTTGTTGGAAATCCAAAGAAACAATACGAGCCTTTACGATTTCAATTGTATAACCTGTCTCCTCAGGAGGCAGCTATAGCAGGCATAATATAATGGTACCTATGCTGGCTAAGATTTATATTCTACTTTCGAAATGGTTTTTCTACACTATGCACTAATAATAATATCCAAAATGATTTGATTTTGCGTAGTAAGCATCTTTGACTATCATAAGAAGAAATCTCCTCCAATTCTGCGTTTGCATTGTGTGTGTGGCGGGAGGTCTTATGGTAGTTTCATTTTCCAAAAGCATTTCGAATTGACTTTAAAATTATTTTGTTGTTATAAAGAATAACTGTTTTACGATCTCACACCAGTCACCATGACTGACTCGGAGTTTATTGTTTCCCTTCTAAACTCTGGGTGCCCACCAATTTCCACACGGGCAGTCTAGAGTTAGATTATCAGGATATTCTGGATATTCTGGAGCTTTGGAAGCAAGCTGGATGACGAGACGTAGTATTTGTATCTAATATTATTTATTCCGCTGTGTATTCTATATGAGGACAAGTTATATAACTGTCCATTGTTGTATATTGACTCTGATGATTGATGTATGTATAAACTGATATAGCTCTTTGTTTTAAAAGACTAGTGTTTATTTATTATATATTGTTCCGCTGCGATGTGTAAGATTCTGATATTGTTTCTGCTTCTGATGTTGTTCTGTTGTTCTTCTTTCTTCTCTTTTTCTTCTATCTTTTCTTCTATTTCTTTTTCTTAAAACCCCTCAGGGTTCGTATTCCCATGCATCTTGAGTTAATCAATGGAATTTAGTGTTTAATCAAGGGTACGGATTTGCGGGTCTTGACATTAAAAAGATATTCATCTTATTTAAATATCTTCGAATAAGAATGTGAAAACAACCTAAAGACTTCCTTTATTTTCATCTTAAAAATCCCATTATTTAATTTTATTTTATTGAAAAAAATCATTTCCCTAAGATCAATTTTCCATAATATGAAAAATTATAAATACTCAACAAAACTCAACTTTTAATTCCTTTTCAATTAAAATTCTTACATTTGAAATTCATAAACTAGGAAAACAATTCCTAGTAAAAAGTTACATATATGCTCGAACAAATAAAAAATTTCTTCCTTCACTAAAATATTTAATATATCTATCTTCATAGACTTCCCATGATTAAAAAGAAAATTTAATTTAGTATAAGTCATATCCTTGTACTAAAATTCAAACTCATTTATAAAATCTCTTCTCTTGCTTTACAAAAGAACTACCATAATTTCATTACTATTTTGTAAAGTTATTTAATTTTGAACCATCTTCATTAATTTGTCATGCCAAATTTAACAATCATCTAAATGAAAACGACAATCAATTCAAAATCATAACAATCATTAAGCATGCAAAATATTTATGGACAACGCTTTGCATATCACATACAAAAACGTAAGTGCTTCGCTTGACTATACAAATGACCACTCTTCGCAAGTCTATCTTAGGCAAGCTCTTCGCTTTTTCAGTATAAAAGACATCAACTCAATTAATACCCTTAGAATAAAAATAGAAAATAATTTATAGATTTCCCCTTATGCCTAATATTTTAACTCAAATTCCAAAATTTCAATTATTACTTCCAATGAATTCTTCCTAAAATTTAAATTTCCAAAGAATAAAATAGCTTCTTATAGTAATCATTTATATAATCTTTCCCTTAGAATCTAAATCATCAAAATATAGAATTCCAATTAATCGCATATATGAACTAAAATTTCATTTTACAAAACTTTAGCTTTGCATTATTTCTTGTGGTAGCTACTCCACTTAAGACGCCACAAGTTCTTATTATTAATATTGAGTAGGTTGCGAACTCTAAATGATAATTCCTACTTAACACGATTTTTAAACAATTACTTAAATTTGAAACATCCAATATTAATCAACCCATCAAACAAACATATATTAAAGATCAAACTACTGAATGTTCTCAGCGAAAATAGTGCATCTGTTCACGCTGCGTAACTTTGATCACTAGCAGATCAGGACAATTCAACTCTAAGCCATCTAAGGTCTAGTAAACACTATCCATTAATTCTCACTTCTAACAAAAGTGAGTCTCCAATTAGAAACAAACACAATCTTAACACTCAATATACTCAAATAATGAAATAACACAAATACGACCGAATGATTACCCCGGTATTCATTTTATTCTTATCACTAAATAGAAATAAAATTCTATCTACCAAACACAAACACCCAGGAGCAGGGACACTAAGTCTTTCTAGGTCGAGATTTGTGTTAGATGATTATTTATATTGTTCTGACCTGCTCTAATACCAAGCTGTAACGCCCTACCTTTATACCCATATTACCCAAGAATATTAAAAGAAATATTGTGAGGTAATACAGAGAATAAGGTTGGTTAGGAGCGACCATCCGTATATTGCTTTGGGCGAGTATTGATACGTCGAATATTATGACTATAATTTTTTTCATTTTCTTACGAGGAGAGATTCGACATATACTATCCACGTGCAAAATAATAATACAATGGTTTACTAATGATTCAGAATAATATATCACATAATACACAACATAGGATCACAAGTAACAGTGGAAATAAACTACATCAAATATCTCGTAATAGTGCAAGTCTAGAAAAGGCAAAACTAGACTTACAGATATAACGATATACATGCATATACTATGAAAAGCTTAAAAGTATACATAACAACTCAAGTCAACACAGTATCAAATGTAAAACATGAATACATGTAAGACTAGCATCCCAAGATCTATATATATACTGCATGGATCTACTATAGCTAGCCCACATCCAAAGTCACCGAGTCCCTGTACCTGTCAATTCTCGGTCTAACCTGAGTATTATAAAATAAACGGATCAGACCTTCTTTAAATATCAAAAAGGTGAGACCATATAATAATAAGCATGCATAACATCAAAGATATATTAACCCAAATAATGTATCACACAAAACATCGAAAAGTCTCACCATGAAATCATTCGCTAATAAATATGCATAAAACACAAGGCATGATAAAAAATATCTAATATATGCCATATGCAAATAAAACATCAATACCAAATCACTATTCCATCAAATATTCTTATGCCCATCGATGGCAATCATCTCAAATATAGTGATAAGGAAAAATAACTTCAAAAACTCAACTATACAAAAGACCGCATAAAGCAAGTCAACTCTAGAAAATATATGATCACTTGAAATTGAGTCAAAACCCAAATAACTTAGCATAAAAGTAAGTCATAAATCATAAGCCACAAAGTCAAGCACATCACAGTTCAAACAAAAGCAAGCACTTCGCAAGCTACAATAATAAACACGCATTTTGCATGCTAACACAGATTGACATGCACTTTACACGTGAATAAGACTAGCACATCGGAAATCAAATTAATAAGCTAGCTATATAGATAAGCACTTCAAAAATCAACACAAGAGACACACACTTCATGTGACAACATAAGAGAGGTGCACATTGTAAGTCTAAACTCGTTTGTAAACGAGTATCTCAAGATGAGCCTGGACAACCCATAAATCCACATAAACGGATCCCACGATGAGGAGTAGGAAAACTCGACAAAATAAGTGTTATGTATTTCCTAAAAATAATCATTCAAGTAACTACTGTATCTCCCATAACCACTTGGGTTTACTTAAATGTTTACTCTAAGTTAGTAAACTCCACTCGATAAGTGTAATATACTTTGATTAGTAACTAAATGAGTATTGCCCAATGTCGCATAGCCACTTTACGATACTTAACTATTTACTAAACGGTTGTAAATCCCACTCGACTAAAATATTCAATCGAACAAGTCCAATAATTAACGGATAAAGTAATACAAATACAAATGTTCCATACTACTTGTATTGCTAAATTGTTTAGTTAAATGTCTCATTTAAATGAAAAACATAAATCGCAAGAAGCAATAAACCCAAGAGTCGCAGAAAGTGCCCAAATGACATTAAAATAGCCAAAGGCTAAACACATAGAACTTAATAAGAGTTTAAGGTCTTGAAAGTAAATAATAAACTTTAATTATATAGAAAATGATTTCTAAACACTTTATTTATTACTTTCAGACTTTACACTTTAAAATCCATAAACTCTTTTATTATTCAACTAAATATATTTATTTGTCACTGGATAAAATAAAAGCCATAAATTCAATTAGATGTCAAAACACACAGACACACAGATATATATATATATATATAAATATATAGTTGTCCAAAATAATAAAAGCAATTTAATTCATCCACTTTACTTTTCTATACTATTTGACTATTTTAAAATACAATCTTCTTTTCAAAAATATTATATACTCACTATTAACACTTAACCGAATCACAATGGTATACTTGGCCAACCCAAGTAACATATTTAATTTATTTAAGGATACATTTTATACAAGTACATAAACAAATTTCTTAAATATCAAATAATATAATGATATTGTCCATCCACTAAATTTTACTATTGCTAATGCTCGATGGCTGTATACACCATCTAAAATAAAATAAAGACTTAATGGTATCTTTATTGTTTTACATTATAATTATTTTATTGCTCAAAATTTTATAAAAGCTCTTTTCATTCTAATTATAGTTTTCTTTTCGAAATATTGCCCACGAATATGACAAGTAATATTGTCCAGTAATACGAATAATAAGGCTGTTTAGGAGATACCATTAGTAAAATTGCTTTGGACGAGTATCGAATGCGTCGAATAATGTGACTATATTTTTCTTTCTTTTCTACAAGTGTTAATTCGAACATATCTGATCCAGAAACTAAACAATAATACATAGGTTTAATATAATTCAGAACAATACATAACATAATATACAACATAGAATCTGACGTTGCAAAGGAAATAACATACATCAATATCTCTCAAAAGCATGAGTCTATAAAAGAAAATATTGGACTCACATTTATATACATGTACATATATAAACACTGACAGATCTCAAATATACATGACTACAAGAGTGTACAACATATACAAGCATAGAACAAGCATATACCCTAGACTCAAATGTACATCTAAAATATGACAATATCGAATAAAACTCCTTAAGCTAGCTCACATCCAAGGCCACTAAGTCTCTGTACCTGTCAAGTCTTGGTCTGAACTGAGCATTAAAATAAAAACCGTTTCAGATTATCTCTAATTACCATAAAAGGTGAGATACTGGTAATAATAAACTAGCCTGGAGTAAATATCCATAAGTTGTACTTCACTAACACAACAATATTTCATTTAATGATTCATGGTATATGATTAAGTTTATGGTCACCTACAATATTCATCAAAGTCAAGGAAACTCTAGTAATAAGAGCATAGAAAATCCCATCCATATATGCAAGCAATAGACATGCACTTCGTAAGTCAATACAAAAGACATGCACTTAACGCCAACACCAGAGGTTGCACTTCACAATTTATAACTCGCTTGAAAATGAGTATTTCAAGAGGGGCCTGAAAACCCATTTAATCCGCCTAGATGGATCTCCCAAGAATAAGTATGAAGCCCATCAATAAGTGTTATCTACTTTCGATTAGTAATCATAAGAGTGTAAACAATGTCCCATAACCATTTTACAACACTCAAATGATTACTAAAAGTAGTAAATTTCACGCGTGCAAATAAATATTCATTTGAACAAATCCATGAATTAACCAGTGAAATAAATGTAGGTGTTCATACCACTTGTTTTACTAGACCGTTTAATTCAATTTCTCATTCAAGCGAGATAGTATGTTTTTATAATAAAATGGTTTTGCTTTGAAAGCTAATCTAAAAATATTAATTTAAAAAGACTTATAATATATATATATATATATAATAGAAACACAATTTAATTCATATCTATGCTTATACAAAACTCCTTCACACTCCACTTTAAAATTGAATATATATATATATATATAATATTTTCTAAAATCATTCATGTCCAAAATACACATATTTTCCATATACATATTTATAAATAGAAAACAATTTATTTTCAAATGACTTTTCCTTTATAAATAACTTTGCAAACCAGTGCAATTTAATTATGTATTTGGCAACAATACATAGAGCAAGAATTCCTTACGAACAACATCATCAAAGTTAAGCTCAAGCACTTATATGCACAAGCAATTCATCACAACCAAACTTCAAACAACGCCAAAATCATAGCAAAACATCAACGCAAGCAAGCAATTAACAATATGGAAACCAATGGGTGAACAAACGGACGCGAGTGGAGGGTGAAACTGCATTACCTAGGGCTCAACCCAGGCCATGACCGGTGCACCGATCGTGTGGGATCGATCCACTGGTGGCCACGCCTGGGCTAAGCCCCAAGCAAGGCCAATGGCCCTCCATTGGTCCGTTGGCGGTAGTTTTTCTGGCTTGTTCGTCTAAACTTATAGAGCTCTAATTTGACTAACATGCAAGCATATAAACATCAACAATTGAATGTAATTTGTGATCATAAGTGGGTTTCAACAAACTGAAAATAAGGTTCATATGATAAGAGATAACACACAAAATTAAAATCAACTCAATCATATATTCATCAAAACAGCACAACAACAACTTGAATAGAAAATATAAATAGTTATGAGTGCTTAACTCACCTTTCTCCTTGAGTCAGATAGTAGTTTAAAATAGATGCTTGCAATTTCTTCACTAGAAAACTCTAGAACTTCGTTTTTACAAAAGACACAAGAATTCAATTTCAACTCAAAACTGAAATAATTAAAACCATTTGATAGATTAGGGCTTAAAAACCATACCTAGAATTTCTCATATTTTATTTTATTTTATTTCTACTAAAGCTTGATTTTTAAAGAACTAGGTTTGAGAAATAAGAAAAAGGAGTTAAGTTTGTTTATTGTAATTGGAAAATGAAAGCATCTTTTATTTTGTTAAGTACTAGAATGAGAAACTCTTTCTTAAATCTACCCAAATGGGCTGAAATCCCCATTAAGCCCAAACTCATAATTAATTAAAAGAATAATTTTTTTTCATGATCTCACTTTAAAACCATAATTTCTTAATAGATTTTGCTTCTAAAATTTATACATAAACATTAACATGTATTCTAATCACTTACTTTTCATTATAAAGAAAGAACCTTAATTTAAACAATTATTCAACCTCCCTTTTAATATCTAAAACAAGACAATGTTTTTATTTTCAATAAAAGGCCAAATATAACACTTTTATTGTTTGAACAGAAATAACTTATTTTCATTCAAAAATAAATTTATATAATATTTAGAAAACTCTATTTAAATCTCTAAAATGTTTTAAAATAAGGAATTTACATCATTAAATTCCATATATTGATTTTCCAATGAAATATAGATTTTTATAATTTTCATTCCAAACTAAAATTCCAATTATTATTCATATAAAACACTTAAATTCTAATTTCTCAAACTTTAATACTTGAGAAATAAATTTCTTATTTAAATATTCATTTTAAATCTTTATTTATTTTATTAGAGTGACACAGAAATCAGGGTTGTAACATGAGACACACTTGAGGATTGTTCTTGAAGTGTTGAGGAAGCACAAGTTGAAAGCTAAGTTTTCAAAGTGTCACTTCTGGAGAAAAGAAGTAAGGTTCTTGGGTCATGTCATCTCAGAGCAGGGCATCGTAGTAGATCCTCCAAGGTGCCAGCAGTTTAGGATTGGAACCAACCCAAGAATGTTACAAATGTGAGGAGTTTTCTAGGTTTGGCAAGATATTATTAACGCTTTATTAAGGACTTCACGAAGATAGCAACACCATTGACCAATTTGACAAAGAAGAATCATAATTTTGTATGGGTTGTGAAATGTGAGCATGCGTTTATGAGTCTGAAAGAGAGGTTAATGAGTGCACCAGTATTGACCATTCCAAGTGGGAATAAGGAGCTAACAGTATGCATAGATGCCTGTGGCGCTGAATGAGGTACAGTGTTAATGCAGAAGGGATAATTTGTCACATATGCTATCGATAGCTGAAACCGCATGAGAAGAAGTATCCAACTCATGATCTGAGTTGGTGGCTATAGTGTTTGCTTTGAAGATTTAGTGGCATTAAAGTTTGAGTTGTTTACGGATTATAAATCCTTAAAGTACCTTCTCTCCTAAAAGTATCTTAACCTTCGCCAGCAATGATGGTTGGAATCTTGGCTTTGTATGGTTTCAACATTTCTTATACACCTGGTAAAGGAAATTCAATCGCTAATGCATTGGGTAGAAGACATGCTAGTTTGGGAGCAATGTTCATGGAATGGAAACCATTGGAGTATATTGCTGGCTATGACTTTAGACCCCATTGCGAGTTAGAGCCAGAGATGCTGGTGAGTTCGACTATCAGACCTACTCTGATTGAGTAGATTAGTATTAGTCAGAGGCATGATGTTAGAGTACACTACAAAAAAAATACCATCAACAACACCTAATGTCAGCGTTTGTGACTTAAGTGCGGTCATTAAAAATTTTGGGGGGAAAATTTTCCGTGTGAACGCTGACAAAAGCTAAATTATACAATTTTTGCGCCATTTTTTTCACTTCCCCTAATTCCTCTTTTCATCCTTCCCTACCTTGAAACATTTTCACCACGTAAAAAGAAGAAAACCTCTCTTCCAATCATCAAAATTCGCCTACATCACCGTCGCTTCATTAAACGTCTCCATTCATCATTCAGAGATCTCGTTCATCGTTCAGATATCGTCTACAAGTACAACGCCATCAATTTTTTAGGTTTAAATGGGTTGTTTGATTCTATATAGGTTTAAAATGGGTTCTTTCAATTTTGAATGTATTTTCAACACGTTCAAACATCATTCATCAATCGCGATTTAGAATTGAAATATTTCCGTATTTCCTTTTCTTTGTGTCCAATTTTAGTTCTTCGATTTTCTAATATTAGTATTTTCAACATCGTTCAGACCGTCTATATGTAGATTGCATTATTTTAAACATTCTAGCATGATTATTTAGAGCGGACCGCTAAATTATGTGTTTTGTTTAGATCTTTGGTATAAGTGTAAACTGTCTAACTGTAATTGAATATGTTAACTTCAATTTTTAAATAGTTATTTTTATGTTAGAGAAAAATAATGTTTGTTCCTATTCCTGGAAATTTACATTTACAATTATGTTTAACTTTGTGTCAGTTGTTTGTATAATCTTGTGGATTTCTTATGGCAATTAAATGATTAACACCAATGCCTGTACATGGCTACAAAAAGTCCCTTGCTGTTTGTATCCAAATTCCTGAGCAGCCATATCTAGCAGTAGCAAAATATTTGTATGATGCAAGAGTTTTGCGTACAAATAGACTCTCCTCTACTCTTTTCCTTTCCCTACCATGATGGGCACATAACCTTTTGGTGCTTCTTTTTCTTTCCTGCCCATTGCCTTTTATTTTTATGTTCCGTTTTGTATGCTTTCTCATGATTCTGCAATCTTTTTATCGGAAACTTTTGTTGATTATTTTGGCTTTTTGAATAACCAGAATGTCTATGGTGATTGATTGTCTTTATTTGTTTAGTAACAGCAACTTGAATTTTATTTGCATTAGCCTTTAACACGTTTTTTGCTTATTAAACTACAATGTTTTGGATTTTGGCTGACTTAGCTCGGTTTTAGTGTGAGCTCTTGAGAAAAATGTCCTATTTCTAATGATTCATGAGTAGAATTATTTGAAAATTTAGAATTATTTGAAAATTGTAGTCAGTGTTACTCTTTTGCCAATAAGAGACTTCATTACAATGAGTTTGGTATATATTTTGATATTAAATCTTGTATGTTCGAATATCCGTTTGATTGAGTTAGTTTGTGAGAGAATTGACTTGCATATCTTGTTTTAAAAAGTTGGTCTTTAATGGTCTTTCCAAAAAGAAGTTTTTGATTAGTTTAGATATCAAGTTGGTTTTATAATCAACAAAAACATGTGTTATGAACAAAGCTAAACGGTCAAGAATGAAATTTGAGTAGTGGTTGGGTTACATCAAACCAGTATTCTAATTTTAATGATTTACCATACCTATCTGAACAATAAGTTGTTTTGCCATTGTAAAAAGAGTTCAAGGTGGAATTGAACACAAACACATCCATTGTTTAGGGTGGTGTAGGAATAGAGATATATAAAGTTATGTATTTCCTTGAAAATAAATATTGTTTAAGAGGATAAATTTTATAGTGTTTAATTTCAGTTTAACCATAGTGTTAAAATTTGGGTTCCTTGAGTTATTTTGAATTATTCTCTAAAACTACTACTGAAAAAATATATAGTATTTTAAAGCTTAAACAACCAAATCTAAAGCAAATAGGTGAGTAAACACGTGCAGTTCTAGTTTTGATTCTCTTGCATGTTGTTGTTTAATGGATGGTGAGTGGTTGAATAATTTCTGGTTGTTGATTTTTGTTGTTGTGCACTATAACATGCATTTGCTTTATTTTGTTTACTATAGCTCATTACCATCATCTCAACAGGGATTGTTGATATATATCATTGTTTGATATGCATGTAATTTAGTCAGTTCCCAAGCTATGCCTGTTTGCCTTATTTTGTTTTTTTACAAGCAGTTAATATTTTCTTTATCATGAAAATATTCCTAATGCTGCAATGGTTTCAATTTTGCCCAGTCGTTCCCAAGCTATGCCTGTTTGCTTTATTTTGTTTATTAAGTCTAAGTGATTAAACACATTTTTTTATGAAGTGAAATCCTTTAAATTATCTTTATTCTGGATTAAAAATCCTAAGCATCATGAACATATGGATGCCCTGAGTTTGATCTTTGCATTGTGCATTGGGTAAAGGGGATCAGATTGTTTTAGCCCTTAAGAGTTTCAAATAAAGTTTGTTTTTCCTAAATAAAGTGGCATACTGTATATTAACATGGTTGCATGGTTTCAAACTTTTTGGGTATTCATGGCTTTCTTTCGCAATTGGTTTTGAAACACATGGATTTGGGCATAGTTAAGACTTTAAAAGGGATCATAGGGACTTTTGAATATCTACTTTTTTCTAGCAAAAGCTATGGTTTCATGAATTTGAAGTCTACATAATATTAAGATAATTACATTCATTATTTCTAATTGGGCATTAGAAGTTTAAAAGACACATGGTTGTCATAATGGTTAAAACTTTGCAGGAAAAGAAAAACTTTTCGTTTATTTATTTTATTTTATTTCGTTTTATTTTATTCTATCTTATTTTATCACAATGTCAAAAGGTTGTGAGTTTTTTTTAGTATAAGCAGTTTTGAAGGTAAAAACTATGTTGGAATTTCATAAAGCGAATTTCTAAAATGGTTCAGAATTTTTTTCCTAATAGTCTTCCTTAACGCAATAACTTTGATAGTGATGTTTCCAGCTTTGTAAAATGTCATTTCCTTTGTGCATGCATGTGCATGACTTTAGATCTTAGGTACAGGTGGTTCTGCAGACTCTTCTGTTTTCACAAAGTGTGAAGGTCTGCCCTTCAACTAATTTTGTCAATTGGATATAACTTTTAAGTATATCAGGCGTTGTTGTATATGGTTCTGACATTGTTGTATAAGTGGATAAAATTGTTGTTAATGGTGCAAGCCAAGTCAGAAGAGGGGTAATGCATAGACATTACTCTGGTGCTACAAAATAGCGCCGTTGTAATGACAATTTTTTTGGAAACAATTTGGTGCTAATGTTAACTTTTATAGAATTGCTATTTTTATAATTAAGAGTATCATAGAAAATAGTCTCACTACACCAAAACTTACTTTTAACTACACTCATTCTCAGCGTTTGAACGTTAATTGCAGTAAAAGTTAATTAATTCAGAAAATAATTTGCGTTCAAACGCTGAGGATTCTCTTGTGTCAATGTCATTTATCTGCCGCCACTCTTAATATACTTTTACCAAAAATTTCATTTTCCCTCTTCTATCAAAACTACCGCTCCCTCATCGTCCCTCATTTCATTCTCCTTCGTTTGTAGTTTCCCCCAAATTTTGCTTGTTTTTCGATGTTTCTTTGGTGGACTTGATCGTCATCGCCCTAATTACGTGTTCATACTTCAGGTAGCCCTAGTTCCCTATTTTTTCTTTATTCAGTTAATCGAATTTTAGGCGTATTTTGTTTGTTGATTTTGATTTTCATATTCAAAATACCCTGCTTTGGTATTGCTGTAAGTCGAACTTTGTTCGATTATCAATTGTCGGAATGGCTTACTAGAAACTCGGTGAACTCGAGTTGTTGATAAAGTTTCGATTACTACAGGTAGCTTTAGGTGCTTCAGTAAATGAAACAAAACGCTTTCATTTGATTTATATAAGCTAAGAAACTAACAGGCGACAGTTTCGCCTGAAACTTGTTTTTACGGCTCCTTGTGGACCGGTGAAGAACAGTGCTGGAGCAATTGAAATATTTGGCTCTACCTCCACCAATCGAAAATGTTTCAAAAGGTTCAGATCGTACATTAGCATATCTGAGAACGTGTAGGCTGCGGTATAGTTATGCTGCTGCTCATTGTTAGTGCACCTAGTTGTTTATTTTGTTTTTTGTTGCAGTACTTAATATTTTAAGTAGTAACTAACACTTTGTTTGGATGTCATGTAAAAAGGTTTTCAACTTCCTGTAAGCTTGTCAATATAGTACAACACGTACTTAGTTTACATCGTGACTTGACAAAGGTGAACTGTACTCATAATTTTTATCTAATATAGATGGGCCACAGAGAGCATAAATTTGGCTTGCAAATTGGGTTACCATAAAATAAGTTTTCTTAGTCTGGAATAAGTACTTTCTTTAAGGCATTGACCCATCTGTTTAGCTTTTGGGGTTCAATTGGATCAATATTCTAGTGCTTCTAGATGAAATAAGTGTGTTGCATACATAGAACATGATTGAGTATGTTTTATCGTTAGTGCTATTTCAAGCATAATGCTTATGGATTTTGAACTCATATTAAAAACTCATATATATTGAATACAAAGGAACCATGAAGGTCAGTCTTTCATAAATAGTTAAATACCCACAAATACAGAGAATATGACACAAAAAGTTGCAGGATTTAGAATATAGTTAAAGGTACCAATAATAGATACATGTTGAACTAGAACTGTATACGAAGTGCTTGAGAAGATCCTTGTATTGGAATATTATAAGGTAAAGTTTCGGCATCCAGATCATTTGCTTCCTTCTCATTGTCTTTCCTACTACCCCTTCTAATAGCAGAGAACACTTTAGTTAATATCTTGGTCTTGATTTGGCCTCTCTTAGGCGCTGGATTTCTCAGACTTGGTTTCTTCTCAATTCCGGGAACTTGGTAAGCTGTCGACATAATGATTAATTGTTTAGAAGAGTAGTGTATAGATGAAGATGAATTCTACTTAGGTTGATAACAAGCATGACAGGTTGAAGTATTTATCGATGGTAAATGGGCTTTTGACTATAGTTTGGAACTTTGGATTATTTAGAATAATATTACACTGGGCACTTTAAATTCAAACTGTCCCAGACTCCAAAGATATTTTGTACTATTTTTTTTATCCACTTAAGCCTACTGAAGATAATTTTTTGGATATAGAGGTTTATGCATATAACACATATGTGTGCATGTTTTAGCATATGTGGACACTTGGCAATCAAATTTTGTTACCTAACTTGTTAGGATTATCCATTTTGTTAAATATAATAGCTATGTTGTCAAATTTTTTATTATAAAGTTTATCAATCATAACTTTGCATAAGTATGCGAGAAGATATGTTAGACACTGCAGATTTTGTAGTTGATTTATACATGATCAAAAGCTTTATGTTCATATGAAATATCAGTATATTTATTATGCAGTATAGTTTAATCATAGTGCAAAATATGCTGTATGTTTAGATGCCATGATGGTTTACATTCAAATATTTTTAATCAAAAGTATATATTATGTTATTTCAAGTGCAGCATAATCCAACTGCATTACAGTATCTAGAGAAAAAAAAACGAAAAATAGCTAGAGCATAAAAACTTTTTGCTTAAATCTTGCTACTCATTTGTCGAATAAATTATTAATTTTGCCTTGTAATATAAAAAGTAAAGGTGTTAAACATTTAATATCATCTTATATCAAGTAATGACAATTTTGTAATAGGAATTTGTTTGTGTGAACTTCTTCCTCCTCCTTTTAATTTCTATAAATGGTTTTTGATGGAAAGAGAATCCGATCACATTCTTGAGGGCCTTACCATTATGCTAGTGGTCCTCAGCTACATGTGTGAACTTTAGGCTGATTACCGAAGTTCAGTCAAAATAAACTAAACAAACCACATTTACAATTTACTAACACTTCTTTGATCAATCTAAAAAATCATATTGTCAATGACACACACAGTTAATCAGATACAAAACTAAGTATGACAATCACATGAGCCCAACTTCTTGGAGAATGTTCTCTATCCTTGATTGAATGTTTAAGTGCACCTTTAGAATTATGTATAGTTCTTCTATTTTGATCAAAATTGTCTCCTTTAGTGAAGATGGATATACATAGACTGGTTGAAATGTGAAGAATTTGATAAGAACAAGTTGTTCGGATGATTGGATCCCTACAACATCTTATAATTTGGGTTGATAGAGCAATTCTGTGTTCTGGAATCTTTCTATAAAAATCTGTAGCTGTGAATATAAATAAGAAACTGGTTGTCTATTGCAAATTTGTTAATCATTATTAATAACGGGAATGAAGTTTACATATGTTCTATTTTTCTAACAGCTGTTACCTTCATATATTTTTTGGAAACAATTTGGTGCTAATGTTGTATACGATTCTGACATTGTTGTATAAGTGGATAAAATTGTTGTTAATGGCGCAAGCCAAGTATCAGGAGAGGGGTAATGCATAGACATTACTCTGGTGCTACAAAATGGCGCCGTTGTAATGGCAAATTTTTTGAAAATAGTTTGGTGCTAATAACAAAATGACTAATTTGTAGAGTTCTGTCATTTTCAGTCTAATGTGGCCATGAAGTAGCTAATAACAAATTTATTTTATGCGTGCAGGCTTTGAACAGTTGATATTTGTAGAGTTCTATCATTTTCAGTCTAGTGTGCTTAAACAACAAGGTATGAAACAGATGCTAAATGATTATATGTTTTTCTTCTTTTACTTTAAACTTGGAAAGCATATTTTTAATTCTCTAACCTGTCAATTTAAAAAGCATATCCTAGTTTTTCATATCTTTTTGGTTTGTGCGCACATGCCCTCTTGTAGCTAAAATAGCACATATAACAGACTATATGTTCTTCGCATATACACATAAACACTTACGTTAAATAATTGAGAACTCTTAATATTTATTTACTTCCTACTATAATCACAGCTTGAACTTGTGTTGGTTACGGAGAAACTGCAGGAGCTTCATTCAATTAGAATTCAAAAGCTGAAGAAACAAGGCATGTACCTTTTCCTTCCTCTTTTTTCTTTTTGTTTCTTTTTTTGCAATCATTGAATAGCTAGCATCATGTGCATCTTAGTGAAACTTTAGCATCTGTTTAAATAACATTAGTTTAAATAACATGTTTGCCAAATATGGGATGTAGTTTAATTAGATATGATTGTTTTTTCTTTTATTTTTTAAAATTCTTTCAGTTTCTATTTGTACAACTTTAGCATCTATATCACTTTTAGTTCTGATGCAATAACAAGCAACAATCATCAATGTTTAAATTGAAATACTCTCCCAACTAAAGGCCCGTATTCAGTTTTGAAACACAAACAAAGCATGATATTTGCTGCCAAAAGAGTTAATCAATTAAAAGTTTGCTTGTACTATCAACTCCTGGGCTATAAAAATGAATGTTTGGTTATTACAACTGGAAGCAGAAAGTCTGTGATATTTTACTATGTTGTGTTCTTGCATTTTGACAATATATTTTTCTCTTTGGATTTGTTTGTTTTGAGCATTTGTTTTGTTGTCTTTTATACATAAAAAAATTATTTGTCCATTTCTACTAAGAACTGTTTGGTCGTTATTATCATATATATATATATATATATATATATTGTTCATAATCAATAATTAATTTCTATTTAAATTTTAGATTCTTTGTTGCATACATATATTGTATATGGTGATGGAGAGAGATTGGTTGCGTCTACATAGGTAATCATGTAGCAGCTAATTTAGACTTAAATTTAGAATTGATATTTTGATAATAAAAGCTAATATTTTTGTTGTTTTCAAATTTTAATCATAGGACTAGTAGAGAGTATGGCCAAGGAGCTCGGAATTTTGTGTGTGTTGCGAAGAAAAATTTAGGAGATGTGGAAAAAATATTCTGTCCTTGTTTAGATTGTCGAAATCTTAGTCGTCATTATGGTGAAACCGTTGTTGAGCACCTGATTATAAAGGGAATGGATCCTAAGTATAAAGATGATATATGGTATAATCATGGCGAGAAAGTGAATGATGAAAAAAAAATTAAAATGGGTGAGATGTACGACTTGCTCAAAGCGATTCACTATGAAGATGAAGATTATTTCAATCATACTTTTTTTGATGACGACAAAGATAAGGACGATGCACAAAGACGCCATGATGATTTACTTAAAAATTTGGAAGATGCAGAAACCCCACTGTATCCTGGTTGCATAGATCATACAAAGTTATCTGCCATTACTATTTTGTATAATCTTAAATGTGAAACTGGATTATCTGATACTGGTTTTGATAAACTTCTTACCGTCCAACATTTGTTTTTACCAAAGAATAACGTACTTCCCAAGACTTTATATGAAGTAAAGAAATTCCTCAAACTATTTGATATGGGTTTTGAAAAAATTCATGCTTGTGAGAATGATTGTTGTCTTTTCCGTAAAGAGTACAAAAATTTAAATAATTGTTCGAAATGTGGTTCATCACGATGGAAGATAAATCAAGATACAAAAGAGATTATGCAGGGTATCCCAATTAAGGTGTTGCGATATTTTCCAATAATTCTAAGATTTAGAAGAATGTTTAGATCCGAAAAAGTGGCAGAAGAGTTAAGATGGCATTTTAAAAATAAAAGTAATGATGGAAAGATGCGGCACCCCGTAGATTCCGTGACATGGAGCATGGTTGATGAAAATTGGAAAACATTTTCAGCCGATCCACGTAATCTTAGACTTGGTCTAGCTACAGATGGGTTCAATCCATTTTCTATGTTAAGCTCCAAGTATAGTTGCTGGCCAGTAATGCTTGTTACATATAATTTGTCGCCTTTGTTGTGCATGAAGAAAGAGAATATCATGTTAACACTTCTAATTCCAGGTCCAAAGCAACCAGGAAATGATATTGATGTATATCTAGAGCCATTAGTAGAAGACTTGCATTACTTGTGGAGTACTGGAGTTGAGACATATGATGCATTAAGTAAGACAGTTTTTAACATGAAGGCTATTTTACTATGGACGATAAATGATTTTCCAACTTATGGTAATCTTGCTGGATGCTGTGTAAAGGGTAAAAAAGCTTGTCCATTATGTGGTATCAATACCCACCGTCGATGGTTGAAATATAGTCGGAAAGATGTTTATATGGGCCATAGAAGATTTCTACCCCATTCAAATCCATTGAGAAAAAGAAAGGCTTGGTTTGATAACACTGTGGAGGATGGGAAGATGCCTAGAGTTCTAACCGGCAAAAACATTTCTCTTATTTTGAAAGACTTTCTGAATAATTTCGGATAAGGCGCTGAAATTGAAAAGAAGAGTGCGAAGGGGAAAGGTAAAAAAAGGAAGATTGACGACAATAGTGAAGATGATGATAATGGAGATAATGATCCTATTAAAAAAGAGCTATCAAGGTGGAAAAAAAAATCAATCTTTTTTGACTTGCCATATTGGGAGGTTAGCATTTATTTAGATTTCAGTTTTTATTATCGATGCGGGCTGGCCACGCGAACAAATTTTTTTGTTATTTTTTTAATCCATGGCCCATGGATTAAAAAATTTTAATAAAAAAATTTGTTAAAATAAATTATAGAACACTTTATCATTTAACTAATATTTTTTATAGGAACTTCCAGTACGTCATAATTTAGACGTAATGCACGTTGAGAAAAATGTTTGTGAAAGCACATTGGGTACAATGTTGCATGACAACAAATCAAAGGATGGGATTAATTGTAGACATGATTTAGAGGATTGGGGAATTCTTCATGGTCTATATGCACAACCTCGTGGGACCAAAACGTATCTTCCACGGGCTCCATATACATTGTCAAGATTGGAAAAAAAAATATTTTGCAAAAGGCTGTACGATTTCAAAGGACCTGATGGTTATTGCTCAAATTTCAAAAAATCCGTATCATTGATGGATTGTAAAGTTAGCGGTTTGAAGTCGCATGATTATCATGTTTTGATGCAACAAGTATTATCGGTCGCACTACGAGGTTTGTTGCCAACAAAACCTAGAAAAGCAATTATTCGTCTATGTTTATTTTTCAATAAAATATGTCAACGTGTTCTTGATAGAGAGAAGTTACAGCAACTCGATGACGAGATTGTTAAAATATTGTGTGATCTTGAAAGATATTTTCCACCTTCATTCTTCGATATTATGATACACTTGACAATTCATCTTGGAAGGGAAGTACGGTTGTGTGGACCAGTTCATTTTCGTTGGATGTATCCTTTCGAAAGATATATGAAAACGCTTAAAGATTACGTGAGGAATTATGCACGACCAGAGGGATGCATTGCAGAATCCTATCTTGCAGAAGAATGCATGAAATTTTTCAAAGAATTTTTGAGTAAATCGATAAATGTGGAAAAAAAAGATCGAAATGAAGATTACGAAGATAACACAATACTTGAAGGGCGTCCAATTTCAATGTCCAATCCAGTTACGTTGTCTTTGAAGGAGAAAGAAATTGCTCATTTAGCGGTGCTAATGAATATGGCCGTGGTAGAACCATTTTTGGAGTGAGTATATATTATGTTATGTTTCCATTGATTTGTTGTGTTTGTAATTGCAATTATAAACTTAACATTGTTTTTATTATACTAGTTTGCACTTGGAGGAGTTGCAAAATTCAAACAAACGCTTATAAAAAAATGCAACATTACTTTGGAAACACCATGGAGATAATTTCGCTGATTGGATTAAAAAGAAGGTTTGTTAAAAATTTCTCTATTTTTATATGTGAATCAAGGGTACTATTTTTAAAATCCATTTTAAATATATTTTTAGATACCTATTGACTCAAATGACCATGATGAAATGTTAAAATGGATTGCATATGGTCCTAAAAATGCTGCGCTATCATGTAAAGGATATATTATAAACGGTCAACGATTTCATACAAAAGACGTTGATAGAGAAACTCAGAATAGCGGAGTGACCTATGATGCGACTACTATGTGTAGAGCAAGTGCAAAAGACATTTCTCAAGTGGTTGATGTGATCACTTACTACGGAATATTGACTGATATAATTTTATTGGATTATAATGTTTTTTATATTCCTTTGTTTAAGTGTCATTGGGCAAACATAGGAAATGGGATGAAAGTTGAAGATGGATTTACGGTTGTTAATTTACATCAAAGTCAGGTTTCATTTTCAAGAGACCCTTATATCCTTGCATCTCAAGCGAAAAAAGTTTTCTATTCAAGGGAAAATGATTCTTCTAATTGGTATGTTGTGATGAAAGCACCGCCAAGAGGTTACCATGAATTAGAGATGAACGATTTTATTGAAGAAGTAAGCTATATTGGAGGAGATTGTGAAGAAATCGAGGATGACTTGGTCGAGGATGCTAGTTATGTTAGGGAGGATTGCGAAGGCATAATTGAGTAGTTCTAATATCACGTTTTTTTTGGGTAGTCATTGCTATGTGACTGAAAGTAGTAGGCAAATGTTTCGTGTGTGTGGTCATGGGGGAAACTTGTTTAGGCATTTAATAATGGAGAAGGATGTATAGAAACAGCAGGTGCACAAGGTATCATGTATTACACCGTATCATGTATTTTTATTTGTTAGCATATTTTTTTAAACCCACAAGGTATCAGATTTTATATGTTCAGATTTTAACTGTTTAGATTTTGCCTTTGATTTTAGATGTTCAGATTTTATATGTTCATATTTTTAAACCCACACGTGAATTCAGATAACTAAGTATTGCACTGTTATCAGCACTGCACTGTTATCTAATATACAAAAATCTTCAGTACTGCACTGTTATCAGCACTGCACTGTTATCTATTCACTGTTATCAGCACTGAATTCATATTTTTAAACCGTATCAGCTCCAACAATTTTCAGTATACAAAAATCAATAAAAATCTAATATAGGACTGCCATTTTAGCACTGCACTGTTATCTAAATATTTTATGTTCATCATACCTATATTATTATTTGCATTTGAATGTCATGTATATCGCGTATCAACTGTTGCTGTATCTTAGCAGCAGTTTACAAATTGATCAGCAAACCAATTTACTCTTGAATTCCTGTGTCATGAATTCCTGTATCTTAGCAGCAATTTACAAATTGATTAGCAAACCAGTTTATTTGAATATCATGAATTCCTGTGTCTGCCTGTAGAAAATGGTTAGAAGTACAAAGAAAACAACAAACAAGAAACTTACTCGCTATCAAAAAAGACTCGCAGAATTTGAAGATGCACCTGACAGGTCTAATGTAATGGAAGAGCATGTTGAGCCACCTTCGAAAAACATGGATGTTGGAAATGCAAGCCAGCCAATCGCATGCACAGCTCTGCAAATTGATGAAAATCCTGAAACTGCAGTGGAAGTGGATAGAGCAATTGCAGATGATGCAAAACAGGTTTCCAAACAAAGGACTAGAGGCCCAACTAAAGTGAAAAGACTTCCTTCGAATGTTGCAAGCCGAATTGAAGTTGAGTTTAATTCATCGGGCGTACCTGTAGGAGAAGGATCAGTGAAATTATCTTCTTATTTAGGGCCACTTGTCCGTGAGCATGTTTCATTTACGCTAGATGACTGGAGGCTACTTGGTGACGATTTGAAAGTAGTTCTATGGAAATCCGTTCAGGTAATAATATAACGTTTCATATTTATTATGATGCATAAGCGTTTGCATGTAACTTCATATGACCTATTAGAATATATTTTTCCATTATCATCACCCCTTTCTGTTTTTACATTGATCTGATTAGAATATGTTGTCTGTATGTTTATTTGCACATAAATCGGGCTTCTTTGATTTCCTCAAGTAGGAATGGTTTGGTCAGAGAGTCTCTATCGATTTTGCTATGTTATGCACATAAATCGGGCTTCTGTTTAGCTTGATGACTGATTCAACAAATTCTTTTTCAATAGTAAATTAAGAAGGCATGTATCGTTTGTATACCACTGATTAAAAATTTAAACTGATAGTGCCAGGGATTTACTCTTTGTTCTCGGATATTAAATGCGTACATCACTGTACATATTATGCACAGCCTAGTTGCATTGTGAAGACTGCAAGTTATACACTGTTTATTTGTGTGCATGACAATAGTTGACCAAACTGATGTGTCCCAAACTAGGAGAATTCGATTCTTTTGATTTTCATTGCAATTGTGTTTCACATATCCATTTGCCGTTTGGTTTATACATGAATTGTTCAATACTATAATTACTTAACATTTTCCAATATTCCCATAAAAGAGAACTTGTTACTAGTAATGAGATTCAGGATTCCAAACTGTTTAGAAGGGGAGTTCATACCCCTAAAGTTCTATACAAGGAACTCCACTAATCTGATGAGGTCGACTCACTGCTTTTAGCCACTCTATAACTTAATTAAAACTATAACTTTATGACTCGAGTACCTCTTCGATATCTAATCTATTCAATGGCATGAAATTATAAAACTTAAATGATATGCCAGCATATTCAGGAACTAACATTTATGTGGATTCCATATTCAAGAAGAATTTGAATGATTATCATTTTGATAAATGTTACAGGCTAGATTTAAATTGGATGAGGAATGGCAAAAGGCTCCCGTTTTTCAGCAAATGGGATGCATTTGGAGAGGTTCGAAAAGCAAATTCGTAAAACAGATATTACAAACAAAAACCAAGGAGGAACAACTTCAACTAAAACCAGAAAACGTTGGAAGTATGAAGGAATGGAAGAAGTTTATCGAGTCAAAAATGAGCAAAGAGTTTAAGGTAATTGTAATGTAATTTTTATTATTTCTTGTGTGTGTATATATATATATATGAAATTTAAGCGTACGTAAAATGCAAATTAACTAATCAATGTGATAAATCTTGTAATCTAGCTACGAAGTGATAAATTTAAATCCATGAAGGACAAACAAATACCACACATGTGTAGTCGTCGAGGAATGGCTCGACTAACTGAAGATTTGGTGAGAAATATATTTGATTTATTACCTATGGTTAATAGTTTTGTTAATGTTATGTTTCCTTTAATGCAGAAAGAGAAAAGTAGCAGTCCTTCTTCCATTTGTAGATCTGATGTTTGGATCAAATCTCACACTCGAAAAAATGGTGAACCAGTGAACCCGCATGTTGCAAATACTATCGTAAGTGCTATGTTGTTTTTGTTTAAGCGTAATTTTTGGAAAATATATAATTTTGAACTCTTCTACAAAATATAATTTGTGTTCACTTTGTAGGAGAAAATAAAGAATGCTGAAAAGGAATCACCGTCTAGCTTAACTTGTAAGATCAAAGAAGATGCCCTCTCATTGGTGTTGGGAAAAGATAGACCGGGACGACTACGAGGAATGGGAAGGGGTGTAACCATGACCACTGCAGTTTTGTCACAAATCAAAGATAAACAAGTAGCTCAATGTCAGCATATGATTTCAGAGCTAGAGTAGTTGATTCACACCGTAATGAAACGTCAGGTATGTCGATAATCACTTTGTGTAAATATGAAAGCTTAGTTAGCATGTATGTGATCCTTGCATTGAATGATTTTCGACTTAATTTGTGTAATCATTCTCTTATTAAAAGCTACATGCTAAATAAGAAGTTAAAATTTAATTCCACCTCTTATTTTCCTCAAAACATGTTTTAAATTAAACTTTTATTTTTAGTTTTCTAAAAATTAATTGTGAAAATTTGTTTATAAAAATTACTGAGTTGTGTAGCTTCAGATTTTAAATTTATTATATGTATTTGCTGTCTTTGGTTGCTGGCCTAACTTTGAATTTTTATCCTTATGAGAGTACAAATGCGATTTTGCAATATATTTTTATCCTTATGAGATTTTAAAGCATTCACTTTTAAATTAAAGCATAATATGTACTAAACCAATATTGTCTTTTCAACACTTATAAAGTAATGTATTTTCAACACTAAACTAATATTGTCTTTTCAACACTAAACCAATATTGTCTTTTCAACACTTTTAAATTAAAGCATAATATATTTTTATCCTTATGAGATTTTAAACCATCCGCTACAATTCGACCAATCTGCAAAACAAAAATACCTTTTACTTACGATTAAATTGCTGACTCCTCATCCATCTGCAAAATAAAAATATCCTTATCTGGTTACTCTACAAATGATGTATCATTTCCATACATAAGTTTGTCAATTGTTATATCAAAATTCATTCTGAAAATGTATTCTCTTTGAAATTTGTACTTGTTTTCATCATAAGTGGAATAAATATACAAGTTCACTACAGGTTCACTACAATTTCACTGCAGGTTCAAATTCTCTAATATTTTTGTAATATTATTGATTTGCAGGATAAAGAAAATTGTGGAGGAGAGAACGTATCTCAAACGGTATAAATATACGATAGTAAGGTTAAAACATCATACATAATTTGATATCTAAATCAGAAGTTATGTATTTTATTTTTTATTAATTGCAGAGTAAGCATAATGAAATAGGTGACGGTTGTAGTTTGCTGAATTGGCACGGGAATGATGATGAGGTAATTGCCGAAGAAAAAATCGTGCCAAGTGATCCAAACGATCTTCTCAATGGAGTACCTTTAGGTCCGAATGCCAAGAAAATTTTGGTAGTCCATCCTAAAAAATCCAATGTTTTTTTATGGAGGCCTTCACCTGGTATGGTATACATAGGAGACGCCAAGAATGAGAAGATAGCATGGCCAGCTGATAGAGTTGTTATCCGCATAAAAGAAACCTCCGAAAAAGAAAACGAGGTATGAAAAACTCTCTACAAATATAGCATTGATATGTGTCTCTGCATCCACCCTTTTGAACTGGAGGTGGCAGATTCCTAGTCATGTTTTTGCCACTATTCAGAGCTTTGTTATCGTCATCTAGGAAACGATGTGGTAAATAATAAGATTTGTTTAGCATCTGCACATTAAAAATCTGTATAATGCAACGGTAAAAATATATTTATAAGAGAACCGTGGAATTAACATTGATATTATCCAAACTAGTCCATGTTTCCATTAGATTAGTACATTCTTTTACATATTAAAACTAAAATATGTGAAAATCCAACTACCGGAAGCATCAGTTCCATAGAGTCGAATACTAATTTATTACACATTTCTAGCTATGTTAGTATTATTATTTTTAATAACATTTGGTGGGTGAAATCAAGTTTAAAGTTTGACAAATGATTATTGAAAATTTAACAATGTTGATTTGCTTTGTATTGAATTGGTTGACACATGATAAAATGTTGAATGCAGTAAGACTATAGAAACAAGACTTTTATTAGATGACTATAATTTTTTTCTTTGATAGAGCAAAACCAATAGCACAGAAAACAAATGCAAGTTGTTCGATTGGGGTGGAACTGAAGTATTGGTTGCCGAAGGACGTGTGCACTCGAGTGATTCAAATCAGATTATTAATGGTGTTCCTCTTGGACCAGAAGCCGCAATAGTTTGGGTGGACAATCCGATAAAAGAAGATGCCTTTTTGTGGAGGCCCATAACAGGTGTGACATGTATCGGAGAAGCCGTCGGTAAGACAATAGCATGGCCATCATCAAAATTGGTTTTTGAAAACACAATACCATCCACTCCTATGAGCAACGTTCCAACATCTCGTACAGTAATATATTATATTGCTAATATTTATATATACGATTTGTTGATAATGTATCAATACTTTTTTTAATATCATAGAGTGCAAATTACGCGATAAATAACAAGTGCAAGTTATTTGCTGTGGAGGGCACAGGAAAAATTGTAGCTGAAGGCACCATATCTTCAACTAATCCAAATGATTTGGTTCATTCTATTCCACTAGGACCAAATGCAATAAGAGTTTTGGTGGATATTGTCAAAGACCCGAATGCGTCTTTATGGAGACCTACGTCATTCATGGAATGCTTATCAGATGCTATTGGTTCGACGGTAGCATGGCCTACTGCGAATGTTAGTGTGGACTCAACTTCAGCAGTTTGAAATATTTGTATAGTTTGGCAGTTTTCAGGTAACTACCCTTGAACTTCAAGTTATTTAATATGCTCGGGAGGGTACATCAAGTCTTAAAAACTTTTATTAGATAAAAAAAATGCATCACAGCCCATCAAAGAGATCTGAATATTAAAATGCAGATGAGGAATTTTATAAAATTAAGAAGATTTGTGACAAACAACTCTGTGGGTAATATATATAAATGTAATCAAGAGAAGTAAAATTTTTATCAAATTTTATCTAATTTAATGTTTTTCTGAATAAAATAATTTATCAAGACAGTACTTACGATATATATGTAGGATATAGGGTATTAGCTTTTTGTAATTCAAAAAATGCTCTATACTCAGTATATATATATAGAGCTTTGGCCGCTGACTAGGGTTACGCAATGAATCGATAGCGGGCGTGGGCCACATGACTCGCTTTATGTTAAGGCTAGGGCCAAAGGGTTTGAGTTGGGGGAGGTTCTTTCCCCCGAGTTGAAGTAGTTTCCAAGTCTGTTAGGTGATTCAAAAATTAGGTTTTGTTCTACTGCAGTTGTTTGGAGCTGCGTCCACTAGTGAATGAAACTTTTTTTTTGTTCTCCACAAAGGTCCGAGAGGACCTGATTGACCTTGTCAGCTCATTGGCTCGTTAGGGACCAAGGGGATATAAGAAACTAGGGTCCTCAATCATGTTGCAAGTTAGTCATATAGTAGTTCATGCTAAATTGTATTGCTCGCAGTTTGAATTATATACAGTTCATGCTCACAGTTTAAGAACTTGCCTTCTTACTTATGTCTCAGAGCTACTGCAAGCCTGCAAATTGCTTGGTTGGATCATGAATAACTGCTGCAACTTGCGGACGCGTTGTGATTCTATGACAGTTGACTTAGAGTTTTCATGCAACTTAGGGTCTATGACCATATTATATTTCATTTTCTTGCCGATATTTTAGGTTATGAACTATGTACAATATTGTATTGTTGCTGCCTGCCTTGTTGAACTTTGTACTATATGGATTATTGTTGAACTAGGGAGTGAGTACTATCTGAATTGGATTGCATATGGTATTATGTATTATTGTTGAACTGGGGAGTGAGTACTATCTGAATTGAATTGTACTATATGTATTATTGTTGAACTGGGGAGTAAGTACTATCTGAACTGAATTGCACGAAGTATTGTAATTGTAATGTACTGAGTATAGAGCATTTTCTGAATTCTTTGGAAAAAAATGCATATCCCTACGACAGCGTTTATACATTGCTGTCAATTCATTGGAAAAAAAATGCATATCCCTACGACAGCGTTTATACATTGCTGTCAATTCATTGGGAAAAAAAATGCATATCTCTACGACAGCATTTATACATTGCTGTCAATTCATTGGGAAAAAAAATGCATATCCCTACGACAGCGTTTATACCTTGCAGTAGAAAACTATTAACAGCGTTTATACCTTGCAGTAGAAAAATTATTAACAGTGTTTAAAAAACGCTGTAGAAAGTGGGTTTTTGACAGCGTTTATATTTTGCAGTTAAAACTTTAGGGTCAACGACCGAATGTCGTTATACAGCGGTTTTAAAAATGCTGTGAAAACTTTTAACAGCGTTTTTCAAACGCTGTGAAAAGTCTTTTTTATTGTAGTGGTAGTTAAGATCATGGTGAAAATAGAAGGAGGATTAGAGTCTAAAGAGATGAAGCAATACAGACTCAATCGAGATGATTGCCTCCGTGAGGACGGGAGAGTGTTTGTTCCTGATGTCGATGGATTACGAGATGAGATGCTACGAGAGTGCCACCATTCTAGGTTGACTATACATCCCAGTGGTAATAAGATGCACCATGATATGAAGCAAATATTATTGGAAGGGGATGAAGAAGGATGTTGGGACATTTATCTCGAAATTTATATACTGCCGGTTGGTAAAGGCAGAGCAGAAGAAGCTTAGTGGGTTATTGCAGCCGCTTGAAATTCCCAAATGAAAGTGGGAGCAAGTATCGATGGACTTTATTGATAGACTGTCGAGGACTCGAGTAGGGTACGATAGCATTTGGGTCATAGCCGATCGATTGACCAAGAGTTCTAGATTTATACCCATCAAGTCAAGTAGAATGGTAGCCAAACTGGCCAAGTTGTATGTAATGGGTTGTACGAGTTCATGGTGTACCGAAAAGCATTGTAAGTGATCAAGACCCATTGTTCACTAGTGGGTTTTGGAAGAGCACATGAGGTGTTGGGTACAAAGCCACATCTCAGTACAACTTATCATCTACAAACTAATGATAAGACTGGGAGAGTGAATCATATCTTGGAAGGTCTCTTGCGAGCTTTCATTCTCAACTTCAGAGGCTCGTGGGATGATTACTTGCATTTAGTAGAGTTTCATACAACAACAGCTATTAGCCTAGTATCGGTATGGCATCATATGAGGCATTGTATGGCCGACCTTGTAACGCTCCTTCATGTTGGTGGAAAGACGACAAGAAACTGATACTTGGACCAGATATGACTAGAGAAACCTCGAAGAAGATAGAGATCAATCAATAGCGAATGAAAGCTGCTCAGGACCGATAGAAGACATAGAGATTTGGAGTTTTCTATTGGCGATATGGTGTTCATGGAGATTTCTCCTTTAAAGAATGTTATTCAATTTGATGGTAAGGGGAAGTTGGCATCGAGATGCATAGGTCCTTTTTCAATAACAGAGAGGATTGGGAACCTAGCATATAAGGTCGACTTACCTCAAAAAATGGCGGGTGTGCACAATGTCTTCCACGTTTCTCACTTGTAGAAGTTTATGCATGACTCGGGCGTGATGATTACACCGGATCAACTGGATGATATTGAGATTGAACCAAAAGCCTTGAGACCTCGTAGGCTGGTTCATATTGTCGGACGCGACATGAAGCAGCTTAGGAGAAAGACAATCGAGTTAGTGAAGGTTCAATAGGGTGAAAGTGGAGACGATTACACGTGGGAAACCTAGGAGAGCATGAGGACCATGTATCCAGAGCTCTTTGCATAGTAAGACCTACTATTTATCGTATTACTTTCACCTCTGATATCATATAGGATAGTGTAGTATCTCACATGCTAAGACAGGTTTTCTTATGTTATTGATTGCATGGCTGTTTGTTTGATGTGTTTGATGGTTGCATGTGATTAATAGGAATATGGGGGTAATTATGATTGACTATTCCTTGAATCATTTAGGGATTTTAGGGGTGAAATTCCTAAATGGGAGAGTGTAACGACCCATATTTTACATATTCGAGGATCGTAAAATATTATTATTTTATTCATGTTGGTCGTATGAATCTAAAATTTTGGGAAGTGACTCCAAGGGACATTTTCTATATCTATGATTTTTGCCAAATTTTTATGTCACCATTTTGACCGTGAACATCTTCTTTGGACTATATATTTTGATAGGGGTCGAATTAGGGTCTCAAGCCACTTCCATCTCTTTTGGATGATGGTTTCCCATTCCATAGAGTGGTTAAATTAGAAAACCCAACTTATCGCTTGAAAGGTATAGCTGTTTTAAGTTTTGGTTGTTGTTGCCCATTTTAGTGGGTAATTAACTAAGCCCGTGCTTAGGCCCACTAACCCACTTCGAAATTTGTGCTAAGTGGAGGCTGTAGGAACTAATTTAGGTCATTTCCTTCTCCTATAAAATAGTTCTATACCTCCATTAACCCTAACCTAATCAAAAATCACATCTTTTCCTGACTAATCTTAGCCCACTCATTGATTAGATGAGAGATTAGTATATAGAAGCTAGAGATAATCTATTTTGCTGATTTGAGTCCTTCCCTTTTACTGTCCACTTCGGATCCAAGTGGAAAGATTGGTATTTTGGGTATTTGGTGAGTGGTTCTTGACCTCTCACTCTCCTATGCATATTTATGTAGTCAAGAATAATGATTTTTGATATGACTTTGACCTTAAAACGATTTCTAACCTTAACACACTTATATATATATATATAAATGAATTTTGAAAGGCTTAAATGATTTTTAAATGGTTTTGTAGTTCCTTGTATTTCATATGCATATGCTAATGTAAAAGTTAGATCTAAGCTATGATTTACTTAATTATCATATTCTCAATTGTTGTATATAGATGTATATTCATGATTATCCATGTTTGTATATTGTGCTTTGATAATGTTTACTAGTGCTTATAGGCAGTTAGGAAATAGATGGTTGAATTAGCAAATCGAGAGCATAGTTGCTCGGAATTTGATGAAACTTGGAGGGCAAACTTTGATAATGGTCTGCAATTTTGGAGATCTCTAGAGCATGGATATTAGGGGATGACCATAGCAAGTATAATGCCAAAAAATCCCAATAGCAAAGAATGACGATTATCTTCCTAAAGTCAAGAGAGGTAGCCCATTAGCTGGTTCGAAGCCCAAAGCATCAATTCAAGGTGGCAAGAATCTATGGTCGAGACGGCTAATGAGATAATGCACATCCCAGATGCAAAAGGCCATTTAGGCAGGAAGCAAGTCATTAATCTACTTCTCTTAAATAGCACCACTAGATGTTTAGCATAAGCTTAGATCATAGCCGCTCAATAAAAAACTTCAGTAATCCAAATAGCAAACCTTCCTCCAATGACGTTGCAGCATATCATTTATAAATAGGCAGCAATCCCAAGGCACAAGGATTTTTGGCATGAGCAAGAACTGACATAAAATCATAGTGTCCTTCCCTATATTAGAGCTGTATTCAAAACTCATTAATGGTGGAAGTGCCTAGATTCAATATAATAAGCCACTTGACTATATAAGAGTTATTAAATAAGGAAAGGATAGTGCATGTTGGGACTTTCGGCCTAAACCACTATAAAAGTCTTGGTGCTATTTACTTTTAGTATTTACCTTCCTCTCGTTTATCATCACGACTCCATAGTTCAACATTCTGTAACTCTAGCTTAATTACATCACATCCTAGTAATCTCATAATCACGACCTGTAACCTTACCAGCTTTCATAGCTCTACCTTCGGATCTCGGGGTGTTGATGTAGATGAAATTCTGCACTGATATTTTTGGTGCTAGAAGGAGGGCCCAACCTTTGTCATTTGTCCCCTCTCGAAAGTCCAGTAACACCATCCCTCCAACCATGACTAACTTTGAGAATAAGGAAATCCTCAACCTTTGTTCTAGCTTATTAAAAAAGACGATGATGAGCGTCTCACCGTCTTAATCTTAGAAAAAGACCGAGACTAGGAGTACGATCCCGTCTATGAGCTTCAAGCTCTCCAGATTAGACTGCTTTTGAAGTATCTTCAGGAGTCCCTCCAAGAATTTGCTTAACTCTAAGGGACGGTCAAGGCTATGGCAAACAAGTTCAAGGACTTAAGTGTCGCAGTAATGACAAATAAAAGTTCATATCTCCCTACTAAAAGAGCCCTCCCAGTTACCTCAGCTCTTCAATCTCGGATGAAGGTCAACCGAGACCAAGTCCTTACTCCACTCAATTAAAGTATATCTCAGATCTTTTGGAAAATACGTGAACAGCTTCATTATGCAAACTATCCCCCATCCATTAAGGAAGATCCGAAGAGAAGAAACTACTGTGTTTACCATTAAGCAAATGGGCATGAAACAAATGAGTGTCGAAGACTTTTTCAGGCCGTAGAAAGCTTCATACGTAAAGGGAGATTGACCGAGTTTATTAAATAGTTACTTAATTATCTCATCTTTATAATATCTAACTTTGTTTCTATGATTCAGGAGAACTTCGTGTAGATTCATTCGACTGAATATATATACTTCTCCCTTCTACAGATAAAAGATGCTATATTGATCTTTATATTTGAAGAAATTTCTTATCTTACCAAAGACGCTCCTTTCGGGTTTAGCACATTCTTCTTTCGTTAAGTACAATCCAGTTTCGGTACCCATGAAATTCTATCTAGTATGTCTCTCTTTTAGTTAATTTCGATTGTCGTGTCTGCATTTAAAGTCCAAGGGTCGAAACTCTTCTATTGATTTGATGAGGTTAATAAAGAATTTCATCGTTTTCTTAAGGATGTTAATTTTCTCAACAATTCTCTTTCTTAAACTTAAACTAAATATGTTTTCTACTGAGCAATGAGACCTACTAACTACTCATTTTCAAAAGTCTCTTACAAAGTAATTTTAAAGCACTCTTATTTCTCTTTTACCAAATTACAATTATCTTTTAGTAACATCCCGTATCTAGAGGCCAAAAACTAAGCGCTACAAATGCTGCAGTCATCCATAGTATTAACTTTTGGTGACAAAATACGGTAATGTTAATGATATCCATAATATCAGAAGCACTTGAATATGAAAAAAAATCAAAGATTTCCAAAAACAACATTTTACTGATTACATTTCAAAACAAATTCATATCCAAGTTACATATTCCCATATCGTTTCCTAGGCAATGATTAATTATAATCATTGCGAAAATAAGCCAAGAGCGACATATGACGATGCCCCCTTGGTTGATTAAAGCAATACAGTCATATCTGACTTAATACACATAGTAGAATCAAAACGATATGAAACCGTAAATCCTAACTGGCTAGCCGTCATCCACCTTCTCATCTTCGAAGCTTTATTCACAAAAATTTCAAAATCCTGAAAACCCTTAACCCTCAGCCTACTCAAATCAATTTTGAGTACCCGAGAGTTTTAAGAGGAAACAAAAACTTCGAGTCAGACATAAAGCCTGGTGTGAATAATACTGTTACATCTTCGTTTACTGATATTAAGTGAAACCATGCCGCTTAGCGAAACGGGTTTCCTTTCACTAATATCCTTATCCAAACATATATTTTGCAAATCCTTTCCTAAAACCAAACTAGTGAATCAAACTGATATAATATGATAACAATAGCCAAGTCCATTAAGTTATAATCAGATAACTAATGGACTATCTATCCAATAGTAGTAAATGGACCATCTGTCCAAAATCTTGGCTGACTTCCTGCATACTGGACTAACTGTCCACAATTGGACTAACTGTCCGAAATCTAGGCTGACTGCCTGCAAACTGGACTAACTGTTCGAATCAAAATGGACTATCTGTCCGAATCATTTTTTTAGGGTTAACTACTCTTCATCTTTTTCCTTGAAAACCTTTTCAAAATGGTTTAACCTTTTAACTACTCTTCATCTGTTTTGAAACCATTTCCTAAGTAATGAAGTGATGGTGTTGAAACCATCCCTTTGAAAGCATTGGAGAAGTGGCCATGTTTTGAGAAACCAAAACAACCCTTTCGAAACCATCCGGATCAAAAGGAAAGAAGCGACAGCTAAAGGCTTCGACTTAGTTGAGAGCAATAATTTAAAATCAAAGGCGCAACCGAATCAAAACCATTCCTTTTAAAACCATTGACCCAGTCGAAAGCCAATTAAGTCGAGAGCTACTTAGTCGAAAGCAAGCAGACGCATTTTCCTTTAAAATCAAAGTAATGCCTCAATTCCTTCGGAACCGCTAGATTCGACTCTATTCCTTCCGCCTACATCCAATTCACTACGTACCAGTTCCTTGATACCATATGCATTGGTTTCGACTGTGTCAGAAGCGAAGGGAGGCGGAACCTAGTGCCGAAAGCATCGAAATAGTGAAAAACATGTTTATTTGTACTTTAAAACTATTTCATTTGTACCTAACCTGCCTTGTTTGTCTAAATCTGATTGATTGCCCGACTTTCTAGAATTAAAAAATTTGAATTATTTGTAAAAGCCCCTTCTCCTTCCTTAATTATATAAAACATCTAAGCCTCATACCTGAAATAATTTTATATAACCATTAAAACACTTAGGAAAATTCTATAAAAATTCTAGAAAATCTCTTTTAATATGTTTTCCAATATATAAAAATTACAGACCCAATTCATTTATTTTTTAACTGTAAATAATTTATAATCAAAATTTACATTTTCTTTACTAGAAAATTCATATAAATTCCACATAAATTCAGAAAATTCAGAAAATTGAAACCCATCTTCAAAATAATATTTATGATCTTCATAAAAATTCGTAAGGCATTTGCATGTCATTTAAAAGGTTTTTACCTTAAAACATATCATAAATTCAATATGAATAACCATAATTCATCAACAAGTATATATAATTATTCCATCATTTAAAAACATGGCAAATCAATGCAAAATATCCAGAATTCATTTTAAACCGAAAACACAATAAAAATGAGATGTAAATATTATCCACCTTAGCTTTAGAGATTATAGAGATTGAGATGTGAATCGATTTGATTTGAATTAGCTTTCCCTTTAGCTTTTGTTAATCTCCTTCCCCTTTTTCCTTGTTAATGGTGGCCGGCCTTAGTTTAAAAATTTTAAGAAATGAAATGAACATGTAGAGATACACGGCCTAGAGGAATAGATATAGGAATGACCTCTTTCCTATTTTACCCCTCCTCTATTTCATTTTAACTCTTCCTTAATTCATTGTTAAATGGCACGGCTACAACTTAATTAAATATCAAATCTTAATCCCCTAATCAACACATTATTTTATTTTATTTAGCTAATTAAATATCCTAAATAATGTTACCAAAAATCTGGGGTGTTACAAACTCCCCTCCTTAAAGAATTTCATCCTCGAAATTACGATAAGGTACACAACAAATCAATCAAAGAGGTAAAAAATTCCATCAAATATGTCAGGATAAGTATCTCTAATCCTGCTCTCAATCTCCCAAGTACAATCCATTTCATCGTCGCTCCACTGGACTTTGACTAACCTAAACATCTTGGTTCTAAGCCTCTTCTCATCTCTTCCAACAATACGAATAGGCTTTCTCACTATAGTCATATCCGGCTCTACTACTAAGTCCTCTAGCATAGTTAGTGCAGTAGTAGTCTCCGGGTCTCTAACACACTTTCTGAGATGAGAAACATGAAAAACATCGAGGACTCCTGCCAAACTACTCGGTAACTCAACTCTATATGCTAGTTTCCCGATTCTCTCAATAATAGGAAAAGATCCAACGAATCACGGTGCCGACTTCCCCGATTTTCCAAACCTAATCACCCCTTCATCGGTGACACTTTGACGAAAACCTGATCTCCAAATGAGAACTCTAAATCTTTCCATCTCTTATCTTTACTACTAATAATGAGAATTCTTTGAATAGGAATTCAACCGTGTCTTTTTGAAATACCAGAAATACCCCTCATTATAATTATGGAAATCGTTCACTATATCTTTATCTTTACTACTAATAACGAGAATTCATTGAATAGATTTACTCAGTGTCATTTTGAAATTCCAAATATACCTTTTACATCTTATAGAGAAATAGTATTCAAATATGGGAATATAGCCTGTTATTTTCTAAGTACAACTGTCAGTGCCCATGGAGAACTACAGTGTACGTTCACAAGATGAAGTATCCGAGTGTTTCATATTATCCGTAATTTAGGTGGGAGTTAATCGGTCGAAGTCTCGCCGGATTCCGAGTTAGTATGAAGAAAATATTGCAGTCTGAACAAAAAAATAGCGGCTTCTGCACTAGGCGAAGTTCAAATATGGGGATGTGGTATCCTGTTATTTTCTAAGTACAACTGTCAGTGCCCATGGAGAACAACAGTGTACGTTCACAAGTTGAAGTATCCGAGTGTTTCATATTGTCCGTAATTTAGGTGGGAGTTAATCGGTCGAAGTCTCGCCGGATTCCGAGTTAGTATGAAGAAGTTATTGCAGTTTGAACAAAAAAATAGCGGCTTCTGCACTAGGCGGAGTTCAAATATGGGGATGTGGTAGCCTGTTATTTTCTAAGTACAAGTGCCAGTCCCCATGGATTGTTATGTCAACATCACATCTTTATTTTTATCTTTACTACTAATAATGAGAATTCCTTGAATAGGAATTCAACCATGTCTTTTTGAAATACTAGAAATACCCCCCATTATAATTATGGAAATCGTTCACTCTATCTTTATCTTTACTACTAATAAAGAGAATTCATTGAATAGATTTACTCAGTGTCTTTTTGAAATTCCAAATATACCCTTTTACATCTTATAGAGAAATAGTATTCAAATATGGGAATATAGCCTGTTATTTTCTAAGTACAACTGTCAGTGCCCATGGAGAACTACAGTGTACGTTCACAAGATGAAGTATTCGAGTGTTTCATATTGTCCGTAATTTAGGTAGGAGTTAATCGGTCGAAGTCTCGCCGGATTCCAAGTTAGTATGAAGAAAATATTGCAGTCTGAACAAAAAAAATAGCGGCTTCTGCACTAGGCGAAGTTCAAATATGGGGATGTGGTATCCTGTTATTTTCTAAGTACAACTGTCAGTGCCCATGGAGAACTACAGTGTACGTTCACAAGTTGAAGTATCCGAGTGTTTCATATTGTCCGTAATTTAGGTGGGAGTTAATCGGTCGAAGTCTCGCCGGATTCCGAGTTAGTATGAAGAAGTTATTGCAGTTTGAACAAAAAAAATAGCGGCTTCTGCACTAAGCGGAGTTCAAATATGGGGATATGGTAGCCTGTTATTTTCTAAGTACAACTGTCAGTCCCCATGTAGAAGTACAGTGTGCGTTCACAAGATGAAGTATCCGAGTGTACTATATTGTTCGTAATTTAGGTGAGAGTTCATCGGTCGAAGTTTTGTCTGATTCCGAGTTAGTATGAAGAAGTTATTGCAGTCTGAACAAAAAAATAACGGCTTTTTCCTAGGAAAAGTTCAAATATGAGGATGTACTCTGTTATTTTCTAAGTACAACTATTATTCACCATGGAAAACTACAGTGAGCGTTGAAGTGGGGATATAACATGTTATTTTCTAAGTACAACTGTCAGTCACCATAGAGTACTACAGTGTGCGTTCACAAGATGAAGTATCCAACTATACCGTATTGTCCTTAATTTAGGTGGGAGTTCATCGGTCGAAGTATCGCCTAATTCCGAGTTAGTATGAAGAAGTTATTGAAGTCTGAACAAAAAAATAGCGGCTTCTGCACTAGGAGGAGTTGAAATATGAGGATGTGTTAGCCTGATATTTTCTAAGTACTACTGTCAGTCTCCATGGAGAACGACAGTGTGCGTTCATAAGATGAAGTATCCGAGTGTTCCATATTGTCCGTAATTTAGGTGGGAGTTAATCTGCCGAAGTCTCACCGGATTCCAAGTTAGTATGAAGGAAATATAGCAGTCTGAATAAAAAAAATAGTGGCTTCTGCACTAGACGGAGTTCAAATATGAGGATGTTGTGCCATGTTATTTTCTAAGTAAACTGTCAGTCCCCTTGTAAAACTACAGTGTGCGTTCACAAGATGAAGTATCCGAGTGTACCATATTGTCTGTAATTTAGGTAGGATTTCATCGGTCGAAGTTTTGACTGATTCCGAGTTAGTATGAAGAAGTTATTGCAGCCAGAACAAAAAAATAGCGGTTTCTGCCTAGACGGCGTTCAAATGTGGGGATGCTACTATCAAATCTACTTCCACAGGTACAAATAAAATTGCATGCACATTGTGGTTAAATGCAGGCCCACATGGGCGTGCAAATGTACTCGTCTACATAACTCTTCTTCCTAGACCGAACCTCCTTCATTCTAGCCCGAATGACCTCAATCTTTTCTCCAGCTTCTCTGACCAAATTTGGACAAAAAACCAACTTATCAATGGTCTCTAACCAACATACGGGAGATTTGCATGGCCTTCCATACAAAGCTTCAAACGGTACCATCCCAATACTAGTCCGATAACTGTTGTTATATGAAAACTCGACTAAATGTAGATGGTCTTCTCATGATCCCCTAAATTCTAGAACACAAGCTCTTAACAAATCTTCCAAGATTTTGTTACCTCTTTCTGTTTTCCCATCTGTCTATGGATGGTAGGCAGTACTCATCTTGAGCTTGGTTCCCAAAACTTCCTGTAGACTCTTCCAGAATTCGCTAGTGAATAAGGAATCTCTATCATTAACTATGCTACTATGAATTCCATGCAGTCTAACCACATTCTTCATAAACAATTTTGCCAAAACAGGTGCCGTTCTGGTTGACTTAACTGGAATGAAATGGGAACTCTTAGTCAATCTGTCCACTATAACCTATATACTTTCATTTCCTCTATTCGACCTTGGCAACCCATCAATAAAATCCATGGAAAATAATCACACTTTTGTACCAGCATATCCAATGGCTGAAGAAATCCACTTGGCTTCTGGTGTTCGGCTTTTGCCTACTGGCAATTCAAGCACTGCTTTACACCCAAGCCAATATCCTGCTTCATACCTTCCTAGAAGAAACTCCTCTTCATACCCTGATACATCTTAGTAGCTTCTGGATGAATAGAGAACTTCGAACAATGGCATTCCTCCCAGACTTCTTTCCTTATGTTTCCTAAACTTGGAACACATAATCTTCCTTTCTTTCTTAACCACCCTTTCTCCTTAAGACTGAAATCTTTCAAGTCATGGCTCTTGGTTCCATCCTTTAACTTCCTGATCCGTTCAGCTAACACTGGATCCTCTATCTGTTTAGAAGCAATCGCTTCGATCATCACTGGTTGAACTTCCAAACAAGATAATACAACTGTATCTGTTTGGAAGCAATCACTTTCCTCGGCTTGCGACAAGAACTTTCTCTCAAACCTTTCTCGAAATCCAAACCAACCAATGTCTCTACCCTCCATCTCTACAATCTCCCACCAGTAAGAAGCCTCTCCCTTCAGCTGCCAAGATGCAAGCTGAACTCTCTGTCGGTTCTCTAATCCTAACAGCCCAAATATCCACTCTGTATTCCTCAACCAGGCTCGTGCCTCTATGAAATCCTCTGTGCTGGAAAAGGTCTTGCCTCATAGATTAGTGAAGTCCTTGCATAGCTTAGAAAAATTGGTTGCTACAGGTGAACTAATGGGACCTCCACCCCCCGGTGCTGCATTGGGCGCTTGCCCTTGTACCCTAGTGCCATAGCTTGGAGGTATCTACGGAATCAGCCAGGGACTTGGACACCTATTTGGGTCGTCTGCCATACTATGCAAAGAAAAGAAAATTTAGGCTCGAAAGAATCGAAAGAAGGTTGAATTAGACTTTGAGGGGATTTTTATAAAAACTCTTTTATACTTGAAAACTATTTCTATAATAAGAGTTTCTTTTTGAAAAATACTTTTAGTTTGAAGATATGTTACCTTATAAAAATACTTTACTTTTAAAACAAGTTTTTAGGAATCCTATAACCTTAGGCTCTTATACCAAATGAAACACCCCACACCCCTTAGTATTCACAAAAATGGCACACCAAAGGATGTGGTGCGTTATAGGTATAGTTAAAGCATCACAGAGACTAAGATTCACAAGACAAATATGTAAAAACAACGAAAACATTTAAATAATAACTTATCATTCAAAATTAAACTCCATCTCAAAATAAGTCATAAAAACATAACATATCTCAAAAACTCAAAATGTCTCATGTCTCATGAAAATACAACTCAGTCTCATAAAATCATAGTATAAAGATAACAATAATAATAATCCCTCTCACAAGTGCCAATCCATCATAAGCCAAATCAAAAAAATGAAATGCAAAAGAATACATCTGAAATGAGAAAACTCCAGAAATGAATCACCAAGCAACCTGAATCAACTATCTTCAACTCTGCTGGCCTATGGGGGGAAATGGGGGAAATAGAGGAGTGTGTCAGACAATAAGTCTAATGAGTGAAAGTAATTACTAGCATTTTTAAGCAAGATAAAGATAATAGACTAAGCAATAGTTCTAGCTTGAAAGGAAAATACATAAAAGATAAAACTCGAATAAAATACTGTTTCAGATTCTGTTTGACTGTTTGCTTTGATTGTTTGATTGTTTGCACTTGTCTTAAACTACTGTGATTAGGTTGAAATCCTAATCCTATCTCAACCGCTAACTTGATTAGACTGAAATCCAAATCCTACCCATTGATCGGCCTTTCCTATCTCTATTGTGCCACTATGAACCAATCCTGTTGGTCATAGCAAAAGACACCTCTTTAGCGCTTAGGATGCAGTAGCGAATTAATTATCCTAATTGATGCCGCACGTTCGGTCATCGCCGGTACACACTAACTGTCGCCCCCTATTTGACCCTTTATTTACCCTAATCAGCATAAGTGTGCCCAGCCTCAACTACGTGTGAGACCATCAGTCCTCGACCTGAAAGGGAATGCTACCGGTACTGGTCCAAACAACCAAATCTTCTAGCTTTGCGCCCCTTGCCCAAATCCCCAGATTTGAGCCTCTATCTATCGACCGCTTATTTACCCTAATCAGCATAAGTGTGTCCCAGCCTCACCTACGTGTGAAACCATCAGTCCTAGACCTGAAAGGGAATGCTGCCGGTACGGGCCCTACTTCTATATTTGCTTATTAACTTAATCCAAGATCTAAGTTTTAAAATAAGCCTCTTCTATTATCTCTTCTTTCTAATTATAACCTACGTGTTATAATTGTTCTTGCAACTGTTACTCTTCTATTTTCTCTTTTTAGTTATAACCACTTGTTATAATTATGCTTGCAAATATCTTAAATTTGCCTATTTCAGTCCATCTCTATTTTTATTTTAGTTTTTCTCATTTTACATCTGATTTCTATAAATTTAGTGTTATTCTATTTTAATCCATATTTGCGAATTCTTCTCTTTTTAATATTTTATTCATGTCAAAAAGGATTAAATCTCTATAAAAAGAAACTAACATTTACAGGATAAATTTCAACTTAAAACAGATGTAAATAACTGTAAATAACTGTAAATAACTGCAATTAACTGTAAATAACCGAATAAAGTAGCTGAATAAAAATAGACTGAAAAAACTTCTGAAATTTACTTAAAAACCGACTGTAAATAAACTTACATAAAAACTGTCTCAAAATTGTAGAAAAACACGACTATTAAGAACCCTATTATTTTAAATTGCTTCCAAATCTAAAATAATTACAAAACACTCACCTGTGGTCCTTAGCTCTAGTCCTGGGCCTTCCTGGATTCACTTCTAGGGCGTAGAATATTTTTATCAAAAAGATTTCCTACCTAGAAAAATTTTCTATTTAGGGTTCAGTCTCAGGCAATGAACCCAATTGGGAGAAAATCTGAATGAAAAAATAGCTAGACCTAGGGTTCTATTTATAGTATGGCTTAGGGAACTCAGGCCGTCGGATTTGAAGATTAAATCCAGTACAACCACGTCATAGGCTCACTAGGAACCGTCGGATGTAGCTACGAACGCACAAGATAAACTAAAAATCTAATTTTAAGGTGTTCGGCTCGTACCTGGACGTTTTCACATCCAGGAAGTTTTGTAGGTCGACCTATGATCTTTGGAGGTCGACCTATAGGTCGACCTGACCATAGCATGGTTCGACCCATGCCCTTGTATTTTTTTCATTTTTTTGTTTATTCCTTGTTTCTCTCGTAACTTCTCCATACTAGCTCGGATTTCGACCAGTTATATATGGAAATTGATCAGAAAATCGCCATGGACCCAATGGTGCAACTCCCATAGCTCGATTTTGAAAATTTCACAAACTTATTTTATTGTTTAATTAATTCGTTAATTAAATATTATAGCTCAAATTTTGGGTTGTTACAGCTTATCTATCAAACATCTAGATATAAAAGATTGCAATGCACTAGTATCAAATAGAACGCTAACAAACATACCGTGAATCTAAAGCATACCTCCCAAAATTGCCTTTCCCTTCTCCTGAGCTGTTGGCTTCGAAGTTGCAGGCTCCAATGCATACACTTTGCCCTTCCCATCCTTAGCGGGATCCTTAAACTGGCTCTTATAGTGGCCAATCTGGTCAGTTGAAGCATCTGACAATCTTCTTTCTAGCCGTGTCCTTTGCCTTTCTAACAAGACATTCATTAGCAAAGTGCACCTTCTTATCGCACTTGAAGCAAACAATCTTAGACTTCCCTTTCTTAGCTGCTCCACCCTTCTAAGCACCTTTCTTAGGAAAGAATTTCCTCTTTTAACCCTATCCAATATGGACTTCCTTAGCCTTACTCTTCTCTTGAGAATCAAGCAACTCCTCATGCCTTAAGGCTATCTCCATTACAAAATCAGAAGGATTTCTAATATGAGGTAATGTAGCCCTGGCTAACTCAGGCTTCAACCCCCTGATAAACTTCTCATTCCTCTTCATTACTGTATCCACTGAAGCATACCCATATATGGCCAACTCCTCAAACCTCTTAGCATACTCCAGAATAGACATCTCTCCCTGCTCTAATTCAATAAATTTTATGATCAGAGCCCACTGTGCCATTGCAGACATGAACCTCTCCTGGAACCTTCCCTTGAAATCTTCCCAGGTCATAATCTCCTCATCCACTACCACAGTCACACTATTCCACCAGAAAAAAGCTTCTCCCTGAAGCTGTCTAGATGCCAACCTCCTCTTCTGCTCATCATTAAGCCCCAAATCTGCAAAGATTCTCTCACAATGCAACAACCAATTCTCTACCTCAATGGCATCTTTCGTTCCAACAAACGGCTTCCCCCCAAGCTTGGTGTAATCTCCACTCAGCTTAGCACAATCGTTGACAACTGGAGCTCCCGGAACTCCACCTCCCACTACTCCAGCAGCAACACCCGCTTGCACCATGTTTACGAAGAACTGATACATAGCTTCCATTCTAACTTGCGGGACTCCATCATCCACATTCTATGCTTGTGCCTGACCTTAACCTCTTCTCACATTAGGCCTGACATTCCCATCGATGCCTACCCCTCCTAGGTTAACTCTTCCTCTTCTACCTTCTATATCTGTATTCAAATCTCATGAGATACAGAAAAATAACCTAACAAAGATAGGAGACAAGAGATAAAGCATATACTTATATGTAGCTAATACACGTACGTTACTATAGCGTTATCCCATACCCCAATCTTACTCTTATTCTTTAGGATTATGTTTTAAAAACCCATTTTTAGTTAAATTTTTTCATAAACCAATGCTCTGATACGAAGTTGTAACATCCCATATCTGGAGGCCAAAAACTAAGCGCTACATATGTTGCAGTCATCCATAGTATTAACTTCTAGTGACAAAATACGGTAATGCTAATGGTATCCATAATATCAGAAGCACTTGAATATGAACAAAATCACAGATTTTCAAAAACAACATTTTACTAATTACATTTCTAAACAAATTCATATCCAAGTTACATAATCCCATATCGTTTCTTAGGCAAAAATTAATTATAATCATTATGAAAATATGTCAAGAGTGACAAATGACGATGCCCCCTTGGTTGACCAAAGCAATACAGTCATATATGACTTAATATACATAGCGAAATCAAAACAATATGAAACTGTAAATCCTAATTGGTTATCCGTCAGCCACCTGCTCATCTCTGAAAGTTATATTCGCCAAAATTTCAAAAACTTGAAAACCTTAACGCTCAACCTACTCAAATTAATTTTGAGTACCCGAGAGTTTTAAGGGGAAATAAAAAATTCGAGTTAGACATAAAGCCTGGTGTGAATAATACTATTACATCTCTGTTTACTGATATTAAGTGAGACTACCCCGCTTAGCAGAATGGGTTTCCCTTCACTAATATCCGTTTCAAAACATATATTTTGCAAATCCTTTTTTGCAACCAAATTGGCTAATCAAACTGATATAATAATGATAATAATAGCCAAGTATGTTAAGCTATAATTAGATAACTAATGGACTATCTGTCCAATAGTAGTAAATGGACCATCTGTCCCAAATTTGGGCTGACTGCAGGCATACTGGACTAACTGTCCACAACTGGACTAACTGTCCACAACTGGACTAACTGTCCAAAATCTCGGTCGACTGCCTGCAAAATGGACTAACTGTCCGAATCAAAATGGACTATCTGTCCGAATCATTTTCTTAGGGTTAACTACCCTTCACCTTTTTCCTTAGAAACCTTTTCAAAATGGTTTAACCTTTTAAACCACACTTATACAAGGATTGACTATCCTTCCAAAACAAGTTAAAACTCTTTTTAACTTGAAAATACTTGGATTATATTGCCTATTAAAAACATTCGAAACCTTTGTTTAAAACCTTTAAACAAACTTTTCAAAACCCTTGAAGGTAACCTCTTCGAAATCATTGAAAGTGACTCTTTTGAAACCCTTAAAGGTAACCCCTTCGAAACCATTGAAAGTGACCCTTTCAAAACTATTAAAAGCCTTTCCTTCGAAAGCTTCAAAACATTATACATCCCTTTTTAAAACCTTAAATATTGTCTTTCGAAAACATAGGAAAAACCTTTCCTTTCAATCCTTTCGAAACCTTGGGGAACCACTCCTTTCGAAACCATTCATTAAAACCTTTCAAAACGGTAAAAACTCAATCCTGTCGAAAGCACTTTGGGTTCTCTCGAAGCTTTCACGTGCTCGGGCAGGTTGCCTCGGCTCGAAGCAGGGACTTTCTTGGGCTTACTTCGGGCAGGTTGCCTCGGCTCGACTCGGAGTATGATCCAAATGTTCGTATGCTCGTTCCTAACCCAACTTCCAACTTCCGAATGCTCGAGCCAAAGCATGTTTCGAGTTCTCTCGAAGCAATATTGTCCAGGGCAAGCTTCGGGTATGTAGCCCCATGACTCGAAGCATGCTAGCAGTTTTCAAGTGCTCGACTCAAAGCAGGGACTTCCTCGGGCTTGCTTTGGGAAAGTTTCCGAATGACCTGAACTGGGTCGGAAGCGAAGGTAAGGAGGCGGAACCTGGTGCCGAAAGCATCGAAATAGTGAAAAACATGTTTATTTGTACTTTAAAACTATTTCTTTTACATCTAACCTGCCTTGTTTGTCTAAATCTGATTGGTTGCCATTGTACTTTTTCAAAAGTGCTGCCAACTTTCCAAAATTAAAAATTTTGAATTATTTGTAAATAGCCCTTTCTTCTTCCTTAATTATGTAAATCATTTAAGTCTCATACCTTAAATAATTTTATATAACCATTAAAACACTTAGTAAAATTCTACAAAAATTCCAAAAAATCTCTTTTAATATATTTTCCAACATATAAAAATTTCAGACCCAATTCGTTTATTATTTAACCATAAATAATTTATAATCCAAATTAAGATTTTCTTTACTAGAAAATTCATATAAATTCCATATAAATTTAGAAAATTCTAAAAATTGAAACCCATCTCATAAATAATATTTATGATCTTCATAAAAATTTCAAGGTATTTGGATGTCATTTAATAGGGTTTTTACCTTAAAACATATCATAAGTTCAATATAAACAACCATTATTGATCAAAAAGTATATATAATCATTCCAACATTAAAAAACATGGAAAATCAATGCAAAATATTCAGAATTCGTCTTAAAACCAAAAACACAACAAAAATGAAATGTAAACATTATTCACCTTAGCTTTAGAGATTATAGAGACTGAGATGTCAATGGATTTGATTTGAATTAGCTTTCCCTTTAGCTTTTGCTAATTTCTTCCCCTTTTTCCTTTTTAATGGTGGCCGGCCTTAGTTTAAAAATTTTAAGAAATGAAATGAACGTGTAGAGATACATGGCCTAAGGAAATAGATATAGGAATGGTCTCTTTCCTATTTTACCCCTCCTCTATTTCAATTTAACTCTTCCTTAATTCATTGTTAAATGGAACTGCTACACCTTAATTAAATATCAAATCTGAATCCCCTAATCAATGTATTATTTTATTTAATTTAGTTATTTAAATATCCTAAATAATGTTACCAAAAATCTGGGGTGTTACACTCTCCATATAGCCGACAACTTAAAATGGGTATAAGTGGTCGACACCAGCCAAAAGTGGATGTAGATGGCCCACACCCATCGAAAGTGGTTGTAGATGGCCGATGCCCGCCAAAAGTGACTATAGATTTGGACCCAATGATAAGTTGTAGACCTCTCCATAAGAGCACCCCCACAATGATGAGCTACAAAGTGCAAGGCCAATAACCTGGGTTTAAAAACACATCGAAAAGTAGAATGCATGTTGATAGTAAGTCATGGTCAAGTGGAATAATGCACTAGGTAGATAACAGTTAGATTAGAATATTTGATAGATTTATAATAATAGTGAGTCATGGTCAAGTAATAACATGCGCTGGGTAGATTCCGGATTAGATTAGAATATTTTGTAGATTCCTAATGATAGTGAGCCATGGTCAAGTAGTACCATGCGCTGGGTCGATTCCTTGTTAGATTAGAATTTTAGGTAGATTCGCAATGATAGTGAGCCATGGTCAAATGGTACCTTGTGGTGGGTAGATTCCTGGTTAGATTAGAATATTGGATAGATTCCCAATTATAGTGAGCCATAGTCAAGTAGTACCATGCTTTAGGTAGATTCCTGATTAGATCAGAATATTGGGTAGATTCCGAATGACAGTGAGCCATGGTCAAGTAGTTTAGGTAGATTCCTAATTAGATTAAAGTGTTGGGTTGATTCCCAATGACAGTGAGCCATGGGCTAGAAGTGTCATGAATTGGGTCGATTCCTAGTTAAGACTAGATATTGGGTAGATTCCTTATAATAGTGAGCCATGGTCAAGTAGTACTATGCATTTGGTAGATCCCTACTTAGATGAGAATATTGGGTAGGTTCCCAATAACAGTGAGCCATGATCGAGAAATATTGTGCATAGATTAAAATTGGATAGAATTCCTAATAAGGTTAGAGTTTTAAGGGGAGAGTTCCTAAATAAAAATGAGCATTCGATAGGAATCCCAATCCGAGCCGTAAGGATGACATCAAGTAGTAAGAATAAATATCGAAAACCTTAATATGGGGAGACGCAAAGGGGTAAGAAAAAATTGAGATGGAATTAAAGAAGACAAGCAAAATGGCTCGAGTTGAAGGAACAAGTCAACCGAAAAGACAAAAGTGGACCTCAATGTTATAGACAGATTATCCAAATGATTATTAGTACATTTGGAACACAATATACAAAAGAAAAGAAGAAAGGGCCGTGTATTATAAGCCTTTATACACATTTCTAACCCTAGTTTCGGCTTCCTTCATGGCCCCCTTTAAGCGAGATTTGAGCTTAGATATCCATTCCTTCTTAAATTACCTAAATGAGGTTCTTCGACCATCCTTAGTACAAACAAGAATGCTTGATGCATTAGTCACCAGGGCCAAAGAAGAACTCCCTTTAGGTTGGGAGTGTTGGGAATGAGACTTGGAAGAGTCAATTATAGTCCTATGAGAAGAAGGAATTCTCATAACGGCATACCTTCTATCCCTGCCTCTTCATCGAGCCGAAGGGGCTGCAACCGTAACTTTGTTGGTATGCTTACAATCAATTTCGAGTTCTCACAACTTGATTATCAAAAGCTCTCGGTGAGCTTCATCGAATCGTTGTCTTAGAGTAGTCGCTGACTCCTACAACCTCGAAACTACAGATTCTAAAGCCTGACCAGTAACCGACACTGCCTTTGGAATGGCAAACATCTTTTTAGACAGTTCCTCATGAGTTCATTTCAAAGATTCGTTATCTTTCAAGAAAGCATGGATGTTATCCCACCTTTTGACTAGATAGTATTTGAAAAGATTTAATAATCAAATCAGATGAGCGAACGTTGAATAAATGATTTAAGGACCTTAGGAATACCATAAAAAGACCGGAAAAAAGAAATATAAAAAATGAGCAAAAAAATTTGCAAATTTGAAAGTTCAAGTTTTAGGAATACCCCTACTCTAGGGATCGATACCGAGACCCAAAAACTCGAGTAAGACATATGGAAAACTCGGGTCTAACTCCAAGCAAGCGAACTCTTGTCAGGACTCGGGTCAGACACACAAAATCTCAGGTTTGACTTCAAGCAGGTGAAGGGAAACTCATAACATGAAAATCTTAGAAAATCTTTAGGTCGAATCCCAAGTAAACACTCAAATTTCTCGGGTCGGACTCCAAACAAGTTCAAAAAAATCCAACACAACTCAAATCAAGACAACATAACAATGGGATTCCCCAAGTTGGGGATCGGTACCGACTTCTACCTAAAGATCAATACCGACTCCCAAATATAGCTTCGGTGGACCCCCTCTCTTACGTACATGCCTAACTTGATGCCAAAAGCCTATTTTCAAAGTTATTTTGTTATTTTAATACGATTCTCTAGTGATCTCTATGCACTCCTAAGTCTGCAACTTTGTTCTTTTACAAAACTCAATCACTTGGACTTCGAAACAAGTTATTACTGGTGCATACAAATATGGAATCTCGAAGCTAACCGCAAGACGGTCCAAGATAAAAAGTTGAAGATAGCAAATATGGCTAACTTGGGGATCGCTGACGATTCCCAAATGACGACTCCTAAAATGGAAACTCCCAAAGTGACGACTCCCAAATGAAGACTTCCAAATAACAACTCCCAAATGATGAGTCCCAACCGATGACTCCTGCTTACTGATGATGTGGTGCCTACTTTTTAGGTAAAACTAGTTTAAATCATGGCTAGCGGTTAGGAGATATCCGGTGCGAGATTTTAGACTCCCTACCTCTATAAATAGGAAGGTTGGGCTTATTTTTCAGGATCTTTTTGCTCCAACTCTTCTCTACTATGTACTTTTTTAGCTCTGAAAATCTAAGTGTGGAAGTTGTACCAAGTCCAAAGAACTTCCATCCTCGAGCCAAAAATGAGCAATAAAATCATTAAGTTGACGTAGCCAGAGTTTGCCAAATCACTATAAAACTTTGTATGTTCTTTTCTTACCTGTTTTACTTTACTTTCTTCACTTTTATTCTCTACTACTTTTGTTTGGGTATTTGGATTGTTTTTGGTTCAAATATTTTGGCGCGCCAGATAGGGGAACACTTGAACGCGCTAATCTAAGAACTTGGATACTGAATATGGTTAGACAATCAATTAGGAAGGCTGTGACTGCTGGAGATCAATAAGGGGCAGCTAGGAGGCATCCTTAGGATCTCACCCCCATCAATCTACATAGCTAGGGATGAGATGAAAACTGTGATGAAAGGACTACATGGAAGGATGACAGCACGACAGGAGGAGATGATGGAAAACTTCTTCAGAAGGATGGAATAAGCAGGAATGGCTGGAGTTGCTGAAACAAAGAATTAGAGACCGAAAGCTGGAACATAGATGGATGGAAATAAGGTAGAACAGCCTAGGGAGAACCCCAAGCCAAACTTAGGGATCGATACCGATCCCGGAATAGGAGTCGGTACCGACTCCCAAGGATATGGGGGCATGGGTCGTCCTGCCCTGGGAAGAAATGATATACTGCCTGGAGTTGAAGTGGAGCATTTGAAAGTGAATTGGATTGCAGAAGCATGACCAGTGGAGTATGTACTTGAATTCCCTCATGGAGTTAGGGGACGGGTTGGAAATGTAAACTTGAGAGTTCCTTTGGATGACAACAATAGGCTTACCGAGTTAGTGAGACGAGTTACGAGGGATGGATTTCCTAATCAGAGCATAGAAGATATGAATAGAAGTCCATTTACTCCAGACATCCTGTATGCAAGGAACCCAGCGGAATTCAAATTACCAACATTGAAGACATTCGACGTATAGTCAGACCCTACAGTTCATCCGATGAGGTACATAAGATAAATGGAGGTGCTAGAGGCATTAGAGGAAGTCATGGGACGATGTTTCCCTTTCTATCTTACTGGTTTGGCAGGACAATGGTTTAGGCAGCCGGAAAATGGTTCCATTAGTACGTGGGCCGGGTTGCTAAAAAGATATATCAAACAATTTAGAGTCCATATCTCACGACCCAATAATGTAATAACATTGGCAAGCATAAAGCAGAGGGATGGAGAGACCCTCGGGAATTTTCTAACAAGATTCAACACGGTGCCAGCTGCTTTGGATAAACCCGATTCTTCAATGGTTTTGATGGCAACGGTTACAGGAATAGCCTTGACGATTGATTTGAAAATTGCTTTGGAACGAGATCCACCGATGTATCTATAACGTCCCCTATCTAGGGGTCCAAAGCTAAGCGCTACAGATGCTGCAGTCATCCGTAGTATTAACTTCCGGCGACTAAATACGGCTATGTTAATGGTATCTATAATATCAGAAGCATTTAAATATGAAACAAAGTCACAGATTTCAAAAAAACATCGTTTCATATTACATTTCCGAACACATGTTTCACATTCAAATTACATAATCTCATTATCGTTTCCCAAGTTCAGATAAAATATAATTAATACATAAATATGCCAAGAGCGATGTATGACGATGTCCCCTTGGTTGACTAGAGTACTATATAGACATAACTGTCATAAATACAATACAGCGGAAATAAAAACAAAATAACAACTCCTAAATAGCTATCCGACAGCGACATGCTCGTCTCCGGATGCTTTATTCGTCAACCAACTAAAACATGTAAAACTTCAACCCTCAGCCTACTCAAATTAATTTTGAGCACCCGAGAGTTTAAAGGGAAAACATAAACTTTAAGTCAGACATAAAGCCTAGTGTGAAAAATATTGTACATCTCGGATATACGATATTAAGTGAGACCACACCGCTTAGCGGAATGGATTTCTCCTCACTAATATTCTTTTAAAACATATCTTTTTCAAATCATAATCCTGCAACCAAAACTGGTTAAAAGTGTAAAGCATTATATGTAAACTTACATATTAGGTAACAAATGGACTATTTGTCCAAACACTATAGTTTTGTTTGGCTAACTATCAACCTTTGGCTGACTCAGGCCTACCAGAAAATAAAACAAAATAATCTAACATCTATTAGACACCTTTTCTAGATGGTTTGTCCTTAACTATCTGTTAAATACTTCTCTTTTGGACGGTCTATCCCTAACCATCTCCCAGGGTCACCTGATCCTAATGGTTTTGCGGGCTCACTAATAACCTAGCTCTATACAAACATATATTCCCTTTTGTGTGTAATCATAATTTTAGTCTTACCTGTGACAAAGTCCTACACACTAGAATTTTGGACTAAATTAGTTGCGGCTAATAGCTAATGTTTAGGGCATGACCCTATAACAGTCCTATCTGGTATTCTAATATCTGAGTCATTTTACCTAGGAATACATTCCTAAAATTTTCCTTGAAAACCCTTTCATCTGAAATTGATTTAAAACCTTTTAAACCAAACTTAAACAAGGAAAATATATATAATCTCTATGCTTTACTCAAAATCACCTTGCCACGTTATATATACTTTACTCAAATCTTAGTTGATGAAAACATTTAACTTTTGAAAGTACCCCTTTCGAATCCATTGAAAGCACCTCTTTCGAAACCAAGTAAAACCCTCTTCTAACCTAGGCCGAAAGGTCAAACCTTCCTTTCGAAACCATTAAAAACCTTCCTTTCGAAAGCTTTAAAACCTTAGACATCTTTCTTTTAAAACACTTAAAAACCGCCTTTCGAGAACATTGGAAAAACCTTTCCTCTTAGACCTTTCGAAACCATTGGAAAACCTTCCTTCAAAACCTTTCAAAATCATTGGGAAACCACCCCTTTGAAACCTTCATTTAAAACCTTTCGAAAGCATCAAACCTTTGCAAACAACAACCTTTCAAAAGCATTTGGGTTTAATTTAAAAATGTGGAAACCTTTCGAAACCATTCAAAATTTACCCCTTCGAACCCTTACAAAACCGTTTCGGTCGAAACCATTTGGATTATGCCTTCAAATAGAGCAAAAGGATCTGAAACCCATTAAAGTCGAGAGCATTCTTTTCAAAAGCTATTCCTAAGTAAAGAAGTGATGGTGTCGAAACCACCCTTCTAAAAGCTTTGGAGAAGTACCCAAGTTTAAAAACCAAGTATACCTTCCGAAACCATTGACTTCGAAAGGTAAGAAAAGCGACAGCTAAAGGGCTTCGACCAAGTCGAAAGCATGTATTTAAAAACAAAGGCGCAACCTCTTTAAAACCACTCTTTAAACCTTTTGACCCAGTGGGATGCCAACCAAGTCGAAAGCAACATTGTCGAAAGCATGTATTTAAAAACAAAGGCGCAACCTCTTTAAAACCACTCTTTAAACCTTTTGACCCAGTGGGAAGTTAACCAAGTCGAAAGCAACATTGTCGAAAGCAAAGCAGACGCATTTTTCACTTCAAAACAAAGCAGCGCTTCGACCCCTACGGAACTCCTGGGTTTTGACCTCATACCTTTCGCCTTCTTTCCAATTCGCTGCGCACCAAGTCTTTGATGCCATGCGTATTGGTTTTGATATCGATTGAGGTGAAGGGACTAAGTTGAAAGCCATCAGTGCCGGAAGCAGGGTGTCTAAAGTGGCGAAACAGGCTAAAAACAAGTAAATTTTGTCTTTAACTTAAAAGAGAAATACTTTTTGACTAACCTTCTATGTTTGTCAAAATCTTGTTGGTTGCTAATTTTTCTTTTCTAAAAGCACTGCCATAATTTCAGAAATAACAATTAAATTTATTTTATAAAATACCCCTTGTCCTTTTATAAATATATAAAACATTTAAGTCCCATACCTTAAAGTAATTTTATATATTCATTAAAACACTTAGGAAAATTCTACAAAAATTCTAGAAAATCATTTTCAATATGTTTTCTAACATATATAAATTTCAGACCCAAATAAAAAATTATTTAGCCGTTTTATCCCACCTTTCGACAAGGCCGTGATACCAAGAACTTAACTGGAAACCGAGGAAAGTTCGTCCCGAAGATTGGTTATACGCAGGCTCACTATGGATATCGATGAATTATTTTCGAGACCGGATCGAGCTACAATTGACAAGACATGACAAGTAAAGCTATGAAAGCCAATGTTCCAAATTTAAAGTCAATCCGAGTTCGTATGCTCAAGATATGATCGATACAAGTCAAGGAATTCAACACAATCGCATCCATCTATTCGTGTCCATCAAGTCTCGGCGTCATTTGCTGTTCGTATCCATCAGCGATTATCTCTTTGTATCCATCAAGGTGAGCTACTTCGTATCCATCGAGAGAATCAGCCTTATTCGTATCGATCCTGTTCGAATCCATCGGCATACAAGCGCACTTCATATCGATCAGCAGCCAGAGAGAGTCTACTTCGTATCCATCAGGACCCTTCTACTTCATATCCATCAAATGCGACACGAATATACATTTCGTGTCGATCGAGCTTCAGACATGCTTCGTTTCGATCGACCACTGATCGATACGAAGTCAAGGCTTCCCATCGATACGAAGTGCAATTCAATCGATCGATACGAACAAGAACAGTGCAGTCGATCGATATGAACAAGACCAAGTCCGATCGATACGAACAGAACAACTAAGATCGACACGAACAGGGCTGAAATAGATCGATACGAACAAGGCTTAGACGTTGGATATGATGAAGGAAGCAGTCAACACGGCACGAAAAGTGGATCGATCCGAGAATTCAGTACCACGTCAACTTACAGGCACGTGTTTGGACCGATGTGAACAGATCGATACGAAGGGTGTCGATACCAACGAAATAGCCTACCAAAAACTCAAATTTGCATCGCTTATAACTCACAACCTACAAGTCCAAATGCTACGAAATTTTCACAGAAGCTTGCGTACATCCTCAGCAATACTCACAATCGATCCCGACCCAATCGAATGAATTTTCGATCAATATGAATCTCGTTCGTATCGATCCTAGATCGCGTGCAAATCACGTGGGATCGATCGCGTAGGCCCACTCAGGTGCCAGAAGAGTTCTCCCGAGATCTGAGCGAGATATTTGCAGCCTACGCCTATAAATAGCAACCCAGGACCTACAGATGAGGGGATTCTTTTGGCTCTTTGACGTCCAGACTCTACCGAATTCACCATTGTACTCGAATTTCTCTGATTGTAGTTGAGATTTAATGTTGTAATCCGCAGTAACCAGCAAGCAAAAGTTAAAAAAGACCAATCATTTCATAGTGGACGTAGGCAATACGCCGAACCACTCTAAATCTCCGCGTTCTTTTGCTGTTTTTCTGATTATTATTTGAAGTGTTTGTTAGATAATCCTCTTTTTACATTTATTTCTTCATTTTATCGCTTCAAATCTTTCCGAAGAGTGTTGTGCCCAATTTTGGTACAAACACTTTGGTGCTTTCACCGAGAAAACACGGTTTTTTCTCCTGCTCGTTGGATCTACTATCAATATCGAATTGCACAAATCTAAGAAGAAGATCCAGATCTCAGAGATTAAAGTTCTTCCATCCTATTCAAATTTGCATCAAGTCTAGGAAAGAGCTTCGCTATCCGTCATGGTTAACACAAGGACTACTTCTACGGCCGCAGATTTAGAAGGACGGAACAAACAGAATCCCGTACAACCACTTCCAGCCGACCAGAATGCTGCCGGACCATCAGATCCGCAAGACCCTGTCACCAAGGAAGAATTTCAGATGCAAATGCAAGAACTGACTCACAACCGCCAACAGCTCACTCAATAGCTCCGTGCTAATGTAGAACTGACCAACCAATTGAACCGTCAACGACGAAGGAGATCCAGGAGGGACCAGGCTTCCTATTCATCCACCGAAAGTTCAGCCTCTTCTGGTTACCATCATAGATCCACACGCCCATGACTAGACGAAAGTTACACACAGGCCACTGGGCATCAGCATACATTGAGTCTTAGGTAACCGAGAGTTGGCCCGTCAACCAGCCACTAGACTGGACCCTCCTCTCGAGGAGGCGCTACCCCGTACCATATCACTTACAATCGTACTACCACTGCTACTGATTTGGGAGTTGACGCCCGAAATCGAATGGATCCGTCCCGCCATCAACGCAACCATACTCCCGAGCCTTATGTCCCCAAAGACATGGAACCAAGGAGGCAAGACATGGACCATCGACAGCGACCGGCTCCTCCTCGCATTATGGAACCCGACCACACCTTGGCCCAACATGCTCAAAATGTCCAGATGCTCGACCTTCCAACAATGATCTGTCAAATGATCCGTGAGAGCCAGGGTCTTAACAATGACGACTAGGGAATCTTCCGGAGTCATACCCCTTTTACTGATGAGATACTTTATACGGAACCACCTCAGCGATTCACGATACCGACTTTACCCGTTTATGAAGGGACCTCAGATCCTAATCAACCTTAAGTATGAATGGTTGATGAATGCTGCATGAGCCGATGATGCAGTTAAGTGCCGAAGCTTCCTCTTCTCTTTGGGGGGCATAGCGACTATGTGGTTTACTCGACTGCCACCTCAATCTATCTCATGTTTTGATCAGCTGGCAACAAAGTTTATCGAGAAATTCTGTATGCATGTCGCAAGACCGAAGGATGTTAATACTTTATCTAGTGTCACTCAAGCTCCTGGAGAGACACTCAGGCGTTATTTAGAGAGATTTCATGCTGCATGTGCTGAGATCAACAACCCAAACGATAATTCTATTCTTATGGCACTGACTATGGGGATAGATCCCGATTCTGAGTTCGGCAACTGGTTGGCTGGAAAACCCCCTACATCATTGGACCGTTTCTATTCCAAGGCAGCCTAATGCTTGAGAAGAGAGGATGCGAAACAGTCTAGGAAGAAGGATGATGCGGGGCCTAGTATGGAAGGAATTCAGAATAATATTGCTGTTAAACAATCCGGGGAGAGCTTCGGGAAAGTACAGTTGGACATTCAGAATAAACAAAATTAGTAGAAAAGCAATGGTAACCAAAATAGAAAACGGGATCAGAATCGTGGTCCATGACGTAGGGCTCGTATGTTTGATAATTATACTCCTTTGAATACGTCGCTGGAAAATGTATATTTATAGACCTACAATACTATTCAGTACAAGAAACCTGCTCTGAAACAGTCATCGGAGAAACAGATTTAAATAGGAAAGTTTTGTAGATTCCATGAAAGCTGCGGCCATAACACAAACGAGTGCCGTCATTTGCAGGATCTTATTGAAAAATTGATACGTGAAAGGAAGTTGGAACAGTTTGTGCGGGCACCGTAGTCTGGAGGGGCGGGCCCATCAAATCAGAACCATACACCGAACCAGGCAAGACAGGAGGAACCTGCTCGTACTGGCCAGAGGTTGGTGATAAATACCATTAGTGGTGGTCCTCATCCAGCAGACCGAAGCTGGAAGGAAATGGAGTCGTATGCCAGTTCTATCAGGCATGCGAGCTTCGATTGTTGTAGTAGTTTGGAAGAGGAGGCTCCGGCCAAGCAACTAAAGATGATGATTGATGACATTGTCTTCCGAGATAGAGATGCCGATAGGATCGAAGCCCCAACTATCGATCCACTTGTCATATCAGCTCAAGTTGGTCCTGCTTGGATGAAGAGGATCTTGGTAGACAGTGGAAGTTCTGTGAATATATTGTTCAAGCGAGCCTATGAACAGATGAAAATAGAGACAAAAGATTTGAAACCTTGTCAGTACCATATCCATGGTTTCAATTGGAGTGCAACTATACCCACTGGAGTGGTGGAATTGCCAGTGGAATTAGGTATTGGAGAACGCCGGAGAGTCCGGATACTGCAGTTTTTTTTTTGGATATAGACTCACCATATAATGCTTTCTTGGGCCGATCGGCCCTAACTAAGTTCAGGGCTGCGATTGCCCCATGATGTTTGACACTAAAGTTCCCCACCGATCACGGAGTTGGAGTCGTTCAAGGAGATCAGGTTGCTGGACGAGCCTGTTATGTTGCTGAACTACGCGAAGCATAGCGAAAGGAGAAAGGAAAGGGCGTAGAGGAATCTCTCTGCGTCCGTTTTGTTGATAATTGATGCCTGGGCTTAGGCCTGGGCACCCTAACCAATTCCAAAGAGATCTTGACCCGAGAGACACCGAAAGTGAAGATGAAAGTAAAGATAGTCAAGCTTCTCCGGCCGAACTAACATCGATGTTTCGATCGATGATAGCGATGATTCTAGAATGATAAAGATTGGATCTCAGTTAAGCTAACAAATGCAAGAGGAATTGGTTGAATTTCTCTAGGCAAACCTTGACGTGTTTGCCTGGACGCATTCTGACATGTGTGGGACCTCGCTGGACATCGTGAGCCATGCATTGAACATTGACCCGCGGCACGTCCCGGTCAAACAAAAACGGCGTGGTATGGATCCAGAGAGATCTACCGCCCTTAAGGAAGAAGTAGACATACTTAAATCGAATGGATTTATTCGAGATGCATTATATCCGGAATGGGTGTCAAATCCTGTAATTGTCCGAAAGCTAAGTGGAAATTGGAGAACGTGCATCGATTACTCTCATTTGAATAATGCCTGCCCTAAAGACAGTTTTCCACTTCCTCGAATTGATCAACTCGTAGATTCAACGGTCGGGCATGAACTCTTATCCTTCATGGATGCGTATTCCAGCTATAATCAAATACCAATGCACTTACCCGACCAGGAGCATACCAGCTTTGTAACCAATATGGGACTTTATTGCTACAAGGTTATGCCTTTTGGACTCAAGAATGCTGGCACAACTTATCAACGATTAGTTAATCGAATGTTTTCCAATCAGATTAGGAAAACCATGGAGGTATACGTGGATGACATGCTAGTCAAGTCACGATTCTCCACTGACCACATCAAAGACCTGGAGTCAATGTTTAATATTCTTCGAGAATACAAAATGAAGCTTAATCCATTGAAATGTAATTTTGGGGTCGCATTAGGAAAATTCCTTGGGTTTATCGTCAACGCTCGAGGAATCGAAGCCAATCTCGAAAAGATCTAGGCGATTAGAAATCTTGAAACTCTGAGAACTATAAAGCAAGTCCAGAGTCTCAACGGGAAAGTAGCAGCACTGAGCAGGTTCATTTCAAAATCTATTGAAAAATGCATTCCCTTCTTCGATCTGATTCGAAAAGGGAAACGAAACTTTGAATGGACTACAGAATGTGGGGGCGCATTCCGAGCATTAATCCAACATCTCCCCACACCGCCAATTTTGTCGAAGCCTATCGATCACGAGAAATTGTACATTTATTTGGCGGTATCTAAAAATGCAATCAGTGCTGCCCTAATTCGGGAGGAAGACCGAATACAAAAGCCAGTCTATTATATTAGCAAACGACTAACCGAAGCTGAGAGAAATTTTCCGAAGCTAGAGAAGTTGGCTTATTTTCTTGTTATTGCCTCAAGGAAGCTCCGTCCGTATTTCCAAGCTCATCCAATCACCGTTTACACCGACCAGCCGTTACGACAGGTCCTTACGCGGCCTGAGACGTCTGGTAGGTTACTCAAATGGAATATTGAGTTAAGTCAGTTTGACATTACTTACACTCTAAGGCGAGCCATTCTGGGATAAGTCCTAGCAGATTTTATAGCTGAATTTACCATCCGGGAGGACTTGCTCGAAACCAGTAAATCCCCCAAGTATATCTGGAAGCTGCATACGGATGGTGCGTCAAATAACCGTTGCTCAGGTGCAGGGGTTGTGCTTGAAACTCCTGAAGGTCGATCTATATGCTATGCTTTAAAGTTTGATTTTCACGCGACCAATAATGAAGCTGAGTATGAAGCCTTACTTGCCGGATTGAGGCTTGCCAGAGATTTGAAAATCATTACTGTGGAGATTTATTGTGATTCGCAATTGATCGTATGTCAAGTTCGGGGGGTATACCAGGCCAAGGACCAAAGACTGGCTGCTTACCTTGCTCAGGTTCAGGAAATATTAAATCTGTTCGATTATTATGCCATCTACTGCATACCTCGAGAGCACAATCAAAAAGCCGATTCATTAGCGAAGTTAGCCAGCACAGGTGAGGCACAACAAATGGGACTTGTTCCCGTGGAGACATTTGCTTCCCCGAGCATCAACCGAGTGGAGACAGATTGGATATTTGAGGTTGTTCGCGATAATGAGTCATGGATGACTCCGTTCATAAAATATTTTGAGCATGGAACCCTGCCAGTGCGTAGGAGTGAAAAGAGACAGATTCTTCGAAAAGCTTCACGATTCACTATTCAAAATGGAGTTATGTATAGAAGAGGGTACTCTGTTCCTTTACTCCGGTGTATCGCTCATGATGAAATCAAACGAGTGTTGCATGATGTGCATGAAGGAGAATGTGGCGATCACACTGGGGGGAAAGCCCTTGCCAAGAAAGTTCTCAGATATGGATACTATTGGCCAACCGTAAATCGCGATGCATCAGATTACGCCAGAAAGTGCGACAAATGCCAGAATCATGCTCGGATTCCAAGGGCCCCACCTACCGAAATAACTCAAATGGTCAGTCTATGGCCGTTTGCAGTATGGGGCAATGACATTATTGGCTCTCTACCTCTAGCCAAAGGTGGTGCGAAGTACGCGATCGTAGCAGTTGATTATTTTACCAAGTGGGCGGAAGCTGAACCCTTGCTACAATCACAACAAAGAAGGTGATCAACTTTGTAGTGCGCAACATCATCTGTCGATTTGGTCTCCCACATACTATCATTACTGATAACGGGACCCAGTTCGACAGTGTTGAATTTAAGGATTTCTGTCAACGATTCCACATTTAGAAGAAATTCTCCACAGTCGCACACCCTCAAGCGAATGGATAGATCGAAGCTATTAATAAAGTTATAAAGTCTATTCTGAAGTAGCGACTGGAAAAGGCTGGGGGCAAATGGGTCAATGAACTTCCTATGGCTTTATGGGCTTACCGAACAACCCACAAGTCCGCAACTGGTCACACTCCGTTTTATCTTTCTTATGATTCAGAAGCCGTTATTCTAGTCGAATTAGAAGTGCCTTCTCATCATGTGACATACTATGATCCGAAGACAAATGCTATATTACTTGCTGAATCCCTGGATTTATTGGATGAGAAGCGTGAAGAGGCCGAATTGAGGGCAGCCGCATACCGAAGTTGAGTCGCCCGGTTATATAATGCCAAGGTCCAACCCCGAACCTTTGACCTCGGCGATCTCGTCCTTAAGAGAATTTATCCGGTCCCTTCTCATATGAAGCCAACTTGGGAAGTGCCTTATGTTATTGAACGAAAGCTCGGAGATGGCACATTCAAGTTATCAACCATTGACGGTCTCACTCTTCCGAGAGCCTGGAACAGCGAAAGTCTTCGTCGCTACTACACATGACAGGCTCTATTTATTTATTCAGTTTATTTCTCATTTGAAATTTGTTTCTGCATTTCGAAATTTGAATTTGTAATAAGGCAACTGATTTTGCCGTATTTTCTTATTTCAGCAATAAAATGCAATCTCTTCGAACTAGAGCTATGATTTATTGAATGCTTCATATAACTATCACTATGCACAAAGAGCTAAATTCCATCCGACGGTGGAATTTATGCAAATAGGGAGTGACTGTGATACGACCGGTTACTCGCTAGATGATACCCGAGCTCGGGGGCAAGTCATCACACTGAAGTCAAAAAAGGATTGATACACGACAATCCTTTAACCAACTCCAGATTCCTAGAGTGTGAACTGGAGTATAAACTTACAAATACGGTTTCGAAGAGGGTGGATCCATCCACCTAACGACTTCGCCCATATCTTGACCAAGTTTGAGGAAGATGGATCCGTCCATCTAACGACCTCGCTTGTTAACTAAGGGTGGATGTGAACCAACCGTCCATGATCTCGATAGATTCGTCGTTCCCGGAGTGCGAACGAAATCCTAAAGCCTGAATAGATGTGACTGACCATCTTTTAGTTAACTCCAATTTCCCAGAGTGTGAACTGGAGTATAAACATTGACTAACTCCAAGTTCCCGGAGCACGAACTGAAGTATAAACATTAACTAACTCCGTATTCCCAGAGTGTGAACCGGAGTATCAACATAAACACCAACTCCAAATTCCCAGAGCGCGAATTGGAGTATAAACGTTGACTCAAAATCCCCGGAGAGTGGATTGGAGTTTGAACACAAACCAGATTGGGATTGACCGTCCGTAAAACAACTCTAAGTCCCCGGAGCGTGGTTAGAGTATAAATGCAAAGCGGGTGTGACTGAACACCCGTGGAAATGACTTAAGTCCCCGAAGCGTGGACGTATCCTTGAAACTCAAGCAGGCGACCCTGAATGTCGACGTACGAATACAAATCCCCAGAGTGTGGATACAATCGTCAATGGATGAGCGAGTGCGATTCGACCACTCAAATTTCTTTATTTTAGCACCAATTCGACGACGTTAAGCTCGATGAGTTGAAAGTGGAGTGTAATCGCCACTTGACCTTGCAATTCGTCCCCGAAACTGAAGGCAGAACTTAAGCGTCAATCACTGATTAAGACAGTGCAGTATCAGAGTCCAGCTCGATGTTCGGTCATAACTCATAGTCGTGATTGCAGGACTTAACAAATAAACTTGGGTCCAATCCAAAGGTCGAAGCTCAACAAATATACTAGACTGGAGTTCAAACGCTGAAACACTTAAGCAAATGAACAAAAATTGAGTTAAAGGCAAAATGGAATTTCATTTCACTATTTGTGGAAGAAAACTAAGTACAATTTTATCACAAAAATCCTACTAGCAGGGGCTGAACCCGCATCTATACACGGCTAGCAAAAAAACAAAAGAAATTCCTATCTACTCAAAATTGCACCAAAGAAGCATGTCTACTCTTTTTTCTTCTTCGGTTTCCTCTTCGGTGTGGACTCGCTAGAGCTCTCACTCGGTTTTCTTTTTGAACCCTTGCTCTTCGGCGGTCGATCTCCAGTCTGGGGCATTATGTCAACATCCTCCTCCGAACTCAAGTGTATTGGGACGCTTCCTGCAGGCGGAGTCGGAGGGACAGGATCAACAGAAGGAGGTGGGGCAGGCGCGCTCGTCTCAATGACCGTTCCTCCCGGAGATATCATCCGCAAAGGGGCTGGAACAGGTCCAGCCATTCCACCGCCAAAAGCACTGCCCCGCGCGGCTGCCTCCATTTTAGCATTGATTTCAGCTATGATTTCCTCCTTATGAAGCGTTTGTGCATCGCCAGGAACTCCCGCAGTTGGAGCCGAAGAGCTTGTCATTGGAACGCTTCCACCCATAACGAACGGCAAGTCTGCAAAGGGGTCACTGTAGGAGTTCCTCCATCATCTGCTCATCAAAAATAAGTGTACTCCTTTGCGCTCCATCGGTCGGTGTCGTGGTCGTTGTGGTGGTCGCTTCAGTTATAATGGCCTCCTGCATATGATGTGGTTCTTGAGTTGCAGGAAGCACAACTGGTGTAGCTTTAATCACTGGATAAAAACAAAAGAAGAACTGTTAATAATTACTTCGAGTGACGCTTTCGATTTCGGATAAGCATAGAGAATGTTCGGAGTACCTTCCTCAGTTTGGCTCGCGGGTGGCGAAACTGCCTCAGAGACTTGCTCGCGAGCTGGAGACATCTGCGGTTGATCTGGATTATAAGCAGGAACGGGCTGAGGATCAACCGCAGGTGTGGATTCGGGCTGAGTCGGCATAAGAGTTTCAGAACTTGTATCATGATGCTCGATGCCAGAACCTTCTCCAACTTCCAAATGCTGAGCGCAAAGCTTCTCCATCTCATATGAAATCATGGCATCATAGAGAACTTTCCGCTCGTCTTCGCTCAACATCCGGTTCTCGAGCTCGAACTCATCAATCGATTCAGCTTAGTGGACGGCCTTTTCATCTTCTACTAATTAGCCCCAGGCGTTGTGTTGATGTGTCAGGTAATTATCGAGCCTGGCTAGATTTCTATGCTTCAAGACATTTTCATTATAAACAATGAGAAGATCTTCAATATCAGCCTCTAGCCTAGACTCCGCCATTCGGACTTCCTTCTCGACCTTAGTCTCCACCTCCCGAACCTTAGTTGTTGCCGCATCCCATTCGCCCTGAAGCACTACGGCCTGTTCACATGCTTCCTGAGCTGCTCTATTCGCATCATCCTTCTCCTTGATGATTTCGGAAAATTTAGCCTTAAGCTCAGCGAGTTCTTTCAAAGCAGCATCTCGTTCAGCTGTGACAGTGGTGTTCCGGTGGCCCATCTACTCCACCAAAGCAAAGTGTGTCTGCTTCATCCTCTCCATAGCCGAGTTCGCCTCGTCGGCTTTTTTGGTGGGCTTTATCTCTGATTTCTGAGAGGACTCGGCTTCAACGTTAAGCACTTGAATGATCTGGTCTTTTTGAGCAAGTTCAGTTTCTAGTTTCTCGACCGTTTTTTTCCGCTCAAAGGCCATCTTTGATGCTTTTTCTGCAGCTTTCACCCACTCTTTGTACTGGGTATAGATGTCATGAATGTAATCGTGCATTGTGTTCTTTGCATCCGACGGAATTCTCTTTAAGTGAGGAGGGAAGATGTAGCCGTCAAAGCATATATTTGGAAAATCTTTCTTTAACTGAGCAATTCTAATAGCCCCTTCCCCAGTAGGCTCAGTGATAGCTTGTTCAGCGACGAGTGGAGGCTCAACCTCAGTTCCGTGGCGTTGCGACTCAGACCTTGGAGCATGGGAAGATGGCTTTTGACGTGGAGGCTCCATGGGATGTGTGCCATGAGTAGAAGGTTGTGTAGGGACTCGAGGGGGTGGAGAATGCGATCGGGATCGATATCTCTGTTCTTTGTAATCTCTGTCCCTATCCCTCTCATAGCGCTCCTGACTAGAATAACCGCGATCGCGGTTTCTATCATTCTCCCTCCGACGGGACTCATAATACGAGCTCGATGATTGGCATACTGAACGAAGACTGTCGAGCATAGACTCTTGCCTATTCATCTTATCTGTAAAGTAAAAGAAGAATGGAGTTAGTGAATTCTCGAAGCAGGCAACTTAAGGTTGGAAACCGTGTAGTGCCGTGAAGTGTATATGTGTGCGCAACCCCCCGACCAACCGGTAATGTCGCCACACTGATAGGTAGAGACTCGCTTAAATCTAGAGCACTTTGAAGCCCTTCCAATCCGGTGTCGTGTTGAAGTGACACATAGTCCGAAATTGGAATATCAGCAAGTCCTTCAAAAGGATTCTCTACCGGCAAGGGAGGAGCCTCCGAAATTCTAATGCCGGAGGCTGGCAGGGATACAATAACAGATTTCCATCTCGAAGATATATGACGTTTGTGTGCAACTGCCTTGCCTTTTCTCTTTCCCTCTGAACCCTGAAGACTGTCAGAAGGCCCGGCCACGGGTTCGTCATTCGTAGGTGTATGTTCTTCATCACCTTCCTCAGCAATTACGACCCCGGGAGCTTTGCACTTTACCCGCTTCGTCGGGGCCGCCCTCAGCGTTTCTTCAAGCCATGTGCTTTAGTTTCACTCGATAAGCCCAACGATTCTCAAGTTTCGGTCTGTTAGCACCGATTCTATGTCTCTCATTTCGCTTGGCACTTCTTGAAGGACCCGCACAATTTCTTTAAAATGCACGCCCTCAAGTCGTGGGATTATAGCTGTAAAGGAAAGAAGACATTAGTTTTAATATCAGCTATGATTATCTCGTTAACTATTGGAAAAGATTGCAACACTTACGTCTGACTAACCATCGGCTAGCAAATCCTGGAGGGCATCAGACATAGAACCACTCCGTTTTAAAGTAACTCAGTCTGGTCTAGGAGCTGGTCACAACTTGACAATTCCTGACTGCCTCTAGGAATGTGAACGAGGGACTATCTCCCCAACTCTTAACGTTAAATAAGTATCTCATTTCGATCGGGATCGGAGGTCGAAAAAGATGCTCCATAAATAGAATAAACAAACTATTGAGCAGAGCATATCCATTCGGGTGTAACTGTAATGGGGCGATTCCAAAAAAAGATAGCACTTCTCTAATGTACTGATTAAATGGAGGAAGTGTTCCTGCTGTACATGCATGGCAATTAAAGGTCGTAAAACCCTCTAAGGGAGCATGCGGTCTATCATTCAGTCCTAGTAATAATACGTCGTCCAACGGTAGACCATGCCTTAGACATATTCATCCCAGCATATCTTCAGAGACGTTAGATGGCACAGAATCTTATGGATTCATGATAAACCTAGCACCAGGCAGCTCGTCCGGAGCTGGATCTATAACTTCGGCCGCGATGGCCGGTATCTCTAGGACAAAAGGGGATGAACTCTGAAGCTCCTACTGTTGAGAACTTGTGGATTCCATAGCTAATCAACTTATTAAAAACCATCGTTAGATGATAATAAGCCCGTGTGTTCCCCAGTGTGAAGTACGTGGATGTGTTGTGTAGTGCAGTGCCACATAATACTTAAGAAATTCTGCAGAACTTGAGAAAGTTTTAAAACGACAAGACTTATTGATTCAACCAGAGTGACCGTCATCGCTGACCGTCACAACTGTGCCATCCAGACTTTGGAGATCGATTCAAGCTGAGGGTAATTAAATGTTGCCAAGTTATAGTTCCATCGACGAGCTTCAAAAGGTAGTTAAATATGCAGTGAAACAGTTAAGTCCGATTATGCAAGGCAGAAGCTTGTCGGAGTCAAGTATTTAAGTATGTGAGAGAGTTTGCGTCGATTGAAAATTTGAATTCGAATTGGTCATAAAAATTCCCTTCGTATCGATCCAGACAACATCGATTCGTATGGATCAGCGAGTATCTCTTCGTGTCCATCAAGGTGCGCTACTTCGTATCCATCGAGAGAATCAGCCTTATTCGTACTGATCCTGTTTGAATCCATCGGCATACAAGCGCACTTCGTATCGATCAGCAACCAGAGAGAGTCTACTTCGTATCCATCAGGACCCTCCAACTTCGTATCCATCGACTGCGACACGAATATACATTTCGTATCGATCGAGCTTCAGACATGCTTTGTATCGATCGGCCATGGATCGATACGAAGTCAAGGCTTCCCATCAATACGAAGTGCAATTCAATCGATCGATACGAACAAGAATAGTGCAGTCGATCGATACGAACAAAACCAAGTCCGAACGATATGAACAGAACAACTAAGATCGACACGAACAGGGCTGAAATAGATCGATACGAACAAGGCTTAGACGTTGGATATGATGAAGGAAGCAGTCAACACGGCACGAAAAGTGGATCGATCTGAGAATTCAGAACCACGTCAACTTACAGGCACGTGCTTGGACCGATGTGAACAGATCGATACGAAGGGTGTCGATACCAACGAAACAGCCTACCAAAAACTCGAATTGGATGAATTTTCGATCGATACGAATCTCGTTCGTATCGATCCTAGATCACGTGCAAATCACGTGGGATCGATCGCGTAAGCCCACTCACGTGCCAGAAGAGGTCTTCCGAGATCTTAGTGAGATATTTGCAGCCTACGCCTATAAATAGCAAACCAGGACCTACAGAAGAAGGGATTCTTTTGGCTCTTTGACGTCCAGACTCCGCCGAATTCACCATTGTACTCGAATTTCACCAGTTGTACTCGAGATTTACTATTGTAATCCACTATAACCAGTAAGCAAAAGTTAATAAAGACCAATCATTTCATAGTGGACGTAGGCAATACGCCGAACCACTCTAAACTCTGCGTTCTTTTGCTGTTTTTCTGATTATTGTTTGAAGTGTTTGTTAGATAATCTTCTTTTTACATTTATTTCTTCATTTTATCTCTTCAAACCCTTCCGAAGAGTGTTATGCCCAATTTTGGTACAAACAAGCCGTAAATAATTTATAAACCAAATAATCATTTTCTATACTAGAAACTTAATATAAAGTCCACAATAATTTAAAAAATTATGAAAATTGAAACCTAGCTCTAAAATATCAACTCTGATCTGAATCTATATTCGCAAGGCATTTGGACGTCATTAATAAGGTTTGTACATCAAAACGTATCATAAAATCTATATGAATAAACATAAATCGTCAACAAGCACATATATATTTTTAATCATTCAAAAACATGGCATAAACTTGCAAAACATTTTGGATTTAACTTAGAACCGAAAACATTTAAGAAAATGAGATGTAGTCATTATTCACCTTAGCTTAAGATTAAGGAATTAAGATTTGAATGGCTTTTGATTTGATTATTCTTCTTCCTTAGCTTTGTCTTCCTTTAGGTCTCTAAAATGGTGGCCGGCCACTATGTTTATAATTTGCAATTGAGAATGGATAAGAGAATACACGACTAAGGCATTTAAGGTTTAGGGTATAAGGATTTTCCTTGTTCCCATTTTGCCTCTGCCTACTTCCTAACCTTTGATCTATTTTATTTCATGTTATCTCATTTTGATTTACTCATTAACATAGCACGACTACCCCTATTAATCACAAATCTCAATCCATTAATCACCCTACATTATTTTAATTAATATAGCTAATTAAATATCCTAAATAATGTTGCTAAAAATATGGGGCGTTACAATCTCCCCTCCTTAAAGAATTTCGTCCTCGAAATTTTGATAAGGCACTAAACAAAACAATCAAAGGTAAAACATACCATCAAACATATCAGGATAAGCGTCTCTAATCCTGCTCTCAGTCCCCCAAGTACAGTCTCTAGAATCGTCATTCCATTGGACCTTTACTAATCTAACTGTCTTGTTCCTCAACTTCTTCTCATCTCTCGCGACTATTCGGATAGGCTTTCTAACTATAGTCAATTCTGGTTCCACCGCTAAATCTTCTAGCACAGTCAGTGCTATAGTAGTATCTGGATCACCGACACACTTCCTTAGACGAGATAGATGAAAAACATCTTGGATTCCTGCCAAAATACTCGATACCTCTACTCTATGTGCAAATTCCTCGATCCTTTCTAAAATAGGATACAATCCTACGAATCACGGTGCTAACTTCCTTGTCTTCCTGAACCTGATAACACCTTTCATTGGCGATACTATGATGAAAACACGATCTCCAACAGAGAACTCTAAATCTTTCCGTCTTCTATCTTCATAGCTCTTCTGCGTAGACTAAGGTTCCTTCATTCTTGCCCTAATAAGCTCAATCTTTTCTGCTGCTTCTCTTACCAAATCAGGAATAAGGACTAATCTATCTTCGGTCTCTAACCAACATACGAGAGATTTGCATGGTCTTCCATACAAAGCTTCAAACGGCGTCAACCCACTACTAGCCTGATAAATATTGTTATATGAAAACTCGATTAGGTGTAGATGGTCTTCCCATGATCCCTCAAAGTCTAATAAACAAGATCTTAACAAGTCTTCCAAGATCTTGTTAACTCTTTCTGTTTGCCCATCTATTTGTGGATGGTAAGTGGTACTCATCTTGAGCTTGGTTCCTAAGCTTTCCTGTAGACTCTTCCAGAACTCACTAGTGAATAAGGAATCCCTATCACTAACAATACTACTAGGAATTCCGTGAAGTCTAACCACATTCTTCATAAATAACTTAGCCAATACAGGTGCCATCCTATTTGACTTGAATGAAATCGGCACTCTTAGTTAATCTATTCACTATGACCCATATACTCTCATTTCCTCTATTAGATCTCGGCAACCCGTCTACGAAATCCATAGAAATAGAATCCCACTTCCATACCGGAATAACCAATGGCTGAAGCAACCCACTTGGCATCTGATGCTCGGCTTTCACCTGCTGACAGTTCAAACACTGTTTTACCTGTAGGCCAACATCCCTCTTCATTCCTTTCCAGAAGAAAATTCTCTTCATATCCTGATACATCTTCGTTCCTCCTAGATGAATAATGAACTTCAAACAATGGCATTTCTCCAAAACTTCTTTCCTTATGTTTCCCACATCTGCGACCTTGTTTCCTTTCCCTGATGTGTACTCTATTCCAAAATCATAAGCGGCTAAAAACTCTAACCACCTCTGCTGTCTCATATTCAGCTCCTTCTGAGAGAAGAAGTACTTCAACGACTTATGATCCGTATAAAGCTCGAACCTTTCTCCCAAAAGGTAATGCCTCCACACCTTCAATGCAAATAACACTACAGCTAACCCCGAGTCATTCATTGGATACCTAACCTCATGCGATCTAAGTTGTCTAGAAGCGTAGGCAATCACTTTACCTCTCTGCATTGACATAGCTCCTAATCCAGTACCACACGCATCTGTATAAACCATCAAGTCCTGATTCCCCTCCGGAACCACTAACACGGGTGCATGGGTCAATAAGTGTTTTAAGCTCTGGAATGCTTCTTCGCACTTATCGGTCCATACAAACCTCACATCCTTTAGCATTAGCTTGGTCATTAGTGCTACTATCCGCGAAAAATCCTTTATAAACCTCTGATAATACCCATCCAATCCAAGGAAACTTCTTATCTCAGTTACCATTTCTGTTCTTTTTCAATTATTAACAGCTTCGATCTTATCTGGATCGACAGACAACCCTTTCTCCAAAACCACGTGACTAAGAAACTTCACCTCCTTTTTCCAGAAATGATACTTCGAAAACATTGTCTTTAGCTGATGCTACCTCAACATCTTAAGCACCAGTCTAAGATGAACTTCATGCTCCTTCTCATCCTTAGAGTATATCAGAATATCACCTATGAAAACCAACACGAACCTATCCAAGTGCTCTCGGAAAATCCAGTTCATCAATCCACAAAGAATGGCGGCGCATTAGTGAGTCCGAACGACATAACTAACCATTCATATGACCCATACCTTGTTCCGAAATCGTCAAAGGTATACTACCTTCTACTACTCTAAGCTGATGGAAATCTATCACAAAATCCAACGAAGAAAATACCTTTGTTCCACTCAGCTGATCGAACAAATCTTTAATCCTAGGCAACGGATATCGATTCTTTATCATTATCTCATTCAACTTACGATAATCGATGCATAGCCTTAACGACCCGTCCGGCTTCTTAGCAAATACCACGACTGCTCACCAAGGTGAACTACTCGATCTGATAAAACTCTTGCCTTCCAAATCTATCAACTGAGCCTTCAATTTGCTCATTTCTGTCGGCCTCATCCGGCTTGGTGGTCTACTCACCGGTTTTGCTCTTGGCACCAAATCTATCCAAAATTCAATGGCTCGTTTCGTTGGAAATCCAACTACCGGCTTGAAAAAATCTACGAAATATCTAACCATGAAAACGCGATTCAACTCATCCTCTAACTCCATAACTCCCAACAAATCATTCACCTCATAGCTAGGGTTTTCTATGGTATAAACTATCCGATCAGTAAAATTCAGGTGTCTAAGTGATATTTTCCTATCCTGGAAAAATATCCTAGCATCATACTCATTTAACTAATCCATGCCAAATGTAATTCCGAACCCTATAAAGTCAAATATATGCAAACTACAAACAAAGTTGTAACCTAGCAAGTCAAACCCTAAGTGGCCACACTTTATCCCAAGCGTCGCATACCCTCTTATCAAATTTGCAACTCTTAAGGATGTAACTAAATATGTGGGTTGTAGGTTAAGCTTATCTACCAAACATCGAGATATAAAAGAATGCGACGCACCAGTATCAAACAAAACGCTAACAGACATATCATGAATATAAAGTGTACGTCCTAATACTGCATTTCCGTTCTCCTACACTGTCGGCTTCGAAGTAGCAGGCTTCAATGCAAATACTTGACCTTTATCTCCTTTAGCTGGCTCTTTGCACTGGTTCTTGTAGTGCCCAACTTGATCACAGTTGAAACATCTAACTCCTTTCTTCTCAGCAACCTACATTCCATTGCCTGTCCAACACTCATGAGCATAATGACCTTTCTTATCACACTTGTAACATACCACTTCAGACTTTCCTTTCTTAGCTGCTCCACCTTTCTAAGTAATTTTCTTATGACTGAACTTCCTCTTCTGACCTTGCCCAACCTGGATCTCTTTCTCCTTCTTCTTCTCCAATTAGGCAAGCATCTCTTCATGTCTTAACGCCATCTCCACTACCACATCACAGGGATCTCTGATAAGCGGTAAGGTAGCCCTAGCCAACTCAGGCTTCAATCCCTAGATGAACTTTTCATTCCTCTTCATCACCGTATCAACTGTGGCATACTCATATCTAGCATACTCCAAAATGGACATTTCTCCATTTTCTAATACAGCAAACTTCCTGATCAAAACAGACTTCGCTATTACTGACATGAACCTCTTCTGGAACCTTCTCCTAAACTTAGCCCTTGTCATCTCCTCTTCATTTACTCCAACAGTCAGACTATTCCAACAAAATAAAGCTTCTCCTTGAAGCTATCTCGAAGCAAGCCTCGTCTTCTGCTCGTCATTGAGCCCTAAGTCAACAAATATCCTTTCACAGTGCAACAACCAATTCTGCACTTCTATAGCTCCTTCATTTCCAATAAACGGCTTCCCTCCAAGCCTACCATAGTCTCTACTCAAGTTAGTATAATGGTTGGCAACCGAAGCTTCCTGAACTCCTCCTTCAGCATTTCCTCCAACAACCCCAGCAACAATTCCAGCTTGCATCATGTTTACGAAAAATTAATATATAGCCCCTATATCCACATGTAGGACTCCAGCATCAACATTCTCAGCTTGAGCCTGACCTTGAGTCCTCCTTGTATTGGGTTGGGCATTTCCATTGGTGGTGGTGCTGTCCCCTCCTAGGTTAACTCTGCCTCTTCTAGCATCCTATGTTTATTCAAGCCTCGTGAGATACAGAAGAATAGCCTAATAGAGATATAGAATAGAGATATCGCATATACTTATATATATAGCAAATACAAGTACGTTACTATAGCGTTATCCCATTCCCTGATTTACACTAATTCCTAAGGATTATGTTTTTCAAAAATCATTTTAGTTAAAGTATTTCATAAACCTATGCTTTGATACCAAGTTGTAACATCCCCTATCTAGAGGCCCAAAGCTAAGTGTTACAGATGCTGCAGTCATCCATAGTATTAACTTCCGATGACTAAATATGACTATGTTAATGATATCCATAATTTCAAAAACATTTGAATATGAAACAAAATCATAGATTAAAAAAACAACTTTTCACATTACATTTCCAAAACACATGTTTGACATTTAAATCACATAATCCCATAATCGTTTCCTAGGTTTAGATAAAATATAATTATTACATAAATATGCCAAGAGCAACATATGATAATGCCCCCTTGCTTGACTAGAGTACTATATAGACATAACTGTCATAAATACAACATAGTGGAAATAAAAACAAAACAACTCCTAAATAGCTATCCGACAGCCACCTACTTGTCTCCGGATGCTTTATTCGTGAACCTACTAAAACCTGTAAAACCTCAACCACTAGCCTACTCAGATTAATTTTGAGCACCCAAGAGTTTAAGGGGAAAACATTAACTTCGAGTTAGGCATAAAGCCTGGTGTGAATAATACTTTACATCTCGGATATACGATATTAAGTGAGACCATGCCACTTAGCGGAATGGGTTTCCCCTCACTAATATCCTTTTAAGACATATCTTTTGCAAATTATAATCCTGCCAACAAAACTGGTTAAAACTGTAAAGCATTATATGCAAACTTACATATCAGGTAACAAATGGATTATCTGTTTGGCTGACTCGGGCCTACGAGACAGTATAACAAAATAATCTAACATCTATTAGGAACCTCTTCTGGACGATATGTCCTTAACTATCTGTTAAACACTTATCTTCTGGATGGTCTATCCCTAACTTAACATCTCCCAGGGTCACCTAATCCTAATGGTTTTGCAGGCTCACCAATAACCTATTTGTATACAAACATATATTCCTCTCTATGTGTAATGATAATTTTAGTCTTATCTGTGACACGGTCCTACACACTGGAATTTTGGACTAAATTAGCTAGGGCTAATAGCTAATGTGCAGGGCGCAACCATATACTAGTCTCAACTGGTAATCTAATATTTAAATCATTTTTCTTAGGGATAACTTCCTAAAATTTTCCTTGAAAACATTTTCATCTGAAATTGATTTAAAACCATTTAAACCAAACTTAAAAAAGGAAAATATATATAATTTCTATGTTGTACTCAAAATCACCTTGCCATGTTATATATACTTTACCCAAATCTTAGTTGATGAAAACATTTAACTTTTGAAAGTACCCCTTATGAATCCATTGAAAGCACCTCTTTCGAAACCAAGTAAAACACTTCTTCTTACCTAGGCCGAAAGGCCAAAACCTTCCTTTCGAAACAATTCATAGAAACCTTTCGAAACCATTAAAAACCTTCCTTTCAAAAGCTTTAAAACCTAAGACATCATTCTTTTAAAACACTTAAATACTGCCTTTCAAGAACATTGGAAAAACCTTTCCTCTTAGACCTTTTGAAACTATTAGAAAACCTACCTTCAAAACCTTTTGAAATCATTGGGAACCACCCCTTCGAAACCTTTATTTAAAACCTTTCGAAAGCATCAAACCTATGCAAATAGCAACCTTTTGAATGCATTTGGGCTCAATTTAAAACATATGAAAACCTTTCAAAACCATTCAAAATTTAACCCTTCGAAACCTTAGAAAACTGTTTCGATCGAAATGATTTAGATTATGCCTTCTAGTCGAGCAAAATAATCTGAAACCCATTAAAGTCGAAAGATTTCGTTTTGAAAGCTATTCCTAAGTAAAGAAGTGATGGTGTCGAAACCACCCTTCGGAAAGCTTTGGAGAAGTGGCCCAGTTTAAAACTAAGTATATTCTGAAACCATTGACTTTGAAAGGTAAGAAAAGCGGCAGCTAAAGGGCTTCGACCTAGTCGAAAGCATGTATTTAAAAACAAAGGCACAACCTCATTAAAACCACTTCTTTAAACCATTTGACTTAGTTAGAAGCCAACCAAGTCGAAAGCAACATAGTCGAAAGCAAAGCAGGTGCATTTTTCACTTCAAAACAAAGCAGCGGTTCGACCCCTTCAGAACCTCTGGGTTTCAACCTTATACCTTCCGCCTTCTTTCCAATTTGATGCATACCAAGTCTTTGATGCCATGCACATTGGTTTCGATACTGATTGAGGTGAAGGGACTAAGTTGAAAGCCATTTGTGTCGGAAGCAGGGTGCCGAAAGTGGCGAAACAGGCTAAAAACAAGTAAATTTTGTCTTTAACTAAAAAGAGAAATACTTTTTGACTAACCTGCTATGTTTGTCAAAATCTTATTGGTTGCTAATATTTATTTTCTAAAAGCACTGTCATAATTTCAAAAATAACAATTAAATTTATTTTATAAACTACCCTTCTCCTTTTATAAACATATAAAACATTTAAGTACCATACCTTAAATAATTTTATATATTCATTAAAACACTTAGGAAAATTCTACAAAAATTCTATAAATTTTTTTCAATATCTTTTCTAACATATATAAATTTCAGACCCAAATAAATAATTATTTAACCATAAATAATTTATAACCCAAATAATCATTTTCTACACTAGAAAATTTATATAAAATCCATAATAATTCGGAAAAAAATGAAAATTGAAACCCATCTCTAAAATATCATTTCTAATCTAAATATAATTTCGCAAGGCATTTGGATGTCAATTAATTGGGTTTTCACATCAAAACATATCATAAAATCAATATGAATAAGCATAAATCGTCAACAAGCATATATATTTTTAATCATTCAAAAACTTGGCATAAACTTGCAAAACACTTCTAATTTAACTTAAAACCGAAAGCATTTAAGATAATAAGATGTAGTCATTATTTACCTTAGCTTGAGATTAAGAATTTGAGATTTGAATGGCTTTTGATTTGGTTATTCTTCTTCCTTAACTTTTTCTTCCTCTAGTTCCCTAAAATGGTGGCCGGCCTCTATGTTTTTAATTTTCAATTGAGAATGAATAAGAGAATACACGGCTAAGGCGTTTAAGGTTTAGGGTATAAGGATATTCCTTGTTCCCATTTTACCCTGCCTACTTCCTAACTTTTTATCTATTTTATTTCATGTTATCTCATTTTGATTTACTCATTAGCATGGCACGGCTACCCCTATTAATCACAAATCTCAATCCATTAATCACACTACATTATTTTATTTTACTTAGCTAATTAAATATCCTAAATAATGTTGCTAAAAATATGGGGTGTTACAGGATCTCATGAAATTTTATCAAGAGGCTGAAAGGTTTCTATGGCAGGAGGACGCTGAAGCTGACAAGGAAGAGGTTAATGTTATGGATAGTAGAGGATTGTCTGGAACCAGATCCGGCAACTATAAAGGAAAGCGAAAGACATATGATAGCTTTGAATGATCAAAGTAACAAAAGAGAGAACCGAGATTCACTTCTTACACTGATTTAAATGAGATCCCGAAGTGGATTTATCTGGATATTAGGGGACAAATCCCCTATCGGAGACCAGTAAGGAGAGAGCCTATAGACAATGAAAGAAAGTTAGGAAAATACTGCCTATTCTATGAGCTGGATGGGGACAATATGAATGACTGAAGGCATCTACAGGAACCGATAAAGGAACATGTCAGGGATAACCAGTTACAATAGTATGTTAGAAATCAAACTATGATGATGCAACGGGAGCAGCCATCGGTCGCAGTAAATAGAAATGGCCTTTAATCAGGGGCAAAGTTGGTTATCTCTTAAAAAGATGGTAGGGAATTAGGTTCAGTTCTCGCACTTTAATTTACTTTTTCAATAAACCACGCAATAATACCATTTAGACACTTACTCATATATGGGATCCTGAATGGTCCCTAGGCACGCTTTGAGCAGGATGATAGACAGTAACATTCAGAGTGGCAATAGTCTAGATATTAGACTTGTGTTTCTATATTTGAACTTTGATTTTGTTAGATGAACTTTGATTATAAAACCCACTTGAATGTGGAAACTCACATTGGTTAGTTTAAGTCCTATCTAGAAAGATAGGACCGGAGTGCAAGAAGTAAGTCTCCTCACCGGAGAGTGAGCAGATGGGCTTGCCTGTCATCGAGTCCCCTCAACGGTAAGCGAGCGGATTGGGCTCGGCAAGAGCCTCAAATAGCCATCAGCCTCGAACGACTACGAATTTAAATATCGATGTTGAACGACCACCATCCGCCTCGAACGGCTATCGGTCTCGAACGACCATCATCCGCCACAAACGGTTATCGGTCGCGAATGACCACCATCCGCCTCGAATGGCTATATCGACCATGAATGGTCATCCACCTCGAACAGCTCTATTGGTACCAAATGACCATCACCCACCTCGAACAGCTCTATCGGTACCAAATGACCATCACCCACCTTGAATGGCTTTATCAGTCTCGAACAACCACAAAATTTTATTGTCATCCTTAAACGGCTATGGATATAACTGTTGACCCTAAACAGTCTTGAATTTGATCACCAATCGAGAGAGACCACACATTAAACTAAATATAAAGAGATCTAGAATGATCGAACTCGAGAATGAAAACAATTTTGCCTTTGATAAAAAGGATTTGAATGCCTTATAATTGGAATAGAATTGAAAAATCCTGGATGAATACGGGACAATTTTTGATATGTAATAACTCTAAATGAAGTTAGAGAGATAATGATGTATATCGCAGATGCACAATGGGATGGTCTTAATATTGGATATAATGACTCAGAATGAAATCGGAATTGTAATAATGTATAGATTACACTTAGACATAGCTTAGAGTCTTAGGCTATAACGGGTTTGGAATGACCCATGATTGATAAGAGAATCCAAAGGAACTGAATGATCCATCGGGATTGAAGTAGGTAGAGAGATCAACCGTCAAAAATTGATAACACATTTGTTTTTGAACAAAGCACAACTTCTATTCGCCATGCATGATTTGGGGGGTAAGTGTTATCCCGCATTGTGATTAGGAAATATTTAAACATACTTGAGCGATCAAATCGGATGAGAAAATGATGAATAAATGATCTAAGGACCTTGGAAAAACCATAAAAAGACAAGAAAAATGAAATATCAAAAAATGAGAAAAAAAGGTTGAAAATTTGGAAGTTCATGTTTTGGAAGGGTTGACTCGAAGCAAACCCACAAAATCCTCAGGTCCGACTCGAAGCAGGACAATCTTGAGAAAAACTCCAAGTGCGGGCCTCAAGCAACTCTTGCAAAAATGCTAAGTCAGGAGTTGGTACCGACCCCCACTTTGGGGATCGGTAGCGGGCCTCAAAAACTCGAGTTAGACACATGGAAAACTCGGGTATGATTCTATAAAAACAAAATCATGTCAGGACTCGGGTCAGGCATACAAATATCTTGGGTTTGACTTCAAACAGACGAAGGAAATATCTTAACATGAAATTCTTAGAAAATCTTCAGGTCAAACCCCAAGCGACACTCAAATTTCTTGAGTTAGACTCTAAGTAAGTTCAACAAAATCCAAAACAACTCAAATCAAGACAACACAACAAATGGAATTACCTAAGTTGGGATCGGCACCAACTCCTACCTAGGGATCGGCACCGACTCCCATATATAGCTAGGGTAGACCCTATCTTCTGCCTACATGCCTAACTCGATGCCAAAAGCCTATTTCCAAAGTTGTTTTTCTATTTCAATATGATTCTCTAGTGATCTCGCACTCCTAAGTCTACAACTCTGTTCATTTACAAAACTCCATCACTTGGACTTCGAAACAAGCTATTACCGATGCAAACAACTATGGAATCTCGAAGCTAACCGCAAGATGATCTGAGGTAAAGAGTCAAAGATAGCAAATATGGCTAACTTGGGGATCGATGATGACTCCCAAATGACGACTCCCAAAATGATGAATTCCAAAGTGAAACTCCCAAAGTGATGACTTCCAATTGAAGACTCATGTTACTGATGTCGTGGCTCCTATTTTTGGGGAGAAGTGGTCTAAATCATGGATAATTGCTAGGAGATATTTGGTGTGAGATTTTAGTTTCCTCCTCTATAAATAGGAAGGCATGGTTCATTTTTCAAGATCTTTTGGCTCTAACTCTTCTCTACTCTATATTCTTGTAACTATGAAAATCTAAGTGTGGAAGTTTTACTAAGCCCTAAGAACTTCCATCCATAGGCCAAAAATAAGACATAAAATTATTAAGTGGATGTAGGTCAGAGTTTACCGAACCACTATAAAACTTTGTATGTTATTTTCTTACCTATTTTACTTTACTTTTTTTATTTTATTCTCTATTACATTCATTTAGGTGCTTGGGCTATTTTTGGTTCAAACAGATGTTAGCATCGAGATCAAGACTATATTTTATCAATTCGGCAATCTTATCATCAAGACTCTATTGCACAAAGGCAAGTTCTCTCTCTAGTCTTAAGCAGTTGGGACATGATTTCCTCTAATAAGATATTTAAGTTAGAACCAAAAAAGACAAGTCATCATAAGAACAGTTCTATTTCATTCAAAAGAGAATTAATATAGACAATAAATAGATAAAAAAGGAGTACATAATTCATGGTCCTATAAGGTAGGAATTTTTTTCCTTAGTAGCTAAAATGATCTTAAGGTCTCTACTTCTAGTATCAGCAAGGGACCCCGAGGGTTTGACTATATTGGAAAAAATGATGTCCTTCTCTAAACCACCCCTCGGTACAAAGAGTTCCAATGGAGAAGTATCTACTAGGGGTATTCTAAGGTTGGCTTATGAAATACGCTGAGGAACATATTCTGAAACATATTCACTTTCAGGAGTTATCCTTTCAGCAATAGCTAAGGGAGATGGGGTTACACTTTAATTACCAGGAAGAGCCTCCAGAGTTATAGTTAGGCTTGGATCATAAAATATTTTGAGGAAAGGTAACCTTTTGTTCTTCAATTGTGAGTTGCCAAGATGTAGTCTAGAGAGTAGAGAAAACTCTTAAAAGACCTCGTCTAGGTCATATAAAGCGAGCTTTAATTTATTCCTAAGATCCAATATTTGGTTGGTTAACCTAGTACCTCCAAGCCTAAGGGACTTAATCGTTTTGGTACATAACCGATCATGTGTCCCCTGTGCCTCCTCGATCTTATTATACATGTTTACATTTCTTAGTCTACTAGATTTTAATTGAGTTTTAAGGGTGCCAATGGTTGCTAACAAGCTCAAGTTTCTTGTTTGAATCCTCTTCCATAACACTTCGTAGTGAGAGGTGAAATTTGGCTTTCTCTATTTAAACATGGTTAAGTGAAAAGTCTTTAGAATAGGCACAATGAAGACAGTAAGGGAATAATTTGACACAAAATAGAAGTACCACTAAAGTCAATAATTAGCACAAAATGGCATAAAGAAAGTGTACCGGTGTTATTACGGACCAAAAATTTAAACATCATTAGTAGGAGAGTTCTGAGATTCAAAATCATGGTGTACCTCTCCTCTACCCTCATTTTCCTTTGAGTGCCCAATACCTGCCGAAGCTCGTGCTTTCTTGTACTTTTGGGGAAAGCTCTCTTCAATCCTTTTGCTATTGGGCTTAAAGCCAAGAGAGAGAATCATGCCTTTATCCTAGTTGTACTCATATGCATTGAAGAGGATTCTAAAGGATTCGGCAGCAGCCACCTTCTTAGCCTCTTCCTTGGCAACTAAGCCCGAGACCCCTTTCTTGGCTTCCGCTAACTCTTCTTTAGTCTTTTGATGCTTGGCATTCCAGTATTTTAAAGTTTTCTCTAGTTCTATAATTTTGGTTTCGAAAGCTTTCAGCTCTAGAAGCCTCTTCTTTCTTTCACCTTGAGCCTCCTTCTCAACCTTCTCCTTATATTCCGCAAATTATTTCCTAGTAGAACCAACCTTCTCTTTATGTTTGGTCAATTGTCTCCCAACAGAATCGGCCTTCTCCAACTCTCCCTTCAACTTTTGAAACCCTTGGTGCAGAACTAAGAAGTCAGCTACAACCAGAAGAAAGAAGGTTATTATAGAAGCTAAAGAGATAAACATTTCATAGAAAAAAGAAAACCTTTACCCTAAGGTGATCCTCCATCCCTATACTCATTACGCTCCAGAAACTACCAATGTCATCAGCTAACTCAACTGGAGAGTTCCCCATAACTTTGGGTAAATGATCATCGATAACAGAATGGGTTACCTCAATCACCAGGTCCACTTGATACCTTCGGGAGGAAGTTAAAATAAGGGTGCCTGGGGGAGGTATGTGTAACACCCCACATTTTTATAACATTATTTAGGATATTTAATTAGTTAAATTAAATAAAATAAGGTGAAGATTAATAGGTTGATATTTGATTTAACTAAGGGTAGTCATGCCATGTTAAATGGAAATCAAAATGAAACAACATGAATTAGTATGTTAGGAAATGGGCAAGGGTAAAATGGGAAATATGAGAGACTTATACCCTAAACCCTTATATAATGAAACACACGTTCATTTTCACTATTTCCATTCTCAAGGGAAGATAAAGCTAGGATTTCAAGAGAAAGAAGTTAATCTACATATTCAACATCAAATCTCATATCTTTTAATCTCAAAGCTAAGGTGAATGATTACTACATCCCATTTTCTTATTATTTTCAGTTTCAAGTTAGTCCGAAATGTTTATGCAAGTTTATGCCATGTTTCGAATGATTAAAGTTATATATATGATTGTTAATGAATTATACATGTTCATATTAGTTTCTATGCTATGTTTGATATGAAAACCCTATTAAATGACATCAAAATGCCTTGAAGATTTAAATATGGATCAGAAATGATATTTTAGAGATGGGTTTTGACTTGCATAATTTTCTGAATTAATGTGGTTTATATATATATATTTTCTAGTGAAGAAAATGATTTATTGGGTTATAAATTATTTACGGTTAAACAAATAATTATTTGGGTTTGAAATTTTCATATGTGGAAAGCATATTAAAATAGATTTTCTGGGATTTTTCCATATTTTTTCTAAGTGTTTTGATGAATATATAAAATTATTTAAGGTATGAGACTTAAATGTTTTATATATTTTATTAAGGAGAAGGGGCATTTTATAAAATAAATTCACCGTTTATTTCTTAAACTATTGGCAGCTCTTTTTTTAAAAAGTATTAAGTAACCAATAAGAATTTGACAAATAAAGGTAGGTTAGTTAAAAAGTTTTCTCTTTTAAGTTAAAACAAGAAAATCTTTCTTTGAGCATGTTCAGCCACTTTCGGCATTAAGGGTTCCTACCCAGACCTTTCGACATCATTGCTTCCAAAGCCAATGTGTATGATATCAAGCTACTTGGTATGTAATGTATTGGACAAGGTCGAAGGGGTACTTGGTCGAAACCTTAGGTTCTAAAGAAGTTTGAGTATGTTTGTTTTATAAGCCAAAAGTAATGCTTGCTTTGCTTTCGAAAAGAAGCTTTCGACTTTGTCGCTTTTGACCAGGTCAAATATTTAAAGGTTTAAAGCTTTCGAAGGAGTCAAATCCCCTAGCCGTCACCTTTCTACCTTTCGAAGTCATTGGCTTTCGACAAGGTCGAAAGGTAAACTTGTCTTTTAAGAATCAGCCCCTTCTCCCATGCTTTCGAAAGGAAGCTGTCGATTTAGATGTTTTACCTTTTTTCTCTAATTGAAGTATAACCAATGTTTCGAAAGAGGTGATTTAAAGTATTGAAAAGGCTGGAGCCTATTGTTTTAAAAGATATGTTTTAAGCTTTCGAAAGGGTCGAAAACTAAGTTTTCGAAGGGGTCGGAAGCAAAGCTTTCGAAGGAGTTGGAAGCCAAGCTATCGAAGGTGTCAAAAGCTAAGCTTTCGAAGGAGTCGAAAGGTACTACTTTTCTAAAGCTCTCGAAGGAGCCGAAAGGTACTATTTTCCTCCAGCTTTTGACGAAGTCGAAAGGTGGGTTTTTTCTGATGTCTTCGAAAGGTTTGAAATGGAAGATTTTCCAAGGTTTTCACAAGGCTGTGTTTTAAAGTGTTTTAAAATATGATGTCTAACGTTTTTAGCTTTCGAAGGAAAAGGTATTTCAAGGTTTCAAAAGAGGTTTTGAGAATGGTTTCAAAAGGAAAGGTTTGACCTTTCGGCTTAGATAAATTAAGGGTTTTACTTGTTTTCGAAAGAGATACTTTCAATGGTTTGAAAGGTGTATTTCAATGAGATCAAATGGGGTACTTTCAAATGTAAAATGTTTTCATCAATAAAGAATTGAGTAAAGTATATATATAGCATGGCAAGATGATTTTGTGTAAAGCATAAAGCATATGTATTTTCCTTGAGTGAATTGATTTAAATGTTTTAAATCATTTTGAAAAGGCTTTTCAAGGAAAATTATGGGAAGGTATCCCTAAGTGAAAATGACTTAGATATTAGAATACTAGATGGAACTGGTATAGGGTCGCGCCCTATACATTTGCTATTGGCCCCAGCTAATTTAGTCCAAAATTCCTGATCAGTGTAGGGCTTTGTCACAAGTAAGACTAAAATTATGATTACACACAGAAAGGAATATATATATATATGTGTGTGTGTGTGTGTGTAGATAGGTTACTTGTGAGCCCGCAAAACCATTAGGGTCAGGAAGACCTAGGAGATGATTAAGTTAGGGACAGACCGTCCAAAAGAGAAGCATTTAATAGATAGTTAAGCACCGATCGTCCAGAAGCAGTAGCGTCTAACAGATGTTAGATTATTTTTATATGTTGTCTGGTAGGCCCGAGTCAGCCGAAGGTTAAAAGTTAGCCAAACAAAACTTATGTGTTTGAATAGATAGTTCATTCATTACTTGATATTTATGTATGTTTACATAATGATTCTTTACAATATTTTAACCAGTTTTGGTTGTAGGAAAAAGGTTTTGCAAAGATATGTTTTAAAAGGATGTTAGGAAGGGGAATCCCGTTTCGCTAAGCGACGTAGTCTCACTTAACATATTAAATCGAGATGTATAGTATTATTCACACCAGGCTTTATGTCTGACTCGAAGTTTATATTTCCCCTTAAACTCTTGGGTGCTCAAAAATTAATTTGAGTAGGCCGAGGGGTTAAGGTCTTTTTTAGGTTTTAGTAGGATGATGAATAAGACTAATAGAGGCATGCAGGAGGCAAATGGATAGCTATTTAGGAGTTGCAGTATTATATTTTGTTGTATTTCCGTTGGGTTTGTATTAAGTCTACTATGACTATATGACTCTGTCATCCAAGGGGTATCTTCATATACAGCTCTTGGCGTATTTGTAATAAGTATATTTTATCTATACTTGGGAACGTATTGGGATTTTGTAAGATGAATATGGAACATCTGTTTTGAATGTAACGAAGAAAATGTTGTTTTGAAATCTGTGTTTTGTTTCATATTCAAGTGCTTCTAATATTATAGATACAATTAACATAGTCGTATTTAGTCGCCGGAAGCTAATTCTATTGTTGATTGCAGCATTTGTAGCATTTAGTTTTGGGCCTCTAGATAGGGGATGTTACAGCTTGTATCTGAGCATGGTTTATGAAATACTTTAACTAAAAATTGTTTTTGAAAACATAATCCTTAGTAATTAAAGTTAAGATCGGGGTATGAGATAACACCATAGTAACGTACTTGTATTTGTTATATATAAGTATATGATATATCTCAAGACTCCTATCTTAGTTGGGCTATTCATCAGTATCTCACGAGGCTTGAATACAGATATGAAAGCAAGAAGAGGCAGAGTTAATCTTGGAGGAGAGAGCACCACACTAATAGAAATACCCGACCAAATGCTAGAATAGGTCCAAGTCAGGCTCAAGCTGAAATGTTGGTGTTGGAGTTCCCCAAGTGGATATGGGAGCCATGTATCAGTTTTTTGTGAATATGGTACAAGCTGGATTTACAGCTAGTGTAGTAAGAGGAAAGTTTGCTGGAGTAGGATTTCAGGGAGCTCTAGTTGTCAATGATTATGCTAAGTTAAGTGGATATTATACCAAGCTTGGAGGGAAGCCGTTCATTGGCACTAAAGACGCTATTGAGGTGGAAAACTGGCTATTACAATGTGAAAGGATTTTCGCTGATTTGGGGCTCAACGATTAAAAGAAAAGTAGACTTGCTTCAAGACAGCTTCAAGGAGCTGCTTTATTCTGGTGGAATTCTATAACTACTAGTGTGGATGAGGAAACGATGACAAGGGATGAGTTTAAGATGAGGTTTCAAGAAAGGTTCATGTCTGTTATGGCACAATCTGCGGTGGTTAGAAAGTTCTTGAGCTGGTGAGAAATGACGGTCCTGGAATATGCCAGAAGATTTGAAGAGTTAGCCCAATATGGGTATGCCACTATCGACACAGTGATGAAAAGGAATGAGAAGTTTATTGGACGACTAAAGCTAGAGTTGGGAAGAGCTACTTTACCGCACATAAGAGATCCTTGTGATGTGGTTGTGGAAATGGCATTAAGGCATGAAGAGATATTGAATGCACTGGAAAATAGTAAGGTGAAAGAGGTTCAGGGTGGACAAGGCCAGAAAAGAAAGTTTTTCCATAAGAAGAATGCTAAGAAGGGAGGAGCATAGAAGAAGGGAAAATCTAAGGTGGTATGTTATAAGTGGGACAAGAAAGGACACTATGCTCATGAGTGTCATTTCGAAAAAGGAAAAGGAAAAGAAGTAGTTGGAAAGAAGAATGTCAAGTGCTTCAATTGTGATTAAATCGGCAACTACAAGAATCAATGCAAAGAGCCTACAAAGGATGGAAAGGGACAAGTATATACTGTGGAACCTGTTGCTTCGAGACCAAAAGCACAGGAGAAAGGAAAGGCTGTTCTGGGAAGCTCGCTACACGGCATATTTGTTAGCTTTCAGTTTGATACTGGTGCATCACATTCTTTTATATCTCAATGTTTGGTAGATAAGCTTAACCTAGAACCTCATATTTAGTTACTTCCTTAAGGGTTGCAAATTCGATAGGAGGGTATGCAACACTTGGGATGAGAGGTGACCACTTAGAGTTTGATTTGTAGGTTACACCTTTTCTTGCAATTTGCATGTATTTGACTTTGTAGGGTTCGGAATTATATTGGGTATGGATTGGTTAAGTGAGTATGATGCTATGGTATTTTGCCACGATAAGAAAATATCACTTAGTCACCTTAGTTGCAGTGAGCGGATTGTTTATACTGTAGAAAGCTCTAATATCGAAGTGAATGCTTTATTGGGTGTTATGGATTTGGAAGATGAGTTAAGTCAAGTTTTTGTGGTAAGAGAATTCATAGATGTGTTTGAGCTGGTAACGGGATTGCCACTAAAAGTGCTATTGAGTTTCAGATAGATTTGGTGCCTGGAGCAGAACCGGTGAGTATGTCACCAAGTAGAATGACTCCCACCGAGATGAGAGAATTGAAGGTGCAGTTGGTGGACTTAGAAGGAAAGAATCTAATTGGACCAAGCAGTTCGCCTTGGGGGGCAGCCGCTGTTTTTGTTAAGAAGCCGGAGGGATCGTTAAGGCTATGTATCGATTATTGGAAGTTGAATGAGAAGACAGTAATGAATCGATATCCATTGCCAAGAATTGACGATTTGTTCGACCAGCTGAGTGGAGCGAAGATATTTTCTCAGTTGGATTTCGCTACCAGGTTTCATCGGCTTAGAGTTGCTGAAGATAGTATACCGTTGATGGCGTTTAGGACCCACTATGGATCGTACGAATGGTTAGTTATGCCGTTCAGACTAGCTAATGCGCCAGCATTATTTGTAGATCAGATGAACTGAATCTTCAGAAAGCACTTAGATAAATTCGTACTGGTGTTCATAGATGATATTTTAATATACTCTAAGGATGAGAAGGAGCATGAAGTTCATCTTAGAGTAGTACTTGAGACCTTGAGGGAGCATCAACTGCAGGAGAATTTTCCAAAATGCCACTTTTGTAAGGAAGTTAAGTTTCTTGGTCATGTAGTATCAGAGAAAAGATTGGTAGTAGATCCAACTAAGATCTATGCTGTGAATAGTTGGAAAAGGCTAGAAACAGTGACTGAGATAAGAAGCTTTCTTGGACTAGCCGGATATTATAGACAGTTCATAAACGACTTTTCATGGATAGCTACACCGATGACAAAGCTAACGCGAAAGGATGTGAAGTTCGCGTGGATTGATAAGTGTGAGGAAGCATTCCAGAGCTTGAAACACTTATTGACCCATGCACCTGTATTGGTAGTTCCGGAGGGGAATCGGGATTTAATAGTCTATACAGATGCGTGTGGTCCCAGATTGGGTGCAGTTTTAATGCAGCGAGGTAAGGTGATTGCCTATGCTTCTAGACAGCTTAGACCGCATGAAGTTAGGTATCCAACTCATGACTTGGAGTTAGCTGCAGTTATTTTTGCTTTTAAGGTGGGGAGACATTACCTTTTGGGAGAGAGGTTCGAGATTTTTATAGATCATAAGTCGCTGAAGTACTTGTTCTCTCAGAAGGAGCTGAACATGAGACAACGAAGATGGCTTGAGTTTATTACTGATTATGATTTCGGAATGAGTACACATTGGCTATAGGCAACTTGAGTTGTTGAATCTTAAAGGGTTGAACATAAATCATCTTTGTTACTTCTATGATATGCATTGGGAAACTGTAGAGCATCTTTTCTATAATCGTCCAATTACTTTTTCTATTGTTGGTAGCTGCCTTAAAATTTTCAATTTTTACAATATGCCTTGCTTCATTACACAATTATGGTAATGGGAAGAAGATAGAGGTAGGATTGACAAAAAAGAAATTAGAAATTTATGTGACATTGTAAATTTAGTTTTTACTTAGTTTATATGGCTTGAACGTAATCAAAGTCATTTCCATGATAAATTCAAACATGCTGATATCGCCGTTAAAAACATCATAAATCATATCTACTTTTGGTCAGGTGCTTACAAAAGAAAGGCTGATTGGAAAACGAGATATCGATACTTAACAAGAGGGCTGATTAGAAAACGAGATATTAATACTTAACGAAGGGGCTTTCTATACCAGATGATTTTTCTGTGGGGGCTAGAGTTTCAAAAGAAGATTTGCTGAAGTTGTAGATGATGTAGGATGATGATATGAAGCTTTATTTTGATATGCTATGTTAGTAGTTATGATGTAATATGTTAGCTTCAGTATGTATATATGTTGGTTTATAGTAGGTATTTTGGGTTGGCTTTCAATTGATATGAATCTTTATATTATGTTGTATGGCTTTTTAGTATATTCCTGCAATGGGTTTGTGACGACCGACCTTTCTATCCACAGAAAGACGTATCATCGTTAAGAAAGAAATAGATAAAAATAGAAAGAAAGAAGAAAGAACAACACAATATCAGAATCTCACAGCGGAATGGAACAAAATATAATACATCACATAGCTATTACATAGTCTTACATATATCAAAGTTTCAAAACATCATTCAAACAAGACAGTCATATACATATATCTGCCATTTCATACATCCCAAAATACAACATACATCACTAACACAGCGGAACTAGACAGATATATATATATATATACACGTCTGGACTTCTGCTTCAAACTCCTCTAGACATCAACAATCCAAAACCTGATCACTTGGCTACTCATAAAAATTTGAGTACCCAAGAGTTTAAGAAAAACAGAATAAACTCCGGGTCAGACATGGGTCTGGTGTGAGTAAACGGGTTAAAGTTGCTTAACTTTGAAGAACCATTTGAAATAAAGGTATCACGTAAGACTTCCCACACATAAACATGGGTAAGTTTTTACCTTACGCTAACCAAAACATTTATAGAAAATCCAGTGATATTATAATAGTGTCTAGGGTTTTCAAATAAATAAGAAATAGCTGAAATTGTTACATCTATTAAATTCCATCATACATAGGTTTACAATCAAAACGAGAGCACTTATTGGAGATTGGATTCCATACAATGGCAGGGCTACTGGGGTACCGCCCGTCACAGTACCTGGCCTAGATCAGAGTACCGAGGATCACGCCCGACCCCCTACAACACAAGGTCGGAACCATCCCTTACTGGACAGTCCCGAACAAGATAACCCCGCAGTTGTGGCCAACAACTGTCCACTAAGCCGAAATAAAAAGGGACATCTAGACAGGGGTATATCTCGTCCTACTTGGGTGCTACCCACTTAACCTTGCTGCACCTCCCCTGTTTTAGCCATTCCCGGTTGATGAGGCTTGAGGCTACGATTACCTTTATAGAACACATCTCTGAGAATGCTCATCGTCCACCAGACGATGTGCTGAAAGCATTCAATCCATACAAGTTCGTTCTGGGTTCGAACGAAACCGAAGGCATTATCTCGTTACACTCATTTTGGAATCACCCTCAGAGTTAACGACAATAACCCTTGCATTCTGAAACTCCATCCCGATCTTCACTTTGAGATATCACAACCTATCGTTTAACTTGGATCGATATGGTTTTCGGAAAATCATAACTGATTCCCGATCCCGGTCTCATCGAAATCCAAACGTGTCTTTTAAGGCCAAGTTGTTTTAAGGTTAAAACAATTTAATTCAATTTAATATTGAATTTACACAGCATTCACAGATAAATATCACACATTTATCACAGATATATTCAACATCTCATCACAGAATATCACAGCATATCATCCAATAGATATCATCCAATTCAGATATTCTACACAACAATCATCCATAAGCAAGAATCTTTAATCCATATTATAATTAATTTAATTAATTCAAATTTAAATTAATTACTTGAGAGTTAATCACTAATCTTGCTTAATCAATCATTAACTAATTACAAACCATTTAATTAATTAATCACTCCTTAATCACCTTATAAACCAATTAATTAATCTTTAATCATAGATTAATTATTCTTTAAAAATTAATTAATAGACCTTAATTATTAATTAATATCCCTTAATAACAAATTAATCAATCCTTAATTACCAATTGATTAATCCTTAATTATCATTTGATTAATCCTTAATTACCATTTGATTAACCTCTAATTACTAATTAATTAATCTTTAATTAATTAATTATAACCCTCAATTTTTAAATTAATTAATTATACTTAAATTTTCTTATTTAACTTAATTAATCTCAGATCATTAAAACCTTAATTATCTTAAGATAAAATATTATCTTATTGCCTTAATTATCATTAAAACATCTTATCTTAATAATTAACTTTACTTTCTTAATTAGATCATTTAATTAATTTTTGAAATAAAATAAACCTTTAAATTTTATCATCACTTAATTATATTTATGAAAAATTAAGTTTAAAATATCTTGTAGTTTAACTTAACAAACTTAAGTTAACAAACATATAATTTCTTAATCCAAGGTTTAAGTAAACATTTAAAAAGAAAAAGAATTTATTTAAGAAAAGATTTAAAACAAATTCCATTTTAAATTTTCAAAACTTTGCTTTTAAAACATGATCTTAATCTTTGCTTCGGGTCAAACTCGATCCTTACTCGAGACTGGCTTCGAGTTTTCTTCATCTTCTTCTTATTTTTTTTTAAACAGTATTTAGTTTAAAATTTTAAACTGTTAAAACCTTTAATAGTTAACACTCACGTACACGAGAGAAAAAAAAACTCGAGCCCAACATTCATTTTCCCGAGTCTCCCTTCGAGTAATCCCACAACCAAAACTTATAGACACAACAAAGCTCCACCGTGCACATGCACCGATCAATGCCAGTGCTCCAACCACCCACGACACCTTCGGCACATCGACCATCTCCCATACATCGATTCTCGATCACCCAAACACATTCATAATCCTCAAATCAAAATCGAGCCTGGTAGAAGAAACTGGAACCCCAAACATCACCAGAATTTTCCTCGAACTCCCTCCTTCGACCACCAGAATCGCTGCCATTCTGGCCTCGCAATCTCCGACCATCCCCGAAGCTATTCCCCTTTGTCCGGTGAAGCTCGAACCACAAGAGACGAATCAAAGATCCATTAACCCAGCTCGACCAAATTAGGTTTAGAAACCTAAATAACTTCACCGTCGACACCTCGCGATCTATACTGCCTCCAACCATTTTTCCTAGCCTCGCCGTACATCCTTCCTTCTCCAGATGGAACCCCGACCACCGAAAACCCTCCGACCATCTGGAATTGGTCGAAACTCATTTTTCGTTCAATTGAGAACTGCTATTAGAATACTCAATGAAAAATCACAATTTTTGTTTTAAAAATCTTGTTTCCGGATGATAATCCACGTTATAAACTTGAATCAATGATTCATCATATTCGAATTCAATATATGTTTAAATTTTGTTCTGTAAAACTAAATTTTCAGAGACAATCCAACACTATTAAGCTTAAAAAAAATTTAAGATCATAACCTATGCTTAATCACACTTATTTGTTTTTGAATCCTATGCCTGATAATGATTAGATAAAAAGAAATTGAATTTACTTGTTTATTTCCACCCTGAAACCCAGAAAACAGAGAAAATAAAGGAATACACAGCACATACATATTGGTATAGATATAAAGAGTTGAAACTGAAGAAGATACTCAAACAAGCACAATATTATTCATGAATCATACACACAGATTTAATTAATCTTAAATCTTAAAATAGTTTGTTTACTCACTTGAAAAAAATAGGTTGAACAGGGAGCACTTCTGTTTTGAAAAGAAACTATATGCCTGATCCTCTTTAATCTCCTTGCTTGTTAAAGTTGAATTGTGACTTGAGTTGAGTTGTTTAGTTGTTGTTTTAAGTTTGTAAAATACTTCGGCTTTGCTCAGTTTGGATTCACAAAAATAGAATAATAAGATTGGTATATATGTAGAACAAGTATACAGGGTGATTATTTTACTGGTACAAGATTTTTCTTAGTTTGGTCAGAGATTTTTTTCCATATGGAGGCTGATATGATTTTGTTCTTGTGCTAGAGATGATGGCATTTAATGCTTTGGTCTCTTTTCACGTTTACAAATACTTATCCCTTGATTTTTTTATCAAGTACAACTTGTATACATTTTATTGTTTCCTTTTTGTCTTATTTCCGTGTATAACTACATGTATTACTCTAGTGTGTATATATATATATACAATTCTAGAATTATCTTAAATTCATTTCATATTTTTACATAACCCCAAATTTATTTGAGATATTTATTTAACATCAATACTTATTTTTATTTCTTTTTCTAACATAAACTATCAACTCTTAATTTATATCCATATAATTTATACTTATGTATATATATATTTATACTTATGTTTATGACCATATATTTGTTTTTATACTTACATTTAATATTGCTAGGATTTATTTTATTTTAAACATTTTTACCTAGATTACATCATAAATATATATTTAGATCAAATGTAAATAAGTAGAGCTTTACTTTAATTTAAATGTGAATAAGATGAATTTTACTTTTAAATAATTTGAAACTCTTTATTTTAAATTTCAAATCATAATTTCCTTCCAAAAATACACACATATATATATATATATTCGTTTTTAAACTGATAAGTTTATATTTCAATTTATCATATTAAATTCTTATTAAAATAATATTGCCAAATCCCGGGTCGTCACAGGGTTGTTGATGTGTGTTTTCTTTTGAGTGCTGTAATGGTCTTTTGATGTATTGAATTCTTTGGTTATATATATTTATAGGTTGGGATTTGTTTCCACATTTTTTCCCAAAAAATAAATAAAGAGGTTGAAAAAAAGGAAGTGAAAAAGAGGAAGTTAAGGAAGTACAAATAAACCAGTGGAGGTAGAAATAAAAGAAAAAGGAGATGAATAAGCAAAAGATTAGAAGAATAGAATTGAAAGAATCATTTCATTAATGCATGAGGAAACTGATGTTCAAAAGAATGAAATGCCTACATCCAAAAGTGCTCAAACCAACCATTTAGAAGATGACGGTGAAACGTTTAATGAGGAAGTAAAAGGCATAGTAACGATTTTAAAAATTATTTCAGTTGCTAAATCAGTTCAAAAAAATTACTAAAGCATAATTGGTTTCAATAGTTAATTTGTTTAGACTGATAAATGATAAATCAAATAAAGTTATTTGATCGATTATAAATATTGCTTACCATTAGATTAACATAAGTTTATTTGATTTGTTGTATTTACTTGCGATAATAAACTTACGTGCACGAACCCATGTAAATACAAAAGAAATAATAATAGTGATTAACCAAATATTGCCTACCGCTAGATTAACATACGTTTGTCTAATTTGTTTTGTTTACTTAAGATGGTAAATTTAATTACATATACCCACGTAAAAACAAAACAAAATAATAATAATAAACTTACGTGCATATACCCATGTAAATACAAAAGAAAAAAAAGAAAAGAAGAGAAAGATCAAAACTCATGCCAACATCTTTTATTAATGAATGATATTAATAATTCATCATGTTTGCTTTTTTTTAGTTTATTTAAACAGGGGTTACAAATTAATATAAAATTCCAATGAAGGCAATACAATAGTTATTCTCATATAACCCATGCCCCACCATCATCTTTCAAAACGAAATCATACTTTAGCAACTCTCTTAGGGACAAACATAAACATCCCAAAAGGATGGACATCACCAATAATAGGCAATAACAAGAAGCAAGGTGAGATCTCAAGAGAACCCACACGAACAAGTGTTTCATTTCCAAAATCCACATCCTCCAACCCTATTCTCGACCACAGAGAAATAGTCAGCCTCACACTTGAATTGTTGGAAATTTTAGGAGGATCTTCAAGCTCTGATACCACTGTTGGGAATTTTTATAGAAGAAGAATTGAATTTGATAATAACTAGAAATGAGAGATGTGGACTTTTAAAAAAGGAAGAAAATTTTGTTACAAACTTTGATTAGAATTTTTTTGCTTGATTACAAACTTTCTTACTTTTCTTGCTTTAAAACACAAGTCACTCTACCTCTACTTATAGTAGTACACAACTTGATTGAACAGTGGTGATGTGTTTAATTATATGGTTTACAATCATTCTCTAGAATATTCTTTAGTTTTCCTAAAAATCCTATTCTCTAGAGTTCTCTTAAATTCCCAAGCAAGATGATTATAGAGACTTTCAATTAGTATATCAAACTCTATTATTCTCCGCGCTAAATTTTAGTCTCTTCAATATAACTTAATTATCTCCATAAATAATAAAATTACTATTACCTAAATTATGTAATACTTTCAAAAATAATTAATTAGACCAAAATCAAGTTTATTTCCAACATCCCCCTTAGATTTTATATTGTAACTTCGAACAAAATTTCCAAATTTTGTATTTTACATGGTTCGGTAGGAATAAGGATATTATCTAATCTTTCCTTATTGTAATGACATTCTTCCCCGCTGTCAAGATCTTCGATGCAATTTCACAAATCCTTGTGGTACTCCATTCATTTCGTCCTCCATCATTACCATAGAATACTCCAAAAAGTATGCATTCTAACTTCCATTTTGCTCTAGAGTTATAAATTTTGAATGAATCATATATGTTATTTTTGCATTCTTCCATAATTTCACTCTTGCAATTTTTGACCCATCCAATTTCCTTCCGCGCTTCCCAATTTCACTTTCACATGCCATTTTGAAAAACATTGATTGAAAAATAAAATTGTTCGAAATGGAAATGCTATCATCTTTGCTCACCACTTTGTTTTCTCCATCATTTCGTCCTCCATCATTACATAGAATACTCCAAAAAACATTGATTGAATAGTATTCGATTTCTCTTCCTCTTCCATCACTGTATTTTCTCTTATTTCATTGTTTTCTTTTTCGTCCTTCTTATCAGCTAAGATGTCTTCTTCAATATATTCTATTTCATTATTCACAATGAGTTTGATTTGAAGCGCTTGATCTATTGGCTCTTCTTCGACTTTTCTATTTAATTTTTCTTCATAGACTTGAAGAATTTCCTTGAGTTGACCAACGTTCATGGTTTTTACAACTTTAGAATCTTCAATTGCTCCAACTATGTTGTCAAATTTGGAATTTTCTCAGATATTCTAGAATTATCTATTTTTTCTCCATATCTTTTCAATTGATTTATAGATAATAAGACCCATGAAAAATAATCATCGATTATTTCTGATGATTTCATTAATAAAATTCAAACTTACCTTGCACAGTTTGTAATCAAATTTTCTTCGCTTTATCAATTCCCATGAATGCATTCTCCAAAATCTTTCATGCTTTTTTACTAGTATATGCATTTGCTATCTTCTTGAACGTACCTTCATCCAAGCCTTGATGAATGATAATTAGGGTTTGTAAATCCTTCTTCTTCAAATTATCTCTTTTAGTTTGAGATAAAGTGGTGACATCGATGGGTTCTTCATACCGATTTTCTACGACATCCCACACACCTTATCATTCGAGCACCATCTTCATGTGAGTTCTTCAGTTATCATAATACCCTATTTTGAGTAAGGGAACTTTTACGGAACTCAATCCACTAGTCATTCTTCCTTGCTATCAACCAGGCTCTGATACAACTGTTGGAAATTTTAGAAGAATCTTCAAGCTTTCATACCACCGTTGGAAAGTTTTATAAGAAAACGAACTAAATTTATTATAACTTGAAATGAGAGATGTGAACTTTTAAAAGAGGAAGAAAATCTTATTACAAAATTTGATTACAATTTTTTTTCTCGATTAGGAACTTTGTTGCTTCATTACTTTTCTTGCTTCAATACAAAATAAGTCACTCCACCTCTATTTATTATAGTACACATCTCAACTGAACGGTGGTGATGTGTTTAACCATATGGTTCACAATCATTCTCTAGAATGTTCTTTAATTCTCCTTAAAAGCCTATTTCTAAAGTTCTCTTAAATTCTCAAGCACAATGATTTTAAAACTTTCAATTAGTACATCCAACTCTATAATATTCTCTAGGCTAAATTTTAGCCACTTCAATATAACTTAATTATCTCCATAAATGCTAAAATTGCTATTACCTACATCATGTAATATTTTCCAAAATAATTAACTAGACCAAAATCAAGTTTATTTCCAACATGAATACGCTTCCACTTTACTCACTTCCAATACATCAACTAAGGACCTGACATGCTCATCATTCACATTTTCTTCAGCCTTTCCACTAGCTCTACATCATAACTAAAAGGTGAAGTGATCGGTTTATGAAATGTCGACTTTGCATGTGTGATAACAAAGCCATTTCCATGGTATCCTTTAGGCAAATTAGGGCTCAACTTCTTATGAACATTGATCAAAAAGTTAATTTTTACGGTGAGAGAAGGTGGTAAGTCCATGCTTTTTGCCCACGGTCGCCATAGATGAGATGCTATGACTTCGAATGAAGTGCATTTGGAAGATGGTAGCCATTTTTCCTTAAGGTGATGGATTTTAGAGGGATTGAGATGATGGATATAGGAACCAACAACTATGATTTAATGGGTTGTAAGACATTGAAAGGAGGAGGAGAAGTATGTAAAGGATGAGGACATGAAGGTTGAGGAGGATTTTAGGGTTTCAAAAGGTGGCGAGAATGGAAAAGCTTGACTGAAAGTTCAGAGTTCGGTTTACGAGTCATTTATGCCCATGCATTGAAGAATTGAGATACTTCTATTGCATCGCATGGTGAATGTTTGATAGCTGGTAGAAGTAGTGTTTTTAAAACTCGACTGTGGGTCAAACTATAAAGACTCAGGATCCGATGTTTTGAGGGTTCGACCGGTTGAACCATCAAGAACCGCATGTAACAACCCTAGATTTTTGCATATTTTATTTTGACTTTATTTTTTATTTTTAAATTATTTTAAACTTGTTTAGTTCAAATATTTCATTTTTAAATATGAATTTTGATTATTATATGAATTAAAATTCCAAACTTGTATAAATGGAATATTTTCCTGAAAAGTGGATTTGTGGTCAAACTAGTCAATCTTTGACTTTTAATTTTTAAATATAAATATTTAAATTCTTGAATTTTATCTTTTATTATGAAAATAGATTTAATATCATGAATATTGCTTTTTGTTTCGTTGAAAACGGATTTACATTGTGGAAGTTATACTATTTTCAATTTTGTGTGTAATTTGTTGTATTTAACCAAATTGTTTATTTCAAATTATATAAATAATATTTTATTTGGTCATGTAATGTTCTAAATTATGTTTATATGGGTAAAATAACTTGGTATGTATATATTTTGGTTTTAAAATATTTTTAAGTGAAGTATAAATTTTTCTAGAGTTATAGTAATTTATTCGAAATTTTCATGTCCTGTTTGCTATTTTTCAACAATTTCTTCAATTCTTTTGCTATTTTCTCTGAATTTAATTATTTATTTTACTTTGAAAATGTTTAAAAATAATTTTTATTTCAAATTTTATTTTATAATATTTTTAAAATGAAGTTAATAATTTTCCAAAGTCAATAGTGATTTATTTGTAATTTTTGGACACTGTTTTGGATTTTTAAGCAATTTCTTATTTTCTTTTTCCATTTTCTTTAAAATTATTATTTATTTTTATTTTATATTACTTTGTTTCGGTTTTAAAGTCAATTTACTGATTTTTTTTTCTTATTTGAATTTAAAGAAAAAGAAATATGAAGAGTTTTAAAAACTTATTTACCTTAAGTCCTTTCATCTCCTTTGTCCTTTCATTTGCCATAACTCCTCAATTACTATCTTGGCTGTACATTTTTGGTTTGTAGTTGTGAGTTTTCAGCCTCCATTCACCCAAAAACATTTTACCTTCTCATTCATTCATGTCTTCAAGAAAAATCTATGGGTAATGGCTACTTTTTTACACTTTTCTTCTCATTTTTCATGTATTTTTGCCTTGTTTTCTTTGCTTCTTTGAACGGCCTCCACTCCATATCCATGGCCACCACCTCCTACACCTCTTCCCTGCCATCATCACCACCTACTCATCTGGTCTGAACCATGGCTGGACAATCTATGAAGAGAAACTCCATAAAAACTATGTTAATTCCCTTAAAACCATGTTGTTTGACCACTACTTGTTCACCACTTTCATTTCCACCACCACCATCACCTTAGGCCGCCACCACCACCTCTGTCCAGACCCTTACTCACCCCTCCTACCTCTAGCCAGACCTGTAGCATGACATGGCCGAGCCATTTGACCATTAGCCGAGCCCAAAGTGTGAACACAAACCTTCCAATGTTGCCTAGCCTCTTGACATTCTTATGTTGTAACTTCCTCTACATGTTCTCGCTTACGCCGTGCATTTCCTAGCCCAAACTTGAGCCAACTTGTTCAATCCTGAGCGAAACAACATCCCTAGGCCGTGCCAAATAGTAGAGAAAGCAAGGCAAAAGACTTGGCATTCAAATCTCTTTTTATTCCAAAGTTATTCCATTTCAGAGTGTATTGAATTTATGTCTGTTTTGATGTTTGTTTTGGGTTGTAACACAAGACTTGTAGCATTGGATCTCGCTCTCCACTCAAGTCTGTAGTCTTGTCATCGTGCTTTTGTTTCCGTTGTGTCATTGGTTTTGTTATCTCCAGCTTTTAGAGGTGAGTTATTCTCACCAGACAATCTATACCTATATAACTGATAAACCGACACCACTAGAATCTGTAAATGTATTTCATCCTGTTATAACTGCTATATTATGATCATATGATGTTTACACCTGTTATTGCACCTGTTATATCACATGTTACTTTTATATTATACTATTATGTTATTTATATCAGTTACCACCATTGCAAGTTCCCTGTAGACTAGAATCACTATGGGTTGAAATGATACATACCCGAACGGACTTTAGAATAGGGAAAAATCGTTATGGGCTGAAATGATAGGCCTGAGCGGTTTTCATTTCATTCATTTTACTTGGGACTGCGGGTTTGAAATGATCAAACCCGGATTTTTCATTTGTAAATTTCAGATTGATATGATATAGTATCCGTATTACTTTACCTAGGCTAGTAAATGATATATAAACCATTAGTTAAAATATGTTTTTCTAAAATTTCTAAAATATTTTAAAATGTAAATATTATATTATTTTGATTTAAACTTAATTAAAAATTATTTTGTTGTAAAGTATTATTGATTTTCTGAGAATTTATAAGTGAAATAAATAACTGGTAAAGTTAGAAATTTGAAATGTAAGTATGTTTGGAAATTCTAATTTGGTGATGAAATGGAATTTAAATTTAGTATGAAATATAATAAATTTATGATATCTTGAATTTAAATGGATTTAAGATGATTTTATAATATATTAATGAATTTTGAATAAGTTAAAATGTTGAATGAATAAATGTTTAAGTTAAAATTTTGGAATATAACTTAAATTGGAAATTTTGAATTTTGGGTAAAAGTGAAATTTTAACTAAGTAAAATAAATGGAAAAAGGGTTATATTTTGGAAATTTAACTAAATTGTTAAGTTAATAATTTAATTAAAGAAATGGAATTTAATACTTGAATTTAAATAAGAAATTATGTTAAAATTTGATTTTTTTGAATGAAATTTAACTTTATAAAAATCACAAAAATAAGAGTATTGAAATGATGATTTTAAAATGTGAAATATATGATTTTATAATTTAAATTGATTTATGTTAAAAGTTAATTGGTTGGGAAATGGTAATTAAAACTCTGAATTTGATTTGATAACATCTTTGAAATGTAATGTAAAAGATATTACAGCATTTTGTAAATGCTGTAGTTGTTTTAAATGAACTAAAAAGTTAATTTGCAATAAAGACTATTATGGCACTTTGTAAGTGCTATAGTGGTTAAACTTAACATTAAAGTTTATTTGAAATAAAAAGAAATCTATTGCAGCGCTTAATGCTGTCTGTGTTAAATGAACTATTTAAACAAAAACTTTACGTAGCATTTTATAAGTGCTACGAAAACTGAAAATTTTTGTTTAAATAAATTAAAAAAAATCTTTGGAAAAAGATTAAATTTTGGAAATTTAATATTTAATTATTAAATATAATGAATTTACTTTAAGTGAATTAAATGGAGATATTAACTTGAAATATAGCTATTTTGAAATGTGAGTTGAAACGGTATTGATGTTAAATAAAAATGAATGTGATTTTGGAAAATATGATATTTGGATATTTGAATAGATTTGAAATGATATTTAATTTTGAGATGATATTTGATTTATAAGTAAAGATACTATTTTTGAAATTTTAACCACGGGATGTATTTAAAATTATATAGTTTAACTGATCCTTAAAGGATGGGCGGTCCCAAGCATCCTTTAAGTTATTGTGCATTACTGCTACAGTTCACTTGAGTTGGTTTATATTATATAAGTATATATTGTCCTAACTCGAGTGTTTTGTGTTTTACTTTACGCTCGGGTCAGCCTAAGTATTTACAGCTTAGCTTTGGATTTCATTTTGGAGCTAGGAATCGCTGGAGATTCTGTTTGTCTAATTATCTATTCCTTTTCAGTTCCAGTTGTTCTATTTCAGCTCTAGTATTTTCTATGTATTGGAGATTTCTATTGTATATGTTTCAGACTGATATTATGTATTATGTTTTGAGAGTTTGTATATAGTAGCTTCATGAACTACTATGGTATATTATTTCCGCTGCGAGTTATTCTGATATTCTATGTCTGTGATTCTGTATTTGATTTTATTTGCTCCAAATTTTATTACAATCTGTTATTTTGAATTATTCAAGTCAGACATGTGTGGATTATTGTCGATTAGAATGGTCCAAAATAGTGGGTCGTTACATTTGGTATCAGAGCTTTGGTTTTAGGCAAACCTTAGCCTGCGGAGCAAAAACTCATTAGAGATAGGGTAGAAATACCCTAGAATGAGTGAAATCAATCTCAGAATCATTCCTTTGAGAGAGAACGTATTTTCGAAGTATAAAATGATTTTCAAATGATTTTTAAAGATTATTTTGATATAAAATTATCTTGTTTTGAAAGAAAATATTCTAGACTTTATCCCTTTCGTATCCATCTTGTTAGTAATTTCTTTGATTAGGATTTCCTTAAAATTCTGAACTTCTATCTTAGTTGGGATTTCTTCGATTAGGATTCCTTTGAATTTTGGAACGCTCCCACTTGTTCTGAAATCCATTCCTGTCTCCCCTAATTGTATTCTTTTGATTTTTGGAGCATTCCATAACTCCACTTTGAATGACCTCTATAAAGACCGGCGATTCCGCCAAACTTTGAATGATTTGTAAAAGGGTGAAACTCCTTTACAATGGGCATTGATTCACCGGAGATTTCCGTATCCTCGGTTTACGATGTTTTCTATCTTCTGCTATACCTATATTCTATCTCTGGTGATCGAAGGTCGATTTGCCTTAGATTTTCGCATCGATTATTCCTGAAGTCACGGTTGACCGGTTAAGGTCGCCCGCGATATACATGAGCTGATCCATCTTCTATTTGGTAATTTAATTATCTCATCTTCGTTCGAGCTTATCTTCGAACCAGAATTCTATTTAATTTGAGTTCCTCTAAATTTGAATCTCTGTTTTGTTTTGAAATCCATCCTTGAATCATCACTTGGAAAATTTGTGGTTGATTGTCTTTTGAAAATTTTGCATTCATCGAAGTTGTTATTTTGATAAGGATGACCATATGTTTATATAAAGGTGAAATGTTTTCGATAAGGATTATATACCATTTTAAAATTGAGAATTTAAAGTTTTGAATGGATTTGAAATTTTGAAATTTATATAAGAAATGGTTTCATATAAAACAATTTATAACTGAAGGATTTGAATCTGAATTTGAGTGATTGAACTCCGGCATTTTGGAACTGGTTTTAAGATTTTGAAATAATAAATAATATGATTTGAAAGTATTTTCCGAATATGAAATGTTTCAAATGATTTTAATGAGTTTCAAATGATTTCGAAGAAATTTCAAAAGAAGTTGAGAAAATAGAAGTCCAAAACCCACTTATGTCGCTGGAAAATAATTTCGGTGATGAATGCATGCATCATCGACATTGATTTTCGAGTTTCAGATGTTGATTCATGAGTTTTGATTCATGACACAAGCTTTAGAGATCACACGACGAGAATACTATACGAAAGCGACAAAAAGGAGAATAACCATATATTGCACACTACAAAGGAGACAAGACTACAATCTAGATATTAGTATGAATATTTTATTTTCATTAAGTCTTAGAATATTGTTAAAATCATTCCTCAAGTAGTCACACATACACACAAATTGATTTATACAAAAATAAGTATACACTGTGCAAATAACAGTAGGTCGGCCGACCGACCAGAATCTTCGGACGACCGACTCTGTGTCCAGTGCACAGATATGCACCATTTTATTTATATCTGTAAACTCAGCTGACCGGCCCAGGTTTCTTGGTCAACCGACCAGAACATAACGGCTAGTTTTCTGAAGAGGTGCAATTGTTCATGAAGAGGAATGTTCTTTAATCCAACAGATATGGACACAACTCTTGATTAAAACTCTTCATGAAAGATTGTAACTATTCTACAACTATATAAACATGTTCATTTCACTTCTACAATTATCGATTCTTGTTTTAATTCTGAAATCTATTCTCTATTTATTTCTGCAAATAAAAGTATTCATTCTTATTCAATATCACTAGAATCCTTGAATTAATTCATATACTTCGATTCTACGTGATTATCTTCCTTCTAAATCTTCACACACACATATACTCTTGAGGATTTGATTATAGGGAAGTTGTACTATCAAAAGACAATCAGTGTTATTCAGAACACATTCGTCAACAAACTATTTGTATTAAGGTGAAGTCCTCTTCGGCTATTGAGGCGGAAAAATTCATGTTCGGCTGCTCAGGTGTCGTATACCTATTCCTCCGGGTTAAGTGAGGGGTTTAGTTTAAATCCAGAGGGTATTCTGGGACTGGACGTAGAACGGGAAGTTCGAACCAGTATAAAAATTCCTAGTGTGCTGACTTTAATTTTTATTTTACTGCTATTATCAATTTCCGCATTTATATACCATATTACACGATCCTTAGTACTGCACGTACACTTTCATTTGGTATCAGAGCAAGGAAATCCTATAACCATCACAAAGTTATTTGATATTTATTTCTAGTAATATGGCAACCACACAAACTAACGATGTTAACACTAACACTAATTCTAGTTTCACAGAAGGTCAATCGACTTCACGACCTCCACTTTTTAATGGTATAAATTATAATTATTGGTCAACTAGAATGAGAATCTATATGTAATCTAGTGGATTTGATATCTGGAATATTATACAAAGAGAGTACACGACTCCTACTGAAGAATACTCAACTTGGAGTAACACACAAAAACTAGATGCTACTTCAAATGTAAAGGCTATGAATATTTTATTTTGTTCATTAGATAGGAATGAATTCAATAGAGTTAGCATGTGCACTTCCGGTTATGAAATTTGAAGAACTCTTAAAGTATCGCATGAAGGAACGAACAAAGTTAAATTAAGCAAAATCTCTTTGTTGAAAAATCAATTTGAAAATTTCAAAATGAGGCCAAATGAATCTATAAATGACATGTACTCTAGATTTCAGGATATTTATCATGCTTTATTATCATTAGAACAAAAGTTTACTGATTTTGATGTTGTTACAAAAATCTTAAATTCTTTAACGGACGAATGGGAACGAAAAGTCCTAGCTATTGAAGAAGCAACTGATTTGTCAACATTAAAACCAGAAGAATTGATAGGTAATTTAATGTCCTACGAAGTAAATTTGCAGGCAAAAAGAAATAGAGCACAAGAAAAGAAAAATGTGGCATTCCAAGCAGAAAAAGATGACTCCGACTCGGATAATGAAGATATGGCAATGATCGCTAAAAATTTCAAAAAGTTTTTGAAATTCAACAGAAACAAATTCAAGGGAAACAAAAATAATTCCAACAACAATTCCAATAACAGCAAACCATCATCTTCAGCAATGGAATGTTATGAATGTCATAAGAAAGGACACATGAAGAAGGATTGTCGAGAGCGTAAAAAGAATAATTTCAAGAAGGACAAAACCAAACGAAAAGCTTTTTCTGTCACTTAGGACGACACTGACTCATCATCCTCATCAGAGAGTGAAAGTGATAATGAACAAGCAAATGTGTGCTTCATGGCTTCATCAGACGATGTAAATGATTTTACTTTTGAAGATTTAATTGAAATAAATTCTGAATTAGTAAATTTAGCAAAACAACTTAAAAAGAAAAATAAGGAGTTGCAAAGAAAGTTAGATAGAACTGTCTTAGAAGTAGATATGCTGAAAGATGAGAAGAAAATATTAGAAGATGAACTAGAAAGTTCTCAATAATCAAATTCTAACTTATCTTCTCAAATTTTGTCAATATCTGAAGAACTAGAAATTCAGAAAAATAAAAATGATATTTTACTTTTCGAAAATAATAGTTTAAACTCTAAGATTAAGGATTTAGAGTTAGAAAAATCTAGTCTTAAAATAAAATTTGATGATATTTCTAAAAATGTATCTAATTTCAATAAAGGAATAGAGAATCTCTCTAGTATACTAGAAAATTCTCAATCCTCTAACAATAAATTTGGACTCGGATTTAAGAAACAAAATAATTTTGCTAAAAATAGGATTAATAATAATATTAAGAAAGATATTAAGAAAACAGTTTACCCAAATTCTAAAACCATCAAGATATGGATTCCAAAAACAAATAATGTTTTGATAAGGAATAAACATATCAAAATATTTATGGAAACTGTTCATAATAACAAGAATCATGTTTATAAAGGGAATTCTGAACTCGTATGGGTTTGGCTTCCTAAGATCTAACTCTTAGGACCCTAAAAAGATTGGGTACCAACTTTTTATAAACTTTTTTGCAGGTACTACATAAGAAGAGAGGAAAATGGATTTTAGATAGCGGTTGCTCAAAACACATGACTGGAAACAAAGAAATGTTGTCAAACATTATATACTCAAATGGAGGAGCAGTCACCTTTGGAGATAACTCAAAAGGATATATCATCGGCAAAGGCAATGTCAGTAGCAACGGTACCTCTAATTTACCTCTCATTACTGATGTTTTATTAGTTAAAAACTTAAAACACAATTTATTAAGTATTAGTCAGCTATGCGATAAAGGTTTTAATATAACTTTTTCAGAAAATAAATGTAATATTTTCGATAAAAATCATAACACTATTTTCGAAGGAAAAAGAGATAAAAACATTTATATCTTAAATATGAATGTTAATAATAATTCAAATTTGTGTTTAGTAGCTAAAGAAAACGATCTTGTCTTTGGCACAAAAGATTTTGTCACATCAATTTTAATACTATCAACAAGCTAGCTAAAAACAAATTAGTTAAAGGTTTACCCAATATAAAATTCGAAACTAATATATTTTGTGATGCATGTAAATTAGGAAAATTAACAAAATCTTCTTTTAAATCAAAGAAAGTAATATCTACAGAACAACCACTTGAACATTTACACATGGATCTTTTTGGTCCAACTCAAGTGCAGTCTATTAATCATAATAGATATGTATTTGTTATTGTAGATGATTTTTCTAGATATACTTGGATTTTCGTTTTGAAAAATAAAAGTGATACTTTTGATAATTTTAAAGTCTTTGTTAAAAGAATTCAAAATGTTAAAAGTTTGAAAATTAAAAATATAAGAAGTGATCATGGAGGAGAATTTGAAAATGAAGCTTTTGAACAATTTTGTAACAAGAAAGGTATTAACCATAATTTTTCGTTTCCTAGAACACCACAACAAAATGGAGTTGTAGAAAGGAAAAATAGAACGTTACAAGAATGTGCAAGAACTTTATTAAATGGAACCTCTTTATCGAAACACTTTTGGGCAGAAGCTGTAGCTACTGCTTGTTATGTATTAAATCGTGTTTCTATTCGGCCATTAACTAAGAATACTTCATATGAACTTCTAAATGGAAGAAAACCAAATATTTCATATCTTAAAGTTTTTGGTTCTAAATGTTTTATTTTAAATACTAAAGATCAACTAGGCAAATTCGATCCAAAATCCGATGAAGGAATATTCGTTGGATATTCGGAACGAAGCAAGGCTTATCGAATTTATAATAAAAGAACTCAAATTATTGAAGAAAGTTTACATGTCTTATTTGACGAAAATTTTAAAAATATAATTCCAAATGTTACTATTGATTCTGATGATGAAGCTACTCAGAATGAAAATAGTAATACTAAAGAAACTTTCAATAATGATCATGTTATTACTGAAAATGAGAATATTACTCCTAATATAATAAAATGTCCACCTAGAATTTTACGAGATCATCCTGTGCAAAATATAATTGGAGAAGTTAATACGAATGTTAAAACCAGACATCAATTAAATCAAGTTGGTCATGTAGCTTTTCTCTCTAACATAGAACCTAAGAATATAAAAGAAGCCTCAACTGATGACTACTGGATTCTTGCCATGCAAGAAGAACTAAATCAATTCAAACGAAACGAAGTTTGGGAACTCGTTCCTAGACCTAGTGATCAATCAGTCATCGGTACTAAATGGGTTTTCAAAAATAAAGCAGATGAACTAGGAAATATAACCAGGAATAAAGCTAGATTAGTTGCACAAGGATATAATCAAGAAGAAGGAATTGATTACGAAGAAACGTTTGCTCCAGTCGCCCGACTTGAAGCAATACGAATCTTATTAGCTTTCGTGTGCTTTCATAAGTTTAAACTTTATCAAATGGATGTTAAAAGTGCTTTTTTAAATGGTTATATAAAAGAAAATGTTTTTGTTGAACAACCACCACTTTTCAATCATGAAAAATATCCAGATCATGTTTATAAACTCAAAAAAGCATTATACGGTTTAAAACAAGCACCACGTGCTTGGTATGATCGTCTTAAAAGCTATTTATTAGAATCTGGTTTTGAAATTGGTAAGGTAGATCAAACGCTTTTTATTAAGAAAACTAAGAAAGATATTTTAATAATTCAAATATATGTTGACGATATTATTTTTGGCTCGACAAATGAAAAACTATGTCAGGAATTTTCGACGATAATGACAAATGAATTTGAAATGTCTCATATGGGAGAATTGTCATATTTTCTGGGATTACAAATTAAACAAATTGAAAATGGAATTTTTATTAATCAAGAAAAATATTGTTATAATTTAATTAAACGATTCGGTCTGGAAAACACTGTTGCCAAACCAACTCCTATGAGTACAACAATTCATCTCGATAGAGATGAGGAGGGAAAAAGTGTTGATCAGAAGCTATATCGTAGTATGATGGGTTCTTTACTTTATTTAACAGCGAGTCGACCCGATATAATGATGAGTGTTTGTTTATGTGCTCGATTTCAAGTAAATCCCAAAGAGTCACATATGAGAGCAGTTAAATGCATTATTCGTTATCTAACTAAAACCAAAGATTTTGGACTATTTTATCCGAAAGAATGTCCTTTCGAATTAGTCTCCTATAGCGATGCTGATTTTGGAGGAAGTCGGACGGATCGAAAAAGTACGAGCGGAACGTGTCATTTCATTGGACGTTCCTTAGTCTCTTGGTTTAGTAAGAAACAAAACTGTGTTTCTTTATCGACGTGTGAAGCAGAATATATATCTGCTGCTTTGGCATGTGCACAAGTCGTATATATGCAACAAACACTACAAGATTTTAATTGTCATCTTGAAAAATCTATAATTTATTGTGATAATACTAGTGCAATAAATCTTTCTAAAAATCCGGTCAATCACTCACGAACAAAACACATTGATATTCGTCATCACTTTCTTCGTGATTGTTTGGAAAAAGGATTAATAAATTTAGAATTTATCAATACTGAAAATCAAATTGCTAACATTTTTACTAAACCACTAAATGAAAATATTTTTATAAAACTTAGACGTGATTTAGGTATAATGTCGTTTAAAGATTTATAAATAAAAATTTGCAAAAATATCAAAAAACAAAAATTGTTTTATTTCTGACCAAAGCGGAACTCGAACTCATGACCTCTGACTTGCTTGTTAGATGTTGTATTATAGCTACTTGAGCTATCGGTGTTTCTTGTTTTAGTTCTCTTTAAAGTTTGTTTTATCTGTTTTGTTTTCAGAAAAACTATATTTAGTTCTTATCTTATAAATCATTCATTTACAAACAATTATTTTCTTAAACTTCTGTGATCATATTTAAAATTAGTTCCTATCCACTAATTTTTCAGCAAACAGATGTTTATATATACTATGCTTATTTTCCAAAACATATACCAAGAAAAAAATTTTAAAAAAAAACAAAACTTGAAAAATGTCTTCAAACAATGACTACTATAATTCCGAAAACTCCCATCTATCATACACATCTCCGGACGATGATGGTTCGGACCATATCCCTGAAAATGGCCCATATCCTACCTTTCCCATGCCTAAACGTGTTCTAGACTTCTCTTCTCCAGATAAAGACCCCCGACATAGGTTGAAACCATGGGAAGACTCTAATATAGGCTTTACACCTGAAAAGAAAAAAGGGAAGAATACGATGGTAATATCTCCAACCACCAAACAAAAAATTGATGAAATACATCACTACCAACAACAACAAATGGATATGCAACGGGAACTCTACTATGAACAAAAAGTCACGGCAAGACGTTTAAGTTTTCTAGAAAAGATTTCCATGAAAATCTGTTCATCAAAGAAGGATGATGTTACTGAACCTTCTTATAGACCCTCATCCTCGTCAAATCCTGTTCAAACTCCAATACCTCCAAGATGGTCACCAATAGAAGATGTTCCATCTCCAAACTCATGGGAACGCAGATTTTAAATGGTGGCTAAGCATGTTATACGTATATATACATGTATGTTGTTGGTGGTACAAATAAGATGTATAGTGCATTGATAATAAAATATCTATGTTTTTATTATATATAAAACTGCAAAAAATGCACTCCTAACATGGTCGGTTGACCGAACATCCTGAGTCGGTCAGCCGAACCCTTCCCGAGAAATACAAACAAACATTTCCAACAGGGTCGGTCTACCGAATACCCTGAGTCGGTCAGCCGAACCCTTCCCGAGAGTTTTAGCACCTTTCAGATTAGCAGCTCGGTCAGCCGACCCAGTCATTCGGTCGACCGAACGTATAAAACTGCTACTTCTATTTCTTTTTAACAACCCATCCATTCACTTTTCAACTTACCTCTTCACTCTTACTTTCCCAATTACAGTTTTTTAAACCTAGCCCCCATTAAAACTTCTCAAATTTTTAATCTTTTCTTCCAAAAACAAATGGCTCCCAAGAAGAAATCAAAGACAACCGGTGGCTCTTCTTCATCTACTCCAGTGGATACACAAATTGCTTCATGGCTAGTTAATGATATAGCTCTTCAAAGATGGATAAAACTTCAAGATGCCAAAATCTTTGAAGAATCATTTGTAAGTTATCCTGACTTTGCTTCCTACGGTATTGAAAATGCCGCCCTTGAGAGTGGTCTTGATACATTCCTTGACCATAGGAAAAATAACTTGAAAATCAATCATATTATGGTCAAGTTATTTCTAGCGAACCTCAACCTTGTAAATCCACCGAGAAACACTGAAAATTGTATTTGGACATCGGTTTGTGGCACTTCGATTTTCCTTTCCATTGATCGAATTAACCACATTTTGGATGCTAGACCGGGTGGTATCTCATTACACGATGCAGATTGTAACATATCAACTCGTGACCGAATAAGCCATCTATTTTTCAAAGATGATGCACCGGATTTTAGACAAACATCATCGCTTAGACCAAAAGCTCGACTTCTTCATCGATTCATGATGAAATCTTTAGTTCCTAGAGGTGGTTCATATCATCTCGTATATCCCGAAAATTTTAAAGCATTGTATGCTATTGTAGGAAAATACGAGTTAATTGGTCACAACTTCTTATGGATGAATTTCTCTCTTTTAACCAAGGAAAGATGCTCCATATTTACTATGGAGAATACATAATGAGATTGATCAATAGTTTCGTCATCAATGCTCCGGAATCCGAAACCTCCAAAGTCCATATGTTTGATTCACGGACCATAAAGTTAATGAAATTACCTGATGTTCCACCTCGATTTATTAGATTTGAGCAATGGAGTAATACTCCGAGAGAACAACTACGTCGTAGCTATTCTACACCTCAACCATCTACTCATGCTATGGAACGTATAACTCGCCAAACCTCAATTCAACGACCAACTCCCGGTACTAGTACGGAGGCGGCCATTGATATTTTGGCTCGAAATCAACTAGCTTTGGATGCCCGACTACATAAAATTGATGGGCGTTTCAAGAAAATCAAAGGCTTCTTCGTAAATTTATGGGATGCTTTATCATGTACTTCCGAAGCCGGTGCATCTTTTGTTGCTCCCGGAAAAAGACCGGCGCCAAATTTCTCTTGGTCTACCTCAGATAACACAAGTTCTAGCACATCAGCAACTCACGTACCTCCCACTCAAAGACGGGGTAAGGAACCGGCTCCTTTGGATGAAAATATTCGTCCAGAATTTTGGGATTCCGATGATGATGAGGAGTAATCATATTGTTTTACAATTTAATTTCAAGAATTTCATTATGAACAATCTATTTTTTATTAAATGTTGTGTATTCAGCAAATATCTTTAATTATTCCTATTTTGGATTGAAAATGTAATATTTAAAATTCATTGATTCGCATTTCTTTTTCATCTAGTAAGATTCCTTTTTGTCGATGACAAAGGGGGAGAAATGTATGAAAGCTAACATATTTTTTGCAGAAGAGTCGCCATATATTCAGGGGGAGAATTATCATATAGATAAGTTCAACTTCATCACATAAGTATTGTCATCAATCAAAAAGGGGGAGAAAGTTGATTCATGAGTTTTGATTCATGACACAAGCTTCAGAGATCATACGACGAGAATACTATACGAAAGCGACAAAAAGGAGAATAACCATATATTGCACACTACAAAGGAGACATGACTACAATCTAGATATTAGTATGAATATTTTATTTTCATTGAGTCTTAAAATATTGTCAAAATCATTCCTCAAGTAGTCACACATACACACAAATTGATTTATACAAAAAATAAGTATACACTGTGCAAATAACAGCAGGTCGGCCGACCGACCAAAATCTTCGGCCGACCGACTCTGTGTCCAGTGCACAGATATGCATCGTTTTATTTATATCTATAAACTCAGCTGACCGGCCAAGGTTTCTCGGTCAACCGACCAGAACATAACGGCTAGTTTTCTGAAGAGGTGCAATTGTTCATGAAGAGGAATGTTCTTTAATCCAACAGATATGGACACAACTCTTGATTAAAACTCTTCATGAAAGATTGTATCTATTCTACAACTATATAAACATGTTCATTTCACTTCTACAATTACCGATTCTTATTTTAATTCTGAAATCTATTCTCTATTTATTTCTGCAAATAAAAGTATTCATTCTTATTCAATATCACTAGAATCCTTGAATTAATTCATATACTTCGATTCTACGTGATTATCTTCCTTCTAAATCTTCACACACACATATACTCATGATGATTTGATTATAGGGAAGTTGTACTATCAAAAGACAATCAGTGTTATTCAGAACACATTCGTCAACAAACTATTTGTATTAAGGTGAAGTCCTCTTCGGCTGTTGAGGCGGAAAAATTCCTGTTCGGCTGCTCAGGTGTCGTATACCTATTCCTCCGAGTTAAGTGAGGGGTTTAGTTTAAATCCAGAGGGTATTCTAGGACTGGACGTAGAATGGGAAGTTCGAACCAGTATAAAAATTCCTAGTGTGCTTACTTTAATTTTTATTTTACTGCTATTATCAATTTCCGCATTTATATACCATATTACACGATCCTTAGTATTGCACGTACACTTTCATCAGAGTGGGGGAGAGGCCACTTCGGTAGCTTTGCTATGCGATTTACTTGTGAAACCAGTTTTTGATTTCAAATTCCGAAGTGTGATGTGATATTCGAAAGAGATATGTATATATATTTGAACAAGTTGAAATGAGCCGGTGTTCAGTCCTTGAATTTTGGATTTGATTTGATATAAGCCTATCTTTTGGAATTGATTTACTGATTTGTTGGTGATTTCCAACTCTTGGATTGAAATATGATTTCTTCAACTATTTTGAAGGTTCGAGCACTCCAAATCAAGGTTAACTTTTCAAAGCTAAGTAATTTTGAAAAGTATAAAGTATATAAGTTTGGTATTTATGTTTAAAATATGTAGTAATATGATTTAAATAAGTTGAAACTGTTTTGTTAAGTAAATGAATAAGGCTATTTTGAATTTTTCTAATATGAAATTTAGATTTGAAATGTTTTGAAAAGAATTTGGTCTTCAAAATATTTTGAATAAAATTTAGTTTAAATGTTTAACTTAGTAACATTTTTATGAAACTATATATTTAAAAAGTTGGAATAGATACATAAGTTGTACGTATGCTGTTTTATTCGCATAATTAAATTGATCCAAGTTTGAGTACACAAGTTCGAGGTGAATTACACCATTTCGTGTTAGGATTTTTCATTTGATTCTTGATGGCGAATATTTGATATGGATTTTGGGCTTGATTCTAGAATTCTCTATCATAGTATATGGCTATGCAAGGAGACTGATGGTTTCTAGTCGAGAAACCATATCGAAATCCGCATTAGGGAAGTCGAATGGACAATACTAGTTCGAAAGCGAACTTGTGTGATCGAGCAAGTGGTCGAATGTGATTTTGCGAAATGATGACATATGTAATCTTATATTCTAATATCATTGATAAACTTGACACTGAAATTTGAAGTTGTTGGGTTGGATATCTTTGTAATTTAATTGGAATTTTTCTGTTATGCAAAACTACTATCAATTTAAAACCATTTTCCAAAACTAATTTTCCTTTTATTCTTCTTAAACAAACTATTTTATTCTATTTTACATACAAAACTATTTTATTTAAAACCATTTTCCAAAAAATTATTTTATATACAAAACTATTTTTTTTCAAAACTATTTTATATGCACACTATTTTACAAACTATTTTATATACAAAACTATTCTAAATTAAAAGTCTTTTATAAAGCAAAGATGTTCAATCCCATATGACTCTTCATGCAGCGAAATTGTTTTTTTGAAAAAATTTTGATCCTTATATAAGATAGACTTTATGGAAATATAAGATGATTGTGGAAATGAATTGTTTGACTTAAATTATATTGATTTGGAAATTTGGATTTATTTTTCTAAATTTATTATTTCGGAAACTTTGGAACTGAAGATATTTGATTTGGAAGAATAATTTGGGGAAAGCGTATATGATTTTGAAAATTGTATTGATATTGAAATAAATTGAAATTTGAGAACCTTGTGTTACTAAATACTTGATTTGGGAGTTATCGAACTTATATAAAAATTTGGTTTGTATAAGTATGATGTTGATTCGAAAACTATGGATTTGAAAAGGTACTCAATTTGAAAAGTGAAATCTTATATAATTGAAGTCTATATAAGTGTGATTTGATATACTATTGATTTTGGAAAGTATTTGATTTGAAAATGAAATCATATATATAATGGACTTTATATAAGTATGATATTTGAAAGTGATTTGAAAAGGTACTATATGATACATATTTTCGAAGTAAAGATATGGAAAGTGCCTTCTGCTTGATATCCGCTTTGTGGCCACATCGTGGATTCATTCTATCGATATTTCTCTGATTTTTGGTTTTCCGGATATGATACTCGAGTGTCCATCGAATTCCATGGCGTTACCCATGGTCTTACGAGCGCGACTGCATAACGTAATTCACCTGGCTGGATGGCCCAGGGGTACGGATGTTTCCTTGGGGATTCCGGCGTAACCATTGTGTATCATGTGATCTATGTAGGTCGTATTAGTAGCGAAATCCACAGGGCTGAGAAAGCTTACGGATACGGATGTTTCCTGGGGGATTCAGGCGTAACCATTGTGTATCTGCGGTCTACTAGTCATCATGGCGCAATTCGCAGGGCTGAGAAAGCTTACAGATACGGATGTTTCCTGGGGGACCCAGGCGTAACCTTTGTGTATCTGCGATCCATGGTTAGACAAAGGTTTTGTTTGTTTTTTTTTGGATTGTACTTTCCATATTTGTTTTTAAAAGTTTTCCAGTATTTTCACTGGGTGTTTGAACAAGTCTACTAAGTACCTGGAGAATTCTAGCTTTGCGCCCGATCAACGCACTGCCAGAGTCTGCAGGAACGAGGATAAACTTGTTAAGAAATCGAGTTATAAAAGTATTTTGATAAAGTACTATATATAGAATATTTTGATCAGTTATTTTCCCTTCTAAAGATTTTAAAATGTTTTAAATATTGTTTACTTTGAACTATCAGATTTAACTCAAAGGACTAATCATCATATTATAAAATGTTTAAAATGTTATAAAATTTTAATTGAAATGTATAATGGTTTAAAAATAATGGTTCATCCTTGTCTTTCAACCTACTTTCCCTCCTAGCTAATTTTTCCCTACCTTCTTTTCGGGGATGTCTTCAAACCTATTGTTCTTTCTAGTTGTTTCTCCGCTTCCTTCCTTTTCGAGGACGAAAAGATTTGAGTGGGGGAGAGTGTAACAACCCTAGCTTTTTGCATATTTTATTTTGACTTTATTTTTTATTTTTAAATTATTTTAAACTTGTTTAGTTCAAATATTTCATTTTTAAATATGAAATTTGATTATTATATGAATTAAAATTCCAAACTTGTATAAATGGAATATTTTCCTGAAAAGTTGATTTGTGGTCAAACTAGACAATCTTTGACTTTTAATTTTTAAATATAAATATTTAAATTCTTGAATTTTATCTTTTATTATGAAAATAGATTTAATATCATGAATACTACTTTTCGTTTCGTTGAAAACGGATTTACATTGTGGAAGTTATACTGTTTTCAATTTTGTGTGTAATTTGCTGTATTTAACCAAATTGTTTATTTCAAATTATATAAATAATATTTTATTTTGTCATGTAATGTTCTAAATTATGTTTATATGGGTAAAATAACTTGGTATGTATATATTTTGGTTTTAAAATATTTTTAAGTGAAGTATAAATTTTTCTAGAGTTATAGTAATTTATTTGAAATTTTCATGTCCTGTTTGCTATTTTTAAACAATTTCTTCAATTCTTTTGCTATTTTCTCTGAATTTAATTATTTATTTTACTTTGAAAATGTTTAAAAATAATTTTTATTTCAAATTTTATTTTAGAATATTTTTAAAATGAAGTTAATAATTTTCCAAAGTCAATAGTGATTTATTTGTAATTTCTGGACACTGTTTTGGATTTTTAAGCAATTTCTTGTTTTCTTTTTCCATTTTCTTTAAAATTATTATTTATTTTTATTTTATACTACTTTTTTTCGGTTTTAAAGTCAATTTACTGATTTTATTTTTGTTTTATTTGAATTTAAAGAAAAAGAAATATGAAGAGTTTTAAAAGCTTATTTACCTTAAGTCCTTTCATCTCCTTTGTCCTTTCATTTGCCATAACTCCTCAATTACTATCTTGGCTATGCATTTTTGGTTTGTAGCTGTGAGTTTTCAGCCTCCATTCACCCAAAAACATTTTACCTTCTCATTCATTCATGGCTTCAAGAAAAATCTATGGGTAATGGCTACTTTTTTACACTTTTCTTCTCATTTTTCATGTACTTTTGCCTTGTTTTCTTTGCTTCTTTGAACGGCCTCCACTCCATATCCATGGACACCACCTCCTACAGCTCTTCCCTGCCATCATCACCACCTAATCCTCAGGTTTGAACCATGGCCATACAATCTATGAAGAGAAACTCCACAAAAACTATGTTAATTCCCTTAAAACCATGTTGTTTGACCACCACTTGTTCACCACTTCCATTTCCACCACCACCATCACCTTAGGCCGCCACCACCACCTCTGTCCAGACCCTTACTCACCCCTCCTACCTCTGGCCAGACCTGTAGCATGACATGGCCGAGCCATTTGACCATTAGCCGAGCCCAAAGTGTGAACACAAACCTTCCAATGTTGCCTAGCCTCTTGACATTCTTATGTTGTAACTTCCTCTACATGTTCTCGCTTACACCGTGCATTTCCTAGCCCAAGCCTGATCCAAACTTGTTCAAACCTGAGCAAAACAACATCCTTAGGCCGTGCCTAATAGTAGAGAAAGCAAGGCAAAAGACTTGGCATTCAAATCTCTTTTTATTCTAAAGTTATTCCATTTCAGAGTGTATTGAATTTATGTATGTTTTGATGTTTGTTTTGGGTTGTAACACAAGACTTGTAGCATTGGATCTCGCTCTCCACTCAAGTCCGTAGTCTTGTCATCGTGCTTTTGTTTCCGTTGTGTCATTGGTTTTGTTATCTCCATCTTTAAGAGGTGAGTTATTCTCACCAGACAATTTATACCTATATAACTGATAAACCGACACCACTTGAATCTGTAAATGTATTTCATCCTGTTATAACTGCTATATTATGATCATATGATGTTTACACCTGTTATTGCACCTGTTATATCACATGTTACTTTTATATTATACTATTATGTTATTTATATCAGTTACCACCATTGCAAGTTCCCTGTAGACTAGAATCACTATGGGTTGAAATGATACATACCCGAACGGACTTTAGAATAGGGGAAAATCGTTATGGGCTGAAATGATAGGCCTGAGCGGTTTTCATTTCATTCATTTTACTTGGGACTGCGGGTTTGAAATGATCAAACCCGGATTTTTCATTTGTAAATTTCAGATTGATATGATATAGTATCCGTATTACTTTACCTAGGCTAGTAAATGATATACAGACCATTGGTTAAAATATGTTTTTCTAAAATTTCTAAAATATTTTAAAATGTAAATATTATATTATTTTGATTTAAACTTAATTAAAAATGATTTTGTTGTAAAGTATTATTGATTTTCTGAGAATTTATAAGTGAAATAAATAACTGGTAAAGTTAGAAATTTGAAATGTAAGTATGTTTGGAAATTCTAATTTGGTGATGAAATGGAAATTAAATTTAGTATGAAATATGATAAATTTATGATATCTTGAATTTAAATGGATTTAAGATGATTTTATAATATATTAATGAATTTTGAATAAGTTAAAATGTTGAATGAATAAATGTTTAAGTTAAAATTTTGGAATATAACTTAAATTGGAAATTTTGAATTTTGGGTAAAAGTGAAATTTTAACTAAATAAATGGAAAAAGGGTTATATTTTGGAAATTTAACTAAATTGTTAAGTTAATAATTTAATTAAAGAAATGGAATTTAATACTTGAATTTAAATAAGAAATTATGTTAAAATTTGATTTTTTTGAATGAAATTTAACTTTATAAAAATCACAAAAATAAGAGTATTGAAATGATGATTTTAAAATGTGAAATATATGATTTTATAAGTTAAATTGATTTATGTTAAAAGTTAATTTGTTGGGAAATGGTAATTACAACTCTGAATTTGATTTGATAGCATCTTTGAAATGTAATGTAAAAGATATTACAGCATTTTGTAAATGGTGTAGTTGTTTTAAATGAACTAAAAAGTTAATTTGCAATAAAGTCTATTATGGCACTTTGTAAGTGCTATAGTGGTTAGACTTAACATCAAAGTTTATTTGAAATAAAAAGAAATCTATTACAGCGCTTAATGCTGTCTGTGTTAAATGAACTGTTTAAACCAAAAACTTTACGTAGCATTTTATAAGTGCTACGAAAACTGAAATTTTTGTTTAAATAAATTTAAAAAAAATCTTTGGAAAAAGATTAAATTTTGGAAATTTAATATTTAATTATTAAATATAATGAATTTACTTTAAGTGAATTAAATGGAGATATTAACTTGAAATATAGCTATTTTGAAATGTGAGTTGAAACGGTATTGATGTTAAACAAAAATGAATGTGATTTTGGAAAATATGATATTTGGATATTTGAATAGTTTTGAAATGATATTTAATTTTGAGATGATATTTGATTTATAAGTAAAGATACTATTTTTGAAATTTTAACCACGGGATGTATTTAAAATTATATAGTTTAACTGATCCTTAAAGGATGGGCGGTCCCAAGCATCCTTTAAGTTATTGTGAATTACTGCTACAGTTCACTTGAGTTGGTTTATATTATATAAGTATATATTGTCCTGACTCGAGTGTTTTGTGTTTTACTTTACGCTCGGGTCAGCCTGAGTATTTACAGCTTAGCTTTGGATTTCATTCTGGAGCTAGGAATCGCTGGAGATTCCACTTGTCTAATTATCTATTCCTTTTCAGTTCCAGTTGTTCTATTTCAGCTCTGGTATTTTCTATGTATTGGAGATTTCTATTGTATATGTTTTCAGACTGATATTATGTATTATGTTTTGAGAGTTTGTATATAGTAGCTTCATGAACTACTATGGTATATTATTTCCGCTGCGAGTTATTCTGATATTCTATGTTTGTGATTCTGTATTTGATTTTATTTGCTCCAAATTTTATTACAATCTATTATTTTTAATTATTCAAGTCAGACATGTGTGGATTATTGTCGATTTGAATGGTCCAAAATAGTGGGTCGTTACATTTGGTATCAGAGCTTTGGTTTTAGGTAAACCTTAGCCTGTAGAGCAAAAACTCATTAGAGATAGGGTAGAAATACCCTAGAATGAGTGAAATCAATCTCAGAATCATTCCTTTGAGAGAGAACGTATTTTCGAAGTATAAAATGATTTTCAAATGATTTTCAAAGGATTTTTAAAGATTATTTTGATATAAAATTTTCTTGTTTTGAAAGAAAATTTTCTGGACTTTATCCCTTTCGTATCCACCTTGTTAGTAATTTCTTTGATTAGGATTTCCTTAAAATTCTGAACTTCTATCTTAGTTGGGATTTCTTTGATTAGGATTCCTTTGAATTTTGGAACGCTCCCACTTGTTCTGAAATCCATTCCTGTCTCCCCTAATTGTATTCTTTTTATTTTTGGAGCATTCCATAACTCCACTTCGAATGACCTCTATAAAGACCGGCGATTCCGCCAAACTTTGAATGATTTGTAAAAGGGTGAAACTCCTTTACAATGGGCATTGATTCACCGGAGATTTCCGTATCCTCGGTTTACGATGTTTTCTATCTTCTGCTATACCTAGATTCTATCTTTGGCGATCGAAGGTCGATTTGCCTTAGATTTTCGCATCGATTATTCCTGAAGTCACGGTTGACCGGTTAAGGTCGCCCGCGATTTACATGAGCTTATCCATCTTCTATTTGGTAATTTAATTATCTCATCTTCGTTCGAGCTTATCTTCAAACCAGAATTCTATTTAATTGGAGTTCCTCTAAATTTGAATCTCTGTTTTGTTTTGAAATCCATCCTTGAATCATCCCTTGGAAAATTTGTGGTTGATTGTCTTTTGAAAATTTTTCATTCATCGAAGTTGTTATTTTGATAAGGATGACCATATGTTTATATAAAGGTGAAATGTTTTCGATAAGGATTATATACCATTTTAAAATTGAGAAATTAAAGTTTTGAATGGATTTGAAATTTTGAAATTTATATAAGAAATGGTTTCGTATAAAACAATTTATAACTGAAGGATTTGAATCTGAATTTGAGTGATTGAACTCCGACATTTTGGAACTGGTTTTAAGATTTTGAAATAATAAATAATATGATTTGAAAGTATTTTCCGAATATGAATGTTTCAAATGATTTTAATGAGTTTCAAATGATTTCGAAGAAATTTCAAAAGAAGTTGAGAAAATAGAAGTCCAGAACCCACTTATGTCGCTGGAAAATAATTTCGGTGATGAATGCATGCATCATCGACATTGATTTTCGAGTTTCAGAGTGGGGGAGAGGCCACTTCGGTAGCTTTGCTATGTGATCTATTTGTGAAACCAGTTTTTGATTTTAAATTCCGAAGTGTGATGCGATATTCGAAAGAGATATGTATATATATTTGAACAATTTGAAATGAGCCGGTGTTCAGTCCTTGAGTTTTGGATTTGATTTGATATAAGCCTATCTTTTGGAATTGATTTACCGATTTGTTGGTGATTTCCAACTCTTGGATTGAAATATGATTTCTTCAACTATTTTGAAGGTTCGAGCACTTCCAAATCAAGGTTAACTTTTCAAAGCTAAGTAATTTTGAAAAGTATAAAGTATATAAGTTTGGTATTTATGTTTAAAATATGTAGTAATATGATTTAAATAAGTTGAAACTGTTTTTTTAAGTAAATGAATAAGGCTATTTTGAATTTTTCTAATATGAAATTTAGATTTGAAATGTTTTGAAAAGAATTTGGTCTTCAAAATATTTTGAATAAAATTTAGTTTAAATGTTTAACCTAGTAACATTTTTATGAAACTATATATTTAAAAAGTTGGAATAGATACATAAGTTGTATGTATGCTGTTTTATTCGCATAATTAAATTGATCCAAGTTTGAGTACACAAGTTCGAGGTGAATTACACCATTTCGTGTTAGGATTTTTCATTTGATTCTTGATGGTGAATATTTGATATGGATTTTGGGCTTGATTCTAGAATTCTCTATCATAGTATATGGCTATGCAAGGAGACTGATGGTTTCTAGTCGAGAAACCATATCGAAATCCGCATTAGGGAAGTCGAATGGACAATACTAGTTCGAAAGCGAACTTGTGTGATCGAGCAAGTGGTCGAATGTGATTTTGCGAAATGATGACATATGTAATCTTATATTCTAATATCATTGATATACTTGACGCTGAAATTTGAAGTTGTTGGGTTGGATATCTTTGTAATTTAATTGGAATTTTTCTTTTATGCAAACTACTATCAATTTAAAACCATTTTCCAAAACTAATTTTCCTTTTATTCTTCTTAAACAAACTATTTTATTCTATTTTACATACAAAACTATTTTATTTAAAACCATTTTCCAAAAAATTATTTTATATACAAAACTATTTTTTTTCAAAACTATTTTATATGCACACTATTTTACAAACTATTTTATATACAAAACTATTCTAAATTAAAAGTCTTTTATAAAGCAAAGATGTTCAATCCCATATGACTCTTCATGCAGCGAAATTGTTTTTTTGAAAAAATTTTGATCCTTATATAAGATAGACTTTATGTAAATATAAGATGATTTTGGAAATGAATTGTTTGACTTAAATTATATTGATTTGGAAATTTGGATTTATTTTTCTAAATTTATTATTTCGGAAACTTTGGAACTGAAGATATTTGATTTGGAAGAATAATTTGGTGAAAGCGTATATGATTTTGAAAATTGTATTGATATTGAAACAAATTGAAATTTGAGAACCTTGTGTTACTAAATACTTGATTTGGGAGTTATCGAACTTATATAAAAATTTGGTTTGTATAAGTATGATGTTAATTCGAAAACTATGGATTTGAAAAGGTACTCAATTTGAAAAGTGAAATCTTATATAATTGAAGTCTATATAAGTGTGATTTGATATACTATTGATTTTGGAAAGTATTTGATTTGAAAATGAAATCTTATATATAATGGACTTTATATAAGTATGATATTTGAAAGTGATTTGAAAAGGTACTATATGATACATATTTTCGAAGTAAAGATATGGAAAGTGCCTTCTGCTTGATATCCGCTTTGTGGCCACATTGTGGATTCATTCTATCGATATTTCTCTGATTTTTGGTTTTCCGGATATGATACTCGAGTGTCCATCGAATTCCATGGCGTTACCCATGGTCTTACGAGCGCGACTGCATAGCGTAATTCACCTGGCTGGATGGCCTAGGGGTACGAATGTTTCCTGGGGGATTCAGGCGTAACCATTGTGTATCCTATGATCTATGTAGGTCGTATTAGTAGCGAAATCCGCAGGGCTGAGAAAGCTTACGGATACGGATGTTTCCGGGGGGATTCAGGCGTAACCATTGTGTATCTGCGGTCTACTAGTCATCATGGCGCAATTCGCAGGGCTGAGAAAGCTTACGGATACGGATGTTTCCTGGGGGACCCAGGCGTAACCTTTGTGTATCTGCGATCCATGGTTAGACAAAGGTTTTGTTTGTTTTTTTTGTTTAGATTGTACTTTCCATATCTGTTTTTAAAAGTTTTCCAGTATTTTCACTGGGTGTTGAAACAATTCTACCAAGTACCTGGAGAATTCTAGCTTTGCGCCCGATCAACGCACTGCCAGAGTCTGCAGGAACGAGGATAAACTTGTTAAGACATTGAGTTATAAAAGTATTTTGATAAAGTATTTTGATAAAGTACTGTATAGAGAATATTTTGATCAGTTATTTTCCCTTCTAAAGATTTTAAAATGTTTTAAATATTGTTTACTTTGAACTATCAGATTTAACTCAAAGGACTAATCATCATATTATAAAATGTTTAAAATGTTATAAAATTTTAATTGAAATGTATAATGGTTTAAAAATAATGGTTCATCCTTGTCTTTCAACCTTCTTTCCCTCCTAGCGACTTTTTCCCTACCTTCTTTTCGGGGAGGTCTTCAAACCTATTGTTCTTTCTAGTTGTTTCTCCACTTCCTTCCTTTTCGAGGACGAAAAGATTTGAGTGGGGGAGAGTGTAACAACCCTAGATTTTTGCATATTTTATTTTGACTTTATTTTTTATTTTTAAATTAGTTTAAACTTGTTTAGTTCAAATATTTCATTTTTAAATATGAATTTTGATTATTATATGAATTAAAATTCCAAACTTGTATAAATGGAATATTTTCCTGAAAAGTGGATTTGTGGTCAAAATAGTCAATCTTTGACTTTTAATTTTTAAATATAAATATTTAAATTCTTGAATTTTATCTTTTATTATGAAAATAGCTTTAATATCATGAATACTGCTTTTCATCTCGTTGAAAATGGATTTACATTGTGGAAGTTATACTGTTTTCAATTTTGTGTGTAATTTGCTGTATTTAACCAAATTGTTTATTTCAAATTATATAAATAATATTTTATTTGGTCATGTAATGTTCTAAATTATGTTTATATGGGTAAAATAACTTGGTATGTATATATTTTGGTTTTAAAATATTTTTAAGTGAAGTATAAATTTTTCTAGAGTTATAGTAATTTATTTGAAATTTTCATGTCCTGTTTGCTATTTTTAAACAATTTCTTCAATTCTTTTGCTATTTTCTCTGAATTTCATTATTTATTTTACTTTCAAAATGTTTAAAAATCATTTTTATTTCAAATTTTATTTTAGAATATTTTTAAAATGAAGTTAATAATTTTCCAAAGTCAATAGTGATTTATTTGTAATTTCTGGAAACTGTTTTGGATTTTTAAGCAATTTCTTGTTTTCTTTTTCCATTTTCTTTAAAATTATTATTTATTTTTATTTTATATTACTTTGTTTCGGTTTAAAAGTCAATTTACTGATTTTATTTTTGTTTTATTTGAATTTAAAGAAAAAGAAATATGAAGAGTTTTAAAAGCTTATTTACCTTAAGTCCTTTCATCTCCTTTGTCCTTTCATTTGCCATAACTCCTCAATTAGTATCTTGGTTGTGCATTTTTGGTTTGTAACTATGAGTTTTCAGCCTCCATTCACCCAAAAACATTTTACCTTCTCATTCATTCATGGCTTCAAGAAAAATCTATGGGTAATGGCTACATTTTTACACTTTTCTTCTCATTTTTCATGTATTTTTGCCTTGTTTTCTTTTGCTTCTTTGAACAGCCTCCACTCCATATCCACGGCCACCACCTCCTACACCTCTTCCCTGCCATCATCACCACGTACTCCTCAGGTCTGAACCATGGCCGCACAATCTATGAAGAGAAACTCCACAAAAACTATGTTAATTCCCTTAAAACCATGTTGTTTGACCACCACTTGTTCACCACTTCCATTTCCACCACCACCATCACCTTAGGCCGCCATTACCACCTCTGTCCAGACCCTTACTCACCCCTCCTACCTCTGGCCAGACCTGTAGCATGACATGGCCGAGCCATTTGACCATTAGCCGAGCCCAAAGTGTGAACACAAACCTTCCAATGTTGCCTAGCCTCTTGACATTCTTATGTTGGAACTTCCTCTACATGTTCTCGCTTACACCGTGCATTTCCTAGCCCAAGCCTGAGCCAAACTTGTTCAAACCTGAGCCAAACAACATCCTTAGGCCATTCCAAATAGTAGAGAAAGCAAGGCAAAAGACTTGGCATTCAAATCTCTTTTTATTCCAAAGTTATTCCATTTCAGAGTGTATTGAATTTATGTCTGTTTTGATGTTTGTTTTGGGTTGTAACACAAGACTTGTAGCATTGGATCTCGCTCTCCACTCAAGTCTGTAGTCTTGTCATCGTGCTTTTGTTTCCATTGTGTCATTGGTTTTGTTATCTCCAGCTTTAAGAGGTGAGTTATTCTCACCGGACAATCTATACCTATATAACTGATAAACCGACACCACTTGAATCTGTAAATGTATTTCATCCTGTTATAACTGCTATATTATGATCATATGATGTTTACACCTATTATTGCACCTGTTATATCACATGTTACTTTTATATTATACTATTATGTTATTTATATCAGTTACCACCATTGCAAGTTCCCTATAGACTAGAATCACTATGGGTTGAAATGATACATACCCGAACGGACTTTAGAATAGGGGAAAATCGTTATGGGCTGAAATGATAGGCCTGAGCGGTTTTCATTTCATTCATTTTACTTGGGACTGCGGGTTTGAAATGATCAAACCCGGATTTTTCATTTGTAAATTTCAGATTGATATGATATAATATCCGTATTACTTTACCTAGGCTAGTAAATGATATACAGACCATTGGTTAAAATATGTTTTTCTAAAATTTCTAAAATATTTTAAAATGTAAATATTATATTATTTTGATTTAAACTTAATTAAAAATGATTTTGTTGTAAAGTATTATTGATTTTCTGAGAATTTATAAGTGAAATAAATAACTGGTAAAGTTTGAAATTTGAAATGTAAGTATGTTTGGAAATTCTAATTTGGTGATGAAATGGAATTTAAATTTAGTATGAAATATGATAAATTTATGATATCTTGAATTTAAATGGATTTAAGATGATTTTATAAAATATTAATGAATTTTGAATAAGTTAAAATGTTGAATGAATAAATGTTTAAGTTAAAATTTTGGAAAATACCTTAAATTGGAAATTTCGAATTTTGGGTAAAAGTGAAATTTTAACTAAATAAATGGAAAAAGGGTTATATTTTGGAAATTTAACTAAATTGTTAAGTTAATAATTTAATTAAAGAAATGGAATTTAATACTTGAATTTAAATAAGAAATTATGTTAAAATTTGATTTTTTTGAATGAAATTTAACTTTATAAAAATCACAAAAATAAGAGTATTGAAATGATGATTTTAAAATGTGAAATATATGATTATAAGTTAAATTGATTTATGTTAAAAGTTAATTGGTTGGGAAATGGTAATTAAAACTCTGAATTTGATTTGATAGCATCTTTGAAATGTAATGTAAAAGATATTACAGCATTTTGTAAATGCTGTAGTTGTTTTTTTTTGAAAGGCAAGCGGGGTTAACTGGTCCCCTACCAGTTTATTGAAAATAAAACGAAAAGGAACAAAAACAAAGGTGACCAGAAACAAGCTCAAGCCATCGGAAGACACAAACATCACAGAAGCAGAAACAAGAGGAACAGCACAACAAGAAGCAGAAAAAAACAAAAATACAACAGAAAAGAAGAAAGCTAAGGCCAATCCATAGGATAGTATTCACTGAAGTCAAATTGACTCCCCCTCATACCAATCCTGATGCTAGCCTTTAAAGCATTCCATAGCTAGTGGTTGTTCCTTGTTTTGTTATCAAAGCTTCACAGATTTCTTTCTTCCCATATCAATGTCAAGTACCTTTTGATCATGAAAAAGTGCACAAATCTATCCTTCTTTCTCCACTTAATTGCTTTGCCAATCAGAGCCCATACAACACTGGACAGACCCTGAAAATGGTTTTGATTCATTTTTCTCATCAGCCTAGACCACAATTCCATTACCTCACTACATTCAAAAAATAGGTGTTCCTCAGTTTCATTTTGCATCTTGCAGAAAACACAAAGAGGATCAACTACCATCCCATATCTCAATAATTTCTCTTTGGTCAGGAGGGCTTTATTTATGACCTTCCACATCATTAAGTTGTCTCTGGCATTAGAATTTCCAGACCAAATAACCTTGTGCCATTTTATTGCAGTAGTTCCCGGAGCTTTATCAAGCAGTTTATATACAGAGGAGATCGAGTGTTGCTTTCCATTCCAATGTATTTCATCAAAGAGAGTAGATTGATATATTTTATCCTGAAAATTATTCCAGACAGCACGAATAACCTGATTGCTAGTATAGGGCAGCAATAAGTTGCCATCATGAATGTAGTCAGGAGCTTTTGCATTTCCACTAATACCAGATTGGAAAATTTGCTATGGGGAGAACATTTTGCCAATTATTAATCCTTCTGCCATCCATGGGACTGTCCAGAAATTAGCAGAGCTTGTAGGAGAAAGAATGACTTTGATTAAAGGGGATAGATAAGGCCTTAAATTTAGCAGGCTCTTCCAAGTCCAGCTGCAGTTGGGAGGGACATTCATTGTCCAGAAATTCATACGACCCAAGTTGTGAATTTTGGTCCACTTTACCCATAATGTATCGCTATCAGCTATCAAATCATTGAGGATAGAACTAATGGCAGCTCTATTCCAGGTTTGCATATTAAGTATTCCAAGACCACCATTATGTATATTCTGCTCCATGATGGCAAAAGAGCAAGGAATGATTTTCTTTGAATGAATTAAGCCAGTCCAGAAGAACCTCAACATGGCATTTCTAACCATTTTCACAAGTTTATTGGGAAGAATGAAGACCCTGCACCAATACACCATCATAGAGGATATAACAGATTTGAACTAAAAGGTTAATTCGCAATAAAGACTATTATGGCACTTTGTAAGTGCTATAGTGGTTAAACTTAACATTAAAGTTTATTTGAAATAAAAAGAAATCTATTACAGCGCTTAATGCTGTCTGTGTTAAATGAACTGTTTAAACCAAAAACTTTACGTAGTATTTTATAAGTGCTACGGAAACTGAAATTTTTGTTTAAATAAATAAATAAAAAATCTTTGGAAAAAGATTAAATTTTGGAAATTTAATATTTAATTATTAAATATAATGAATTTACTTTAAGTGATTTAAATGGAGATATTAACTTGAAATATAGCTATTTTGAAATGTGAGAAGGTATTGATGTTAAATAAAAATGAATGTGATTTTGGAAAATATGATATTTGGATATTTGAATAGATTTGAAATGATATTTAATTTTGAGATGATATTTGATTTATAAGTAAAGATACTATTTTTGAAATTTTAACCACGGGATGTATTTAAAATTATATAGTTTAACTGATCCTTAAAGGATGGGCGGTCCCAATCATCCTTTAAGTAATTTTACTGCTACAGTTCACTTGAGTTGGTTTATATTATATAAGTTTATATTGTCCTGACACGAGTGTTTTGTGTTTTACTTTACGCTCGGGTCAGCCTGAGTATTTACAGCTTAGCTTTGGATTTCATTTTGGAGCTAGGAATCGCTGGAGATTCCGCTTGTCTAATTATCTATTCCTTTTCAGTTCCAGTTGTTCTATTTCAGCTCTGGTATTTTCTATGTATTGGAGATTTCTATTGTATATGTTTTCAGACTGATATTATGTATTATGTTTTGAGAGTTTGTATATAGTAGCTTCATGAACTACTATGGTATATTATTTCCGTTGCGAGTTATTCTGATATTCTATGTCTGTGATTCTGTATTTGATTTTATTTGCTCCAAATTTTATTACAATCTGTTATTTTGAATTATTCAAGTCAGACATGTGTGGATTATTGTCGATTTGAATGGTCCAAAATAGTGGGTCGTTACACCGCACATGTTTGTTAGTAGTGAAAATATGAATAATCAAGATCTATGTATATTCATAAAGAAAATGTGAATAATAAAGTTTGAAAGGCTTCTGTTTATTCACAAACATAAATATATTACATACATAATTAAATAGCAAAGGCACAAACAACCCCATATGTAACAACCCTGTATTTTGTAATTATTTTAAATTAAATTTCCTGATTTAAAAACTTTATTTTATTTATTAAATGGAAAATTTTGTTATTTTTAAATATTAATTATGATTGTTATGTGAATTATAATTTCAAACATGAATAGATAGGGTATTTTCCCAAAAATGTGAATTTTGGTCAATATGGTCAAACTTTGACTTTTAATTTAAAATTTTAAAATGATGAAATTTTGAATTTTATCTTTTATTATGAAAGTAAATAAAATTTCAAGAATACTGCTTTTCGTTTCGTTGAAATCTGATTTATAATGTGAAAGTTATGCCCTTTTAGATATTGTGTGTAATTTGCTGTATTTAACAAAATTGTTTATTTTAAATTATATAAATAATATTTTAGTTGGTCATGTAATTTTTGTTTATATGGGTAAAATAACATGTTATGTATATATTTTAGTTTTAAAACATTTTAAAAGTGTAATTGACATTTTCCAGTGTCAGTTGTATTCTGTTTATAATTCCTAATTTCCAGTTTCATTTAATTAAAGAAATTCTTTATTTATTCCTCTATTTCCTTAAGACCTTATTTTATTTAATCCCCATTTTATTTTTTTCATTATTTATTTTACTTATTTGACTTTTTATTTGTTTTAAAGTGAAATAGAAATTTTATAAAGCTAGTGATGTTTTATTTGTAATTTTAAGCCTTGTTTAAATTAAATAAACTATTTCTTTATTCTTTTTCTATTTTCTCTAAATTTAATTATTTATTTCACTTTAGAAATGATAAATGAATTATTTATTTCAAAGTTTTGCTTTAGAATATTTTTAAAATGAAGTAGATATTTTTCCAAAGCCAATGGTGATTTATTTGTAATTTCTGGACCCTGTTTCAATATTTAAGCAATTTCTTTAATTCTTTTCCTATTTTCCTAAATTTATTTATTTATTTTATTTTTATTTTATTTTTTTTCAGTTCTGTAATTCATTTACTTATTTTTATTTGGTTTAAAAGAAAAGGAAATTTGAAGAGACTTAACTTTAAAACTCAAGACTTTTCATTTACAAAACCTTTTCATTTTCTTGACTTTTCACTTGCTTGTTTTTTTTTGGCCGTATACTTTTTGATAGCCGTGAGTTTTATGTGTAATTCATGTGAAAAACCTTCCTCCTCACTCCATTTTTACGGCAAAAGCATTTGGGTAATGGCCTCCTCTTTTCTTCTACTTTTTCTTCATTTTCCCTTTTGAATTTTTAATGTTTTGGCCATGACTTCTCCTTGCCATGCTCCACCATCTCCACCATAGCCTCCACCACCTTCCTCCTCCCCTTCCATGGCTTCAAACCCCTCTCTTCCCCTCTGACCAGACCAAGCCATGGCCTTTAAGTGAAGACAAACACCTCAAAATTTGCACAAAACCTTCCAAATGTCATGTTAGCCTAGCCTAGTTGCTTCATACCTTCATCCATCACCTTGGCCACCACCATTAGCCGCCACCACCACCTTGTCCAGACCCCTACTCATCATTTAAACCACTGTCCATACCTGAACTTGAATGGCCAAGCCAAACCACCCATGGTCGGGCCCAAAACATTGAACCAAAACCTTCCTATATTGCGTAGGCTCTTCACATTCTTATGTTGTAACTCCTCCACCATTCTAGCCTTGTAGCCGTGCATTTGTGAGCCCAACCCAAAGCCAAACCATGTTAGGGCTAAGCCATATCAACCCCTAGGCCGAGCATGTGAGTGTGGAAAGCATAGCAAAAGCATTCAATCCATTTTTTCTTTTAATTTCAAAGTTGTTTCAATTCAATGTTGCATTAAATTTATAATTTTTTTTGTCATGTTCATGGGTTGTGTACAAGATCAATAAGCTTGGTTCTCATCCACTTGAATCCATCATTGTGTCATCGTGCTTTCTGGTATCCGTTTGTGTAGTTTAAATTGATATCTCCAGCTTATAGAGGTGAGTAAATCTCACACGACATTTTATACTTATACAAATGTGAAGCAACAACAATTGAATGGGTAGAATATTATGATATGTTATAAGTGCCTGTGATGATTTAATTATATGATGTTAAAACCTGTTAATTTACTTGTCATCTCATCTGTTACTGTTATATATTGTATACTGTTCATTTTATATCTGTTTATCACACTGCAAGTTCCCTGTAGAATAGAATCACTATGGGTTGAAATGATACATACCCGAACAGACTTTAGAATAGGGAAAAATCGTTATGGGCTAAAATGATAGACCTGAATGGTTTTTATTTATTTTATTTTAACTTGGGATTGTGGGTTTGAAATAATAGAACCCGGATTTTTGTTTTTTAAACTGCGGATTGAAATGATACATATCCATATCACTTGACTTAGGTTAGAAAACTATATATAGGCCAGTGGTTATTTTTATAAAGTATTTTGAATATTTTAAATATTTTTAAAAGTGTAAAATTATGAAAATTTGATTTAAATTGGATTTTTATTGTTTAAATAAAGAAATTTGGATTTTTCTAGAAGTTAAAAATGTAATTTAAATGAATGGTAAAAGTGAATTTTTGAAATATAACTTAAGTTTGGAAATTTGGAATTTTGGTTTTAAAATGATATTTAAGTTATATAAATAAAATGGAAATTTAATTATATTTGGAAAATGGTAAATATGATAATTTGATTTGAATTTGAATTTAAATGATTTAATAAAGTGTTATTGAGTTTTCTATGTATTAAATTGGTTAAATAAATGAATGCTTAAAAGTGTAATTTTAAAATATAACTTGACTTGGAAATGTGAATTTGGTTTTTATTAAAGGTTTAAGTTAATTAAATAAAATTGAAAATTTAGTTAAATTTGTGAAATGGAAATAAAATATAAGTGTTAAGTTTATTTGTTAAAAATGTGAAGAAAAGAAAATTGTACATTTGGATTTGTTAAGTAAAATTATTGGAAATTTGGATTTTACTGTAAAATGTTTCTTATAAAAATCATAAATTAAAAGAGTAATTTTAATGAACATTTTTGAATGTCAAAATATGATTTTTATAATGTTTAAAAGGTTTAATATTGAAGGTTATTATTTGCTGGAAATACACTAAAATCTGGAAATTACTTTTTATAGCATTCAGAAATGTTATGATTTCTGTAAATGAACTAAAACTTAAATAAGAGGCTATTACAGCAGTTCTGTAATGCTGTAGTTGCTGAAGTAAATTAAAAGGCTAAAAACTTGATAAAGGCCTATTACAGCGGTTCTGTAATTGCTGTAGTGGTCTGTTGTCTTTGCTGAATTTAATGAAACCCTTTAATTTGAAACCTGAGCTATTACAGCATTTCTGGAAATGCTGTCTTTGCTACTTTAAACTAAATTTCAACTAAAACTGAGATTTAACAGCATTTTTAAATGCTGTCTTTCCTGAATTAAAATGTTTTCAAGTATAACTTATAACAACTTTTTCCGAATGCTGCGAAAGGCTGAAATTTTCAATATTTATGGTTTTTAACTTGGTAAATGAACTCAGAATAGTTTAAAACTTTGGTAATTGAATACTTGATTTGAAAGTATAATAATTACACTTTTAAATGGTTTAAATGAATTATTTTGATTGAAATATAAACTATTTAAAAGGTGACTTGAAATGATAATAAATGAATGATATCTTTGAATTTAAAAGGTATTTAAAGTTGAATATTTGGATTTGAACTCAAATAAATGATTTGAAATGAAGTTTTTGAAAGGATACGATATTTTGATATATTGAAATGATTTGAAATGAAGTTTTGAAAGGATATGATATTTTAAATATATTGAAATGGTTTGGAATTGATTTAATCTTTATTTTGATAAAGATTTGGATTTGAAATGATATTCTATTTTGAAGTATAAAATATTATTTTAAAATTTATAACCACGGGTTATAATAACGATGGGTTGTTAAAGAGACCGGGATCGGATATGGACATACTCTTTGTCGATACCGAAAACCACTTTGACAACTGTGTATGCGGTGGAGTTTCCAGAATGAAGTAGGATGGTGGCGACGATCCTAAGGTATATACGTGGACCAAACTCCCGTGAGTTGGCATAAAGTGGCTAAAACAGGAGCGATTGACGGGCCATTGAGGTAGCACCTCTGATCGGACACACTTCTTCGATACCATTATATTACTTTGTGATTGATTGGGTGCACCCCTTGATTTGGGAGTGTTGTTCGAGGTGGGCCGTAGTGGCTGCTATGCGTCACCACCAGCCCGGATGCGTAATTGGTATATCTACCCTGGCATTGCCTAGTTGTGCCGTGTCACTTACCATATCGAGCTTTACTACGATATTTGATTTCTCCCGTAGCCTGTGGAGTATCGAGGGTAGCCCCCATTTTTAGGAGTATGCTAATACTGGATAGACTACTAGGACTATTACGTGTTAAGGGCAATATGGGTAACCCCTTGACGTTATTAAAAAGTATGTTAATTTTATATTAGGCATTATTATAATAGCGAATATTACTACATAGTAGATAGTTTAACGGATCCTTAAAGAATGGGCGATTCCAAGCATTCTTTAAGTTACTTGTATCTTTATTACAGTTCACTTGAGTTGGTTTACATTGTATAAGTATGTATGTTCTGACTCGAGTGTTTTGTGTTTTGCTTTACGCTCGGGTCAGACTGAGTGATACAGCATTAGAGACTCACCTTTGGAGCCGGAGTTTCGCTTTGAAGAACCAGATATCTATTCATTTTGTTATCCAGTTGATTCCGGTTGTATTCTCAGATGTACCTGATTATCATACTGTTACTCCTGTTGTATCTTGGTATTCCTATTGTATCTTAATTAACTCTGATGTATTTATATAGTAGCTTCATAAACTACTATCTCTTTTATTTCCGTTGCATTATATTACTCTGTGTCTGTGATCTGTGATTATTTATTTACTGTATATGATGAGTTTGCCAAATTTTATTTACAACACGGTTTTTTGAGCAATTCAAGTCCGACATGTGCGGATGCGAATGGTTGAAAATATCGGGTCGTTACACCATATGTTTTTATCTATTCACAACATAACCCATAATGAAAATACATAAAACAACAAAATGATTACCTTATAAGCTGCATAAGAGATCCAACCATGCCATGGCTGCAACATACATTTATATACTTCTTCCACTACTTGATTCAGGCTTAGTTCACAATCCTTAATTAATCCTTTCAATACTTCTATTCCAAAACAATGTGATGTGATTGTAAAGATAAATTATATACCTTTTGGTTTTGAACTTGTTAACCAAACTACCACTTTAGAGCACTTCCAGGTTTTTTCGTTGTTCCTTCAGTCAACTTTTTGTTCATTATTTCTTCCAAATTGTGATATATTATTGGATTTGATTCGTAAACATCCTCCACTCTGAAATATATTGAAGAATCTTCATTAACTTGCACTAATCAGGATGTAAATATGAATTCAAAGAAAAGCATATATACCTTTATATTTCTTTATATGTCTTGCCTCAAGACTTTTAAATGCAGTACACACTAAAAATGAATAATGAATACATAATACACAAATGGTTTACATCACAATATTTTTAATATAGGCATTAGCTCTAACTTGCTAGATTCACATAAATATATATCAGTGCGTTCAATAGCGACCTTCACAACACAAGTATAATAAGTATATGGCACAAAACAACAATACAAAAGTGCAGCCATAATCACATACAAATACACAGTAGCTACACCTAAGTAAATAATTAACCACACAGTGCAATTCCAAGTAACCACTCTTCATAGCACAATAACACAGTAGCTACACCTACACATAATTAGACATAGCCAAGCCATTTGCACTCCTTCACAAAACCACACACTACTCACCACAAAACACAATTCCACTCCTTCTCTGTAAACAAAATACCATTGCACTTCCTGACACAACCATCCCACCGTACCTCACATATGTACTGTCCACGATAATGGCTGTTTATTGTTGGCTCCGGCTTCTTCGGCTACTTGTAACATTGCTTTATACGACATTAGCGGATCCTACTTGAATGTTTCTACAGCATATTTAATGTCTTGTAAGCCCACTATACTACCAATAACGTGACCAACATCCACTCTGTTATCATCAATATCAACGACATCGACCTCTGCATTATACAATGACCCTTCTATATTATCCAACGATCCTTCTATATCGACCAACGACCCTTCTATGTAGACCACTATATTAGCATTTACAAAAATAAAATCAAATAAAAATATAACAATTTGTTAATATATAGAAACAAACACTAAATAATCTTTCAAAATTAATAAATAATTACCTCCTTCGTTGTACAAACCATTGATTTCATCGACCGTCAATAATGGCGGTTCCTCCTCCACCAACCATACATTGTTTTCATCAAACTCAAGAAAACTAATAGGATCATAGTTCTGTCCCTTCAATTCACGCATGAATATACATCGTAAACTTGAATGAGTCTAAGTTTGAATGAATTAATTTTTATTTGCACAATAAATATAGTGACAAATTAATTTAGCGAGTAAAAAATTAAAAGTTCATTAATAACAGTAACTTACTTTTGTCCGAGTTGAAGATTATAATGTACGAAAACCAAATCATTCAATCTTTGATGTTTTAGGCTATTCCTTTTCTTTGAATGAATGTGTTCAAAAACACTCCATTTCTTTCACATCCCGAAGAGCTACCAGTTTGACTTAACACTCGAATTGCTAACTTCTTTAAGTTTTGTGTACTAGTTCCATAAATCGACCACCACTCATCTGCATGTGAATTGTGTTATTAATTATTTACTAGACATAAGTATAATAATTATAACTAAAAATAATTGAAATCTAAACATTTACCTAGAAGCATATGACAACGATTATTTATAGCCGAGCTCCTACCAAAATCACCATCTGCAGTTTTGTAAAACTTAATCTCTTTTGTAAGATCTCTAGTCAAATTTGGATCCCCATTTGGATATTTCTCGATAACATCTAAAAGAGCCGAACGATAAGAAAAATGCTTCTCCATCGTCTCAAGGTTATAATAATATTCTGGATTAAACCAAAAACCAATAGAGTGTATATTTTTATGCAACTGCCTATCCTAACGGCTATCAATGATATCAATGAACGGTATTACAATATTTTTGTTCCTTCCATATCGTTTTATCATATCCTCTCTTACATTGTGGATTGCAGCATACAAATAACCCATTGCAGGTCTTTCATCACTATCAACAAGTCTGAGAACACGAACAAGTGGTTCGATAATACTTATAATCAAAGGACATTCTTTCCAAAATGCTGAATCAAAATTATGACTAACAAATTGTTTCCCTTTTAAATCTCTTGCATATGAGGATGTTTTCCAATCCCGACTCATTAACATGACCATAAGTTCATCTTTATGGCACAAAATGATATGTAAAGCGAGTTCGTTGCAAATCTTGTTAGAGCCAGACAAAGTAAATTTTTCCCATTTTTGAATCGTCGCATCATTAAATACACAAAACAATGATTATAGACAAACTTTGTTATCTTTGATGCTTGAGATACCGTATTGGGAACCCACCGGAGTTTTCTAATATCAGTAAACATTAAATTTAAGCAATGAGCAGCAAAAGGGGGCCATGAAATTGTAGGAAATTCTGCTTCAATAATCTTCCGTCAGCCACATAATTTTCCGCATTGTCGGTTACCACTGGCATTATATTTTCAACTCCGATTAACAAAATTACTTCTTTAAACAGGTTGAAAAGAATTGAAACCATTTTCGAAGCAGCCAACGCATCAACAGATTTTATAAACAACGTACCTATATAAAAACAAACAAGGAAAATTGTAAAAAAAAGTTTCAAAAATGTAAGATTAATTATAATTATGTACCATAAATAATATATCTTTAGTGGAATAAACCTAGAAGTTGATCAAACTTCTACTGTATCCGACCATCCATCCTCCATTAGCGTACAACCGGTTTCCTTCCATAATCTTGATGTTTTTACTTCATTATCCACTTGTTTAATACAATTCTTTAGTAACTTGCCACGCAATGCATAAAGGTTCGGTCCTTCGTATCCTTTTCCAAAACTTATAATGGCATTTATCATTGTTTGATACAACACAGAATTCACGGCATTGAATGGAATTAATGCATCATAGAACCACTTTTCAACCACTATATCCACATTATCTTTTACTGCTTGGCCTTGAAGTACACTTTTTATAGTTGGTTGAGAGCTAGTGGTGATTCTTGGAAGTAAAGTGGGACTTAGGAGATTGTTAGAATCCGTAGGATGTACACCAGTAGATGTGAATCTTTTCTTCAAAGCTAAAGGCATATCATCATCTTCATTTTGAAAAGCATGATCTCTAGACTTTTTTGTTGCAATATTCTTTTTTAAAACTTCCCCACTTTCAATATTCAACTTCATAGTGTGTTTGACTTCATCGTTCACACGCATATAATGATTACATCCACTCCAAATAAACCTAAAAGGTGATATTTGAAATGACGAATCCCACCACCTTTAAAAAATTTGTTACAGTACATACACTTTATCTCCGAATGCCCATTAGCTATTGTTTCGGCGCAATATTGTCATTCTGGATCAGATTTAGTTCTACTTGACTTTTGAACAGTGCTTTGAATACTAGGATTAGATGTTTCTTCGGAAATTGGATTTGATTGTTGTACGTCTAGTATACCAAAACAGAGAATAATCAATTATAAAATCGTCTCACAAGTTTATCAAACAGATTTCTACTACTCTAGAAGTCTGTATTAGTTAATTTAAATAATAGATATGTCGTAATTAAATTACAACAACAAATTAACAACTATAGTAATAACTATAGTGCTAAATCAACCGTTATACTATATAATGAAATAGCATACGACAGAAAGGAAAAGAAATATATATATGTATATAAATCTAACCGGTTGAAGAGGGAAATTCCATCTGAGGCTTGTCGTGACAATTTCCTTAAGACTTTATTTAAAGTCTCCCAAGATACAAAAGACGTAATCTGCACGAGATTGTAAAGAGTATGTCAACTCTGTGATATATTATTTAGAGCAGTAGAGAAGGAAGAAGCAGAAGAAATTAGATTGGAATGGAATGAGAATGTGATCAGGATTCTCTTCTATTTATAATTTCGTTCGCATCCCTTCAAACAGTCGCGTCCGCTTGACGGGTCGCGCCCACTGTCTTTTGAACGCTGCTGTTCATTAACAGGTCGCACCCGCCTGCTCCTAGTATCTGTTCGGCCGCGCATCCTCAATCGGGCCGCACCCGCTTCAGTTCGCCCACGTTTCTTCAGTCAGGTCGCACCCGCTCGCGTCTAACGGTTCGTGCCCGCTTCAGAAGTCGCACCTCCTCAGTTAATCCGCGTCCGATTATGAACAGTCGCGTCTGTTCGTATAGCCTGCAACTGTTAAAAAACCCGGCCCAGTTTTGCAGTAAAATTAGGATCATATTAGACCCAAACCCAAACCCGAGCTCGGCCCGGCCCGGTTCGGTTCAGTCGGACGGATGGCGGCAGCGCGCGCGTGTGTGGTGGTGATGCATGATCTCCCTCCTCACAACGAAGCAAACATTTGGGTGCCCCAAGGCCCTAACCCCTTCATTGCAAAGCTATTAATATACTAGAATAGTTTGCATTTTTTGGCGATGTGGAACTATGTTATTTTCATTCATTTTGGTATTTAGGAATTCCAACAATCCCCTACATGAATGATAATATACATATCCCCCACACAAAGCAAAATATCACAGAGTACATATGGAATAATGCTTTATCGTGGATAAGTAGATATTTCACTTTGAACTTTCCCTAGTTAAAACTTATCGGATCTACTTTGCTAATCGGTGAATTATTTCATCTTGAACCGTCGGCCTTTATTGTATATCCAGACAATAAGCTTTACGAAGCATTGATTCCCTTCTCATCCAATCTCTTGGTTGTGTTCATTTTGGTCCTGAACAAATTTGTTTGGTTCTGCGAGTGTTTATAGAAAATATAAGCCTTGAATATTCTCATAGAGCCGACCCAGCTCACACTAACATAGGTGATCGCAACCATTAAGAGTATCCTACATATACCCCACTTGTTATATTCAAGATATGGTCATCATTAAAAAATATAGTTTTAACCTTTAAATACTTCTGTAGGCATGCATTTATATTATGCACCATAGGAATGGAGTTGGACTATGTCCAAGCAAATGCATTACGTCTTGAGTTACTCAGAACTGGTTTGCCTATTGATCCTAGTCCGTGGGTTCTCCAGTCGCTAGGATAGGTTTCCGTATAAGATAACTCTTGGTGGTTTAGGCTTTTAAACTCATTCCCCTCGATGCCCAGTCAATTTTCTCTCTTGATAAACCTTTAGTAAATGGATCCGCTAGGTTATCATTTGTTCTCACATAATCTATGGAAATAGTTCCATTTGAGAGTAACTGCCTAACTGTGTTATGGTGTCGACGAATGTGTCATGACTTTCCATTATACACAAAGTTATGCACTCTGTTTAGCGCAGCCTGGTTATCACAGTGTGTGCATATGGCCGGTACAGGTTTAGGCCAAAATGGAATATCTTCTAAAAAATGACGAAGCCATTCTGCTTCTTCACCTGCTTTATCTAAAGCGATGAACTCCGATTCCATAGTGAATCGAGCTATGCATGTTTGTTTAGTAGATTTCCATGACACTGTTGCCCCTGCTAAGGTAAATACATAACCACTTGTTGATTTTGATTCCTCTGAATCAGCAATCCAGTTTGCATCACTATATCCTTCTAAGACGGCAGGATATTTTCCATAATGTAAGGAATAATTTGTGGTATTTTTTAAATATCCAAGCACTCTCATTAGTGCTTTCCAGTGTTCCTTTCCTGGATTGCTTGTATATCTGCTCAGTCGACTTACTGCATAAGCTATATCTGGTCTTTTGCAATTCATGAGATACATGAGACATCCTATTACACGAGAGTATTCCAGTTGCATTACACTCTCATTAGTGTTTTTATGCAGTACTTCTGATGAATTAAAAGGTGTTCTCACTCCTTTAATTCCATAGTCTTGGAATTTTTCAATCACTTTGTCTACATAGTGTGACTGAGACAATTCAATTCCATTAGGCGTTCTTATTATTTTGATTCCCAAAATAACGTCTGCAACTCCTAAGTCTTTCATATTGAAATTGCTAATTAACATCTTCTTTATGGTCTCTATTACCTGAGTATTTGGACCAAATATTAACATATCGTCTACATATAAACAAATCATCACATATGATTGTCCAATTTGTTTATAATAAACACATTTATCACATTCATTTATACGAAAACCATTTCTCATCATGACACTATCAAATTTTGCGTGCCATTGTTTTGGAGCTTGTTTTAGTCCGTATAATGATTTTACTAATCTACAGACTTTGTTTTCATTTCCTTTGGAAACAAAACCTTTAGGTTGCTCCATGTAGATCTCCTCATCGAGATCTCCATTTAAGAACGCTGTCTTTACATCCATTTGATGAATTTCTAGATTATAAATCAATGCAATTGCTATTAGCATTCTTATAGAGGTTATTCGTGTTACCGGCGAATATGTATCAAAGAAGTCTACTCCTTCTTTTTGACAATATCCTTTGGCTACTAATCTGGCTTTATACTTGTCGATAGAGCCATATGCTTTCATTTTCTTCTTGAAAATCCATTTGCAGCTAATAGGTTTTATTCCAGGTGGAATATCAACAATTTCCCAAGTTTTATTACTTAGAATTGAATCAATCTCACTTTGGATTGCTTCTTTCCAACATGAAGATTCAGAAGATGACATTGCTTCCTTGTACGTTTAAGGTTCATGTTCTAACACATATGTGAAAAAATCCGAACCAAATGTCTTGGAAGTCCTAGCCCATACGCTTCTTCTTGGTTCAACTTCCTCAATCTCATGATGAGTTTCATCTTCATGTGAATTGCTTGATTCTTCTCTTGTCCTTTTAGGGACATTATTCCCTTCATTCCTTTTGTGCGGAAACACGTCTTCAAAGAATGAAGCATCTCTTGATTCCATGATTGTATTTACATGAACATCAGCTATATCAGACTTGAATACCAAGAATCTGTAGGCACTGCAATTTTGGGCTGGCCCTAGATAGTAACAATCTACTGTTTTTGGTTCAAGTTTGACTTTCTTGGGAGGCGGAACTGGAACTTTTGCTAAGCACCCCCACACTTTGAGATATTTAAAGCTTGGTTTGTGTCCTTTCCATAACTCATATGGAATTGTTCCTGTTTTATTGTGAGTGACTTTGTTTAATATGTGATTAGATATATTTAAGGCTTCCCCCCATAAGTTCGTCGGTAGACCAGAGGTTAAAAGCATGGCATTAATCATGTATTTTAACGTTCTGTTCTTCCTCTCGGCTACACCATTTTGTTGTGGTGAATATGGAGCTGTTGTTTGATGAATTATACCATTATCGGCACAGAACTGTTCAAATGGTGATTCATATTCTCCACCTCGATCAGATCTCAATATCTTGATCTTTTTATTTAACTGATTTTCTACCTCAGCCTTGTACTTTATAAACGATGTAATTGCTTCATCTTTACTATTTAAAAGATATACATAGTAATATCGCGTATAATCGTCAATAAACGTGATAAAGTACTTTTTCCCACCTCTTGTAGGTAATGATTTAAAATCACATAAATCTGTATGAACCAAACCTAGTGGTTCGGTGCTTCTATCAACAGATTGAAATGGTTTTTTAACCATTTTTTCTTCTACACATGTCTCACATTTGTAGTTCTTATCTACTTGGAATTTCAGAATTAATCCCAAGTTTGATAATGTTTTCATTTTTCGGAAGTTTATGTGTCCTAATCTATCATGCCATAGTAAAATTTCATGCTCAAGCAAGTAAGAAACTTCAATTTTATTAATAGCACAATCAGAATACATAGTTTTATTGCCGATAACGACTATATTTGCCTTAAATAGGCCATCACATAAATATCCCCTTCCGATATACATTCCAGCTTTGGACAGAACCATCTTGTCTGACTCGAACACCATTTTGAATCATTTCTTTGATAGTACTGAACCAGAGATCAGATTCTTGCGTATGTCTGGAACGTGGAGCACGTCATTCAATTTGACAGTTTTTCCAGAAGTAAACTTCAGGATTACTGTGCCACTGCCTTCGATCATGGAAACAGCAGAATTACCCATGTAGAGTTTTTCTTCCTGATCGAATTTCTAATATGTTGAAAACATGGATTTATCAGAGCAGACATGACGAGTAACTCCTGTGTCCACCCACCATTGATTAGGATTCTGAACCAAATTGCATTCAGATATAACTGCTGAAAAGTTGGACTCGTCCACTTCCATGTTGTCAACTATGTTTGCCTCTGAGTTGCGTTCCTTTTTGTGTCTGCAATCTCTAGTGGCGTGTCCCATTTTGCCACAAACCCAACATTCACCATTAAACTTCTTGGTCTTATGATGCAGTGCGAGCTACGAATTCACAAGGTTTAGGTCGTTCACGACTTAGGGAAGAAGTCCTAGGTCGCTCACGACCTAACGAGGGGAAGTTTAAAACATTCAAGCAACCTACCGAGTTAACTCGTGTCCGACCTAAAGGAGGTGCCGGGTTACGACCTAAAACTATAGGAGCAAGTGGTGGGTTACGACCTAAGGGAAGTGCTGGGTTACGACCTAAAGCTATAGGAGCAACACAAGTTGAAAAATGCGAAGGCTTAAGTCGGCAACGACTCAAGGGTAGTGTTTTGGTTGATGTACGACTTAACGGAACAGATGATAAATCGATACCGAGTTACGACTTAGTTAAGTCGTCTAACCGACCTATCGAGTCACACAGAGGAAAGGCAGAGCAAATTGGTGAAGTATTAGGTCGTGAACGACCTAACGAGTCAGGAGTTAAGTCGTTGAAGACTGGAGCGTGGATTCTTCTTCCGAGTTAATCTCTACCGTTGATTTCTTTAGGTCGCTGATCTGGGATGCCGCATGTTTTTAAGTCGCTGAAGCTTATTACCGTTGATTCTTCTGCCGAGTTAATCTCTGCCGCTGATGGAAGCTGGAGCTGTTGATAAGTCGTTACCGACTCATATTAAGTCGTAGGTCGCAACTTTTATAAGTCGTGAGTCGTTTGTAATATACATATATGTTGAGTCGCATCTGTTATAAGTCGTATGTCGTCTGTTTTCATATGTTGTCTGTTTTCCTTTGAGTCATAAGTCGGAGAGTCGTGCTAAGTCGGAACCGACCTAAGAGTTGATGAAATTTCTGTTGTAAAGTTGAACGCCTATAAATAGGCCGAGTCTCTCATTTGTAAAGGTTGTTGATTTTTGAATAAAATTCTCTTTTGTTAGCTTTGTGCTTTCATTCAAATTGGTAGTTGAGTGTAATCTCCTATCTCCTCTCTCGGATAATCGAGTGCGCTCGATTCAACGATTGCAGAAGCCGATTCGCGGAATCAAGTGCGCTTGATCAACGCTCGAAGAATTGAAGATCTCTCCTCACGGTATCGTGCGCGATCAATGTGTCAGAGATAGCTAGAATTCGGTATCTTCGGATCAACGAATTTGGGCAATTCAGTATCTTCCAATCCACCGATTACTACATTCATCGATCTACATAGTTTTGATTAATCCGCTGCGTCAGTTTTGGTATCAGAGCTTGTTCTAGCCAATCATAGCTAGATCGAGACTTGGAGCCTAATCATTTTGGAGTTTTGAAGAGATCAATAGATAGCCGAGCTTGAAGTGAGAAGCCGAGCTAAGTAGAAGAGTGAGAGATCAAATTTGCCTCATTTGGAGAAGTTGTGTTCATCGTGTTCATCACGAAGTAGCAACAAAGTGGGAGTTTTCGATCCATTCCATTTTGGATCAAAGTTCGAATTGTGTTTGAATTTGAAGTGTTGTAAAGTTTTCAAGTATGCCGCCGAGAAGAGCTAATCGTCACCAAAACGTAGAAGCTTTGTATCGAAGAGAAGAAGCTGATGAGTTGGAGCAAAGAATCAATGAGAACTTTAGTGAGAAGCTTAATGAAGGGATTGGACGATTAGAGAAGATGATGTTAAAGATGAATCAGAATCGGAGAAGGGTTTCACCTGAATCCAACCATGGGGGAAGTAGAGTCTCGCCACATTCCAATCGAGACAGAAGTGTTGATGATGATCAAAGGCGTAGGAGGAACGTGGATGATCGTGAACAGAGGAATGTAGATAGAAGGGATGATGGTGGTAGGCGTGAAGGTAGTAGAGATGTGGGTGGACGAGATAGACAACGATATACATCTGATGTTGAAGAGGAGTATGATGGTGGTAGTGTTCGAGGACAAGGACGAGGACAAGGAAGAAATCACTCTGAGTATGATCACAAATGGGAGTCGGGGATGAAGATTGAAATTCCTGAATTCAAAGGTGGTATGCAAGCAGAGGAGTTTCTAGATTGGGTAGCTAATGTTGAAGAGATTTTTAACTTCAAGGAAGTTCCAGAACATCGTAGAGTGAAGTTGGTTGCTACGAGGTTGAGGGGTAGAGCTTTAGCATGGTGGCAGCAAACCAAACTTACACGTGAACGAATGGGAAAGTCAAAAGTTGAATCTTGGGAGAAAATGAAGAAATTGATGAAAGCAACGTTCTTACCTTACAATTATCAACCTTTGATGTATCAACGTTTGCAGAACTTGAGGCAAGGAACAAAATCTGTGAATGACTATGCTGACGAATTTTATCAACTTATTGCGAGAAATGATATTATGGAAACGGAAGAGCAGCTGACATCTAGATTCATTGGGGGATTGCGAATGCAGATTCAGGATATGGTTAACATGTTTGATCCCAGATCTGTAGCGGAAGCACATCAGAAAGCGTTGGCTTGGGAGAAGCAGGGACGACGAGGAGGTGGTATGTTTACAAATTCCAATAATCAAGTGAAGGGTGTTAGTGGAAGTTCTAATGTTTCAAAAGTTGTTGCAAAACCAGTTGTGAATGAGGTTGGGAAGGCGAAAGTCAATAACGGTTTCAAATGTTATAATTGCCAAGAAATGGGCCACAAAAGTAGCGAATGTCCAAAGCCAAAGAAGAGAGCTATGATAGCAGAGGTTGAGGATGAGGATGAAGAAGCTGAATGTTCCAATTCACCACCTGATGAGGAGGAAGAAGAAGTGTCGGGAGACGAAGGTTATAATCTAATGATGAAGAGGTCCTGTTTAACACCAAAGCAAGAGGAGGATTGTAGTTGGTTGAGGAGCAATATTTTTCAGTCAACATGTACCATTCTGGGGAAGGTTTGCAAATTTGTTATTGATGCTGGAAGCTGTGATAATATAATTTCTTCAGAAGCTGTGAGGAAGTTGGCATTAAAGACTGAGAAACATCCGAAACCGTACAAGTTAGCTTGGTTGAGGAAAGGCAGGGAGGTGAAGGTTGAACGAAGGGCTTGTGTGAAGTTTTCAATTAGGAAGAAATATAAAGATGAAATCTGGTGCGATGTGGTAGATATGGACGTTTGTCATTTGTTGCTGGGGAGACCGTGGCAGTACGATAGGGAGGTACAACATGATGGGCGTACCAACAGTTACAGTTTCATGTTTGAAGGCACAAAGATTACTCTAGTTCCAAAGAAGCGACAACAGGAGGAAAACAAGTTGGAGGAGATTGAAGAGCTTAAAACTTTGTTATCTTTGAAGGAGTTTGTGAAGGAAGTAGAGGAGGAGCCTGAAGTAATTTTATTAATCGGACGGGAGAGTCAGGAAGTGGTGGAAGTACCAGAAGAAGTAAAACCGGTATTGAAAGAGTTTGACGATGTATTTCCAGAGGAGTTGCCAACGGAGTTACCACCGTTGAGGGATATACAACATCAGATAGATCTTGTTCCAGGTGTTGTGTTGCCACACAGACCACATTATCGAATGAGTCCAAAGGAACATGAAGAGTTGCGAAGGCAAGTGGAAGAATTGCTTGAACAGGGGCGTGTGCAGGAGAGTTTAAGTCCTTGTGCTGTACCAGCTTTATTGGTACCCAAAAAGGATGGAACGTGGAGGATGTGCATCGATAGTAGAGCATTGAATAAGATCACAGTCAGATACAGATTTCCAATGCCGAGGCTTGATGATCTGTTAGATCAAATCAGTGGGTCTGTAATATTTTCAAAGATCGACTTGAAGAGCGGTTATCATCAGATTCGCATTAGACCAGGGGATGAATGGAAGACAGCATTCAAGACGAGGGAAGGATTGTATGAATGGCTGGTAATGTCGTTTGGTTTATCGAATGCACCAAGTACGTTTATGAGGGTAATGAATCAAATTTTCCGACCGTACATTGGGAGATTTGTGGTGGTTTACTTTGATGATGTTCTGATCTACAGTGCTAGTACAGAAGAGCATATTCAGCATTTGAAGAAAGTATTAATTATTCTTCGTGAAGAACAATTCTATGCTGCTACAAAGAAGTGTGTTTTTATGGCGAGGAGTGTTTTATTTCTGGGGTATGTTGTGTCAGAAGAAGGAATACAAGTTGACCAAAGTAAAGTCGAAGCTATCAGAGATTGGCCGCAACCCAAGACGATAACGGAAGTTCGTAGTTTTCACGGGTTGGCTTCATTTTATCGAAGGTTTATTCCACACTTTAGTAGTGTAATGGCACCTGTTACGGATTGTATGAAGGGTAAACAGTTTGCATGGACAGAAGAAGCAGGGGGTGCTTTTGGGAATATCAAGAAGTTGCTGACGTCTGCGCCAATCCTAGTGCTACCAGATTTTCAGTTAGTATTTGAACTACATACTGATGCGTCCAAGGTTGGGATCGGAGGGGTGTTGAGTCAGAAGGGGCGTCCAATTGCATATTTCAGTGAAAAGTTGTCAGGAGCAAAGATGAGATACAGTACATATGATGTGGAATTTTTTGCTGTTGTGCAATCTATCAAACACTGGAGACATTATCTATTTCAGAAAGAGTTTGTTCTTTACACTGATCATGAGGCATTGAAACATTTACAAGGGCAAGACAAGATTTCAGCGAGACATGCATCGTGGATTGCCTATCTGCAACAGTTTACTTTTGTTGTTAAACACAAATCGGGAGTGACGAATCGTGTGGCTGATGCTTTGAGTAGGAGGAGTCATGTGCTGACTACACTGAAGGTTGAAGTGACGGGGTTTGAAGAACTACCAGAATTATTTGTCGATGATCCTTACTTTGCGAAGTTTGTTGATAAAGTCAAGGAGGGAAAGACGGATGAGTTCGTAATGGTGGATGGTTTTCTGTTCAAGGGAAATCGATTGTGCATACCTGATTGTAGTTTGAGAATGAAAATTGTTAAAGAGCTACATGAAGAAGGACATGTTGGGAGAGACCGTACATTGCAATTAATTTTGCAATCTTACTTTTGGCCATCGATGAGGAAAGAAGTGGGGAGGTTTGTGGAACGATGTCATATATGTCAGGTTTCGAAAGGAACTGCGACTAATGCTGGTTTATATATGCCGCTACCTGGACCAACTAAACCATGGGTTGATGTGAGTATGGACTTTGTGTTGGGGTTGCCGAGAATGCAGCGTGGTAATGATTCCATTTATGTGGTAGTTGACCGATTTTCGAAAATGGCACATTTTATTGCTTGTAAAAAGACGGCGGATGCTATTCATGTTGCTCAGTTGTTTTTCAAAGAGATATATCGACTTCATGGATTGCCAGAATCGATTGTGTCGGACAGGGATACTCGTTTTCTAAGTCATTTTTGGCTAAGTTTGTGGAAGATGGTGGGAACGAAATTGAAATTTAGTAGTGCTTATCACCCGCAGACGGATGGACAGACCGAGGTTATTAACAGATCATTGGGAAATTTGTTGAGATGTCTTGTGCAAGATAATCTGAAGAGTTGGGATGTGAAGTTATGCCAGGCAGAGTTTGCCCATAATCATGCTGTAAATCGAAGTACTGGGTTCAGTCCATTCCAGATTGTATATTCTAGTAGGCCAAAAGGACCATTGGATTTAACGGTAATACCACACTCGAAGGGGACAATTAAGAAAGCTGCTGATTTTGTTGAAGGATTGACAGAGTGTCATAGGATCGTTCAAGAATGATTGGAAAAGACAAATGAGAAATACAAACGATCTGCAGACTTGAAGCGAAGAAATGTTGAATTTAATGAAGGAGATTGGGTTTATGCAGTTTTAACAAAGGATCGTTTTCCAGTGGGCGCTTATAACAAGTTGAAAGCCAGAAAAATTGGTCCTATCGAAATCATAAAACGGATTAATGAAAATGCTTATAAGTTGAAGCTGCCGGAGGATGTGTACACGTCTGACGTATTCAATGTTAAGCATCTCGTACCATATTATGGAAATGAACAATTGGATGTGGAAGAATTTACAAATTCGAGGACGAATTTCTCTCAACCTGGGGAGGATGATGCAGTGCGAGCTACGAATTCACAAGGTTTAGGTCGTTCACGACTTAGGGAAGAAGTCCTAGGTCGCTCACGACCTAACGAAGGGAAGTTTAAAACATTCAAGCAACCTACCGAGTTAACTCGTGTCCGACCTAAAGGAGGTGTCGGGTTACGACCTAAAACTATAGGAGCAAGTGCTGGGTTACGACCTAAGGGAAGTGCTGGGTTACGACCTAAAGCTATAGGAGCAACACAAGTTGAAAAATGCGAAGGCTTAAGTCGGCAACGACTCAAGTGTAGTGTTTTGGTTGATGTACGACTTAACAGAACAGATGATAAATCGATACCGAGTTATGACTTAGTTAAGTCGTCTAACCGACCTATCGAGTCACACAGAGGAAAGGTAGAGCAAATTGGTGAAGTATTAGGTCGTGAACGACCTAACGAGTCAGGAGTTAAGTCGCTGAAGACTGGAGCGTGGATTCTTCTTCCGCGTTAATCTCTACCGTTGATTTCTTTAGGTCGCTGATCTGGGATGCCGAATGTTTTTAAGTAGCTGAAGCTTATTACCGTTGATTCTTCTGCCGAGTTAATCTCTGCCGCTGATGGAAGCTGGAGCTGTTGATAAGTCGTTACCGACTCATATTAAGTCGTAGGTCGCAATTTTTATAAGTCGTGAGTCGTTTGTAATATACATATATGTTGAGTCGCATCTGTTATAAGTCGTATGTCGTCTGTTTTCATATGTTGTCTGTTTTCCTTTGAGTCGTAAGTCAGAGAGTCGTGCTAAGTCGGAACCGACCTAAGAGTTGATGAAATTTCTGTTGTAAAGTTGAACGCCTATAAATAGGCCGAGTCTCTCATTTGTAAAGGTTGTTGATTTTTGAATAAAATTCTCTTTTGTTAGCTTTGTGCTTTCATTCAAATTGGTAGTTGAGTGTAATCTCCTATCTCCTCTCTCGGATAATCGAGTGCGCTCGATTCAACGATTGCAGAAGCCGATTCACGGAATCAAGTGCGCTTGATCAACGCTCGAAGAATTGAAGATCTCTCCTTACGGTATCGTGCGCGATCAACGTGTCAAAGATAGCTAGAATTCGGTATCTTCGGATCAACGAATTTGGGCAATTCAGTATCTTCCAATCCACCGATTACTACATTCATCGATCTACATAGTTTTGATTAATCCGCTGCGTCATCTTATTATCTTTGGGTTTTTTTTAGGAGCTTTCCTCTTCTTTGAGAAGTTCTTCTTTTTGTTGAAGTGGCATTTATTCTTGTTCTTCGACCCTTCTGTTACCAACGCCTCCTCGGTTTGTTTGGTAATTCCGCGGTTATCTGCCTCAATCTTTAATCGTACGATGATGTCCTGCAAAGAAATCTCTTTCTTTTTTTGCTTTATATAGTTGCGGTAGTCTCTCCATGACGGCGGCAATTTCCCCGTGATGGCTTCAACCAAAAACGATTCTCCAACCTTATGACCTTTCGCTTCGAGTTCATGAATGATGATTTGCAGTTCATGCAGTTGAGCAGTCACCGGTTTGGAGTCGATCATCTTGTAGTCCATGAATTTGTCTACAATGAATTTCTTAAGACTGATATTCTGCGTCTTATACTTCGTGGCAAGTGCATTCTAGAGTGCTTTTGCTGTCTTTAGAGGTTGATATACTTTGTATAGCACCTTGTCGAGATAATTCAGAATATAGTTTCTGCATAGGAAATCAGAATGTTTCCACATAGCAACATCTGATTCTTTGCCTGGTGCAGGAATCGGTTCCTCCTCCTCGAGATAATGTTGCAGACCGAGTGTGGTGGGGTAAAATAACATCTGATTCTGCCATGTTAAAAAATCGTCACCATCTCCTTTAAAAGGATCGGGCCTGTTGTGTGTAGTAGCCTTTGTTGAGAGCTCTACTGTTGCCATCTCGGTTGAAGAGGGAAATTCCGTCTGAAGCTTGTCGTGACAATTTCCTTAAAACTTTATTTAAAGTCTTCCAAGATACAACAGACGTAATCTGCACGAGATTGTAAAGAGTATGTCAACTCTGTGATATATTATTTAGAGCAGTAGAGAAGGAAGAAGCAGAAGAAATTAGATTGGAATGGAATGAGAATGTGATCAGGATTCTCTTCTATTTATAATTTCGTCTGCATCCCTTCAAACAGTCGCGGCCGCTTGATGGGTCGCACCCGCTGTCTTTTGAACGCTGTTGTTCATTAACGGGTCGCACCTAGTTAATCCACGTCGGATTATGAACAGTCGCGTATGTTCGTATAGCCTGCAACTGTTAAAAAACCCGGCCCAATTTTGCAGTAAAATTAGGATCATATTAGACCCAACCCCTTCATTGCAAAGCTATTAATATACTAGAATAGTTTGCAATTTTTGGCGATGTGAGACTATGTTATTTTCATTCATTTGGTATTTATGAATTCCAACATCGATACCATTCTGTAAGTAGTTCTGAGAAAAGAACATTGTTTTAACATCAAAAAACCAATATTATAAACTAGGTCTGCAACTGAAATTTTTAAGTCAAAATGAGCAATAAAAGAAATTAATTGATAACATGAGCATTGAACTAAATATTAGTATCAAATTTAGTCATTGTATTGTCGTAACTTCAATTATGTTTTACAATTTGCTGCACTTGCCATTACTATCAAAAGTTAAAACTTCATCAAATTGTTGCTTTAGCTGCACTAATTTTTAAGGTAAAAAAATCAGTATAGGTGTTTGTTTGCAAATTGCAGTAAAAACTTCATCAATCATCGCTTCCATCAAATTTGATTTAGCCATTTAGGTGTTTGCAAATTGATGTATTTCAAGTTTTCAACTACTAACCTCATTTACCTTCATCGGTTCAACTATTCAAGAACCAACAACAAATCTTTAACACTTCAAATTTCAATAGCAAACAACAATAATTCAACTAAAAGAAAAAAGAAAAAGTGGAAAAAAAAGAAAAAAAGAAATTATACGCTACCTGTTTGGTAGATTCAGCGAACTGAAAGTAAACGGCGGCGATGCTTGTGATTGGCGAATGCGGCAGTGATGGATGTAGCAACAGGTGGCGACGGCGATTGGAGCGACGAAAATGGCGAAGGCGATTTAGGGTTAGGGTTTTGTAGTTTAGAAGTTGAGATGCGTAGAAAGAAAATAATGTAGAGAACAGTTTTTATTACAATGCGTTTTGAGTAAGAATGTGTTTTGAATAATACAGTGTGAAACTTCTACTTAGTTGATGCATGGACAAGATAATGTAGACAACGTGTTGGATTTTAACTTGGATAAACATTTGATATTCTGGTAAAGGCCCTTCTCAAATTAGACCCCATTTGAGAACAACTATTTCTTTTAATTATAAAGTATTTTTGAGTTCTATAAACAGTAAGAATGTTTGGGTAAATAAGTTGAAATGTTTAGAAAATATAGTTGTAAAAGATAATCTATCAACTTCTAAGTTGCTTATAAGACCACTCTATTAATAACTTAATTATAAGTTGTTTATGACTTCTAATGCAGTTGCCATGTTCTCACTTTTCAACAGTTTTACTCAAAAATCGTGCCTATAATAATTTCAGCTAACCTGTGTAAGTATGCACATTATTAACACATATATGACATTCGGATGCAGATCACCTAGAACATATGCTTCCGGTTTTCATGAGGCAAACCAATCAAAACATCGAGATTTTAACAAAAAAGTTATTTCTCTCTCGAAGACAAGGGTGTTTTTGCAAAATTTTCACAAAATCTAGTGTTTTGATTGGCTGCCTCACGGAGACGGGGCAATTGGCCCAGGTGATCAGCACTAGGGCTGCACAAAGTATGGGTTGGGTCGGGTCAGACCAAATATTTCATTCGACCCGCATAGGTATGGGTTTAAGGTAGCTCAACCCGTATCCGACCCTATATGAGGTTGGATATGAGTTGGGTCGAAGTACGGGTTGGGTCGGGTTTAGTAGGGTTGGGGGTTGGGTTGCATGAATCTAATAAAAAATGAGAATATAAGGGAATATTTTCAAAAAATAACATTAAAATGTTCAACATAATATATTAGATTTTAGCTAGCATAACGCACTTAAACTAACTAATTCATTATAACATATATTTTATTAAAATTTCATTGTAAAACACATCATATGAAATTAATTCACTACATAGTAGAACAAGTGTTTCATTTTAAAATACATTAAAATGCCCTTTGGAATATCTTTGCTAAATTCTATCTTGTTTGGGTTGACATAAAATATGCTTTTTCGTATATTTACTATAGAATACATAAACATTATTCTAGGATTAGACTATTCTAATTTTAAGTGTATTGATATTAAATTAGGTTTTTAATATAGGGTTGGGTTGGGTTAAAGTAAGGTTGGGTTGAACAAAATAACACACCCAACCCATATATAGTATGGGTTACAAATTGTAACCCATATCCGACCCGAACTAGGATGGGTTGGGTCGGGTTGGTGGGTTGGGTCGGGTTGGATATGGGTTGTGTGCAACCCTAATCAGCACCCATGAAATTCATATTTGACTTTGGTTGTTATGTTGCAGAAGTTATCTCGAAAATACAAAATGTAAAGTTGATTTTGGAAGAAAGCACAATTTTGAAATTTGACCTAGCATTATCTTGCACTCTGAAAACTAGGCATCAAAATTGATTAATATTTCTCAGTTAATCAAGATTGGTTTTTTGTTCATAACTTGACAAAAATTTTCTGAAAATCTGTACTTCATTTATTATGAAAATATTTAAAATGATTAATTGATATGTAAGAAAATAGTAAAATAATCTTACCTGAAGATTCTAGGAGAAGAAGAGAGATATATCTTATTTATATGCTTTTCATAATACTGAATGTAACAAAATTACTATTATTCTAATAATATACACAAATTATTTCTAATATATATATACCAATTAAAGATTCACATTCTAACATTTGTGATAAAGTCATATAATTAAATGAATAAAAACATACTTGAATGATAACAGGAGGAGAATCAAAGATATCCCAAAGGCCAATACGACAAGGCAGCTTCATCCAGTCATCATTTAGCCATCTATAGCCTTCTAAAAACTCATTAACCGACGAACTCATGAAACATTCATAAAAAAGAACTCCTTTTCCATTACAATCAAGTTCAATTCTATCATCATCGTTTCTTCTTCGCAGTCGTCCAGCTAGGGGATTAGTAATGAACAAGTGTTTCTGAAAGCGCAGTCTTTAAAGTCTGGATGCAAGTCGACTTCTTGAACAAGTAAAGGTATCTAACATGACGTCTTATACCTGGTTGGTCGTCTATATTTGAGAGGTATAGAATGCGGTTTAGGGGCCGTTTGGTTTATTTTGTATTTTATGTTTTGAGTTGGCTTCATTGTGGTTGTCTGGGATTTCTATATATGCATTTCTGCATGGGTTTGTAAATTTGATTCATTGTTGTTTTCTGAATAATGTGAGTTGGTTAAGATGTTAACGATTTATATAAGAGGGTAGCAAAATACTGTAATTTATGTTGGGATAATGTTGATAAGTATCAAATTAATGTGGATGGGTACGTAGCACAGATCTAAAATGGGCATGCGCAATTCGAGTTGATGCTGAAGTAGCTGTATTTGTTATCCGGTATAAATATTAGCATATCTGCCTATTATCTGACTTGGATGAACTTAGAATGTCGATGTTTCAGTTTATATAGTTATTAACTATATTTCTTTCCATTGACTTAGTTGGATTTTATCATTTATTCTTCAACCAATAGTATTTGTATTATTTTTAATTCAAATATCAAAGTTTATGTTCACCATGTTGCTGAATTTAAGATGAAAATATTGTTTTAGATCGCATAAATTTAGTGAAAAATAAGCAAACTTTACCTTGTTAAATTAAATAATTTTAAAACTTTTTTGAAGAACGCTAAGACTAATAAGTCTTTCCTAGAGAACCTTCCCTGTGATAAGAAAAGTGAAAATAATAATAATTACGAAACCCTGTTTATACTCTACAAATCTACAAATCCCTGTCGGACGTAGCTTCTTGGACCTGAGGCCCATGAGGAGTTTAAAATAAATAAAAAAAATCTACAAATGGATAAGGGGAAATCCAAAGAATGCATGATTTCTACTCCACTGTATCATAATATATCAATTATTATACTCTACATCATAATAGTACAAATTGAACAAGAAGTCTTAGAAATCTAGAGTTAACAACCAAGAAGTACCAAGTCGTTTTCACCTTTGAGATTCTAATTATAGTCTTTTAGTTATCACAAACAAATAATTACACATAGTTATCCAATCATTGTCAACATTTTATATATATTTTACTCCACTAACAAACATAAACAAACTAGTAAAAGTGAACAAAACCGGGAAAAAAAGTGCTATAGACACAACATGAAAGAAGCATTGTTTTGATAATCGGCCCTAGATAAAATCGTGATGCTACAAGATCGAGGGTTTTTATGGTTGGATCGGCTAAACCGTTGAAGCCGTGTAGGTTTTATTTTATATAAATATTGAGGGTAAATACAAAATTACTATTAAAAATGGAGTTAACTGCAAAAGAATGTCCAACAAGTTGAAACAAACTAAGAACCACGTATTAATTCAGCTTTATTCAACTTTGGGACTGTTGCTCATCTTCTTCCCTAAAAAGAAACCCTTTCTTCTTAGAAAACCCACCTAAAAGCATTAAATTTCCACCAGATCGCTGCAAATATTTAGACTATGGTGCAATAAATTCTCTAAACCGTGGTAACATCATGGTCTAATGCGGTTTCACGAGGTCTAAGGTAAATTCCGGCTTGATTCACCTTCGGACTATCATGGCTGAAAATCGACGGTTTTGAAGATCCAACCAACGATTCGGTCGGATCTTCAAAACAGTGGAAAGAAGTGATCAGTTCCAAACATGAGTATCACGGAAGCACAACCATCCTGATTGATCTGAACACCTGCATCATACACCATCCCCACTTTCCAATCCAACGGTAGCACTTCTTTCTCAGTTCATACCCACTTCCTATCACGCCCTTCCATTATGATGAAACGAAACTGTAAGGTCCCGTTGGAGCCCTGTCCATTGTCCAGAATGCACCATGCGTTTTGCTTCTGGTCATGTATCTCCAGTCTGACATGTCGAAATATGCCACGTCAATCCCCATTATATCAGTTTGACCTCCCTGGAACACCACTTTTACTGTCAACTTGTTTGGCTTCTGACCGCCTTCTTCCATTTGTACTGACAAAATTTTGTTCCTGTAGTTGCATGGCACTCTACATTATTCGTACTCATCATCAACGCGCATTTCTATACATTTAAATTGAACACAACAAGTTATAATTGTTGGAGATAAACTTAATTTTGCAATCTAGATTTCTCATATAAGAAATATTTAGAAATTTTGAAATTGTATGAGAGAATATTTAAAAAATATTTATAGAATAATATATTTGAAATTGTATGAAAGAATAGCTAGGAGATATTTATGGAGAACCGTTTGATTACGCGAATCTCCACTGTTTATTTAAGATGTGAACTCTTATAAATAGAGGTGGATTCACTTATTTTAAATGTAAGAAAAAATATGAACTTTTACAATAAAATTTAGTAATAATGTTTTTTCTCCTTATAAGAAAAAAATCGATTTCTTATTAAACCTTTTATCTATCTCATTCTAAAATCAATTATATTTGTTATTGAAGTAAACTTCCAACAAAGTGGTATCGACTGAAGATTCTGTTAAAAAGATGGCGAATAACGGTGTTCCCTTACAAGTCTCAATGCACACTACGATCAATTATGACAATTGGATTTTAAGGATGATGGCTCTACTTGGAGCACACGACGTATGAGAGATGATCGAGAAAGGCTACACCGAACAAGAGAATGAAGATAGTCTATCTCAAACACAAATGGATAGTTTGAGAGACTCGAGGAAGGGAGACAAGAAGGCTTTTTGTCTAATCTATCAAGGATTGGATGACGATACTTTTGAGAAGGTTTCGAGATCAAAGTCAGCTAAAGAAGCACAAGAAAAGCTTCGAACATTTTACAAAGAAGTCGATCAAGTCAAAAAAATACGTCTTCAAACTTTAAGAGGAGAGTTTGAAACTTTGCATACGAAAGAAGGTGAACTTGTCTCTGATTACTTCTCAAGAGTTTTAGTGGTTACAAATAACCTAAAAAGAAACGATGTAAAGTTAAATGATGTAAGAATTATAGAGACGATTCTTAGGTCATTAGATCCTAAGTTCGAACACATCGTCGCCATCATTAAAAAGACAAAAAACATGAAAGACATGACAATAGAGGAACTTCTCTGTTCATTGCAAGCTTATGAAGAAAAGAAAATGAAGAAAGAAGAGATTGTAGAGAAAACACTCAAGACATGGATTGATTCAAAAAAGGAAGAAAGTAATTGAAGCCAACAAAGACGAGGTTCTACTCAAGAACGGGGACAAGGACGTGGATATGGATACGGACAAGGTTAGAGGCCCAATAACGACAACAATGACAATAACAATAAATATGAGAAAGATCAACAAGAGGTCGTAGGAGAGGAAATTTAAAATCAAGGTATGAAAAATCACGCATCAATTGCTACAATTGTGAAAATTTTGAACATTATTTTTTTGAATGTAGAGCTCCAACCAATAATAAAGTTGAAGATAATGCCAATTACATTGAAAAAGGAAGTCAAGAAGATGGTACCTTACTGTTGACATACAACGAAAATGAAAGAGGTGAGGATAATCAATGGCACCTAGATAGCGGTGCAAGCGACCATATGTGCGGAAGAAGAAGCATGTTCGTGGAGCTTGATGAATCAATGAAGGGAAACGTGACATTTAGAGATGAATCCAAAGTAAAGGTGAAAGGTAAAGGAAATATTCTCATTCAATAAAAGAATAGAGAGTACCATTTCATTTTCAATGTTTAGTATGTGCCAAACATGAAGAGCAACATCTTGAGCCTAGGACAACTCTTAGAGAAAGGTTATGAAATTCAACTAAAAAATAAAACCTTTCGTTAAAAGACGCTGCAAGTAACTTCATTGCTAAGGTACCGATGACGAAAAATATAACGTTCCTTCTCAACATTTAAAATGATGTCGCACAATGTCTTAAGATATGCTACAAAGATACTTCTTGGCTTTGGCATCTTCGATTGGACATCTCAATTTCAGAGAATTAGAGTTTCTCTCCAAGAAAGAAATGGTAAGGGGATTCCTTTGCATCAGCCATCCTGATCAAATGTGTGAAGGATGTCTACTTGCAAAACAATATAGAATGAGCTTTCAGAAGAAGTCATACTCAAGAGCTAAAAAATCATTGGAACTCATACAGACGGATGTGCGTGGTCCGATCAAACTAAGTTCGCTTGGTAAGAGTAACTATTTCCTTCTTTTCATAGATGATTTTTCAAGAAAAACATGGATGTATTTTTTAAAGGAGAAATCAGAGGTGTTTGAGAACTTCAAGAAGTTCAAGGCCCATGTTGAGAAGGAAGGTAACCTTGTGATTATTTTTAATTAATAATAATATTTATATTTTGTCTCAAATATATGTTTCATATTGAAACAATTATTGTTTTGTTGTTTAATGATTTTGTATTGTTAAAACATGCAAAATGTTGTAATATATATAAGCTAAATAATGTAAAACATACACTAATTGATGTAACTAGAGCTAAATAGGGTGCTTAAGCTTAGTGGGTAGGGCTTAGATAAGTCTAAAACCCACTAACCCAAATGGCTATGAGATAAAAGAAGAAATGATGTATTGGTTATTTTGGTACGTACATTCACTACGCCATAGATGGCCTACTGCAACGAAATTACATGGTGTTGCTAGCTATAATGTAATGATAGGTATGCTGATTTTTGTCTATTACAACACTCGCTTCAAGGTGTTAGCATAGGTATCAACAAGATGTTGCAGTAGCTATAGATGTATTCAAATTAAAAAATTAATAAAATTAGCAATCCGCGTGAATACGATCCAACGGTCTACATTTAATCTGGTTGTTAAAATGAATCACCACTGCAATTTGCCCCAAAATTTCGTTTTACCACCTGAACTAGTTTAGAGTAGATCCCCTTTTCTCGTATGTGATAATGGCTGCTCCTATCTTGTTCCTCTTTTTCTCTGAAATTAGGGCTTTGGCCTCGTGTTCGCTCCTATGAGATTAGCTAGGGCTTCGGCCTTGTCTTCGCTCCTGTGAGATTAGCTAGGGCTTCGGCCTTGTGCGATTAGGGCTTCGGCTAATATCGAAGGACCCGATTGATTGTCGATCGATTACAATTGCTGTTCTTCTGATTTGCTTTGGCAATCGATCGTCTCCTTGCTTCGAATACAGCTCCTTCGATTTTGCTTGAGTTCAACTGTGTATTCGGGTATGTAATTTGTTGCTTTTACTTTACTGTATTGCTTGCTTGAACTCGATACTATCTGCCGATGATGTTAATGTGTTTATATAGGGTTCGAACCCCTAGATTTACGTTCGTATATATCTGTTGACATCGGTCATTTAATTGATTGTTCATCGTGACTTTGCCTTTGACATTTAACTAGACTTCGACAACTTGATTTGAATTGGTTGAACTTGCTACTTTTCGTGGTTGACTTTGGCTATGTCTGTTCATCCTGTAGCTTGAGAACTTGTAATATATCTTCTGGTTGACATCCTGTAGCTTGAACTTGTAATATATTTCACTTGAGTTTTTGTAGTCAAGTTGCTTCACCATACTGTTTCCATTGGTGCCACACACACACTTGTGTACCTTTCTCTTTGTGCTTCACTTGTTCACTGAAACTGTTGTATCACTTATGTTTTCCATTATCATGTATATATATATGCATTCATGTATGTATATATGTGTTTGTTGTTGCACTTGAACATGTATATATGTTGCACTGGGTTTGTTTTTTATTTGATGTTGAGGCCTTCTCTTGTATTTAGTTGCCTTCGAGTCATATAAGTTTCTTTCCCTTGTGCCAGTCTTGCTTTGTTTTGGTCTTGGCCATTCACTTGTTAAGGCTGCTTGTTTCATTGATGCATGTTTTTGTATTCACCACTTTGCATTGGTCATTGTATATCTATGCACTGGTCCTTTGAGCCTGTTTGCACTGCCTATATATATACATGCTGTTTCACACATGTATATATGTATGGTTGCTTTCATATGGTAGCTGGACTTGCTCGAGTTCATATTTCTTATATTATCTGACTTCGGTCATTTTTGAAATTGGTGCAGCTCATTCACTTGACACTTTTGTTGGTCTGTATTTTTGAATATGGTTGGAGTTTTGGTTTAATTGTGAGTTTGAGTTCTTTTGTTGAGCTCTGTCCACTGTTGTTTTATGTCTGGCATACAAGTCTGGTATAGTTTGCTCTGACCAATTCATTGAGCATGTTGTTTATTTCTGTAGCATGCTTCTGTTTCATTTTTGTTCTTGTGCATTGTCAACTGCTTGGACCAAATTGTCACCCAAATAACTGAGGCAAATAATATTTTCAAAATTACATTTTATTTTATACTGCAAAAATATTTCCTTTTCAATTTTACTGCGTCAGTGTGTATTTTTGCAGATTGCTCAGATGTTGGATTCAATCTGAAATGGAGTTGAAGACAGGTTTCAAAGAAGGCTCGATCTTCCGAAATCGGATGAATCGGGCGGTGCCCCGGACCCCCGCCGGGACTGCGGTGCCCCGGACCCCCGCCGGCGCTGCGCCCGAACCCGCTTCTCGGCTCGCCTTCGGCTCGGCACTCAGCTCGTCATATATTTGTCAGTATCGGTGTCTGTATAAATTGAAACTGCATATGTAATGAGTGAACTGAGCGATGTAGTGAGGAATATCTGTATATGTGAATATCAGTGTTATTTATCATTGAATTGTAAAATAGTGGAGTCGGGAATTTGTACTATTTTAAATGTTGAAATAAAATATTTATTTAAATAAATTACTGTTTGAATATCAAATTCTGTGCAATAGCATTTTATTAAAAATATATTTATTTCTATTAAAAAATCAAATATGCTCTACATTGTGGGCCCCACAAATTCAGAAAATTAATATCTATAGAAACATTTTTGAATGTTGCTACATGCACCTATGGATGTTGCTATAGACCCAAATAGGGTTCTATTGCAACAATATTTCTTATGTTGCCTTAGATAGTCAAAATGTTGCCTTTGAGGTCTGCGGCAACACGGCAAAATGCATCACCGAGAAAGTGTTGCCTTTGCCCTTTTTTAGCCTTCAGCAACATTTTTTGGCACATCCTGCATCACTTCTTTGGTGTTGCAGTATGCAATCTATGGCGTAGTGATTTTCTTCTTCCATCTTCCTTCTCTTCATCCAGAAACCCATTTTCTTCCTTCCTCTTCAAATTGTAGAATCAAACCCTAAATCTTAATCAAAATCCAAGGGAAATTTAAGAGTATTGTGTAATTCAAATAGGTAATCACTCTAAAACCTAAAACATTCCATCTCGAGCTAGGAATGAAAATCAATTACTTACTGTAATTTTATTTTTGGGCTTGCATCCATCCTTCTTCCTATTTTCAGTTCGTGAAGCTTTTAGTGGAGCAAAAGCTTCTAATTCGCTGTAATTTTAGTGTATCTTCACTGTAAGGTGAGTAACAACGCACAATTTTGGCTTAATTCAGTTTGCATGTTTGTTTTTGGTTGCATTGGATCAATCTATGGTTGAATTTGTGAATTTGGAAGATTATTTTTGGTTTCTATGCTTGCTGAAAATGCGTTAGGAAAATGGGCAAAAGTAAAATAGTGATATCTTACATGTTTCAAACCTGTTTGAGTTCATTATTTTTAGGTTAGAAATTAGATTTAATGAGAAACAATTTCCCTTTCGGTTACATTTCGATATATGGATGTTTAATTGATCTGAAACAGAATTGAAAGTAAAAGTGCAATTCGGTCTTTAACAAATATTTCTAAAATTGAACCTGAAATGAATTTGGCCATACCTTTTATACTTATCCAAATTTGATAATTTTTTATGTTCTTAAAAGTTGTGGCTTTGTACTATAATTTTCATGTTTTTAGTTTTATAAAATTTCGAAGTTAAATTGGTCTAAATTGTACTTTTTTGTTGCTGTCCTTAGAATAAATGACAGCGACAATGAATTTAAACCTGAGAATTATTTTTGACATATCTTTTGATCTATAAGTCCGAATTAGGTGATTATATTTCTGACTTCTAGCTAAGGCAATCATCTTCAACTTTTATGTTTTATGTTTTATCAGATTTTGGGTTTTAAAGGGTCTAATAGGCTCTTTAAGCCGCAGCCCTGTCAATTTTCTAATTATTCAGATTTTGTAATTTTATGTCCTGATAATGAAATTGCCATATCATTTGATCCGTAAGTCGGAATTGGGTGATTCTTTTCTGACTTCAAGCTAAGGCAATCATCTTCAACTTTTATGTTTTATGTTTTATCTGATTTTGTGTTTTAACGGATCCAATTGGCTCTTTAAACCGTAACTCTGTCAATTTTCTAGTTATTCAGAGTTTTGTAATTTTATGTCCTGATAATGAAATTGCCATATCTTTTGATCCATAAGTCCAAATTAGGCGATTCTTCTTCTAACTTTAAGCTAAGGCAATCATCTTCAACTTTTATGATTTTTGTTTTATCTGATTATGGGTTTTAAAGGGTCTAAATGGATCTTTAATCCAAAGCCCTGTCAATTTTCTAATTATTCAGAGTTTTGTAATTTTATGTCTGAAATTGCCATATCTTTTGATCCATTAGTTCGAATTAGGTGATTCTTTTTCTGACTTCAAGCTAAGGCATTCATCTTCAACTTTTATGTTTTATTTTTATTAGATTTTGGGTTTTAAAGGGTCTAATTGGCTCTTTAAGCCGCAGCCCTGTCAATTTTCTAAATATTCAGAGTTTTGTAATTTATGGTCTAAAATGAAATTGTCATATCCTTTGATCCATAAATCTGAAATAGGTGATTCTTTTTTTGGGACTTCAAGATAAGCTTACCATCTTCAACTTTAATGTTTTGAGTTATACAAAATTTTGAGCTTTAATAGGGCGAAATGGCTAAATAAATCGTAGTCCTGAGTTCTATTGCTAAGTTTTGAGCAGTTTTAATTGTTGTTTCGTGACCATTTCTTTATGAATATAGGAGGTAAGTATTGTTAACATTTTAAGCTATGAATTTATGGTTTTTCATAAGCATTTGTTGTAAATGATTTGGATTGAGTTGCTCTTGAATTCGACATTTTCGTGCACGTGTTTTGGAAACAATTTCTTAAGGAAATTTCTGATTAAAAGCTAGTTTTAAATTAATATTTTTCTAAGTCGATTTCTATTGGTAATAATATTTTTCCAAAGCATATTTGATGTATTTACAAATATATTTCTCAATGCTAAAAAGATTTTGAAGGAAAAGAATTTCTATAATGTTTCGAAGAATCGTTTTAAAACTAGTTTTCTTAAAGCAAAATATTTTCCTATAAAGCACACGTTGTTGCACTCGTCGAGCGAATGAGAAAGTGAATTAAATGATTTAGTAAAACATGTGGTATGGGACACCTGCTTTTGCTTTTTCTGTTAATTCCGGACTTGTTCGATTGAGGCCTTACACAAGTGAAGTTAACTAACTTGTAATAAACATTTGAGTGAGAACGTGTGGTTTGGGACACATTGTTACCACTATCTGGTTATTACCTGGAAGTTTATGACACTTACCCTTCAAAGACTTTGGAGTCAAGCTATAGCCTTAGTGCTATACACGACATCTCAGTCGTAATTAGGATGGTCACCACGCCATCGCCAGAATACCAGCTTGGCCAACACACGACATCTTAGTCACAATAAGGACGACCATCGCCAGAATGCCAGCTTGGTCAGCATACGACTATGTTCATAAAGGATGGTCACCACGCCATCGCCAAAATACCAATTGGCTAAGTTATAGCTTTTGGTCTATTTGAATGTGCGGCATAGCATAAGCTCGCCATTCGAATTAGGGCCCCTTTTATTATGATTTTCCTGATTTCTTTTGATGGTTTCTGGAATTTATAAGTTCGATGTTTTCACCAATTTTATTTGATATTTTTAGGCAATTAGCTTTAAGGCTACTTGTAAACCGAATATTGGTGATTACATGTTTATGAAATTTTATGGCTCATTTATGGGTATCTCCATTTTGGGCTTTTAAGTTTGCATTGAATTGTTTTCACCCAATATGTTTTGGAAAGATTTAGTTATTATATTTCAAGCTTTAATAATTGAAGTTTGGTGAACACCCTTATGCAACGATTTAAGTTCTTTGAGAACTTTCTTACTATGGGTTTTATGGCTTAATGCATTTACCACTTACATGTATGATATTGAATACCTTGTATTTACTTGCCTCTATGGGCTTATCGATTACTCTTGAGATTTACTTGATCATATATGCACTTACATCTTTATTTAAGCCAAACTGACCCTTTTATTATTTATATAATACTCGGGTCAGACAGAGTCATTTCAGGTTAGTCATCTGCTGCGTTGGACTTTATCTAGCTTTGTTAATGTTTTTGGGAAGTCGTCCTGCTTGTGTTTCCTAGTGTTCATGTCCATATGTAGTCGTATATGTTTATCGAGCTAGACTCCTTCATGTATATTCTTTTGATTGGGCTATGTTTTGTATATGAGGTTCATAATAGCCACAACTTATGTAACTCTTCTGACATGTTTCCATTGTCTGTATATGCATGTATATGTTCTATGATCTATGAATGGTTATATTATCATGTATTGTTCTGAATTGATCCTTAGCCACCCTATGTTAAGCCTAAATTGAGTACGTTGATTCCTCGAAAGAAATTTTTTAACTCAGAACACCTAATTGACGTATTCGATACTCGCTTAAGACAAAATTCAAGAATGGTCGCTCCTAACTAGCCCTGTTCTCTACAATAGCAGACAATATTACCCAGTAATACTATTTGTTAGTATGGGTATCGGGATGGGGCATCTCAGCTTGGCATTAGAGCCAGGTTCAGAAAAAAAATGATAATACAGTCCAGAACCAAAATAATGTGCATATAATGCAGTGTATCTTTAAGGATAGCTCATTGGGTATCCTTAATCTTTATCTAGTGGCTTTCGTACCTTATGGGGATGGATTATAGGAATACCATCTTGTTCCTATTCCTTCCACAATCCCTAATTCCTTCAGAAGTTCCTATACCTTTGGGAATATGTCTAGGAATGTTTTTAATTCCGTAGTATTCTATATGTCACATTCTAGTATCTATACCCATGTGTGTAATCCATATATCTCTTATTATTTTAAGCATCTTGATGGCTGGAAGTAATAGAGATAGCTATGTAGATATTGGGCAGTCTAGTAGCCCATTTCTGGATGGTATTCATATGCCTACTGATCAGTCTATAGAGCTCGCTTGTAGCCTTCATCCTCCTATTCCTATCCTTACTTCCCCTTGCCACAGGTCAGCATTCGCTCAGGCATGCTATGACTTTTCTCGCCTAGGAGGCAAGCCCTTTAATGGGTCGGGGGGCATTCATACGATTCAGTCCTGGCTTGCTACATGTGAGCGCATCTTTGCTCACATGAACTTATCTAATCATCGCCTTGTCCTTTTTGCATCGAGTATGTTACAAGAGCGTGCCCTTGATTGGTACGATTCATTGGTATTTGAAGTGGAAGAATCTCTCTTATCTCGGGATCAGTTTAAGGAACGCTTTAGGCTGAAATTCCTCCCTGAAGCGATGAAGACTTTCTTAGAGGAAGGATCTAGGAAGAGACTACCTTTTGGAGAGTCCTCACATATCCATCAGAATAAGAAGTTTACAAAGCGAAGTGGTTTTAGTTCTCATCCTAGTGTGGCACATCCTAATCAAGAGTGCTATAATTGTAGTTCCAAAGATCATTTTATGAAGAATTGTCCAAAACCTCTTATTTGTTACTATTGTAAGAAAGAGGATCAGTGGGTTTCTTCATGTCATAATGCTACCAATGGTCTTAATTCGGGAATTTGAGTATTATGGATGATTCTGGTGGATCTTCACAGCCCAAAGGTACATCCCCTTCTACTCTAAAGAGTCCTATCTTATTCTGAGGTCATTCTATTTGAGTCTCTTTGATAAATTGGGTTCTTTTGGAATTATGAATATTGACATTATGGCTTTTATCATAATATGGTTTTGTAAGTAAGATAGATTTATAAAGGCATATTTTAAAGTTGATTTGTGTTAGATTGTCCGTTAGGCATTTTAAGGATTTTAGTCGATGCGCTTGATCACCGTTATCGATAAGGATATCTTAAAACTCTTGGACGTGGTAGTAGAGCACAATCTTTGAGATATAGTTTAGAAGAATATATATATTAAAATAATTTGAAATCAGTATTCTCAGATATTTTGAATTGATTTTTTTGCATTTAGTAGAATAATAATATTATGAAGTGTTTTATTGAAACTTTTTGAAAACAAGATTCAGAAATAGGATTTTGAATTTGGCAATTATAAATTTGAAGAAAAAGTTTCGAGTTGAAAGTGGTTTTAGAGGATAACTTATAAGAGATTTTATTATTCCCTATGTACATGTATGTTGAATTTTTGGAAACTTAGAACTTCTTTTAAACAAAATTATTTGAGTGCATGTCTTATATATTGAAATTTTACTGATGGATTCCAAATTTTGAGGAAGTTCTATTCCCTTCCTAAATCTTTTGTTCGGATCCTTTCCTGTACGAACGCGTCTTGTTCGTTTATACTGAAGGAGCTTGAATTCACTTTATCTTTGAATATTGGTTGTTTAATAGTTTCCTCGAGGTTCGTAAACCCTCGCTAGGGGTCTTCAAGCCTCAATATTTTGGATAGGTCATAGAACTTGTTCTGTGTGGCAAACTATTCGTGTTATCTCTCTCTGTGTTCAATGCCTTGGATGGTATGATGTTGGGAATTGGTTGTTTAACCATTTTGTGGCCCTTATCCTATGATTAAAAAGAATTCTCCATCACTTCAACCCAATTTAAATTAATAATTATCTTTAATCCTTTGGAATATCGATTTAAAATTTTCAAAGTATCTTAATCCCCTCTCGAGCCTCGGTTAAGTAGGGAATGTCTTGAGTTCCAAATTGTATATTGTTCTCTAATATGCTCAATCCTGTTGAGTTTGCTACCCAAATGTAACCAATTTTTGTATCAATTTCTTTTCTGGTATAGCTATTATAGTAATTAAAGAACTAGCAACTCTTTTTAGCTATGCATTGGGCATTGCAGGATTAATAGTTCCCTTGCCAATTCATTTATCCTTAAATTGACGATCTGATCGATCAATTCCGTAGTGCTTAAAGTTTCATTTCAACTCAATCTTACAACTAGTTACATTAGCCTCAGGTGATAGAGGTTAATATCTCTATCTATTTCTATATTTGTTATGATTCTTTCTAGTAGTTAGAGGCATTGATTTGTGACAAGCAATCTGACTTATCTCGTAAAACTTTCCAGTTAGCCTTCGAGAGTGTCTCGATAAGCTTATTCTTATCTTCTCTCCAAGATATTCTTGTGTCTTTAAACTTGAATTCGTGCATGCAAGTACCTGAGAACCGCCCTAAATTCTTATTTGGAATTCAGCTTAAGGCTGGTGTCCGGGCCTTGAAGTCTCTATTAAGAGTTGTTGTTTGTCTATTGTAATAGAATCAAAATCCAATCAAATCTTTTGTTCTGATTACCTGAGCTATGTGGCATGGTCCTATCCCGTTGCCTTTTTCATGTGGTAGTTATTTATGATCTTTATGACCTATTGTAGTAATAGGATCATGTAATTCGAGCTTGAGTTTCAAATTTTTGCCCTTCTTTTGGTGTCGTTCTAGTAACAACCAAGATCGAGTTTGACCTTTTTCTTTCCGAGTCTCAATGGAATATATTATTTGTTGGCTTTAGCTAAGCCGTCACAATTTATGAGCTCAAAGCTTAATTCTGGTTCAATTGGACATGGAACCATAGAAGGCCTTCTTTGTGCCTTTATTCTTAATTATTGTAGGCGCATGGGAAATCGAATCTTTTTGTTGAAGTCGCCTTTGGCGTAGACTTCGATCTTGTTATGACATGACTCCCATTGAGTCCTTTTGTGGGAGATCATATTTTGCACCATCATGTTGGTTGGAGTTTGGGGAGAAGTTGATTTTTAGGCCTCGACTTTATTCGTGAACTTCTGGGATTTTAGATCTCATCGAGAATGAAAGAGGCTCAGAGCAGAAAGAAATCCTACGCGGACAACCGTAGCAAGCTATTAGAGTTCTCTGTCGGTGATCTCGTATTCATTCATGTTTCTCCTTTGAAGGGGGTAATGCACTTCAGTCGGATCGGGAAGTTGGTTCCTAAAAATATAGGACCATTCCCAATTACTGAGCGTAGAGTTGCTTATCGTGTATCACTTCCAGCTCGGTTTTCGGGCATTCACGATGTATTTCATGTATCCCAGCTTCGGAAGTATCTTCGCGATTCAGATTCAGTTTTAGACCTTCCCGTTTTAGAAGAGCTCGAGTTCTCACCCGATTTAACTATCGTGCAAAATCCCATCTGTGTGCTTGCTTCGAAGGTTAAAGGCTTTCGAAACAAAAAGGTTCCGCTTGTAAAGATTCAATGCTCTGCTAATCCCAATGATTGCATTTGGGAAACCAGAGAATTCACCAAGCAAACATATCCTGGTTTTCTTTCCTCAGCTAATTAAGGGTGAGATATCTTGACTCGAGCAAGTTTATCTCCTATATTTGATTCCATCTTAAAGATGAAATAATTGAAATTGTTATCGACTTTTCTCTAGAAATTGCGATGACGCAATTTTTATAAGGAGGGAAGTCTGTAACAGCCCTGGTTTTGTGATTACCTGGAAATAAAACAAAATAATAATTTTAATTTGGTAATTTGATAATAAATTGAATTTGGGAAGATATATGTTTGTTAAACTTGTTTATTTGAATAAACAAGGTGAAGAAATTGATAAATAATAATTTATGTTATTTTGGTTGAATTAAGGACCAATTATTATAATTTCTTTTAAATAAGGGAAATAAAAGGTTTAGTTTTCAAAATATAATTTTGGAATATGTTTACATTAAAAAGAAATGACATCTTAATCCTATATTATGTTAGTTTTTGTGTTAAAAGAACAGCAAAGGATTTTAATTTGGATAAGAGCAGTAATTTCGTTAGTTATTGCTACATAGTACTATTTTTAAAGGCATGTTTAAAATTTAATTGTTTTAATTATGAGGATAAACATGGAAAAATATTGTCTAAAATAATTTATAAAGTGTGTAATCATTTTATAATCCACTGTTATGTTAATATAGTCAAAGAGATGGATTTTAGTGGTTATAAGAGTTTATTATGTTATTTTAATTAAATAAAACATACTGATGAGCATTTAATTAAAAAGGTGATTATTTTTAATAATAATATTTATATTTTGTCTCAAATATATGTTTCATATTGAAACCATTATTGTTTTGTTGTTTAATGATTCTGTGTTGTTTAAAACATGCAAAATGTTGTAATAGATATAGGCTAAATAATGTAAAACATATACTAATTGATGTAATTAGAGCTAAATATGGTGCCTAAGTTTAGTGGGTAGGGTTTAGACAAGTCCAAAACCCATTAATCCAAATGGCTATGAGATAAAGAAGAAATGATGTACTGGTTATTTCAGTATGTACATTTTCTTCTTCCATCTTCCTTTTCTTCAACCTGAAACACATTTTCTTCCTTCCTCTTCAAATTGTAGAATCAAAGCTTAAATCTTAATCAAATCAAAGGGAAATTTAAGAGTACTGTGTAATTCAAACAGGTAATCACTCTAAAACTTAAAACATTCCACCTTGAGTTAGGAATGAGAATCAATTACTTACTGTAATTTTATTTTTGGGTTTGCATGTCCATCCTTCTTCCAATTTTTAGGTTCTTGAAGCTTTTAGTGGAGCAATAGCTTCTAATTCCCTGTAATTTTAGTGTATCTTCGCTGTAAGGCGAGTAATAACTCATAATTTTGGCTTAATTCAGTTTGCATGTTTGTTTTTGGTTGCATTGGATCTATCTATGGTTGAATTTGTGAATTTGGAAGATGAATTTTGGTTTCCATGCTTGCTGAAAATGCATTAGGAAAATGCGCAGAAGTAAAATAGTGATACCTTACACGTTTCAAACTCGTTTGAGTTCATTCTTTTTAGGCTGGAAATTAGATTCAATGAGAAACAATTTCTCTTTTCGTTGCGTTTCGATATATGGATTTTTAATTGACCTGAAATAGAATTGAATGTAAAAGTGCAATTCTGTCTTTAACAAAAATTCCTGAGATTGAACCTGAAATAAATTTGGCCATATCTTTTACGTTAGTTATCCAAATTCGATAATATTTGATGTTCTAAAAAGTCTAGACTTTGTACTATAAGTTTCATGTATTGAGTTTTATAAAATTTTGAAGTTAAATTGGTCTAAACTATACTTTGTTCTTGTGGTCCTGAGAATGAATGACATCGACAATGAATTTAAACCTGAGAATTGTTTTGGACATATCTTTTGATCCGTAAGTCTGAATTAGGTGATTAGTTTTTTGAATTCAATCTATGGCAATCATCTTCAACTTTTGTGTTTTATGTTTTATCATATTTTGGGTTTTAAAGGGTCTAGTTGGCTCTTTAAGTCGTAGACATGTCAATTTTCTAATTATTCAGGGTTTTGTAATTTTATGTCCTGATAATGAAATTGCCATATCATTTGATCCGTAAGTCAGAATTAGTGATTGTTTTCTGACTTCAAGCTAAGGCAATCATCTTCAACTTTTATGTTTTATGCTTTATCAGATTTTGGGTTTTAAAGGGTCTAGTTGGCTCTTGAAGCTGCAGCCCTGTCAATTTTCTAATATTCAGAGTTTTGTAATTTTATGTCCTTATAATGAAATTGCCATATCATTTGATCCGTAAATTGGAATTTGATGATTCTTTTTCTGATTTCAAGCTAAGCCAATCATTTTCAACTTTTATGTTTTATTTTTTATCAGATTTTTGGCTTAAAGGGTCTAATTGGCTCTTTAAGCTGTAGCCCTATCAATTTTCTAATTATTCAGAGTTTTGTATTTCTATGTCCTGATAGTGAAATCGCCATATCTTTTGATTCGTAAGCCCGAATTAGGTGATTCGTTTTCTAACTGCAAACTAAGGAAATCACCTCCAACTTTTATGTTATATGTTTTATCAAAATTTTGGGTTTAAAGGGTCTAATTGGCTCTTTAAGCCGCAGCCCTATCAATTTTCAAATTATTCAGATTTTTGTAATTTTATGTCCTGATAATGATATTGCCATACCTTTTGATCCGTAAGTCCGAATCAGGTGATTCTTTTTCTGAATTCAAGCTAAGGCAATATCTTCAACTTTTATGTTTATATTTTACTAGATTTTGGGTTTTAAAGGGTCTAATTGGCTCTTTAAGCTGCAGCCTTGTCAATTTTCTAATTATTCAAAGTTTTGTAATTTTATGGCCTAAAAATGAAATTGCCATATCCTTTGATCCGTAAGTCCGAAATAGGTGATTCTTTTTTTTAGACTTCTAGATAAGCTTACCATCTTCAACTTTAATGTTTTGAGTTATATAAAATTTTGAGCTTTAAATGGGCGAAATGGCTAAATAAGCCGCAGTCCTGAGTTCTATTGCTAAGTTTTGAGCAGTTTTAATTGTTGTTTTGTGACCATTTCTTTATGAATTCAGAAGTCAAGTATTGTTAATGTTTTAAGCTATGAATTTATGGTTTTTCATTTGCATTTGTTGTAAAAAATTTGGATTGAGTTGCTCTTGAATTTTACGTTTTTGTCACATGTTTTGGAACCGGTTTCTTAAGAAAATATCCGATTAAAAGCTAGTTTTAAATTAATATTTTCTAAATCGATTTCTATTAGTAATAGTATTTTTCCAAAGCACATTTTATGTATTTACAAATATATTTCTCAATGATAAAAATATTTTGAAGGAAAAGAATTTCTATAATGTTTCGAAGAATCGTTTTAAAACCAGTTTTCTTAAAGTGAAATATTTTCCTATAAATCACACGTTGTTGCACTCTTCAAGCGAATGAGAAAGTAAATTAAACGATTTAGTAAAACATGTGGTATGGGACATATGCGTTTGCTTTTTTGGTTAATTCCGGACTTGTTAGATTGAGGCCTTACACGAGGGAGTTAACTAACTTGTAATAAACATTTGAGTGAGAACGTGTGGTATGGGACACATTATTACCACTATCTGGTTATTACCAGGAAGTTTATGACACTTACCCTTCAAAGACTTTGGAGTCAAGCTATAGCCATAATGCTATACACGACATCTTAGTCGTAATAAGGATGGTCACCATGCCATCGCTAGAATACTAACTTGTCCAATACACGACATCTTAGTCGTAATAAGAATTATCACCTCGCCATCGCCAGAATGCCAGCTTGGTCAGCATATGACTATGTTCATAAAGGATGGTCACTACGTTATCGTCAGAATGCCAATTGGCTAAATTATAACTTTTGGTCTATTTGTAAGTGCGGCATAGCATAAGCTCGCCATTCGAATTAGGGCCCCTTTTATTATGATTTTCCTGATTTCTTTTGATGGTTTCTGGAATATATAAGTTTGATGTTTTCACCAATTTTATTTGATATTTTTAGGCAATTAGCTTTGAGGCCATTTGTAAAACGAATATTGGTGCTTACATGTTTATGAAATTTTATGGCTCGTTTATGAGTATCGCCATTTTGGGCTTTTAAATTTGCATTGAATTGTTATCACCAAATATGTTTTGGAAAGATTTAGTTATTATCTTTCAAGCTTAAATAATTGAAGTTTGGTGAACACCCTTATGCAACGATTTAAGTTCTTTGAGAACTTTCTTACTATGAGTTTTATGGCTTGATGCGTTTTCCACTTACATGTATGATATTGAATACCTTGCATTTACTTGCCACTATGGGCTTATCGATTACTCTTGAGATTTACTTGAACATATATGCACTTACATCTCTATTTAAGCTAGAATGACCTGTTTATTATTTTATATAGTACTTAGGTCAGACCGAGTCATTTCAAATTAGTCGTCTGCTGCGTTGGACACTATCTAGCTTTGCTCATGTTTTTTGGAAATCGTCCTGCTTATGTTTCCTAATGTTCATGTCCATATGTAGTCGTATATGTTTGTTGAGCTAGACTCCTTCATGTATATTCTTTTGATTGGGCTATGTTTTGTATATGTGGTTCATAATAGCCACAACTTATGTAACTCTTCTGACACGTTTCCACTATCTGTATATGCATGTATATGTTCTGTGATCTATGCATGGTTATATTATCATGTATTGTTCTGAATTGATCCTTAGCCACTATAATTTTGTGTTAAGCCTGAATTGAGTACGTCGATTCCTCGAAAGAAATTTTTTAACTCAGACCACCTAATCGACGTATTCGATACTCTCTTAAGACAAAATTAATGGATGGTCGCTCCAAACCAACCCTATTCTCTGCACTAGCACACAATATTACCCGGTAATACTCTTTGTTAGTGTGGGTCTCGAGGTGGCGCATCACAATTAGAGTTCACATAATGAAGACTACAACTTCTTTCCACTTTTTGAAGAAGATAACATGTAACAACCAAGGGTGGAACAATCAAGAATGGAGCCTGCTTCTCCCTCAACTTCACCAATAGTGAGTTGTCAAGAAGACAAAAGCTCAAGTGAAAGGGCTCCATGCTTTAGAAGACTTCAAGAAATAAACGAGGTAAATAAAAATCAATACAACCTTACTCTTTTTTTTTATATTTGTGGATTGTGAGCCTATAAACTTACAAGAAGCTTGGCAAAAAGAAGAGTTGGAGAAATGATATGGATGAAGAGATAAAGGCTATCAAGAAGAATGACACATGGAAGTTAACTTCATTTCCACAAGGGCATAAGGAAATCAGTGTAAAGTGGGCATATAAAGTAAAGAAGAATGCCAAAGGAGAAGTTGAAAGACACAAGGCAATATTAGTGGCAAAAGGGTACAGTCAAAGAGCCGAGATGGACTATGATGAGGTATTCACTCTAGTCACTCGACTAGAAACTATTAGACTTATTATTTCATTAGCATCTCAAAACAAGTGGAAGATACATCAAATGGATGTGAAATATGCCTTCCTAAATGAAGTTCATGAAGAAAAAGTTAACATTGAGCAGCCACAAGGTTTTAAAGCTAAAGAAAGCACTTTATGGGTTGAAACAAGCCCCAAGAGCTTGGAATGCTCGTATTGATAAGTACTTCCAAGAGAGAACTTCATCAAGTGTCTGTATGAGCATGCACTCTATATCAAATTCAAAACGGTGATACATTGATTGTATTCTTGTATGTAGATGACTTGATCTTCACTGGTAGCAATTCAAGTATGTTTAATGAGTTTATGAAAGAGATGACGAAGGAGTTCGAGATGACCGATATTGGGTTTATGTCTTACTACCTTGGCATTGAAGTAAAACAAGAAGACGAAGGCATCCTATTCACTCAAGGCTACACTAAGGAAGTGTTAAAGAGGTTCAAGATGGATGACTCTAACCTAGTCTGCACTACAATGGAATATGGAATCAAGTTGTCAAGGCATGAGGAAGGAGAAAAGGTGGATCCAACACTCTTTAAGAGATTGGTTGGAAGCTTGCGATACAACATGCACAAGACCTGACATCCTATATGCGGTAGGAGTGGTCAATCGATACATGGAGAACTCAACAAGAACTCATTTGAAGGCAGGGAAGAGGATTCTTCGCTATGTCAAAGGGACAACAAACATTGGCTTGTGCTACTCTATTTCTGATAATTTCAAGATTTTTCGATATAGCGATACTGATTTGAGTGGAGATATGGATGATCGATAAAGCATAAGTCGCTTCATGTTCCACATGGGAGACACGACCCTCACATAGATGTCGAAGAAGCAGTCGATTATCACTCTTTTCACATGCAAAGCAGAGTATGTAGCTGCTACTTCATGTGTTTGCCATGCAATTGGTTACGAAACATATTAAAAGAGTTGAATTTGCCACAAGAGGAGCCGACTAAGATTTTCGTGGACAACAAGTCAGCAATTGCTTTGGCTAAGAACCCAGTCTTCCATGATCGAAGCAAGCACATTGATAATCGCAATCACTACATTAGAGAGTGTGTTGCCAAAAAGGATGTACAACTAGAGTACATGTAGACACATGATCAAGTAGCACATATCTTCACCAAGCCTCTCAAGCACGAAGAATTTGTCAAGTTGAGGAGTCTGCTTGGAGTAGAAAAATCAAGTTTAAGGAGGGGTGTTGGAAATAAACTTAATTTTTCAATATAGATTTCTCATATAAGAAATATCTAGAATTTAGAATATGTAGAATAGTATATTTGAAATTATATGAGGGAATATTTAGGAGATATTTATGGAGAACCTTTAGATTAAGTGAATCTCCACCGTTTATTTAAGATGTGAACTTCGATAAATAGAGGTGGATTCACTCATTTTGGATGTACAAAAAAATATGAACTTTTGTACTAAAGTTTAATAATAAAGTTTTTCTCCTTATAAGAAAAAAGATCATTTTATTCTTCTCCAACCTCTTATCTATCTTCTTCTAAAATCAATTCTATTTGCTGTTGAAGAAAACTTCCAACAATAATTATAAATGCATCACTGATACAGACTATTACGAAATAAGTTTAACTCTACTATTGTGTCCATATAGCTGTACTTTGATTGTGTGATGGTAAATTATATATATTTTTATACCTCCAGTATTCAATATATGTGACATAGGCTTCTTTCAGAGTTTGACCTGAGCTTGATATTGCCAAAGCCAGAAAAGCAGGTGCATTGAGCATGAAGTTTGTGTCGTTTCCACCGTGTTGGTTTGTTACCACTATAGTGATTCCTTTGGTACCGCATAAGCTTGCATTTCTACAACTTATCTGTTTATGTTTTCAATTTCATTTATTTACTGCAGAAGTTCAAACATAGATATAAATGGAATATATAAACAAGTATGATGAACTAAAACTCACCTGAAAGCAGGCACCACAACCAACTCCATCTCCATAAATGGATGGACTAGCAGAAGCAATAAAGCCTTTGTTGATTGCTAAAGCTACCAAATCACATCCACATGCCCATTTGTTATCATTTTACATTATCAATTAGAATGTTCTCAAGTTTTTCCCAATATAAAACAACTATCTAAGTGATTTCAGTTTCAACTGAAATGAAATCTCGAGTCTAGCTCAATTCAATGCACATACATAAATATTAGAAAAAACAAACCTTAAATGGAGGAAGGTGAAGAGAAATATAAAGCTGGGCATTGATACACACACCTATCACAAGAATCGACGGAAGAAATCAACACGACGAAAGAGACGAAGAAGAAAAGAAGAAATGGGAAGTTGAAAGCCATACATCAACCTATGGTTAATAGATGTAAATCAAATAGATGATGGTGTGTTGAGTGAATAAAAGGGCATAGCTTTTGGATATTATATATAATAAAGAAGTGCGAAGATGAGGAGAATGGAGGGAGGTGGAAAAGGGCATCAGTTTACACCTAAGCCGCTAACGCATTGGGATGCAACATTACAAAATGAAAAGCTGTGGAAAGCTCACCGACTATGAGCCTCGATCACCATGTCACTAGGGAATGTCGTTGTGATTTGTTGAGTGATTTCTATAATTATTTTAATAGAAGAATGTTTCAGTCATATAGTAGTTAATGTTAGTTTATATTAACAAGCAACAATCCTACAAACAATAAAACTTTTTTTTAGAAAAAAAAGATAAATGAAAATAAAGTCCCATATGAGAAAATATATGAATAAAATCCTATGTAAATATAAAACCACTATTATTCATATTGACAATCTCGAGCTAAGGGATGTCCATCAATTCCATGGGTTGGATAATGCCTCGGTCAGGGACGATGTTAAAAGGAGAAATGTTATTTATATAAAAAAAATAAAAACTTGTACAAAATAGTTCATTGTTGTTGCATCCTAATTGTTAGGGCATTGATATTTTATTGATTGGCTTAAGTTCGAGTCTGGATTGGGTAAATATTTTTTTTATTTTCTTCAGCTGTTAGTCTAAAACAAATAAAAATGGACTAATGTAGAATTTTACTTGGGTTGGCTATGCACATTGACTCAAATATGCTACACATGAAAGAGGTGTAATAATAATAAAACGTCACACATAGAAATACATATACATATACACACACACACCCAAGATTCTATATAAGTATAAAAGGACCATTATTCATATTTCGATTAAAAAAGTGATATTTATTCAAGCAGAGTGCTCATTATGATGTCTCAAAGACTCGAACTCGTAACGTCTATAATTTTTTTCTAAATCATCATACCCGTAATCATTTGAGCTAGAGGTCCTTGACAAGACTAGAATTCATATTGGCCAATTGATTTTATAAATAACCAAGTAGTATTCCGAAACTAAAATTGTTAATACATAATTATTGAATTTTTTTAATTTCTGACTATGTACTTAATTTCAATAAACACAGATCAAAAAACATGAAGAAAATGAATACCAAGTGGTGGATACGAAATGATGGATACGAGATGATGGATACCGAGTGATGGATATGAACGATCGTTATGTACTCCATCGTTATGTACATAATTTCTAACTATGTACTCCATCGTTATGTACTTGAACCATATGGATACGAATGATGGATACTGGAGTTACGTTCATTTCGTATTGATGCTGATGGATACGAAATGATGGATACAGATGGATGGATACGAAATGATGGATACGAGATGGATGTGCTTCACATGGATCTTGATCGTCCCATAACTCGAGCATACGAACTCCGATTGAACTGATATTTGGAATGTCGCCTTGCATAGCTATGCTTGTCATATCATGCTAACTGTAGCTCGATCCGGACTCGGACCAAGTTTGCCTGTATCCATCATGAATCTGCAGATAACTGATTTTCAGAGCGGACTGTCTTCTGTCTCTAGTTAAGTCCTTAATATCATGGCCTTTCCAAAAGGCGGGATTACTTTTGCCCCCCAAAGTACATCCTATGTGAACATGACGTGCTTTGAAAAGCTGCAATCTTCATTCTGAAAAGGCTTTATCTGATTTACTAAACAGTTGTCCTTTCATCAAGAGATGTAACCCTCTGTTGATTTCCAGTTGTATAAATATTGCGTTGTAGACTGCTAATGATCACGCAATTTTTGTTGTAGTTAAAGGACAGGTGCTTGAAATTTGTTATTGATTGTTCTGGCTGTCACAAGGTAAACATTCAATTCTTGTTATCTTTGAGAATCAAATGTTAGTATAGCATGCATGCACGTATTTTAACCTGACTCCCATTCATGCTTGCACGTCCACGGGTCATTGTCAAGTTCATGCCATCGATTGATGGTTTCTTTTAGATTGAGTTTCGTATCGATCCTCTCCTGGATCGATATGAAATCCGAGTTGCAACAATGGTTGATGGTTGTTTTGATGTCCTTCTACGTATCGATCTTCTCTTGGATCGATCTGGGGCGCATCGGAGTGGATTTCTTATCTATGGTGATTGATACGAGATGAATTTGCTAAAAGCACATTCCATAACGTTGGATACAGTTTGGCTTGAATTGTTGTACAATGTGGATTTCGTATCGATAGATACGAGAGTTATAAGCATAAACGCATGGGAACGTTTCATATCGACAGATACGAGATGTTGGGGTTCAGATGTGCTTTGTATCGATGGATACAAAAGATGTGCTTCATATTGATGGGCACGTTGACCGATTCAATCGGTGAGGAAACTGGGATACAAATCGTCTTTCATGTTGGATACAAAGGAGTATAAATACTTTTTGTATTTAGCATATTTTTCCACCTTGCTTCTATTGCCATTTCGTATCCATCGGAGAAAAAGAAGAAACTGTAGATCCTTCGTCCCTAAATACCAAACTGCTGATCTTTAACCCAAATCCTTCAAGCTAGGTAAATGATCAATAAAATCATGCTTATACTGACGAGACTTGAGTTTCATGCCATTTCGTTCATGGCAATGGCCATCTCCGGTGTCGTTGCCACCGGAGTGTGACTGGGGTGAGGTTTAGAGTTTGGCTAATGGCAATTTGGAGATTTGGAGAAGAAGAAGGGTAGCTGGAGAGGATCGATGGACATGGAGTCACTGACTCCAGGTATGTCTAACTCAAGTGACGATCTTGTATCGATGCGAGGGGATGTATGTGGAATCGATTAGAATACATGGAGTTTTGGAGATGGTGGAAAGTAGTCTTCATGGTCGAGGCGAAGAGTAAGCGTCTGGAAACGATGTGGAAAAATTGGCTTGTTGATCGATCCGAGGTGGAGCAACTCGTATCGATATGGGTGAGATGTCTTCTGATCGATCCAAAATCAAAGTCCATGGATCGATACGAAGTGATGGAATGATAGATGCGGGGAGCATCGATACGAATGAAGGCTATGGGTGAAGTGATCGATATGAACAAGTTATCGACCCAAAGGTTTTATTGATACGAAGAGGCTATCGATTTGAATCATTGACCGATACGAACGAGTGACATGCAATCGATACAAAAGCTTGCTTCAGGGGAATGATCCGAAATGAATTATGATGGATACAAATGTTATGACTTTTGCATACTTTAACACTTGACTCCGACGAGCTTTAGCCTTGCATATTCGGACTCGACCGTAAAATTGCATATGTGATTATCCCTCAAAGCTCGTCGATGGAACTGTAACTTGTTAAACGTAACAAATTTGACCATGGATCGTTCTCCGAAGTTGGAATGGCACGGTTGAGATGGTCAGCGATGACGGTCGCTCCGGTCGAATCTCAAGGTCTTGTCTCTTTACCATCTTTTAACCTTGTAGAAATTTAGAGTACTGTGCAGCATTTCATTACACAACACGATCACTCACTTTTCACCGGGGGGACATGGGTCTTTCTTACCATCTAATAATGGTTTTTACGGAGTTCAATAGCTATGAATCCTAAAAGCTCAATGCAGTAAGAAGTTCAAAGTCCTCGATTCCCCAGAATAGAAAGGCCGAATGTCCCGGCAGATACAATGAATCTTGCTCCATATGAATTGCCGGATGTAGTGGTGATAATGAATCTGGAAGATTCCGTCCGGTCCAAGATTATAGAAGAAATGCTAGGTAGAATTTACCTTAGACACGGACTGTCTTTGGAAGAAGTTCGGTTACCAAGACCGGAAGATAGAGTACACAATCCCCCAGAAGGGTTCACCGCATGCAACAGATTCATGTGCTGGGCTGGAACAATGCCCCCATTCAACTAGTTCATTAGGGACGTGTTGTTTATTTGAGGATCACACCTTCTTAGCTTCACCTTAACGGATACGCGCTACTCAACAGCTTGTACATTATATTTATGGAATATCTCTTCCATCCCCCGACCGTCGACGAGATCAGATATTTATTTAATGTCAAGAGTCGAACGGATAATCCGTCATTCACCTTTTTGGAAGCTGTTAGGAATTTCCAAGTTGTGGCAGGCGCATGGGGCAAGCTGAGCTACTTCAAAACGGAGTGGTTTTTCATGAGGTGTCCACCAGGATTCGCCAGGCGGTGGCTAGCCAGACGTAAGTTCTATTACTTGTTTCGTTATTAACCATGACCGGATCATATAGATTAATGTTGAATTCATTGCTGCATTTCTTTTACAGCTGTTATTCCACGGCCCGAAGGAGCCCAGTATAAAGAGCTAGTGAGGACACTTCAGGCAGTGCCTATTGAATTAAGAGAAATAGACGAAGTTCTCACCAATGACAATTTGATAGCCGCCGGGCTTTTAGAGGAAGGACAGAGCATAGGGCTCACTGGGGTACCAAGAGTTGCCCTAATAATCATCGAACCTCATGATGATGAGGGTACAGAAGTTGGTCAGGAGCCCGCGGTCGTGCCTCCGCAGGGCCCTCAATCATCTGTGCTAAAGAGAAAAGGCAAAACTCCCGTCCACAAAATCATGAAGCAAAATAGCACAGAAGCAGCCTAACTTGTTACTACTTCTATAGGTCTGGAGACCTCTTCCCCGAAGACAGAAAGTTCACTGAAACGGCTGTTGAATATTCCAATCCCGGAGGAGATACCATCGTTCCCTGATCTTGGGCTAGAGGGGGTCCACTCCCCTTCAAGAACCAGCGCAGACTTGACCTTAATAGATATAGGGGATCCGACTCCAATAAGCAAAGCTGCTACAACCAGTCAATTGGGGGGTTTGCACATATATACACGCACTTCACGGCACTGCACGGCATTCCATCTTATGCTTCTCAATATTTGGCAATGACTGATTTCCTTCTTCTTTTTTGCAGATACAATGGTGAAACAAGGTTCCATGCTTGATAAACTCTGCTCCTCGCGTCAGTCATCTAGATTGCATTCTGAATCACATCGTCGCAAGAGTGAGAGAGATTATGGCCACGGCTACCATTCAAGCCGGGAATGTGAGCGCCACGATAGGGAAAAAGAGAGATCACACCAAAGCAGGCACCGCTCTAGGTCATGATCTCCGCCACCGAAAGGGTCTTCTAAAACTTCCAGCCCCAACAGGCCCTCTTCTGAAACCTCGCACCAAATAGCGCCATCTCACACTCCAAAAACCGGCAAACGGTGCCATAGAATTGAAACAGACTCTCCTGTTGTCGTAGAACAAACTGCCATAGAGCCAACGGGGGAAGGTGCCATATGCATTGCTAAACTAAAGAAAGATTTCCCAAACATATGCTTCGATGGTTTCCACTTTCCTCCCAACTTGAAGAGGATCCCAAATGATATAGAAAAACTGGTGCAAGATTATGTGCACAATGTGTACAGCCAATACCGTTAGTGGGTTAAAATGGCAGAGCGGGTCTCGGCTGTGTCCTTCGAACGAGCCAAGGCGATTGAGAGACTGGAGGGCGACCTTTCTCACAAGGGAAAAATAATAGAGGTGCTCACCAATGAGCTCGAGTCCTCAAGAAAAACTGAGATGGAGGTTGACCAGAGAGCTAAGGAAGCTAGGAAGTCCATGGAAGAAATGAGGAAATCTCATATGGACTTGGTGCAGGAGATAGGTCACCGCAACACTGTTATCATTCGAGAAAGGGATGCTGCGTTGAAAGAAGTTGCCGAATTAAAGGAAAAGTTGAGGCTACCAAAGAAAAAGTTGAAGCTAATAAGGTTGCCCAAGAATCATGCAAGAAGGTGGTGAAGCTTAGGGAGGATTGGGACATCGCAAATCAAAAGGCCGAAGAAGCTGACACCAGGGTTGAAAGGGAAATAAAAGCCGTTGAGGCCAAGATGGAAAGCGAATTTGAGGACCTCTTGGTCACCTACAATGCAAATGTCCTGAGGAACCGCAACTTGAACTGGCTTGGCGAGGACTATACCTTCCAATTGTATAAGGCCTGGGAATGCCTGGTTGAGGATGAAAAACCGACCTGTAAAGTTGCAACTATCGATGAGTTTGAATTGGAAACTCAAGTGTTGATCAGAGACGAGCCCAAAGTTCTGACACAACCATCTCGCTCCAGAGAGAAGCCCTGGCTGCCAAATACCTAGAGGCTAGAGAAAGATCTGGGGGTGAACACCATGACGCTGCTTCTGAAATGCCCTCAGCGTCTCAAACTGCGCCCACATCTTCTGTCGACCCCCAGTTGTCCCAGAGTATGATCCCGACAGGCCACATCTCTCTCCAGTCATCGAGCATAGCTCGAAAGGCATGTCGGCTCAACCCGAGAGCCAATCCGAGGAAGGTATTCTGGACACTTCTCCTATTCTTCAAAATGCAGGAACATTATCAAAGGACATTACTAACATATTCTCCTATCTTTATTCAGCCTTAGATTCCGCATTGGCCAACCCTCCTGCAATTCAAGAACTTCACCACAAGCAGGAAGCATTAACAAAAGAGGCCACAACTGTGACGATTGCCACTTCGGCTGGGGAGATACATGATAGCGGCTATGTGTTTGATGACCAATTGATGGAAGCACTTCTCAACCGCCAAAGAAAACCGAGCATTGAGATGCCCTTTAACGTGGATGAAGATGTTATTATCGTGGGCTCCTTGGGTCCGATCGGCAGTATCCCGATGAGCGAGCGCGTGGACCGGGAGGAACAAATAATGAAGGAAATTAAGGCTGAGATGGAGCAGAGTCTTAGAGCCGGTGGAGGTATGGCGGGCCCTGGTCCTACTCCGATCCTCGTGCTCTCTCCAGGTGGCACCATAATTGAGACTAGCGCGCTTTACCCTTCTGGTATCGAAAGTGCCACCATTTCACTAGCTCCTCACATAAGGGATACATAATCCCCGCGGGCTCCCAAAAGGAGACCGCATCGATTCCACCGGTTGGAGACAAGCCAACAGAAGCGAGCTGGGGAGGCAAGGGTTCCAAAAGATGTCCGGACTGTAGCTCGAGCGGGACTACGCCAAAGAAAACTAAAAAGGACAGGAAATCGAAGGCATAGATTTGCATTTGGACATCCTCTTTTCTTCTGCTTTTTGTAGGCCATGTATAGATACGGGCTTGGCCCCCCGCCTATAGGAATTCTTTGGATAGATTTTGTACTCCATTATTGAAGAATAGTATGAATAAAATCCCTATTTTTGGCATAACTCTGCATTTATTTGTTTAAGTACTTAAGCATTCACATTTCCATTCAAAGTACTCATGAAGCTTTAGTATCTGAGTCGAACTTGAGTTCGGTCTTTAAGTCTTGAAGTAATGGCCTTGAGTCATAATCAAACATTGAGTTGAGTCCCAATGTTGCGCTGTCTTGGCCAGCGGCTGGTACTTGAGTTATGCCCCTAGTTCTGGGGATAGTTGAAGTAGTTAGTTGGAAGTCGTCCTCCACATTCACTAACTTTGATTTAATTTAGTCGAAACCAAGTTAAAGTAACATGAGTTTGAGTGGTCAGATCACACTAGCATTTGCATCCACACTTTGGGGATTAGGTTTGTATGCCGGCAGTCGATCACGCCCGCTTATTGTTTAGGATTACGTCCACACTCCGGGGACATAAGTTATTTTGTGGGTGGTCAATCGCACCAGTTTAATGTTTATACTCCAGTCCACAGTTCGGGAATCTTGATTTAGTTGACAGATGGTCGGTCACATATGTTTAAGGATTAGGAACTTATTCGTGCTCTGGGAATAAGGAGTTGGTTAAGGTCGTGGATGGTCGGATAACATCCTCCTTGATATAGTAAGTGAAGTCGTAGATGGAAGGATCCATCCTCTTCGAGTTAGGAGAGAAATGAGGTCGTGGATGGACGGACCCATCCTCCTCGAACTTGGAAAGAGGCGAGGTCGTGGATGGATGGATCCATCCTCCTTCAGCAGGGAAAGAGGCGAGGTCGTGGATGGATGGATCCATCCTCTTCGAGCAGGGAAAGAGGCAAGGTTGTGGATGGATGGATCCATCCTCCTCGACCTGGACGGTCGATTCACATCCTAATTTTGGAGTTTGCACTTCAGCTCGCACTCTAGGAGCTGGAGTTTGTTGGAGAATTGTCGTGTTTCAATTCTCTTTTAATTGATTGTTGTTTTCCCCCGAGCTCAAGGTTTCATCTAGCGAGTGACCAGTCGGATCACGATCACTGTATATTTGAATGAGTCCCACCGTAAGATGGAAACTCAGCTCTTCTTACATCATGGCGGTTGCATGATGCATTTAGGAATCACTAATTTGGCTTGATGAGTCTGCGCTTTATTGCTGAAATAAGAAATCATGGCAAAATCAGTTGCCTTATTCCAAGTACAAATTCTCGAATTGCATAAACAAACTTGAAAAGGAAAGCATACTAATTGAATGAAAGCCAATTATATGTAATAGCGATGAAGACTTTCGATGTTCCATGCTCTCAGTAGAGTGAGGTCATCAACAGTCGATATCTTGAATGTGCCGTCTCCAAGCCTTTGTTCGATGACATACGGTCCTTCCCATGTCGGTTTCATATGTGAAGGGACCGGATAGACCCGCTTAGGTATGAGATCGCCGACTTCAAAGGTTCTAGGTCGGACCTTGGCATTGTATAATTAGGCGAATCGGCTGTGATATGTGGCTGCCCTTAAATCAGCCCCTTCACGCTTCTCATATAACATATCTAGAGATTTTGCAAGTAGGATGGCATTCGTCCTCGGATCATAATAAGTCACACGGGAGTAGGCGCTTCTAGCTCAACTGGAATAATAGCTTCGGAGCCGTAAGAAAGTGTGAATGGAGTATGGCATGTCATGGACTTGTGGGTAGTTCGATATGCCCATAAGGCTATAGGAAGCTCATGGACCCACTTACCTCCAGCCTTCTTTAGTCATTTCTTCAAAATGGACTTGATGACTTTGTTGACAACTTCGAATTGTCCATTCGCTTGAGGGTGAGCTACCACCGAGAAGTTCTTCTGGATGCGATAGCTTTAGCAGAAATTCTTAAACTCAGCACTATCAAATTAGGCCCCATTGTCAGTTACAATCGTTTGTGGGAGGCCCAAGCGACAGATGATTTTGTGCACAACAAAGTTGATTAATTTCTTCGTCGTGATAGTAGCAAGGGGCTCAGCTTCCACCCACTTAGTAAAGTAGTCAACTGCAACGATGGTGTACTTTGCACCACCTTTAGCTAGAGGCAAGGACCCTATTATGTCAATACCCCATATGGAAAACGGTCATGGACTGACCATTTGTGTGATCTTGGTTGTTGGGGCTCTCAGAATTCTGGCATGTTTCTGGCACCTATCACATCTCTTAGCATAATCCGATGCGTCTCGGTTTGCAGTTAGCCAGTAGTACCCGTACTTGAGTATCTTCTTTGCAAGGGCATGCCCCCCAGTGTGGTCACCACATTCTCCTTCATGCACTTCATGCACTTCCTGCAACACTCACTTGATTTCATCATGGAAAATACATCGGAGTAAAGGGACAAAAAATCCCCTTATGTACAAGACTCCATCTTGGATAACAAACCGTGAAGCCTTTCAGAGGACCTATCTCTTCTCACTCCTGCGCTCGGGCAACGTTCCTTGTTCAAGATAGTTTCTGATTGGAGTCATCCACGACTCCCTCTTGGGTGTTGCCTCATGAACCCAGTCTGTCTCTACCCAATCAATACTTGGAACAGTAAGAATCTCCACGTGGACGAGTCCCCTCTGCCATGCTTCGCCAGTGCTGGCCAGTTTTGCTAAAGAATCGGCCTTCTGATTTTGCTCTCAGGGTATACAGCGGATAGTATAATAGTCAAATCGGTTCAACACTTCCTGGACCCGCATAAGATAGAAGGCCAATCTTTGGTCTCTAGCTTGATACTCTCCTCGAACCTTGCACACCACATGTTGTGAATTGCAGTAAATTTCCATAGCGACGACTCACAAATTCTTGGCAAGCCTCAGTCTAGCGAGCAAGGCTTCGTACTCAGCTTCGTTGTTAGTTGCACGGAAGTAAAATTTCAATGCATAGCATACGGATCGCCCCTCTTGGGTTTCGAGCACCACTCCAGCGCTTGAGCACCGGTCGTTTGATGCACTATCGGTGTATAGCTTCCATATATAATTGGGAGATTCACTTGTTTCGGGAAAGTCCTCCAGTATAGTGAATTCAGCTATGAAGTCCGCCAGAACTTGTCCTTGAATAGATCGCCTTGGCGTATAAGTGATATCAAATTGACTCAGCTCGATGTTCCACTTGAGCAACCTACTAGACATCTCAGGTCGTGTCAGGATCTGTCGTAATGGTTGGTCGGTGTAAACAGTGATCGGATGAGCTTGGAAATATGGGCGGAGCTTTCTCAAGGCTACAACAAGACAATAAGCCAGCTTCTCTATCTTTGGGTAGTTTCTTTCCGCCCCCGTCATTCTTTTGCCGGTATAATAGATCGGTCGTTGGATCTAACCCTCTTCTCGAACTAAAGCAGCACTGATTGCATTTGCCGAAACCGCTAGATAAACATACAACTTCTCATGATCAACCAGCTTCGACAAGATAGGAGGTGTTGCCAAATGTTGTACTAGTGCCTGGAAGGCATCCTCGAACTCCTCTATCCACTCGAAATTGCATTTCCCTTTTCTGATCAGATCGAAGAAGGGAATGCACTTGTTCGTGGATCTGGAAATGAACCTACTTAAGGCTGCCACCTTCCCATTAAGACTTTGCACCTGCTTTACTGTACTGGGGGTTTCGAGATTCCGAATCGTCCAAAACTTTTCAGGATTGGCTTCAATTCCTTTGGTATTGACAATAAACCCAAGGAACATTCAAGATGCGACTCTGAAATGGCACTTCAGTGGATTGAGCTTCATTCTGTACTGTTGGAATATGTTGAATATCGTCTCTAAATCACCGATATTGTTGTTGGATAGTCGCGACTTCACGAGCATGTCGTTTACGTACATCTCCATAGTCTTCTCGATCTGGTTTGCAAACATTCGATTTACAAGCCTCTGATAAGTTGCTCCAGCATTTTTGAGTCCAAACGGCATCACCTTGTAACAATAAAGTCTCATATCAGTAACAAACCTAGTGTGCTCCTGGTCAAGAAGGTGAATCGGGATTTGATTGTAGCCGGAGTATGCGTCCATGAAAGATAAGAGCTCATGTCCGGCTGTTGAATCCACCAGTTGATTGATTCTGGGAAGCGGGAAACTGTCTTTGGGGCAGGCTTTGTTCAAATCTGAATAGTCCACACATATCCGCCATTTTCCATTCGACTTTCTGACAAGCACTGGATTTGATACCCACTCGGGGTATAAAGCATCACGAATAAACCCATTAACATTGAGTTTATCCACCTCTTCCTTTAGGGCAGTAGATCTCTCTGGATCCATACCGTGTCTTTTTTGTTTCACCGGGATGTGCCGTGGGTCGATATTTAGTGCATGGCTTGCGATATTGGACGAGATCTCACACATGCCTGAATGAGTCCAGGCAAACACATCGAGGTTTGCCTGGAGAAAATCAACCAGTTCTTGTCTCATCTGGAGACTGAGCTGAGATCCAATCTTTACCACTCTAGAATTGTCATCATCGTTGATCGGGACATCAATTGTCAACTCTTCCAGGAAATCATGGTATTCTTTGGCTTCCCCTTCATCGTCGTTGTCTCTAGGATCAAGATCTTTAGGAAACTGGGTTGTGGCGCCCGAGCCTCGGCTCAGGCATTAGTTGTCAATCCTACGAGATATGGACGTGGAGAGATTCCTCCACGCCTTTACCTTTCTCTTTGCGTTGCGCATCCTGCGGTTCCGCAACATAACAGGTGAATTCGGCCGCCTGATCTCCATGGATCACCCCAACTTCATTATCAGTGAGGAATTTCAGAGTCAAGCACCAAGGGGAAATCGCTGCCCTGAAGTCCGCAAGGGCCGGCCGGCCCAGAAAAGCATTGTAAGGGGAATGTATATCCAACACCAAAAACTGTAACATTCAGACTCTCCGGCGATCACAACCACCCAACTCAATAGGTTACTCTACCATTCCAGCTAATATGGTGGTGCTTCCATTGAAACCATGTATATGTGACTGGCACGGTTTTAGGTCTTTTGCTTCCATCAGCATTTGGTCATAAGCACGCTTGAAAAGTATGTTTACAGAACTTCCATTATCAACTAAGATCCTCTTCATCCAAGCAGGACCTATTTGGGCAGAGATAACCAACAGATCAATGGTGGGGGCCTCGACTCTGTCGGCATCGCGGTTTCTGAAAACGATGTCGTCTGTCATCGTCCTTTATTGCTTTGCCGAGGCCCTTGAGTCGGTACCACTACACCATTTGAAGTCCACATGCCTAATCGAACTAGCATATGATTCCATTTCCTTCCAGCTTTGATCACCCAGATGAGGACCGCCACTCACAATATTAATCACCAACCTCCCGCCAGTACGTGCGGGTTCCTCAGGCCTAGCCTGGCCTTGTCCCCGATTAGGGTTGGATGGGCCTACTCCAGTATCCTGCGGAGCCCGGACAAACTGCTCTAATTTTCTCTCTCTAATCAACCTTTCAATAATATCCTGCAAATGACGGCATTCATTAGTGTTATGGCCATAACAATCGTGGAATCTATAGAACTTCCCTGTCTGAATCTGCTTCTCTAACGATGGTTTCGGAGCTGCCTTCTTGTACCGCCCTGTATTACAGGTTTGAAGATAAACATTCTCTAGCATCATGTTCAAGGGAGTATATCGATCAAACATAGGAGCTCTCGGTCTTCCTCGTTGGGGTCTGTCTTCTTTCCTTGACCTCTGTTATCCTTCTACTGGCCTTGTTTATTCTGAATATTCAATTGTACTTTATCGGAGCTATCCCCGGTCTGCTTCACTACAACATTACTCTAGATACCTTCACTACTGGGCCCCATGATGTCCTGCTTCCTAGACCATCTAGCATCTTCTCTCCTCAAAAAATGGGCTGCCTTTGCACAGAAAGGGTCCAACAAAGTAGGGGGTTTCCCAGCCAACCAATCACCAAATTCGCATCAGAAATGATCCCTTTAGTCAATGCCATCATAATAGAGTTGTCACTGGGATTGCTGACTTTGAAACAAGCAGCGTGGAACCATTCCAGATAATGCCTTAGAGTCTCTTCTGGAGCTTGAGTAACATTGGACAAGGTGTTAACATCCTTCGGTCTTGTAGCATGCATACGAAACTACTCAAATAACTTAGTAGCCAACTGGTTGAAACATGAAATAGATCTTGGTGGTAGACGAGTGAACCACATAGTCGCAATGCCTCCCAAGGAGATATGGAAGCTTCTACACTTAACCGCATCGTTAGCTCGAGCGGCATTCATAAGCCATTCATATTTTAGAATATGTTGGTTGGGATCCGAATTTCCTTCATACACCGACAAGGTCGGCATCCTGAATCGACGGGGTAGTTCCGCATGTAAGATATCATTGGTGAATGATGTGTGACTTCTAGAAATTCCCAGTCATCATTAGTGAGGCCTTGACTTTCTCTTATCATCTGGCGTATCATAGTCGAAATATCAGGCATCTGGAGATTCAGGGCCAAGGCATGGTCGGGTCCATGTCACGAGGATGGTTCGGTCGTTGTCTACGATCCGTTCCACACCTCCTTGGCTCCTGGGCTTCATGGAAGTGAGGATCCTGGGCATGAATGCAGTGACGAGGGGCTGGATCTGGTTGGTTCTGGATCTAGACATTCAAATCTATAGCAACAGCAGCGTTGTCATGAGTAGTGTGCAAGGAAGAGCCCCTCCTCGGGAGGAGGGTGCATCTTGATGCCCTATAGAAGGACCTATCCTGGCATGTCCAGGATTTGTAGCATACAGGTGCCCGGAGGCTTCTACGTAATTCTCATTTAATCGGCGGTGTGTAGATCTATGATTGAAGTTAGATGACGCTGAGCTTTCAAACAAGGAATCACTACAAGAAAACGTGTTATTAATAATGCCATTTAATAACGCATTATTCTAAAGCGTTATTGTTTATCTTTAATTATTTGTCCTTTTGTTTTGTACGTTACATGTGTAACGTTTTGGCCCCAAAATTTGCATCTCCCTCCAAAAACGCTTACCGTTTTGGTCTCCCTCCCTAATAACACTTAACAATTTTCATCTCCCTCCAAAAAGAAACAACCAGAACCGACGTTCTCTTCCATCTCCATCTCTAGTTACCGAACTTCAGCCGTTCTACTCTATCTCCGATCTTCAACAGTTGTAAAGTCGACGTCGTCTCGAACCCTAATCTTCAATCTTCGATTCTCTCTTCATCAGGGATGGAGGGAAGTTCAGAAACGCAATTCACATAAAAAAATTATAAGCCGTCAAAACAGAATGCATTGTCATAAAAAACAAAAAAAAAAAAACAAATGTCGATCGCCGGTTTCTTCTCCAATCGTCGAGCAAAAGTCGATCCCAACCACGCGCTTCAAACCAGCATTCCGTGCCTCTCTGGCATCATCTTCCTCCATTCATCTCATCCCATCAACAGTAATGGTAATATGCTAATAATAGTTTTAATTCCCGCCAATTTAAATCTAATTATTTAGGATCTTACTTGAATTAGTTATTAAATCGAATGGAGCTATTGATTTGAACATAGCTAGTGTTTTTGGGCTGATTTGAATAAATTTAATTTGTTAAATTATGACTGAAATGAATTTTTTATGAAATGATACTCCTTGTAGAGATAGATTTGCTGAAATGGTAATGAATTTACTGAAATGTTAATGAATTTGCTAAATTTGTCATGAATTTGGTAACGAATTTGATGAAATAATAATGAATATGGTACAATAATATGAGTTTGGCAAAGAAGTAATATATTTTGCTGAAATTATAATGAAGTATTTTGTTTATATCAGATTAGCAATAATCATTGATGAGTTTCAAAATATGAGAATTCGACATGAACAACGTTAGATATTTTTAGTATTTATGTTATGGTTGTTTAGTTTGAAAAGATCAAAATAATCGATTGTATTTGTAATCAAATATTATTTTTTCACTTATTATCTATGGTTATCCAATTGTTTATAATGAAATTTTCTTTAATTTTGTCGAAGACTTGCTAAAAAAATTTCTTGGAGACTACCGAACCCCCATATTTTTATGACCTCACCAAACTTAAACCCTAACTATGCCACTGCTCTTCATCAATATCTGCTAGATTCGATGTTCACTTAATTACATGTTTATGATGCTCCTAGCAACAATTCAGTTTACAGAAGATACTTATATGAACATAAACGGATTCAAGCCTACTGTTACTGATTTTGATTTGGCAAATGACTTGATGGCCTATTTTGATGCAATAGAACAAAATAGACCAACCGGTACCATCATCCTACAATATAACAAAACAAAGTAGGAGAACAACGAATAGGAAAAAAATCCATATTACATCTTTCTGCACAATCTTATCCGGATAATGTTATCCAATATGCATGCCACTAGTATCTAAAATGTTTCAATGATATAATTTGCTAAATATAACCATATAGAATAAAACATTAAAATTCCTATGTATTTCTAATTAATAAGCCTATATTATGTTTCTTTATACTTTCTTAGAAATATCATCCACCGCTACAAAATCGATAACATTTATGGACCACTTGTTTAATTAAACACAGCAATATGAATCAGAACCAAATTCTGTTATCCAACAAATAAGCCACTAACATAAAACATGTTAGAGGGAAATAGTTTTCAACTCATAAGAGCACAGGATGGAAAGATAGTATACTTGAGTATCTTCGGAAGCCTTGCGGTCTGCGGATATGCTAATATTGGGTTTTCCTCTAGAATGAAGATAGTAACAGTGGGACTCGATTAGTTAGAGTTATCAAATCATTCAAGCGTAAGATAACCTCTAGAATCAAGAAGCTAGTGGATGGTTTACCTGTAAAAATTTTATTTTTCTTGTGAGGGTTTTATTGTGCAACTGCATTTGCAACTGTAATAAGGTGGACATGGGACAGGGACTGGGATATTCACTCAACATTGAAAAAAGGTGCAAGGTAGCTATTTGTGAAAAATTATGGAGATATTTTTCCTTTCATTTGTTGTGTGAATTATTGTGTGCTTATCTTATGTATGGAGTTACTAAAGACCAAGCATCAATGAAACCTGTAAAGATTTTAATTTACGTGAACTATCGCGTTCTTTATATTTGAATCAGGAAATGGATCTAATATTGATTTAATTACACTATTGCTTATCTTGTTTTTTAAGGCAGAAGAAAGTGAGGATTGCCAACAAATGTAGCTTGTAAATTGTGATATTCTTAACGCATCAACATGTACTGTCATGTCTGCAGCTTTAACATCCTTATAAATTGTTAATCATAGTCAAATGGATTGTGTTTCTTTTAGATCCCGTTTGAAAAAGAAAAACTATAACATGTCAAAGTGACGGGAAGAACGTTGAAAGGTATCATTTCAACTAAAATTACATACTAATTGATTAGCTAATTATATATATTATAGTTCAACCAACAAAATTGATGATCCATCCATAAAAACTGCTGATTTCTTTTGGTGCATTAAAAGCATTGTTTTCTAAATGCATCCTTCTAAAAAACTCCAGCTACATGGACATCATTCACAAACTACACATATGCCCCAGCACATATTGCCACTTATTTTTATTCTTGGATACACGATATTTATTATTTATGAAGATAACTAGACGAAAAAGACGGATTTTTTCCTTTTTCAATTATTATGGATACAAGTAAATAATGTTAGAGTGAAATATGGTTGCTAGCATTGAGTATTTTAGATATTGATATTCTACTACTATGATGGTAAGCATTAATGTAAAGGTAACATCACAATTGTTTAAATGATTATTATTTTGGTTGTCTTTTTCTTAAGTTTCCATGAATAATGAGCATGCATAAGATATATAAGTTTAAATTAGTATAATTGTGCATGTATATAGTTTGACGAGGTTTGTCAACAACCATGAATCCATTACAGAACCTGCATATATATATATATATATAATGAAGAAACATATACAAACTAAGGCTAATTTATATGTTATACTCTCTTAAATTTTTTTGAGTGTCATTCCATCTTGTACGTGATTAATATATAGCACCCACTAGAGAATGGATAGCTCTATTTCTACTTATTAATGATGCAAAGCTATTTTATAGTTTGAACTTTCAAGTATAATGAGATTGATTTAAAATTAATGTTTTTACTATTATTAGAATGATCAATATAATTTTAAAAACAAAATATTGTAATGATATCACTTTCGGTGAATATGATATCATAGTGTGGATTCAATATATTCTTGGCATTTGAAAATACAATAAGATGTGTAGCCAATCTTACTACATGTTACATCTGATACACTTGGATGGTTTGTTACAAACTGTTGCTATCAATAGACAATTCGTTTAGAAATACATCTGATATACTTGTTTGATTTGTTAGCAGTTTATGATGGTTTTATCTATGATAGATTTTCTTGATCAAGTAGTAGTAATAATACATAGTATTAATCAGTAACAACAATAATGTTTGAAACCTGGCAGTTTCAATTTAAATTTGTACATAGTTTTATAGGCATCATGTATGACACATGTATTTACATATATTAATCAAATTATTGTATGTCTATGTATCTATTTTATCAATTCAGTATACAGTTTGTGAGTTAAGCTCCTCTTTAGTCATAAAAAGTCCATGAATACCATAGGGGGCTTGCCTTAGCAGTAATACCTTTACGACAATCTCCAAATCCTCAGATTTAGCATTCATCACCACAAACCTAGAATCGCATTTCCTCTCATCATGCACATACGTAACGACATACCCATCATCCTCGTCCTCATTTTTTTGTCCTTAGCAACAAAGACCAAAACATCCTTCTCCATACTTTCTTTCGCCACTGTACAGTCTCCACTCTTTCCCACCTTCTTAAAATCAAGTTTCGCCACTCCCCTAATTTTAGGCATCAGATATCCTATTCATAGGTAACCATACCTATTTTTCCTTCCTATGTATCCAAGATATATATAACACCATTATCCAAATTTCCTGCAAAGTTTATTATTGAAGTGGTAAGTGTAGTGGTAAATATTTTTTGCTGAATGTGAAAAGCGAGGAATGGTAGCACGAATTGCAGGGGACACTTCCATGATGTCTCCTCCATTCATTATTTCACCTAAGAAAGTTGAAGAAGTAAGATCAAATTTACACTATCAAGTGAATATTGTTGCATTTCCCCAGATCTAACACCATATATCTAAACACTTGGTTTATAAAAAAAAGTAAACCTTTAGATGCAATTAGTGCTAAAGGCACCATCACATCTTGAACTTATTTAGTGTTGTACTAAACTTGTTTGAAACCTATCCCTAAAGTATCAGGCAGTCATGATAGAATGTAGAATATGGTTGTATTATTCAAAAGATAAATTGCCAAAAGAATTTTATGAATTATTATACTTCCTTTTAAATTGAATGGAACTATGTAGTGTAAAATGTGGTGCTTTTGTTACTGTTATTTAAGTGAAAACTTTATACATCTAGAACCATTTACAAAAGTACATCTGATTACCTACGCAATAGCCTTAACACTGTAAACACACATCTATGGCTGGGCTAGTACAACTAATTTGGGAAAATAATAATACATGTAAACCATTGTTTCCATTTTCTTAGTATTTGGTGCATGTACATACATGTATGTTTGCACAAATAACTATCAATCTTCAAACATGTGGTTTGATTTTTTTGTATGAGCTCATAACAATCTACAGAGAAGCCTTGAAGAGCACGGAGGAGAAAGTGGCAATACTCAAACTTAAAAACAACAAATAGAAAGTTTATTAAGATGTATTCGCTGAAGCATAGGGTATGTCACCACTACTGCAGAATTTATATGCTTTGATGATATTATTATATAAATAAGAGAAGCTTGTGTTGTTAACTCAAGGCAATGGATTCTATGACACTCATATGTTACATTTTTTAGAATATCAATGTCTAGTTGTCAGTATGTCCAGTTGTCGGTACAGATTGTTCCTCAAGCTCGTTCTCTGCATTTTTCGTTGTATCACCCGAGTTTTATGTAGTGTAGTTTCTTTTTTGCCTTTCTTTATCAAATAGTTTTACAGATTAGATTAGTTTCCTGCAACTTTTTGTTACAACTTGAGTTTGAGCAAACACAGTATTACAGTGTTCTTATGTTCAATGCTTGTGTAATACCGAGACATAACCAGTAGCTCCCATGGTTTACTATTGGTGAATTTGAAACTTTTACCCTCATTGGAATTGCTGATATTCATTTCCTTCTTTCACAGCAGATCACGGGACAAGCATATTTGCCTAGAATTTTGGTTGAATTAAAGCACCGCTGTATAATTGTTATCAAACACAAGAAGAAAGGTGAGTTGCAAACTCACAACTATCTCTATTATAAATTTATTTACTAAATTTTTTATTGGTTAAATTGTTGATTGCATTGATCTTAAATTTGATTGGGATATTTGCATAATTTGTTACCTTGACTCGTTCATCCTTCACTGCCCTGATGCTTTGAAATTCTTGTCACACAATGCATGTAGCTATATTTTAGTGCGTCCTTGCTCTGCTGCCTTGTATTGATGAGTAGTGATACCCAATGCCTTGCACAATTGAACACATTAGTTTGGATTAAATTGCAAATCTCCTTTTGACGAATAGTAATTTCTTTTGTTGCATAAAATTGCCACATCCCTCTTTTGTTATTTTTCGTTGAAAAGTCAAGCACTCCATTGTCAATTTGCCTTGAAAATGTTTAAATGTGTCATGTTGCCTTGAATTTGTAATTACCATTTTACTTTTAAATGGTCACGTCCCTTATTGGCTATTGCCCATACTCGTTTTGCCACGTCCATAAGCTTGCACTTTTTTTTTTCTATTTCATTGTTTTGCCTGTAGCATATTTACATTTTGATGGCAATTCACTAGCTATTTACGTTCAGCTACTGATTGGATTAAAGGAATGCTGATCTCTCGGCTCCGTTGATCCCAGTCGTTGTCTTAGTCGTACCGCTTAGCCCTTGTTGATCCCTTGTCTTAGCTTTTCTGGTTAAGTCCTGAACCATCCTGTCCCCATAAGTTTGTTATGTTCTCTATTGGTTTTTGCTGGGTTAAAAACCTGGATAACATTTGCCCCCCAGAGTATGTCTTTGTTGTAAACAAGTCATGCTCTAGAACTTATCGCTTTCAATATCCATTTGTTAATTCCCGAGCGATTGCATTAGGGCTTTACCAGTATGCTAACTCAATGTTATTGGTCATCTCTCTTTGGTTCTGACGGCTTCTGCTTATCACAATATATCGCATTTCTGCTTGTAGCTTCCCGGTCGTCTTGGAATGGTGAATATGTGCAGGAAATCGAGCTCGAGGATAATAAGTGAAATTTTCCTTTCTTTTCCTCCTCCCTTTTTTTCTTTGTTTTTTTTGCTTGGTCGCTAGTGATCCATGTGGGATAGGTTGCTAGCGACCTATTTGTATAAAAAAAATTCCTAACGTTTTCGAAGATAGGTCGGGTCGCCCCGACCCATGATGGGTCGGGTCATTGGCGACCCGATTACTTAGAAATATTCTACCCTCTTGCCTGCCTACTTATATTCCTTTAGCCGACCCATATCATTTACTTGACTGGAGCTTCCACTTCTTCACACGATCAATCCTTCCAGCGACTCAATCTAAAGCGATCAAGCAACATCTCGACCTGATTCCTTGCTTCACTTGGATTCATTCGCCGTTCATCCATCCACGCTTTTGCTATTCTCGCGAAGCCCTAGCCATCCATCATTGTGTTCGAATCTGAACCCTTGCCCGGTGTTGGTCTATAGCCGACCCATCATTAGCTCGCTCACGATCCAATCTATAGCTCGTTGAGTTTGATTCGTGATTCTTCTTGTAACTTTAAATCAGTTTAAGGTGGGTTTGCTTGATTGATTCGTTAATTGTTATGTTGGTACAATGATTGATGTTTGGTCTTCGCTTGCGACATTGATTGCGAGAAATTCAGGTTAATTGTAGTATAAAGGAGGAAGATATTAAATTGGGTCTCGAGTTGTCTCCTAGAATGACATTCGGGCCTCGGCCCAATACATGACACATTTTGCTATCTTCTTCCTTTAGACCAGAATTGACTTGTGCCGAGTTCCACGGACACCACCGTATGACATCTGATCGGTCGACTTAGAGAACTCGGGCTTATCCTGCTTGGTTATTACATGCTCGGTGTCCCTGTAGTGAGAAGAGTTTTCCATGTCGCTTCGAACGACGGATCCATTATTGATCATTGATCGATAACGGGTAAACGTACAAGAAGTAAACAAAGAATAAAAAATGAACTGACACGAGAAGTTCTTCTCCTTTTCCACTGCGGGCGAACTATCTACACGGGATAGAGCGTTTGTAGTGCATCGAGCACCAAGTTTATCCCATATTGACAGCCCTTGTTTCATTACTTCAATTTTCCATATTATTGATGAATATCCATTGTGTTCAAAGCACATTGTTACGCATTTTAAAGGATGGAGAACGCACCTTTGATATTTGCATATCATGAACCAAACAGTGTAGAACTGTTCTGTTGCTCCCATCCAAACAGTGTAGAGCTGAGATGCTCAGTAAATAGCACACCACACTTTGGCAAGAGAAATTAGAGTTATTTCTCTTGTTTCCTTAAAATCATCTTTCTGAAGAAATTCTTCTGCAAAAGAACCAAAGGATAGTATTTGATTAATAATATAGGTATTAGTAACAACCGAGCCTTCATTAATGTGCATTATTTTTTCCAATCAAACTTTCCATATTGTTAAGCACATGGCTCAGTTTGACAAGCTTAGTGTATGCAGCTCATTCTACCGGTAGAGTCTCTGTCTAAAATATTGCATATAATAACAATATGGTCTATAAAGATACGTTTCTATTTTGCATGGCATAGTATGTTTGAATGAATATATTGGATCATCTTCGACAGAACCTAAAAATGCAAATCATGTAAGTATTATATTCAATCATAGGGTAATGCATGAGATAAAATAATCTCTCATCGACAACTCCGTTTTGATCATATGCTGGTTAGCCTTATTGATTTGTAAATTCTTTTGTATTAGATTGAGTTAGCAGTAGGTGGCAGAAGCTGCAGAACTATTAGATTTCACAAACTTGACTTTTCTTCATGTTTTATGGAGAAATACATGGAGGCTGTTGGCATTATTTTGATACCAACACACATGTATGATTTTGATATTCATCAAAATTATATATTTTAGACTACTGCTACAAATCCTTCGACAAGACCCAACAATAAATCATTGGCAACAAATGCAGACTATAGCAATAGAGAAACCTAAAATTCACATTCAATATGAAATAATGAATTTCAATTTTCTGTAAACAACGTTCAACTGTTAATCGGTAAGTAGAAAAACATCCAAATAAAATTATGCAAATCGCGGTAACGATCACCGTTTGACCGTAGATCTATGCATAAAAACTAAGCGAAATGAATCTAGGGTTGAATTGATTAAAAAACAAATTAAAGCGACCAGAAACAATTACCTGTATTAATAAAATCAACGGACGGGAGTAGAGAGCAAGAGAAATTAGCGGCAGCCTTTATTTATCAAAATTTTATGGAACCGAAGAACGCCAGCGAAAAAAGATGGAGATGCGGGGTATCGATCACCGTACCTCTCGCATGCTAAGCGAGCGCTCTACCATCTGAGCTACATCCCCGTACCTCCCTCAATCTCTGGTCTACTTGAATCTTGTATTTAGTTAGTGTTCAAATTTATATTGATCAATTTTCTGTAAAATACATAGTTGTTATTTCTAATTGTTTTAAGTATAAGACAATTTAAATTAACTTTGTTAAAAGACAATAATCGAACTAACCGACCGAACCAAACCGAATTAATTTGGTTTGGTTCTAATTTAAACTGATTCAGTTTGGTTGAAATATTGTTTGGTTTTAAATTGATTTTCGACTTTTTAGACAAAACCAAACCGAACCAACCATTTGCTCACCCCCTACCATAGATGTATTAATGTCGACATTTATGGGTCGAAAAAGCCCGTCGTTACAACTTGGTATCAGAGCCGAAGTTTAAGCGAGAACCTTGGCTTTGGTTGGGTATGACTCATTAGAGATAGGGTAATGGAATGCCCTACCATGATTTGAGTGTATTATGCATATGAGAGAGTATTTGTATTTATTATAAACATATACCTTAATGGCAATTCCAAATGCGCAACTTAAAGATATAATATAAGGTAGCTTATATAAGTAATGAATTGTTAAAGTGTAGTTCAATTAATGTAGGGATTAATGATGTTCATGCGTTACCCCTCATTAATTAGTTTAGCCATGCTCGGTCAGTATATGAACATTGCTATCCTTTGTAGAATGATTTGACATGCTCGACCAGTTTATTAGCATTATTATCATTTGTAGAATTATTAACTTAATATTGCTCAGCTAGTTTATGAGCATTGTTATCAATTGTTGATTAATTAGTTGTGCTCGGCCAGTTTGTGAGCATTGACTACTGTTTGTTGACTGTAGATTCGTGCTCGACTAGTTTATGAGTAGTTTTACCTTTCTATTTCATTGGTTGGATAGACAACATTTGTAGATGCATTGAAATGAAAACCTTATGAATTAATTTTCACAGTTTGATTATAAGACATTCGGTGAAAATGCTGGGTTAAAAGTTAGGTTTAGTAAAAGATGTTTAATATAATCTATAGGAAAGATATGGTAGTTTATAAATAAGCATTTGTGAAAAGATTTTATATAAGGAAGTAACTTTACATAAGTATGACTTATGAAATGTGGTTTATAGACGAAGAGGATTAAACAGATATTTTGAGAATTTAAACCCCGGTATCTTCGAAATGTTTTTCAAGGTTTTGAATAAAATAATAATAGTATTATTTGAAAGTATATATTTGGAAAATTGGTTTATGAAATTGAGATCATGACACTTAATAATATTTACAAAGTATTTGGTATCGCTTTGAAATGAATTTGGTTAAGTCCAAAAGGTATGATTTTGATGTACTGAACTCACTTTTATCGCTTGAAAATAATTCTGGTGGTAACTATAACATCAACGGCGTTAATTTTTGGATTTCAAAGTGGGGGATGTTATAGAATTGTTTTGGTAAAATAAATTTTGATTTAATCCCAAAAGTATGATTCGACATACAAAAGACATATGTATATATTAGTATTTCAAATGATTTGAAATAAAACCCCAACTTTAGTTCTAAAGTTTTCTTTAAAGAGGTTTGATATAAAATATAGAGTAGTTTAATAAAGGTTTTGAAATAAACTTTCTATATGGAAAAGAATTGTGTGTATGCTCTTTAGGGGGCCCAAGTGGCAGTGGCCTAGCCCAAAATAAATGACGAAACCTTTTCATGTTTTTATTTTTTGGATAAAGTGTGTAATAAATAATTGGAACTTTAATAAGTTATTTTATGAACACATGTATCCTATGCATTAGGATAGTATGGAATGTGCATCATGTTATGATATGTTTTTCGGTAGTTATCATTTTTTAAAACGAAACAGATTTTTCGACGATTTTGGACGGTCAGAAACATCCAAATCATTATAGAACATGAAGTTAAGTGTTTTTCGACGATTTTAGAAGGTTAGAAACTTCCAAATCATTTGATCTTTCTTAATTCTCCTTGCTTGATTCCTTAGCTTTTAATTGATTTTTCTCCTCTTTTCCCCTAGTTTATGGTCGGCTTAAGATCTTTGGTTTATGTTATAGAATTATGAACTTGTGAAATGAAAGTGGGAAAAAGGGTTTAGAGGTTAAGGGTTATGGTGGACGGCTATTTCCCATAATACCCTTCCCTTATTCTCTTATTAGTTAACTTATAAAACCATTTCCATAAACTCATTCTTTTAATCTTATTTGGTTAAGCACGACCTCTATTTTAAATTTTCAAATCTCGATCTTCTTATCTCTCTAATCTTTACATTATTTTATTTAATTTATCTAATTAAATCGTTATTAAAATTAGGGGTGTTACAGGCTTCCCTCCTTAAAGAATTTCGTCCTCGAAATTCAGTAAGGACTAAATACTAAGCATATAAATCATCTGTAACATTTGCTAACTATCATACTAGCCTACCTGACCGGCAAAAGTCTATATAAAGTAAATATAGAACTTATCCTTACAACAGATCAGGATAAGTATCACTAATGCTATCTTTATCTCCCAAGTACAATCATTCTCATTGTCGCTCCACTGAACTTTCACCAACTTGACTGTCTTGTTTCTTAATCTCTTCTCATTTCTCGCTACAACCCGAACTGGTTGTCTAACAAAAGTCAAATTCGGTTCTACTATTAAATCTTCCAACTCTGTTGGAGGAATAGTAGTCTCTGGATCATGCACATACTTACAAAGATGAGATATATGAAACATATTATGGACACCTGACATACTGCCCGGCAATACTACTCTGTATTCGAGCTTCCCGATTCTCTCTATAATTCGGAATGGTCCAACATATATCGATGCCACTTTCCTTGACTTTCTGAATCGTACCACACCCTTCATCGGTGATACCTTAATGAAGACTCTAACTCCAACTGAGAATTCTAGATCTTTACGCCTCTTATCTACGTAACTCTTCTTTCTAGACAGAGCTTCCTTTATCCTTTCTCGAATCAACTCAATCTTCTTTGTCGTCTCTCTAACCAAATCTGGACCCAAGACTAATCTGTCTCAAGTATCCAACCAACATGCTGGTGATTTGTATGGCCGTCCATACAAAGCTTTAAAAGGCGCCATTCCTATACTAGTCTGATAGCTGTTATTATAGGAAAACTCAACCAAGTGTAGGTGATCTTCCCAAGATCCACCAAAGTCCAATACATAAGCTCTTAACAAATCTTCTAGTACCTTATTGAGTTGAGCCTAGCTTTGGCTCGGGTTTGACCTTTTGCTCACCTGCCTCTGCAATTTTATCATGTACATCAGTGTGCACGCCTTGTGGCATGTACAGTGATACACTGTGCATGTCACAAGTTGTTCGTGTAGATGAATTCGAAATAAATGACGACGAACAACCCAAATAACTGAGGCAAATAACATTTTCAAAATACACATTTTATTTTACACTGCAAAAATATTTCTTTTTCAATTTTACTGCATCGGTGTTTATTTTGCAGATAATTCAGATGTTGGATTCAATCTGGAATAGAGTTGAAGATAAATACGATTGGATGAGTGATATGTAGTGAGGTGAACATTATAAATTGAAATTTGTGATGTAATCGAAATTGTAATGTAACTGAAATTGTGTATATATAGTGAGAGCTCAAATTTGTACTATTCAAAATTATAATAAAATATTTGTTTGAATTTAAATTCTGTGTTATTTATTTTATTCAACAAATATTTATTTAATTATGTGAAAAATAAAATAGTACAATAAAAAATACATTTAAATGAATATATATATGTTTATTATCATCAAACAAAAATCATATACTAGCATATTCTACAGGTCTATATAATAAAAGAAAGGGATAGAAAGAATGACATCTAGATCTAGTCTTTTATCCTTTCTTTCTCTACCAATCAAACCCTTATTTCAAAAACAACACACCCCTTCCTACCTTTACATGGCCAGCCATCATTGTGGGCCAACGATCCTATATGCACTTTCAAATAAGATCAGTAATTGTATGTTTACTCCAATTCAAATGACATCGATATCTTGTATCAATATTTACTTATATAACTTTTATATACGCACTATTTTCAGTGTTGATTTACATAATAAAATAAATTTTTGTAATTAATATTTTAAATCATGTGATATTCGAAGTATCCAACATTGTGGTTATATGACTCAGGTGTAAATCATGTCAACGATTAATATCGAACAATTCGATTATTAACGTTTGCACGTTACTTTAGCTAGTGTTGTGATAGTTTTCCAAATTTATCAGTTATATGGTTTCAATAAAATCCAATTTTTTTAAGCAGTCCACGGTAGTGACAAATATTTACAACAATTCTCTCCGTCAAAACTATATCACATTAGAACTAATAGAATTATGCATTGGTCAAAATTTCAATATCGCCCACATTTAACTTGTATTACAAACACAAAGTCCTTAGTTCAATAATAACGATTATTATTTACCGAACTGCTAAGGCCAGAGACTATGACTTTGAGTTGACTACAGTTGATCATACTGCTAACCTCGTATAACTAAGAAGATGAATTTTCTGTTGAATAGTTTTTCACTTTCTATGCTTTAACTCAGACCCACCTATATTCGTTCAATAGACATTATGCCATGATTTAAATATAATCAAAGTGGAGTATCCACATTAAAGTCCTACAATATTATTAAGTTGAGAGAACTGTGTAATATTGTCACTTTGATATTCTCTGTGTGAACTCGATTATATTAACCAATGAAAAACTATTGCTTGAGTCATTCCATATTTATCTAATAGCTATCAATACATAACCCCTTAGTGCCCCTAGCAGCCATGAGTAATACGCTGCTCAACATTTGGAGATTATTACGTACTCTAGTCTCAATGGATGCATCGATATCCGGTCTCGATACATCTTGACTAAGAATATTTAAAACGATATATTTATTTTTATTGAAATAAATTGCTCATGATTACAACACATGGTAATTACTATCAAAAAACATATCTTTTATAGATTTTCTGTTAAATATACTTAAATTAAATAAATAATCAATATAGCACATTAAATCAGGCATATAATAGAAAGAAAACACCTTTTATTTCAAATGAGATTTTATAACAAAGTTAATAATTTACGTAAATTACAACCCCTAGAGCATACTCCTAACACTATCCGAGTAAATACTATTAATTGCTTAATTAACAACTTAGGTAATTATATTCTCAATATAGATAAGAAACTCATAGTTTACTTTAATGTATGAGATTACATGTTAGACATTCTTATGTGTTGTGTTTATTTTGGGTTTGGTTAACTTCAATTTGTCTCTCGTAATAGTTTAATCTTTGATCGTTCAAATCCATTTTTTACCAATAATTTCTAAAAGAAATTCCTTTGTCATGAACTAGTTGTTTCTTGAAATAACATTTGTTTCTCAATGCAATGTGATAGGTATTCACAAACATTTTATGAACTTCCTTATATATATGTATGATTACATTGTTTTTTAGTTTCTAAAACTTATTTTCATAACATAAATTTGTGTCCCAAACTCCTTTAAGGCGCTCTATATAAGATCCCTCATGAACAGTTATCACATGTAATCTTTTAATTTGCACAACCTATGAACTCCTTAATCTAGGATATGTAGGGGTCTCTTATAAACTCTTAACTTGTATGATCTAGTAAACTATGCTTTAGATGAAACTAATTCTAAACTTATGTACTTACTTGTAAATACATGACCTTACATAAAGAAGTTGACTCAATTTTACTCAATATTAATTGTACTTTTTTCAATAAAGTTCAATTACTTCTTATCGATACATCATTACGTATCATAGTGAGGAATGACTTTTGAGATTGAAATTTTATTCATTTTTGGTACATTTGGAACTCTTTTCTAATATACTCACTTATTCAATTTAATAGATTGTTTTATTTCCTTTTGCACATTACATTACTTACTTCCATTTTATATTCTATGAACTAATTGTAGACATACTATATGTGTATCAAATACACATGTTCATTTCCATGATAATTCAATGGTGAACTTTATTAAATCATGTATAACCATTTTTGTATCATTAGACTTACGAACTGATACATGTGTGTATTAATCTGAAGAGTTAACCCAGTCTTATGTCGCTCTCACTGAATGGGTGTTTTACTCTTAATCGTTTGAGATACTATAACAACCCACATTTTAACGACTCAGTACTTAAATAATTAATTGAAAATTAAGCTATGAATTAACAAAACACTCCTTGTATTCGACTTTTATAAACGAGCAAACCGGGACGCGAAACACCTGTAGTTGAGTTCGCTTTTCAACACGAGTAAAATGAGTATAAACTTAACTATGTTTGGAGTCAATGAATTTCGAGGATGAATAGTGATTTCTAAAAAGGAATGAAAGCTAGGTTTGGGCTAAGCCCATTTGCTTGCCTATGTTAGCTTATACAAAGCTAACTCTTCCACCTTTCATTTCACGTTTCATTTTTATCCATCTCCTCTAATTACTTTCTTAATCTTTCCTTAAGCCTAAACCCTAGATCTGCTAATCCAAGCCCGAATAAATTCTTATAAATCTTGATAAAATCACCATAATTCCTCTCTTTCGATTCCTCACATTACCCATGAAGGAATTAACTAGTATAAAAGTTTCGATCTTCATCCATGAATTCAAAAGAGCAAATTTTGGGTTTTGGTGAATAGAAATTGTTTTGACAAAAAGCAAGGTGGGTGGGATAATTCTCTTAATTAATTTATATATTATACATCACATTTTCATTTATTTCCTAATATAAGATTATATAGTGATTTAGAGATTGTTTGAGTTGATTTAGGCATATATTTATGTTATAAACATGATTATATTAACTCATTATTTGTTTAAGATCTTAATGACTATTTCTAAAAGTAGTTAGTAACCTAAGAATTTGATTTTAGGTTAACTTAATGATTATATATGATGTAATGATAGATTAGAGCATGAGAAAACTAAATGCATGTCATTAATTAGTAATAATGAAACTAATTTAAATGGTTTTAAAAAAGTTAGTAAGCGAATTAAGTCAGTTTTGAACTCTACACTTATTTTTAAAGTGATTAGAGGGTTATTGAAGCTTAATTAGCACTTGTGAATATTATTTAAAAATAAAGAAATGAACTTTATTAATGAATAGTTTACTCATAAATATTATTTAAGTAAAGAAATGATTTTATAAGTAAAAGATGTATTTATAAAATAATATTTTATAAAATAGTATGAATGGTGCTCAAGTAGTATTTATAAAATGGTTTTATAATTTTATAAATGAAGTACAGATTTTATAAAATAGAAATGAGATTTTTATAAAATAGTAAAATGATGTATACTTAATTTTAATAAGGAAATTAGGTATTTAAAGGCCTATAATTGATTTATAAGCTAATTGTAACATCCCGCCTTTTTGTACGTTTTAAGCAGACACACATGCCGACTCAAACCATACATAAGGGCGGATTATTATTGGGGTGAATAAGAAAAAGCAGAGAAAGAAAAAAAACAAAACAGAATCTCGCAGCGGAATGACAAAATATAATAATCAAATAACAGTTCATAAAGCTGTATACAAAACATTTGATTATACTTATACAATACAAAATCAGAGTCACAAAAATAGAGAATAAATATTCAAATGCAGCGGAACAGTATGATGCAATGGAATAATATAGTAAATAATAGTAGTACAAATCTTCGTCTTCGTCCTCCAGAAATAAGGTCTTCAAATCCTGAAATGCTCAGGTTGACCCGAGCGAATTGAAAAGACAAAACACTCGAGTCAGAACTAAAAGATCTTATGTGAGTTAAATCAATGGTAAATAACTATAAGTGTAAACGGCGTCGGAGATGTTTACGGGGTTTGACATCTCCTATCCAGTGTCTAACGTGAGTGCAGTAACTTCAGAGATGTTCGGGATTCACATCTCCTAAGGATCCATTAATCTATCTACTATGTAGTACAATACGCTATTATAATATGTCTACAGTAAAGTACAAGTATTAAAATAGCGTTAAGGCGTTACCCATATCCCCCTTAACACATTATATAATGCCAATATTCTATACAGTACCATAACTCCCCGTAAACTGGGGCTGCCAGAGGATACCCCATAGGTACGACATAAAACAAACTCGTAGAAGGCGTGCTAGGGTAGGTGACACGGCACAACTAGGCAATGCCAAGGTAGATATACCAATTACACTTCCGGACTGGTGGTAACGCATAGTAGCTACTACCGCCCACCTCGGAACACACTCCCAAACCAAAAATCGTGGGTGGCAACCAAAATCGCAAATCAGAATATAGTATCGAAGGAATGTGCCCGATCGGAGGAATGACCTCCCTTGGCCCGTCGATTGCTCCTGTTTTAGCCACGTTATGCTAACTCATGGGAGTTAGGTCCACGTAAATACCTTATAGGATCGTCGCCACCATCCTACTTCATTCTGGAACCTCCACCGCGTACACAGTTGTCAAAGTGGTTTTCAGTATTGGCAGAGAGTATGACAATATCTGATCCCGGTCTCTTTAACAACCAATCACTTATTACACACCGGATGGTTCTTTTACATTTCCAAAATCATTTCATAATTGATATCAAAATATCATATTCAATTCAAATCATATCACTTCCGAAATCATATTCACCTTTGAAATCATATCACATTTGAAATCATAGTTCGAAATTATATTTCCTTTCAAAAGTCATATTTCCAAAATAGGCTAAACTCTCATTTCAAAATATCATATTAAACCAAATATGTTATTTAATTCCCAACTTAGGTTATAATGTCGCTTAACCATATTCACTTTAAAAATCAAGGATATTTTACTTAGTTTGGAATTTAGAAGAAAATAGTTTAAATAGTTATAAATAGTTACTATAGATTTAAAACAGATTAAATATAATTAAAATAGATTAAATAGCTTGAAAATAGATTAATTATATTTAAAATAAGTTAAAACAGGTTAATTAGTTTAAATAAATTAAATGGTTTAAAATAGGTTAAAATGATTTAATATAATTAATACAGGTTAAAATAGTTTAATACTTTGAAAATCTTAATAATTTGGAATTTTGAAATAATATATTTTTAAAACAGTTTATATTAAAACATGAATTTGGAATTTATATCAAATTAAACTATTCATTTCATTTCAACACATTTGGACCATTTCAATTTCCAAGTCAACAAACCAAATTCCAAACCTTTCAATTTAACATTTCAATAAACTATTGAATTTCATATCGTTTCAATCTATGTTCAAATATCAATTCGGATTACTCCAATTTCAAATATTTCAAAGTATTTTTAGAAAAATTCAATAACTTAATTTCGATAGAATTTCATTTATAATTAAAAGTTTAACTTTAAACTTCCAATTTAATTTCTTAAAGCAATTCCTTTTAAACCATTTCTCATTTCATCATAAACTTGATTTTCTAATAATACTTCAATTTACATAAATCAAATTTTATTTCAAAATATCATTTAATTAAATTCGAAAGTTAAGGATTTTAAAATCATTTAATTTAACCAATCTGGTGTCCGTATATAATTCTCTACCCTAGGGTCAAGTGATACGGATATTTATCATTTCAATCCGCAATTTAAAATTTTACAGTTATATATCATTTTAAACCGCAAGCCGAATTAATAATAAAATCCATAAAATCGCTCGAGTCTATCATTTCAACCCATAACGATTTTTCCCTAATCTATAGATCATTCGGGTATGTATCATTTCAACCCATAGTGAACTTGCAGTTTATAACGATATAAAATAAAACATCCATTCATCCAATATCAACAATCAACATCCATCACAATCATCATCCAAATCAATTAATAAATATCAATATAGAACTAATAACCAATAACAGGTATTTAACTGGCAATTTATATTCAATAAAAAATTAAATAACGATTTGATTTAAATAAATTCAAATTAACTGAGATGATGATTTAAAATATACCAAACAGTCATAAATAAATTTCTAATCACATCATAAATTTAATTTAACAAACATAAGAAATTTTAGAAGTTGTGAGTGGGTCAAAATACTCACCTTTTGATTTAAATCGATTTGAAATCCAAAATAGAGCCTAAATTTGAACAGTCTCAGAATTCGTCCAAACTAGCGTCAAAATGTTCGGAATTTCAATACGATCCCAACGGTACAAATCCCGCGTAAAACGGACCTCGTATGTGAATGTTATAAAATTTAGAGGATATAAATTTTCAATTAAAATTAAATAAAATAATATTACACGTTACCTCGACCACGTGAACAACTCAGCATCTATAGTAACCCTCATGCAACACACTCGTGAACCCTAGCTTGGCCGCCGATTCACTTCAGGCTGCCGCGCCCACAGCCGGAGGCCTCGCCGCCTCCATGTCTCCTCTCAAGCCTCGTGACTCCCCCCAGGTCCACGCAGCTCGCCGATCGATGAGGAAAACTGCAGCCACCGCCCCATATTCACGAACCCTAACGCAAAAATCGAGGGAAATCCGACCGTCAAACCTCTAGGCGAACACCACGGATGCGCTCCCCTCGGCAATCTCTGCACTACCCACCAATCAAATTGCCGATCGGTCAAAGTTGATCGACGCGCAATGGATTGCCGAGAATTAATCACCTAATTCCGGCCACACAGCAACCCAGATCGAAAAACAAACTACAGATTTGACTTGCGCTTGTCGAGAGCTTCAAATCGATATATAATTCGATATAGTTTGAGGAGTTTGATTTTTGATTTGATTTTGATTTGCAATTGAATTTGGAATTTGGTTTTGGTTTGTCTGACATTGGAAAGAGGAGATGAGAAGGAGATGTACGTACAGACAAATGAGAATAAGAAGTGGCTAGGGTTTATAATGGGTTATTTATAGACGGGTCAGAAATAGAACGAATGGATTAGATCGATTTGGGTTTGAACGATAAACGACCCGAAAAGCCCGTTCTGACTCCAGAACGAAAATGGGTCATCCAATATATTAAAATAGATGTTTTCTATAATTTAAAACTTAATGGAATAGGTTTCAAGTCCAAATTCCATCGTATGAAGAAGTTATATTAAAATCAACTTATTTCAAATTGATTTCAATTAAATTGATTTCTAGGCGTTTCGAGTCCGTACGATCAAACAACAAGTCCGATCGCTACGAAACTTAAAATTCTACAATAATTCACTGTTATGGATCCGATGAAACTAGTTTCATCGAAATCCGAATTAGTGGCAAAAATGGCTATTTTCACATTAATTAAATAAATTAATATTAAATTAAATTAAATCACTTTTTAGTTTAAATTTAAAAATTTACAACTTCTATCATTTTTGATTTCTTAATCATTTACAATAATTTAAACAAATTTAGATGTCAATTAAAAGTTGATTAATTCATAAATTTTAGTGTTTAATTTCAATTTCATTAAATTAAGAAATTATAAATTAGATTTTCAATAATTCCATTTAATTGACCTTTCATCTTTTAATTGTATAACTACAATATTTCAATTTTATAGGATTTTTGGTCAATTTACACATTTATTATAATTAAAATCCCAATTAATTATTTTATCTCGGTTTCATTCTTTTTATTACGTCAATTATTGTCATGTAAATAAATTTTACATTTCTATACCCTTTACTACGTTCACACTACAGTTATTGTCTTATTCCACATTAATGTAACATTTATTTACAATTGACTTATTAAATTGGTAACAGATAATCATTTGTCACCTTTACCCTTTTATTATACTTAAGTTTATTACTTTCAACAATATTAAAATTACTTACAGAATATTGATTTTATTCAATTACCATTTATCATATATTTATTCATTAATTAATTAAATGTTTACGTTTGTTTTCTTATATCCAATTTATATCCAAGTTATAACATTTACACTAATTCAATTAATTGGAATTTCATAGAAGCGGTTAATAATTTACTTACACTAATATTGCTACAACTCATTCCAGTTATTAATTTCCATTAATAAATCATAGATTTCTGTTTTCCCCAATATTAAATAACAAAATTTAATTAAATTAACAATTTAAATTATCGCAAATTTACGGGTTGTTACACTAATAATATATTTTATAAAATATTTGTAAGATTTTATAAAATACTAAAAAACTATATTAGACATTTACATTATAGATTTAGTAAATGAAAGTAAGATTTAATTAAGTAGTAAATGAATTACTTATTCAAATATACATGTATGTATATGAGTATGGGCAAGTATACATATATGTGTATTCAAAGAATATAACAATCAAAACGATGTTTGTTGCGGTGAGAATTGTTATAAGTTTGTTTGTTTATATGTATGCAATTGATCGATTATATAGATATATTAATGTGTACAAGTGCGTTACGAGCATTACATATAGTTATAGTGATTATCATGTGCACTAAATTGTGCGAGAAGTATACCGGGCCGAGAAATTGTTCTGTAAAGTACGAAACATGACTTATGTTGAGAAGTATGCTTCTGTATGCATTTGTAAAGGTGCATGAATGAGTGTGCTTCTATACGCATGTGTAAAGCTACATAAATGAGTATCTAGCACGTGTAGACATCACATGAGGCAAGATAGCTGGTTGAGTACGTTTTGGCATTATTAGAGGAAGCCGGGTCATTATAATCGTCCGTTGAACTTTACGTGTGCAAAGAGTGGATTTCATGTCGAAATCGGTTTTCATACATATAAGGAACCACTTTCAAAACGTTAACCAATGAACTTCGGAGGAGGTCCGATGGAATGAAGGAAGGCTTTGGAAGTTAGGCGGCTCATCGAGCAAAGTAGAGGAAATGGTGCACCATTTGGTGGCTGTAGCAATCGGTGGCACCTGCCCAGGCTTTACTGCCTAGGAGAGGCCACCATCGGTCGACTGGTAGTAGGCCACCGGTGGTGCACTGGCCTGGGTAGTAAAGCCCAGGTCAGGTGTCATTTAAGCGAGGGTTCTTCCCCCTGTTTTGGGTGCGAGTTCGTGCAAAGCTTTGGGGAAGACTATAGGCTACTCGAGGAGGCAGAATGCAAAGCGAAGCTCGTGGTCTAGATGTGAAAGTTAATTGATTCTAATGGGATTGACAATGATCAACCACGGGATTGGTAATTCGATTCGTCAAGCGATCACGCCCGACAAGCGTGTACGATCGAATGGAGTAAATCGGTATCTTTGGGCTTTGACACGGGGTTCATATAATTTGATAAATTGTATCGGTCTTATATTAGTGACGATTATAGTATTGATCATATATTAGTGATCATACATCGTATTAGCCTTTTATTAGTGGCCAAGCATATTATTCGTCTTTCAGTGGCGACCATCTATATAGACAGACGATAATGACATATCGGTCTTCGCTTATGATATGCATATTTGATCCTGTGATGTTATATTTTGATTGATATATATATATATAAATATATATATATATCTGTGTGTGTGCCTATATGTACATGGTATTGATATTCCTTTATGGTCCCAATAACATATTATACGAGATGACTGTTGTTCCCTTTTGTTGAGACGTTACGCGAATTTGCTAAGAAATCCATGATGATTATGGGGGAGGTGATTGCGATCACCTACTATGGGATCACTTATCACTTATGCTCAATATGGGGTATGGTGAGATTCGTGAAGGTCTCAAGTAAATAGAGTAGGTCATATATCACCTATGCTCGATGAGGGACACTGTGAGATCTACACGAGTTCGACCACTCTGGATGCAACTTGGGGTCTATTGTATAGTTCGGTACCGACTCTATTTATTTTAAGGACTAGGTTTCAGGTATATAGAGTAAGTCATATATCACATATGCTCGATGAGGGACACGGTGCGACCTACTTGATGGGGGTCTACGTTATAATTCGGTATAGACTCTCTTTGTTCTAAACTCTTAATAGGAATCATTGGATCGCTATAAAAATGTCCGTATTAGGCTCCACCCACCAGTATTGATGGGTATTGATTAATATTCCTTACTTATCTTTCATTGTCATGTTATGCATGCAAATTATTGGTTGTTGTTATCATTGGTGCATTTACTATCATTAGGTACTTCGAGGTAGACTTATATTATGATCACCTTACTTTTGGATGTTGGATTACCTTTATCATATTATGTTGTTACGTTTTATTCACAGTATATAAGTTGTGCTGACTCGTCGATTACAGGTGAAGAGCATGTTATGGTATGATTTCCTATCTTTTGGATAGGTTTAAGTTACTTGTCTAGGGACAGTTTGGATTGTCCATGAGCCATTATTGTAGAGAGGACCAGTTGTACCTTAGTAATTCCTATTTATTTGTATATAATTTTAATATACAGTATATTGAGATAGTCCCCTCACACCAGGCTTTATGTCTTACCTGCATTTTTTCTTTGTTAATTTATGTCATGACAACTCTCGGGTACTCAATTGAGTAGTTTGAGAGCCGGTGCTTTTGGGGATAAGCTTTTAGGACAACAGAAGTATTCTATGAAGGCGATGTCGATACTTCGTATATATACACTTGATATTGTAGTAGTAAATGACAGGTATGTATTTATATATGAGACTTGATGCATCAGATATTATATTCCCGACTCCGTTTGTATGGAGTTTGATGTATTCCGACTTTCTGTATTGATATTCATGTATCAGTTATTTCTGCTAGTGTATTCCCTTATATATATTATTATCCTATTGTTCATATATATTCATCATATTATATATTATCATTCTGCTGTAAGATTCTATCGATATGCCTTAGTTTAGTATTTGTTTTAATTTTTCTTTCCCGACAATCTGCCTTTTGTGGTATTCGGAAATCAAACGTTGTCTTCCTATGCTGATTTCAGGGTATTACAAAGGGCGGGTTGTAACATTTGGAATTAGAGCCTAGGGTCAAAACTTGGACCAAGTAGACCAATTTGATAATCAATGCATACTTGTATTTCGCTATCATATTGTACTGCATACACCACTTGTCCTCTAAACTTTGAATTGTTTCTGTCGCTAGTAGTTAAAGTATCTTCATCAGGCTATCAGCCTGAGCAAACGGAGTGCATATGTGACTGCAAATGGACAGTCTGAGATGCTTGATTAGTTCAGAGACTATTTATTTACCGCATGAAATGTTCCATCATCCATGAACATTTCCAGCTGATGCGGTTGGCATCAAAGGTGGTGTGGTCCTTGGGCACCAGTATTTCTAGCCCCACCAGACTTTGACTCTTTGAATTTGTGCTGAGATTTCCATAGCCTTGGAGGGAATCCAATTCTAGGTCCTGAGACTATTGTTGAGACCCGGCATTGGACACATGCATGAGAGGGCTTCCATCGATATAGGCCTACAGAATGATCTCGTAAGGAAGATTGTTTCTCCGCATTTGAAAAGGGAGACTTTAGTTGGGTAGGAAGTAGCGTTTGTGTAGCTGATGAGTAGGCCTATAAATTGGAATGAACTCAGACATCGCTTTGGTTCTCAGTTCATTTCTGAGATTGAGAATGGCGTGTAGCTTAAGCATTCCGTTCATCTTGTGCATGGTAGCTTTGTAGTAAATGATTACGTTGACCGGTTCAATCTTTTGTTTTCAAGGATTGAGATGGTCGGTACTCCTCTGGTGTAGGCAAAGGATTTTGCCTTAGTTCTTTTGAAAGCACTCGGTTGGTCAGTACTCCAATGGTCGGTACTCTGATGTTCGATACTCATTAGTTAGTAATAATTGAACTAATTTAAATGGTTTTGGAAAAGTTAATAAGCAAATTAAGTGAGTTTTGAACACTACACTTATTATTAAAATGATAAGAGGGAGAACGAAGCTTAATTAGTATTTGTGAATATTATTTAAAATAAAGAAACATTCTTTATTAATGAATAGTTTACCTATAAATATAATTTAGGTAAAGAACTGATTTTATAAGTAAATGAGGTATTTTATATAATGATATTTTATAAAGTAGCACGAATGAAGCTCGTGTAGTATTTACAACTGGTTTTATGATTTTATAAATGAAGTATAGATTTTATAAGACAAAAATGAGATTTTATAAAATACAATATGATATATACTTAATTCTAATAAGGCAATTAAGTATCTAAAGGCTTAGAATTGATTTATAACTAATAATATATTTTATAAAATAGTTGTAAAAATTTATAAAATAGTAAGAAACTATATTAGAGTTTTATAGAAAAGATTTAGTAAATGAAAGTAAGATTTGATCAAGTAATAAATGGATTACTTATTTAAATATACATGTATGTATATGAGTATAGGGAAGCATACGTATACGTATATTTAAATAATATAACAATCAAAACGATGAGTGTATTATAGTCAGAATCATTGTACGTTTTTTCATTTATATATGTATGCATTTGGTTAATTATATGGATATATTAATGTGTACAAGTGAGTCGTGGACATTTCATATAGCCATAGCAACAATCATGTGCACTAAGTTGTGTGGGAAGTATACCGAGCCGAGTAATCGCTCCAGTGAAGTATGAAATATGACTTGTGTTGATAATTATGCTTGTATACATGTGTGTAATGGTGCACGAATGAGTGTGCTAGCATATGTAGACATCACATGAAGCAAGGTAGCCGGTTGATTATGTTTTGGCATTTTTAAAGGAAGCCAGGTTGCTATAATTGCCCATTGAACTCTACCCGTGAAAAGAGTGGATTTCATGTCCAAATCGGTTTTCGAACATACAAGGAACCACTTCCAAAACATTGACCAATGAACTCCGAAGGACGTACAATGGAATGAAAGTAGGCTTCGGAAGCTATGCGGCTCATCGGGTGAAGCAATCGGCGGCACCTACCCTAGGCTTTACTGCATGGGATAGGCTACATCAGGTCCACTAGTGGTAGACCATCGATGGTGCACTAGCCTGGGCAATAAAGCCTAGGTCAAATGTCATTTAATTAGGGGTTCTTCCCCTGTTCGGGTGCGGGTTCATGCGTAGCTTTGGCACAACTTCGAGGAAGACTATGGACTGCTCGGGGAGTCGGAATCAAGGCAAAGCACGAGATCCAGATATGAAAATTAAGTGATTCCTATGGGATCAACAATGATCAGGCACGGGATCGATACGGCGATTGGTCACACGATCACGTCGGACGAACGTGAACGATCGAATGAAGTAAATCTATACCTTCGGCTTTGACTCAGGGCATGTATAGTTTGATAAATTTTATTGGTCTTATATTACTGACTGTACATAGTATTGATCTTATATTAGTGAATATACATCGTATTGGCATTATATTAGTGAACATGCATATAATTGGCCTTTCAGTAATCATTATCTGTATAGACAAACGATGATGAGATATGGTCTTTTATGATGATATGCATATTTGACATTATATATATATGCAGTATTTGTGTTCCTTTGTGGTCCTGATAGCGTATTATATGAGATGACCATTGTTCTCTTTTGTTGAGATGTTACGCAAATTTGCTAAGAAATCCATGATGACTAAGAGGAAGGAGATGACGATCACCTACTATGGGATCACATATCACTTACGTCCAATATGGGTACGGTGAGATCTGCAAAGATCTTAGGTAAAATATATTAGGTCATAATTCACCTATGCTCGATGAAGGATATGGTTAGATCTACACGAGTTTGAATACTCAAGATGCAACTCGGGATCTATGGTACAATTCAGTACTAACTCTATTATTTTTAGGAATAGGTTTCAAATAATAGAGTAGGTCATATATCACCTATGATCGATGGGGGACATGGTGAGACCTACAAAACTTCGATCAATCAGGATACAGCTTGGAGTCTATGGTACAATTTAGTACTAACTGAATATTTTTGAGACTAGGTTTTAGGTAAATAGAGTAGGTCATATATTACCTATGCTCGATGAGGGACATGGTGAGAATTACACAAGTTGGATCAATCAGGATATGGTTCGGGATCCATGGTATAATTCGGTTTTGACTCTATTTATTCTGGACTCTCGGTAGGAATCATTGGATCACAATAGATGTCCGTAGTACGCTCCACCTATCGGTAATGATGGCCATTGATTGTTATTCCTTACTTATCTTTCATTGTTATATTATGCGTGCTATTAGTTGGTTGTTATTGTCGCTGTTGCATTTATTATCATTATGTACTTTGAGATAGACTAATATTATGATCACCTTACCTTGGGATGTTTGGTCACCTTTATTATAGTATGTTGTTATGTTTCAGGGTTTTATATTAGTTATGTTGACTCGTTGATTTCATGAGAAGAGAATATTATGGTATGGTTTTCTTTCTTTTGGATAGGTTTATTTTACTTGTCTAAGGACAGTTCGAGTTACCCCTAAGCCACTATTGTGGATAGGACTAGCTCTACCTTAGTAATTCCTATTTATTTGTATAAAATTTTAATATATAGTATTATGAGATAGTTTCATTGCATCAAGCTTTATTCCTAACCCATGTTTTGTCTTCATCTATTTATGTCATGACAAGTCTTGGGTACTTGATTGAGTAATTTGAGAGTCTGGTGCCTTTGGGGATATGCCTTTAGGACAGTTAGAGCAATCTATGGAGGGGATTCGATACTTCATATATATACTTGATATTGTAGTAGTACATGATAGATATGTATTTATATATGAGACTTGATGTATCAGATATTATATTCAGGACTCCGTCAATATGGAGTTTGATTTATTCTGACTTTCTACATTGATATTTATTTATCAGTTATTTCCGCTAGTGCAGTCTCTTATATGTATATATTATTATCCTGTTTTCTTCATGTATATTCAGTATATTATATATTATCATTCTGCTATGAGATTCTGTCGATATACCTTAGTATATTGTTTGCTTTAATTTTACTATTTCCTAATAATCTTTCTTTTATGGTATTCGGAAGTCAGACATTATCATTTAGTGCTGATTTCAAGGTATCACGAAGAGCATGTTGTTACATATACAATTCACGAGTACCATATGATTCATAATCATATGATTAAAGAATTATCTCTAAAACTTTTGGCTTGGTTCATAATTCTAAAATAACTATAAAATTTTAGGTACTTCTTTATTTTCTAATGTATCATTTTGTTATGAAAACAAATACCACTATTATAGTTTTTCCTTATAACGAATATTCATATTGAAATAATACTATGTCTATTTTTAGTCAATACTGAAAACATTTATTATTTTTAAATAAGATTTTGTATATTAATGAAAATGATTTTTCATAACTTGATGTGTCCACTAAGAAGTGTTATAAGGTAAGTTCCCATTATTTCTTCCATTACTATAATAACTTACGAAATATGTAGCTCCATACAACCACTTATTACGAGATATTATTTTAGTCATTATATATAGGTTACACTTAATAGTTTTTTGATTAAATACCTTGAACTTGAAGAAATACTTTATAGAAAAATATTTCTATATGTTAATACATTTGGAATAGAAATCACATTTCTCATTTCATGTTAAGTATCTTTTAGTATTTTATACAGTTCTCATTTCCGACGTCTCTTCATAAAGTAGAGGTGATCATTCACTACTGCATCCCAATTGTTCCTTAGGTTACATCCACCCTCGTACATTCGCTTTCCTTTCAAATGGTCGAACCATTCAAAATTCATAAAAGTGCATCATCTTTAATGTTTAAGGATAATAAATAAGTTACACTTTACATAAGCTGATCAAACTGATATTCAATAATGGAATTCCTAGATCTATTTTGTAGCTCTTGGCCTAATGCTACACCTAACACAGTAAGATAGTTATTACAATCATCTTATTGAATGCATCATCTCGAATCATGTTTTAATTGCTCATTTTGATTGAACTAATTTCAATGAGTCTCTTTGCATTACAAATTGTGATTGTTCACCATATAACATTTATATGTGATTGACTATGTCAAATATCCATATTCTTTTGTTGCTAGAGATTAAACTTCATAGAAGACAACACACAGTCTTAGGCATACGAACACCAAAGTGACCAAGTTACAAACATATTTAGTAGTTGTATAATTAGGCACTTACATGAGTCTTGAATTGACAATATGCAAAAATATTTATTTATTTTATATTTCTATCATCAATCTTGATTCAGTTCGTTTGTATATTTTGTTTGATAAACATTTCATCAATTATATTGATTGCTCAAATATAGTGAAGTAGATAGCTGAATTTGTACAAAGCAGACATTCTTGTATTATTAGATAGTTTAAGCGTTCTCATTTCATTAATTAAGCAATTAATTAAAAGTATGTGTCACACAACCGAATATGTTCCTTCGAAATGTGTCGCACAATCGAATATGTTCCTTCGAAATGTGTCGCACAATCGAATATGTTCCTTCGAAATGTGTTGCACAACCGAATATGTTCCTTCAGAACAACGTTGACTTAATTATTTAATAATAGTTATAAATTAATTAAATTAATAACATTTGTGAAATACTGACTAATATTATTTTTATTATATAGGGTGTGTTCAGTAAATTGGAGTTTCCTCTAGAATTGTTTGGGTGCTCTTAGTAATTTATTGGGTGCATATAAAAGATATATATGTGCATATCGATATACAATATCGATATACAATATCGATATACAATATCGATATACAATATCGATAATTATTTATCTTAGATTTAAATGAAATATTTTACTAATAGTTTGAAAGTGAATTTGGTCCATCAATGACCCTAGATACGGTTAGCTAATATAAGAGGGGAGGGTATCTAAGTTTTAACTTATTAAGGGAGAGATTGCTCCTAGATCCTTTGGGCATCTCTCTTAATAAATAGGAACTTAAAACGCCTAGTTTTAGAATAACTTTTTTACCTCCTCCCTTCATGATTTCGGGCTAAAATTATTCCGCTCCTCCTCCTTTACTACTAGCTTCCTTCACCTCTAGTTAATTAAAGCAAGCTAGATCTAGTGTTGGGACGTCATCTGTTTGTAGTAGTGACTAAGGATTTGAGGGATCAAAAAGGCAAATTTGATCACATGTGAATCAAAGACCAAGCTTCTTAGGTAAATTCTTATTTACATTTAACATAATGACTATCTAGTGTTTGTGTATTTCTATCACCACTTATACATATATCTCATTGCCTTAACTTATTTATATTTATATGTATATATACGTTCTTTGGTAATTATTATGATGGCTGGATCAATGTATAAATACATATGTATGTATATTTATATAAATTATAATTTGCACTATAATATATATAAATACACATATAAATATAAGTTTATTTTTGTTATATATTTAATTAAACACTATTATATTGATTAATATATATAAATTATTAATTTAAAATGCAGTATATATATATTTGTGTGTGTGTGTCTATATATATGTATGTATGTATATATCTACTATTAATAAAGAGAATTCAATGAATAGGATTTCCATGGTATCCTTTTGAAATTTCAAAAATACCTTACACCCACCAACGGAATCTCACTAGCATTTTGCAACCTTCACCAACATCCCCTTCCTGACCATCCATCAAGGGAATTATCAATTTGCTATTGACACCACCAATAAAACTACTTGAGATAAAAGCGTTCTGGCCATCAAAACTTTTACACAGATATAACACATTAGATCATTAATTTTTTATTATATAAAAGTAAATATCTCACCCGCCGTTCGTAGCTCGGTTGGTTTGGGAGCTGGGAGCTGGGAGATGGGAACCAAAAGGACTGTGTCCGGGCAGGTTCGAATCCCAGCGCCAAACCATCAGTGGGAGTTTCAACGTTAAGCATCCGTGTGTGACGACTAAATAAAAGCGGGGTAGACACACGGCGTGGGGTTTACTTAAGTGAGTATCAATGAATACCATGATCTTAAGGTTCCCCATGATCTCAAAAAAAAGTAAATATCTCTAGCTATTAGATGCACGTGCATGCGCAATTTATACTAGTTTACATATAAATGCTTCCAATAGCAAAAAATTATTTTTTCTAAAACTAGAATTATAATAAATATATATGTGTTTTTTACATTAAAATAAAATCATTTCCAATTTCAACATTTGTGTTTATGTAATTTATTTTAACATATTTATAATTGAATGTTTTCATTAAAAAGGGTTTTTAGCTGAAAACATGTTATATATATATGATATTTAATAATAAATATAATGTTTAAATGATTTAATATATAACTGTGTGTGTATCAGTTTATTTAAAAAGGTTAATTTTCGACTTATATATATATATATCTATACTATAATGAAAAACCTTTAGTCAAATGGTCAAAGTGAAGCCTTTTTCGAACTGACCAGAATGCCCATGCTTGAAATTACCTGCCCTCTCTCTCTACTAAATGACATTTCGGGCAATTTACTGTCCCACCATCTCCACGTTCGTTCGCTAGAAAACAGATCCACCTTCTTCCCCAATTTCTTAATGCCTTCGCCTTCGTAAACAAAAAAGCTTAAAAACCCTCCCTTATCCAAACCATTTTCTGTTCTGCTAAATCCTATGTCATAGAATTTAGGTATGCATCAATGCAATTGTATTTCAATTTTCCAATCCCTTATGTCGTTTCATTTCCATTGATTCACTTTTCGATTTAGGGATCTGCATGCAATATTCACGGCGCAACTACCTATACAAAATCTTATGTCGTCATCGAAATGCTTCGGCCTAATTCATGATTACAGTTCTGGCAAGTAACATCATCTTCCATATATGCTTCAATCTGATTCTTGAATTAGGTAAGAATCCTTCAATCGTTTTTTCGATTTTGGATTTGGTAATTACTTAGTTTGGCAGCCTATATGGATTCGAAGTAATATTTATTGGGCGAATTTTGATACAGAAAGGAATAACGATGGTGAAGCACTGCGTGGTCTTCTCTGATTGCTGTTAAGATTTATGGCTGTCATTTCTACCCTGACCCACTAACTTATCCACCGAAAATAGATCCACATTCCATATTCCTTGGTGTATCTTCTGTTGATTGGCTTTACAAGGTAATTCTATCACCCTATTTCATCAATTAACATCGACTTATCAAGAAATTATTTCAGGAAAATCAAAATTATAACTCATACATATAGCAACTTTGATGGCATCACGTTTCAGATTCAGGTCAAGCTACAATAACCAATTGATCAATAAGAAGCGGACAATGATGAGTTTTCACAACAAATGGCTTGGACTACAGCAAGTTTGGGAAGTTAGAGGTCTTCGAAACAGAGTAGTTGAACAATGTAGGTACTATTTGTTCATAATTATTTTATTTATTCATAAACTATTCATTCTAATATTATCTATTTTAATAACCATAATTTCGTCGAAAAGAACGACATGTTAGGCAGGAGAAACAATAGTAGCAGTATATCAGTATTATCCTTTTTGATTAAAGTTTAATAGGGTGCTGGCTTTTGAAACTAATACTTTTAGGCTCTTACAGCTATACTGTACTTTTTTGATAAAAAGCTATATTGTACTTGAGTTGGACTTCTAAATGAATTTTTTACAATGTTTTATTAACTTAGGATATGGCGGGTATGTGCATGTGTAGTGGTTCATGAAATCATTGTTGTCACATTGCACTTATCTTCTTTCTTCACGTAAGCATGTTTTTGAATTACTGTTTACAGATTTTGTTCTTAATGTTTTCTTTTCTGATGATGTTAGGGATTCGGTTTTCCACACTCTACAGAACTCATTCAATCTCCCTTCCAATTTCGTGTTGAATCTTCAACATGGGAGACATTTGGCTTTGAACTGGAAAGGATTAGACCTAGAACACAAAAGGCTAGCTTCTCATCTCTTCTTCCTTCATGTAAGCATCTTTTTGAATTATTGTTTGCAGATTTTGTTCTTAATGTTTTCTTTTCTGATGGTGTTAGGGATTCGGTTGAGGAAATTGGATGGTTGATATTTCAAGTATTATGATAAATAGTAATTATTAGTTTAGAGCCCTGAATTATCTTGAGACGCCCCTTTTTGATGCTAAGTTATGTTGTACAGTTCTATAGCATGATAATTCATCAAATGTTGTATATTAAACCAACCGCATAGTTGATTTTTCAATACCTCAATTTCTATTAAAACTGTTACCTTCATTGATAAGTTGTTGCTGCTTTATATTGTTGAAAAGAATCCATCCGTCTCCTAATCCAATTGTCATTAATGACATTATCTCTAAGGCGGTTTATGAATACCGAAGTTGCATGATACAAAAAGGATAAACTGCGACTTTATAGTGAAATTTTATATGCATAATAATATATTTGCAAGATTTTAAATTATATAATTACCATATCAGATTGGATTGTAGAATATTGCGTAGGGATGGAGGAGGTTATAAAGGTTGTTCCTGATCTGAAAAAAGAGTGTAATCAAACATTTTACCTATTTTTGTTGAGGGTTTAATTAATGGAATTATGATTGTAAACCAAATTTGTGTTTCTATATTTCATGTTTTATTGCTCATGTTGTTTATCGACAGTAAGATCGGTGCCTTTCTTAGTTATAATATATAGTTTTAGGTATTTGTGTCAGAATGTGTTTGTTCAAGGTGTTGTACAATGGTTCAAAAATGAAGAAATAAGAATGTGTTTAATATGTCTGTTTGTCAATATGCATAATTTTTTGTTTTAGACCGTCACGATGACTCTATTAATCTTGACAGTTAACTATTATAATGCTTCTCAGTTATCATTTGTCAACTAGAAGGTATAGTCCATGATTTTTTCTTCTATGCTATAAAAATTTGAATATCCCAATCATTTTGACTTAAATATTGAAACTTGCATAAAGTTTTCAAACAGTGTTTGTTTTCACCATAAATCAACTTTTATATACCATGGATCGTTGTATGCTAATATCGAATTTCTGATTGAGTTCAAATAAACAAACAATTGGACATAGTGACACTAAACCTATACTCATTAACAATATATATTTTAATTAATTTATATCCATAAAAAATCAACTTCAACATTTTTACAGTTTAATGCAATGCCATTGTACATTTTTGTTGAGCCAAACTTTTTAGAAATCTTTGAAGAATCAGCAATACCAATTCTTTGAAATACCTGAGCTCACTTTCCAATTGTTTGCACACATATATTTATTTTAATCTTTCTTAATTTATCGAATTCATGCTCCTCTTTTGATGGATCGGTTGGACTTGAGTTGATTTTGTAACAATAATTTATATTACAGAATGTCATCGGTCAAAATACATTGTGTCACATTTTGTGTTCATATATGTGAATATGATAACTTTTATGGATCGTTTTCTTTATGGTAGTATGTTCATTTCAATGTGATTTTGAGATAGGTGATTTTCTTTTTGATTCTGGGTTTGTTACACTCAATGGGACTATATAGGCTATTAGATTTGGTTTTATTCTTAGAGGTGCACTGTTAGCTCTTACTGTTGCAAGCTTAAGAAAATGGGAAGCAAGAAATCTTTCGTAAGCTATTTATAATATGACATCGGTTATGTTAAAGATTTCATCCTTTAATTAACTATACATCTTTTATCTTATTATAAATTCTGGAAATTTAGGATTGATGGGTATCGCATGATTCAATTTCAGAATTCATGGATGGAAGAGGATGCTTATAGAGTCTTTGCGAAGGCTCTTGATAGGAACATCTATTTAAGCTTTGCAGGAGGGGATGGAGGATACTGACAAAATGGATATGCTGTTTTCAACCTTATTTTTATTTTCCTCATGTTCAAGTTCATCATTTTCAAAATGGTTCAGTGTAATTGTTCTTCAACGTTAAAAATATGGAAAATGTAATTTGGCTTCTATAATATATAAAATAATTTTTATTACGTGATATAATAATTAGGAACATGCATAGCGTAATTAATTATAGAACTTGAACATGACGAAACTAACGTTCAAGTTCAATTTTGTTATGTAGGACCAATCTAAGTCATTCTTTAGTCACGCTAAATTATAGGAGTAATCTAAGTCAATTCAGTAAAAATTATGTCACATATGCAACTTGGTCAACTCCTATTATAGTAAAAATTAAATGAAGAAACAACGAGCAAGTCGGTGAGATAGTTTTTTTGTGTGGAAGATGATTATTGTTCTGCATCTTGGAGTTAGGTGAGTAATCTTCATTTGGTGATCTGTTTTAGGGTCATGTTTAATAATGTTCCTTTTGCCTTGGATTTGATATCTTCTCTTACCAACTCTTTTCTAAAATTATTTTCGACCACTGTTTTAAACAATAATTAAGCATGATATGAACTTTGGCCATTGTTTTGTGTTCTATGGTATTGAAGAAACTGATTCTAATAGGAGTAGAGTCTAAAAAATAAAAGCAAATTCGTAGATAAAAAATGACTTATTATTCTCATTCACTTTAACAAAAGATGTAGTTTATCGGTTTTTTTTTTCATGATTGTGTACTATTGGCAAAAAAGATGGTGGTGAGTTTTGGTTGCATTATTCTTTCAGCTTTTATTGAATTTAGAGAGCTCATTAATCATGGTAAAAAATTTGAAACTATTTAACCCTTCGTCCCTTCTCCAACACTCATCAATCTCCGCATTCCAGCCTCAATCAAACACCATTTTCACATTTTCCTTTTTTCTTTGCTAAATATTTGTACCTATTGTTTGGTATTTTTCTTTTTCAAAGTTTCAAAGTTTTGTAGGTACATGTGTCTTTAAATTAATCATAATTTCCATTTTTTAACCATTACACAAGTTTATTTGTTGTCTTGCAATGTTATAAGATTTGGTTGGTTTAAATTAATTTTGCAGTAATATCTATTTTATTTGTTTCTCATGTTTACTTCAGCATCTTTATGAACCCGTCTGTTTAACTCAGTTCATTGTCATATCAACCATCATACACTTCGATGTAATTTTCAGTTATATTAAACAGAACAAAATTTTCAATTACTATGTTACACAGTCAATATTCACTTTGTTTACCATATGATTTAGTATACCCTCCTCAACAGTTTACCGTCCGTCGGGTTCTTCTCGGTTTTAAAAAATACTATATGAAGTCTTACACAATTTATAACATAAATTGTGCAGTGGTGATGCCTATATATTTGTTAGTTCTTATGGAAGGGACTGTGGGAAGGCCACCAAGAAAATCTGAGGGACTTTTCAAAAGTGCATAATACCTTATCCAATTAACAAAATATTATACCAATCATCCATGGTTTTAGGAGCCTTCATACATCTTCAGATTTTATACTATGCACACCAATGTAAGTGAAAAATTAAGAGCAAGTTGACATTAAATTTTAGGCATCCATTCATACATGTGAGCAAATTTAAAATTATATTGAACTTGCAATAGTTAATACAGCAAACTAAATAGCCACACGATTATAACACTCAAGAGTATACATATATTTATTATAAAATATGTATATCCAACAAGTAATCTACTACTACAACAACAAATGTTTTTTCCCTACAACACATCACCATCAACTGCATCTAAATAACACATTCTCAAACACAAAAAATAAGCTGACCTGATATCCTCCTACTACGTCAACCAACTAACATTTCGTCTACTAATTTCAACCCCACCGCATTCCACCATACCAGATTACTACACTTTTGCTGCTACAATGCAACTTCTAACTTCACACATATATAATTCCCCCTATATACTAAAGATCAATGCATGTACATTATAATTCCTTATGAAATCATTTCTTGAAATGCTCGGCTTTTTGGATGATGCTAAATTTTGAATGGCGGAGCCATAACTATTGTATATATCATATAACTCTCCTTTTATATACAAAATACCAACATTAATGTAAAAAAAAAGAACTGTGCATGTACGCACATAAAAATACAACATCACATACAATGTCATTTCATAAGGTGACAAAAAAAAACTAACAAACAATGTTTCAAAATACCAATTCCTCCTGCACACGTGCCAAAGAACTCCTACAAAGGTGCTTCATCATTATCGGGTTTACCTACCGTCTTTCTTACAACACCTTATTTTTGTTTATTTGTCATATCATCTTCCTCTTTTTTCCCATAATTAACGAAAACATTACTATAATCTCTCACAATATCATAATTGTAACAAAGACAAAATACGTCACTTCCTTCTTTGCACACGTCCAACGGACGTGCCACCATACTTGTATATATATATATATATATTTGGTTTTAATCATGCACACGTGCATGCGTACATATACATATACGTATATAGTTATACATATGTATGTATGTATATGTATTTAAATGAATAAAATCAAATACAAGATATTCGGTTGCCTTTAAATTCAGATCTTGGATCAAGTTTGAATTAAAATAAATTTACTAATTAAAATTGGGTGTTTATATAAATTTCAAAATTTGAAATATATACTTAGTCAAAACTTATATAATATATGTATGTATGCATATTTACATTTACAATATTTCATATTTAAAATAATATCTAAGGTAAATGCCATATATATAATGTGTGTATACGAAGTATATACATAGTAGATATAAATCCTAATTTCTACTTATGTATAAACTTGACCATGTACACCCAATGATACACGTTATAGAGTTAGGTGTAAGCCCTAGGGGGAATTATGTAATTTGTTAAGTACATCTAATCATGTGACCGATTTGTTCATAATAAAGGTATTTGATTTCTATTATATACCTTGTTATGTGATATAGTAAATTAAGTAATTAATTTAAAGTATAAAAAAAGAAAATCCTTAAATGAAATGTTAACGATTGTAGTGACAAATAGTTGTGATTGTGAGTAATTAATCATATTATAAAATAACATTATATTTTAAATGTTCTTGGTCAAGATGCTTCAAGAAAGGATATCGATACATTGATAGGCAACAGAGTATGCAACACTGTCCAAATGTCGGGCAATATATTACTCATGGGTACAGGGGGAACCAAGGGTTATATATTAATAGGTATTAGATAATTATGGAATGATTTGTCTAAGAGTTTCCTATTGGCCAACAATAACTAGGAAAAATGGGAAATCTTGAAGTAACGATATTACATAATTATCTCGACTTAAGAATAATATTGAACTTCAATGTGAAAACTCCACTTTGATTAGAGTTAAATCATAACATGTCGTCCATCAAAAGATTGTAGTTGGGTCTGAGTTGAAGCATTGAAAGTGAAACACTATTTAATAGAGAATTCGTCTTTTCAGTTGTATGGGGTTAGCATCTCAAAATAAAAATCTCTAGCTAGCGTAGTATAGTTAATACTAAATGTTATTGTTTAACCAAGGAATTTTTTATCTACTAACCGATTTTAATAAGGATGAAATTGGATTTTGACCAAAACCAAATTCCATAAATGCTAGAGTGTTATAAGGGTTGGCAAAGAGAATGTGTGTAAGTAATCCTTACTAACCGGTACTGCTTAATAAAGAACAGAATATGATATTACTAAAAAGGTTTGTAAGTAACAAATTCGGCCAAACAATCATATATAACACTAGCTAAGGTAACATGTGAACATTAATATTTGAATTATTCATCATTAATTGCTGACTGAATTAACACCTTTGAATCACACAACTGTATTTGTGAATTCTCCAAATTACCATGTGGTTTAATTAATTTATAAAATGTTGTAAATTAACTAATTTAATGAATATTTGAAAAGTATTAATTACTATTTAATTTATTTGACATTTATGAGCTGCCTGTAATTATTTGATGCATATATAAGCTATATTTGGGCGCTTTGATATTCGATATCAGTGTAATTTAAATAGAGTTTAAATGATAGATAATTGCTGGTAGAGATTTTGGTAATTTCACAACATTAATGGTAATATATAGCTGGCTATACAAGGACAATTAGAGAGGTGAAGAGAGAGAATATTAAGGGAATTGATTAAGGAAGTTTAAATACAAAAAAAGTGAATAGTTTCATTCTTTCAACTAAAAATAAATTTATTAATTCATTTCCTACATTCTTTTTCATTTACCTTTCTCTCATCCTTTCCTCATCATCTATGGCCGAAAATACTATGAGAAATTCTTAGGTTTATCAACTCCAAATCAAGTGAAACCATTAAATAAAATAAAAGCTAAGTGGTTCTTTCTTCTCATGCAAAGCTAGGTGTGGATCTACATGAGATATTAAGAGAAATCTCAAATCAAGGTGTTATAAAAGGCAAGACTTTTCAAGTTCAATTATTCTATTTTATTTTATTTATTCATTATGTTTAAACCTTACAAAATTCACATGTATGAGTTTATTGAATTTCCACTTATTGAATTTATTTTAAATTACCTCTTGTGTATTTTCATTCAATTGTAAAATAAATTTGTGTCTGTTTTATTCGTTAGATGTTATTTCTTGGATTTGAAATTATCAGATAATGTTGATTTGATCTGTTGTAAAATTTACGTTTGTTTTCAAAATTTTATTCACTTAAATTAATGGATTTGACATTTAAATTAATTAAAATATGTTTGTATATATTTATAGCATTCTTTTCTTGGTAACCAAAATTGTAAATCAACATCAAAATGGATCTTTTACTTATATTAATTTTGTTTTTTGGTTAATATATCCAATGTCTTGTTATTTAGTCGATAATATGCATTTGAGATTTAAATCATGAATTATAATTTTCACATATGTGTATATGTAATGCTCAATATAAAAAAAATTCAATCATGTTACTGAAATAAAATATTGGTTGCAATAGTGATTTTTTTACAATTTGTATATATGTTGAATCTTTATTTTCAAATCTATGGTTTAAAGGTTTGTATATTTTTTTGTGGTTAAGCATGAAAGTTTTATGATATTTAATTTATCATTAGTCAGTGTTTGTAAAGGTGGGAATTTAAAATAACACATTATTCTATTTCCTGTTAATTATGATTTGATTAGATCAAGATTTAATATGAAAATTTATTTCCATCTTCACTCCAATCAAGCAATCTCTTACTTTAAAATTATCGATTTTATTGTACACATTTGTTTACATAATTTTATATATGTATATATATTAAATACATAAATGACAACAGAATGTCAAATATATGTATTTATATGTTTAACCCGTATATATGGTATTACAAATATATGAATGTAAACTATAGACACATACTGTAGTATTTTCAAAAATTTGTATATAATTAGGCATTTATATTATTGATATTCATATGAAATTGTCGTATGTATATGTAAGAATAATATATAAATACACAAAATGGAAATAAATCCTAATATCTGTGTGTGTGTGTGTGTTTATATGATTATAGACATGTTTATATCACATTATGTTATGTTGTTATATCATTGGATGCATACATAATCCATCTAAATAACCATTTAGTTGAAGTAACTAATATGATTAATTAACAAATAGTGTTAATTAAATTATGTTTTTAATTTAATAACTAGATTGGATACTATGGAACTTACTAGACTTTATATGCCCACTATGATCTAAATAGAGATTTTTTAATCTACCAATCTCACCCCTGCTTACCAGCTCTATTCAAATAATGGTATCAGAGCAAGGTTGGTTGAGGTATTTACCTTGTACATTGGATGTCCCTGGTTCGATCCCTGCAATAATCATGACATAGTGTTCTCATATTGTGATATGTGATGAAGTATAGCCTCTTATCCATACACGTCCTGTGGTGGTTGTGCTGGTTGAAAGGTTGCATGTAAAACTCACACACGAGGTACCGAGTTAGGCCACCCGAAAGGAGTTTGGGTGGACCAACAATACATGCATGTTATACACATATGAATACATAATGAAATACTCATATATTATACAAAATACTTTTAGTTAAATTGATTAATTAAATTAGAAAAATAAAGAAAATTGGAATTTATTTAAATAATTTAGATTGGGTCTAGTACTACTCATTGGAATTCATAGGCCCATTACAACCAAAATAAAGAAAGAATCGAAATCTACTATTACATCCACTTCCGACTGACCTGGTTCCCATAGTTTATTCATAGGTATTTGATAACTATGGAATGATATGTCTGAGAGTTTCTGGTTGGTTGGTGATAACTAGATTAAACGGGAATTCTCAAGGTTACGGTGTTACACACTCTTGGCCTGAGAATACTTTGGAGCTTTAATGTGAATACTTCACTTTGATTATAGTTAAATCATGGCATGAAAATCCATTAAGTGACTATAGTTGGGCCTAAGTTGAGGCATTTGAAGTAAAGCGTTATTTAGTAGAAAATTTGTCTCATCGGTTATATGAGGTTAGTATCACATTCAACTCTAGTCAGCTCAATGTCAAAATCTCTACCTAGAGTAGTATAGTAAATAGTATATGTTATTATTAAATTAAGGAGTTTATTTTGGACTAACCGAGTTAAATGTAGATAATATTGGAACTTTAACCAATACTAAATTCTATATATTCTGAAGTGATATTGTTTTGATGAAGAGAACGTGTGGAAATTATCATTATTAAAGGTACCGCCTAAAAAATGTAAGATTGGGTTTTACCAAAAAGTTCTATAAGCGATGAATTCGGTCAAATAGCCACTCCACTAGTTGAAAGGACGTGTGAACATTAATATTTGAATTGTACAAAATTAACCATCGACTGAATTCACACCTATGAGTGTTACAACCATATTTATGAATTCTCTAAAACACCACATGATTTAATTATTTTTTACAAATTGATTATATTAATTAACATTTGAATGCATATATAAAAGTTATATTTGCATGTATTGATATATGATATTGGTATACTTTTAAATAGGTTTAAATAAGGAATAATTACTTGAAGAGTTTTTGGGAATTTTCACCAAATAAGTAGCAACATAGGGCTGACCATACAAGAGGGAGAAAAGGGTGGAGGGTCTGAAAATTAAGGAAGAATAAGTATGGAAAATTTTAATAAAGATAATTGGAAATTCCATTCTTCCGATTAAAACAAATCCTCTGTTTTCATTTCCACTACTAGTTTTTCCTTCTCCTCTTTTTTTCCTTCCATGGTTGTCATTTCCTTGTCCTTCTTCAAAAAAATCAACTCCAACACAGTTCAAACAACAAGTAACTTTAATGGCTAGGTGGTTCATCTAATTTGAGCAAAGTTGGGTGTCAATTCAAGAATCTGAGAAGGAATTTCCAAATCATAGTGTCACTAATAGGCCAGCCCTATAAGTTACAATATAAATTTGATTTATATTCTTAGTAGTAATATACTTATAATAATTTAGGTATACATAGTAATGCCTTACCTAAATTAAGAATTAACAATACAATCTAAACAATCAATTAAATGATAGGTTCATTTTAACTTGATAGATTAAAACACATGTATGTATATATATATGCATAAAATTTTGTTTTCAAAGTATAAATATATGTTTTATATTTCTTATAGTAGTAATCTAATCATAGTGTACAATTTTACAGATTTAAATGTTTTGCTTGAATTTCTAATCAGTCCTAAAATAGAGAATGTGTTATATCTTTCTTAATTTAATGTATGTAATTTTGATTATTTTAGTTTAAATAAAAGAAACTTTATATATATGTATATGTATGTATATATGTATATATGCAAATATATTTGAAACTTTAATGTAATATGTATGTATGCTTTGAATCAATTGGAAATAGTTTTGGCTTTATCAATACATATGTACTGTAACACCTTGCATTTTTAGATAATTAAATAATCAAATAACGATGAACAGTGAAAATAATCATTTTTGGAATTGTCAAAATATGGCCTTGAAACCTATACCATTGTATTCATGGCGATTTTCTGATCAATTTCCATATATAACTTGCCGAAATCCGAGTTAATACGATGAAGTTACAAGAAGAACAAGAAATCAGAAATATATATAATTAATTAAACGAAAGAAATAATAATAAAAAAAGGACCCCACGGGTCGACCATTAGGTCAACCCGCAAAACACAAGGGTCGATCCTAAGGTCGACCCGCAAAGAACACAGGTCAACCTATACGTCGACCCGCGTTTGCCCTGGACGTTAAATCGTCCAGGGACGTGCCGAGCTTTTCTAATTCGGTTTTCATGCGATCTGAAGCGTTGTTTTCTAGATCCAATGACTCGCAGTGAGCCTGTGACTTGGTTGCATCAGATTCAATCCAAAAATACAACGGTCTGAGATCTCCAAACTCCACGATAAATAGAACCCTAGGCCTAGCTATTTTCTCACAATCGGATTTTCTTCCAATTGGGTTCATTGCCTAAGGCTGAACCCTAAATAGAAAATATTTCTAGGGAGAATATCTTTTTAATTAAAAATATTAGACACCTTAGAAGGGGATCCAGGAAGGCCATGGAGCAAAGCTAAGGACGACAGGTGAGTGGATTTAAATTATATCTCTTTTATGTTTATGATATATAATATCGTTAGATTCCCGTTAAATATTTAATTCAGCATTTATTTCAGTAATTAGTTCTACTAGTTAGTTATGTTGATACTGTAAATTTTATAAGAGAAGTATACTTATATTTAAATGTTATTTATATGGAAAAAGAAAGAAATTCAATTAAATATAAGTAATATTAGGCTTAAAAGTTGTAGAGAAAGACATAAGCCTAAAAGTGAGAAATTTACAGTAAATTATGTTAAAACGGGAGAAATGAATTAAAAAGGAGAAAATCTAATAACTTGATTTGGAAGTTAGTGATAGATTAGTTGGTTGGTTTAGGAAAGGGAATACATTTCCGTTTAATATTGTAAGAATAACGATAAACGTAACTGCAAGAATAAAAGCAAGAAAAATGGAATTAGTGCAAAATAGAGACATTACTGTATTTTGCATTTCCCAACAATTAAAGAAACAATAAAAGAAATATGTCGCAGTTACGAGTTATTGTTTATAGCATTATTTAGAATTAAATATGGAAATAGTTTTTAGCACAGTTTTTGTAGCCAAGCAAATAGAATAAAACTACTTTCCAGAATAAAAGAGAGTAAAGCGAAGCGTTAAAAAAATTATAGAAGAAGAAATAATCAAGTTAATTATTTGACAAGACTAAAAACAATAAACAGAATATGTGACTAGATCTGCATTTACTGCGCAGATAGTAGAATAAAAAGTAAAGCGGTTATTATGATAAGTAATTTGTGACAGTTGGACGTACTCCCAAGCTAAGACTGTCATATAACATAAGAGAACTAAAGAAAATTTAGTATCACAATAATAGAAGACAGACTAGAATAGAAAAGAGACACTTGTAATTACATTTTTAACATGTAGGTTATTAAAGAAAGAAAAGAATATAAAAGTGACAATTGCAAGAATAACTGTAACATGTAGGTTATAATTAAAAAGAAAGAAATAGAAGAGGCTTATTTTATCAAACTTAGATCTTAGATTAAGTTAATAAGCAAAATAATAGAAGTGGCCCGTACCGGCAGCATCCCCTTTCAGGTCTAGGACTGACGGTCTCACACATAAGTGGGGCTGAGCTTGTTGATTAGGGTAAATAAGTAGCCAACAGAATAAGAAAAGTAAACTAAACGCAAAATAAAGATTAGACGTAGGGTCTAATAAAATGGTAAGGTGCGTTTGGAATAGCCCAAAGAGAATCTGGATAAAGAGCCTAACGAAGCAGTTCATCACAGATTTTTAGTACAGAAAGAGCACGTCCAACTTAGTTAGTTTGGGCTAGAAGGAAGTACGAGACTTCAACGGGACGCGAGGATACTCTAGGATGGCCCTCTGGGGTAGGCCTAACGAAGCTGCACCTCCGGAGGCAGGTCTGTAGGTGTTCCATCAAGAGAGTATGCCTTGACTTCTTTTTCACTGCAGGCCGAACGAAGCGGACCTTTGTAGGCAGTCAAAAGGTTGATGATGGAGTAGGATATTCATATGACACCATACTCTGGATTGCGAGTAGGTTATAGTGGGCTGGACCCAAAAGGATAGTCGCATGCGGAGATCAAGCCATTATTAGTCAGAGCGAGTTCTGGAAAGACTAGAGTTAAACCAACAGGCCATTGATTCTTTCACTATCAAGACATTGGATGAGGGGCACAACCAATTGGATATTTAGATTGTTTGCAGTAGGGCAAAGCCACTTATCTCTTGAGAGGTCTTTCGATCAGTTGAGGGGTGGCTGCATGGGGCCATAGCCACGATGAGAAAAGAGACAAACAAAGTAGAATATCTGTATTGTAGGCCTAATGAAGCGGACCTTTACAGATATAGAAAATCCCCGACTGAGTTCCATACAAGGTAGACCTTGTTGGCGGAATTCAGAGAGTAGACAGAACGATTACGTGTAGTCCTCAATGTACGCACTGGGTGGTACATTGTGTACGTCCGAGCACTAGTATAAGCTAGTGCGGATACAGTTTCACGTTTTCATAGTAGACGATGGAACATCTGTATTGTAGGCCTCACAAAGCTGTCCTTTACAAACGTAGTTACAGAATGCTCTAGAAGCAAGACGATGGAGTCCTTTTCGAGGAGGATACGGAAGGTACTATGGGTAGTGCCTAGGACCGATGCGGTCTTTGGGCATGTAGCTACTTATATATATTGGTTATTTGGTCTTAATATACTAGGGAGTAGGTGGGTACGATTCACGCACAGAGGTGAAAGTATTATAAACCCAATAAACGTAATATAGCAGAAAATGGAAATAGAACGATATATGTAAAATTATGATTAGAAGTGTATAATTTGTCCATTCAATAGAACTTTAGTTCTGACCCCCTCCTCATAACATCCCATGGGTTAGATAGATGACAGAGGTTTTTTAGCTTGGTGACACTTGTATAGAAAGTGTTATTACCTTGTTGAGTATTTACTTACTATTATATTTTTAGTCGGTTCCACTGTGAGATATTTATTTAACCTCTGATATATTTATCTTTTCCTATTTGTAGGATACCAAATACCCAACTCGAGCTTCAGTGGGCTTGGACTTTAGCATTTTTGCGAAAAATCCACACTCACTAGAATTCGGGTTGTTACATGTACATATATATACATATAAACACACACACACACACATATATTTGTGTGTGTGTAACAATACCAATACATACCCAGTTAGAAATATTCTATATTAGTTAACTTTGACGTAGATCTGAATTTACATATTACGCTAAGATTAGATATTTCAATTTAAAATTGAATTTGGTATTTCAATTTAGTCAAACTGTGCTAGATTTTCTTAATCATATTCTATATCATTGACGTATGAATTTTAGAAATAATTTTCTCCTTATACATATTATACATTAAATAATTAAAGTAAGGCAAGTAATATATATATATATATATATATATATATATATAAAGAGAGAGAATATATACATGGTAGATATAAATCCCACTATCTACACCTACCTGTATATACTGACCGTGTTATTTTTTGTAGTTATATGTCATTTAAAACATATTATTATCACACATCATCTTTTGTGTTAGTATTAATCAAATGCTTGCAAAAGAAGGTGGAATCAAGTAACGTCATTAGCTTTATCGCTTTCCTTTAGATCTCGATGTGATTACATCTTCATCCAATATTATGTTTTGCTCTCATCTTTAAACATCAAGAAATCATATTTGCCATATATTTCATACACATGTCACACTATTTAGATGCATGAATATATTAGATATATTCATACTTATTCAAAGACTGCACTTAATTTAACAATGATTTAATTATTCAAGAATGAAACAGTCTTAATAAAATATGATTTGTTAAAAAAAACTAGATAAGATCTTGTATTAAACATTAGATTTCTTATGCCACTAAGATCCAATTAGGGATTTTTTTTGAAATTTTCCCATTTCACCCCTTGCGAAACAGATCGGTTTCTTACAAATTGAAGTAATCAACTTGGTTTCTGATGTTCGGCTTTTACTTGTTGGTGATCTGACATTTTTTACCCATAAACCAACATCTTTCTTTATTCCTTCCCATAAGAAACTCTTTTTCATATATTGGTGCATCTTTGTACCTCTCGGATGGATGGTAAATTTCAATCTATGACACTCCATATGGACTTCTTTCCTTAGATTTTCCACATTTGGAACACATAAAAGTCTCTTCTTTTAACCATCCTCTTTAATTTAGTACAAAGTCTTTCAAATCCTCAATCTTTATACCGACTTCTAGTCTATTAATCTGTTCAGCAAGAAATAAATCATCTATTTTCTTTGCGGAAATTATTTTAAACAATAGTGGTTTAACTTCTAAACAAGAGATTATTACATCACACTAAATAGAATTGGCTATCAATCTCACATGAACACCAAAGCAATCTAACTCCTCCAAATCGTTCCACTCAACTAGCATTGCCAATACTGCATTCTGGTGTTTTCTACTAAGTGTATAAGCAACGTTATTTCTTTTTCCTAGCATATATGCAATTCCAAAGTCATAAGCAACCAAAAAGTTAAGCTGTCTTTTATATCTCATATTAAGCTCTTTCTGAGAGAATAAATACTTCAAAGACTTATTGTAAGGACCCGATTCTTCGACTTCCGAATATCGACATCAATACGTCCACTGTATCGACTGCTGAGCCATCGAATGCCGGAAAACTGAATACTTAGGGTTTAAGAAAGAAGAGGTAGAAGAAAACAGAAGAAAAGAGAAAGAAGAAACAATAGAAAACACAGAACATAAACAATATCAGAATCTCACATATCGCAGCGGAACAACATATAATAGATAAATGAATAATCTTAAAATCAAAGAACTATATCATTTTATACATTACATCAATCAGAGTCAATATACAACTCAATACAACAATGGAAAAATATATAAACTTGTCCTCATACAGAATACACAGCGGAATAAATAAACAAGTACGGTAGTACGTTTCGCCATCCAGCTCGCTTCCAGAGCTCTAGAATATCCAGAATATCCTGATAACATAACTCTAGGCTGCCCGTGTGGAAAATAATGTGCACCCAGAGTTTAGAAGGGAAACAATAAACTCCGAGTCAGTCATGGTGACTTGTGTGAGATCGTAAAAACAGTTATTTTTCACAAAGAAAATAAAACAGATTCGCAATGCTTTTGGAAAATGAAACTACCATAAGACCTCCCGCCACACACACAATGCAAACGCAGAATTGGAGGAGATTTCTTCTTATGATAGTCAAAGATTATTACTACGCAAATCATTGGATTATTATTTTTAATGTCTAGTGTGGAAAACATTTCGAAAATAGAATATCAATCTTAGCCAACATACGACCAGTATCGTATGCCTACTATAGCTACCATCTAAATAGTGGTGACCACCGTACGTAAATGGCAAGTTCTACAACTAATATCTTACGAAGTTCGTATTGGAGTTTGGATTTCCAACAAATGGTCAGGCCAAGGAACTTCTCATTGCCACATAGGTACGATTCTGGAAAGACGACCCGAGAACCAAACCGGATCTCTGCCAACACAAGGCCGGGTTACCCCTAACTGGGTAACTACTGACACGAATATGTCATCCCCTGATCGTAACCGATCTATATCCGAGGATCCTCGATTTCCAACAACCACAAAGTAATAAATTTGCAGCAACAACATAGGTTAAATATCTAGGCTCCATACCATGATACCACCTCAATCCAGAAGGAATGACATACACTAAAGGGGCGCTACCCCTTAAAAACCTTACCGCATCCTTCCTGTTTTGACCATTTCCGGGGTGTGAGGTCCGACGAAGTCTCGTCCACAAAGCTACGCTTTTCACAAAGCCATGCTTTGGGTCAACAAATGATCAAAGTAATGATCACAAAGATAAATGATCAAACAAATGATTAAACAATGATCATCAAACAGCAACACTCAGCATGTCACATTACCAAATTGGGAGTATAGTGCTGATAACCATCAACTACATAACCTCTAAGCTCATACGTCTCAAAGAAGGGTGTTAAGCTAATTCTCCGCCACCAACAGAAATGTATTTGAAAGAAATCGGCTTTATATCTCAAAGTGTAATGTCAGACAAGTAACCATACAAGTCTGTTCCGGGTTCGAACAGAACCGAAGGCACTTCTTACGAAGCCCTTGCAAATCCGGATAATTTTCTAATCACGTCCGGACTTCCCGTCACTAAGGGTGATAAAACCTCTATATCGGAGATCAGCCGATGTAGAGTAACTCGACGGTAATCCTTCCGTTTTCAAAAATATCCGGTCTTCAACACCGGTCATCAAATGCAATCCATAACGACGTATCACATATTCAGAATGGGTTATACGACCCAAAGGTCCTTTCCCGGCTAACCCGAATAGTGAGCGCTTATTCAAAAATAAGTGTGGCATTAAAATTCAAGCAAATCACAACAAATACCCATTCAAGGTAATTATTGATAGTCGGTTATTTAACTATCAATAGGTCTGCGCAGCACCATCAGATTCCAAATAATTTTCCAAATTATTTATTTTCCAAAATATCTTTACTAGATATATAATTTCCACACTTCAAAAATAAATTGATTATTATTATTTTTTAACGAATTTCCATTTCTTTTATAAAATCCATGGTGAATTTATATTTTCAAAATATCTACTGATATACGATTTTCAATCGATTTCAAATATTCACTTTCAATTTATCTTTATAAAGATAAATGTTCAAAAACGTTTCATTTCATATTGGAAAAGCATTTCCATACTTATTTAATAATAAGTAATTCACAAATCTTATTTATTTTCAATCATTTGAAAATATTCAATATACTTAAATCAAAATTAAGTATATATTTCATTCTTTAAGGAAATCATTTTCTTAAACACATTTATTTGAGTCAAAACGAATGTTGCGTAAAACATCGTTACGACAACTCAAAATCACTAGTATAGGGATTCGAAATTTAGATAGATATATATATATATATCCCAATACTATATAAAACATTTCCTTTCGGAAACCATTTACTATAACAACAGTGTTATAGTCCATCATTTCCTTATTTTCCTCGAAAACGTCTATTTCAACAATGAATGTTGAAATCTATGTTTTCGATACTTAACACGTTTTAAAACATCTTTTAAAACAATTATTTCATTTCGTAATATCACTCCTCCAAAACATATCCATTTTATTTAATAATATATTCACTGTCTAAAATCGTGAATATAATTCGTTATCCAAATTCAACATTTCTACGCATTTTTTTATTTAAAGGATTATCCACTGTCCAAAATCGTGGATATAATTCCTTTAATTAACTTCTATAATTCACTTATCAAAATAAGTGATTTCAGATTTATAAAACAACGTTTATAAATCACATTTATACTTTATAACAATTTCAACTTATAAAATCATTTTATTAGCAAATTCTATTTATATCCCATCTAAGTGCCAAAACCTGATTTATAAGTAAATTACTTATAAATCTTTTATTTGACCACATCTATTCATTTTATAACTTCACATTATAAATCTATTAATTTCATTCACTTATGAAATCCATTTTTTTCTTCCTTTTAACACTTATAAAAACTTGTTTTATAATTCCAATATCTTAATTTATAAAATATCAACTTTATAAACCTTTTATATAAATCATTCACAATAATTCAAAAATCTCAATTTAAACCATTTTATAAATCAACCAACTATTTATTTCAAAAATCACACTTTGGTTATATTTCACAAAAATCATAATTTTTATAACTTTAAAATTTTAGCGTTTATTTATTTAGGATGAATCAATCCAAAATTTTAATAAAACGTATAATCTCAAAAATCACTTTAAAAATCCCTTTAAAATCAAAGTCGTTATTTTTAAACTTCAAAAAAAAAAATGGATCTGATGATGCAACAACACCAAATAATCAATCACGGCATCCAAACATCCCATATATCGATATGACAACAGAATATATAATCATATCTGTAAACAAATCATTACAGTTGAGGAATCCAGTTGGATCCCTCCAACCTGTTTCCCTGCATCCACAGACATTAGCACAATACCCATTCCACTTCGAGGTGGAATATCGCGGTATATGGGATTTATAAAATATCATCCGCTATTATGCGGCGCAATAGGGTCTCATCCGTTATAAAATGCGGGAAATATCAACAACTGCAATATATACTGTTATCCCGCTTTTTGGCAAGGCCAGGACACCAAAGAATTGATTGGATTCCAAATATCGCTTATCGTGGATGTCGATGAATCTTATCCGAGTCCAAATCAAGCTACAATTGATGAGACGTGACTAGTAGAACAAAGGAAGCCAACGTTCCAAGTTTCAAGCCAATCCGGGTTCATACACTCAGGATATGAATGATTCGAATTGAAGGGAAGGGCCCAGATTTTGTATCCATCACTCTGGGTGGTTTCGTATCCATCACCGAAGCCCTAGTTCGGATCAATCAAGGTTCGTACCAACCAGCTTCGAATCCATTGAAGTACCCAGGTTCGACTCGGTTAGCTTCGAATCCATCGAGCTCGTATCGATGGACTTCGTACACATCAGCAGTTGAAGCGCTTCGTATCCATCAGCCAACGTCTGCTTCGCATCCATCGGATCTCCTTCATTCGAACCCATCGAGTTCGCATCGATATAGACTCGTATCCATCAACAGGTGACATGTATCGCAACCATCAGTCGACGACCACTTCATGTTCAACGAGTCAATAAACTGGGATGACATGCCATTCATCGAACCAAATGAGGCGAAGTATATGGAGTCGAAGCAGTCAATGCGGCGCAAAGACTGGATCGAGACGAAGCGCGCGCGCCACATCACTTCAAGAGCACGTGCAGCCAGCAAGGCGAACGGATGGATTCGAATTCATGGAGACGAACCGGACAGCCTACGAGAATTCACATTTCGTATCGACGATATCTCGCAAACCAATGATCCAAATCCAATGAAATTTCCAGGAGAGCTTGCGTACACACTGAAGCAGGTCTCCACCAAATTTCAGCTTAATTGGACGTCATCTTGATCGATACGAAATGGATTCGTATCGATCACAGATCGAGGCCAAACTTTCTGGAAACGGTCGAGTGGGTCCCCTCACGTGTCAGACCAAGTCTCCCGGAGTTTGGTCAAAATCTGAGCCTCCTACGCCTATAAATAGAGCCCTAGAGCCAACAGAAAAGGGATCCTTTTTTCTCTAAAGCGTCCAGACTCTGCCGGATTGAGACTTGCACCATATCCTTGCTGCTGATTTCGAATTCCAAACTGTAATTCACTTTCGTTCGCTGTAATTGCTTGTAATCATCAAAAGAGAATCAATAAAACCATCAAAACTTCATAGTGGACGTAGGCATTACGCCGAACCACTCTAAATTGCTTGTCATTGAATTTTATATTTCTGTTTGCTGGAGTTTTTGTTAGATAATCTCTGTTTTACATTTACATTCTTCATTTTATCTCTTCAAATAACTCCCGAAGAGTGTTGTGCCTATTTTTGGTACAAACACTTTGGTGCTTTAACTGAGAAAACCAGTTTTTTCTCCTGCCCTTTGGATCTGCCGTCGATACCGGATCGCATAAATCCAAGAGGAAGATCCAGATATCCGATCCGGACTCCTTCCATTCTACTCAGATTTGCATAAAATCTAGGAAAGGACTCCACTACTGAAGATGGTTAGCACAAGAACCGGCGCTACCGCTACAGAGCAAGAAGGCCGAGATAGGCAGAATCCCACACAGCAGCCTTCTTCTAATCAAGACAATACCGCTCACTCGGATTCGACAGGGCTAGTCACCCGACAGGAGTTTCAAGTATTGCTCCAGGAGCTGACCCAAAGCCGTCAGCAGTTGGCGGAACAGTTGCGCGCCAATATCGAGCTGACCAACCAGCTAAACCGCCGGGGCCACAGAAGGTCCAGGAGAGATGATGCCTCCAGAGCATCTACCGAAATCTCAGCTTCATCTGACTATCACCACAGGACTACCCGTCCTCGGTTAGAGGGGAGTTGCGCTCAAGCTACTGGATATCAACCCGCCTTAACTGTTAGGCAATTGAGAGCAGGACCGTCGACCAGCTTTCAAACAGGACCCTCGACACGAGGAGGCACTGCTCCACAGCACACCACGAACAACCGCCGCGGTGGAGTCAAGGGTTAATACCCGGAATCAGTCAGAGCTGAATAATCAGCAGCGCGGACATACTCCTGAACCATATGTCTCGGAAGACGCTGAGCCAAGGAGGCGAGACACGGACCGTCGACAGCGCCCAGTCCAGACTCGCACTGTGGAACCCGACCACACCTTAGCTCAGCAGCCTCAGAATTTGCCAGTATCGGATATATCGACCATGATACGTCAGATGATACGCGAGAGCCAGGGGCTCACTAATGATGATTGGGGAATCTCTCGTAGTCATACTCCTTTCACGGACGAAGTGTTACATGCTGAACCCCCTCGGCGATTCAGAATGCCGACTCTCCCGATGTATGAGGGAAATAGTGACCCCAACCAGCATATTCTGAAATATGAATGGTCGATGAGCGCTGCAAGGGCTGACGATGCAGTGAAGTGTCGAAGCGTCCCCATCTCTCTGGGGGGAATCGCGACGATGTGGTTTACACGCCTACCACCTAGATCAATTTCTTCGTTCGATCAATTGGCCAAGAGGTTCGTGGAACAGTTTCGTATGCATGTTGCTAGGCCAAAAGACGTTAATACCCTGTCCAGCATCACTCAAGCTCCTGGAGAAACGCTCAGGCGTTACCTGGAGAGGTTCCACGCAGCATGTGTTGAGATCACCAATCCTAACGATAACTCGATCTTGATGGCTCTGACCAAGGGGATTGATCCTGATTCTGAATTCGGGAACTAGCTAGCTGGAAAACCGCCCGCATCGTTGGACCGTTTTTACTCCAAAGCCGCTCAATTCTTGCAGCAAGAGGATGCAAAACAGTCTAGGAAGCAGGATGATGCGAGGCCCAGCATTGAGGGAATACAGAGTAATGTAGCAGTTAAACAGTCTGGTGAAAGTTCCGGGAAAGTTCAACTGAACATACAAAACAAGCAAGCCCAGCCGAGAGGAAACAATGGCCAGGATAAGAAAAGGGATCAGAACCGAGGTCCACGGCGCAGAGCTCAAATGTTTGACAGTTACACACCGTTAAATACGTCACTGGAAAACGTGTACCTACAGACTTGCAACACTGTGCAGTACAAGAAGCCTGCTCCGAAACCCTCATCGGAGAGACAGGTTCAGACAGGGAAGTTCTGTAGATTCCATGAAAGCTACGGCCACAATACCAATGAGTGTCGACATTTGCAGGACCTCATCGAGAAGCTAATCAGAGAGAGGAAGTTAGATCAGTTATTGCGGGCGCCGCAGCCTGCTGGAGCGGGCCCTTCGAATCAGAATCATTCACAAAACCAGGAAAGACAGGGGGAACCCGCCCGTGCGGGCGGGAGATTGGTTATTAATACAATAAGTGGTGGTCCCCACCCGGCAGACAGGAGCTGGGGGGAAATGGAGTCGTATGCTAGTTCTATCAGGCATGCGGACTTCGAGTGTTGCAGTAATTGCAAGGACGGAACCCCGGTTGAACAACAAAAGATAATGTCTGATGATATCGTGTTCAGAAGCCGAGACGCTGATAAGGTTAAAGCCCCTACAATAGACCCACTAGTCATATCTGCCCAGGTAGGTCCTGCTTGGATGAAGAGGATCCTGGTTGATAGTGGAAGCTCTGTGAATATCTTGCTTAGAGGGGCTTACGACTTAATGAAAATGGAGGCAAAGGACTTAAAACCTTGCCTGTCCCGAATCCACGGTTTTAACGGGAGTGCCACGATACCCATTGGAGTGACTAACTACCGGTTGAGTTGGGGGTTGGAGAGCGCCGGAGAGTCCGGATTTTATAGTTTGTCGTCTTAGAGATTGATTCACCTTATAACGCATTTTTGGGCCGACCGGCCCTAGCCGAATTCAGGGCGGCCATCGCCCCATGGTGCTTAACTCTGAAGTTCCCCACCGATCGTGGGATTGGAGTTGTTTAAGGAGATCAGGCCACGGGAAGGGCCTGTTATGTTGCTGAGCTGCGCGGGGCGCAACGCAAAGAGAAGGGAAAGGGCGTAGAGGAATCTCTCTGCGTCCGTTCCATTGATAATTGACAATTGATGTCTGGGCCTCGGCCCGGGCACCATGACCAATTCCTAAAAGACCTGGATCCTAGGGACAATGAGGATAAAGACGAATCTATGGAGAGTCAAGCTTCTCCAGCCGAACTGACTATGGACGTCCCAATCAATGAGGATGATGATTCAAAGATGCTGAAAGTCGGGTCTCAACTGAACAAGCAGACACAGCAGGAATTGGTCGAGTTTCTTCGGGCGAATCTCGACGTCTTCGCCTGGACACACTCTGACATGTGTGGAATCTCACCGAGCATTGCAAGTCACTCCCTGAACATAGATCCGCGACATGTCCTAGTCAAGCAGAAAAGGCGCGATATGGATCCAGAGAGATCTGCCGCCCTTAAGGAGGAAGTTGATAAACTGCAATCAAACGGGTTTATTCGAGATGCCTTGTATCCAGAATGGGTATCCAACCCTGTACTGGTTCGAAAGCCAAACGGAAAATGGAGGACCTGCGTTGATTACTCTGATCTAAACAAGGCCTGTCCAAAAGATAGCTTCCCACTTCCACGAATTGATCAGCTCGTAGATTCAACGGCCGGACATGAGCTACTATCTTTTATGGATGCTTATTCCGGCTACAATCAAATACCCATGCATTTACCTGATCAGGAACATACCAGCTTCGTGACCGATCTGGGACTCTACTGTTACAAAGTCATGCCATTTGGTCTAAAGAAAGCTGGAGCGACATACCAACGCTTAGTTAACCGAATGTTCGCCGATCAAATCGGGAAGACCATGGAGGTTTATGTAGATGACATGCTGGTGAAGTCTCGATTCTCCTCGGATCACGTCAGAGATTTGAATTCAATGTTCAGCATCCTCCGGGAGTATGGAATGAAGCTCAACCTGCTCAAGTGTCACTTCGGCGTCGCATCTGGAAAATTCCTTGGGTTCATCGTCAATGCTCGAGGGATAGAAGCAAATCCTGAGAAGATCTGGGCTATAAGAAATTTGCAAAGCCCTAGAACCATAAAGCAAGTCCAGAGTCTCAATGGAAAGGTCGTATCATTGAGCAGGTTCATTTCAAAGTCCATCGATAAATGCATTCCTTTCTTCGATCTGATCCGGAAGGGAAAACGAAACTTTGAATGGACCATGGAGTGTGAAGGCGCGTTCCGATCACTAGTTCAACATCTTTCCACACCTCCGATCTTGTCAAAACCGGTCGACCATGAACAATTGTACCTCTACCTGGCAGTATCAGAACATGCGATCAGTGCTGCTCTAGTTCGGGAGGAAGACAAGGTGCAAAATCCGGTTTACTACGTTAGTAAGCGGCTAACAGGAGCTGAAAGAAATTACCCGAGACTGGAGAAACTGGCCTATTGCCTGGTCATTGCCTCAAGAAAGCTCCGCCCTTACTTCCAAGCTCATCCTCTTACTGTGTACACCGATCAGCCGTTACGGCAGGTCCTCACGCGGCCTGAGACATCCGGTAGGTTACTCAAGTGGAACATTGAGCTAAGCCAATTTGATATCACGTACGCTCCGCGAAGAGCAATTCAAGGACAAGTCCTGGCAGATTTCATAGCTGAATTCACCATTCCATAAGACTTGCCCGAGACCAGTGAATCCCCCGAATACATCTGGAAGTTGTATACTGACGGTGCGTCAAATGACCGGTGTTCGGGCGCTGGAGTTGTACTTAAGACTCCCGAGGGCCGATCCATATGTTATGCTTTGAAGTTCGACTTTCGTGCAACTAATAATGAAGCTGAATATGAAGCCCTCCTAACCGGCCTAAAACTTGCCAGAGACTTGAGAATTATCGCCGTGGAAATTTATTGCGATTCACAGTTAGTGGTATGTCAAGTACGAGGAGAATATCAGGCAAGAGACCGAAGACTGGCTGCTTACTTGGCCCGAGTTCAGGAAATACTAAACTAGTTTGATTATTATGCCATCTATTATGTGCCTCGGGAGCACAATCAGAAAGCCGATTCACTGGCAAAGTTAGCCAGCACAGGTGAAGCGCAGCAAATGGGACTTGTCCCCGTTGAAACATTGGCCTCCCCGAGCATCGATCGGATAGAAATGAACTTTGTGTTTGAAACCGCTCCTAGTAGAGAGTCTTGGATGACTCCGTATCGAAATTACATTGAGAATGGGACGTTGCCCGAGCCTAGAAATGAGAAGAGACAAATTCAGCGGAAAGCTTCGCGGTTCGTCATCCAAAACGGAGTCATGTACAGGAGAGGTTATTCTGTTCCTCTCCTCAGGTGTATCGCCCACGAGGAAATCAAACGAGTGTTACATGACGTACACGAAGGAGAGTGTGGCGATCATTCCGGAGGACAAGTTCTCACTAAGAAGATACTCCGATATGGGTACTACTGGCCGACAGTGAACCGAGATGCGGCGAACTATGCCCGGAAGTGCGATAAATGCCAGGTACATGCCCGAATTCCAAGAGCCCCGCCTACTGAAATAACCCAAATGGTCAGTCCCCGGCCATTCGCAATGTGGGGCATCGATATCATCGGCGTTTTACCTTTGGCGAAAGGCGGTGCGAAATACGCCATCGTTGCCGTTGACTACTTTACAAAGTGGGCTGAGGCCGAAGCCCTTGCGACCATTACGACAAAGAAAGTGATAAATTTCATGGTTCGCAACATCATCTGTCGATTCGGACTCCCGCATACCATCATCACTGATAACGGAGCACAATTCGAGAGTGCGGAATTCAAGAATTTCTATCAACGGTTCCATATCCACAAAAAGTTCTCGGCTGTCGCACACCCCCAAGCGAATGGACAAGTTGAAGCTGTCAATAAAGTTATAAAATCAATCCTGAAGAAACGATTGGAAAAGGCCAGGGGCAAGTGGGTCGATGAACTTCCTATGGCGTTATGGGCCTATCGAACGACTCACAAAACCGCGACCGGACACACTCCGTTTTCCCTATCTTATGGCTCAGAGGCTGTTATTCTGGTCGAGACAGAAGTGTTCTCTCATCGCGTGACTTACTATGATCCGAAAACGAACGCTATACTCCTGGCCGAATCTTTGGATCTATTGGATGAAAAACGGGAAGAGGCTGATTTGAGAGCAGCCGCACATCGAAGTCGGGTCGCCCGACTGTACAACACCAAAGTTACCTTTGAACTCTGCGACCTCGTGCTCAAGAGAATCTACCCAGTTCCTTCACACATGAAGCCGAACTGGGGAGGACCGTATGTAATTACACGAAAACTCGGAGATGGCACGTTCAAGCTGTCGACCGTTGACGGTCTCGATTTGCCGAGGGCTTGGAACAGCGAAAGTCTCCGTCGCTATTACATCTAACAGGCTTTATTTATTTCATTCTATTTAGCAATTTATTTCTACATTTCGAAATTTGAATTTTGTAACAAGGCAACTGACTTTGCCGCATTTTCTTATTTCAGCAATAAAATGCCACTTCTTCGAGCCAGAGCTGTGATTCATTAAGTACGATATACGACATCACGATGCACGAAGAGCTAAATCCCATCACGCAATGGGACTTATTCAAATGGAGAGTGGCTGTGATATGACCGGCCACTCGCTAAGTGAAACCCGAGTTCGGGGGCAAGCCATTACACCAATATTGATAGGATTGACACACGACAATCCTGCATCAACTCCGTGTTCCCAGAGTGCGAAGCGGAGTTTAAAAAATCAACTCCGTATTCCCAAAGTGCGAAACGGAGTATAAACAACTAACTCCGTGTTCCCAGAGTGCGAAATGGAGTATAAACAACCAACTCCATGTTCCCAGAGTGCGAGACAGAGTATAAACATCAATCAACTCCGTATTCCCAGAGTGCGAAGCGGAGCATAAACAATCAACTCCGTGTTCCCAAAGTGCGAAGCGGAGTATAAACAATCAACTCCGTATTCCCAGAGTGCGAAACAGAGTATAAACAACTAACTCCATGTTCCCAGGGTGCGAAACGGAGTATAAACAACTAACTCCGTGTTCCCAGAGTGCGAAGCGGAGTATAAACGACCAACTCCGTGTTCCCAAAGTGCGAGACGGAGTACAAACATCAATCAACTCCGTTTTCCCAGAGTGCGGAGCGGAGTATAAACGACCAACTCCGTGTTCCCAGAGTGCGAGACGGAGTATAAACATCAACCAACTCTGTGTTCCCAGAGTGCGAAACGAAGTATAAACAATTAACTCCGTGTTCCCAAAGTGCGAACAACTGCTTGCGAGATGACTTATATCCCCGGAGTGTGGATGAAATGATTCATAAGAAAACAAGTGTAGTTCGACCACTCGGTCCTCGCTCGATGCAATCACAAGCTGATCATCATAACTTAACCCTGGAACTGGGGGCAGATGCAAATGTTAATCATTACCCAAAACTGTATGATGTTCAGCTCCGATGCGATCCCCTATCATAGCTCAAGTCTGAGATTTCCCTACTTAACAAGCAAAATGAGCTATTCTTGAAACGATAAAATAATGCAAGTACACCGGACCGAAGTTCAAACACTGCAATATTCAAGCATAGAAAGAACATAAGCTGAGACTGGAAGACAAAATTTTATTTTCGACTAAATCAAAAGCAACGGTTCATACATGAGCCTTTCCAAAATACTCCTACTTGCAGGGGCCGAACCCGCATCTAAACACGGCCTACAAAAGGGAAAAAAGAAAAGTGACAAAATCCCTGACTGCCAAAAAAGAAAAATATGCCTAAAAGGAGTGTCTAATCCTTCTGCTTCCTCAACTTCTTCTTCCTCGAGGAGCTACTGGAGCCACCAGTACTCTTTCGTTTGGAACCTTTCTCCTTAGGCAGGCTCCCCTCGGGTGAAGGCATAATGTCGACGTCCTCGTCCGAGCTGGACTTTATGGGAATGCTTCCCACAAGAGGAGTTGGAGGAACAGAATCCACAGCCGGAGGAGGGACTGATACACTAGTATCAATAAGCGTGCCCCCATGAGACACAATCATAAGAGGAGTGGGGTACTGTGCTGCTGCTCCGCCATCTACGCTGCCGCCATGCGCCGCGGCCGCCATCTCGGCATTAATCTCGGCCAACATCGTCGCTTCCCGTTGTGCTCTGGCCTCGCTATGAGCTGCGATAGTCTGAGTTGAAGTGTCAGAAGTAGACGAGAATCCACCCAGGCCAAACGGCAGGTCCGCAAAAGGATCACTCTGACGGTCGAGGAGCTCGATTATCATCTGTTCATCGAAAGAAAGTGAGCTCCCCTGCGTTACTCCGACTGGTGCCATTGCCGCAACGGAGGTCGCCTCAGAAATGATGGCTTCTAGCACTTGGCCTGATTCTTGGGCGGTGAAAGGCGCAGCTGGTGCAACTTCCGTCACTGATCAAAGAAAAAGAACATGTCGTTAATGTACACTTCGACACAGACTCTTCAATCCAAATATACAAGAAGTTAGTTCAGAGTACCTTCCTCGGTTTGACTTGGGGTCGTCTGAACGACTTCGGAAGGATGCTCCTTGATAGGAGATAGATGCGGTCGGTCTGGATCATATGCCGGAATAGGCTGGGGGTCGATCATCGGAGTTGGCTCAGATTGAGATGACACGATTATCTCAGAACTCATAACATGGTGCTCTGCACCAGAGCTTTCTCCGACTTCCTGAGTCTGGGCACCAAGCCTCTCCTTATCGTGGGAAATCATGGAGTCATGGAGAACCTTCTTTTCGTCATCATTGAGAATGCGGTTCTCCAGCTCGAATTCATCAAGGGCTTCATCGGGGTGCCCAGACTTATCCTCATCAACCAGTAAGTTCTAGGCGTTATAGAGATGCGTGGGGTAATCGTCAAGCCATGTCAAATCTCGGTGCCTTAGCACATTGGCATTGTAAGTGACGAGTAGCTCTTCTACCTCGGCCTCAATCCTGGCCTCCGCCTGCCGTACCTTCTCGTCAACCCCAGCTTCAGCTTCGCGAGCTTGTTGCATAGCCGCTTCCTTCTCCTTTCGGAGCGTCACTGCCTGATCACAGGCCTCCTGTGCAGAGACATTAGCTGCATCTTTCTCCTTCGCCATTTCGGAGAACGTTGATTTCAGCTCATTAAGCTCCTTAAGAGCGGCATCCCTCTCGGCGGTAATGGTAGTGTTCCTATGACCCATGTCTTCGATGGCAGTATAGTGCTCTTGTTTCATTCTGGTCATAGCAGCGTTTACTTCATTAACCTTTTTTAGGGCCTCCATTTCAGATTTACGAGAAGACTCAGCCTCCGCGTTGAGCGCTTTTATGATTTGGTCATTGTGACCCAACTCCTTCTCAATCTTCTCAACGGTGACACCCTGATCGAATGCCACTTTGGACGCTTTCCTCGCGGCCCGTGCCCACTCCCTGTACTTGAAGAAGATGTCCGCAACATAATCATGGATAGTGGTTCAGCGGTTGGCGGAATTCTCCTCAAGTGCGGAGGGAAGACATAACCATCAAAGCAGATGTCGGGAAATTCCTTCCTCATCTGTGCCAATTTAAGCGCTCCTTCACTGGACGCATCAGTCGGGACCGGTGTGGTAGCCGAAGAGGTGGCTATTTTAGTCCTGCGCGGAGGATCGGGCCTCGAAGCTTGAGAAGGTGGCCTAGGCCGTGAAATTTCAGGAGGACGAGCAACTGCTACCGTAGGAGGTGCGGAGGTCCTGGGAGGAGGAGAGCGAGATCGGGATCGGTAAACATACCCCCTGTCTCTGTCAGACTTCTCCTGACCAGAGTGTCCTGAGTCATAATCCCTCTCGCCCTCTCTCCTACGTGGCTCATGATAACGGCGCTTGTTGCGCAAACTACCAAGCACAGAACTTTGTCCAGACATCGTACCTGAAAAGCAAACCACGGAAAATCAGTAGCCATTTAAAATATGTTGTTTATGGTTAGGAAAATGTGTTGTGCCGTGAAGAGTGTGTGAATGTGTATCCCCCCGGACCAACCAGGAATGTCGATCGCACTAGTGGGAAGAGACTCGCTAACATCGAATGTTTGTTGCAGTTCATCCAAGCCAGTGTCATGTTGTTCGGACGCAATATCCGAGATCGGAAGGTCGGTAAGCCCTTCGAATTGATTTTCGGTTTGCAGGGAGGGTGCCTCCGCAATTCGGAATCCTGAAAGGGGGCGGTGTAAAACCACTGACTTCCGTCTCCCGGATTTAGGCTGTTTTGAGACCACTGCTTTGCCTTTCCTCTTTGCATCGGAATCCGGGGTTGCATTAGCGGGGTCAACCAACGGTTCCTCGTCGGTATGAGTTTTCTCGGAATCGGGTTCCTCAATTATTACAACCCTGGGCTTCTTCCGCTTGACTTTCTCTCTGGAGACAGTCTTTAATGCACCATCAAGCCTTATGCTCTGCCTCCGCCCGATCAACCCAAGAACTCTGAGATTCCGGTCCGTCAGTAGCAGTTCAATATTCCTTTCTTCGCTAGGAATCTCTTGAAGGACCCGAACTATCTCTTTATAGTAGCCACCTTCAGGTCGCTGGATTATTGCTGAAAGAAAAGGAATAGAAGAGATGAGTTTAATTTCATTCGAAAATTGCCCCGTCAACTACTTGGGAAAAAGACAATGCTTACGTGTAAACAGCCATCTTCTGGCAAACCCCGGCGGACATCGGACATAGAACCACTCTGACTTGAAGTAGCTAAGCCTAGTCCACGACCCCGTGACAACTTGGCAGTTTCTTACAGACTCCAAGAATGTAAAAGATAGGCTGTCAGTTCGACTTTTGAAGTTGAAGAGGTATCTTATCTCGGTCGGGCGGGGAGGTCGGTAGAGGTATTCCATAAATGCGATAAACAAGCCATTGAGCGAAGCATATCCATTCGGATGTAACTGAGACGGAGCAATATCCAGATAAGCCAACACTTCTCTTATATAATCGTTGAACGGAGGGAGTGTACCGGCTGCGCATGCATGTCGGTTGAAAGCAGTATACCCCTCCGGAGGATTATGCGGTCTGTCGTCCGGTCCAGGCAACATTACATCGTCCAACGATAAGCCATGCCTCAAGCATATTCTCCCTAGCATATCTTCAGAGATGTTGGACGGGACAGAGTCAGGTGGACTATTAATGAAGGACGCATCGGGCAACTCATCCGGAGCTGGACCAATAACTTCGGCCTCGATGTCCGGAATCTCAAGTCTGGGAGGGATAAGATTCTGAGTTTCTTGCTGCTGCGAACTCGACGGTTCCATCACTGGCTAACTCACGAGAAACCATCATTAGATGATAAAAAGCCCGTGCATTCCCCCGTGTAAAGTGTGTGTTGTGCAGTGCAAATGTCGTGCGTGACTTGAGCAAATTCTGTGAAATAAGCCGAAATGTGTAAACGGCAAAACTTTGAAAGTCAGCCTGGAAGTGACCGTCATCGCTGATCGTCATGACCACACAATCCGGATGTTAGATGGTTGATTCAAGTGTAAGTCCGTTATATATTCGTTAAGTTACAGTTCCGTCGACGAGCTTCAAAAGGCAGTCAATTATGCAGTCCTGTGGTCAAGTTCAGTTACGCAAGGTAGAAGCTCGTCGGAGTCGAAGGTCAAGGTACGCAAAAGTGAGGCTCATTAGAATTATGATAAAGAATGGAGTTCATTCAACTCCATCATGATGTCAGTTCGAATCGGTCAGATGGAGTTCGTTCGAACCCATCAATGTATCAGTTCGAATCGATACCAGTAAGCGCATTTCGAGTCGATTATGAGGGGCTGAGTTCGTATCGATCAGAATGAGATAACTTCGCATCGGTCCTTGGTTGCTTGGTTCGTACCGATGAGAGAAGTTTTAGATTGACATCGATGATGCTAGAATCGACGGTTTTCGTATCGATCGTAGACGCAAAGTTTGCGTCGATCCGAAGCTAAGGGGTTCGTATGACTCATTCATTCGTATCAACCATTTCGTATCGGTACAATCAACCGCCTGAGCCATTGGTTCGAACTGCATTGACACCAGTTCACTCCAAGAATCGATGCGAAACTCAGGAAAAATCTCATCGCTCTCACCAATTCAAACATAACCCCCATGTCGATTCAAAATCGCCCTCTCCGTCCTTTCTTCTCCAATCTGCATAAATAGCCATGGCCATCGTAGCTTCGAGCCAGATCTGGTTTTACCAGTTGCCAGAATGACAGATTAATGAAGAGAAAGCGGATCCGTGGCAACTTCGTCATTTAGATTCGCAGTTGCCTACCTAGTTTGGAGCTTGGATTCGAAGATCTGGAGGAACGAGTTTGATCGAGTCGAAAGTGTGGAGTTGTTATCTCTTCCCAAATCGATCGCAAGAGGCTAAAGGCAATAGTAAAAACAGAAAGTGAAAAAGTGAAAAATGGGCTAAGTCCCAGGTATTTATATGGAGTCCAGGGTGGAACCGAGTCGATTCGACTCCCAGTCAACCTGACCGGTCGCAACCAGTCAAATGGCGCTTCAAAGCGAAGGTCCATTTCGAACCCACCAGACTTCCTCGATTCGAGATGCGCAGAGAAGCCACCTGAAGATAATGGACCCCATCGATTCGAAGCACGCATTCTCAGTGAAGCAGGCTTATCGATACGATCACAGAATTCATACCTGTTATAATCCATCAATACGAATAATCATTTCGTATCCATCGAGTCAGCCCGCATCGATACGAAGAAAGGTTTTCCAACTTTTAACATCGATTCATGTGGGGTTCAATACAAGAAAATGGTAAAAGGAGGTCATCAAACATCGTTTCGACTCAAGTTTCAAATCAGTTCGAGAAGGGATCAATGCGAGGTTCAATAACGACAAATGTTGATGCCGACTCGCGAACTTGTGGCTTTTCAAAGCACGTCATGTTTTCACAAGACGTACTTTGGGGGGCAAATGTTATCCCGCCTTTTGGCAAGGCCAGGAAACCAAAGAATTGATTGGATTCCAAATATCGCTTATCGTGGATGTCGATGAATCTTGTCCGAGTCTAAATCAAGCTACAATTGATGAGACGTGACTAGTAGAACAGAGGTAGCCAACGTTCCAAGTTTCTAGCCAATCCGGGTTCATACACACAGGATATGAATGATTCGAATTGAAGGGAAGGGCCCAGATTTCGTATCCATCACTCTGGGTGGTTTCGTATCCATCACCGAAACCCTAGTTCGGATCAATCAAGGTTCGTACCAACCAGCTTCGAATCCATCGAAGTACCCAGGTTCGACTCGGTTAGCTTCGAATCCATCGAGCTCGTATCGATGGACTTCGTACACATCAGCAGTTGAAGCGCTTCGTATCCATCAGCCAACGTCTGCTTCGCATCCATCGGATCTCCTTCATTCGAACCCATCGAGTTTGCATCAATATAGACTCGTATCCATCAACAGGTGACGTGTATCGCAACCATCAGTCGACGACCACTTCATGTTCAACGAGTCAATAAACTGGGATGACATGCCATTCATTGAACCAAATGAGGCGAAGTATATGGAGTCGAAGCAGTCAATGCGGCGCAAAGACCGGATCGAGACGAAGCGCGCGCGCCACATCACTTCAAGAGCACGTGCAGCCAGCAAGGCGAACGGATGGAGTCGAATTCATGGAGACGAACCAGACAGCCTACGAGAATTCACATTTCGTATCGACGATATCTCGCAAACCAATGATCCAAATCCAATGAAATTTCCAGGAGAGCTTGCGTACATACTGAAGCAGGTCTCCACCAAATTTCAGCTTAATTGGACGTCATCTTGATCGATACGAAATGGATTCGTATCGATCACAGATCGAGGCCAAACTTTCTGGAAACGGTCGAGTGGGTCCCCTCACGTGTCAGACCAAGTCTCCCGGAGTTTGGGCGAAATCTGAGCCTCCTACGCCTATAAATAGAGCCCTAGAACCAACAGAAAAGGGATCCTTTTTTCTCTGAAGCGTCCAGACTCTGCCGGATTGAGACTTGCACCATATCCTTGCTGCTGATTTCGAATTCCAAACTGTAATTCACTGTCGTTCGCTGTAATTGCTTGTAATCATCGAAAGAGAATCAATAAAACCATCAAAAGTTCATAGTGGACGTAGGCATTACGCCGAACCACTCTAAATTGCTTGTCATTGCATTTTATATTTCTGTTTGCTGGAGTTTTTGTTAGATAATCTCTGGTTTACATTTACATTCTTCATTTTATCTCTTCAAATAACTCCCGAAGAGTGTTGTGCCCATTTTTGGTACAAACATATACATATGCCAATATATATATATTGCTATATACTACTATATATACTATATCACATCCAAATAGAAATCAATCAATAAATAACTGAAATTCCAACTTTTCAATTTGAGTGAGAAGATCTCACCTTCGCTTTTAATTTTGCGATCCATTTCCGTTTCGACCATTTCTTCACAGAATTAGACCTTGTATAACAATTATATAATTTTATTAATATTCGAAATAAATCGAATAATTAATTGCTGTTTAATAACTTAATTAGCTGATCGTTTTACTTAACCTAATTTTTTCTTTAATAGTTCAATTTCTTTTTAAATCTCTTTAAAACTAAATTTTCTTTAAATTACTGTTTTATAAAACTTACTATAAAAGTTTCCCTCCAACAGTTTATAACTTGATTATAATTTTTATTAACGAAATAAAATAATTTAACAAGCCAAGTAAACAAGTTAACCATCTTAATATATTTTCCAGATTATATATATATATACATACACTAAATCGAAAACAGGACTGTAAGAAAAATTCTTCCTATAACTTCATTCAAACTTTACTGTATATATTCAAATATGCATAAAATTATTTTGAAATCACAAAAATTACCTTACTGTAATATTTTCTATAATATACTCATATATAAGATTAATCAAATCAATTTCCGAATTTAAGCAAAATTACATACAGTATCAAGTTTTCAGTTTCTATGTTTTTTTTATATAACAAAACACATATAACTTAAATCAATGAAGATACCTTACTGACGAACTTCTACTCAAAATCGCGACTACACGCTGCTTGACATCGCGATCCCCATCATCTCGCAAACACCCACGCTGCCTCCCCTGCCATCCCCTAATTCGCGATATCGTCGAACTCGCCGCCTCCACCTGTCGCGAATCCCACCGCCGAGCTTCCAGATCCTCTTGACTTCGCCTGTCGTGCTCCCAGTCGAGATTCATTCACGAACCACAATTCTGAAATCGATTCGAGCTCGAAAATCTACTATCGCCCCTTCCCACGCGATTGCGTCTTCGATCGCGAGTCGCTGGGAGTGTTTTCCCCAATTTTGTTTTCGAGTACACGGCCTCGATCGAATTGAACTGAGGAGGCTACTCAGCGTTTTTTTTGAAATGGAGTCGCCATTTTTTTTATGTGAGGGGCGAGTTTGATTTGAAACGAGAGCGAGAGGAGTTTCGATTTAAACTCGAAGAATTCTTCTCGGCCATTATTATTTTTGAATGAGAGATAAAATTTTCTTTGTTTCTGCTTGCGTGATAAAAGGAAAAGAAGGGGAGACAAGAGAACGTGATTAAGCACAGAGTAGGTAGGCATTGAAGTGAAATAAAGCCAGGAATCTCTGCTGTGTTGACTAATTTAAATTTTAAATTTAAATTGAATTTGATTTAATTTCAATGCGTTTATACGTCGTACGCTCGCATAACAACTCTGATTAATACGAAATTTGGAATCCGATAATAATTCAATATTACGGACCCAATGGAACTGGTTTCGTCGAATTCCGAGACTATGCCCCGGAACGCTATTTTTAAATATCGATTTAAACGATAAATTTTCAAAACTAAACAAACACTTAAAATTTAAATTTTTATCACTTCCATTATCTTCAGTATCATCATTACAAATTTTAAAAGCTTTTGAAATATTTTTCTTCAGCTTAAAATTGAAGATTCAAATTTTTATTCAACTTACAGTAGATTAAAAATTATAATTAAATCGCCAAATTCATTCTGATAATTTGAAATTCAAGTCAAACCATCATTCAAATATTTAAAATTAATTAAATATTTTCAATTTAAATTGTTCAAAATTCTGGGTCGTTACAATCTTCCCCCATTAAAAGAATTTCGTCCCGAAATTACAAGTTAGGAAAAATGGTCCTTAACTCGTCTACTATTTTTCACAATCCAATAGTTTTATCAACTTATCAAAACAAATCTTTCTATTAAAGATCCATTATCATTTCAACTAAATTTACAACTTCAATTATAGGTTCAAAACAACATTGTTTTACCTCTCAATTCAAATTTAAATTCAAATTCAAATTTTAAAATTTCAAAATTTTCTCAAAATTTTTCTAACACTCGAAAATTTCGAAATATTTTGCCAGCGTCTCCTTTGCGCGGCTAACACGGTACAACTACAATATGGCACAACGGCCCCTCCGATTCAAAAAGAAAACAAAAGGCCAAGTGGCTGGGCAAGGAAATCATCAAATTTCATATTGAAATTCAAATACATACCTTTTGTCGAGCAATTCAAATTTATCTTTGAAATCAAAATCCTAATTTCATTATAACACCTGTATATCCTACTATCCATAATATCCAGTTACAATATTTAAACCATTTTGCCAATTCCATTACACCATTTTTTCAATACATGCTTCTTTTACATTTTTACTTCACTATTGAAGTTACATATCCATTTTCATTCAATTTTGCATTTCCAATTTCGTTTGAATTCAATTTACACTTTCAATTAAATTTGGATTTAGTTTACTTCCTTGACTATTGAACTTTATCAACTATTTTTCACTCACAACTGATTATTTTAGATTAGTTTCATTTACTAATTCATCACAAATTCTTATTCACTTTATTCAAATTTGTTTTCAACATTCAGTTTCAATTCCAGTTTTATTCTTTTGTTCATTCCCAAAATTTATTTTCAATTCACTATTTTGGTTTATAACCACTTATATTAAACTGGATTTCCAATTCCATATGAATTTTAATTCATCTTTCATTTATAATTATTCAATTCAATTCTATTGCTTACAAATTCGAAATGAATTTCAACATTCAATTTACTTTCGTTTAATTGATTCACTTGTACTTACTTTAATTTAACTCCATCCTTTAAGTTAAATTTATTCTATCAAAATTCAATTTGTATAAGTTATCAACTTAATAATATTTCATAAATATTTTTATATAGTATTCTAGAGTCTTACCAACATTTCAAAATCATTTTGAAAACAATTCAAATTATCCTTTGAATTTCCAAAACAAAACCCAAATTTTCCAAACTACTTTCATTTAAAACAATTTGGCAGCAATTCCTCTTTTGGAAACCCGAAAATGAACATCGATGATGCTGCAATCATTACCGAAGTTATTTTCCAGTGACCGAAAAGAGTTTAGAGATTTCATCTCTCCAAAATACTTTTCAAAACCTTTGAAATTCATTTTCAATTCCAAAAAGGATTTAAACTTTCAAAATCTCCAAAATTTTCAAATTCTTTTCAAAACATTTCCAAATACCTCTCTGGAATTTCGTTTCCAATTATAAGTCACATTTATAATTCACATTCTTAAATTCCATTTGTATGTGAATTTATTTCTTAACTTTGGAGTTACAATTTCAATTTCTTATTCAATTTCAATAATAATGATAACATTTCAATATTATCACTTTCCTAACAACCATGCAACCATATACTGTAATAATTTACAGAAAATCATTTCTTTTATATACAAAAATAGTTTTGGTTATTTACCAAATTTTAAAACAATACTGTGTCGGTTTATCTTGTTTAAGAGTTTAGAAACTCCTATCAACACAGTTAGCTAGACTGCACCGACCAGAATCTATAAACAATCAACCGATAAGTTATATTCACTAACAAATACGCGCTCATATCTATTATTACACTCACACTCATTCTAGAGTACTACTGACTCTATTTCTAATGAGTAATACCCAACAGAGCAGGGTTGTCGCTTAACCATATGCTCTGATACCACGTTGTAAGGACCCGATTCTTCGACTTCCGAATATCGACATCAATACGTCCACTGTATCGACTGCCGAGCCATCGAATGCCGGAAAACCGAATACTTAGGGTTTAAGAAAGAAGAGGTAGAAGAAAACAGAAGAAAAGAGAAAGAAGAAACAACAGAAAACACAGAACAGAAAGAATATCAGAATCTCACATATCGCAGCGGAACAACATATAATAGATAAATGGATAATCTTTAAATCAAAGAACTATATCATTTTATACATTACATCAATCAGAGTCAATATACAACTCAATACAACAATGGACAGTTATATAAACTTGTCGTCATACAGAATACACACCGGAATAAATAAACAAGTACGGTAGTACGTTTCGCTATCCAGCTCGCTTCCAGAGCTCTAGAATATCCAGAATATCCTGATAACATAACTCTAGGCTGCCCGTGTGGAAAATAATGGGCACCCAGAGTTTAGAAGGGAAACAATAAACTCCGAGTCAGTCATGGTGACTTGTGTGAGATCGTAAAAACAGTTATTTTTCACAAAGAAAATAAAACAGATTCGCAATGCTTTTGGAAAATGAAACTACCATAAGACCTCCCGCCACACACACAATGCAAACGCAGAATTGGAGGAGATTTCTTCTTATGATAGTCAAAGATGCTTACTACGCAAATCATTGGATTATTATTTTTAATGTCTAGTGTGGAAAACATTTCAAAAATAGAATATCAATCTTAGCCAACATACGACCAGTATAGTATGCCTACTATAGCTACCATCTAAACAGTGGTGACCACCGTACGTAAATGGCAGGTTCTACAACTAATATCGTACGAAGTTCGTATTGGAGTTTGGATTTCCAACAAATGGTCAGGCCAAGGAACTTCCCATTGCCACATAGGTACGCCTCTGGAAAGACGACCCGAGAACCAAACCGGATCTCTGCCAACACAAGGCTGGGTTACCCCTAAGTGGGTAACTACTGACACGAATATGTCATCCCCTAATCGTAACCGATCTATATCCGAGGATCCTCGATTTCCAACAACCACAAAGTAATAAATTTGCAGCAACAACATAGGTTAAATATCTGGGCTCCATACCATGATACCACCTCTATCCAGAAGGAATGACATACACTAAAGGGGAGCTACCCCCTAATAACCTTGCTGCATCCTTCCTGTTTTGACCATTTCCGGGGTGTGAGGTCCGACGAAGTCTCGTCCACAAAGCTACGCTTTTCAAAAAGCCATGCTTCGGGTCAACAAATGATCAAAGTAATGATCACAAAGATAAATGATCAAACAAATGATCATATCACAAATGATCAAACAATGATCATCAAACAACAACACTCAGCATGTCACATTACCAAATTGGGAGTATATCGCTGATAACCATCAACTACATAACCTCTGAGCTCGTACGTCTCAGAGAAGGGTGTTAAGCTAAGAGAATAAATTCTCCGCCACCAACAGAAATGTATTTGAAAGAAATCGGCTTTATATCTCAAAGTGTAATGTCAGACATGTAACCATACAAGTCTGTTCCGGGTTCGAACAGAACCGAAGGCACTTCTTACGAAGCCCTTGCAAATCCGGATAATTTTCCAATCACGTCCGGACTTCCCGTCACTAAGGGTGATAAAACCTCTATATCGGAGATCAGCCGATGTAGAGTAACTCGATGGTAATCCTTCCGTTTTCAAAAATATCCGGTCTTCAACACCGGTCATCAAATGCAATCCATAACGACGTATCACATATTCGGAATGGGTTATACGACCCAAAGGTCCTTTCCCGACTAACCCGAATAGTGAGCGCATATTCAAAAATAAGTGTGGCATTCAAATTCAAGCAAATCACAACAAATACCCATTCAAGGTAATTATTGATAGTCGGTTATTTAATTATCAATAGGTCTGCACAGCACCATCATATTCCAAATAATTTTCCAAATTATTTATTTTCCAAAATATCTTTACTATATATATAATTTCCACACTTCAAAAATAAATCGATTATTATTATTTTTTAACGAATTTCTATTTCTTTTATAAATTCCATGGTGAATTTATATTTTCAAAATATCTACCGATATATGATTTTCAATCGATTTCAAATATTCACTTTCAATTTATCTTTACAAAGATAAATTTTCAAAAACGTTTCATTTCATATTGGAAAAGCATTTCCATACTTATTTAATAATAAGTAATTCACAAATCTTATTTATTTTCAATCATTTGAAAATATTCAATATACTTAAATCAAAATTAAGTATATATTTCATTCTTTAAGGAAATCATTTTCTTAAACACATTTATTTGAGTCAAAACGAATGTTGCGTAAAACATCGTTACGACAACTCAAAATCACTAGTATAGGAATTCGAAATTTAGATAGATATATAAATCCCAATACTATATAAAACATTTCCTTTCGGAAACCATCTACTATAACAACATTGTTATAGTCCATAATTTCCTTATTTTCCTCGAAAACGTCTATTTCAAAAATGAATGTTGAAATCTATGTTTTCGATACTTAACACGTTTTAAAACATCTTTTAAAACAATTATTTCATTTTGTAATATCACTCCTCCAAAACATATCCATTTTATTTAATAATATATTCACTGTCCAAAATCGTGAATATAATTCGTTATCCAAATTCAACATTTCTACGCATTTTTTTATTTAAAGGATTATCCACTGTCCAAAATCATGGATATAATTCCTTTAATTAACTTCTATAATTCACTTATCAAAATAAGTGATTTCGGATTTATAAAACAACGTTTATAAATCACATTTATACTTTATAACAATTTCAACTTATAAAATCATTTTATTAGCAAATTCTATTTATATCCCATCTAAGTGCCAAAACCTGATTTATAAGTAAATTACTTATAAATCTTTTATTTCACAACATCTATTCATTTTATAACTTCACATTATAAATCTATTAATTTCATTCACTTATGAAATCCATTTTTTTCTTCCTTTTAACACTTATAAAAACTTGTTTTATAATTCCAATATCTTAATTTATAAAATATCAACTTTATAAACCTTTTATATAAATCATTCACAATAATTCAAAAATCTCAATTTAAACCATTTTATAAATCAACCAACTATTTATTTCAAAAATCACACTTTGGTTATATTTCACAAAAATCATAATTTTTATAACTTTAAAATTTTAGCGTTTATTTATTTAGGATGAATTAATCCAAAATTTTAATAAAACGTATAATCTCAAAAATCACTTTAAAAATCCCTTTAAAATCAAAGTCGTTATTTTTAAACTTAAAAAAAATGGATCTGATGATGCAACAACACCAAATAATCAATCACGGCATCCAAACATCCCATATATCGATATGACAACAGAATATATAATCATATCTGTAAACAAATCATTACAGTTGAGGAATCCAGTTGGATCCCTCCAACCTGTTTCCCTGCATCCACAGACGTTAGCACAATACCCATTCCACTTCGAGGTGGAATATCGCGGTATATGGGATTTATAAAATAGCATCCGCTATTATGCGGCGCAATAGGGTCTCATCCGCTATAAAATGCGGGAAATATCAACAACTGCGATATATACATATGCCAATATATATATATATTGCTATATACTACTATATATACTATATCACATCCAAATAGAAATCAATCCATAAATAACTGAAATTCCATTTTTTCCATTTGAGTGAGAAGATCTCACCTTCGCTTTTAATTTTGCAATCCATTTCCGTTTCGACCATTTCTTCACAGAATTAGACCTTGTATAACAATTATATAATTTTATTAATATTCGAAATAAATCGAATAATTAATTGCTGTTTAATAACTTAATTAGCTGATCGTTTTACTTAACCTAATTTTTTCTTTAATAGTTCAATTTCTTTTTAAATCTCTTTAAAACTAAATTTTCTTTAAATTACTGTTTTATAAAACTTACTATAAAAGTTTCCCTCCAACAGTTTATAACTTGATTATAATTTTTATTAACGAAATAAAATAATTTAACAAGCCAAGTAAACAAGTTAACCATCTTAATATATTTTCCAGATTATATATATATACATACACTAAATCGAAAACAGGACTGTAAAAAAAATTCTTCCTATAACTTCATTCAAACTTTACTGTATATATTCAAATATGCATAAAATTATTTTGAAATCACAAAAATTACCTTACTGTAATATTTTCTATAATATACTCATATATAAGATTAATCAAATCAATTTCCGAATTTAAGCAAAATTACTTACAGTATCAAGTTTTCAGTTTCTATGTTTTTTTTATATAACAAAACACATATAACTTAAATCAATGAAGATACCTTACTGACGAACTTCTACTCAAAATCGCGACTACACGCTGCTTGACATCGCGATCCCCATCATCTCGCAAACACCCACGCTGCCTCCCCTTCCATCCCCTAATTCGCGATATCGTCGAACTCGCCGCCTCCACCTGCCGTGAATCCCACCGCCGAGCTTCCAGATCCTCTTGACTTCGCCTATCGTGCTCCCAGTTGAGATTCATTCGCGAACCACAATTCTGAAATCGAGTCGAGCTCGAAAATCTGCTGCTGCCCCTTCCCACACGATTGCGTCTTCGATCGCGAGTCGCTGCGAGTGTTTTCCCCAATTTTGTTTTCGATTACACGGCCTTGATCGAATTGAACTGAGGAGGCTACTCAGCATTTTTTTCGAAAAGGAGTCGCCATATTTTTTATGTGAGGGGCGAGTTTGATTTGAAATGAGAGCGAGAGGAGTTTCGATTTAAACTCGAAGAATTCTTCTCGGCCATTATTATTTTTGAACGAGAGATAAAATTTTCTTTGTTTCTGCTTGCATGATAAAAGGAAAAGAAGGGGAGATAAGAGAACGTGATTAAGCAGAGAGTAGGTCGGCATTGAAGTGAAATAAAGCCAGGAATCTCTGCTGTGTTGACTAATTTAAATTTTAAATTTAAATTGAATTTGATTTAATTTCAATGCGTTTATACGTCGTACGCTCGCATAACAACTCTGATTAATAAGAAATTTGGAATCCGATAATAATTCAATATTACGGACCCAATGGAACTGGTTTCGTCGAATTCCAAGACTGTGCCCCGGAACGCTATTTTTAAATATCGATTTAAACAATAAATTTTCAAAACTGAACAAACACTTAAAATTTAAATTTTTACCACTTCCATTATCTTCAGTATCATTATTACGAATTTTAAAAGCTTTTGAAATATTTTTCTTTAGCATAAAACTGAAGATTCAAATTTTTATTCAACTTACAATAGATTAAAAATTATAATTAAATCGCCAAATTCATTCTGATAATTTGAAATTCAAGTCAAACCATCATTCAAATATTTAAAATTAATTAAATATTTTCAATTTAAATTGTTCAAAATTCTAGGTCGTTACACTTATAATCCATAAACATCTCGAATTGTTCTTCCAAAAGATAATGTCTCCATACTTTTATCGCGAAGATTATCGTTGTTAACACTAAACCATAAGTAGGATAACGAACTTCGTGTGGTTGAACCTATCAAGAAGCAAATGCAATAAATCTACATATTTGAATTAGTATAGTTCCTAACCCTATTCCACAAGTATCGGTATACACAACTAAATCTTGATTTCCATATGGCACGACTAACACAAGCGCATTGGTCAATAAATGTTTTAGCTTTAGAAAGGCTTTGTCACATTTGTCAGTCTAAACCAAATCTACGTCCTTTCATTTTATTTTATTCATAGGTGTTGCAATATGGGAAAAATCCTTAATGAGTTTCGGATAATAGCCTGCCAATCCCAAGAAACGTCTAATCTAAATTATGGCCTCGGATATTATCCAATTATTAATGATTTCAATCTTTGATGGACTATGGACAACCTATTCCTAGAAACTGAATGATCGAGAAACTTCACATCACTTTCCAAAAAATAACATTCCTAAAATATGACTACAGTTGATGCTACCTCTGCATATCTAGACTATTCTTAAACAAACTTCATGATCACATTCATTGTTAGAATATATCTAGATGTCATCAATATAAAACAAAACGAATCTTTTCTAATTCTCTCAGAAGAAATGGTTCATCAAGTATACCAAGAAAGCAGGCGTATTGGTCAATCCGAAAGGCATGACTATACATCCATAATAACTATATCTTGTTTGGAATGTTGTCAACCGTATACTTTCCTCATCCACTCTCAGCTAGTGGAAACCCATTGATAAATTCCAGTAAATCATCAATTCTAGGCATAGGATATCGATTCTTCAGTCTTCTCATTTAGTTTTCTATAGTTAATACCTAAGTAGTTAATATCGAAATAATATCGCTGATATATCACCGATATATCTCATTAGTTTTCTTTATTATCTCTCAATAATGAATACTCTACTTATTCTATTTTTTTTATGTTTCGTTTTATGTGAACACTTTATGGCTAAAAATAAGATTATGTAAGACCTTTTAACTATTTCCTTTGTTTACTATTTCTAATTAGTGAGTTAGCTTATGGAAATTCATTTTTTAGTTATTACCATACATCATGAACTAAAAATTGAAGAGCAAAAAGTTAAAATTTTTACATATCGATAAAGAATGGGATAAAAGTTATAATCGGTATCAAATCAACACTACTTGTTCGATAATTTAAATGAAAATGGAAACGACGATTACATAAATATTAAAATTTTGAAAAATACTCTAGATAAATAAAGGACTAAGTAATCAAAGAACATAGTATAAATAGAAAATATGAAGATGCACATTAGATGAATTTCTCGATTTTTATGATCCTATTTTATGATTGTATTTAATAAAATATCCAAGTAGATAAATGTAGTTTGAAAGCTATACGGAATCAATTTTAGTCTTTATAAATAGTTTGGAAATATAATCCAAATATATAAAATCGAAACATTATTATAATATAATAATATAGTACAGTATCGTTTATAACATATTGTTATCTAGCCTTTTGACCAAGCAATATTCGGATGGACTGGACGAAACGAACTTGGAAACTACCAAGGCAGAAAGCTCTGAGAGATGGCCTAAAAGTCTAGAAACCAAATGCAAACAGAATTATGGAGGCAAAGACACAATAAGCAAAGCACAAGGATCCACCAAAGTGGTGGATCGGTACCGATCCACAAATCCTCCTCCAAACTTGCCCCGGCTCCTCCTACTAACTCTACTTAATGCTATAAGCCTATTACAATTGTTATTTTGTTGATCTTATGCAATTCTCTATCGATCTCCATGAAAAATCAAATCAAAAACTCCATTCTTCCATAGATCCATCATTTGGATTTAAAAGCAAGCTAATTCTTCTGCAAATAAGTTTGGAATTACAAAGCTAACCACAAATCGAGCCAAGACAAGGAGTTGAAAACCATCCATATAGAGAATTTATAGATCTATGCTGATCCAAGCCCATGGGTGGTACCGATCCATGAGAACTGTTGAGGTGTCCACCTATTTTCTTGGAGAATTGCTCTATGCCGTGGAAAATGTGGTAGAGACCATAGAGTAAGGTTTTAGGCTTCCTACGCCTATAAATAAAGTGGCAAGGATTATGTTTATGGATTTGTTAGCTCTTGCTCTCTCTACTCTAATTCCTTGCAATCACCCATGGATTTATACCGATCCATAAGAAAAATTTCTGGTAGTCCAATGATATTAGCAATAAAATCACTAAGTGGACATATGCCAAGATTAGCCGAGCCACTATAAACACTGTATGTTCTTTTTGCACATTTTAATTTACTTTCTTCACTTTTTATTCTGTACACAATCTTTTGGGTGTTTGTGCTATTTTTGGTTTAAACATTTTGGTACTTTCATTGAGAAAGATATTCTCAGTCTATTTGGATCTATCATCTACTATTGGCTTTCGTAGATCCGAGAGATAGATCCAATCTTCCAACCTTGTTGTTCTACTATTTAGATTTTCAAAAATCTTAGAGAAATTATTCCCCATAGCCCCATCAAGGAGAGAATGTACTATAACATCTAGAGCTACTAATGATGCTGAGAACCATGACACTCACCGTGTGGGTGAAGTTGCCCAACCAGAGCAAGCAGAGATCTAGAATCCAACTGATGTCATAATCAGAATGGAGATGGATCGTATGATGAAGTAGATGGAGGATAGATTCTAGGAGACTCGCAATTAGATGAACCAGCAGATGCAGTAGAGCTTGAGGCTGCTGAATGAGCTAACTCAGAATTACCATAGGAGGAATATGAGGGACTTAGACCATTCAAGTTCAAAATCTGGAAGCTCCTCATCATCCGAGAAAAGGCAGAGGGATATGAAGCAGAAGAAGACAAAAAATATGGTTCAGACTTCATATCAAGGAGCAAGACAAACTTGGGACTCAGGTTTGTGGATCGGTACTGATCCAACTTATGTTTGAACCGAATCTCGCCCTCTGGACAGTGGCGTGGATGTGACCTCTAGACATGATGGTGATGATCAGAATGTGGAATGTTGAGCTACTACCAACGATACAGTGCATGGGATCAAACGTGGGGGATTGCTAAACAAATAGATCTACTAGAGTTTGGAGAGCCTAGGCACCAGAGCCTACCCAAGGGTGTCATTGGGCTAAACACTTAGGGAGGAGCCTGATTATCTCTATTCAGTCGAACCTATGGACCCGGAACACTTGGAAGATATGCTCCGGAGACTTGTAAGTGAAAATCGATACATAAGCAATGATGAGTGGGGTATCTCTCCTAGTCGGAATCCATATACTATGTGGGAAGTATCCACAGAGGTTTGTAATGCTAACAATACCATTGTACAGTTGAAAGGCAGATCCAAGGTAGCACTTGATGAAGTATGAATTGCATATGAACTCAACTTGAGCATCCGATGCCATGAGATGTTATTGCTCTTCAATTTTCCTAGAGGGAGTATGTAGAAGAGTGCAATCGATGATTTCTGGTTGATGATAAAAAAACATTTGTTTTATCTAACATGTTTATCAAGTGTTGTTTATTTATAGGTTTTAAACAATCTTTGTTTTGAAAAAGTTTCCATTTAGTAAAATAAAAGAATGCATTTTCAAAGAAATGGAAATAAATTAAAAATCTGAAGCAAAGAATATATCAGTGCGCAATCAGAGGCAGTATATATGAAGGAGAAATAAGTAGAGATTAGAAGCATTGGAAACAAATAAAAATCTGACCCAGAGAATATATCAGTGCACAGTCAGAGGAGTATATATGAAGAAAGGGGAAACAAATAGAGATTGGAATCGAAGAATTGTATACAGGATCAAACAATATATTTTGAAAGATAAAACAGTTTATTTCCTATTATGTACAGATTTTAATTTGTATACAGGGAAACAAATTATCTCACAAATCAATTCCTTCTCCGTGTATGCTCTTACATATTTGTTTCTACATATTCACATCCTCTTCATGAGCCAATATAAACAACTCCATCCACACATCCAAATCTATCAGTAGCCAATATATCTTTATACCATCAACAAAGCAATATAAATTCATCTCTACTGATCAACCAACTCTTTTTTATATCAAACTTCATCCTTATCATTACTCTAACCATTACCTCAGGTCCTCCACCATCTTAGATCGAGTAGCTATCATATCACTTTATAGGATAAACGACCGCGTCCATCATCATCTACAAATACATCGAGCATCTAGCATCTAGCATCATAGCTTTTGGTGGCGACATTTGACTTTAGGAGATTGACTGAGCTTAGGTGGCGGCGACAATTATCTCCAGGCGAGGCGACGACTTGTCATTTGAGGATAAGCTAGGTTGCGCCATCCAGATTGGGTGAATTCGAACTACTTTTGGGAAAGTGGATTTCAATTTGAAGGGAAAACTAGAAGTGGATGGAGTGTTAAACATAGGAGGCCACATTACATATCAAGGGGGATTTTGATTTCAATTTGTAATTTTTTTTGATTTAGTCTTTTTTTTTCTTCCAAACTCTAGAATATGGTTTTGAGCTACGGGTTGAAGTTCAGGGATTCTTATCTTAGGCGTTTGAGTTTAGTTAGAGTTATTAGGCAAGAGTTAGAATATTTGTTAGTAGTGTCAGTGAGTTTATTGTTTATAAGCATTTGAATATTTAACTCTAGTAATACTTTGGGGCAGTAGTAGGCATTAGGCTGAAGTTGGGTATATCTTGTGTTTTTGTTTTTTGCAATTACGTTTCCACAGTTTGCTTTATTTGTTTATCTATGAAATATTTTAAACACCCTATTTACCCCCCTATAGGGTAAATTACTCGATCCTACAGAGTAGTGACGATGTGGTTCACTCGGCTCCCACCATGGTCCATTTCGTCTTTTGTTGAGTTGTTGCGAGAATTTCTAGAGAAATTTTGTTTACACACTTCACATCCGAAGATGATATGTTATTATCAAACCTCTTCCAGGGCATGGAGAGTCATTAAAGGATTACTTGAACTGATTCCATACAACTATGATGGAAGTAAAAAATCTTGATGATGACATGGTATTGATGGCATTAATTAGGGGGATTCATCCCGAGATCGATTTTGGGAGATGGTTGGAAATGAAGCCCCCGTCGACGGTGGGTATTTTCTATAGGAAGGCTAATCGGTTCATGCATTTGGAGGAGGCACACAATTATCCCTGAAGATGTGAGGCTAGTAGTTCAGCTGAAGTTATATAGAGCAACATTACTATAAAATGGTATGGAGGAAGTTCTGGGAATGTGGATGTAAACATTGGCAACAAGAGGGAAGATCAAAAACAAAATAACGATGGAGCTAGAAAGAAAAAGCCAGATATTAGGAATCGTCCTAGGATTCCTAAGTATGATAATTATACTGAGATGAATAACTCAATCGAGAATATCTATCTAGCACCTCAAGGTATCGAGAAGTACAGGAATCCGGTTTCGAGGGAGTCGACTAAGAAGGAAAAGGGATCTGGCAGGTTCTGCAGGTGACATGAGATGCAAGGTCATAACACCAGTGAGTGTAGACACTTCCACGATATGACCAAGGAGTTGATCTACAAAGTTGCAGTAGTGTGTGAAAGTGATGCAGGCCAAGTGTTAGGTCGTGACCGACCTAACTAAATCTTAAGTCGTTCGGAAAAGTTGAGTCGTCTACGACCTAAGGGAGAAGCTTTACGAGTTAATGAGCATGAGTTGGGTCGGGTACGACTTAGTGGAGTTTTGAGTCATCTACGACCTAAGGGAGAAGCTTTACGAGTTAATGAGCATGAGTTGGGTCGGGTATGACTTAGTGGAGTTTTAGGTCGTCTACGACCTAAGGGAGAGGCTTTAGATCGGCCATGACCTAACAAGGTACCAGAGCAAGGCAGTGAAGCGAGTTATACGGAAGAAGAAAACCAACGACTTAAGATAAGTCGTCTACGACCTACGACTTAGTTAAGTCATCTGAAATCCTTAAGTCGTGATATTGATGAGTCGTGAGTCGTGGCACCTGTTAACTCATGTGCGTTGTATCTTAGGTCGCAAGTTTGTAATTCTGTGTTGTAACTCATTGAGTCGCTGTGTCGTGATATGGTGTTGTAATATGTTGTATATTTCTTAAGTCGTGAGTAGTTAGGTCGTATACGACCTAAGTGTTGTAAATATTTGTTGTGTAACTGTTTGAGTCGCTGATGTTGATAAGTCGCTGCCGACTTATGATGAGTCGTAAGTCGTATACGACTTAAGGGTCTGGATTGTAAAATGCTATAAATAGGCGTGAGTTGTACATTTGAAAGTTAGTTGATTTTGAATAAAATTTCGTTTGTTAGCTTGATGCTTTCATCTAAATTGGTAGTTGAGTGTAATCTCCTATCTCCTCTTTCGGCATTCGAGTGCGCTCGAATCAACGATCGTAGAAGCCAATTCACGATATCTAGTGCGCTAGATCAACGTCTGAAGAATTGCAGATCTTCCTTCACGGTATCGTGCGCGATCAACGTGACGAAGATAGCTAGAAATCAGAATCTTCGGATCAACGAATTTGGGCCATTCAGTATTCTTCATTCCATCGACTGCTACTTTCACCGTATCATCATTTTGTTATTTCCGTTGCTGCGTCATTTTGGTATCAGAGCCTGTTTAGCCAATCATAGCTAAATCGAGTCTTGGAGCCAATTCTTTTTGAAGAAGTTTGAGGAGTTAGAGAGGCCGAGCTACATCAAGCAAAGCCGAGTTGAAATCGAAGAGTTTGGTGTTCGTCGTGTTCATTATATTTTTACAACAAAGTGGGAGTTTTCGATCCATTTCATTTTGGATCAAAGGAGGAAAAGTGTTTGAATCTTGCGTGGAAGATTTGCGCGCCAAAGTTTGAAGTAGAGCCGAGATTTTGAAGTTGAAGATTGTACATCATTTGGTATCTTTTGATTTGTCCAAGCCGAGAATTGTGGAGTTTGTGAAGTATTCAATCATGCCGCCAAGAAGAGCTAATCGACATCAAAATGTAGAAGCTTTGTATAGAAGAGAAGAGGCTGATGAGATGGAGCAAAGAATTAATGACAACTTTAGTGAGAAGCTTAATGAAGGGATTGGACGATTAGAGAAGATGATGTTGGAGATGAATCAAAATCAGAGAAGGGTTTCACCTGAATCTAACCATGGGAGAAGTAGAGTTTCACCACATTCCAATCGGGAGAGAAGTGTTGATAACGATCATAGAAGTGCGAGTCGGGATTGTTATAGAAATGATGATGATCGAAGGCGTGATAGGAATGTGAATGATCGAGAATGGAGGAATGTAGATAGAAGGGATGTTGGTGGGAGACGTGATGGTAGTAGAGATGTTGGTGGTCAGGATCGACATCGATATACATCTGATTTTGAAGAGGAGTTCGAAGGTGGTAGTGTTCATGGACGAGGCCAAAGAAGAAATCAATCGGAGTATGATCACAAGTAGGAATCTTGGATGAAAACTGAAATACCGGAATTCAAGGGTGGTTTGCAATCTGAGGAGTTTTTGGATTGGTTATCTAATGTGGAAGAGATTTTTGACTTCAAGGAGGTTCCAGAACATCGTAGAGTGAAGTTGGTTGCTACAAGGTTGAGGGATAGAGCTTTAGCGTGGTGGCAGCAAACTAAACTTACTCGTGAACGGATGGGGAAGTCGAAGATTGAATCATGGGAGAAGATGAAGAAACTGATGAGAGCTACATTTTTACCTTATAACTATCAGTCGCTTATGTATCGGAGGTTGCAAAACTTGAGACAGGGGACGAAATCTGTGAATGACTATGCTGATGAATTTTATCAATTGATTGCAAGAAATGATATTATGGAGACAGAGGAACAATTGACAGCTAGATTTGTTGGGGGGTTGCGAATGCAGATTCAAGATATGGTTAACATGTTTGATCCCAGATCTGTAGCGGAAGCACACCAGAAAGCGTTGGCTTGGGAGAAACAGGGAAGACGAGGTGGTGGTGTGTTTACAAATTCCAACAATCCAGTTAAGGGTGTTAGTGGAAGTTCTAATGTTTCAAAAGCTGTTGCAAAACCAATTGTGAATGAGGTTGGGAAGACGAAAGTCAATAATGGTTTCAAGTGTTATAATTGCCAAGAAATGGGCCACAAAAGTAATGAATGTCCAAAGCCGAAGAAGAGAGCTATGATAGCGGAGGTTGAGGATGAGGATGAAGAAGCTGAATGTTCCAATTCACCACTTGATGAGGAGGAAGAAGAAGTGTCGGGAAACGAAGGTTGTAATCTGATGATGAGGAGGTCTTGTTTGACACCAAAGCTAGAGGAGGATTGTAGTTGGTTGAGGAGCAATATATTTCAGTCGACATGTACTATTCTGGGGAAAGTTTGCAAATTTGTTATTGATGCTGGAAGCTGTGATAATATAATTTATTCAGAAGCTGTGAAGATGTTGGCATTGAAGACTGAGAAACATCCGAAACCGTACAAGTTGGCTTGGTTGAGGAAAGGAGGAGAGGTGAAAGTTGGACGTCGAGCTTGTGTGAATTTTTCAATTGGGAAGAAATATAAAGACGAAATCTGGTGCGATGTTGTGGACATGGACGTATGTCATTTGTTGCTGGGGAGACCGTGGCAGTATGATAGAGCGGTGCAACATGACGGTCGTACCAACAGTTACAACTTTATGTTTGAAGGCACAAAGATTACTCTAGTTCCAAAGAAGCGTCAACAAGAAGAAAACAAACTGGAGGAGATTGAAGAGTTGAAAACTTTATTATCATTAAAGGAGTTTGTTAAGGAGGTTGAAGAGGAGCCCGAAGTATTCTTGTTGATTGGACGAGAGAGTTGTGAAGAGGTTGAGATTCCAGAAGAAGTGAAACCAGTGTTGAAAGAGTTTGAAGATGTATTCCCAGATGAGTTACCAAAGGAGTTACCCCCACTAAGAGACATTCAACATCAAATTGATCTTGTTCCGGGAGCAATGTTGCCGCACAGACCACATTATCGAATGAGTCCGAAGGAACATGAAGAATTAAGGAGGCAGGTGGAAGAATTGCTTGAACAGGGACGAATACAGGAGAGTTTGAGTCCATGTGCTGTACCAGCATTACTCGTAACGAAGAAGGATGGTTCATGGAGGATGTGCACCGATAGTCGGGCGTTAAATAAGATTACAGTGAGATATAGATTTCTGATGCCGAGGCTTGATGATTTGTTGGATCAATTAAGCGGAGCTACTATATTTTCGAAAATTGATTTGAAGAGCGGTTATCATCAAATTCGAATCAGACCAGGAGATGAGTGGAAGACGGCATTCAAGACAAGGGAAGGATTTTATGAATGGCTGGTCATGCCGTTTGGTCTTTCGAATGCACCGAGTACATTTATGCGGGTGATGAATCAGATTTTTAGACCATTCATTGGGAAGTTTGTAGTGGTGTATTTTGATGATATTCTGATATACAGTGGAAGCGAAGAGGAACACTTGCAACATCTGAGATAAGTGTTGATGGTACTGCGACAGGAACAGTTTTATGCTGCAATGAAGAAATGCGTGTTCATGATGCATAGTGTTTTATTTCTGGGGTATGTTGTATCGGGAGAAGGAATACAGGTAGACCAAAGTAAAATTGAAGCAATTAGAGATTGGCCACAACCCAAGACGATAACAGAAGTTTGAAGTTTTCACGGTTTGGATTCATTCTATCGAAGATTTATTCCACACTTTAGTAGTGTGATGGCACCTGTTACAGATTGTATGAAAGGTAAACAGTTTGCATGGACGAAGGAAGCAGGGGTTGCTTTTGAACAAATCAAGGAATTGTTGATGACAACACCAATTCTAGCATTACCTGATTTTCAGTTGTTGTTTGAATTACATACTGACGCATCGAAGGTTGGAATTGGAGGGGTGTTGAGTCAGAGGGGGCGTCCTATTGCATATTTTAGTGAGAAGCTATCGGGAGCGAAGATGAGATATAGTACGTATGATGTGGAATTTTATGATGTTGTACAAGCTATTAAACACTGGAGACACTATCTATTTCAGAAAGAGTTTGTTCTTTACACTGATCATGAGGCATTGAAGCATTTACAAGGGCAAGACAAGATTTCAGCAAGGCATGCATCATGGATTGCATATCTGTAACAGTTTACGTTTGTTGTGAAACACAAATCGGGAGTGGCGAATTGTGTTGCGGATGCGTTGAGCAGAAGGAACCATTTGTTGACTACAATGAAGGTCGAAGTGATAGGGTTTGATGTGCTACCAAAATTATTTGTTGAAGATCCTTACTTTATGAAGTTTGTAGATAAAGTCAAGAATGGGAAGACGGATGAGTTTGTGATGGTGGATGGATTTCTGTTCAAAGGAAATCGATTGTGCATACCTGATTGTAGTTTGAGAATGAAGATTGTAAAGGAGCTACATGAAGAAGGCCACGTGGGTAGAGACCGTACACTATAGTTGATTTCTCAATCTTATTTTTTGCCGTCGTTGAAGCGGGAAGTTGGGATGTTTGTGGAGAGATGTCATATTTGCCAAGTATCCAAAGGGACAGCGACGAATGCAGGATTATATATGCCATTACCTGTACCAACTAAACCTTGGGTTGATTTGAGTATGGATTTTGTTTTGGGTTTGCCTCGAACTCAAAGGGGGAACGATTCCATTTATGTGGTGGTTCACCGATTTTCGAAAATGGCACATTTTATCGCTTGTAAGAAGACAGCTGATGCCGTCCGTGTTGCCGAATTATTCTTTAAGGAGGTGTATCGATTGCATGGGCTACCTGAATTGATTGTTTCAGACAGGGATACTAGATTTCTAAGTCATTTCTGGCTAAGTTTGTGGAAGATGGTGGGAACAAAGTTAAACTTTAGTAGCGCTTATCATCCGCAGACAGACGGTCAGACCAAAGTTGTGAATAGATCGCTGGGGAATTTATTACGATGTCTTGTGAAGGACAATCTGAAGAGTTGGGACATGAAGTTATGCCAAGCGGAGTTTGCTCATAATCATGCCATGAATCGTAGTATGGGTTTCAGTCCATTCCAGATTGTATATTCAAGTTTGCCAAGGGGACCGTTAGACTTAACGGTAGTACCTCAACCAAAAGGAACAGTAAAACGAGCTGTTGATTTTGTTGATGGATTGACTGAATGTCATAAAATCGTCCAGGAACGATTGGAGAAGGCAAATGAGAAGTATAAACGCTCTGCAGATCTGAAGCGAAGGAATGTTGAATTTAATGAATGGGATTTGGTTTATGCAGTGTTAACAAAGGATCGTTTTCCGGTGGGAACGTACAATAAATTGAAAGCGTGGAAGATTGGTCCAGTAAAATTTTTGAAGAAAATCAATGAGAACGCGTATCAATTGGAATTGCCGGATAATGTTCATACTTCTGATGTGTTTAACGTCAAACACTTGGTCCCGTACCATGGGGATGAGTGTGTTACAGAGGAGGAAGATGCAAATTCGAGGACGAATTTCTCTCAACAAGGGGAGGATGATGCAGGCCAAGTGTTAGGTCACGACCGACCTAACGAAATCTTAAGTCGTTCGGAAAAGTTGAGTCGTCTACGACCTAAGGGAGAAGCTTTACGAGTTAATGAGCATGAGTTGGGTCGGGTACGAATTAGTGGAGTTTTGAGTCGTCTACGACCTAAGGGAGAAGCTTTACGAGTTAATGAGCATGAGTTGGGTCGGGTACGACTTAGTGGAGTTTTAGGTCGTCTACGACCTAAGGGAGAGGCTTTAGATCGGCCACGACCTAACAAGGTACCAGAGCAAGGCAGTGAAGCGAGTTATACGGAAGAAGAAAACCAACGACTTAAGATATCGTCTATGACCTACGACTTAGTTAAGTCATCTGAAATCCTTAAGTCGTGATATTGATGAGTCGTGAGTCGCGGCACCTATTAACTCGTGTGCGTTGTATCTTAGGTCGTAGGTTTGTAATTCTGTGTTGTAACTCGTTGAGTCGCTATGTCGTATGTCGTGATATGGTGTTGTAATATGTTGTATATTTCTTAAGTCGTGAGTAGTTAGGTCTTATACGACCTAAGTGTTGTAAATATTTGTTGTGTAACTGTTTGAGTCGCTGATGTTGATAAGTCGCTGCCGACTTATGATGAGTCGTAAGTCGTATACGACTTAAGGGTCTGGATTGTAAAATGCTATAAATAGGCGTGAGTTGTACATTTGAAAGTTAGTTGATTTTGAATAAAATTTCGTTTGTTAGCTTGGTGCTTTCATCTAAATTGGTAGTTGAGTGTAATCTCCTATCTCCTCTTTCGGCATTCGAGTGCGCTCGAATCAACGATCGTAGAAGCCAATTCACGGTATCTAGTGCGCTAGATCAACGTCTGAAGAATTGCAGATGTTCCTTCACGGTATCGTGCGCGATCAACGTGACGAAGATAGCTAGAATTCGGTATCTTCGGATCAACGAATTTGGGCCATTCAGTATTCTTCATTCCATCGACTGCTACTTTCACCGTATCATCATTTTGTTATTTCCGCTACCGCGTCAGAAAGCCCCATAAGATGGTGCGTAAGGAAATTCTAATCCCCTTAGGTCGTCTTCCTAAGGAAGCAAGCTGGGCCTAGTGGTGAAGAGTCTAGGCGGCCTGGAAAATGTTTGGTGATAAATACAATCATCGGTGGACCACATCCGGCTGATAAGAGTTGGAATGAGATGGATCAATACATTAGTGCTTTAAAACATGTAAAGAATGAGAGCTGCTTTGCTATAGACGATGAAGCTCCGACAAAACTATTCAGAACCATAATAGATGGCATTATTTTTCAAAACAAAGATGCGGATGGGGTGGAAGCCCCGACGATTGATCTGTTGGTTATAACGGCCACGATTGTCCCTACTATTGTACCAAAGGTGCTGGTTGACTGTGGGAGTTCGATCAACATTCTATTCAAAAAAGCGCACGGCTATATGCTTTTGAGGGCAAGGACTTGAAAACATGTAAATCTCGGATCTGGGGATTTAATGGGATAGTTGCGGAGCCAGTCGGATATGTGGAATTAACAGTGGTACTTGGAGAGGGCGACCGCAAGCAAGTGCGGCTCGTGCCTTTTATGATGTTGGATATTTACTTTGCTTACAATGCATTTTTGGGCCGACTGACCAGTTTAGACCGGCTATAGCTTCTTGGTGCTTGACGATAAAGTTTCCTATAGAAAACGGTGTGAGAACAGTCTAGGCGGATCAGGGGCTGAGCCGCGAATGTTATTTCATCGAGCTAAAGGAGATGAGGCAAAGAGAGAAAGGAAAAGGTGTAGAGGGGACTCTCTGCATCAAGGCTTTGGATGCATAGCAACTAAGCCTAAGCCCTGGCTCATGCAGCATAGTTGGTTCCATAAGGATATGGATCCACAGAAAGAGCTGGAAGGTGGAAAAGCAACTCCAGCCGAGTTAACGAACAACGTTCCAATTAGTCAGGATGACCCGATTCGGAGTCTTGAAGGTCGGATCACAACTCAATGTGAGAATGATGAAAGGGTTGGTTAGTTTTCTCTGGGCGAACCTGGATATATTTGCCTGGATGCACTCTGATATATGTGGGTTTTATCGAAGATTGCGAGCCATGCATTGAATAAATCCCAAATTCGTTCCTACAAAACAGAAATGCCACAGCCTAAATTCGGAGAGATCCACTACACTCAAAGAAGAAGTGGATAAGCTGAAGATAATGGCTTCATCAACGATGCCTTATACCCGGAATGGGTATCAAATTTGGTCTTGGTGAGAAAATCAAACGGGAAGTGGAGGACATGCGTTGACTATTTTGACCTGAATAAGGCATGCCCGAAGGATAGCTTCCCGCTTTTGAGGATTGATCTGTTGGTGGATTCGACCATCGACCATGAATTTCTTTCATTCATGGATACCTACTCTAGATACAATCAGATTCCAATGCACATCCCAGACCAGGAACACACTAGCTTCATAACCGTCCTGGTACTGTACTGTTATTTGGTCATGCCTTTTGGAAAAAAGAATATTGGAGCAACAAACTAAAAGCTGGTAAACAGGATGTTCAAAGATCAGATTAGATGCTCAATGGAAGTCTATGTGGATGGCATGCTCGTGAAATCACAACATTTAGGAAAACATGTTGATGATTTAGCAGAGATGTTCGGCGTTCTCCAAAAATATGAATGAAGCTCAATCCCTTGAAATGCCCTTTTGGCATTGCATCAGGGAAATTCTTGGGCTTCATTGTGAACTCTCATGGGATTAAAGCCAATCCAAAAAAGATCCTAGCCTTGAGTAATATTGAGGCCCCGAAAACGATCAAAGTTGTCTAGAGTTTGAATGGAAAGTTCGCCGCCCTGTGTCGATTCATCTCTAGAGCCATAGACAAATGCATCCCTTTCTTTGACTTGATGAAGAAGGGAAAAGGAACTTTGCTTGGACATAGGAGTGTAAAAATGCATTCTAGGCTCTGGTGGATCACTTAGAGAGACCCCCCGTTCTCTCGAAATCGGTGGATGATAAGGACTTGTTTATACATCTAGTAGTGTCGATGCATGCGTTGAGCGCCGCACTCGTTCAAGAGGAATCCCGCATCTAATGACCAGTGTATTACATCAGTAAATGGTGGATAGAAGCAGAAAGAAATTACCCAAAGCTGGAAAAGCTTACATACTTCCTGTCGATCGCCTCAAGGTAGCTCCACCATTACGTACGTTCAAGCTCATTCGATCAAAGGTCTTACCGACCATCCCTTGCGACAAGTCTTACAAGGACCTGAGACTTCTGGAATGTTGTTGAAATGGAACATTGAATTGAGCCTATACGATATAACCTATCACCCTCGGAGAGCTATCTAGGACCAAGCTTTAGCAGACTTCATAGTTGAGTTTACTGCGCGAGACAATAGTGCAGAAAGCAATGGTGAGCAAAATGCTAGGTGGAAGATGTACACAGATGGCGCTTCAAACTAATGTTGTTCCGGTGCTGAAGTTGTACTTGTCACTCCTGAGGAACATTCAAACGGTTATTGAGACTCAACTTTCCTATAACAAATAACGAAGCGGAGCATGAATCATTAATTGGGGGACTCAAAATTACCAAGGAACTGGGAGTTAAAACGTTACACATCTTTTGTGATTCCCAACTTGTGGTGTGTCAAGTAAAGGAGGAGTTTCAGGCGAAAGGAGTGAGGCTGGCTCCTTATCTAAACCGGACTCTTGAGCTACTCCTGACACTAAATACGACATAATAACACATATTCCTAGAGTGGAGAAAGCGAAGGTCGACTCACTGGCCAAGCTAGCCAGTTCTGGAGTTGCAAAGCTCATGAGCCTAGTTCCGATGAAGGTATTGTTGACTCCAAGCATCGACTATATGGATGTCGATTGGATCTTGGAGGTCGAGCATGAGAAGGAATCATGGATGACTCCCGTAAAGAATTATTTGCAAAGGGGAATCATTTTCGACAGAAAGAGCGAACGACCGAAGCTTTTTCTCCAAGCTTCGAAATATATCTTTGAATAAGGAGCACTTTACAGGAAAGGATTCTTAGTCCCACTGGTATGATGTGTCTCCAATGACGAGGCCAAACAAGTCCTAAAGGAAGTCCACGAAGGGACATGTAGTGACCATACTGGGGGGCAAACCCTTGCGAAGAAGATTCTCTACTATGGGTATTTCTAGCTAATTGTCAATCGAGATGCAGTTGATTACACTAGAAGATGTGACATGTGCCAGAGGTTTGCTAGGATTATGAAAGCCTCATCGATGGAGATTACTCAAATAGTCAGTCCTTGGCCATTTGTAGTCTGGGAAATTGATATTATCGATGTATTGTCGATATCTAAAGGTGGTGCGAAGTAAGCCATTGTTGCAATTGATTACTTCACCAAATGGGCTAAGGCTGAGCCATTAACTATAATTACCACAAGGAAAGTAATCAACTTCATGGTAAGGAATATTGTCTATCATTTTGGAGTTCTACAAGCAACCATTACTGATAAAGGAACCCAATTCGATAACACCGAGTTTAAGGATTTCTGCCATCGACATCGCATAGAGAAGAGAGTTGTTGTAGTGGCACACCCTCGGTGAATGGACAAGTTGAAGTTGTAAACAAGATTATTAAGTCCTTTCTAAAGAAGTGATTGGAAAAGGATAAAGGCAAGTGTGTTAGTGAACTTTCATTAGCACTTTTGGGCATATCGGACGATCCACAAGTTTGCGATTGGCCATTCTCCATTCGCCTTAGCCTACAGATCAGAGGCTGTGATTCCAGTGGAAATTGAAGTGCCTTCTCATCGGATAACTCACTACAATCCACGGGAAAATGAGCAACTACTATTGGACTCTCTTGATATGATTGATGAGAAGCGAGATGAAGCTGACTTATGGTCAACTGCACATCGAAACCGGGTAGCCTGATATTATGATGCCAAGGTCAAGACTATGCCCTTTGAAGTTGGCGATCTGGTTTTCAAAAAAATATTCCCCGACCCTGGAAATATAGGCCCAACATGGGAAGGTCCGTAAGTAATAAGTAAAAGCTTAGAGATGGCACTTTCAGGCTAGCGACGATTAACAAGATCTCACTCCCGAAGGCGTGGAATAGCAAATACTTACGACACTATTTCACTTAGATATAAATTTGCACATAATTAGATAATGCCATGTAATAAGACAGAACCTATCATTTCTCATCTTCAATAAAAAAGTGACTTTCTGGATCTATGTCTCTGTCTTTACATAGCTTAAGAGTTGTGAAATATGATGGACTCGAATGAATCTGCATGTGTATAATGCAGGCATGCAGGTACCCGAAGTTAGATGCCAACCAAACTTCTACGGTCCATGATGGTACCCTCGGAGTTCAACCATTCTTGGTGCCCAGATGGATGCTAATTAACTCTTGCTTTGGATGTGGGGGCAGGAGTATAAACCAAATAGGACATGATTTGACAGTCCGCCAAATAACTCTTGTCCTTGACATGAGGGTAGGAGTATAAACCAAATAGGACATGATTTGACCGTCCATCAGTTAGCTCTTATCCTTGATGTGGGGGTAGGAGTATAAACCTAAAAGGACGTGATTTGACCGTTCATCAGCTATCTCTTACCATGATGCGAGGGCAGGAATATATCCAAAAAGGATGTGACATGACCATCTAATCACTAACACTTTACCGGAGTACGCAAGATGAAAGATTCATGCCTGATGTAAGGTGGGATCATACCTATAAACTTTGATCAATGCCTAGAGTTAGGCATGATGGAAAGTAAAACATCTTGGATGAGGATGTGCAAACTATGATCTTAAGTAGTTATCTCAAACTAGTGCTCGGAGCATGGCGCAATCGAATGTCACTATCCTGGAGAAGGATACCTGAACCGTTATACTAAATGGATTACCCCAATCGATGCCCAGAGCTTGCCACTTTAATGATTGCTTTGCGTTCTCTAGAATGACAAAAGGTCAACGAATGACGAAATAGGCTAGTACCTTAGCCAACCATAATCATGAAAAGAAATGTGTTTGTACCAAAAATGGGCACAAACCCCGAATGTCGTGAAAGCACCAGTGTATGAATACAAATCAGGAATATTCAAACACAAATATCAGATCTAAGCAAGCAACAAACAACGATCCAGAAATAATGAACAGTGACACAATTTATAGTGGTTCGGCTATCTACGGCCTACGTCCACTTCAAGATTTTTATGATTTTATTGCTCGATGCTTGAAGATTACAATTTCTTATCGCGTAATACAACAGATTTTATGATTATAATCTGAATCTAAGGCAGCAATGGTGATCTGGAGTAAATATGGCAGAGTCTGGGCATTCTTTAGCTCTCAAAATTGTCCGACCCCCTTTCTGAATGACCAGGGGCTCTATTTATAGGTGTAGGAGGCTGATATTTCGCCTTAATTGAAGGGAGACCAGTTCTGGCACGTGAGGGGGCCCATACGCCCGCTTTCAGGAAATCCGGGCCCACTTTGGGATCGATTCGAAGTCCATTCGAATCGATCAAGAAATTGTTCAATCGAGCTGAAATTTGGTGTGGACATTCTTAAACATGTGTGCAAGCTTCTATGAAAATTTCATAGCATTTGGACTAGTAGATTTCGAGATATGATCGATACAAGTTGTAGTATTTCGGCAGGCACTCTGGTTCGAATCGATTGGTTCGAATCGATCTCTTCGAATCGATCAGAGCGCATGCCTGTGTGATGACGTGTTGCGAATTCTCAAGATCGATCCACCTTTGTCGCCGTGTTGAGCGAGTCACTTTGCAGATTTCGTCATGTTGATCTCTTCTTCCCTTGAACTGCGCATATTTCACGTTCGGATCCATCTTTTGCATCTAGTTCGAGTCCATAACTTCATGTTAGTTTGATCGTTTCCTTCGTATTGATCGAAACAAATACGATCGATATGAACTTTGCTCCTCAATTCTTCGTATCCACAACTTCGCATCCACGAAGCCGACTCCCCATGTATACTTCTTGAACGCTTTCTTCGCATCGATCCACAAGCGATTGGTACAAACTACCCAGCTAGAATCCAAACACTTCCTTTTCGTATTGATCCAATACCGATGAATACGATGAACATCCGCGCATCCATTCCATCATGTTACATCGATGCAAAGTACATTGATTCAAAGTAACTTCCATGCGCCTATCTATTTAATCCAAACCCAGTCATTGAGCCGAGACCCACTGATCTTTCCCACCTGATCGATACGAATGCAAAGTTCATATCCATATTGATCGATACGAATAACATCACTCTGAAGCGACGCCGATCGATACGAACACGCTGTTAACCTTCACCATCCCATCGATACGAAGTCATCGAGTCGAACCTGTGCCGATCCATACGAACGGTATCGATTCGAGGTCCTTACTTTCCGATCGATACGAACAGTATCGATTCGAACCACCATATGACGATCGATGCGAAATGCATCGATACGAACCGTGCCTTATGCACTTCAATCCATCCATATCTTATGCATACGACCTCTAATTGACCTAAAAATCGAAACGTAGTTCCTCCTAGCCTTGATCATCATTCCCAATTGATTCCGTCTTGATCAGAGCTTGGCCAAATTTTGACAACATCCATTGCAGCCTTGTTTCCAACTGAACTCCAATCCTGATATCTATCCTTCCTTGCCAATTTTGTTGATATTCCAGCTTTGACCAAAAGGTGGGATAACATTTGCCCCCTAAAACATGCCTTATGATAATAAGGCATGTTTTGAATAACTCCGAATCCAATATCCGAAGCCCATAGCCACATCATCCAAGTGCATTATCCTCGACTGCTTAGAGTCGATGCCCAACTCCAACCCAATAACCAAAGCCTTAGCCAAATCCATATCCGTTTGAACCCGACAACCGAATCCTAATCCATCCTTCTCCAATAGCCAATAACCGAATCCAGGGCAGGTCGGTATCCAAATCCATAACCTCTCCAGGCTCTTGCCAAGCGCAATCCACACTTGACGACCTTGGTCCAGTGTCCCTGGACGATGAGCTAACCTCTCCAGGCTCTTGCCAAGCGCAATCTACACTTGACGACCTTGGTCCAGTGTCCCTGGACGTAAGTAATGCCGTGGCTTAAGTCCTAAGCCGAATCCTGGTCGCTTCGGACCCTTGTTGAACATAGTCCATACTCAACGACCTGAAATGATAACCGATAATATAGGGCCTAAATCCTAGGCCGAATCCTGGTCTCTCCGGACCCTTGCCGAGCATAGTCCATACTCGACGACCATTTATCAAAAACCAAAAAGAATCCAATCAAAATCCAATCCAAAATCCAAATAAAATCCGAAAATCAGAAATCCAAACCAACATTCAAAACAGAAAATCCAAACCAGAAAGCAAACAAAACCAGGAGTTCAAACCAAACTCCAAAACCAAACCATAAAAACGAGTGTCCAATCCAAAAACAAAAGACAGATTTCGCAAACCATGGCTTCACGGTTTATTATCATTCAGAGCATGCCTAGGGGCTATCTCCATCCCCATACATGTGTAAATGACTTGGTTGCTTGCCAATGGTTTGTTACTTATTTCATATTACCCCGGTCAATTGATGACCAATCGACCATTATTCATGTGCCTCACATCCTCATGGCTTGAGGTAGGCGGTGGTTGCTCCTGCTCCACCGCTGCATTCCGAGTCCCAACATACTGCCTCAATTGTCCATTCCTCACATGCTCCTCAACTATATCCTTTAAGTGCCTACAGCTATTGGTATCATGCCCGTCCAAATCGTGGAAGAGACAATGCTCTCCTGATGCCCTATCCCGCTCGGATGGTTCTCTCCTAGCCGGCCTTCGGTAAGGAAGGCGATTCCGAGTTTCCATGTATATCCGCTCCAGCGTCTCGTTTAATCCTATGTATGTGGAAAACTTTGGATCCTTCCATCGCTTCCTGGCTTTTCCTAAATCATCGTCCAGCTTCCTTTTTCCTTTATCTTTATCCGAGCTTTCGTTGGATGGTCCTCCACCCTCAGTCACATTCACCTCCTTTAACTTTAAGTCCATACATGCGTCTTCTTGCCGAAGGAATCTTTCTACTTCATGAAATAATTCCCCAAGATCCAGTGGTGGGTCTCGTATTAAAGATACCTTAAAATCCGAATCCTCTCTGACTCCTGACACCGCCGCCATCAAAACCATCGATGGATCCGGCCGATCCACCGAAGCTACCGCCGCATTGAACCGAGTTAGAAAAGCTCTAAGTGATTCATCCGTCCTTTGCTTTACCGACGTTAGTGTCATTACGTTTTTCGGCCTCTTGATATGAACCCGAAACTGTCCCAAAAACCTATCCACCAACTCCCTCCAAGTCTTGATAGATCCTTCTCCTAGCTGCCTAAACCACATTGCAGCTAGATCTGTCAAATACAACGGGAAGCATCTGGCCATCACCTCCTCCGATGCCCCCAGCACTTCCATGTGTCTAGTGTATCTCATCAAGTGATCAGTCGGGTCAGCCTTGCCATTATATGCTTCCACGCTAGGTAACTTGAACTTAGGTGGATTCTGAGCTATCCTGATTTCCCGAGCGAACGGACTCCTGTTCACTCCTTCTAAATCTTTATTGGCCAAGCCTCCATGCATAGTTCTCCTAATAATCTCAACTAATCCAGCATTGTCCGTCAAAGGTTGCCCCCCATGCTCCCGAGGGAACTCTGGCACATATTCTTCGTGTGGCTCATTAGCAGCAACGTTGGCCCTAGCCTGTTGAACTCCTTCCAAAGGTCCTCCTGTGTTGGATCCTGCGGGCCTGCCCCCAAGTCCTTGTTGATTGTCTCCTGGCTCTGTATTCTATCCTCCGTTGGGTTCTGCAACCCTAGTTCCTTGTTCCATATTTGCAGTCGTTATAGTTGGTCCAAGGTTCTGTGTTCCTGCAGCTCTCATCTACTCGAAGAAAGTCTGCATCATATCCTGTTGTCTCTTCAGCAACCTCTCATGCAATGAATTTGTCATAGCCTCCATTTCGTCTCTGGTAATGTAAATCGAAGCTTGTCCTTCTCCAGCTCCGGAGGATGCCTCTTGACTTCCTCCTTGTTGACTTCTCTCAGCACTTTGTCTTGTTTGTCGAGTAATTGTCGAGTCAATCTGAATCCTTCAAACTTTCAAATCTAAACTTTGAATCTGGTGTAGCGAGTGCTAGTTCTTCTCGGTGAAAGCACCAAAGTGTTTGTACCAAAAATGGGCACAAACCCCGAATGTCGTGAAAGCACCAGTGTATGAATACAAATTAGGAATATTCAAACACAAATATCAGATCTAAGCAAGCAACAAACAACGGTCTAGAAATAATGAACAGTGACACACAATTTATAGTGGTTCGGCTATGTCCGGCCCACGTCCACTTCAAGGTTTTTATGATTTTATTGCTCGATGCTTGAAGAGTACAATTTCTTATCGCGTAATACAACAGATTTTATGATTATAATCTGAATCTAAGGCAACAATGGTGATCTGGAGTAAATCTGGCAGAGTCTGGGCGCTCTTTAGCTCTCAAAATTGTCCGACCCCCTTTCTGAATGACCAGGGGCTCTATTTATAGGTGTAGAAGGCTGATATTTCGCCTAAATTGAAGGGAGACCAGTTCTGGCACGTGAGGGGGCCCATACGCCCGCTTTCAGGAAATCCGAGCCCACTTTGGGATCGATTCGAAGTCCATTCGAATCGATCAAGAAATTGTCCAATCGAGCTGAAATTTGGTGTGGACATTCTTCAACATGTGTCCAAGCTTCTATGAAAATTTCATAGCATTTGGACTTGTAGATTTTGAGATATGATCGATATAAGTTGTAGTATTTCGGCAGGCACTCTGGTTCGAATCGATTGGTTCGGATCGATCTCTTCGAATCGATCAGAGCGCATGCCTGTGTGATGACGTGTTGCGAATTCTCAGGATCGATCCACCTTTGTCGCCGTGTTTAGCGATTCACTTTGCAGATTTCATCACGTTGATCTCTTCTTCCCTTGAACTGCGCATATTTCACGTTCGGATCCATCTTTTGCATCTAGTTCGAGTCCATAACTTCATGTTAGTTTGATCGTTTCCTTCGTATTGATCGATACAAATACGATCGATACGAACTTTGCTCCTCAATTCTTTGTATCCACAACTTCGCATCCACGAAGCCGACTCCCCATGTATCCTTCTTGAACGCTTTCTTGGCATCGATCCACAAGCGATTGGTACGAACTACCCAGCTAGAATCCAAACACTTCCTTTTCGTATTGATTCAATACTGATGGATACGATGAACATCCGCGCATCCATTCCATCATGTTACATCGATGCGAAGTACATTGATTCGAAGTAACTTCCATGCACCTATCTATTTAATCCAAATCCAGTCATTGAGTCGAGACCTACTGATCTTTTCCACCTGATCGATACGAACGCACAGTTCATATCCATATTGATCGATACGAATAACATCACTTTGAAGCGACGCCGATCGATACGAACATGCTGTTAAACTTCACCATCCCACCGATACAAAGTCATCGAGTTAAACCTGTGCCGATCGATACGAACGGTATCGATTCGAGGTCCTTACTTTCCGATCGATACGAACAGTATCGATTCGAACCACCATATGACGATCGATGCGAAATGCATCGATACACCGTGCCTTGTTCACTTCAATCCATCCATATCTTATGCATACGACCTCCAATTGACCTGAAAATTGAAACGTAGTTCCTCCTATCCTTGATCATCATTCCCAATTTATTCCGTCTTGATTAGAGCTTGGCCAAATTTTGACAACATCCATTGCAGCCTTGTTTCCAATTGAACTCCAATCTTGATATCCATCCTTCCTTGCCAATTTTGTTGATATTCCAGCTTTGACCAAAAGGTGGGATAACAAAATGAACCACAAATACATATAATGGAAAGCGTATTTCTTAAGTACGTAGACAAATTCACACAAAGCTTCGACAAAACAATTGCCATTATTATTCACTGTCAAAAAAAACTTGAAAGAAAATGTACAAGTTTTATTTAAACCTAAGCTAGAAAGCAAAAGCAGAGGCCGAATCCGCACAACGCCGGCTGAATAACAAAACATAACAACTAAAAAGAGCTTAAATACTGCTATACAACTAAAAACCGCAAAGAAGACAGACGATCACTTCTTGAGACTCTTCATTCTCTCTTTCCTCTCTTGCTTCTCTACAAAAGATGGTGCACTGGATCCTTCCGGTTGCTTCCTTATCCTTCCCTTGCTTCCTTTACCCTTGGATGGAGTGCTCTATAATGATACAACAGGCATGCACTAGGTGCTCTCGGGCAGAGGAAGAGTGATGGGAACAAAGATAGTCTGACCGAGCAGAGCTATGGAAAGAGGAGAAGGAAAGTTCTTCATCTTCTCTAGCTCGACGTCTTTGGCTAGGACATGTTCCTGCTCAAGCATGCTTATAGTGGGACCTTGCAGGGGCTTGGAGGACCCAGTCATAACAACATCATCGCCAGTCTGGGCTCCCTGAAGCTCACTAACCCCTTTATCCTGTAAAGCATATATCATTCACTCACCAGACCCAGGATCTCACCAGTCAGGATACTTGGCATCGTTGTTGAAGTGGTTATGGTCATTGATTCTATTGTAGATGCTTGTTGTCTCGATTGGAGACCTTTGTCGGGAAGCGGGACGACCTAGGACTGACCTAAAAATTGAGAGATATAAAAAGAGAGATTAACGATGTCAATGAAGGACATATGGACTCTTTGAAATACATGTGAGACCAACGAGATACCTCCTTCAGTTTGGGATTTAGTATGGGTTGGAGTGCCACTAGAAATCCCTTCCAAGATGGGATAAAGGATGATGGACTTAGCATTTAAGGTTAACCTGGATTATATCCTGGGACTGAAGATGAATCATGAGCAATTTTGGATCTAGAAGTATCCTTGGTAGTGGCATCTTAGGGAGATGATCCGAAGCCTTTGCCTAAATCTTTCTACATTGTATCGGCTAGCTCCGGATGGAGAATAAGCTGGCCCTCTTTTAGCACCTTGGCCTTATCTGCTATTAAGATCTCCTTCTCAAGTTGTGCCAGATCCACCTCACCACCTTTCAGGAATTCCTTTTCTTCCTCGACGACTTATTCCCAAGCAAGGGCAAGAACTTTGGGGTAAATACGGGTGAACCACTCAAAGTTGTGAAACTTGAGTATACTGGCATTATACTTGTTGAGCATTTATTCGAACTTCTCCATCATTCACTTCTGTATGGATTCAACCTCCCTCTTGACAAGCTCATCCACATCTCTAGTGCATTCAACCACCTTGTCCCTTTCCTTAAGAGCGGTAATCATGAGCTTCTTGGAGAGCATCGTTCTTTTTTTGTCTCACTCTTAAGCTTGGACGATAGCTATAACATCCCCCACTTGGCGGCCTAAAACTAACAGCTACGGATGTTGCAGTCATCTATATTTATTAATCCTTGGTGACCAAATGCGGTAATGTTAGATACATTGGCACAACAAAAACATATGGATAGGAAAAAAATTTCTTTTAAAACCATTAAACAAATTTCTCATTCCTTTAAATCATATTTCAAATTAATTACATAATCCCAAATTCGAGAACCACGCTTAGGGAAAATAGAATTATTACAAACTACGCCAAGAGCGACATATGAAGATGCCTCCTTAGATGATCAGAGTATATATATAATCAACTAAACAACTTTGCCTTTACATCAAAACACAGCGGAATCAAATAGAAAAGAACTATTTATTAGCCAGCTTGCCTCATGCATGTCTTTGAAAGCTTACTCATCTAAAGGAGAGCATGAAAATCCTTAACTCTCAAACAACTCAAAATCATTTGAGTACCTAAGAGTTTAAGGGGAAATCATAAACTTCGAGTTAGACATAAGGCCTGGTACGAATAATAACCTACCATCTCAAGCCATTTAGATATCTAGTGAGATCACGCCGCTTAGCGGAACGAGTTTTCCCCTCACTAGTATCTTAATACTAAATTTATAATAACCATATACAGTACTCCTACATCCACAATAGTTAAAAACATAGTAATTTAAAATATCAGGATGATATGCAAATAAGAAAAATATCCTGGATTTCCTATCCCTATTTATTTGACTATCTATCTTAGTAATAGTTTCTAGGGTCGCTATTAACCTATTAGTTTCCATACACTGACTAATAACCTATTTAAAGCTTATTGACTATCTGTCCGATTTCATAGTTTTCATGGGATCAGTAAGAACCTATTAGCCCTTGCCAATAACTTCATTCAATTATTTCATGGGTTCTCCCATAACCTATTGGTATCTCCAATAACTTCCCTCATATCATAGTTTTCATGGGTTGACTATGAACCTATTGACTTCTGTCAATAACTTTATCTAGATATAGTTTTCATAGGATCACTACGAACCTAATGGCTCCTACCAATAACTGTTTCCAAACATAGTTTTCATGGGTTTACTATGAACCTGTCTAATCCGACAACTTCTTTGATCAGTCTTTGGACATCCTATGTTCTGGTCTACCTGGCCTCCTGGATGCAACTCTACTCATTCAAGAGTTAACTCAATTTATATTCACTACTGAGTCAACCTAGCTGGTTATTCTGCCCTTACTCCCCAAAATACAATTATGGGTCCATTATACAAGTTTATAAAAGAAGCATATAAAAATACTAATCATAACATAATAATATCAACATATAGAGTTTAATATCCTTGAAATCATTTTCACATGAAACATGGTTAATCCCATTAACACATTATTTTTATTAAGGAAAGCTTCTTTATAAACTCCAAAACTATAATCCATTTCAAATCTCTTTTATATTGTTATGGGTTTTCCTTTAAAATGAGAGTGGGTTCTTTGTTTTGAAAACTAAGGCTTTCGAAACTTTAGACCTTTACTTTCGAAACCATTAGAATATATCTATAGAAAGCATTCAAATCTTCTTTACAAAACACTTAAACATATGCCTTTCGAAACACTCAAAATATCTCTTTCGAAAGCATCAAAACCGTTCTTTCGAAAACATCAAAACATTCCTTTCGAAAGTATTAAACTATATCTTTCCAACTCATAGAAGCATAGCTTCGAAACCATTTGAAAGTAACTCTTTTGAAACCATTGGGTTTATTCATAAAAATAACTTTTGGGTCAAAGTGAATGCAAATGAAAGTAACCCTTTCGAAACCATTAAACTTCAAGTAAAATAGTTTGGGAAAACAGATTGCTTCAGAACCATCCTTTCGAAAGCTTTAATCTTTAAGGAAAACAATTGAAAGGATAGCTTCAAAACACCTTTTGAAGCCGTTGCCTTCAGAACCTTTGGTTTAAATGGCTACTAGAGCCCTTTCGAAAGCATTGGAAAGAGGCTTGTTATATTTATAAAAAAAAGCTTGCCTTTCAAACTCATTAAAGCCTTTCAACCTATTCGAAAGGTATAAAGACAACAACAAGGTTTCGACCTGGTTCAAACTACCCTTCCGAAAGCTCCCTTTTTAAAACATAAAACACGGCAACTCATTCGAAAGCTACCCTTTTAAAAAAGAACGCATCAACCCCTTCAAAAGTTATATAAAAGTGATTCAACCCTTTCGAAAGCATCCATTGAAAAGTAGACAAGTGTCACCTCTTTTGAAAGAAAAACAAAGATCTTCGAAAGCTATTTAAAATGGCCTCGACCCTTTCGAATGCATGGTTTCGACTATATACCTTCCGCCTTTCTCCAATCCACTACATACCAAAGCATTGATACCATGTGTATTGGGTTTGACTTGGTTAGTGGCAGAGGTATGAGGTCGAAAGGTTGCTACTGGAAGTGGCGAAACAATAAATCTATACAAAACTGTTTTGTTGCCTTCTTAAATGCTTTTCGACTAATTTACCTATTTGTAGATATATAACTGGTTGCCATAATCTTTACCAAAATATTTTCTAAAGACTACCGAATTTATCCAGAAGTAATTAAAATTTATTTACAAAGTAGCTCTTTCCTTTAACAAAAAAATTAAGACATTTAAGTCCTCCAACTTAAATAATTTAATTTTCATAGTAAATTACTTTGGACAAATCCCCAAAAATCATTAAAATTCACTTTTATTATTTTATCTAACATATATAATTTCAGACCCAAACTCCTTTATATAATAGCAAAAATAAATTTTTAAACCCAATTGGTTATTTCTTCTTTCAAGAATTCATAATAAATTATCCATAGCTTGGATAATTACGAAAATTTAAACTCATCTCCAAAATAATGTTTTACATAACATATTAAATCCTTATGGCATTCGAAACCCAATATATACGATTTTAACCTTAAATAGAATAAACCATTTATAAAAAATACTTGTTTGAATCTAACATACCCATGTAATACAAGCATGTCATCATTAAAATAATCATAAAGGTTTTAAACCTTAAACCCAAAATCAAATGCTCTTTAAAACGAAAATAAGATGATTTTGATTATTATTCACCTTGCTCGATTCCTCAGCCTTTGATTTTTTTTCCTCTTATCCCCTAAGTTCTGGATGGCTTTAAGCTCCCTTTTTTCTTATGTTTTTAAAATTATGAACTTGTGAAAATGAAAATGGGAATAAGGGTTAGCGGTTAAGGGTTTAGAGGTTAAGGGTTATAATTTTGTTTAGAAGCACGACCTTTATTTAATTTTCAGATCTCAACCCCCTTATCAATCTAATTTTTACATTATTCTAGGTTAAGGGTTATAATTTTGTTTAGAAGCACGACCTTTATTTAATTTTCAGATCTCAACCCCCTTATCAATCTCATTTTTACATTATTCTACTTAATTTATCTAATTAAATCTCCCGAATAATGTTATTTAAAATTAGGCGTGTTACAGGCTCCCCTCCTTAAAGAATTTCGTCATCGAAATTCAGTAAGGACTAAATACTAAGCTTAGCAATCATCTGTAACATCCCCTAACTACCATACTAGCCTACCTGACTAGGAATAGCCTATATAAAGCAAATATAAAACATACCCTCACAATAGATCAGGATAAGTATCTCTAATCCTGCCTTCTGTCTCCTAAATACTGTCTTTTTCGTTGTCGCTCCATTGAACTTTCATCAACTTGAGTTTCTTCTTCCTTAACTCTTCTCATCTCTCGCTACAATCCGAACCGGTTGTCTAAAAAAAGTCAAATTCCATTCTGCTATCAAGTCTTCCAACTCTGTCGAAGGAATAGTAGTCTCTGGATCATGCACATACTTGCGAAGATGAGATACATGAAATACATTATGGACACCTGCCATACTGCTCGGCAACTCTACTCTGTATGCGAGCTTCCCAGTCCTCTCTATAATTCGGAATGGTCCAACATATCTCAATGCCAATTTCCCTGACTTTCCGAATTGTACCACACTCTTCATCGGTGATACATTAATGAAGACTCTATCTCCAATTGAGAATTCAAGATATTTACGCCTCTTATCTTATCTCTGGATAACCCTTCTATCTAGACTAAGCTTCCTTCATCCTTTCTCGGATCAACTCAATCTTCTCTATCACCTCTCTAACCAGATATGGACCCAAGAATAATCTGTCTCCAGTTTTCAACCAACATGCTGGTAATTTGCATGGTCTTCCATACAAAGCTTCAAAAGGCGCCATTCCTATACTAGTCCGATAACTGTTATTATAGGAAAACTCAACTAAGCATAGGTGATCTTCCCAAGATCCCCCAAAGTCCAATACACAAGCTCTTAACAAATATTCGAGTACCTTATTTACTCTCTCTATCTGTCCATCCGTCTGAGAGTGATACGCAGTACCCATCTTGAGCTTGGTACCTAACATTTCCTTTAGGCTCTTCCAGAATTCACTAGTAAAAAACATCTCTACCACTGACGATACTACTAGGAATTCCATGCAGTCTAATTATATTCTTTATGAATAACTTAGCTAAAATAGGTGTCGTCCTGGTTGACTTAACTGGAATAGACACTCTTGATCAACCTATCTACTATAACTCATATACTTTCATTTCCTCTATTCGACCTTGGCAACCCATCTATAAAATCCATGGATATCGAATCCCATTTCCAAACTAGAATCTCCAAAGGTTGAAGTAATCCACTCAGATTTTGATGTTCGGCCTTCACTTGTTGACTATTCGCACACTACCTAACTCACAAGCCAACATCCTTCTTCATACCTTCCTAGTAAAAGCTCCTCTTTATATCCTAATACATCTTGGTTCCTCCAGGATGAATCCTAAATTTGGATCGATGACATTCCCCAAGAACTTCTTTCCTTAAGTCTTCAACATTCGGAACACACAACCGTCCCTTCTTTCTCAACCACCCCCTCTGGTCAAGACTAAAATCCTTTAGATCATCGATCTCCGACCCAACATCAAGCCTTCTAATCTTCTCCGCTAATAATGGATCCTCTTTCTACTTAGAAGCAATTCTTTCAACCAACACTGGTCGAACTTTTAAACAGGACAACATGGCGGTGCTTTGATTAGAACTGGTAGTCGATCTTAATTGCACACAACAAGTAGTCAAAGCTTCTAAATCTTTCCATTCTGCCAACATGGCTAACACCACATTCTGATGTTTTCTGCTAAGAGCATCCACTACTTTATTTCCTTCCACATGTGTATACTCTATACCAAAATCATAAGCTGTAAAAACTCCAACCACCTCTACTATCTCATATTCAACTCTTTTTGAGAGAATAAATATCTTAAGGACTTATGATCTGTGTATTGCTCAAATCTCTCCCTTAAGAGATAATGTCTCCATATTTTTAATGCGAAGATCACCGCAGCCAACTCTAAATCATGAGTAGGATACCTCACCTCATGCGGTCTAAGCTGTCATGAAGCATATGCAATGACTTTACTTTTTTGCATCAACACAGCTACTAAAATGGTTCCGCATGCATCGATATACACTACCAACCCTCGGTTACTGTCAGGAACCACTAACATAGGCGCGTTGGTCCACAAATGCTTTAACATAAGGAATGCATCCTCACATTTGTCGGACCAAAAAAACTTCACCCCCTTCCTGGTTAACTTAGTCAAAGGCGCTGCTATCCATGAGAAATCTTTAATGAATCTCCGGTAATAGCTAGCAAGTCCGAGAAAACTTCTAATCTCAGTCACTGTCTCTAGACTCTTCAAGTTATTAACAACTTTGATCATATCTGGATCGACTAACAAACCCTTCTCTGAAGCCACGTGACTAAGAAACTTAACCTCTTTCTTCTAGAAATCACACCTGGAAAAATTAGCTTTCAGCTTATGCTGCCTCAGCGTCTCAAGCACTACCCTAAGATGATCATCATGCTCTCTTTCATCTTTAGAGTATACTAAAATGTCATCTATAAATACTAATACGAACCTGTCAAAGTACTCTGGGAAAACTCGGTTCATTAAATCTACAAATAAAGCTGGTGCATTCTTCAACTCGAATGGCATTACTAACCACTCGTACGAACCAAACCTAGTCCGCAACGCGATCAATGGGATATTGTCCTTTGCCACTTGTTTGTACCAAAATTGGGCACTACACACTTCAGAAGTTTTTGAAGAGATAAAATGAAGAAATTCAATGGAAAAAAGGGGAATTATCTAACAAAAACTCCAGATCTCAGATATGAAAATAATTAACATGCAAGGAGACACAAGAATTTAGAGTGGTTCGGCGTATTGCCTACGTCCACTATGAAGTAGTTTGCTTTATTGATCTCACTTTGATGATTACAATTGATTTCAGCAAATTACAGTGAATAACAATGATTTGCAGCAGTGAAATTCATTGGTAGAAGCAGCAATGGAGTTCAGATCTGGATCCGGCGGAGTCTGGGAGTTGGAGATCTCAAAGAGGAAGAAGAACCCCTTTTCTGTTGGCTTTGGGGGTCTATTTATAGGTGTAGGAGGCTGGTATTTCGCTCAGATCTCGGGAGACCCTCTCTGGCACGTGACCAGGCCCGCGTGCCCAACCCCGTGAAGTTTCAGTCCGATCCGTGATCGATACGAACAGATTTCGTATCGATCAAGATTTCATCCAATGGAGTCGAAATTTGGTGTGTACATTCTTTAGCATGCTCGTAGTCTTCTATGAAAATTTCATAGCATTTGGACTTGTAGATTAGGAGATATGATCGATACGAAATAGGATTCTCGGTTGGCCGTTTCGTTCGACTCGCTCTGTTCAACTCGCTTCCGTTCGACTCGGTGACGTGGCGCTTGAGTCTTTGGATCACTCTGCCTTTGATGCTGTTTTGAGCGAGTTGAAGTGTGTATTGATTGAGCGAGTCGAAGTGGAGTGTCCTGAGGGATTTGAGCAGTGGCTTTACCAATGGAGTCGAACTCGATGGAGTCGAACAGTGGTTCGAGCAGAGCGAGTTGAAGAAGGCATCTGATGGAGGTGAGGCGGAGCGAGTCGAAATAGTCACTTCTGATGGTTGTGAAGCGAGTCGAATCTGAGCGATTCGAAGTTGGCTTCCGATGGTTGCGTAACGAGTCGAATCTGAGCGATTCGAAGTTGGCTTCTGATGGTTGCGAACGGAGCGAGTCGAAGTATGGCTCGAAGCAAAGCGAGTCGAAATGTGCACTTCCAATGGACTCGAACTGCAGCGAGTCGAAGAAGGCTGTTTTTAACCAATTTTGTATCGTTCACAACTTGAGCATACGAACTCGGATTGACTTGAGATTTGGAACGTTAACTCTCATAGCTTAGGTTGTTTTGTCATATCAATTTTAGCTCGATCCGGACTCGGACAAAATTCATCGATATCCATAGTGAGCCTGTGTATAACTGATCTCTAGGATGGATCGTCATTAGTTACTAGTCAATTCCTTGGTGTCACGGCCTTGCCAAAAGGCGGGATAACATTTTCCCCCTAAAGTACGTCTTGTGAAAACATAATGTGCTTTGAAGTGCTGCAATCTTCTTTCTGAATAGTTATCGTCTTTTTGATGAAAGCTGTAATCTTTGACTGTTTTTCTTGATAATGTGAACTGTTGACTGTCAACTACTGTATCCTGTATTGTTGCAACCGATTGCTGTATGCTAGCGATTAGTTGTTTTCTGTTGTAATCGTTATAAGATGAGTTTTTGATTCCTGTAAATCTGGAACATTGAATATTGGTCCGACATACATGCATATATGTTAACCTGACTCGTAGACGTTGGTACGTTCACGAGTCGTTGTCAGTTTATTTTATATTGAATTCCGTATCGATCCTCTCCTGAACCGACGTGAAATTCGTGGTAACAACGCTCGATGGTTGCTTTTGAATGTCCCTTCGTATCGATCCTCTCCTGAACCGTTGTGAAGGGTTGAAACATCGAAGACGACTTTCATCGAATTTAGGGATGCGAAATGAGCATTTTGAATCGATATAGATGGAGTCACTGGATACGAACAGGCAATTCATATCGATGGAGTTGGCCTCTGGAAGTAGTGATTTGATGGAGTCGATCTGCGCATGAGACGAAGTCAAAGGTGATCGATACAAAGTTTGGTCTCGTATCGATGAAGTCGAACTGGACAGAGGACGGAGTCGAAATGCACAGGAGACGGAGTCGAAGGTGATCGATACGAAGTGTAGGTTCGTATTGATGGAGCCAAAATGATTGCTTGTATTTCCGCCTCGGAGATGGAGTCGAAGACAAGCGATACGAAGGGGAGCTTCGCATCGAAGCACTGGAGACGGAGTCGAAACGCATGTTCGAATCCACCGGGATGCGAATCGTTTATTCCTTTTGCTTTCGAGTTCATATAAATACTTTGTACTTAGACATTTTTTCACTTTTCACTTTCTGTTTTACTTCCTTGCTTTCGTGTCGCTCTGAGACTTGGGAATATAAAGAATTGTTCTTGCCCTTGAACCGATTCACACCTTCAATTCCTTGAACTAACAGCCAGATTTAGGTAATTCATTGAGCGAAACCATCGCGTAGACGATGAGACTCGATTCTTAACACCAAATCAACCAGAGTCGCGATCGATCGAAGATCCCTTGGCCTCAGCTTCGCATCGATCTGGAGTATGGGCTTCGAGACGATGAGACGGAGGCCTTCGTATCGATCGATGGCTGAGTTTTACATTGAATCGAATGCTTCGTAGATGGGGATTGATACGAAGGGGTTGCGTCTGATCGACTCGAAATGATGGCCTTGGATCAAGTCGAAATGGAGTGCCTTGGAACGAGTCGAAATGGAGTGCCTTGGAACGAGTCGAAATGGAGCGCCTTGGAACGAGTCGAAATGGGATGCCCTGGAACGAGTCGAAATGCGCAGCCCTCTCGGATCGATTCGAACTAGAGGTTTTAATCGAGTCGAAGTGTTGCGCTCCGATTGATTTGAAATCCTCAGCCCCTTGATCGAGTCGAACTTGCACGCCAATCTTCTGACCTAGTCTAACTCATATGCAAATGACCATGATCTATCGATGCGAACACGACCCTTGCGAGCGATACGAATTGAACAATAAAAAATCTGAAACTTCCTGCACATTTGAACAATTGACTCCAACGAGCTTCAAACTTGCATAACTGGACTTAATCGTTTCACCGCATATCTGATTTCCTATCGAAGCTCGTCGATGAAACTAGAACTTATCAAAATGATAACAAATTTTAACTTGGAATGATAGTTAATAGCTGGATAGCATGGTTCTGATGGTCAACGATGACGGTCCTTCCGACTGAATTCCGAAGTCTCATCGTTTACATGCTTCCTTTAATCCTGTAGATCTTCTCAAATGATATACAGTACTGCACTGCACAGCACACACTTACACACTTTACACTAGGGGATGCACGAGCGTTATTGCTTGTTTAACAATGATTTTTCATGAGCTAGCTATTCACGGAACCCTCAAGTTCACAACAGCAGGAACTCCCGAGCTCTATTCCTCCACCCATCGAGATACCGGTTATTGAAGCTGAAGTTATAGACCCAGCTCCGGACGATCGTCCGGGTGCCCGGTTCATTTGTAATCCGCAATATTCAGTGCCGTCGGGTATCTCCGAAGATATGCTAGGACGGATTTGCTTAAGGCACGGTTTGTCACTCGACGACGTGCTACTTCCTGGGCCAAATGACAGGCCGCACGATCCCCCTGGGGGGTTTATTGCTTTCAACCGTCATGCTTGCACAGCGGGGACACTCCCTGCCTTCAACCAATATATAAGGGAGATGTTATCGTTTCTTGGCATAGCTCCATCTCAGCTACATCCCAACGGGTATGCCTTGTTGAACAACACCTTTTTCTTGTTTATGGAGATCCTCTTTCGACCGCCGAAGCCGATCGAAATCAGATATTTATTCAACATCAAGAGCCGTGGAGACAGTCCTTCTTTCACCTTCCTGGAAGCAGTCAGAAACTGCCACATTGTACAAGGCTCCTGGGGAAGGCTAAGTTACTATAAAAATGAATGGTTCTACGTTCGGTGCCCCCCTGGATTTGCTAGGCGGTGGTTGGATAGACGTAAGTGTTGCCATTTCTCTCTTGAATCATTGAGATATTAGTAACTGACTTCAAAGCTGACATACTTTTCCTTTTTTATAGCTGCAATCTCTCGTCCTGACGGCGCATACTTCAGAGAGGTTGTTCGGATTCTTCAAGTGTTTTCGGGCGAAGAGAGGCACATCGACTTGGTCCTGACCGACAGGAATTTGAGGACTGTCGGGCTGATAGAATGGAGGCAGGGCATTTAGCTGGAAGGGATACATAGAGTGGTCTCGAAGAAACGGGTGAAGCGCAAAGCGCCCGCAGTCGTGATAGCCGAAGAAGTTGATCCAGAAAGAACGCCTACCGATACCGAGCTCCCGGCCGGGACTTCTGCCGATGTCCAGGATTTGGGAGGAAGAAGAAAAGGCAAGGCCGCTGCTCACAAATGCTCTAAATCTGAGAGATTTAAATCCGTGGTTATGTCCTTGCCCGTTCCGGGGATTAGAATTTCAGAGGCTCCTCCCCCATAAGTAGAGAATCTTTTTGAAGGGCTTGCCGATGTTCCGATTCCGGATTTTGTGTCGTCTCAACACGACACCGGGATCGAGGATCTTGATAGTGCTCTTGAACCGAGCGGGTCGCTTGCTATGAGTGCGGCCGACATTTCCGGTTGGTCGGGGGGGTTGCACCTGCATACACTTTACTACACTGCATGATTCATGACTGTAAATCGACCAACTTAAGAAGTCACTAACTCTTTCTTCGCTTCTCATTTTCAGGTACTATGTCAGGGAAAGGATCGATGCTCGGGAATCTTCGCTCGGCCCGAAAGGCTTCTTCTTATTACGACTCCTACAGGAGGGACTCCGATAGAGATCGCGATCGCGAGTACTCTAATCAAGATTGGCATGGGTGTGATAAAGACAGGGAATATAGACATCGGTCTAGATCACGCTCTCCTCCTCCTAGACTTCCATCTCCACCTCCCGCTCAAACTTCAAATCCACCAGAGCCTCCTCGTCACAGGCCGTCTTCTCATGCTTCTAGGTCTGAGACTCATCTTCAGAGAATTGAGACCACGGCCTCCATGATTACAAAGCAGGTCCCAGCTGAGCCCACAGGAGAAGGGGCCCTTAAATTAGCTCAGATGAGGAAGGATTTTCCAAATATCTGCTTCGATGGCTATGTCTTCCCACCACACTTAAAAAGAATTCCGTCCGGGGTGGAAGGCATGATGCATGATTAAGTTCATGACATCCATACCCAGCACAGGGAGTGGGTAAAGGCCACGAAGAAAGCTTCTAAGGTTGCCTTTGAGCGAGCTAAAGCGCTTGAGAAACTGGAGACCGAACTCGCTCAAAGGGACCGGATCATACAAGTGCTTACTGGTGAGGCCGAGTCTTCTCAAAAATCGGAGATTGAGGCTACCAAAAAAGCCGATGAAGCGAAGGCGGCGATGGAGAGGTTGGGGCAGACACATGTTGCCCTGGTGGAGGAGATGGGCCACCGGAACACTAAAGTCGCTGCCGAGTGGTATGCGGCGGTTAAGGAACTCAATGAGCTCAAGGCTAAATTCGCTGACATGGCCAAGGAAAAAGATGATGCGAACAACGCAGCCCAGGAGACGTGCGAACAAGTTATTCTGCTCAGGGATGAACGGGATGCGGCCATGGCTAAAGTCCACAAGGTGGAGGCCGAGGTGGAGGAAAAAGTGAAGTTGGCCGAGTCCAGGCTAGAGGCTGACATCAAAGACCTTCTCGTTGTTTACAACGCTAACGTGCTGAGGCACAGGGGTCTAGCCTGGCTCGATGATTTTTCGACGCATCTCTATAATGCTTGGAGCCAACTGGTTGAGGAAGAGAAGGAGGCACATCAAGGCGAGTCTGTGGATGAATTTGAACTCGAGAATCGCATTCTGACTGAATATGAAAAGAAGATTCTCCATGAGTCAATGATTCTGCGGGAGAAAGAAAGACTTGGCGCCCAACACTTTGAAGTGGGAGAGGGTTCTGGAGTTGACCACCATGAAGCAAGTCTTGAAGTTCCCACGTCAACCCAGCCCGAATCCTCGTCTGCGGTTGATCCCCAGGCCGTTCCTGCTTATAATCCAGATCAGCCGCAGATGTCTTTGGCTGCAGCGCAAGTCACTGATGCTGCTCTGCCGCCTACGAGTCAAACTGAGGAAGGTATTCTGAAAATTCCACATATCTTTCTTAAGTCGAAATCTTTGATCGAGTTAAGTTCTAATAGTTCTCTTATTCTTTGTCCAGTGATCGATGCTGCACATGTCGGGCCTCCTGTTACTCAAGAATCACATCAGACATAGGAGGCTATCGTCACCGAAGTGATCACCATGACTACTGCAGCGCCTCTTGACGATATTCAGGGAGGCACACTTGTTTTTGACGAGCAACTGATGGAGGAGCTCTTTCGCCATCATGGAGACCCTTTGGCTGATCTACCATTTGTCATGGGCAGAGGCGTTCCTACCACAAGCTTTTCGATACAGACTACTGACGCTCCCAGCGAGGCTCGGTCGGCTGCTAAAGAGGAAATCTTGGCACAAATCACTGCTGAAATGGATGCCGCAACACATGGTGGCAGTTTCGGAGGTGGGACGACGACACTTGGTCCAGCTCCGCTTAGAGTGATATCGCCCGATGGTACATTCTCCGATACTAGTGCGGCTATTCCATCTTCCACGTTTGATCCTATCCCTCCGACTCCTCCGGCGGGAAGCATCCCCGTTTATTCAAGTTCGGAGGAAGACGTTGAAATTATGCCCCCGCCTGGAGACCGTCCACCGATAGGCAAAGGCTCGAAGAGGAAGGATAGTGGTGGCTCCAGTGGGCCTATACCGAAAAGGAAGCCGCGGAAGAAGAAAGATTAGACATGCTTTGTTGATGTAATTTTGACTTTCATTTTGTTAGCCGTGTATAGATGCGGGTTCGGCCCCTGCTAGTAGGAATTTTTGGAACAAACTTGTACACGAACTTCTTTTATAAACAATAGAAATGAACCTTCTCTTTTTTGACTTCTTTTCTGTCATTGTATATTTGCCAATATCTGAAATGCACTTGTGAAGTTCCAGCTTCTGAATCAAGTTTGTTTTTGTTCGCCAAGTTCGGAAACTGTGGACATGGTTTGCGACCGGGAAGCGAGTTGAATCTTGACGTCGCATTGCTCCAGTCGATGGTTGATGCTTAAGTCTTGTCCCCCAGTCTTGGTGGTGTGTTGTAAAACATCAGTCAGCGATCGCACTTTCCTTATAGCGTGTCGATTCTAGTGCCACTGAATGGGTGTTCGAGTCAAGTGGAGACCGAGTGGTTTTTTCCACGTTTGTCTGATTGTCGATGAGCATATCCGTACTCCGGGGATTCTCACTTGTTTACTAGCGGTTGGTCATGCCGACCTAAGTTTTAATTATATGTCCACGATCTGGGGACTTGGAATTGACACTTGTACTTCGATTCGTGCTCTGGGAGTTTGGAGTCGATGCTTATACTCTGGTTTGCACTCTGGGAACTCGGAGTTGATGTTTATACTCCGACTCGTGCTTTGGGAGTTCGGAGTTGATGTTTATATTCCGGTTCGAACTCTGGGAATACGGAGTTGAGGTTTATACTCCAATTCGCGTTCCGGGAATTTGGAGTTGACGTTTATACTCCGGTTCGTACTCTGGGAACTCAGAGTTGAGGTTTATACTCCGACTCGCACTCTGGGAGTTCGGAGTTGATGTTTATACTTCGGTTAGCACTCTGGGAATTCGGAGTTGAGGTTTATACTCCGCTTCGCACTCTGGGAATACAGAGTTGATGTTAATACTCCGACTCGCGCTCTGGGAGTTCGGAGTTGAGGTTTATACTCCGCTTTGCACTCTGGGAATACGGAGTTGATGTTTATACTCCGGTTCACACTCTGAGAACTCGGAGTTGACGTTTATACTCCGACTCGCACTCTGGGAGTTCAGAGTTGATGTTTATACTCCGTTTCGCACTCTAGGAACTCGGAGTTGATGTTTATACTCCAATTCGCGCTCTGGGAATTTGGAGTTGGTGTTTATACTCCACTTCAAGCTCTGGGAATTTGGAGTTGGTGTTTATACTCCACTTCAAGCTCTGGGAATTTGGAGTTGGTGTTTATACTCCACTTCATGCTTTGGGAATTTGGAGTTGATGTTTATACTCTGGTTCGCACTCTGGGAACTCGGAGTTGATGTTTATACTCCGACTCGCACTTTGGGAGTTCGGAGTTGATGTTTATACTCCGTTTTTCACTCTGGGAACTCGGAGTTGATGTTTATACTCCAATTCGCGCTCTGGGAATTTGGAGTTGGTGTTTATACTCCGGTTCGCACTCTGGGAATCTGGAGTTGATGAAGGATTGTCGTGTATCAATCCTTTTTTGACTTTGATGTGATGGCTTGTCCCCGAGCTCGGGCTTCACTTAGCGAGTGATTGGTTGCATCGCAGTCACTCTCTACTTGAATAAATTCCGCCGTATGGTGAAACTTAGCTCTCTGTGCATAGTGATGGTCATATGAAGCATTTCAAGTAAATCACAGCTCTCGCTCGAAAAGATCGCATTTTATTGCTGAAATAAGAAAGTATGGTAAAGTAAGTTGCCTTATTACAAGTTCTAATTTCAAAATGCAGAAATAAATTGCGGAAAAGGAAAGTAAACTAAATGGATAAAGATAGCCTGTCATGTGTAATAGTGGAGAAGGCTCTTGCTATTCCAAGCTCTTGGCAGAGTAAGACCGTCGACGGTTGATAACTTGAATGTGCCATCTCCGAGCCTTCGTTCAATAACATGCGGTCCTTCCCATGTCGGCTTCATATGCGAAGGAACCGGATAGATTCTTTTTAAGACGAGATCACCTAGTTTGAAGGTTCGTGGTTGGACCTTGGCGTTGTACAATTGGGCGACTCGACTTCGGTGCGCAGCTGCCCTCAAATCAGCTTCTTCACGCTTCTCATCTAGTAGGTCGAGAGATTCAGCAAGTAATATAGCATTTGTCTTTGGATCATAGTATGTCACACGATGAGAAGGTACTTCTAGCTCGACTGGAATAACGGCTTCTAAACTGTAAGAGAGAGAGAATGGAGTGTGGCCGGTCGCGGTCTTGTGGGTTGTTCGGTAAGCCTATAGAGCCATAGGAAGTTCATCGACCCACTTGCCCCCGACCTTTTCCAGTCGTTTTTTCAGGATGGATTTTATAACTTTATTAACAGCTTCGACCTGTCCATTTGCCTGAGGGTGTGCAACTGCAGAGAATTTCTTTTGGATATGAAATCGTTTGCAGAAATCTTTGAATTCAGCACTGTCGAATTGGGTTCTGTTGTCCGTAATAATGGTGCGTGGGAGACCGAATCGACATATGATGTTACGAACCACAAAGTTGATTACTTTCTTTGTTGTAATGGTAGCGAGAGCTTCTGCTTCAACCCACTTTGTAAAGTAATCAACTGCGACGATGGCGTACTTCGCACCACCTTTTGCCAAATGTAGAGCACCGATGATGTCGATGCCCCACATTGCAAACGGCCATGGGCTAACCATTTGCGTTATCTCGGTAGGAGGAGCTCTAGGAATTCGGGCATATTTCTGGCACCTATCACATTTCTTCGCATAGTCTGACGCATCGCGATTCACGGTCGGCTAGTAGTATCCATAGTGAAGTATTTTCTTGGCAAGTGCTTGCCCCCCGGTGTGATCGCCACATTCTCCCTCGTGCACATCGTGCAATACTTGTTTAATTTCATCGTGAGAGATACACCGGAGTAGAGGGACTGAGTACCCTCTTCCGTACATGAGTCCATTCTGGTTGGTAAATCGTGAGGCCTTCCGAAGGACTTGTCTCTTTTCATTCCTGCGCTCTGGCAAGGTTCCGTGCTTAATGTAATTTCTGAGTGGGGTCATCCATGAATCCTTTTCGGGAACGGTTTCGCATACCCAGTTTATTTCTGTCCGGTCAATGCTTGGGGAGGATAGCATTTCTACGGGAACGAGTCTCATTTGTTGAGCTTCACCTGTGCTGGACAGCTTTGCCAAGGAATCGGCCTTTTGGTTGCGTTCTCGAGGTATACAATAAATGGCATAGTAATCAAACTGATTTAGTACTTCCTGAACTCGAGCTAAGTAAGCATCCAACCTTCGGTCTCTCGCTTGATATTCTCCTCGAACCTGACACACGACTAGTTGTGAATCGCAATAAATTTCCACAGCGATAATTTTCATATCTCTGGCAAGTTTCAAGCCAGCTAAGAGGGCTTCATATTCAGCTTCATGTTGCATGAAAGTCAAACTTCAAAGCGTAGCATATAGATCGGCCTTCGAGGGTTTCGAGTACAACACCAGCGCCCGAACACCGGTCATTTGATGCACCATCAGTGTACAGCTTCCAGACGTATTCGGGGGATTTACTGGTTTTGGGCAAGTCCTCGAGAATGGTAAATTCAACTATGAAATCAGCAAGGAATTCTCCTTGGATTGCTCATCGTGGAGTGTAAGTAATATTAAACTGACTCAGTTCGATGTTCCACTTGAGTAACCTACCAGACGTCTCAGGCCGTGAAAGGACCTGTTGTAACGGCCGGTCGGTGTAAACAACAATGGGATGTGCCTGGAAATACGGTCGGAGTTTTCTTGATGCAATTACAATGCAGTAAGCCAACTTTTCTAGCCTTGGATAGTTCCTTTCAGCCCCAGTCAATCGTTTGCTGACGTAGTACACTGGTTTCTGTATCCCGTCTTCTTCTCTAACCAAGGCAGCATTGATAGCGTTTTCTGATATCGCCAAGTATGTATAAAACTTCTCATGATCAATAGGCTTTAACAGTATTGGCGGCGTGGATAGATGTTGAACTAGTGCTTGGAAAGCGCCCTCACACTCCGTGGTCCATTCAAAGTTTCGTTTCCCTTTTCGGATCAGATCGAAGAAGGGAATGCATTTGTCAGTGGACTGAGAAATGAACCTGCTCAATGCTGCCACCTTTCCATTGAGACTCTGGACTTGCTTTATAGTCTTTGGAGTTTCAAGATTTCTGATAGCCCATATTTTTTCAGGATTAGCTTCGATCCCTCGAGCGTTGACGATGAACCCAAGGAATTTTCCGGATGCAACTCCAAAGTGACATTTCAGTGGATTTAGCTTCATCTTGTATTCCCGAAGTATGTTGAACATAGTTTCTAGGTCTTTAACATGGTCGGTGGAGAGTCGTGACTTCACAAGCATGTCGTCTACATATACTTCCATTGTTTTCCCGATTTGATCGGCAAACATCCGATTGTCCAATCGTTGATAAGTAGCCTCGGCATTCTTGAGTCCGAATGGCATAACCTTGTAACAGTAAAGTCCCAGATTGGTTACGAAGCTGGTATGTTCTCGATCGGGTAAATGCATCGGTATTTGATTGTAGCCTGAATACGCGTCCATGAAGGATAAGAGTTCATGCCCAACCGTCGAATCTACTAGCTGATCAATTTTGGGAAGCGGGAAATTGTCTTTGGGACACGCTTTATTCAAATCGGAATAATCGACACATGTTCTCCACTTCCCGTTTGGCTTTCGGACGAGCACGGGATTTGACACCCATTCGAGATATAGAGCATCCCGAATGAACTCGTTCGCTTTAAGCTTTTCTACTTCTTCTTTAAGGGCGGCAGATCTCTCTGGATCCATACCACGCCTTTTCTATTTGACCGGGACATGCCGCGGGTCAATGTTCAGGGTGTGGCTCGTGATGTCTGGCGAGATCCTACACATGTCAGAATGCGTCCAGGCGAATATGTCAAGATTTGCCCACTGAAATTCAACAAATTCCTCTTGAGTTTGCTGGCTTAGCTGAGATCCAATCTTTATCATTTTCGAGTCATCGTCATTGTCGATCGGGATATCAATTGTCAGTTCGATCGGGGATGCTTGACTTCCTTTAGATTCTCCTTCGTCTTCAGTTTCTCTTGGGTCAAGATCCTTGAGGAATTGGCCGGGGTGCCCGAGCCTGGGCCCGGGCGTTAATTGTCAATTATCGGTAGAACGGACGTAGTGAGATTCCTCCACACACTTTCCTTTCTCCTTTCGCTGCGCCTCCCGCAGTTCAGCAACATAACAGGCTCTGGCAGCATCCTGATCTCCCTGAATGATTCCTATTCCATGATCAGTGGGAAACTTTAAAGTCAAACACCACGGGGGGATGGCTGCCCTGAATTCAGTGAGGGCCGATCGGCCCAAAAAAGCATTGTAAGGGGAGTCTATGTCTAAAACAATGAACTGCAACATCCGAACTCTTCGACGCTCTCCAATTCCCAACTCTACTGGCAGTTCCACCATTCCAGTGGGTATAGTAGCACTTCCGTTGAAACCATGGACTAGGGATTGACAAGGCTTCAAGTCCGTGGCTTCCATTTTCATTTGATCATAGGCTCGCTTGAACAAAATATTCACAGAGCTTCCACTGTCAACTAAGATCCTCTTCATCCATACGGGGCCTACTTGTGCTGAGATGACCAGTGGATCAATTGTGGGGGCTTTGACTTTATCAGCGTCTCTGCTCCTGAACACGATGTCGTCTGTCATCGTTTTCTGTTGCTTGGCCGGAGCCCCTTCATCAAAACTACTACAACACTCGAAGTCCGCATGCCTGATAGAACTGGCATACGACTCAATTTCCTTCCAACTTCGATCTGCTGGGTGAGGACCACCACTTATTGTGTTGATGACCAACCTCCCGCCTGTACGAGCGGGTTCCTCCTGTCTTTCCTGATTTGGCGCACGATTCTGATTTGATGGGCCCTCACCACCAGACTGCGGCGCTCGCACATACTGATCCAACTTCCGTTCACGTATCAATTTTTCAATGAGGTCTTGTAAGTGACGACACTCATTGGTGTTGTGGCTATAACTCTCATGGAATCTATAGAATTTTCCTGTTTGGATTTGTCTTTCAATTGGTGGTTTTGGGGCAGGTTTCTTGTATTGCATGGTATTGCAGGTCTGCAAATACACATTTTCCAACGACGTGTTCAATGGAGTGTAATTATCGTACATGGAAGCTCTACGCCGTGGACCACGATTCTGATCGCGTTTTTTGTTCTGATTTCCATTATCCCTCTGCTAACTCTGTTTATTTTGGACGTTCAACTGAATTTTTCCTGAACTATCTCTGGATTGTTTAACAGCAATGTTACTTTGTATTCCTTCGATGTTGGGCCCTGCGTCATCCTGCTTCCTAGACTGTTTCGCATCCTCCCTTCTCAAGAATTGGGCTGCCTTGGAATAGAAACGGTCCAGTGATGCAGGTGGTTTTCCAGCTAACTAATTTCCGAACTCGGAATCAGCATCAATCCCCTTAGTCAATGCCATCAGGATAGAGTTATCATTGGGATTGCTTATTTCTGCACACACAGCATGGAATCGCTCTAAGTAACATCTAAGTGTTTCTCCGGGAGCTTGTGTAACACTAGACAGAGTGTTGACATCTTTAGGTCTCGCCACGTGCATGCGGAATTATTCAACAAACTTGGTGGCCATCTGATCAAAACTAGAAATGGATCGTGGCGGCAAATGAGTAAACCACATGGTAGTGATGCCCCCTAGGGAAATGGGGAAACTACGGCACTTTACTGCGTCATCAGCTCTTGCAGCATTCATCAGCCATTCGTATTTTAGGACGTGTTGATTAGGATCAGAAATTCCTTCATAAACTGGCAAAGCTGACATCCTGAAGTGCCGAGGTGGTTCAGCATATAATACAACATCGGTGAAAGAGGTATGACTCCGAAAGATTCCCCAGTCGTCATTACTAAGACCCTGACTTTCACGGATCATTTGACGAATCATCGCTGGTATATTTGGCATCCTGGTACTAGGAGCATGCTAAGCCAAGGTGTGGTCGGGTCCACAGTGCGAGTCTGCTCTCCCTGGTTCGTGCCTCGCCTCCTTGGTTCAACATCCTCAGGGACATAAGGCTCATGAGTCTGCTCTTCCTGGTTACGTTGAGGATCAGCTTGGTTCCTAGCATCACCCCCTTCGTTCAGCAGTGGTGGTAGTAGAAATGTTGCCGGTGACATGGTAAGGAGCAGCACCTCCTCGGGATGAAGGTTATGTGCGGAGACTAGCGGATGGTCCAGTTCTAGGTTCCCCAAGATTCGAAGCAGGTTAGTGTCCCGTGGCTTGGGTGTAGCTTACACCTAGCCGTGGTCGTGTGGATCTGGTTTGGCCATCAGAGGAGGCTGAACTCTCTGTGGAAGAATAGGAACCTTGGTCTCTTCTGGATCTTCTTCGCCTTTGGCGATTTAGCTGGTTGGTCAACTCTACGTTGGCGCGCAGTTGTTCAGTTAGCTCTTGTCGACTCTGGGTCAATTCTTGGAACAATGTCTGGAACTCTTGTCTGGTAACCGGACCTGTTGGATCCGAAGGTCCGGCGGCAACTTGGTTTGATGGAGGCAATTGCGCAGGATTCTGCATGTCCCGTCCTCCTTGATCAGCAGCTGTAGAGGTAGTCTGTGTACTTACCATGGTGAGGTGATGAAAGTCCTTTCCAAGATCTGATGCAAATCTGAATAGAATGGAAGGGCTTCAAATTTCTGGATCTGGATCTTCTTCTTGGATTTATGCAATCCGATATAGATAGGAGGTCCAAAGAGTAGGAGAAAAATTGGGTTTTTCTCAGTGAAAGCACCAAAGTGTTTGTACCAAAATTGGGCACAACACTCTTCGGAAGTTTTTGAAGAGATAAAATGAAGAAATTAAATGGAAAAAAGGGAATTATCTAACAAAAACTCCAGATCTCAGATATGAAAATAATTAATATGCAAGGAGACACAAGAATTTAGAGTGGTTCGGCGTATTGCCTACATCCACTATGAAGTAGTTTGCTTTATTGATCTCTTTTTGATGTTTACAATTGATTTCAGCAAATTACAGTGAATAACAATGATTTGCAGCAGTGAAATTCATTGGTAGCAGTAGCAATGGAGTTCAGATCTGGATCCAGCGGAGTCTGGGCGTTGGAGATCTCAAAGAGGAAGAAGAACCCCTTTTCTGTTGGCTTTGGGGGTCTATTTATAGTGTAGGAGGCTGGTATTTTGCTCAGATCTCGGGAGACCATCCCTGGCACGTGAACAGGCCCGCGTACCCAAGCCCATGAAGTTTCGGTCCGATCCGTGATCGATACGAACAGATTTCGTATCGATCAAGATTTCATCCAATGGAGTCGAAATTTGGTGTGTACATTCTTTAGCATGCTCGTAGTCTTCTGTGAAAATTTCATAGCATTTGGACTTGTAGATTAGGAGATATGATCGATACGAAATGGGATTCTCGGTTGGCTGTTTCGTTCGACTCGCTCTGTTTGACTCGCTTCCATTCGACTCAGTGACATGGCGCTTGAGTCTTTGGATCACTCTGCCTTTGATGCTGTTTTGAGTGAGTCAAAGTGTGTATTGATTGAGCGAGTCGAAGTGGAGTGTCCTGAGGGATTCGAGCAGTGGCTTTGCCAATGGAGTCAAACTCGATGGAGTCGAACAGTGGTTCGAGCAGAGCGAGTCGAAGAAGGCATCTGATGGAGGTGAGGCGGAGCGAGTCGAAATAGTCACTTCTGATGGTTATGAAGGGAGTCAAATCTGAGCGATTCGAAGTTGGCTTCCGATGGTTGCGAAGCGAGTCGAATCTGAGCGATTCGAAGTTGGCTTCTGATGGTTGCGAACAGAGCGAGTCGAAGTATGGCTCGAAGTGAAGCGAGTCGAAGTGTGCACTTCCAATGGACTCGAACTGGAGCGAGTCGAAGAAGGCTATTTTTAACCAATTTTGTATCGTTCACAACTTGAGCATACGAACTTAGATTGACTTGAGATTTGGAACGTTGACTCTCATAGCTTAGGTTGTCATGTCATATCAATTTTAGCTCGATCCGGACTCGGACAAAATTCATCGATATCCATAGTGAGCCTGTGTATAACTGATCTCTATGACAGGCCGTCATTGGTTACTAGTCAATTCCTTGGTGTCACAGCCTTGCCAAAAGGCGGGATAACACCACTCTTAACTGATGGAAACTTGTTGCCAAATCTAATTGGGAAATACTCTGGCTCCACACAACTGATCGAATAAATTGTCAATTCTCGGCAAAGGATACATATTCTTGATCGTCTTCTCGTTCAACTTACGATAGTCGATACACATCCTTAACTACCCACCTGGTTTCTTCACGAACACTACGGCCGCACCCTAAGGCGAACTTCTTGGTCTAATATAATTTCTCCCTTCTAGATCCACTAGCTGCACCTTCAATTCCTTCATCTCGGTTGGTGTCATCCTGCTAGGTGGTCAACTTACAGGTTCAGCTCCTGGTACAAGATCTATCCGAAACTCTACGAATTGTTTTGGTGGTAACCCCATAACCGACTCAAAAACATCTGCAAATTCTCTTCCTACTCAAACCTGAATTAATTTTTCTTCTACTTCCATAGCACTCAATAGAGCACAAGCACTACGGTCAGAATCCTCCATTGAGAATATAATTCCGTTATGACTGTCAGGATGTCTCAATGATATTTCACTATCCTGGCAAAATATCCTAGCCTTATATCTACCCAACCAATCCATACCAAAAATGATCCCAAAATCTACGAAATCGAAAATATACAGACTGCATGCAAACTTATGACCTAACAAATCAAGTCCTAACTGGTCACATCCCATTCCCAGAGTTGCATACCCTCCTTCCAGATTCACCACCCTTAAGGTAGTAAAAAGGTATGTGGGTTCTAAACATAAACTATCAACCAAAAACTGAGATATAAATGAGTGCAAAGCACTAGTATCAAATAGTACCCTAACTGGTGTACTTTGAATCAAAAGCGTACCTTCCATCATAACCTTTCCCTTCTCAGCAGTAGTTGGCCTAGCAGATGTTGGTCCAATAGCAAAGAATTTTTCCTTATCTGCCCTGACTGGTCCTGGACACTAATTCTTATAATGCCCAATCTGGTCATAGTTAAAGTAGTTCACACCCTTCTTGTCTGCGGCATTCTTCCTTTTGCCAGTTCGATATTCATAAGCATAATGACCCTTCTTATCGCACTTAAAGCAAACCAGATTAGCCTTTACCTTCTTGGTAGCTTCTCCCTTCCGGGTTCCCTTCTTCTTGAAGAAATTCCTCTTCCCACCAAGAGAACTCTGGGTTTCAACCTGCTTCTCATTCCCATAGGTACCAAGCATCTCCTCATGTCTGATTGCCATTTTCTACAACAACATTACAAGGATCACGGAGATGTGGTAGGGTCACCCTAGCAATCTCGGGTCTCAATCCCTGAATAAACTTCTCATTATTCTTGATGGCGGTGTCAATGGTAGCATGTCCATACCTGGATAGCTCATCAAACTTCGTGGCATACTCAATCACCGACATCTCGCCTTGCACCAAGTCCATGAACTTCCTCAACAATGCCGACTTAGCAACTTTAGACAAAAACCTTTGCTTGAATCTTCTTCAAAATTCCACCCAAGTCAACTCATTCTCGGGAACTCCGGTTGTAACACTATTCCACCAATGAAGCGCTGCTCCCTGCAACTATCCAGAAGCAAGCCTCCTTTTCTGCTCATCATTCAACCCCAAGTCGTCGAAGATTCTCTCACAATGCAAAAGCCAATTCTCAACTTCTATAACATCCTCTTTTCCCAAAAACAGCCTCCCACCAAGACTGGTATAATCTCTGCTCAACTTATCATAGTTGTTTCCAATTGGAGCCATAAGATTAACTCCTCCAACATTCCCAGTTACTCCAGCAGCTGCTCCAGCTTGCATAAGATTGATGAATAATTGATACATCATCCCCATATCTACTGGTGGGTTTCCCGCACCTACGTTGGCATCTGCATTTTGATTAGCATTTGCTTGTCGACCCAGGTTCTTCCTAGTATTAGGTCGAGCATTTCCATTAATTGTAGTGCTTCCTCCACCGAGACTTCCACTTCCGTTTCCTGCCTCCATATCTTCCTTTCTTGTAAATCTTCATACGAGCGTTAGTAAGATACAGAAGAACGGTCTAAGAGAGAGGGGAATACGTACTTACATTTATACATATACATACATACATACATATATATATATATATATATATATATATATATATCAAGTACAAGTATGTTATTATAACATTAACCCAAACCCCGGTCTTATTTTTTGATTCATTGGATTATGTTTTGAAAAATCTTTTAGGTTTAAATTTCTCAAGTTTTCATAAACCTATGCTCTGATACCAACTTGTAACATCCCCCACTTGGAGGCCCAAAACTAGCGGCTATGGATGCTGCAGTCATCCATAATTACGAATCCTCGGCGACCAAATGTGGTAATGTTAGATACATTGATATAACAAAAACATATGGATAGGAATTTTTTTAAAACCATTAAACAAATTTCTAATTCATTTAAATCATATTTCAAATTCATTACATAATCCCAAATTCGAGAACCACGCTTAGAGAAAATAAAATTATTACAAACTACGCCAAGAGCGACATATGAAGATGCCTCCTTAGATGATCAGAGTATATATATATATATAAGCAACTAAACAACTTTGCCTTTACATCAAAAAATAGCGGAATCAAATAGAAAAGAACTCTTTATTAGCTAGCATGCCCCATGCACGTCTTTGGAAGCTTATTAATCTAAAGGAGAGCTTGAAAATCCTTAACTCTCAAACAACTCAAAATCAATTGAGTACCTGAGAGTTTAAGGGGAAATCATAAACTTCGAGTTAGACATAAGGCCTGGTACGAATAATAACCTACCATCTCAAGCCATTTAGATATCTAGTGAGACCACACCGCTTAGCGGAACGAGTTTTCCCCTTACTAGTATCTTACTACTAAATTTATAATAACCATATACTGTACTCCTACATCCACAATAGTTAAAAACATAGTAATTAAAATTATCATGATGATATGCAAACGAGCAAAATATTCTGGATTTCCCATCCCCATTTATTTGATTATCTATCACAGTTATAATTTCTAGTGTCACTATTAGCCTATTAGTTTTCATAGGCTGACTAATAACCTGTTTAAATCTTATAGACTATCTGTTTGGTTTCATATTTTTTATGGGATCACGAAAAACCTATTAGCCCCTGGCAATAACTTCATTCAATTATTTAATGGGTTCTCCCTGAACATATTGGTATCTCCAATAACTTCCCTTATATCATTATTTTCATGGGTTGACTATGAAACTACTGACTTCTGTCAATAACTTTATCCAGATATAGTTTTCAGGGGATCACTACGAACCTAATGGCCCCTGCCAATAACTCTTTCCAAACATAGTTTTCATGGGTTTACTATGAACTTATCTAATCTGACAACTTCTTTGATCAGTCTTTGGACATCCTATATTCTGGTCTATCTGACCTCATTGATGCAACTTTACTCATTTAGGAGTTAACTCAATTTATATTCACCACTGGGTCTCCCTAGCTGTTTATTCGGCCCTTACTTCCCAAAATACAGTTATGGGTCCATTATACAGTGAATATGTTTATAGAAGAAGCATATAGAAATATTGATCATAACATAATAATATCAACATTTAGAGTTTAATATCCTTGAAATCATTTTCACATGAAACACGGTTAATCCCTTTAACCCATTATTTTTATCAAGGAAAGCTTCTTTATAAACTCCAAAACTATAAGCCATTTCAAAGCTCTTTTATATTGCCATGGGTTTTCCTTTAAAATGAGAGTGGGTTCTTTGTTTTGAAAACTAAGGCTTTCAAAACCTTAGACCTTTACTTTCAAGACCATTAGAATATATCTATCAAAAGCATTCAAATTTTTTTACAAAACACTTAAACATATGCCTTTCCAAACACTCAAAATATCTCTTGCAAAAGCATCAAAACCTTTCTTTCGGAAACATCAAAACATTCCTTTCGATAGTACTAAAGTATATCTTTCCAATTCATTAAAGCATAGTTTCAAAACAATTTGAAAGTACCTCTTTAGAAACCATTGGGTTTATTATTAAAAAAAACTTTTGGGTCAAAGTGAATATAAATGAAAGTAACCCTTTCGAAATCATTAAACTTCACGTAAAAGAGTTTAGGAAAATAGATGGCTTCGGAACCATCCTTTCGAAAACTTTAGTCTTTAAGGAAAACAAATGGAAAGATAGCTTCGAAACACCTTTCGAAGCCATTGCCTTCGAAACCATTGTTTAAATGGCTACTAGAGCCCTTTCGAAAGCATTAGGAAGTGGCTTATTATATTTATAAAAAAAGCTCGCCTTTCGAACTCATTGAAGACTTTCAACCTATTCGAAAGGTAAAAAGACAACAGCAAGGTTTCAACCTGATTCAAACTACCCTTTCGAAAGCTCCATTTTTAAAACATAAAACACGGCAACTCATTCGAAAGCTACCCTTTTAAAACAAGAAGGTGGCAACCCCATCGAAAGCTATATAAAAGTGATTTCATCCTTTCGAAAGCATCCATTAAAAGTAGGCAAGTGGCATCTCTTTTGAAAGCAAAACAAAGACCTTCGAAAAGCTATTTAAAATGGCCTCGACCCCTTCGAAAGTATGGTTTCGATTCTATACCTTCTGCCTTTCCCTAACCCACTACGTACCAAAGCATTGATACCATGTGTATTGGTTTTGACTTGGTTGGGGGTGGAGGTATAAGGTCGAAAGGTTGCTACTGGAAGTGGCGAAACAATAAATCTGTACAAAACTATTTTGTTGCCTTTTTAAGTAAATGGTTTTCAACTAACTTGCCTATTTGTAAAAATATAATTGGTTGCCATAATCTTTACCAAAATCTTTTTTAAAGACTGTCGAAAATCCAGAATTAATTAAAATTAATTTACAAAGTAGCCCTTCACTTTAACAAAATAATTACGACATTTAAGTCCTCCGGTTTAAATAATTTAATTTACATAGTAACTTACTTATGAAAAATCCTCAAAAATCATCAAAATTCACTTTTAATATGTTATCTAACATTTCTAAATTTCAGACCCAAAATCCTTTATATATTAGCCGAAATAAAATTTTAAACTCAATTAATTATTTCTTTTTTCAAAAATTCATAATAAATTATCCATAGCATGGATAGTTATGAAAATTTAAACCCATCTCCAAAATAATGTTTTACATAATGTATTAAATCCCCATGGCATTCGAAACCCAATATATACAATTTTAGTCTTAATACCGAATAAAACATTTATCAAACATACTTGTTTGAATCTAATATACCATGTAATATAAGCATGCCATCATCAAAATCATCATAAAGGTTTTAAACTTAAAACCCAAAATCAAATGCTATTTAAAACGAAAATGAGATGATTTTGATTATTATTCACCTTGTTTTCCTTAGCTTTTACTTGATTTTTATTCCTCTAATCCCTTAAGTTATGGCCGGCTTTGAGCTCCCTTTTTTCTTATGTTTTTAAAATTATGAACTTGTGAAAATGAAAATGGGAATAAGGGTTTAGGGGTTAAGGGTTATGGTGGACAGCTATTCCCCATAACACCCTTGCCTTATTGTCTTATTAGTTAACTTATAAAACCATTTCTGTAAACTCATTCTTTTAATTTTGTTTAGTTAAGCATGACCTTTATTTAATCTCTGTTCGAAAGTAGAGTCCCACGATGGATAATCTCTGTCATAGAGACCTCTATTCCGACTGCCCTTGTCGTGGCTAGACTGATGGCTAGATTCAATCTCAAGCACTGCCTTAATGGTACATGCTAGGACAATGCCTATGGGGTTGAGATATGTTTTCCTCTAAGGATTGAAATATACTTCTCCCTCTTCATGGATCCTACAATTGAAACAAGAATGAATTAGTTTCGGCTAGAGAGGGTGCGAGTTAAGCGAAATGTAGTACATGTATGTTTGAGTGTTCTAGTGTCCCCCTCTATGGACCGTGTACTGTAGCTTTGCTCTGGGAAGTAATCTCTCCCACGTTGGTAGGAATGATGTAATCATCAAAGCAAGTGGGAGAATCGAGACCCACTAGGCTTATGTTCCCAATACCAAAGGAGCCAAACTTGGTAGGAATTGGCCCTAGGTTAAGGGTATGAGTTTTCTCCCCGGTTGTGATCGTTGGAGGCTGTATGGAAGTCTGCGCTTTAGTAATCTTCACAACTAGCCTATTCTTCAGAACAAACCATTGGTCATCCTTAGACTGCACAACCAAAGTCTCATGGCCTACATTAACATCATCATGGCAAGCTTCACCTATGATTTTGCCTTCTTTGACAAGTTCTTGCTCTCTATCAACTTTGGCCCATGGACTTGGGACTGGGGGCACATCAGGATTTACATCGCTACCTACAGATGAGTTATTATCGTCATCGTTATCATTGTAATCGTTAGAAACTTCTTGGACTAGAACAATGCTACGACCCGCTTCTAGCAAATTATGAGCTAGGAGATTCTCATCAAAGAGAAGAACTCCAATATCCATATCCTCTTTTGGAAGAGCTATAAGAACTCTTATGGCATCTGCAAGAGCCGCTGCTGGGTCTTGCTTGAACATCTAAATAACTGAAAAAATATGAGTTAAGCTTGCAAATTAATAAGGCAAATTCAAAACAAATGGATAAAGTATAACTTACGTCCAAATCACCATCTTCGTGCAAATCCAGGTAGACAGCGGATATAGAACCATTCACTCTTGAAGTAGCTCAACTTATTCCATGTATAGGAAGAAACTCTATAGCTCTTTGCCGATTATAAATAAATCAGAGAAGGGTTCAATTCTGTCTCTTAAAGCTAAATATACCGAATCACCTCATCACTAGGAACACGATGCAAATGTTGATTCAAGACAATATACGTGTCATGAAGAAAGGCATAGCTATTCGGATGTAGTTGCATTGGAGCTAACCTCATGAAGTTTTGGACTCGGCGAATAAATTTGTTGAATGGCAGAACCCATCTTGCTAGGCCATATATCTATCACAAGCTCTATAACTCTCTAGGTGATTATGAGCACTTTGGTGATAGGAAGGACCAGTATATCCTTAAATAGAATCCCGTGTTTATCATAGATTCTCCGAAGTGACCCCTCTTCTATTTTTGAAGCAATACAATCGACGGGATCATCTAAAATGAAATCATCCTCGAGAGTGTTGGAAGCAGCTTCTATTTCTACTTCAAGGCCTTTTGTAGGCATTTAAGGAACCTCTGGATGAGGTTGATCTGCTTTTGGGTTTCTAACTAGGGGTATGAATTTTGCCATAGTTTTTGTGCAAGTGGAACCACAGTTGAGCTCAAATTGATATTTGATACGGCATATTTGAAAGTATATGGACCTACAGCCTGAGTGGTAAGACACTTGGAACGTCTATGCTCCATTTCTATAAATACTTGACAGATAATCAACATTGGATCAATTATAAGCTATACCCCTTGTGCTAAAGTGAAACCTAGTGCAGTGTCGTGTAGTGCAGATTTCTGATATTATACAACAGTTCATCTTAAACTATGGGTATTGCCCGGAGTGACCGTCATCGCTAACCGTCCCAATGAGCAGCACATTGTCGGCCATGCTTTGAAAATGCTTCAAAACCAAGAAGAAGGAAGTCTACATAGGCCCACAAGACAAAGTTCACATGTGAACTTAGAGTTCACGAAATTCATCCAAGGGTTGGATTTATACCGATTCAACACCATGGAGAAATTTCGTCCTCCTTTTCCCTCTTGTCTCTGATTCCCAATCATGGTCGTCAACGTCGATGCCATCCACATTAAGTCGAACTCCATTCATGTGTGATTCTAAGCCATCGCCTACCGAATGTGGTTCATGGTTTGGTCTAGGGTCGGGTTTGGTTGCAAGGTAGAGATGTGGGTTTGGATCGGTGTCTTGAGTTCAGCCAAGGCAAGGCAAGCAGGGCCAGGTTCAAGCAGAGATGAGCGGTGGCAATCCTAGGTCAAGCAAAGGCAGAGTTAGATTGGGAAGGCAAGGTTTTTAATGGTGGAGCTCCAAGCTTGGAACGGTTCAGTAGAAAAGTGAGAAGATGAGATGGAGAGAAGGGTTATATAACCTAGGACCTGATTCTTAAGGCAACTGAAGCGTGGATATTTTCCAAGTCCTGGATCGGTACTGATCCAAAGACTTGGATCAGTATTGAGTCTAGTAAAAAAATGCTATAATCGATGGAATTGGCCCTTATGTATTCCGATATGAGTAAGTGCATATCACAGTGAAGCTACTCAAGAACATGCACATGTATACGCATGCATGTACGTTTCCAACCCTGAACAACTTGAGTCAAAGGAAATCGGATTCGAACCTAGAAAATCCACGAGAGAAACCAATTCAAAATTACTGAACTTGGAATGATGAATCATGAGAGTGCATTACGGGTTTATAGTACCGGAGACCGATAAAACATTGCAACGAATATCTATAGACGTGACTTTTCACAAGATTAATCTGCTTGAAGGGCAACGACCATTCAAAGCATACAGTAGAGTCATTTACAGCAGCCTTGACTTATCTTGATTCAAAGTACATCATGTTCGAAACACGATGTACTTTAGAGGGGCAAGTGTTATCCAGCCTTTTGACCAGGAAATATTCACACGGACTGGACAAATTGAAATTGGAAACTATCAAGGTAGAAAGCCCGAAGAGATGACCCAGGAGTCCAAAAACCAAATGCAAACATAATTACGGAGGCAAAGACTAAGCCATCAGAAGAAGCGAAGCACAAGGATCCAACAAGGTGGTTGATCGACACTAATCCAACGTCTTGGATCGGTACAGTTCCACAAATATTCCTCCAAACTTGCCCCGACTCCTCTTACTTACTCTCTCTCGTCAAAAGATTATAAAAACCTAGAAGAAAAGTTTGTTTTTCACACCATACCTTCGTCATTCCACAACCTCGTCTCGTATTCTCATTATTAAAAAAACCATCTTAGATGTTACATTCCCGGGAGTGAATACAACATGAGTCGCTCTTATGTTAAGATCTAAATTTCACATTGACTTACTTAGTGACAAAGTGATTAGATGCCTACTACAAGTGTTATTTTGTTGATCCCATGCAATTCTCTATCAATCTCCACAAGCACTCAAAATCAGTAACTCCATTCTTCCATAGATCCAATAATTGGACTTAGAAACTAGCTAATCCTGCTGCAAACAAGTTTGGAATCATGAAGCTAACCATAAATCGAGCCAAGACAAGGAGTTGAAAATCATTCATATGGAGAATTTATGGACCGTTGTCGATCCAAGCCCATGGATCGATGTCGATCCGTGATAACTGCTGAGGTATCCACCTATTTTCTTGGAGAGTTGGTTTATGGCATGGAAAACAAGGTGGAGATCATAGGGGTGAGGTTTTAGGCTTCATGCATCTATAAATAGAGGGGAATGACTCATTTTTATGGATCTTTTTTTGGCTCTTTCTCTCTCTACTCTAATTTCTTGTAATCACCCAATGATTTATATTGATCCATAAGAACCACTGCCTATAATCTATTGATATTAGCAATAAAATCACTAAGTGGACGTAGGCCAAGATTAGCCGAAGCACTATAAACATTTTATATTCTTTTCTTGCTTATTTTCATCCATTTTCTTCACTTTTTATTCTCTACACAGTCTTTTGGGTGTTTGTACCATTTTGATTCAGACATATTATAAACATATCTGATATTTTACTGATATTATTCGATATCTTATATTAATCATATCAAACATCTTCTCATTTTTAAATTACTTGTGTTGATACAAATTCCAAATAATCGTCTACTTGTGCATTATTCTATACATACCCATAAACATCACTCAATGTCTTCACATTATTACTCAATCAAAATAAAACACCCTTAACCATTTGTATCATCCCCAATGGGTCCAAGTTCAATTTACGCAAACTACAAACATTCAAACGACGATTAAACAATTCAAACATTTGGTTATAAATTTCAAATGTCTGACTTGCTGATGAAAAATACCATTAGCTTTTTTGATGGCTTACCCCTTGATTTAGATGACTAGATTAATATTTCAAACATTTGAACACTATTTTTATAAATCTGGAAGTGGTCTAAAATGAATGTATTATATTCGAGTTTACGTTACTAAATTTCAAACATCTGAATTTTATTTCAAGCCTCTAGTATATTTTTAATTTCGACTTTTTGCCTTTTCCTTGCATTTTCACTTAACAACTTGTCCATTATCATATTAATTACACTTAAAATACATCATAGGATGTTAATACGATGATTATAGGGTTATTTTGTCCAAATTATCACATTAATACTCTAACTCTTTCTTCTATATCACCATATTCAATAATTTCATTATCGGTATAGTTTGTCTCTTTTGACATCACTCTCTATAGTTTTTGTTAGATGTTATTATTAGACCATAAAATGATATAACATTCATGATGCCAATAGCGATGAAATAATGCTTGACTTGTACAAATATGGTAACTTGATCAAGCATAACTCAATCAATATTGACTTCGTTATATAATCAAGGGCCAATTCATCACTTAAGACTGGTGCATGATGGAGTCATTAAAGGATGGATTGGTGATGACAATAGGCCTTTTAGGAGAAATTTATGGAAGTCCACATGTTTTCTTTGATCATTATGCTTAAGATTTCTTAAGGCCATTTAAAATTACCATATTCAAGAGTCTATATGGGCTTTCAAGCATAATATTCCAAAAAGGCCTACGTCATGTCACATGTCATATGTTTAATAGAGGTATAGAAGGAAAGTAACAAATTTGTGCAATAGTCCACCAAGCTCGATAATAGGGTATGTAATTTGTTCTTTTATTTAAAGTTCAATGTCCATATAATTTTGCATATATGCGTGTCTGTCATAATATAAAACTTCTCAAAATAGTTCACATCGAGTTTTGAGCTTGATGAGTTTGAATATATTCAAGTCCATATCAATAATGCTTGAAAAAATGCATAGTCCAAGTCAATGGGCATGTCCAAGTCCTTGTTTGTACTAATTACGCATGATTACAGTCAAATAGGATTTGTCTCCAATTTTATTTAGGGTTTACAATAGTTTGATTTCAAGAGTAGAGATAGAAAAGAAAAAATCGCCTCATTTGTGTAGCCTTAGTTCTGTATTTATAGAGGTTTCGCGGCTCTACTTCGCATCTTATGTATTCGCCAGGCTTGAATTTGGCATGCTTGGCTTCGATAGTGTTAACCTAGCATTAGCTTCATCAATGAATGGCATATAGAGGTGGCAACATTAATGTTGATAGTCTACGGCTTTAATCATCTTGTATATTAATATGCTATTGATGGATGGTCAGCGTCCTTAGTTGAAGGCGATGTTGAACATTGATGGGAGGTGGTAGTGTTGTGAGAAAACAACTTCATATAATTTGGCAACAAGATTGACGAGTCTTAACGTCGATGACTTCCATTGTGATGATTGGCGCTTCTCATTTGCGAGTGGTAGTGTTAAATTGAAGTGACATTGATCATTGTCTCTCCTTTGTGGAATTCGACAAAATTCATCAGCGATGCCGCGAAGGTAGATGGTGTCGACATTATTAAAGTGGTATATTAATAGCAACATATCTCAATGAGAGTTGACGTCATTATAGGGGCCATAATAAGCGGTGTAACTAATGACTTGCGATATGGTCCATTAGTGACATTGATTGATTGACATCTTTATTATAAGCAGCATCCTCCAATGGATGACAATGTGCGATACCAATTAAGTGTGGTGTCTGCAACAGATGGTGTATGTGCTAGAGCTCCATCACTTGATGTACGATATATAATGAAGAAGTGCGATGTCGTTCAGAGGTGACGCCAGAGAGGCGCGATATATATGAGAAGCGGTATGGATAGTACTAATGATGAGCGATGTTGCTTAGTGGAAACATTGATTCTTTTTCCTTGTTGATGGAATTCGACGTTGATGAATCTCGAAGTGGTGAACACGGTGTGGTTAAGAGGCGACACTAAAGAAATGCTTGGACCGATGAATGGTGACATGATGAGGTGTAGTATTGAGGTGAAGTGGCACCGTAATTCTATTGAATTGGCTTATCCTTGTATCTTTGATGTTGTTGGTCTTCGTCAAAGAACCTAGCAACGTTGATTCCCTTATGATGCCACTTCTTACAGCATCATTTTCGACATTGACATTGTATGGATAACATTTAGCCCCTCCTTTTATAAAAGAAGCTTTTTACTCATTAGGGTTTCCTTAGTTTGCTCAATCTTTGGCAAGATCTCCCTTCTAGTGTTATTTTCCTACAAAACAAGTCATGACTTTAATTGTTAACCTTTTGATTGAACTTTTAAGGAGATTACAAAGGATTTTTTAGCTCGCAACCTAATGTTGCTTTTGGAGTTTATCAAGTTTAGAAATTTATCTGACAAAGATTTTTATCAATGGAAGACTAGATAATTATTTGTGAATTATAATTTCCTAAACGAAAATATTATAGAGGGAAAAGACTAGAAATCCCTGTAGCAATGATAATAGAAGATCAATAGGTTCGTTCGATGGTTATAATATAAAACCATAAAACCCATTTGATAATAAAATGTCCTTCTGGTAAAAAGAGAAGATCAAAATCCATGTCGGAAATAATAGAAGAATACCATAAATCAATATCTTGTAATAATAAATGACCAGAAATCCATATCTAACAATAATAATAGAAGTCTAATGTTAATGCCAAAAATAGGCATCAACGCCCAATAGAATCTAGTAGAGTTTAAATGAAGAATGAAATTAAAACAGAGCAAAAATCATAAATGAGCACACAGAGTTTTATAGCGGTTCGGCAATCTTGACCTACGTCCACTTCATATTTTTATTAACCTTCCACTTAATCATCATTATAAGAGTGTTTGAATCAGCTGGGACCTATTAGTACAAAAGTTTAGAATAAAAATGGCAGAGCCTGAATAGAGGAAGCATGATCCCTTTCCTACGCCATGCCTGCTGTATTTATAGGGGAAGATGTGCACAGATCGAATTGAAATTTTGGCAAAAGGTTCGGAAGACCAAGACGACGCTACCCAAAAATTTGCAAGCCCATCAAAGCCGACAATACGGATCGATACCGATCCTTATTAATGTATCCAAATGTGTTGCGAACGTTATGAGGGATGCCCCATGATGTTAGCTACTTGCTACCCAAATTTCGTGCAATTCCGATGTACGGTTTTTGAGATACCGTATTTTCCGTGAAGTAGTTTTGCTTGAGTTCTGATTTCTGCCGATCCCTCCAAATGGAGATATGCTGATCCCTCCAACTTCCTCCAATTGGAATGAGATCCCTAGGGGTGTTCCACATGTTGTAGTAAGTTTGTACTCCAAGTTTCAAGTTGATAGAATGTGTATATTCTGAGTTATTGACCGATCATCGCTGCAAAATTGAGTTATGGAATCGATACGATACGATCCATAGTGTTGAATATGGATTGTACCCGATCCATTGTCGGGGAGTAGTGAGCTTTCATGCTTCTGCTTCATATTATCATTTATGCTTAATTTTTGGACCCCACAATCATTGCCCTAGGCTATTGGCCTTGATGATAGTCGAGTCTAACTTGTCCAGACAGTTCGGATATAGCTGGGTCAAAATACTGGATAACATTTGCCCCCCAAAGAATGTCTTGTTGCGTACTTGATGTGCTTTGAATCGAAGCAAGTAAGAGTCACCAGAAAGAATTCATCCAGTTTCCTGAATAATCACTATCCTTCCATTGAATTATCTTCCCAAAGTGTTGTATCTCCCTTTGATCGTCATGACGCTTGGTCAATTTCCAATAGTATAAATTCATGAATGTATTCCATCAGTTGCTATCCGTGTCCGGTTCCACAAGACCAGTAAGCTTTGGCTATCTGATCCAGTCTTTTCTTTAATAATTCCAAATGAAAATTCAATTTCTATCGATTTCAAGAAGTCCAATTTTTTGAATATACATTTGCAAGTTCAGGTACACGTTCTTATCATTGGCTCCCGGATGCATTGGGCTTACGAGCCGTCACCAATTCCTTCTAGTTTAATTGCAATTGGATTGCAATTACTTGTTTATATATTATTTTATAATGAAATAGAGGTTGTAATAAGTCATTCGATGAGAGGGGACTTCAAATTCTACAGGGATGACGGCCTCGGAGCCGTGATCAAGGGCGAATGGTGTATGGCCAGTCGTGGACTTATGGGTGGTTCTGTATGCCTATAATGCCGACGAGAGTTCGTGATCCTCTTGCCTCTAGCCTTTTCCAAACGCTTCTTCGGAGTGGACTTTATGATTTTGTTAACAGCTTCAACTTGTCCATTAGCTTGAGGGTGAGCAATTGCCGCCAATCTCTTTTTAATATGATGTTGTCGGCAGAAGTTTTTGGATTTAACGCTGTCAAATTGGGTTCCATTATCAATTACAATGGTTGGTGGAAGGCCAAAACAACAGATGATGTTCTAGACAACGAAGTTGATTACTTTTTTTTCATTGTGATTGCGGCTAAAGGTTCAGGTTCAACCTATTTGGTGAAGTAATCCACTGCTATGATGGCGTATTTTGTACCACCTATAGAAATCGGCAAGGATCCGATGATGTCAATACACCAAGTGGAAAACGGCTATGGAGTGACCATGTGAGTAATTTTCATCAATGAGGGACCTTGGAATTTTGCAAATGTCTGGCACTCGTCGCATTGAATAGCATGATCAGCTGCATCTCGAATGAAAGTTGGCCAGTAATACCCATAACGGAGTATTTTCTTTGTCAAGGTTTGCCACCTGGAATAATCATCGCATTCTTCTTCATGGACTTCCCTAAAGACTCGTTTAATATCATCATGGGTGATACACTGAAGCAAAGGAATGGAGAATGCCCTTTCTATACATGACTCCTTCTTGGATGATGCAGCGTTAAGCTTTGAGGAGGATCTATCATTTTTCATTCCTTCGTTCAGGAAGAATTCCCCATTGTAGATAGTCTTTCATAGGAGTCATCCACGACTCCTTTTCTGGCTTCGTCTCCAAGATCTAGTCAATCTCCATCTGTCAATGCTTGGAATGTTAAGTACTTCAACCAGGACAAAGTCTATTTGTTGTGCATCTCCAGAACTGGCCAGCTTGGCTAGTGGCTCAGCCTTTTCATTTTGTTCTCTGAGGATGTGTATAGTGGTGTAATACTCAAAGTTGGCCGGTAGCTCTTGGACCCAACTGAGATAAGGAGCAAGATGCTACCCTCTAGTAAGATAATCTTCTCTAATTTGACATACTACTAACCAGAAATCACAAAAGATATGCAAAGTTTCCACTTCCAGTTCTCTAGCAAGTTTGTGCGTGGCGATCAAGGCTTCATACTTAGCTTCGTTATTTTTTGTAGGGAAGTCGAGTTTCAAAGCATAGTAGATCGATTGTTCCTCAGGAGTCATTAATGCAACTCCAACACAAGAACACCGATCATTGGAAGTTCCATCCGTGTACATTTTCCATCGGTTGGTCGGTTCTCCACTGCTCTTCGGATGGTCATCGGATGAAGTGTTTAGATGCGAAGTCTGCTAATATTTGTCCATGGATAGCTCTCCAAGGGAGATAAGTGATATCAAATTGGATTAGCTCGATATTCCTTTTGAGTAACCATCTAGATGTCTAAGCTTGTTGTAGGACCTGTCATAATGGCTGGTCAGTATAGTCGTTAATGGGTTGAGCCTAAAAGTAAGAGTGGAGATTTTGTGATGAAATCAATAGGCATTATGAGAGCTTTTGTCGCTTAGGTAGTTTTCTCTTAGTACCTATCAATCACTTGCTTACATAATATACTGGTCTTTGGATCCGTTTCTCTTCGCATAGCATTGTGGTGCTTATGGCCTGTACAGACATAACTAAATAGATGTATAAATCTTTATGATCCGGCGGCTTGGATAGGATGAAAGTTCTCTCTAAGTGATCTACCAAAGCTTGAAATGCATCAATGCAGCCTTGCATCCATTCAAAGTTTCTTTTCCATCTCCTCATTAAGTGGAAGAAGAGAGTACACTTACCGATGGCCCTGGAGATGAATGGACTTTGGACGAAGACCTTCCCATTTAGGCTCTATACTTGCTTGATTATCTTCGGCACTTGGATGTTTCGAATTGCTTGTATCTTCTCGACACCTGCTTCGACCCTGTGAGAGATGGCAATGAAACCCCGAAATTTCCCTAACGCAACGCCGAAAGAGAATTTCAAGGGATTTAGTTTCATTTCATATTTTTATAGAATACTGAACATCTCCACTAAGTCGTCGATGTGGTCGTTTGATTGTCATGACTTCACAATCATATCATCCACATATACTTCCGTCGATCGCTTGATTTGGTCTTTGAATATCCTATTGACCAGTCTCTGGTAAGTAGCTTCAGCATTATTTAGTTCTAACGACATCACAACATAACAATATAGCCCTACATCAATAATGAAGTTGATGTGCCCTTAGTCGAGGATGTGCTCAGGATCTGGTTGTATCCGGAGTACATATCCATAAATGAAAGTGGTTCATATCCAGCAGTTGAGTCTACTTGCTAATCGATCCTCGAAAGTGGAAGGCTGAATTTCAGGCATGCCTTGTTCAAGTCTGGGTAGTCGATGCATGACCACTACTTTCCATTAGCTTTTCTCACAAGAACTGGATTGGATACCCATTTCCAGTAGAAGGCGTCACGAATAAACCTATTATTTTTGAGTTTATCCACCTCCCCTTTAAGTGCAGCAAATCCCTCTAGATCCATGTCGTTTTGCTTTTGTTTCACCTGGACATACCTGGAGTCGATATTCAATGCATGGCTAGCGATAGTCGGTGAGATCACATGCATGTCAGAATGGGTTTAAGTAAACACATCAAAATTCAGTTGGAGAAAGCCAGCTAATTCCTTCATCATCATTGCACTGAGCTGTGGTTTGACCTTCATTACCCATGATGAGTGACGCCATGGCTGGTTGTAATGTCGATTGTCAGCTCAGTTCGTGTAGCCTTGGATTCCTTGAGTTCAAACGTAACTATTTCATGTAACGATCAACGTGAAATCTAGTTAGGATGTTCAATGATGGCGGTTACTTCGGTCGAATCCCAGAGTCTTGTCATGAGTTATTGAGTCTGATAGTGAAGGGCCCTAAGTGTTTTGAGCAATTATCTGCAAATGGTCAAAGATCAAACTTAGAAGCACGTTGAATCAAACATCGAGTATGGTTCAACCTCATGTTGCATGCAACTGCATAGCTGGCTCTTGCTTTGAGTTTGGATCTGCTTGTTTATTCGAGTAATGCGCTTTCCATTCAATGTACTCATGATTGTTACTCATCATTCAGGTTGGAGTGATGATCAGTTGCTCATGAGCTTGGGCATTGATTCGATGATTCTATCCCTAGGCATCCTTTCGGTCGTAGCCTTAGGTCGTTGTAAACACCAGGTATAAATCACAGTATTGAGCTATTGTGGTCAGTCTTTGGATGATCACACTTCCACCCCCAAGTCTCAGGTTGATAAATATACTACATGGTTGGTCGAGTCTCGTCCTAGTCATGTTTATACTCCAACTAAGCTCCAAAGACTTAGAGTTGATCGATCAATGGTCAGTTCACATTCATCTTGTTTCTCGCTCGTGCCCCCAAGTCTGGGGCATACGTCGATAAGTAGGAAGGCAAGTCATGCCCAATCAGGGATTGATGATTTCCCTGCCGGAAAAAGGGCAAAGATCAGTGTGCGGATGGTCGAGCCACGTCCGTTTCATATTGCTCTTCTAGTCAGAATATGGTAAGACTCAATGAATGAAAGGTCGTGTCGCATTCATTCGGAGCTAAACGATTAGTCGCGTCCATTTTGATTCATATTCTCTGGCCAAATCTAGGGATAGAGTTGGCTCAGGTGCAAGCGGGTCATGCTCATCCGGTTTTATACTCCTCCTGACGGATCGAAGGAGGGTAGTAGAGAATTAATGATCAAGTCGCACTCATTCATGGTTTATTCTCTTATCCATGCTCTAGTGATCGGAGTTATTCGATAGACGTGCAAGTCACATCCCTTTGTGGTTGGTGTAGATCGATATTGACCCTTGATCTGATGTTACGATATAGTCGGTCACTCGTAACTTCGAATGTCGTTTCGATTGGTTTTATATTGAGGTCTCCTTACAGTCGTTGTCTTAAGTTGTAAAGATCACCCAACTGAAGCTATAGTAAGATGTCATACTCAGCTTGTAATAGTTTGTACTCTCATTCCCATTCTTGCGTTAGCAGAATTAGTTCATGGACGACCGATTTCCATCCGTATTGTGTCTATACTCCTATCGAGTTTAGGTCGAAGTTTATGGAATATTGAGTGGTCGAACCGCACTCATCTATTTGTTTATACTCATATCCGTATTCTGGGGATATGAGTTTGTTGGCAAGTGGTAGAACCTTGCCCAATTTGTGTTTATACTCCAATCCGCACGGGAAGACCAAGGTTACCTGCTGGACTGTCAAACCGCATCCATGTCTTGGTTTGGATTTTGGGCTTGTCGATGTCCGGGAAAGGCTTGGATAGTTCGCCGTACCTTAGGCGCAAACAGGGTCATAGATATACATATCACATCTTCTTTGGATTGGATGGTCGAACCACGTCCAATTAGGCTTGGGCTCTCAAACTGCCCTCTACATCCAAGGCAGGAGTCGATGCGTGGACGGTCGTACCACGTCCACTTCCATTTAGATCCTGTTTCTACCGAGCCTTGGGAGTAAGATGAGTGTTTTGAAGAACTTCGAGCTTGGGTAGGGGAAGAGATGGTCAGATCACATCCACTTTGAGTCATGTGTTTTCCCCTAAGTCAAGGGCAAGAGTTGAGGAGCGGATGGTCGAACCGTGTCCAATTTTTCTGTTTATACTTCGGTCCACTCTCTGGGGACCAGAGTTTTATGATGGGTGGTTAGTCACACTCGTTTTATGTTTATACTCTGGTCCGAGCTCTAGGAACCAGAGTTGATTGATGGACAGTCGAACCGTGTCCATCCTTTTGTGTCTATACTTCGATCCACACTCTGGGGAGCAGAGTTTTATGATAGGTTGTCTGTCGCACCTATTTAATGTTTATACTCCGGCCCCGCTCTAGGAACCAGAGTTGATTGATGGACTGTCGAACCGCATCCATCTTTTTGTGCTTATACTTCGATCCGCACTCTGGAGACCAGAGTTTTATTGATGGGTGGTCTGTCACACCCGTTTGATGTTTATACTTTGGTTCGTGCTCTGGGAACTAGAGTTGATCGATAGACAGTTGAACCGTGTCCATTGTTTTGTGTTTATACTCCGAACCACACTCTAGGGAGCAGAGTTTTATGATGGGTGGTTAGTCACACCCTTTTGATGTTTATACTTCAGTCCGCGCTCTGGGAACCAAAGTTGATCGATGAAAGGTCGAACCACATCCATTCTTTTGTGTTTTTACTCTGATCCACACTCTGGGGAGTAGAGTTTTATGTGGGGTGGTCAGTCACACCCGTTTGATGTTTATACTCCGGTCCGCGCTTTAGGAACCAGAGTTGATCGATGGATGGTCAAACTGCATCCACCTTTTTGTGTTTTTACTCTGATCCACACTTCGTGGACCAGAGTTTTATGATGGGTGGTCAGTCACACACATTTGATGTTTATACTTCGGTCTGCGCTCTGGGAACCAGAGTTGATTGATGGACGGTCGAACCGCGTCCATCCTTTTGCTTCGTACTCCTCCCTACAAGTTGAGAGAGCGTTTTTCGGTGGACGATCAAGTCACATCCACCTCAAGCTACAGTCATGTCTACGTGTTGACGACAGTGGTGGGTGAGTAGGCAGTCAGTCATGCCTACTTTAAGTCGAGCTTTCGAACTGCCTCCTGTGTCCAGGATAGGAATTATTACGTGGACGATCAAATCTCATCCACTTTTGTTCGACCTTGTTCATGCTGAGCTTCGGGAGAGTCATAAGTATTTTGGCTAACTTCTAGTATGATCTGGAGAGTGGATGGTTGGATTGCATCCACTCCAAGTCTTTCTTCAGTCCTGGCGGGCTTTGAGTAAGGCATAGATGCTCTGTCACAATTGAAGCACGGAGTAGGGAGTGGATGATCGAGCCACACACTTTCCATTTTGATTCTTTGCCCCAAGTTAGAGGCATCCAGTATATGATAAGCGGTTGAATCATGCTCATCTTGTGATGCTTCAAAGGTCCGATCATGGTCCATAGAGGTTCGTTGGTGCCCAACTCTAGGTACTTGGTTACTTGCATCGTTTGTAAGTAGTTTAATTCACGTTGGTCGTAGTTCACAACATAAATGAAATTGAAATAAAATAATTCAAAGAAGATCGGAATAAATCTCATTGATAAGTGAAACAACATCATGTGCTCGCTATTCCACTTTGCCCCTAGCTCCTTTCAGCGGGATGTCGACCATCAGCGGTCCAATTGCTCATCAATGTCTTTATTAGTAGGCATCAGATGTTCCCTGCCCGCCATTTTATGGGGCTTGCACATATTGTTGAAACTTTCCTTTCTGTATCAGCTTTTCGATCACATCTCGGAGGTATCTATGATCGCCGATGTTATGACCATGTGTATCTTGAAATATACAACATTTCCCAGACATCTTCTAGGTTTCGGTGGACTCTCTCGAGGCTGGTTTCCAGTATTGCTCCAGTGGTAAGTCTCCAAGTATATGTTTCCAATTGAATCGTTCAAAGCAGTATATGAGTCGAATTTTGGGATTCTGGGTCGTCTCCTAGAATCAGGGTCCTCATCTAAGGCCTCAATATTGACTTTGCTTTGAATTTCTTTAGCCAATGGGCCTGCATCGTTCTTTCTTCCAGTATGCTCTACCTCCTCCTTGCTTAGGTTCTAGTTCAGTTTGTAATAGAAATGATCCTAGGTCTATGGAGGATCTCCAGCTTACCAGTCGCCAAAGTTTGTCTTAGGGTCGATTCCCCTTATCAACGCCACTAGCGCTTGGGATAAGGTTGATAATGACATCTCATCCTTGGGGTGTGTCGAATGCGTTCTGAATCGCTCAACGAACTTCTTAGCCACTTTACTAAACGAGGAGATGGACCTGGGTGGTAATAACATAAATCACTTAATCGATCGCTACTTCCTCATGGAATATGGGAAAGAATTAGCATTTACTTGCGTTCCTTGCTCTGGCGGAATTCATATGCCCTTCATATTTCATGAGATGCTCTTGTGGGTCCGTGTTTCCAGAATACATCGGTATAGTTGGCTTATTGAACCTCTTGGGATATTCTGCATATTGAATTACTTTAGTGAATGGGCTTCGAGTGGGGGAAATGCTCCAGTCGTTGTTAGTCTGGTCTGTTTTCAAGTTACGGCTATTTGTAATGCTTGTGAATGTTGCATGAATGATTGTCCAACGTGTGATGGATTTGTGATAATTTACTTGGAGTCTGACCTGAGAAAATTTACTATTTGCTTGGAGTTAGCCCTTGGTTCGCTTGGAGTCGCTGAATTTGAAATGTTGGGTTGGTGATGAACGGTGCTTGGAATCATATTGGTGTTTGCTTGGAGAAAATCTTGGTTTTACCCAAGTTTTACCCTAGGCCAGAACTTCCTAGGTTTACTTCGAGTCGAATGGGTGACTACTTCGGGTTTGACTTTGATGATGGATAGCTATACTTTGAGCATAATAAGCGACATAGGGCGGTCGTCAGACAAGCCATCGTATCATAGTTGGCAAGTCAGGCGTTTGGAAGCTGGTCAGTTGAGAACAGTTGTAATCTACCCTAGAAGCCTGATCTAGTAATCGATCCCAGTTTATGTCATATTATCTTAGTTCCCCAGCCTTTGGGTGTATCATTTGAGTAGTAGTTCCTTATCTGCAATTCAGCAGTTGCCGCTTGATCCCCTACGCCCCAGTTAGTCACAAGATGTATGGGAAGCGGATAAAATGCACCATCTTTAAGTTGAGTTTCGATTCTAGAATGTTGCGGCACAACACTATTTTTGGAGCTATTTTTTATAAAAATGGATCGTACCCGATCCATATTTTTTTGGAATAGGGATTGGTTAAACAAGGGTTCAGTTCTAGACGAATGCGATGTAGGGATCGGTAGTGGATAGACCGCGGTTATGACATGCCCGATCCCTTAGAAATTGGTATTGAATGTTTTGTGAGAGGGATCGATCATACAGAGTATTGAGGGATCGATAATATAAAGAAATCGGTGGAATAGAGATTGGTATACTTGTAGAGGGATCAGTATATATACCTCATAGAGGGATCGATATATATACCTCGTAGTGGGATCTGTATATAGACCTTGTAGAGGGATCAATATATATACCATGTAGAGGGATCAATATATATACTTAGCAAAGGGATTGGTATACATACCTTGCAGAGGGATCAGTATATACATCTTGGAGAGGGATGAGTATATATGCCTTATAGAGGGATCAATATATATACTGGAGGGATCGGTATACATATATGTTAAACGGTTCGGTATAGTTATTTCAGAGGGATCGGTATTGGTGTCTTTGGAGGGATCGATATTAAGCATGTACAAGTAAATAGGGATCGTTAGTTGGTTTGGACGGGTCAGCCATTTTTTCCTTGAGAGAGGGATCGACCATTTTGGCCTTGATAGAGGGATCGACTATTTTGAGGGATTGGCCATTTTGGCCTTGAGAGAGGGATCGACCATTTTAGCCTTGACAGAGGGATCAGTTATTTTGACTAACTTGAGTGCAAACTTAGCATCTGATCCCAAAAACTTGCATACATAAGTGAATCTGATCCCTTCCAAATGGACATGAACACAAGAACAACTCTAAACAAGAGCACTAGCATAATCAAATCCTCTAAAAACATGGGAAGTAGACTTAGTTCCTTTAACCATGGCTATCAGCTTCCTTTAGGTTTCCTTCAAATCTGAGTGGAATACGAAGTTTGTCGGTTGAACGTTGGATCTATCTCGTGAATATGGGAATCCACAAGTAGATGATGAGATCCAAACAAGCTGATAATTTGACTCTCTGTGAAAGCACCAAAATGTTGATGCCAAAAATGGCATCAAAAACCAATAGAATCTAGTAGAGATTAAATGAAGAATGAAATAAAAACAGAGCAAAAATCATAATTGAACACATAGAATTTTATAGTAGTTCGGCCATCTGGCCTACGTCCACTTCATATTTTTATTGATCTTCCATTTGATTATCATTACAAGAGTGTTTGGATCAGCTGGGTTCCATTAGTATAAAAGTGAAAAATAAAAACGGCAGAGCCTCGGCAAAGAAAGCAGGATCCTTTTTCTAACGTGATGCTTGTTGTATTTATATGTGAAGACGTGCACGGATCAGACTAAAATTTTGGCAGAAGGTTCGGGATGATGAGGCTACCCTAAAATATGCAGGCCCATTTGGGCCCACAATAGGGATCGATATCGATCCCTATTGATGCAACCAAATAGGTTGCGATCCTTATAAGGGATGCCCTGTGATGTTAGCTACTTGCTTCCCAAATTTCGTGCAATTCTTATGTACAGTTTGTGAGATATTGCTTTTTCCGTGAAGTAGTTTTGCTTGAATTATGATTTCTGCCGATCCCTCCAAAGGGAGTTATGCCGGTCCCTCTAACTTCCTTCAATTGGAATGGAATCTTTAAAGGGTGTTCCACCCATTGTAGTAAGCTTTTACTCCAAGTTTCATGTTTATAGGATGTGTAGATTCTGAGTTATTAACCTATCATTACCGCAAAATTGAGTTGTGGAATCGATACGATACGATCCATAGTGTTATGGATCGTACCTGATCCATCTTTGGGGTAGTGAGCTTTCATGCTTCTGCTTTATATTATCATCTATGCTTAATTTTTGGACCCCACAATCATCGCTCTGGGCTACTGGCCTTAATGACAGTCGAGTCTAACTGGTCCAGTCAGTTCAGATATAGCCGGGTAAAAATGCCGGATAACATCTAGAAAGGGGATTTTTACTATAAGGGCCTCTTAGCATCAACTAATTATTTTCTAGGACACATGTTCAAAATAATTAGTTTCCAGGACATGGGTTGAAAATTAACCCACTCGAATCCATATCTACCGCCAATTCGAAACAAAACTAGGGCTCAGAAACAAAATCGATTTCTTCTATATCAATTTCCATTCCATTTTCTCTTCCTAATATTTCTACGTCAGCATCATCGATTTCTGCTTCATCGATTTCAGCTTAAACTAAAATACTTTCATCGAGCAATTTCTGCAATCACCTTAAACTTTAATGCGAAACAAGTAAGCTATATTTTATTTTGATGTAAATGTTTTACTTAGATGATAAATCGTAGTTAAATTTTCATTCTTACCGATGCTAATAATAGCTCTTATAATAGATTTAAGTTATTTTAGTTCTTGTTATAATTTAACATAATCGACATTTGTTTAATTAAGCATACCTAAATATTCAATGGTAGATGATACTAAACCCTAGGTGTTAAACTGAACAAGTTATTGTTTAGCTGTTAAAAAAGATAAAGGTGTCTATCTATTAACGTAAAATTGCAGTTCTCCTGAATTTAAGTCAATTGCAGTTGTCCTGAAGGTATCTATCTGTTAAAAAAGATAAAGGTATCTATCTTATAATAAATCATGTATAAATTTTTATATCAACTACTACATATATATGACAAGTTTTAGGTACAAAAAAATTATTCTTCTCTCTTTCTAACATTTCATTGTATATGACAATTTTTATGCAGGGTAAAGATGAACACAAGGTCATCTAAATCAAAGTTATTCATTCTAAAAACTACTTGCATATTCGTAAATGAAGGTGGAAATCAATGCATAAACATACGACCTATATCTAGTCCTTTCTGCAACGAACACAGCCAGAGAACATCATTATCTTCAACTCCATTGGTAACTGTTTTCCTACTTATGTTTCCTACAATATTTAGTTGTACTCTTCAATTTGTATATACATATTAAATTGGAATCTAGATTCCATATTTTAAATAAAAAAAATAGCTAAATTTTTTGAGCTTGCATTGTTTACCTTTGTTAGTCTGATATGCTGTCAGTACATGTATGTATACATGTGTATATACATATGTCTGTGTGTTTGTGTATATATATATATGTTTGTGCATTCACTTCAAGTAGTTTGTATTGGATTGATGTGCACTGACTTCAGTTGTTGCTTTATATGCAGTCAGTGATCATGTAGTTTGTCTGCACTTGCATTCTTGTCTTGTCGACATGTCTGCATTGGACTCTAGTTTCAATGTGTATGATGTTGCATATTCACTTGATGTTTCACACATGTATATATGTAATGTCTGAACACTTCAATCAGGTTTGGTTGCTTCATTTGCATTAATCTTGAGTTGTTTTCATGTTGCATTTTTTTTATGTGTATGCTGTGCACTTGTTTGCACTATCACTTTTGAATCTGACTATTCGTTCATGTTGTAGCTTGATTCTCTGACCATATGAGTCTGCATTGTGCACTGCATTCATACATATTGTACCTGTTATTACTCCAAGGCTATTGTGATGATGAATTTTTAATAACCGATCATCAATTTGTAATGGCTAATTTGTTTCTAATGCTCTGTTAAAAAAGATAAAAGCATTTATCTTTTTTATACATAATATTCTGATGGCTATTTTGTGTTCCATTCTCTTTTTCAGATTTCTAAATGACCATTACTTAAACAACTAAAAAAGATAAAGCAGATTATCTTTCTATACTTTGAAAAAAAAAAGCCATTAGTACTACATAGTTACTCAACAAAAGGGTTTATTATACTTTATGTGCATTATGATTCTTGAGCAAAATGATATTATCTTCATGAATATGCAGAAATAAATGTAGGATCCCAATTAATGATATTATTTTCATGAATGTAGGATGAAGCTGAACCAACATAGCAAATCTCACAAATGTCTGAAAAAGAACATCTTACAAACTCAGATGACGAGGGAACAATTTCAGAAAAACTAATTGAAGCAAGTTATGATTCTGAAGAAATAAATATGGAAATAGATGAGTCAGATGATGTTGACAAATATGAGATTCAAAATAGACCGAAAAGGCAGAAAAACATATGTACAGTGGAACATACAGATGTAATTTAGATGTTGTGTACAAAGTTATGATGACGGTTAAGGAAAAAAACATTCTATCTTCAGAAGCAAAAAGTTATATCAACAAAACGCCATTCAAAAACTTTTTTAATATGTTTCCCACCAATGGCATAGAACGGCAAAACATACGGAAAAGCGCTTCAAATTTAGACCAAATAATTACTTCTTTCAGTATTAAAGAAAATGCTTTCAAAATTCGAAACAAACTGCTGAAAATCACACCTGAAGAAGTTAGCCTTATATTTGGAATGAATTTATCTGGAGAGGATTTGTTTCCGATACCAACTTCAAATAAGGCCACAGCAATGGAAAGTTTTTCAGAGTTTCTGACTACAAATTTCGAAGAAAATGACATAATTAGCCAGAAGACAGTCACAAGAAGGTTGAAAAAAATGATTGAGGAAGAAAACGGGAATGAAGATTTAGTCAAATTGTTGTTGCTCTTATTGATTATTACTTTTTTCTTTCCTAACAATCAGAACTACATGCAGTGGGGCTTCTTATCAAAGTTGTTAAACTTAAAAAAATTGAACTCAATCTCTTGGCCGAGAGCAATATGCGAAAATGTCATGAAAAATGTTCAAAAATACTATGCTAATCCAAGAAGCACACCTGGATGTACTATGGTCTTACTTGTATGATTTAAAAACTTTAAGTAAATATCAATAAATTTATACTAATGCTTTTTACAAAAATGTTAAATGTTAATGCTTATTTGCATGGTCTTATTGGCAGTATTGGTTTTGTGAAAGGACGTAAATCATCGATGAAAAAGAAAATTTGGAAAGCAAAATCCCAAGGATGCGAAAATGGGACTTGTGAAATGACCCAAGCTATTTCACCTAATTTTTAATAGGAAATTTTTTTTACATCAATAATTTCCTAGTAATTTAGCCTTTTCACTAAATTATCCAAGATCCTAATTTTTTTTTCCACTAATATATTTATATCAGTTCATTAATAAATATATTCACATACATATGAAGATGTATGTGACCCTCTTGCTTGGATCAGAGTGTTGTTTAGCAAGAGTGCATCCTGGTTGAATTTGAATATCTAATCCACCAATACATAGCTCATTTTCCATGCCTATTGATATTTGAGTTAGGGTAATGAATCTCATAATCATATGCAATCTATACTTAGTAATTTTTGACCATTCCTATAGTGAGTGTCTGTTAGTTTGAGATAGTAAGGTGATCTATAGCAAGCCACCATAATTTTAGTTTAATTATTTGGTATTTGATTAAAGCCAGAAAGGAAAATGATATACTCATTTATCATTTTCAACACAAGTTATTTTATCACAAATTTCTTTATTTATAACCAAGTCAGTTGAGTAATTCTTTCATAATCTATATAGTTGTATTTTTCTTAACTAAATTTTATTCCCTAATCCCTGAGTTACCTCAGCTTGCATCTAATTTACAGGTTGCTTTACTGGATTTAGAGAATCCAGATTTTAGGGTCATTTGACAAAAGTAGTATTTAGGTAATATGTGTGCATATCAAATGTAGTGTACTCTCTGGACTAATAAAGCTATTCAAAATAAAATGTGAGTTGCTCAAGTATTTGAAAATGTCTTTGTGCATGCATTTGCAAAGAAAGCTTCAGATTTCACAAAGTGTATTTTCTTCCTTTATACCCAAAACTCTGGTCATTTTGATCAATCCAGACCTCATTATTTTTGAAGTGGGTTAACCTTATGACTAGATCATCAAAACATTAGTGCCTGGATTTTGCAATGTAAATTCAGATACCAGACACTTGCAAAATCCCTTAAAACATGTACATATCTTTATACAGTGCACAAATATATTGTTTCTTTTATCAAAACACTTCTGCATATAGTCACAAAATTCTTGAAATATTACTTCTAGCTAAACTCAGATTTTTAACCTTCAAAACTTAAAGTTTTAAGTAACTTGAAATTAACTAATACAGTATATGTATATACATATCCATTTCTCAAATACTGGCATATATCATTTACAGATTTTCACCATAATACTCAAATATATATTTTCTTGCATAGATTCAACTAAGTCTTTGGTTAATCCCAAACTTAATACATTACTAGATTCAGTTAAAACAACTAAATGAATTAAAGCATTCAAGATCATTACATAACAACCAAAGCATAACTATAAAAACTTCTCAGATTACATGCAAATAATTCCTTCTAAGTTCTTATTTAATTCTAATTTAGCATGCTTATCCAATCATTCTCATTAGCCATAGCAGCTTCCTATTTAGAACCAGCATTCCCTGAAAGAGCATTAGAGGCTGCCCCATTTTAAATGAGACACCCCAGATGCCATAAGCAAACAAGGGTCAGATACAAGATCCGGTATGAGCAATGTCAAAAATTCCATGATATTAAGTAAATGAGTGAGACATAAACATTTTGTATAAGTGGGCATAACTTCTTTGATCAATTTGCCTGACTTGTTTATGATATATTGTGCATATATGATCAGTATTTAAGACTAATTATGTACACACATTCATCTATGCAAACATACATTTCAAATAGAAATACTCAGGAACTATCATAGCTCCAGACCCACCATCCTAGAAATAACTCAAATTCCTACTTCATCAATTTAAGGTTGCATTTACCAAATTAATTCCTAACCTCATCTGCCATAAAGGAATCACGGGGACACATTGCAATAAAATAATTCACAATATTGCACAAAGATCTCAGGGCTTAAACAAGCCATGTGCCAACTTGCATACTTTAAATACAACAAGCATTCCAGCAGTCTTCTTGGCTCACAATCCTATGTTTATTTACTAAGTGTTCATGTTTAATCCTATCATGAGATAGCTAGGTGACTGAATCACATTGTACATGAAACATTACATAAAACTCACAAGCATAATTCAAAAACAAGCTAACATTCCTATCCAGAGGAAATCATATTTTCAAATATTTTGGCTTAAAGAAAATACAAGAATATTTACAACTGGGAATAAAGACTAGGCATGTGATTATTTTTGTTTCATAAGCAACCATGTTTGAACTGAATTCAAGATCTAGCTTAAACAAGATTTCTGGCTCATGGGTTTTCTATTTGATCAAGGGTTCAGCACTTTTGGATATTTCCATTGCAACCTTGAATCTTTCATTTGAGCCTCAGCACTTACACAAGTGTAATGCAACTCATATACATTTTGATTTCTATATTTTCCATGCCATATCTAAACCAGTTACAAGTATTCTCTATTTACTTTCATGATTTCATACTTTTACATTTCTGGGTATAACCAAACAGAGCAAAATACTCAAACACCAAGGCAATCAAAAGCATTCATAAACACCCATTAAAGCATCCATTAGAACCATAGTAATAAAATCAGAAATGTGTAGAAAATAACATAAACTTGGCTGCCTCATAACAGGACTTAATGCCATGGGTTTAGTGAGATTACTCACAGAAAAATGCTTCTCTTGCTTAATCCAGAAAAGAAACCTTTTAAAACTTGCTTTTCTGCTTGCAAATATTTTACTTCTTTGTTTTCTTAAATGTCTTGGGTAGCAAATGATTTTTTTGGTTTATACTTGGATTTATAAGAGAGGTTTTCTAGGGTTTTATCATTGTAAAATCCCATTCCTACCCTGGCCAAGACTCATGCATTTTGCATTTCAGATTTGTTTATTTTTCTCCCTTAATACCCCGGCCATATGTGATACTTACTCCCCTTTTTCTTTTCCAGAATATTATTATATTCTTCTTAGGTCATGATAATTGTGTGACATTGTCACTTGTTTATTTTCTAAAAATCCTCCTTTCTATTTTCTGCCTAAAGCAATTGTTTTGCTTGTAATTTATGTTATCCCGCCTTTTGGCAAGGCCAGGACACCAAGGAGTTGGGTTCCAAATGTCGTTTGTCATGGATATCGTTGAATTTTGACCAAGTCCGGATCAAGCCCCAATCGATGGGACATGATCGAGAAAAATAAAGCAAACCAACGCTCCAAGTTTCAGATCGATCCGAGTTCATATGCTCAAGTTATGATGGATGCAAGGCAAAGGGAAGAGCGCATTTTTGTATCCATCAATAAGCAGCAGTTCGTATCGATGGATTTCGTATCCATCGGTGGTCCTCGTTTTCGCATCCATCGATCTCATGCCCATCTGAATGATTAAGTCCACACAGTGGTGAGCTTCGTATCCATCATCCAATGCCTACTTCGTATCCATCAGTCAGTACCTGCTTCGTATCCATCATCCAATGTCTGCTTCGTATCCATCAGCCAGTGTTTGCCTCGTATCCCTGGATGAAGTCCTACTCGAATCCATCAGGTCAACCAGCTTGGATAACGTGTCATATCTCGAAGGAAACGGGGCGAGATACATGGAGTCGACACAGTCAACACGGAGCAAATACCGGATCGAGATGAAGCGCGCGCGTTACGTCATCCCTCGATGCGAATGCGCCGAGATATATGGAGTCGACACGGTCGACTCGGAGAAAAGACCGGATCGAGGCGAAGCGCGCGTTCCACGTCTTCACAGAGGCGCGTGATACCATCGATTTGAAGCCCCCAGCTCAGAAAAATGGATTCGAACCAGACAGCCTAGCGAAGAACATCGTCTCGTATCGATGATATCTCTCAATCCACTGATCCAAACACCATGAAATTTTAACTGAAGGTTGCACACATACCAAGGAACATCTCCACCAATTTTGAGCTCAATTGGAAGTAGTCTTGATCGATACGAAATGATTTCGTATCGATCACAGATTGACTTGAAACTCTCTAGAAGTGGTCTAATGGGTCCCCTCACGTGTCAGGCCAAGTCTCCCGGAGTTTGAGCGAAATCCAAGCCTCCTACGCCTATAAATAGAGCCCCGGAATCAACGGAAAAAGGATCTTTTTTCTCAAAAGCGTCCAGACTCTGCCGGATTGAGAATTGCATCCTACTTTTGCTGTCAATTTCGAATTCTAAACTGTAATCCGTTGTTCATTACTGTAAACGCTTGTAATCATTGAAAGAGAATCAATAAAATCATCAAAACTTCATAGTGGACGTAGGCTATACGCCGAACCACTCTAAACTGCTTGTCTGTGCACTTTTCATTCCTGTTTGTTGGAGTTTTTGTTAGATAATCTATGTTTTACATTTATAATCTTCATTTTATCTCTTCAAACAACTCCCGAAGAGTGTTGTGCCCATTTTTGGTACAAACACTTTGGTGCTTTCACTGAGAAAACCAGCTTTTTCTCCTGCTCGTTGGATCTGCCGTCGATACCGGATTGCACAAATCCAAGAGGAAGATCCAGATATCCAGTCCGGAATCCTTCCATTCTATTCAGATTTGCTCAAAATCTAGGACAGGACTCCACCACCGAGAATGGTCAGCACAAGAACTGGCGCTACCGCTGCAGAGCAAGAAGGCAGAGATAGGCAGAATCCCGCACAGCCGCCTTCTTCCAATCAAGACAATACCACTCACTCAGACTCTACAGGGCTAGTCACCCGACAGGAGTTTCAGGTATTGCTCCAGGAGCTGACCCAAAGCCGTCAGCAGTTGGCAGAACAGTTACGCGCCAATATCGAGCTGACCAACCAGCTAAACCGCCGGGGGCACAGAAGGTCCAGGAGAGATGATGTCTCCAGAGCGTCTACCGAAAGCTCAGCTTCATCTGATTATCACCACCGAACTACCCGTCCTCGACTAGAGGGGAGTCGCGCTCAAGCTGCTGAATATCAGCCCGCCTTAACTGTTGGGCAACTGAGGGTAGGACCGTTGGCCAGCTTCCAGACGGGTCCCTCAACGCGAGGAGGTACTGCCCCACAGTACACCACGGATAACCGCGCCACAACCGCCGCAGCAGAGACAAGGGTCGATACCCGAAATCAATCAGAGCCGATCAATCAACAGCGAGGACGTACTCCTGAACCTTATGTCCCAGAAGACGTTGAGCCAAGGAGGCGAGATACGGATCGTCGACAGCGCCCGATCCCTACTCGCACCGTGGAACCTGACCACGCCTTAGCTCATCACGCTCCGAATCTGCCCGTTTCGGATATATCAACCATGATACGTCAAATGATCCGCGAGAGTCAGGGGCTCACTAATGATGACTGGGGGATTTCCCGTAGTCATACCCCTTTCACAGACGAAGTGTTACATGCCGAACCCCCTAGGCGATTCAGAATGCCGACTCTCCCGATGTATGAAGGGAATAGTGACCCCAACCAGCATATTCTGAAGTATGAATGGTCGATGAGCGCTGCAAGGGCCGACGACGCAGTGAAGTGTCGGAGTTTCCCCATCTCTCTAGGGGGAATCGCGACAATGTGGTTTACCCGCCTACCACCTAGATCAATTTCTTCGTTCGATCAATTGGCCAAGAGGTTTGTGGAACAATTCCGGATGCATGTTGCTAGGCCAAAAGACGTCAACACCTTGTCCAGTGTCACTCAAGCTCCTGGAGAAACACTCATGCGTTACTTGGAGAGGTTCCACGCAGCATGCGTCGAGATCACCAATCCCAACGATAATTTAATCTTAATGGCTCTGACCAAGGGGATTGATCCTGATTCTGAATTCGGAAACTGGCTAGCTGGAAAACCGCCCGCGTCGTTGGACCGTTTTTACTCCAAGGCCGCTCAATTCCTGCGGCAGGAGGATGCAAAACAGTCTAGGAAGCAGGACGATGCGAGGCCCAGCATTGAGGGAATACAGAGCAATGTGGCAGTTAAACAGTCCGGCGAGAGTTCCGGGAAAGTTCAGCTGAATATACAAAACAAGCAAACCCAGCAGAGAGAAAACAATGGCCAGAATAAGAAGAGAGATGAGAACCGAGGTCCACGACGTAGAGCTCAGATGTTTGACAGTTATACACCGCTAAACACGTCATTGGAAAACGTATACTTACAGACTTGTAACACTGTACAGTATAAGAAGCCTGCTCCGAAGCCCTCATCGGAGAGACAGATTCAGATAGGGAAATTCTGTAGGTTCCATGAGAGCTATGGACACAATTCCAATGAGTGTCGGCACTTACAGGACCTCATCGAGAAGCTGATTAGAGAGAGGAAGCTAGATCAGTTTGTACGGGCACCGCAGCCTGGCGGAGCGGGCCCCTCGAATCAAAATCGTTCACAAAATCAGGAAAGAGAGGAGGAACCCGCTCGTGCGGGCGGGAGATTACTTATCAACACAATAAGTGGTGGTCCCCATCCGGCAGACAGAAGCTGGGGGGAAATGGAGTCGTATGCCAGTTCTATCAGGCATGCGGACTTCGAGTGTTATAGTAATTGCGAGGATGGAACCCCGGCAAAGCAACAAAAGATAATGTCCGATGATATCGTGTTCAGGAGCCGAGACGCCGATAAAGTCGAAGCCCCTACAATCGACCCACTAGTCATATCTGCCCAGGTGGGTCCTGCTTGGATGAAGAGGATCCTGGTTGACAGTGGGAGCTCTGTGAACATCTTGCTTAAACGGGCTTACGATCTAATGAAGATGGAGACAAAGGATTTGAAACCCTGTTTATCCAGAATCCATGGTTTCAACGGAAGTGCCACGATACCCATCGGAATAACTGAACTCCTAGTCGAGTTAGGCGTTGGAGAACGCCGGAGGGTCCGAATGTTACAATTTGTTGTGCTAGAAATTGATTCGCCATATAATGTGTTTCTGGGTCGACCAGCCTTAGCTGAGTTCAGGGCGGCAATCGCCCCATGGTGTCTGACTCTGAAATTTCCCACTGATCATGGGATTGGAGTTGTTCAAGGAGATCAGGCCTCAGGAAGGGCCTGTTATGTTGCTGAGCTGCGCGGGGCGCAACGTAAAGAGAAGGGGAAGGGCGTAGAGGAATCTCTCTACGTCCGTTCTATCGATAATTGACAATTGATGCCTGGGCCTCGGCCCGGGCACCACGACCAATTCCTGAAAGACCTGGACCCCAGGGACAACAAGGATAAAGACGAATCAACGGAGAGTCAAGCTTCTCCAGCCGAACTGACTGTGGACGTCCCAATCAGTGAGGATGATGATTCAAAGATGCTGAAAGTTGGGTCCCAACTAAACAAGCAGACACAGCAGGAGTTGGTCGAATTTCTTCGGGCGAATCTCGACGTCTTCGCCTGGACACACTCTGACATGTGCGGGATCTCGCCGAGCATTGCAAGTCACTCCCTGAATATAGATCCGCGACATGTCCCAGTAAAGCAGAAAAGGCGCGATATGGATCCAGAGAGATCTGCCGCCCTTAAGGAGGAAGTTGATAAACTACAATCGAATGGGTTCATTCGAGATGCCTTGTATCCAGAATGGGTGTCCAACCCTGTACTAGTTCGGAAACCAAACGGGAAGTGGAGAACCTGTGTTGATTACTCTGACCTAAACAAGGCCTGTCCGAAAGATAGCTTCCCACTTCCACGAATCGATCAGCTCGTAGATTCGACGGCCGGACATGAACTACTATCCTTTATGGACGCTTATTCCGGCTACAATCAGATACCCATGCATTTACCTGATCAGGAACATACCAGCTTCGTGACCGACCTGGGACTCTATTGTTACAAAGTCATGCCGTTTGGTCTAAAGAACGCTGGAGCAACATACCAACGCTTAGTCAACCGAATGTTCGCTGATCAGATTGGGAAGACCATGGAGGTTTACGTGGATGACATGCTGGTGAAGTCCCGATTCTCCACCGATCACGTCAGAGATTTGAATTCAATGTTCAGCATCCTCCGGGAGTACGGAATGAAGCTCAACCCACTCAAATGTCACTTTGGCGTTGCATCCGGAAAATTCCTTGGGTTCATTGTCAACGCTCGAGGAATAGAGGCGAATCCTGAGAAGATCTGGGCTATTAGAAATTTGCAAACCCCTAGAACTATAAAACAAGTCCAGAGTCTTAACGGGAAGGTCGCAGCATTGAGCAGGTTCATTTCAAAGTCCACCGATAAATGCATTCCTTTCTACGACCTGATCCGGAAGGGCAAACGAAACTTTGAATGGACCACGGAGTGTGAAGGCGCGTTCCGATCATTAGTTCAACATCTCTCCACACCTCCGATCTTGTCAAAACCGGTTGACCACGAGCAACTATATCTCTACCTGGCAGTATCAGAACATGCGATCAGTGCTGCTCTAGTCCGGGAAGAAGACAAAGTGCAAAACCCGGTCTACTATGTTAGTAAGCGACTAACAGGAGCTGAAAGAAATTATCTGAGGCTGGAGAAACTGGCTTATTGTTTGGTCATTGCCTCAAGGAAGCTCCGTCCTTACTTCCAAGCTCATCCACTTACTGTGTACTCCGACCAGTCGTTACGACAGGTCCTCACGCGGCCTGAGACGTCCGGTAGGTTACTCAAGTGGAACATTGAGCTAAGCCAATTTGATATCGCATACGCTCCGCGGAGAGCCGTCTGGTAAGTTACTCAAGCTGAATTCACCGTTCCAGAAGACTTACCCGAGACCAGCGAATCCCCCGAATACATCTGGAAGCTGTATACTGATGGTGCGTCAAATGACCGGTGTTCGGGCGCTGGGGTTGTACTTGAGACTCCCGAGGGCCGATCCATATGTTATGCTCTTAAATTCGACTTTCGTGCAACCAATAATGAAGCCGAATATGAAGCCCTCCTAACCGGCCTAAAGCTTGCCAGAGATTTGAGAATTATCGCTGTAGAAATTTATTGCGATTCACAGTTAGTGGTATGCCAAGTGCGAGGAGAATACCAGGCAAGAGACCGAAGACTGGCCGCTTACTTGGCACGAGTTCAGGAAATACTAAACCAGTTTGATTATTATGCCATCTATTATGTGCCTCGGGAGCGCAATCAGAAAGCCGATTCACTGGCAAAGTTAGCCAGCACAGGTGAAGCGCAACAAATGGGACTTGTCCCCGTCGAAACTTTGGCTACTCCGAGCATCGATCGGATAGAAATGAACTCTGTATTTGAAACCGCTCCTAGTAGAGAATCTTGGATGACTCCGTATCGGAATTACATTGAGAATGGGGTGCTACCTGAACCTAGAAATGAGAAGAGACAAATTCAGCGAAAAGCTTCGCGGTTCGTCATCCAAAACGGAGTCATGTACAGGAGAGGTTATTCCGTTCCTTTCCTCAGGTGTATCGCCCACGAGGAAATCAAATGAGTGTTACATGACGTGCACGAAGGAGAGTGCGGCGATCATACCGGAGGGCAAGCTCTCGCTAAGAAGATACTCCGATATGGGTACTACTGGCCGACAGTGAACCGAGATGCGGCAAACTATGCCCGGAAGTGCGATAAATGCCAGATACATGCCCGAATTCCGAGAGCTCCGCCAACTGAAATAACCCAAATGGTCAGTCCCTAGCCATTCGCAATGTGAGGCATTGACATCATCGGCGCTTTACCTTTAGCAAAAGGCGGTGCGAAATACGCCATCATCGCCGTTGATTACTTCACAAAGTGGGCTGAGGCCGAAGCCCTAGCAACCATTACGACAAAGAAAGTGATTAATTTCGTGGTTCGCAACATCATCTGTCGATTTGGACTCCCGCATACTATCATCACTGATAACGGAGCCCAATTCGAGAGTGCGGAATTCAAGAATTTCTGTCAACGGTTTCATATCCGCAAAAAGTTCTCGGCTGTCGCACACCCCCAAGCGAATGGACAGGTTGAAGCTGTCAACAAAGTTATAAAATCGATCCTGAAGAAAAGATTGGAGAAGGCTGGGGGCAAGTGGGTCGATGAACTTCCTATGGCGTTATGGGCCTATCGAACGACCCACAAAACCGCGACCGGACACACTCCGTTTTCCCTATCTTATGGCTCAGAGGCCGTTATTCCGGTCGAGACAGAAGTGCTCTCTCATCGCGTGACTTATTATGATCCAAAAACAAACGCTATACTCCTAGCCGAGTCTTTGGATCTATTGGATGAAAAACGGGAAGAGGCTGATTTGAGAGCTGCCGCACATCGAAGCCGGGTCGCCCGATTGTACAACACCAGAGTTCGACCTCGAACCTTTGAACTCGGCGACCTCGTGCTCAAGAGAATCTACCCAGTTCCTTCACACATGAAACCGAACTGGGGAGGACCGTATGTAATTACACGAAAGCTCGGAGATGGTACATTCAAGCTGTCGACTGTTGACGGTCCCGATTTACCAAGGGCTTGGAACAGCGAAAGTCTCCGCCGCTACTACATATGACAGGCTTTATTTATTTCATTCTATTTAGCAATTTGTTTCTGCATTTCGAAATTTGAATTTTGTAATAAGGCAACTGACTTTGCCGCATTTTCTTATTTCAGCAATAAAATGCCGCTTCTTCGAGCCAGAGCTGTGATTCATTATGTACGATATACAACATCACGATGCACGAAGAGTTAAATCCCATCATGCAATGGGACTTATTCAAATGGAGAGTGGCTGTGATACGACCGGCCACTCACTAGGTGAAACCCGAGCTCGGGGACAGGCCATGACACCGATATTAATAGGGTTGACACACGACAATCCTACATTTAACTCCATATTCCCAGAGTGCGAAGTGGAGTATAAACATTTAACTCCACATTCCCAGAGTGCGAAGTGGAGTATAAACATTCGACTCCGTCCTCCCAGAGCGCGAAACGGAGTATAAACATTTAACTCCATATTCCCAAAGTGCGAAATGGAGTATAAACATTTAACTCCACATTCCCAGAGTGCGAAGTGGAGTATAAACATTTGACTCCGTCCTCCCAGAGCGCGAGACGGAGTGTAAACATTCGACTCCGTCCTCCCAGAGCGCGAGACGGAGTATAAACATTTAACTCCATATTCCCAGAGTGCGAAGTGGAGTATAAACATTTAACTCCACATTCCCAGAGTGCGAAGTGGAGTATAAACATTCGACTCCGTCCTCCCAGAGCGCAAGACGGAGTATAAAAATTCAACTCCGCATTCCCAGAGTGCGAAGCGGAGTATAAACATTTAACTCCATATTCCCAGAGTGCGAAGTGGAGTATAAACATTCAACTCCGCATTCCCAGAGTGCGAAGCGGAGTATAAACATTCGACTCCGTCCTCCCAAAGCGCGAGACGGAGTATAAACATTTAACTCCATATTCCCAGAGTGCGAAGTGGGGTATAAACATTCAACTCCGCATTCCTAGAGTGCGAAGCGGAGTATAAACATTCGACTCCGTCCTCCCAGAGCGCGAGACGGAGTATAAACATTTAACTCCATATTCCCAGAGTGCGAAGTGGGGTATAAACATTCAGCTCCGCGTTCCCAGAGTGCGATGCAGAGTACAAACGTCAGTCAACCCCATGTTCCCAGAGTGCAAACAACCGCTTACGAGATGACATATATCCCCGGAGTGTGGATAAAACGATTCATAAGAGAACAAGCGTAGTTCGACCACTCGGTCCTCGCTTGGAGCCATCACAAGCTGATCATCACAACTTGACCCCGGAACTGGGGGCAGAGGCAAATGTTAGTCATTACCCTAAACTATGCGATGCTCAGCTCCGATGCGATCCCCTATCACAACTCAAGTCCGAGATTTCCATACTTAACAAGTGAAATGAGCTGTTCTTGAAGCAATCAGATAATGCAAGTACACTGGACCAAAGTCCAAACACTGCAATATTCAAGCATAGAAAGGAACATGAGCTGAAGCTAGAAAACAAAATTTTATTCCAACTAACTCAAGAACAATGGTTCATACATGAGTTCTTTCCAAAATATTCCTACTAGCAGGGGCCGAACCTGCATCTAAACACGGCCTACAAAAGGAAAAAAGCAGAAAAAATAACAAAAGTCCCTAACTGCCTATGAAAAGAATGTCTAATCCTTCTGTTTCCTCAGCTTCTTCTTCCTCGAGGAGCTACTGGAGCCACCAGTACCCTTTCGCTTGGAGCCTTTCTCCTTAGGCAAGCTCCCTTCGGGTGAAGGCATAATGTCAACATCCTCGTCTGAGCTGGACTCTATAGGGATACTTCCCGAAGGAGGAGTGGGAGGAACAGACTCCGCAGCTGGAGGAGGGGCTGGCACATTAGTATCAGTAAGTGTGCCCCCAGGAGACACAGTCATAAGAGGAGTAGGGCACTGTGCTGCTGCTCCGTCATCTACTTCACCGCCGTGCGCCGCGGCCGCCATCTCGGCATTAATCTCGGCCAGCATCGCCGCTTCCCGCCGTGCCCTAGCTTCGCTAGGAGCCGTAGTAGACTGAGACGGGGTGCCAGAAGTAGCCGTGAATCCACCCAAGCCGAATGGCAAGTCCGCAAAAGGATCACTTTGGCGGCCAAGGAGCTCGTTTATCATCTGCTCATCGAAAGAAAGTGAGCTCTCCTGCGTCACTCCAACTAGTGCCATTGCTACGACGGATGTCGCCTCAGAGATGATGGCTCCTGGCGCTTGACCTGATTCTTGGGTGGTAAGGGGCGCGGCTGGCGCAACTCCTGTCACTGATCAAAGGAAAAGGACACGTCATTAACAACATTTCATCACAGATTCTTCAATCCAAATATACAAGAAGTTAGTTCAGAGTACCTTCCTCGGTCTGGCTCGAGGTCGTCTGAACAACTTCAGAAGGATGTTCCTTAATAGGAGATAAATGCGGTTGATCTGGATCGTATGCCGGAATAGGCTAGGGGTAGATCATCGGAGTTGGCTCAGACTGAGATGACACAACTATCTTAGAACTCATAACATGGTGTTCTGCACCAGAGCTCTCTCCGACTTCCTGGATTTGGGCACCAAGCCTCGCCTTGTCGTGGGAAATCATGGAGTCATGGAGAACCTTCTTTTCATCATCATTAAGGATGCGGTTCTCCAGCTCGAATTCATCAAGGGCTTCATCAGGGTGCCCAGACTTCTCCTCGTCAACTAGTAGGTTCCAAGCGTTATAGAGATGCGTGGGATAATCGTCGAGCCATGTCAGATCTCGATGCCTTAACACATTGGCATTATAAGTGACGAGTAGCTCTTCCACCTCGGCCTCGATCCTGGCCTCCGCCTGCCGTACTTTCTCATCAACCCCAGCCTCAGCCTCACGGGCTTGTTGTATAGCCGCTTCCTTCTCCTTTCGGAGTGTCACTGCCTGGTCACAGGCCTCCTGCGCAGAGACATTAGCTGCGTCTTTTTCCTTCGCCATCTCTGAAAACTTTGATTTCAGCTCATTAAGCTCCTTCAGAGCGACATCCCTCTCGGCGGTAATGGAAGTGTTCCTGTGACCCATGTCCTCGATGGCAGTATAGTGCTCTTGCTTCATCCTGGCCATGACAGCGTTCACTTCATCAACTTTCTTTAAAGCCTCCATTTCAGACTTACGGGAAGACTCAGCCTCCGAGTTGAGCGCTTTTATGATTTGGTCGTTGCGACCCAGCTCCTTCTCGAGCTTTTCAATGGTGACGCCCCGCTCGAATGCCACTTTAGACGCCTTCCTCGCGGCCCGTCCCCATTCCCTGTATTGGAAAAAAATGTCCGCAACATAATCATGGATAGTGGTTTCCGCGGTTGGCGGAATTCTCTTCAAGTGCGGAGGGAAGACATAACCATCAAAACAGATGTCGGGAAATTCCTTCCTCATATGTGCCAGTTTAAGCGCTCCTTCACTAGACGCCTCGGTCGGGACCGGTACAGTAGCCGAAGAGGTGGCTATTTCAGTCCTGCGCGGAGGATCGGACCTCAAAGCTTGAGAAGGCGGCCTAGGCCATGAAGTTTCGGGAGAACGAGTAACTGCGGCCGTAGGAGGTGCAGAGGTCCTGGGGGGAGGAGAGCGAGATCGGGATCGGCGAACATATCCCCTATCTCTGTCAGGCTTTTCCTGACCAGAGTGTCCTGAGTCGTAATCCCTCTCGCCCTCTCTCCTGCGTGGCTCATGATAACGGCGCTTATTGCGCAAACTACCAAGCACAGAACCTTGCCCAGACATCGTACCTGAAAAGAAAACCACAAAGAATCAGTAACCGTTTGTGATGTGTTGTTTATGGCTAGGAAAGTGTGTTGTGCCGTGAAGAGTGTAAGAATGTGTAATCCCCCGGACCAACCAGAAGTGTCAATCGCACTGGCAAGCTCAGACTCGCTAACATCGACGATATGTCGCGGTCCACCCGACCCAACATCGTGTTGCTCCGGCTCGATGTCCGGGATTGGAGGGTCAGCAGGCCCTTCGAGTTGATCTTCAGCTTGCAGGGAGGATGCCTCCGTAATCTTAACTCCTGGCAAAGGACGGTGCAAAACCACAGACTTCCGCCTCCCAGACTTAGGCTGTTTCGAGGCCACTGCTTTGCCTTTCCTCTTTGCATCGGACTCCGGGGTTGCATTAGCAGGTCCGACCAACGGTTCCTCGTCATTATGAGTTTTCTCGGAATCGGGTTCCTCGATTATCACAACCCTGGGCTTCATCCGCTTGACCTTTTTCCTGGAGACGGTCTTTAATGCACCATCGAGTCTTATGCTCTGCCTCCGGCCGATCAGTCCAAGGACTCTGAGATTCCGATCTGTCAATAACAGTTCAATATTCCTTTCTTCGCTAGGAATCTCTTGGAGGACCCGAACTATCTCTTTATAGTAGCCACCCTCAGGCCGCTGGATGATAGCTGAAAGAAAAAGAGAAGAAGACGTAAGTTTAATTTCACTCCGAAAATTGCCCTGTCAAATACCTGGGAAAAAAGACAATACTCACGTCTGAACAGCCATCTTCTGGCAAACCCCGGAGGACATCGGACATAGAACCACTCCGACTTAAAGTAGCTTAGCCTAGTCCACGACCCCGCGACAACTTGGCAGTTCCTTACAGACTCCAAGAACGTGTAAGATGGGCTGTCAGTCCGACTCTTGAAATTAAACAAGTATCTTATGTCAGTCATACGGGGAGGACGATGGAGGTACTCCATGAATACAATGAACAAGCTGTTGAGTGAGGCATATCCGTTTGGATGCAATTGAGATGGAGCGATGTCCAGATAAGCCAACACTTCTCTTATATAATCATTGAACGGAGGAAGTGTGCCGGCTGCGCACGCATGCCGATTAAAAGCAGTATACCCCTCCGGGGGATTATGTGGCCTATCATCCGGTCCAGGCAACAGTACCTCATCCAAAGACAAGCCATGCCTTAAGCATATTCTCCCTAGCATGTCTTCAGAAATATTGGACGGGACAGAATCAGGTGGACTGTTAATGAAGGACGCATCGGGCAACTCGTCCGGAGCTGGACCAATAGCTTCGGTCTCGATGACCGGAATCTCAATTCTGGGAAGGATAGGGTTCTGAGTTTCTTGCTGCTGCGAACTTGACGGTTCCATCACTGGCTAACTCACGAGAAACCATCATTAGATGATAAAAAGCCCGTGCATTCCCCAGTGTAAAGTGCATGAATGTGTTGTGTAGTGCAAGTGTTGTGCGTGACTTGAGCAAATTCTGCAGAGTTAAAGAAAACATGCAAGCGACTAAAATTCTGGAAGTCAGACGGGCGTGACCGCCATCGCTGACCGTCACGACCACGCTATTCAGGTGATAGCAATCGATTCAAGATTAAAGAGTTTGTTGTACTTTTCTGTTAAATGGCAGTTCCATCGACGAGCTTCGAGAGGTAGTCAAATATGCAATTTAATTATCAAGTCCAGATATGCAAGGATGAAGCTCATCGGAGTTATGCTGAAGAATGTCAAGATTTCGCATCCATAATGGGAAGTTCGAATCGATCAAAGAAAGGCTCATTCGAATCCATCATGATACCGGTTCGAATCGATACCCGTGAGCAGGCTTCGAATCGATCGTCAGGAGTCAAGTTCGAATCCATCAAAGATCAGAGTACTTCGCATCGATCCCTGGCTGTCTGGTTCGTATCGATCAGAAAAGGCCTTAGCTAAACATCGATCGCGAAGGCAAGGTTCGTATCGATCTGAAACTAAGATACATTTTTTAGTTTTACATATTGATCGTTTCGTGTCGATACGATCCGCCATCACATCCATCGATGCGAACTAGATCTCCCCCATTGACTTATCCCAGGAATCGATACGGGATTTAAGAAAAGATATCTCTGTCTTTGTCGATTCGAACACGGCCTCTAGATCGATTCGCTTATGCCTTCTCCACTCTTTCTTCTCCAATCTACCAGAGCGCCGCCATGGCCATCTGGACTTCGAACCAGATCTGGTTTTATCAACTGCCAGAGTGGTTGACTGACGAAGAAAGAGCGGATCGAAGGTAGTTTCGTCATTTAGATTCGTGGTGGATTACCTAGTTTAAGATTGAGATTTCAAGATCTGGTGGATTGAGGCTGATAGAGTCGAAAGTACAGAGCTGTTATCTCTTTCTAGATTCGTGAATCGATACGAAAATGCAGAAGGCAACAGTAAAAGTAAAAGGTAAAAAAGTGAAATCGAGCCAAGTCCCCGGTATTTATATGAGGCCTGGAGGCGAACTGGGTCGATTCACCTCCCAGTCAACATGACCGGTCGCAGCCAGTCAAGCAGCGCATCGATGCGAGCATTCGTATCGAGCCCACTAGCCTTTATCGGTTCGAAGCGCACAGGGAGGCCACGTGAATACGATGGGTAAATGCACACGCTCTCCTCGCATCCATCAAGCTGTGCATTCATAGAGGCGAAATGTTCACCAGACACCATCGTTTCGAAACATCCAAATTATGAGCCATCGATTCGAAACAGAGCAGACCTGTTAATACGAGTGTCACTTTCGTATCCATCAGAATCTATCGATACGAACATCCATTTCGTATCCCCCAGATATCACCAATTCGAATCAGAATTCACCGCGATTTGTGACCATCGATACGAATGATCATTTTCGTATCCATCAAGTCAACCCACATCGATACAAGAGAATGGCTAAAGGGTACGACTTCCAAAGTTATTCAAAGAAGACCTGCAGCTTTTCAAAGCACGTCATGTTTTCACAAGACGTACTTTGGGGGGCAAATGTTATCCCGCCTTTTGGCAAGGCCAGGACACCAAGGAGTTGGGTTCCAAATGTCGTTTGTCATGGATATCGTTGAATTTTGACCAAGTCCGGATCAAGCCCCAATCGATGGGACATGATCGGGAAAAATAAAGCAAACCAACGCTCCAAGTTTCAGATCGATCCGAGTTCATATGCTCAAGTTATGATGGATGCAAGGCAAAGGGAAGAGCGCATTTTTGTATCCATCAATAAGCAGCAGTTCGTATCGATGGATTTCGTATCCATCGGTGGTCCTCGTTTTCGCATCCATCGATCGCATGCCCATCTGAATGATTAAGTCAACACAGTGGTGAGCTTCGTATCCATCATCCAATGCCTACTTCGTATCCATCAGTCAGTACCTGCTTCGTATCCATCATCCAATGACTGCTTCGTATCCATCAGCCAGTGTTTGCCTCGTATCCCTGGATGAAGTCCTACTCGAATCCATCAGGTCAACCAACTTGGATAACGTGTCATATCTCAAAGGAAACGGGGCGAGATACATGGAGTCGACACAGTCAACACGGAGCAAATACCGGATCGAGACGAAGCGCGCGCGTTACGTCATCCCTCGATGCGAATGCGCCGAGATATATGGAGTCGACACGGTCGACTCGGAGAAAAGACCGGATCGAGGCGAAGCGCGCGTTCCACGTCTTCACAGAGGCGCGTGATACCATCGATTCGAAGCCCCCAGCTCAGAAAAATGGATTCGAACCAGACAGCCTAGCGAAGAACATCATCTCGTATCGATGATATCTCTCAATCCACTGATCCAAACACCATGAAATTTTAACTGAAGGTTGCACACATACCAAGGAACATCTCCACCAATTTTGAGCTCAATTGGAAGTAGTCTTGATCGATACGAAATGATTTCGTATCGATCACAGATTGACTTGAAACTCTCTGGAAGTGGTCGAATGGGTCCCCTCACGTGTCAGGCCAAGTCTCCCGGAGTTTGAGCGAAATCCAAGCCTCCTACGCCTATAAATAGAGCCCCGGAATCAACGGAAAAAGGATCTTTTTTCTCAAAAGCGTCCAGACTCTGCCGGATTGAGAATTGCATCCTACTTTTGCTGTCAATTTCGAATTCTAAACTGTAATCCGCTGTTCATTACTGTAAACGCTTGTAATCATTGAAAGAGAATCAATAAAATCATCAAAACTTCATAGTGGACGTAGGCTATACGCCGAACCACTCTAAACTGCTTGTCTGTGCACTTTTCATTCCTGTTTGTTGGAGTTTTTGTTAGATAATCTCTGTTTTACATTTATAATCTTCATTTTATCTCTTCAAACAACTCTCGAAGAGTGTTGTGCCCATTTTTGGTACAAACAATTTATCTTTTGCTATTTTAGTGTTACACTTTCCCTTGCTTATTTCTTTTTACTATTTTCAGTACTTACAGAAATGTATATTTGTATACATATCTTATCTAGGCTTATTTAATTCCTCCTTAATTTCAGAAACATATGCACCTATATATGCATACAGGTTTTCAAATCCTTGTAACATATTTTTTTCCTGGGTTTTAAATAAAATCTGTTTACTGAATTCAAAACAAAACCTACTTTTCTTATTTTCTGGGATGATTCATATAATTCCAAAAATCAAATATCCATATCACAAAATCATGTTTGTAATGCTTTTTAATTCTTGTTTTTAAATTCAAGAAATCTGGAGTTCTTCCTTGTGCCATATCAGTGTGCACGTGCACACATGCACACACACTTGCACACAATTAATTCCATATATTCCTATACAAATAAATTCATATATTTCAAAATCCAACCAAAATAAGATTCCATGAATTTCTAGGGCATTACAATCACCCCACCTTTTTAAGAATTGTGTCCTCATAATTTTCTCATTTTGACTTTAAATATTTCCATATTTTTTCTTTAAAATCTATCAAACATTGCATAAGCAAACAATTCAGTCAAAACAACCATACATATTAAACTTTTTAAGGATTTAGATTTTACCTTCCACTGCAAAAAGATTCGGGTAATCCATCTTTATCTTATCCTCTAACTCCCATGTACAATCATTAGGGTCTAGGCTCCATTGAACCATTACCAATTTCAGAGTTTTGCTCCTCAACTTCTTTTCCTCTTTAGCTAAAATCTCCGCTGGTTCTTTCTCATAGACCAAATCAGGATTTATTTGAACTTGAGTTGGTTTCTCTAGAATTTCCTCTTTATCATGCACCCATCTCCTAAGTTGTGATACATGAAATACATTGTGCATTGCACTCATCTCTTCTGGTAGCTCCAACTTATATGCTAATGAACCTATTCTTTCCAAAATCTTGTAAGGTCCAACATATCTTGGGGTAAGTTTTCCCTGCTTGCCAAACCTCAACACCTTCTTCATAGGTGAAACTTTGATGAAAACATAATCACCAACTTCATATTCTACCTGCTTCCTCCTTACATCTGCAAACTTCTTTTGCCTATCTTGAGCTGTTGCCATCCTTCTCCTTACAAGTTCAATTTTCACTGTAGTTTCTTTAACATACTCAGGCCCTAAGACAGCCTTTTCTCCTGCTTCAACCCAACATATTGGTGACAAACATGGTTTTCCATACAAGAATTCAAATGGTGCCATGCCTATGGTGCTTTGATAACTATTGTTATATGTAAATTCAGCCAAATGGAGGTGATCTTCCCAATTGCCTCCAAAGTCCAATGCACATGCCCTCAACAAATCCTCCAAAACTTTATTTATTACTTCAGTTTGACCATCTGATTGGGGGTGGTATGCAGTACTCAGGCATAATTCACTCCCCATGGCTTCTTGAAAGCTCTTCCAAAATCTGGATGTAAAGATTGTGTCCCTATCACTCACTATAGTCTTAGGAATTCCATGCAACCTTACTACTTCTTTCATGAATATTTGAGCTAGTTTAGGTGCATTTCTTTCTACCTTCACTGGTATAAAGTGTGCCACTTTAGTCAATCTATCAACTACTACCCAAATGCTTGTAATTCCTCTCTTTGATCTAGGCAGACCATCTATGAAATCCATAGATATATCTTCCCACTTCCACTGTGGTATGCTTAGAGGTTGTAATAGGCCTGAGGGTCTTTGAGTTTCTGCTTTGACTTGTTGGCAAGTCATACACTTTGCAACATGTTTGGCCACATCAGTTTTCATCCCTTTCCACCAATAATCCCTCTTCAAGTTTTGGTACATCTTGGTGCTGCCTGGATGTACAGAATATTTTCTCCTATGATATTCATTAAGTATCTCTTCCTTCAATCCTATATCCTTTGGAACACATATTCTACCTTTATTCCTTAAGTAACCATTCTTATAAATGTGGTAGTTTGTTACTTCTTCTCCTTTTTCTATTAGAGTTTTCTTTTCTAATAAATCTGGATCTTCCTCTTGCATTTTCCCCACTTTCAAAATTAAATCTAATTGCAAAGTTATCAAACTTAATTTTCCTCTACTCCTTTCTTCAATCATATTCATGTTTACCTCACTGTTTTCCTCAATTTCCAAATCAGTAAGTAGAGATAAATTTTTAAACTCTTCTATCATAAACATAGCTACTTTTGCATGCTGCCTGCTCAAAGCATCTGCAACCTTATTAGCTTTTCCTGGAGTATAAAGTATGTCTAAATCATATGCTGCTAGAAACTCAACCCATCTATGCTGCCTCATATTCAAATCTTTTTGTGAAAAGAGATATTTTAATGCTTTATGGTCAGTGTATAAGATAAACTTAGCACCTAGAAGATAATGTCTCCAGAGCTTTAAAACATATACCACTGCTGCCAACTCAAGATCATGGGTTGCATACCTTGATTCATGTGGCTTCAATTGTCTTGATGCATAGGCTATAACTTGATCTTGCTGCATTAATACAGCTCCTAGCCCAGAACCACTTGCATCAGTATAAACAATTAAATCCTCATTTCCTTCTGGTACTTTCAACACTGGTGCATTGACTAAGGCCTCCTTGATTCTACTAAAGGCTTGTTCACATTTCTCAGTCCATATAAAGGGTTGGTTCTTTCTAGTTAGGTTGGTAAGAGGTGATGACATCTTAGAAAAATCTTTTATAAATCTTCTGTAATACCCTGCCATTCCCATAAATGACCTAACTTCTCCTACTGTGCTTGGCCTTTTCCATGCTTGGATAGCCACAATTTTATTGGGGTTCACTGAAATGCCTTTGGCAGATATAACATGCCCAAGGAAAGGCACTTCTTCTTTCCAAAATGCACACTTAGAAAATTTTGCTTTTAGATCTTTTTCTCTTAATCTAGACAAAACAAGGTGTAAGTGATTTTCATGTTCCTCTACTGTTTTAGAATAAATCAAAATATCATCAATAAAAATCAATACAAACTTGTCTAAATAATCCCTGAATATCCTATTCATCAAGTCTACAAAATATGATGGGGGCATTTGTCAACCCAAATGGCATGACAAGAAACTCATATAGACCATACCTAGTGTTAAAGGCTGTATACTTAACACTTGAGTTCTCAACCTTCATCTGATGGAATCCAGATGCCAGGTCTAATCTAGAATATATTTTTGCTCCACTAAGTTGATCAAAAAGATAATCAATTCTAGGTAAGGGGTACTTGTTTTTGATAGTGACTTTGTTTAGCTCCCTGTAATCTATGCACATTCTTAAAGTACCATCATGTTTCCTTACAAACACTACTGGAGCACCCCAGCATGAATTACTTGGTCTTATAAATCCTTTGCTTTCCAATTCTTCTAACTGTTTCTTCAATTCCTTCAACTCACTAGGCCCCATCCTAGTGGGTTTCTTAATAATTGGACTGGCTCCTGGTATGAGACTAATCTGAAATTCCACTGGTCTGTGGTGTGGAACACCCTTAACTTCTCCAAACACATCTAAGTATTTGTTAATTATGGGGATTTCTTCAATAGAAGGCTTACTGGAATCCTTATTTAAGTCAATCAAGTGATATAATTTTCTTTCTTTGGCTATTTCACACAAAATTGTGATTCTTTGACCTCTAGAATTTTGTAATGATATGGTGGATGAGTCTAAATTAATTATGGCTTTGTATTGCCTTAACCAGTCTACACCCAATATAATACCTATATTTGGGTAATTTAAAACATATAAATTGGAAATAAAAACATTTCCTCCTATGTTTAATTCCACATCCACACAAATCATGTTTAAAACACTAGAACTCCCCAATGGGCTTTGCACTAACAAAGGAGTTTCAACCGGTATGCAATTTAATTTAAGCAATGCAACTAATTCATGGGAAATCAGAGAATGTGTTGCCCCTGTGTCATACACTACTGATATAGGTAGGGTACAAATAAATAAGGTACCTTCCACTTGACCATGGTTTTCTGCAATAGCTTCTACTGTGGATTTGCTTTTGCTCTCCAAACTTGCTAGCTTCCCTTGCTGTTTATAATCAGGGAAATTTCTCTTGATATGTCCCTCCTTACCACATAGGTAGCATTTGAAAGCTCCTCCCTTCAATTCTGGGCACCTTGGTTTGATATGTCCTTCCTTTCCACAATGATGGCATGTTATTTTTCTCTTTGTATCTGTGGTCTTAGTATCATTGGTTTTCTTGCTTTCTGTCTCCTCCTTCTTTTTGTCATAGGGGTGATACATACCCTTATTTTTCTTATTATTGTTATTCTTAAAACTCTTATACTTCTCCCTTTCCTTGTCATGTTGCTCAAATTTTAAGGCCAGATCAATGACTTGATCAAAAGTTTTATCTGCATATGGAAACATAGCCCTACTAAGCCCTGGGTTTAAACCCTTAATATACCTATCATTCTTTGATGCCTAATCAGCCACAAGCATAGCTCCATACTTAGACAAGCCCTCAAACCTATGAGTATACTCAGTCACATTAAAGGTTCCTTGCCTAAGTCCGATGAATTCTTCAAGCAATAGAGTTTTGGCTGATGCTGGAACAAATCTAGCTTCCAACTTCTCCTTGAATTGATTCCAAGTGATTTCATTCTCAATCCTCCCAGCTATGACTACCTCCCACCAGCTTAAAGCCACACCTTTCAGTTGTCTTGAGGCCACTTGCCTCTTCCTTTGATCATCCAATTGCATGTCATTGAAAATTCTATCCAGTGTTCTCAACCATGCTTGAATTTCCATCACATTTTCAGTCCCTTCAAAGCTCTTGCCTCCTAAATTGGTATAAGTCTTTAATAGTTTTGAAACTTCCTCATGTGGGTTCTCAAGTCTCTGCCCTACTCCATCCCTTAAAGCCCTCATAAAGTCTTGCATATCAAGCATTTGTGGTGCACTTGATCCTGCATTGTGATGAGATCCTCTTCCTACCATGATTGGATAACTAGAGTATGGGTAGATAGGGTTAGTTTATCGTGAGTATTTTTTTTAACTTTCTATCTGTATTATTATTTTACTCAAACAAATAGTACATACACATGGTTATAGTACTTCAATCAATCAATACATCATTCTTAGCTATGTATAGTTTAACATAGCTCTGATACCAAATGAAATGACCCTAGCTATTTCACCTAATTTTTACTAGGAATTTTTTTTACATCAATAATTTCCTAGAGTCATTTAGCCTTTTCACTAAATTATCCAGGATCCTAATTTTTTTTCCACTAATATATTTATATCAGTTCATTAATAAATATATTCACATACATATGAAGATGTATGTGACCCTCTTGCTTGGATCAGAGTGTTGTTTAGCAAGAGTGCATCTTGGTTGAATTTGAATATCTAATCAACCAATACATAGCTCATTTTCCATGCCTATTGCTATTTGAGTTAGGGTAATGAATCTCATAATCATATGCAATCTATACTTAGTAATTTTTGACCATTCCTATAGTGATTGTCTGTTAGTTTGAGATAGTAAGGTGATCTATAGCAAGCCACCATAATTTTAGTTTAATTATTTGGTATTTGATTAAAGCCAGAAAGGAAAATGATATACTCATTTATCATTTTCAACACAAGTTATTTTATCACAAATTTCTTTATTTATAACCAAGTCAGTTGAGTAATTCTTTCATAATCTATATAGTTGTATTTTTATTAACCAAATTTTATTCCCTAATCCCTGAGTTACCTCAGCTTGCATCTAATTTACAGGTTGCTTTACTGGATTTAGAGAATCCAGATTTTAGGGTCATTTGACAAAAGTAGTATTTAGGTAATATGTGTGCATATCAGATGTAGTGTACTCTCTGGACTAATAAAGCTATTCAAAATAAAATGTGAGTTGCTCAAGTATTTGAAAATGTCTTTGTGCGTGCATTTGCAAAGAAAGCTTCAGATTTCACAAAGTGTATTTTCTTCCTTTATACCCAAAACTCTGGTCATTTTGATCAATCCAGACCTCATTATTTTTGAAGTGGGTTAACCTTATGACTAGATCATCAAAACAGTAGTGTCTGGCTTTTGCAATGTAAATTCAGATACCAGACACTTGCAAAATCCCTTAAAACATGTACATATCTTTATACAGTGCACAAATATATTGTTTCTTTTATCAAAACACTTCTGCATATAGTCACAAAATTCTTGAAATATTACTTCTAGCTAAACTCAGATTTTTAACCTTCAAACTTAAAGTTTTAAGTAACTTGAAATTAACTAATACAGTATATGTATATACATATCCATTTCTCAAATACTGGCATATATCATTTACAGATTTTCACCATAATACTCAAATATATATTTTCTTGCATAGATTCAACTAAGTCTTTGGTTAATCCCAAACTTAATACATTACTAGATTCAGTTAAAACAACTAAATGAATTCAAGCATTCAAGATCATTACATAACAACCAAAGCATAACTATAAAAACTTCTCAGATTACATGCAAATAATTCCTTCTAAGTTCTTATTTAATTCTAATTTAGCATGCTTATCCAATCATTCTCATTAGCCATAGCAGCTTCCTATTTAGAACCAGCATTCCCTGAAAGAGCATTAGAGGCTGCCCCATTTTAAATGAGACACCCCAGATGCCATAAGCAAACAAGGGTCAGATACAAGATCCGGTATGAGCAATGCCAAAAATTCCATGATATTAAGTAAATGAGTGAGACATAAACATTTTGTATAAGTGGGCATAGCTTCTTTGATCAATTTGCCTGACTTGTTTATGATATATTGTGCATATATGATCAGTATTTAAGAGTAATTATGTACACACATTCATCTATGCAAACATACATTTCAAATAGAAATACTCAGGAACTATCATAGCTCCAGACCCACCATCCTAGGAATAACTCAAGTTCCTACTTCATCAATGTAAGGTTGCATTTACCAAATTAATTCCTAGCCTCATCTGCCATAAAGGAATCATGGGGACACATTGCAATAAAATAATTCACAATATTGCACAAAGATCTCAGGGCTTAAACAAGCCATGTGCCAACTTGCATACTTTAAATACAACAAGCATTCCAGCAGTCTTCTTGGCTCACAATCCTTAGTTTATTTACTAAGTGTTCATGTTTAATCCTATCATGAGATAGCTAGGTGACTGAATCACATTGTACATGAAACATTACATAAAACTCACAAGCATAATTCAAAAACAAGCTAACATTCCTATCCAGAGGAAATCATATTTTCAAATATTTTGGCTTAAAGAAAATACAAGAATATTTACAACTGGGAATAAAGACTAGGCATGTGATTATTTTTGTTTCATAAGCAACCATGTTTGAACTGAATTCAAGATCTAGCTTAAACAAGATTTCTGGCTCATGGGTTTTCTATTTGATCAAGGGTTCAGCACTTTTGGATATTTCCATTGCAACCTTGAATCTTTCATTTGAGCCTCAGCACTTACACAAGTGTAATGCAACTCATATACATTTTGATTTCTATATTTTCCATGCCATATCTAAACCAGTTACAAGTATTCTCTATTTACTTTCATGATTTCATACTTTTACATTTCTGGGTATAACCAAACAGAGCAAAATACTCAAACACCAAGGCAATCAAAAGCATTCATAAACACCCATTAAAGCATCCATTAGAACCATAGTAATAAAATCAGAAATGTGTAGAAAATAACATAAACTCTGCTGCCTCATAACAGGACTTAATGCCATGGGTTTAGTGAGATTACTCACAGAAAAATGCTTCTCTTGCTTAATCCAGAAAAGAAACCTTTTAAAACTTGCTTTTCTGCTTGCAAATATTTTACTTCTTTGTTTTCTTAAATGTCTTGGGTAGTAAATGATTTTTTTGGTTTATACTTGGATTTATAAGAGAGTTTTTCTAGGGTTTTATCATTGTAAAATCCCATTCCTACCCTGGCCAAGACTCATGCATTTTGCATTTCAGATTTGTTTATTTTTCTCCCTTAATACCCCGGCCATATGTGATACTTACTCCCCTTTTTCTTTTCCAGAATATTATTATATTCTTCTTAGGTCATGATAATTGTGTGACATTGTCACTTGTTTATTTTCTAAAAATCCTCCTTTCTATTTTCTGCCTAAAGCAATTGTTTTGCTTGTAATTTATCTTTTGCTATTTTAGTGTTACACTTTCCCTTGCTTATTTCTTTTTACTATTTTCAGTACATACAGAAATGTATATTTGTATACATATCTTATCTAGGCTTATTTAATTCCTCCTTAATTTCAGAAACATATGCACCTATATATGCATACAGGTTTTCAAATCCTTGTAACATATTTTTTTTCCTGGGTTTTAAATAAAATATGTTTACTGAATTCGAAACAAAACCTACTTTTCTTATTTTCTGGGATGATTCATATAATTCCAGAAATCAAATATCCATATCACAAAATCATGTTTGTAATGCTTTTTAATTCTTGTTTTAAATTCAAGAAATCTGGAGTTCTTCCTTGTGCCATATCAGTGTGCACGTGCACACATGCACACACACTTGCACACAATTAATTCCATATATTCCTATACAAATAAATTCATATATTTCAAAATCCAACCAAAATAAGATTCCATGAATTTCTTGGGCATTACAACTTGTCAAAATTAAAAGATTTGGACCTTGACGAAATACACAATGATAAGGTATGCTACTTTTATATACATAAGTACATAATGATTTAAGTACAATTTAGTTTGTGCCCAACTCCACAGTTCATAATTAATTTTACGATGCTTTAAAGCTATAAAAGATAAAAACATTTATCTGTTAATGTAAACGATTTAATAACAAGTTAGGCCTTACTTATATTTAATATATAGTTATACATATTAAACATTTTTCTTGATTTACTCATATTTTAAATTTATTACAGAAAATATACAACTAAATTAAACCCTAGTTAAAAAAGATAAAAGCATATATGTTTTTACTGAAAATTATTTAAGTACATAATGAACTATATATATTTGTTGATAAACAAAATTATATGAGTACATATGTTTATATGTGTCTTATTTAATAGGGATAGTGTTCTAAATTTATGTAGTTTGTAGGTTATTTAATTACATATCTATATTTATACGTAACGACTATTGTGTGTGCATTATAGATTTTCCTGGTCTTCTCTCCTTCCCATATAAATGTGCATGCATGTTGTATCCATTTATCAAGTGTTTGAAATTTTCTTACCTGTATATTTTTAATAATTTCTGATTTCTAACTTCATAGAAATTCAATGATATTACATGTCCAAATTTAATTTCAAATACCTTCCATGCAGATTTTAAAGATTGCAAATGTAACTAAAGAGGAAAAAGACTTTTTTTCAAAAAAAATATATACTGGGTTGGAAGATGACAAATATGCTACGGACTGCTCTAGTAGCATAAAAGAGTTAGAGAGGAAAGTGAAATTTTTATCTGCTAAGATGAAAAGTATGGCAGAACAACTGAATGAGGAACAACATTCAAGACAACTGGCTGAACAAAGACTCCACAATCTTGAAATGAAACTTCAAAAGCTGGAAAATTTTGAAGAGCATAATGTGGAGAAAAAAATGATTTCAAAGAAAAAAGTGAAGCTGAAAAAGGTACGAATAAAAGAAAGATAGTTGGTATGATGCATATAAATAGTTCTGCTAACTTTCCATGTTTTGATTTGATGGAAACTCAAGATTGCATTCTAGAAACCGAACACAGTTTAAAATCTGAAAATATCAAACAACATAGTCAAGAAATTGCTGCAGAAAATCCAATTGTTGTTGAAGATGTCATTCCTAAAGAACAAAAAAAGAAGAAGCAAAAGAATGTTGAAAAGTGTCCACTCATGAAGCATCCAACTGATGAACAACAACAAAATGTGAAACTTTTTTTCAAAGTTTTGGGAGGAAACAAGTAAGTAATTAAACTACTTTTCACTCACACAAACTATATATCAACAATCTGTTAGATTAATTATTAGTACTGTTTTGGTTTTGTTTTAGTTTGGTCACCTATCAGTATATCTGTCAACTACTATACACTCACACACTTTCTCAAAAATAAACAAAAACTAAACAAAACTAAAAAAGATAAATTAATTTATCTTTAACTTTTAATACATACTTCCATAAAGGCTTCTATTTTGTTTTACTTTCAAATGCAAACAATATAGTACATACTAAATTTAATTTCTTTTATTAACAACCGTCCAATTTTCCAACGACGAAGCATTTAGTTGTGATGATGAAAACTTCATCACCATAACAAAATTCATGATAGAAGACCTCCTTTATCAACAAAGTATTTGTGGTCAAGTAAGTACAACAATCTAAACTTTCCTTCATTATAATTTATATACTTTATCCATATTATTTTTCAAATGTAGATCATTGATTGGTTTTGGTTCCGAAAAACAAAGCAACTACAAAAAAGCAATAGCATTATCTATGTTAACACAACTATGACAGTAAGTGAATTCTAAAACAATTTTTTTACAGAAAAGCGCAACGGATGGAAGCTTGGAAAATATCAAGAAAAAAATGTTCAATCCTTTTATGAAAAGAACACTTTTAGATCCATTATGTTGCAACATATTATTCCCAATACATGGCAATGAACGTTGGAGCCTGCTTGAACTAGTTGTTGGAGAATGCACTTGGAACCACTACGACTCTCTGCACTTGACCACGAGATCAAAAACCTGCAGAAGTGGACATACTAAATTTGTCATTAATGTGGTAAGTAAAAATACACAAAAAGTAAAAATGATAAATGTGTTTATATTTATTCTAATTTTCCTTCACTGTTTGCAGAAATCAGCAGTGAACTACCTAAACAAAGAGTTACAAGAAGAAGGGCACAAAACAATTCTCAGGAAAAATTCAGTGCTTAAACATGTTGACTGTGCTCAACAAAGCAATGGGTAATTTTGAAGATAGTTCAGAATTTTATACAAAAATTCACGATACACAATAACTACCTACACACATATTACCAATTAGATAATATTATTTTCTCACATACAATTACTTAGATAAACATAATACTAATTACAATTCATTATCAAAATAAAGAAAAGATAATCTGTTTTATCATTATATTCAAAGTACTAAACTTCAGAAATACAGGTACGACTGCGGAATTTTTGGGATGATGTTCATGCATAAAATAGCACAAGGAATGCAGACTACAAAAATAATTAGTCTTGAGCAAGTTAATGCATTCAGAGCACAGATAGCTGCACAAATACTATCCGACGAACCATATTGCTGGCTTGACAAGTTTTGCAGCTCTTCTTCAGCCCATAAAAATGTAATGGCTGATGAATGAGATGATGAATTTGTAATGGGTGATGTTAAAAATTAGATAATGAATTTGGTGATGAATTTGTAAAGGCTGATACTAAATTGATCATAGATTTTAGGGAGTATATTTGAATTTACTGATGAATTTCATGATGAATTTGTAGTAACTGATATTGAAAATTTGATGTGAATTTGTAGTAATTGATAGTGAATTTGTAGTAACTGATATTGAAAATTTGATGTGAATTTGTAGTAATTGATAGTGAATTTGAAGTAACTGATCTTAAAAATATGATTCTACTGCTCTTTTAAGAAATATAAATCCTTTTGTCTTTTATTGATAATTTATAGTTTTATATTTATTATTATGTTTTCTAATTCCGTTGTTCTACACGGTAAAAAGATGTAGTATGGGCTACTTTTCCTAGACAAGAAGAAGCTTTAAGATTTGTCCAAACACATTCAAACACTTACGTTTTTTGCTACCAAGATCATTTGACTGCACAAAGAAGGTTCCTTGTTTTTACATATGATGAGTTCTGGAGAAGGTACAAAACCATGAATCCTAAGTTACGCCACCATTATGAGGTTATTCAAGTCGGACTGCCTTGCCACTTGTATTATGATATGGAGTTCAATAAAAAGATTAACACTGGAAAAAATGCTGATGAAATGGTAGATATTATGATATCTATCACCTTCAAACTGCTAAATGACAAATACAAAATCCAGGGAAATCAAGATTGGGTTATAGAGCTTGATTCATCTACTGAAGAAAAGTTCTCTCGACATGTGATCATTCATATCCCAAATATTGCCTTCAAAGACAACTCGCATGTTGGAACATTCATCTCTGAGGTATGCTCACGTATAATAAATTTAAGAGTAAGTAATCCACAGTTTGAAAAACTGTACATCAAGAAAGATTCAAGCTCATCAGACAATACAGAGCTTCTTTTTGTTGATACTGGAGTTTATACCCGTAATCGTTGTTTTCGTCTTCCTTTCTCATCAAAAGCAGGGAAGAATGCTTTACTCCTGCCAAGCGGACGCTTTGGATGTAAGAATCTGAATGTGGAACAAGTGTTTATCAAATCACTTATTTGCAGAATAGATGCTGATTTTGATAAGCTATTAGAGTGCAAAATGGATCTGGACTGTTGCAAAATTCTTCATTTTGAATCTGAGGTCAAAGATAATAGCACCTACACCGAGGGAGATAAGTCATTACATGATTATGGAAGCAATATACCTAAGTCCTATTGTTCAGGAAAATCTCCCTTTCCAGCTTTGGATGATAAAATTTCATCTTTTGCCTCTCATGGAAATGTTTCGGGTAAAAAAGAAGGTGGTACTGGTTTTCTGCACATGGCTACATAATTTATAGCAAGTCCAGAAGTCGATATTGTGAACGAATTGGAAGAGAACATAAAAGTAATCATGTTATATACATTGTTGATTTCCAAAGGGGTGGCTACTATCAGAAATGCTACGACCCCGATTGTAGAGGCTATCGATCTACAGTCCGCCAAGTACCATGGGATGTATTGTCAAACTGTTATGATATTGTGAACCAAGAAGGCAAGACTGTCTAGAACCAATGCATCCATCAAATGAAATATTAAGTACATAATCACTCCAGTCTATGTTGCTTTTGTATATTGTTAACTAGCAAGTACTTACACAACTGATTTTAAATTTGATAATGAAATTATGGTAATTGATAGTGAATTTGTAATGGCTAATGTTTTTAATGCTCTGTTAAAAAGATAAACGCATTGATGTTTTATTGACAGTATGTTCTATCAGTTTTATTGACAGTTCTGTGTATGCTCTTTTAAAAAGTCTATACATAAGAACATCACTTTTATTGATAGTATGTTTCGGGTAGAAATATACTAGTCATACTTATCCTTTTTAAACCAAGACAAACACAATAACAAAAAACAGACTATACATAAGAATTAAAAAGAAATATCAATTTATCTTTTTTAACAAAACTAACAACATTGTATTCCAAATAACAGTTAAACATAAATAATTGCATACAACCAAAAATAATCAAAATCAGATCATAACCAATTCAACATATGCAATTATTCAATTATTCAACTAAAAGTATTCATACAACAACCAAGTATTCATAGAACAACCAATCAAATACTTTGGACTAAAACAATCAACTCAATTATTCAACTCAAAGTATTCATAGAACAACCAATCTAATACATTGAACTAAAACAATCAATCAATTATTCAAAAGAACACCCTCTTCTATTATGTCCTAGTTTTTTACACTTTCCACATCTGTTTTGCTTAGCATGAAAATCAGCCTCTTCTATCCTATTCATCCTAGGCTTACCAGCTCCACGAACAGGCTTAGGAGGAAGAACAATAGATGATTCTTCAGCTTCAATTGCTTCCTTATCAAAAGTTGGAATAGGATTGATCAAATGTGAACACGAAGCTAGATAATACTCAACAATAAAGTAATTCTCAATACATTCATAAACAAAATTTCTGGTTGAAGAAATACTCTTTAAAGCATGCATACAAGGAAAACCTGTCACTTTCCATTGATTGCAACTGCAAATGCGATTTTTAAGATCAACCTTTTGAGATGTTGGAGAATGAACTTCAAAAATATACCTACAAAATGTAAAATAAAAAACAGGTAAAATATATAAACAGATTGCATTTCCAATAAAGGATTATTAGCACTATATATTCTCTCTAATCTATCTAATAAATAAGACCCAATTCATGTGCAATGAACTAATAGTGAAAAATAAGACTCATAAACCAAAAAAAATTAACAACAGTCATATTGTTCATATTCTTAAAGATCAGAGAAGCTATGCTATAAGGGAAGAAAAATAAGATAATGTATGTTTGCTCATGGATTCTGCATGTGAGCAGTGCTCAATATTTCCATTATATATTACTGTTAAGGTTTAAATTTATAAATTTGAAAATATCTTGTCAAAGCTTTCAGTTATACCAAAAACCATAAATACTATCAAAAATAAAACACTCATGCATGTGAATAAACCCTAAGCAGACACACTAATGCATCATACTCCTATGCACAACATTATTTTTTACAATAACAATATCTTAAAAATAAAACACCACAATGATACTTGCTTTATAATACTTGGTCCTTACATTATTCATATTATCATAAGCCTCAATGCAGACAGAGAGAAAATATGTAGCAAGCGACACCAACAAAATGAAATCATAACACAGGTTACATAGCAGGTTTAAAAAAGATAAATGCATTTATCATTTTTCAGAAACTGTGAACATCATGTTAAAAAATATAAATACATACCTAGATGATTTAGAAACACTTCACCCAAATCCTTCTTCCTTCAATTTTAACAAACAAGCTTCCATTTTCGGACATAGCACACTAGTCCACTTTAATGCCTCTTCTCTACGATGAGACATTTGCATCATAAGTTTTACCCTAATTCCATCAAGACAAGCAGTAACAGGCAAACTTCTTTCATCCAAAATCCAAGAATTAAAACTCTCAGCTACATTGGACTTATTTTCACCATATCGCTTACCCGAAGAAAAAAATCGACCCAATGATCATATGGTTTATCATTCAAGTACTCTATAGCTTTGGCACCTCCAATTTCTTTGTACTTGGACATGGCTTTTTCAAACTCATGATGATTAGAAGCTATAGCACAATGCTAAAGTAAATGAGCTACCTAAACACCCCTTCCACTTTTCACAATGCTAGCTATATTATTTTGCATATGATGCAAACAATAAGAATGATGACTATTTGGAAAAAAAATTGGAATACTTAACAATAAACCCCAGTGTCTATCACTTAAAAAAGTTAATATTCTATCACAACTAAGAGCATTCTTTAGGTGTTTCAAAAACCAACTCCAACACTCTTCATTTTCTTTGGGAACAAGAGCCATTGCTAATGGGAAAAAGCCTGGAAAAAAAACAAAAAAATAATAATTCACTGTTTATTAATGTACATTTGAAACAACAAAATGCACTATGTTTGAAACAGTATTATCTAATAGTAAAAAATCACATGAACACTATGCCCTTGGCCCAAATAAAAAAGGAAAAAAATTGCTAGAGGCAATTCATCCTTTTTTTCATTTTTTTATTTTGCTACTTGAATGTGTAGTCTATGAAGGAAGGGTAGAAATTGCAAAGATATAATACTTAATTCATGCATACAATACAAAGACTTATATTCGAACTTCTAAAAGATATATGCTATTATCTTTTCTATATGCTGTTTAAATCATTTGTATATGTTATGTAAGAATTTCAAATAATGGTAAAAATGATAAATATGTTTAACATGTAGTAGTAACTATGATATATAAGTACGGCTTAATATGTTATTTAATTCTTTATCTTAAAAGATAAATGCATTTATCTTTTTTAACTCCTGTATACAGTAACATTTTGTACATCAAATTAAATAACATTAAATCTTTTACAGTGTTTGTTCTGGATCAAATTTACATAAATTCATTTCTTCAATAATTTCACATGTTAATCCCTAAAGCAAAAGAAACTATAATGAATTGAACTGGATATTACTACATTTGAAACAACCAAATGCGCTATATTTGAATCAGTACTATATAACAATAGACTAATCACTTAACCAAAATGCAGTATGTACATAACAAAATTCACTAGAACAATCACTTAAAGAAACAGTATTATGTTACATAATTTATAACAAGGAACTAATGCACATAGTACAAAGTAAATACAACAGCAAAAAAAAAGATCAAAATCAGTACCTTGATTCCCATTTTTTGCAGTGGCAGCCATCAAAATACCACTTCGCCCTTTCAAAAAGGTAGCATCTAAAAACACCATAGGACGACAATAGCTGAATCCAAATATACATGCCTCATAACATACAAAAACTCTCTCAAATTGATTAGTGTCAGAATCCACATCCATACTTGAATAACTATTCGGGTTATTTCTTTCCAATGCCTTCAAATACCAAACTAATTCATTGTAAGATTTCTTTTCATCGCCGTAAATAACATTCATAGCCAATTTCTTACCCTTATAAGAAAAATAATAGCTCAGCTCCACATCATAATCTCTTCTAAAACTTTTAATGATATCCTTGGTTTTTCTTTTTAGCTCATCACGAATTTGATTGAAGATTAGACTTTTCACAAGATCACTATTAATAGTTGGACTACCAAGTGAACGAAATCCACCACCACAAGTATGAATCAGCTAAATGTTTTTAACAAACAGTTGGTCCAATTGCTTCAGTTTGCAAGAAGCATGAATCCTAAAAGGACAACTATCTATAGCACATCGAACTGTCAATCGTTCTTTATAATTCTTAATATATTGTACTTTAAACCCATTCTTCAAACAATAAGCACTAACCGTTCTACAGAATCAAATAGCAGAATCAAACTGTTGACCAACCCCAGTAAAAAATTCCATATTTGAATTCTTCTTCAACAACTCATGTAAATCCTTTTGTTGAGTAAAACCAGAATCTAAATCATCATCATAACCTAACATATTATTACTTGACTCACCACCAACTACTGTACCAGACTTGCTACTTTCAACAACAAAATTATCCGTTGCATCAATCTTCAACCGTAGAAAAAATACCAAAAATTCTTCCTTTTTAAACCAAGACAAACACAATACAGCTTGAAGATCACTATCCGTTTCAACAAAGGTAGTCTTTGATTCTCGAATATAAAAAATATCAAAGCATAATGGACTAAAATTAATCCACTCCTCGTAAATCTTATTCCTAACAGAAGAAATATAAGCATCCAATCCAAAACAAGCACTAAAACAATTATTATTGAAATCAAACACAACTATAACAGATGAATCACACCTGCAAAAAAAATGTAAACAAAAAAATAAGTATGTGAAATTGATCTAAATTAGAAACTAATAGCAAAAAATACTACATAACAAATCATTTTCTATCCCACTTTTCGAAAAACAATAAAACAATTTATCTTTTAAAGATCACAAATCAACAAGAACTAAACAATAAACAACTTCAACTAATATTATTTCAGATCCAATTTCATACCCAAAATGAGTACAAACAGAATGGACTTACAAAAATAAATACATTGATTGCTCAAACCAATTCTGAAGTGATACTCTAAATACTAAAATCATAATCTAAAGTGAATGATGCAACCGGGCTAAATACACAATTCTTGTGTTATCAGAATAAAAGAATACCATTCCGAGGCTATTATTCCAACTACATCAAACAAAACCTTCCTCCAATAGATCAAAACCGCTTCCCTTGATAAGAAAAATAGAAAAACATCATGAGCATCAGAAAACATCGAATTGACAATGAAAACCACCAAATAAAATCGAGACTCACCAAAGAACAAGCAATCCAATAGAGAAAATCGATTAGCCTATCCAAATGAAGAAAATCGCCTCACGATTTCCCACAATTAAAGTCGAATTTGATTCAGAAGAAACTAACGCCTAATATCTTTAAAAAAATGTTACGAGCGCTTATTGCACAAGAAAAGACGACCTAATTTTGCACAATTTCCCTGAGCAGTAGATTTCAAAAGATACGATTGGTTTGAGAAGATGAAGACGCACGCGCCAAGATATTTGTCCTGGAAAAAACTAATTTCAAACCCGTGTCCTAGAAAAAAATTGGGTCGTATAATTAGGCCCTTCACACCAATTTCCACATCTAGAAATCCATATTTGGAAATAATAAAAGATCAGAAATCCATATCCGATAATAATAGAAGCCCATAAATCCATATCTAGAAATAATAGAAGACCAAAAATCCGTCTGACAATAATAGAATATCAGAAATCCATATCTGAAAATAATAAAAGCCATAAATCCATATTTGGCAATAACAAAAGATTAGAAATCCACATCTAGCAATTATAATAGATGTTTATAAATTCATATCTGAAAATAATAAAAGACCAAAAATCCATTTCTGGCAATAATAGAAGATCAAAAATCCATATCTGGAAATAATAATAGAAGTCCAGAAATCCATATTTGAAAATAATAAAAGATCGTATTTTTCAAAAAGCACAAACGGCTCATACTCAATAGATCTTCCTCTAGATGACTATTTGTCTTGAAGCGCTTACTGGTTTTGATTTTGATAGGTTTCCCTCTTGCCGATTGGCTGGTTTAAAGCACTAGTTGGCTCTGATTTTAATAGATCTTCCTCTTGAAGATTGACAGGTTTAGAGCACTACTTGGCTCTAAATTTGATAGATCTTCCTCTTAAAGATTGATTGGTTTGGAGCACTACTTGGCTTTGATTTTGATAGATCTTCCTCTTGAAGATTGATTCAGTGCTTTAGTTACGCCTTAGATGATTGGCACTAAAGACTTACTCATTCTCCCTCCAGGAGGTGCTTTAGTGAGGCTTTGATATTGGCACTAAAGGCTTGGTCGGTGCTTTAATGAGGCCTTTGATGATGGCACTAAAGGCTTACTCCATCCTCCCTCTAGGAGGCACTCCAACCGGGCTATGTATGCAAGGGTTGATGGCTTTCCCAGTGATTTAGTTAGGCCTTTGATGATAACACTAAAGGCCTACTCCGACCTCCCTCTAGTAGGCGCTTCATTGAGGCTTTGATGATGGCGCTAAAGGCTTGGATATGGCCTTTGATGACCAGGGACCTCTTGCAGTCATAATCCTTTGATGGCTAGGGATTTTGATGGCCTGAGACCTCTTGCGTTCATGAGCCTTTTATGGCTAGGGCCTTTGATGGCCTGGGACCTCTTGTGGTCATAAGCCTTTGATGGCTAGCTCTTTCTTCCTTAGGATAATCTTACTCCTTTTCATGATTGAACTGATAAATTGTAACGCCCCACTTTGAGACCCACTATAACAAAGAGTATTACGGGAGTAATACTGTCTGTTAAAGCGGAGAATAGAGTATAGTGGAAGCGACCATATGTAATCAAGCTATAACTATCTACTGAATACGTCGAAAGGATGGTATCTATATTTTTTTTCCAAGTGGTTCGACATATTCAATAAATATTCATAACGAAATTACAATGGCTAAAGACCTACCAGGACAAAGCATAATAACATAATGAAATAGCATCACAGAACAGTATCACATAACAGCACAGAGTCTCAGAACAATACACCGTCAATACAGATCCAAATACTATAAGTGGGTACAAAGCCACTGCCCACACATGCGAGTCAAAAATATGTACATATCAAAGTCTGAATAATAACAGAGTAGGGGAATAGTGGACAAATAAAAGCGCTATCTATCAGCATAGCAGATAATTTCCAAGCGGAAGCACAGAAGCTAAGTCCAAAGACCTAACCTGAAACAACTCGGTCTGACTCGAGCGAAAACACTCGGGTCAGGCTAGCTAAACAATCAGTAATAACTGAGATATATATAATAATGTGGTACATAAATAAAAAAGTACTTTTCCTAAGAGAAGAGTATTTTGGACCACATGAATATAATGACGGTCACTAATCATCAATCAACATAAAAAATCTCCAAAGAGAATCTCAGCACCAAAGTGTTGAATAAATTAAATCGCCTCATATCATCGGCGTAGCCAAAGCTATATAAAGTTGCCCATAGGCAATAATCCCAAGAAAGACCAGAGTCTGTAATCAATGCCCAAGCAATGATCGATGCTCCAAAGAGCAATGGGGATATACTGATGCGGAGTCGTTATTGCCAAGTACTGTAGAGTTGTGATCGATCACTCGCACAGATGCGGAACGCGCAAGACGGCAAGATCCTTCCCAGAAGGATAAAGGCCCAGAGGCACATGCCGAAAAAAGAAACTGCTCCATAGAACAGGTGTCTAGAGACGGTTGCCCAGAGGCATGGTGACCCAGAGGTCCAGTACTGGCTGCCCAGAGGCTAATGTGTCACAAACTTCTTGGAGAGGAACCCGTAAAGTGTCAACGATGAGTCCCATACCCCACGTTCGCACTAAACGGTTTACTAACCAATAGCAAGCTCACACTCCAAACAATAAAAAGTCCACCTCGTATCATCGGTAAACTAGACCCAAAGGTCAAAACGATCAATCGAATAGGTCGGGGATTAACCAGAAAGAAAATACACACGGTTCCATAGGCTGGAGATTTCCTAACCGTTTAAGCACCTTTCCACTTCGCTTGACGTGCTAAAAAGTGAGTGTGAGATTTTTATTATAGAAAATAATGGTTCGAAACAGATTTATAATTGATTTTGAGAACACTCTAAAACGGCTTTTGAAAACTCTCCTATTATGGAGTAAATAGTCTACTAATTAAAAATAATATTATATAATAATTTCGAAAGCCATTTCGGAGCGAAAAATCCTTTTAAAACCTTTTTATAAGGCCCATGTACAAAATCCAGAGACAAATCTCAAAGAAATCGATAAAACCAGAAAATCATTGAAAATATTCTAAGTGTTGGAAAATAGTCCAAAACTTACGCGAACCCAAGTTCATCTAAATGGCAAAATTACCGAAAACTCACTGAACAAAAATTGTAGCATATGTTTTAAGCTTTCCGAAACATCCAAAATTATCTAATTCGGATAAAAAACGAGAGAGATACATGCAAAACAATATCAGATTGAAACTCAAGATAACTTGTTAAAGACAGAATTGGTCTTCTGTCTTTGAACGCATTTCAGGTCATCTAAATGGCAAAATTACAGAAAACTCACTGAACAAAAATTGTAGCATATGTTTTAAGCTTTCCGGAACATCAAAAAAAATCTTAATTCCGATTTAAGATGAATGAGATATGCCTAATTTACTAACAGCAATAAACTAATTATAATTTCAGCTAGCATATATTACCTCAACCAATATAGCAAGCAACTTGTGTGCACACCCAAAATGAAAGCAAAGAGGATCAAAGATCTATGATTCACATGTTGCATAATAAAACATGTATTACTAAATGATTACTGAAATCAAAAGATGATTAAACACATATTAGAAGAGGTTTTTAGCAATATACCTCTCTAGAAAGCAACAAAGACTACTATAGCATCAACCCAAGTTAGCAAAAGATGATTAGGAGGCTATAAGATCAAAAAAACACATAAAACATGTGTTACCAAATAAATTTCAGAAATGAGAAAGATATAAAAATGGATTTGAGGTGGGTATTTGCATTACCTTTGCATAGAATGACTTGCATAAGCTAAAACTAGAAGGAGATGAAGATAGAGGCCATTTTTGTTATGAAAGCTTTAGGAAATGATTAGGGTTTTGATTAGGGATGAATGAATGAGGTTTGGAGAGTTTGAGATAATTTATAGAGGAGGTTTAGGGTGGGTTATTGGGTTAGGTTTAGTAACCCAATAAGAAGAGAGTTATTTACATGTTTCCAAAATTTAGTCTAAGTGTTCATATATGTTTATAAAACTCATTTTTCTTATTCAACCCCATTTTAAAATCTCTCCTAAAATATTTAACTTTCCAAAAATAACATTTTATCCTCATTTTAAAATCCCATATTTCCCATTTAATTAAAATAGCCTTTTTCAAATAAATTTTGTTATTCCAAATCCTTTTATGCTTCAATAAAATAAATAAAAATCCTAACTTTTATTTATTAATTGGTAATGAAAATCCCGGGTTGTTACAGACTCCCCCCTTAAGAAAATTGCGTCCCCGCAATTCCTTAAGATAGATGTCGTCTATAACGTCAAATCCACAAAAGAAGTGATAGAGATAAAATAGAGAATTCTCACCCGCAGAAGAAGATGGGAGAAAGCCAGGATAAGAGCGTTCGATAAATTCTCTGGTCTCCCAAGTGCAGTCCTTAGGATTCAGTGACCATTGAATCTTCACAAGTGGAACCTCTTTGTTGCGAAGGCGTCTAACCTCTGAATCAAGCACACGAAGAGGTTGCTGCTCCAAAGATAAATTAGGTAAGATCTCTAAATCAGGCACAGCATGCGGCTCAATGATAGAATCAGGATCGCGGACACACATGCGAAGCTGGGAAACATGGAACACGTCGTGCATTCCAGAGAAGTGAGCAGGTAGAGCCACACGATAAGCCACGGGGTCGATGCGTTCCGTAATAGGAAATGGTCCAACATAGCGAGGAGCCAACTTCCCTGTAGAGCTAAAACGCACAACCCCTTTCATAGGAGATATCCGAATAAAGACATGATCACCAATGGAGAACTCAAGAGGCTTCCTACTGTTGTCCGCGTAGGATTTCTGACGGTTCTGCGCCTCTTTCATTCTCCGACGAATAAGAATAATCTTCTCAGAAGATTCCCGAACTGAATATGGACCAAGAAGGAGCTTCTCGCCAGATTCTAACCAACACGCAGGAGAACGACATGGCCTTCCGTAAAGAGCCTCGAAAGGAGCCATGCCAATACTAGACTGAAAGCTGTTGTTGTAGGAGAACTCTACAAGCGGTAAGTGATCCTCCCAACTACCTCCGAAATCCAGAATACAACAGCGCAAAAGATCCTCTAAAACACGATTCACCCTCTCCGTCTGACCGTCAGTCTGAGGATGATAAGCAGTCGAGAGATTCAGCTTTGAGCCCAAAGCTGACTGTAGGCACTTCCAGAAGTGACTAGTAAAGATAGTGTCTCGATCACAGACGATAGAGCTAGGAATGCCATGAAGTCGAACGACTTCCTTCACATATAGCTTGGCAAGCTGAGGAGCAGTCCGAGTGGACTTAATAGGAATGAAATGAGCTGATTTGGTCAAGCGATCGACGATGACCCAAATAGAAGTATGGCCTGACCTCGATCGAGGCAGACCGTCAATAAAATCCATGGATATCTGATCCCATTTCCATAATGGAATCTCTAGCGGCTGAAGAAGACCAGATGGACGCTGATGCTCAGCTTTGATCTGTTGACAAGTCATGCAATGGCTTACATAACTGGCAACATCACTCTTAATGCCCTCCCAATAAAATAGGCGACACATGTCGGCATACATCTTACTCGACCCGGGATGTATAGTGTACTTAGTGCGATGACACTCGTCTAGAATGTCACGCCTAAGTGATAAATCAGATGGTACCAAAATACGGTTCTTCCTGCGAAGACACCGATGAGAATCAATAGAATAATCCAACAATGTCTCATCACTGGATCCCGACTCAAGGAGATGAATATATCACAACAAGTCTGGATCCTACCGCTGAGCATGGGCAATGCGATCCAATAGAACAGGTCAAGCTTCCAAGCTGAATAATAAGATTTGAGGATCAGAAGACGGAGCTCGATTCCGAATATTACACATAGAAAGAGTCTCAAGAATATCCCACTCGGCTTTCATCATAGAAACTACTGCCGAGTGTTTGCGACTGAGTGCATCAGCCACACGATTACCCTTGCCAGGGGTATACTGAATATCTAAGTCATATGAGGCGAGAAACTCAAGCCATCGCTGCTGCCTCATATTGAGATCCCTCTGACTGAATAGATACTTCAACGACTTGTGATCGGTGTACAGAATGAAGCGTTCGCCTAATAGAAAGTGATGCCAAGTCTTCAAGGCAAAGACGATAGCTGCTAACTCAAGATCATGAGTAGGATAGCGAACCTCATTCGGACGCAGTTGCCTAGAAGCATAAGCAACTACCCGATCCTTCTGCATAAGCACAGCACCTAGCTCGCTACCACAAGCATCGGTGTAAACAACAAGATCATGGTTACTCTCTGGAACCACTAGAATAGGAGCATGAGTGAGAAGTTCCTTCAGCCGCTGAAAGGAAGCTTCACACTTATTAGACCAAATAAAGCGAACACCCTTACGAGTCAGCGTCGTAAGGGGAAGTGCAACTCGAGAGAAATCCTTGATAAACCGACGGTAATAACCCGCCAGACCAAGGAAGCTGCGAATATCATGAACGTTCTCGAGCTGCTTCCAATTCTGAATAGCTTCGATCTTGGCAGGATCGACAGAAATCCCCTTAGATGATACAGTACGGCCCAAGAAGTTGACCTTGCTCTCCCAAAAATGGCACTTGGAGAGCTTGGCCTTAAGCTGATGCTGACGAAGAGTATCCAAGACGATCCGCAAATGATGAGCATGCTCTGCCTCGGATCTAGAATAAATAAGAATATCGTCGATGAAAACCAGAACGAATCTATCGATGTATTCCCGGAATACTCGATTCATAAGATCGACAAAGAAAGCCGGTGCGTTCGTCAAGCCGAATGGCATGACCAACCACTCAAAAGAACCATAACGAGTGCGGAAAGCGGTAAGAGGAATGCTATCTTCCGCAACTCGGAGCTGATGAAATCCGGTGGCAAGGTCGAGCTGAGAAAAGACCTTCGCACCGCTCAACTGATCAAACATATCGTCTATCCGTGGCAATGGATAACGATTTCTGATGGTCAACTCATTAAGCTTGCGATAGTCAATGCAAAGCCTAAGAGAGCCATCGGGTTTCTTAACGAAGACCACAGCAGCACCCCATGGCGAAGAACTGGACCGAATGAACTGCTTTGCCTCAAGCTCTACTAACTGCTTCTTGAGTTCCTCATTCACTTTAGTAGACATCCTCGTGGGAGGACGCCCAACTGGGTGGGAGCCTGGAATGAGATCGATGCGGAACTCAATGGCCCGCTTTGGTGGCAGGCCTGATAATGGCTCAAATATATCGGGGAAATCCCGAACAACAGGAATACGGGATATGTCCACATTCTCATCTCGTGAATCAAGAGCAAATAAAGTAATATCAGAAATCCCAACATCTTGAAGAGCAATAGCTAACGGAGCGGACGAGTCAGGATGACGAAGAAATAATATCCGCTCCGAACAAATGATTTTGGCGTCGTACTGAGCGAGCCAATCCATGCCAAGAATCATGTCAAAGCCCAAATACTCCATAACGTGCAGATTCGCACGGAAAGAAAATCCACAAAGATCGATATCTATATCCTCACAAAGCAAGCTAAGGGTCGTGGATCCGCCGATGGGATTCACAATCCTTAGTGAAGAAACCAAACAAGTAGCATCCAAAGATAAAGTATCAACTAGTTCCTTTGATACGAATGAGTGAGAGGCACCCATATCAAAGAGAACTCTACAAGATCTACCATGAAATAAAATAGAACCTTCGAGAACGGAAGGATGCGTACCTCAAGGCCGAGCTGAAGATTTAGGAGCCTTGGCAGCATTAAGCTTGCCAGATCTAGGAGGTGCAGTATGATAAGTGGAATAATGATGACCCTCCTTCTTACAATAGCGGCAGAAAAGAGGCTTGGGACACTCTTTAAACATATGATCGGTAGATTTAGTTAAGCACGATTCAAAAATAGATAATTCATTAAGGAATATTACGGAATATAATAAATTCCTACACATATAACTAACTTATTTATCTAAAGGTGGATATGTTCAATTTGGATCGTATTATAATGTATTGTACTACGTGTCTGTTCTGTGTTTGTTATGCTTAATTCTGAACCTTGGCTCTGATACCAAGCTGTAACGCCCCATTTGGAGACCCACTGTAACAAAGAGTATTACGGGAGTAATACTGTCTGTTAAAGCGGAGAATAGAGTATAGTGGAAGCGACCATATGTAATCAAGCTATAACTATCTACTGAATACGTCGAAAGGATGGTATCTATATTTTTTTTTCCAAGTGGTTCGACATATTCAATAAAAATTCATAACGAAATTACAATGGCTAAAGACCTACCAGGACAAAACATAATAACATAATGAAATAGCATCACAGAACAGTATCACATAACAACACAGAGTCTCAGAACAATACATCGTCAATACAGATCCAAATACTATAAGTGGGTACAAAGCCACTGCCCACACATGTGAGTCAAAAATATGTACATATCAAAGTCTGAATAATAACAGAGTAGCGGAATAGTGTACAAATAAAAGCGCTATCTATCAGCATAGCAGATAATGTCCAAGCGGAAGCACAAAAGCTAAGTCCAAAGACCTAACCTAAAACAACTCGGTCTGACCTGAGCGAAAACACTCGGGTCAGGCTAGCTAAACAATCAGTAATAACTGAGATATATAATAATGCGGTACATAAATAAAACAGTACTTTTCCTAAGAGAAGAGTATTTTGGACCACATGAATATAATGACGGTCACTAATCATCAATCAACAGAAAAAATCTCCAAAGAGAATCTCAGCACCAAAGTGTTGAATAAATAAAATCGCCTCATATCATCGGCGTAGCCAAAGCTTTATAAAGTTGCCCATAGGCAATAATCCCAAGAATGACCAGAGTCTGTAATCAATGCCCAAGCAAAGATCGATGCTCCAAAGAGCAATGGGGATATACTGAAAAGTCAATGAAATCAAACACTGAAAAGCAGTGCCCAGAGACACTGTGAATCCACAAGGTAATCGCACTTACATCGTATGGTTCCATAGAACCAACACCGAATAGCGGTACTCGAATGGATATAAAAATCATCAGATAATACAAGTATAGCACGTGCACCGACCGAAGTCGTTATTTCCAAGTACTGTAGAGTTGTGATCGATCACTCGCACAGATGCGTAACGCGCGAGACGGCAAGATCCTTCCTAGAAGGATAAAGGCCCAGAGGCACATGCCGAAAAAAGAAACTGCTCCATAGAACAGGTGTCCAGAGACGGTTGCCCAGAAGAATGGTGACCCAGAGGTCCAGTACTGGCTGCCCAGAGGCTAATGTGTCACAAACTTCTTGGAGAGGAACCCTTAAAGTGTTAACGATGAGTCCCATACCCCACGTTCGCACTAAACGGTTTACTAACCAATAGCAAGCTCACACTCCAAACAACAAAAAGTCCACCTCGTATCATCGGTAAACTAGACCCAAAGATCAAAACGATCAATTGAATAGGTCGGGGATTAACTGGAAAGAAAATACACACGGTTCCATAGGCCGGAGATTTCCTAACCTTTTAAGCACCTTTCCACTTCGCTTGACATGCTAAAAAGTGAGTGTGAGATTTTTATTATAGAAAATAATGGTTCGAAACGGATTTATAATTGATTTTGAGAACACTCTAAAACGGCTTTTGAAAACTCTCCTATTATGGAGTAAATAGTCTACTAATTAAAAATAATATTATATAATAATTTCGAAAGCCATTTCGGAGCGAAAAATCCTTTTAAAACCTTTTTATAAGGCCCGTGTAAAAAATCCAGAGACAAATCTCAAAGAAATCGATAAAACAAGAAAATCACTGAAAATATTCTAAGTGTTGGAAAATAGTCCAAAACTGACGCGAACCCAAGTTCGGAAAATTATTCAGACCAGCAGACTGAATCCGAATGGCATGAAAATTGGTAGGAACGTAGTCCGACATTCCTACTTCAGAACGCAAAACGAATTACTCGATTCCGACTTGAAACGAAGGCGTAGCGACGTTCCAAAGTAGGACACAGAAACATGAAATGCACTGTTTTGCACAGCGATCTGAGTTCAAATCTGACAGGAAATTCGAAGGGTCTAATGAACTCAGATGATGACCAAACTTTCCAGATATGGAGTACATAACTCTATCTTTCCAACGAGACCAAAATCGTCAAATTCCGACTAGCGGCTCAAAAGTTGTGACCAAAATAGTTTCAGTTTCATCCACAGAGCTAATATGTGTATCGCTCTCGGGAAGATAATAGAAAAACCAATTTTTGACCTAGTTATACTCAAAAATACAGAAAGCTCACTGAGCAAAAATTGTAGCATATGTTTTATGCTTTCCGGAACATCCAAAATTATCTAATTCGGATCAAAAACGAGAGAGATACATGCAAAACAATATCAGATTGAAACTCAAGATAACTTGTTAAAGACAGAATTGGTCTTCTGTCTTTGAACGCATTTCAGGTCATCTAAATGGCAAAGTTACAGAAAACTCACTGAACAAAAATTGTAGCATATGTTTTATGCTTTCCGGAACATCCAAAATTATCTAATTCAGATCAAAAACGAGAGAGATACATGCAAAACAATATCAGATTGAAACTCAAGATAACTTGTTAAAGACAGAATCGGTCTTCTGTCTTTGAACGCATTTCAGGTCATCTAAATGGCAAAATTACAAAAAAACTCATTGAACAAAAATTGTAGCATATGTTTTAAGATTTTTGGAACATCAAAAAAAGTCTTAATTCCGATTTAAGATGAATGAGATATGCCTAATTTACTAACAGCAATAAACTAATTATAATTTCAGCTAGCATATATTACCTCAACCAATATAGCAAGCAACTTGTGTGCACACCCAAAATGAAAGCAAAGAGGATCAAAGATCTATGATTCACATGTTACATAATAAAACATGTGTTACTAAATGATTACTGAAATCAAAAGATGATTAAACACATATTAGAAGAGGTTTTTAGCAATATACCTCTCTAGAAAGCAACAAAGACTACTATAGCATCAACCCAAGTTAGCAAAAGATGATTAGGAGGCTATAAGATCAAAAAAAGACATAAAACATGTGTTACCAAATAAATTTCAGAAATGAGAAAGATATAAAAACGGATTTGAGGTGGGTATTTGCATTACCTTTGCATAGAATGACTTGCATAAGCTAAAACTAGAAGGAGATGAAGATAGAGGCCATTTTTGTTATGAAAGCTTTAGGAAATGGTTAGGGTTTTGATTAGGGATGAATGAATGAGGTTTGGAGAGTTTGAGATAATTTATAGAGGAGGTTTAGGGTGGGTTATTGGGTTAGGTTTAGTAACCCAATAAGAAGAGAGTTATTTACATGTTTCCAAAATTTAGTCTAAGTGTTCATATATGTTTATAAAACTCATTTTTCTTATTCAAACTCGTTTTAAAATCTCTCCTAAAATATTTAACTTTCCAAAAATAACATTTTATCCTCATTTTAAAATCCCATATTTCCCATTTAATTAAAATAGCCTTTTTCAAATAAATTTTGTTATTCCAAATCCTTTTATGCTTCATTAAAATAAATAAAAATCCTAACTTTTATTTATTAATTGGTAATGCAAATCCCGGGATGTTACATAAATTCTCTTTATTCATCCATCGTCAGAAAATATGGTCGCAAATGTTTGGCATTCCATGTTCTTGTTATGACGTTGCCATCTGGTCGGCAGAGTTTATAGATCCCTAACGGGATTACTTTGTATATGTTAAGGGTCCTTCCCAATTTGGTCCTAGCGACCCTTTCATCTGATTCTTAGTATTTTCCATGAATCTTTGGAGCACTAGATCTCCTTTCTGAAACGATTCTCCTCTTACTCTAGAGTTATAGACTTGTATATTCTTCGTTGATACTCAGTCGTTCGTATGACTGCTTCATATCTTAACTCATTGATTAAGTCCAGAGATTCTCTCTTTAACTCTTGATTTGGATTGAATTTATATGCAATCCTTCGATGAGAAGGTACTTTAACCTCAATTGGAAGCATGCTTCACAACCATATGTTTGGGAGTATGGGGTATGTCGTGTCGTAGTTTTAGTAGAAGTTCTATATGCCTATAGAACGAGAGGTAATTCCACTACCCAATTTCCTTTTGCCTTGTCCAACCACTTCTTTAGAATGGTCTTTACAGTGTTATTAGCTGCTTCGACAGCTCCATTTGCTTTGGGATGAGCTACGAATGAAAAGCTTTTGATGATTCCATTCTTGTTACAAAACCGGGTAAATTCTTCACTTTCAATTTGAATTCTATTGTCGGATATTATCTGGTATGAAATCACGAATCTGGTAACGATATTCTTGATTACGAACTTGAGAACTTTTCCTAATGTGTTATTTGTTGGAACTAGGCCAGCCCACAGCGGAAGATATGGGTGAATTTTAAAAAATTTACTTTATTGGGTCCATGAAGTCTAATTCATTTAGAACATTTCTAAATTTAGATTAAATAAAATAATGTATTTTACCAAATTTATAAATTGTAGTCTAAAATTTATTTGATTTTCGTTTTACTTAATATATAAATATATATATATATATGCATGTATCATATATATATATATGTGTGTGTGTAGCATAGCAATCTATGCAAGGCATAACATATATGTATATAGATGTTAGGATTTACATCACAACAGACACATCAGCTCGTTTTATATGTATTATATGTTGTCAAATATGTGCATGTACATATAGTTATAAATTCAAAATAATTATATATATATATGTATTTATCTTTGTGTGTGAGTTCCATTTTTAAAATATTATAGAAAAACATATTTATGTAAACTACATGTTATATTATAAGTAACAATTAAGATATATAAATGATAAAATAATACTTTTAACAGGAATTAAAATAATATTTTTAATATTATTTAAAATTAACTATTTAATTAATTTTATATGTATGTATATATACATGCATAACTATTCATTATAATAATTAATAGTAAATTAATTTATATTGTAATACATATAAATAAATATAAATATAAATATGAGTATAAATATAAATATAAACAAAATAAAAAAAATTAGCTCGAAAATATCATAGATCTAAAGTTAATATAATTTTAATATTTTATTATGCATATATCATGAATTAATAATTAGTTTCGACCCTTAATTAATTAGTATAAAATAATTATACAATAAAAATTCAAATTTTAAATTTCCAAAAAATATAGGACCACAATTTAGGTGCCACGAAAATTTTTTGGATTTTTTTAGAGTTAAAATAATATTTTTAGTTAATTAATTAATGTGTGGCCGAAGTTAAAATAATTTCAAAAAATATAAAATAAAGTGGAAAATTTCTAAAAAAATTTCTTGATCATTGGACATCGCAAATTAATTTTCTAAATTATAAAATTGAACTTTTGAAAATCTTTTTATTTTATACAAATTTATTAATCCAAATATTTAATAAATATTGATAATAAATATATATTGACAATATAAAAATAATTTTCAGTACTTATAATTCATATTAAACATAAACATGTATAATAAAAAATTTAGATCAATTTTATTTATAGTAGATATAAACATATATGTTTAATACAAATTGTAAATGAGTACTAATACATAGATTAATATTTATATGAATATAAACTAATATAAAATTTAAAAAAACTTTCAACTTATAATATCATATTACAAAAAAATATGAATATAAATATAAAATTTTATGCACATAACCAATCTTCATTGTGACAACAACATTGCTTATAAAAATCTCTCCCCACTAATGCAATAACAATGATTGGTAAATATCTACAGGCTTATATGATTAACTGATTATAAACCATGATAATATATTTAATATCTAATTAAATAAATTTTACCTACTATAGATTCCCTTAAGTCCACATTTAAATAGTGAATTATGTTTCTCCAATTGTTCCTTGATCCGTTAGAGTGCTAGTTTGGAATCAGCGACCTTCCACTATCGAATAGTTTTGTTTTAACTTGAATTTGATTTGAGAATCTTGGAGATAAATGGAGCATTTTGTTTCAGCAGCAATAGGAAGGTAATGGCGGCATAATTTAGAAGATGAAGGCGGCTCAAAATCTATCATTTAGGTTAGGGTTAGAGAGGCCTTTTATAATGTTTGTGTAACGGCCCGCCTTTTTGAACCTTAGAAGTGGACACTAATACATCCACTGTAACGACCCGTAAATTTAACCGGTTTTAATAACGTTATTAATTGAAATTTTGCGAAATTTTAAACGATAAAATTTTGAAATATAAATTTGATATTTGGAATGCGTCTAGTTAAACATAGCAACTGGTAAATTTTCGTCCGAAAATATGAAAGTTCATTTCGCGCGTAAATTCACTTCAATTTAATCAGTTAAAAAGCAATGAAAATAAAATGTTTCCGAAACCTAAATATTTTTACATGGAAAAATTCTAAACCATCTTTTGAGCAAGATGTCAGTTTGTCGTTTTTCCAAATTCGGACATCTTTGGCTCCGTCGATCTTATTTTCAGCGTTTTTCTTGCATTTTCCGCTATTAGAAATTTCGAATTTTTATAATTAAATCGGACCACTGATATCTTTATACCGTTTGGATCGCCTCGTGATGCTGATCTCTACGGTATATCCCACTCTGGGTTTTGAAGACCGGTACGCAGCGGAAGCTGCGAAACCGAAACCGTATTGGTAGCTGATTTCTTTACCCTTTTGGTTTTCTCGTATATTTATTTGCTTTGAGATAACCAATGGTCACTAGTCCTTTGGAATCCCAAACTTAATTACTGACGTTTGGCTATCCACTATTTCAATAGCCTTTTGGTTTCCATCCTCTCGGTTGCATCTTGTTCAAAATTTTGGTTCTGAGAATATATTTGTTTAGCCGCCTGTTCTTCAACCTCGTGTCCTCCTTCTCAACTCATAGCCATCCCCTTCCACTTGCAGTGCCACTTCGCCTACACACATCATCACGCACAACAAACCATCCACCACCGGATCCACCGCCTGCCTAGTTTGCCATCAGCTCAGCCCGCTCATCAACCTCCATGAGACCACAGCCCCAACCTGAGACAGCCTTCCAACCCACCTCCGCCAACCCGCCTTCACGCCTTCCACACAACAACCGTCACCACATGCCGACAGCCCACCACAAACCCCATGCGCTGCCTCCTCCCATTTTACCCGCAGCCGCCTCTGCCCACCGCCTCCACCCCAACGACCCATCCCCTCAGCCACATCCACCTTGTCATCGACGTCGGCCTATCACACCGCTACACAACATCAGGGCCGAACCCACCAATTCTTTTTTTGTCAGGCCTTCACCTGCGTGCTCCTTTAGCCCGCGGCCTCCACTTCCTCAGCTTGCACCAACCGAACCCCATCACACGTGCGACCAGCATCCTCCGCATGACCACCGCTTCGGCTCGCCTTTCCTCGCCATTGCCTTCACCAATTTTCTTCACTTCCTTTTTGAGTAAGTAGGTATTGTATTATAATATAACAGTAGTTGCAAGGTTTATGTTTTGTTTGCGGTTATAATATGTTAATTTGATACAAACTTTATTGCACTGAGATGTATTCTATTTTAAAGTATAGTCTGTTAACATTGTGTATATATGCTGTTGTATATTTTATATATAAATCTATACATATAGTATATGTTTATACATAGTTCGATTTATATATTATATAAGTTACGTATAATATTAACTTTGGAACAACCTTATTTATATTCGGTTATATACAATTTATACGGGCCTGTTTACGTCAGCTTACATATGTATAATTATAAAATGGTCCTCTTTTCTAATAGTTTGAAGTAACCAAGTTACGCAAAGGTGTGCTGTTATTTGTATGTGTGAATGTATTTGTGTCTGCATCGTGTGTTTTATTTAAGCAGTTATCTACTCCTCTGTTATTTTATATATAGATTTATGTTCAAGTTTTGAGAAGTTGTATGCTCTATTTTTCTTAGTTATCTTACGTATATGCATGCTTAGTTGTATAAGGTTACATTATATATTAGTTTAAAATTGAAACAGTTTTGGTGTACATATTTTACATGACGTTTGAATACATATTTTCTATATATATATATATGTGTCTCGGTATCAGTAAAATTGGTCTGCATATATATGGGAGGTTGGCAGTTTTTAAGGAGTTGTAGTTTGAGGTAACAAAATCATGCTGGTTATACAGTTACAAGTCTATAAGTCATAAATGTTTACTGTTAATATATAATATAAATAGTGTATATATATTTTGTTGGATATGTGGTTCACGTTAGTTATAATAGTATACCTTTCTTTTTATGTATTCCTAATGGTTACGTGTATATTTAAGTTGTATGCATATGGTTTTGGGTAGCTTATATATAAAATTAGTTGCTTACATGTGTATAGCCTGTATGTATGTTGTTCATTCATCTTAGGTTGCATGTATTTGTTACACATCTTTGAGTCAGCATATTTATTTTGCCTACCTTTTACCTTTAGTTGTGACTGTGTTTCATCTGCATAGAATGGTAGTCTGCAAGTTTTGTACATTATATGTTCAGCTTTTAAATCTAATATTTTACACACACGTATATATATTATTTTATATTTGCTTTAAATTTTTTTTATTAAATATTGATTTCATAGGAATGATAATAACAATAAATTATATGAATTTTCTGTTTACATCGAGCTAAATTGATTCATTCTCGTCTATTCCTATTTATCAGCCTTGTACGTCGAATTCATGCCATCTAGCTTTACTTCGAGAGTCGTGACTTGCTCTAGTCTAGCCAATGTCCAATTTGGTCGCAACATCTTTTGATTTCAGTATCTGTATCAGTGTGCGTATCCGTGCCACTTTTTGTATTCTCTAGCCTCGGAAGGTGAGCACTCACTCACGATTAACGTTTTTTTATTTATTTATTTATTAAATTTGATTTCGATTGAAACGACAATTGAAATATGCTGCTGTTAGTTAATTACACTATTATATGTGCTATTGCCTGTATCAGTTCACCTGTGACATTTGACACCATTATCTGTTAATTATTTATGAGATGATAATACAGTTTGGCTGATAATTGATTGATTGTTGATGTTTATATTGGACGTTAAACTGTTAATGTAAATTGATAAATAGTATGCAATTGAACTCGATATAGAATAGTTAAATGTTTAAAATTGATTAGTTAAATTTGTATAGTATGACCCCTTTAACTGTTAAATTTATTGACACGTAGGATTTGTTTAATTACACTTTGAACCACTGAATGTATGTTGTTAAATTGATAATGGACGAAATTGTAAATAGATGACAAGTGAAAACCGTAATGTAATAATCTTTAATCTACATGAAATGATAGTGTAGATTCTAGAAATAATTATATTAATTCGTACAAATAACAATGCGAATTAATACGGTTATTTCGGGATTATTTGAATTGATTATTGGATTGTTATTGATTGTTGTTATTGCTTGTTTATTTACTTTGACACCATCCCAGTTATCACACTGCAAGTTCCCTTTGTTATGTTTTGATTTTGAATTGAATTGGAATCGGGTTGAAATGATAAATACCCAAATTAAACTTCGACCTAGGATAGAGAATTAAATAAAACCCGATTGGTCAATAATTTGATTTAAAAAATAAAACGAAGATTTTATTCGAACAAATAATATGGTTTTGAAATGAAGTTTAAATTTGAATTTTTAATGAAAGGAAATGTTAATGTTTAAAAATCTGAGACAAAATATTAACAAATGTAATTGATGAAAGAATGTTGTATAATTAAGTTTGAAATTATTAAACTTTGAAATGATTTAATAATTAAGTTTGAAATTATAATTAAGTTTGAAATTATTAAGTTTGAAATGATTTAATAATTAAGTTTGAAATTATAATTAAGTTTGAAATTATTAAACTTTGAAATTATTTAATAATTAAGTTTTGAATTATTTAATAATTAAATAAGATTGAATTATTTAATGATTAAATTGAATTGAATTTTTGAATAAGTGAATTTTACTTCGTAAATAATTGAAATTGAGTTTCTTTAATTAATTAAGTTTTGGAAATTTATGTAAGTAAGTAAATAACTGAAATTGAATTTCTTAACAAGAAATAAAATGCGATTTATTGAAATTAATGTAAGACTTGAAGTTTAAAGAATTCGATTTGATGAATTTAATTTAATTCAAAATTGTAAGTTTTGATTTAATGAAGTTGAATTTAAATAATGGGTTTAATGAATTGGAAATTGAATAGAAATTGTTTTGAATGATAAAGTAACTTAAGGAATATTGAATGAAATCGATAAATAAGTTTAAATTGATTCGAATGTTAAATTAAGTTAATTCAAATGATTTGGAAGGAAACTTATTTGCGAACTTGAATCGATATTTGGATTGTTTAAATCGAAATTGAAATTGAATTTTAAGATTTTGAAATTGTGAATTTGGAAGTTTGAAACGTAAATTATGGAAATTGATTTGGAAAGACAAATGAAATGTTGGTTTATAAACTCTGATTGAAATTGAAATTGATTTGGTTTTGAAATATATTAAACGACCAATCGGTGAAATAATTACGGAGGTTATTAAAGAGACCGGAATTCGGTTATGGATATACTCTCTATCTAAACCGAAAACCACTTTAATAACTATACGCGGAGTGATGATCTAGAATGGAGTGGTTGGAATGATGTACGTGATGACTGAAGAAAGTGAACGATAATGGATAGCCTTGACACTTGTGTCAAATTGGAAATGACTAAAACAGGAGCTGTGCCGGGCCAATGGAGGATTGATACCTCAAGTGGACACACTTCTTCGAACTACTTATACTTGTTGTCGATTGGTGCACCCTTGATTTTGGGAGTGTTGTTTCACGGTGTTGCGGGCGCTGCGGCGTTGCGTTCTCACCAGTCCGGATCAGGCGAACGGTAGTATCACTACCTTGGGTATTGCCTCATGTGCCTTGTCATACTTGTATTCCATTTATGCGCGACCACTACGATTTTGATTTGTACCTTTAGTATATGGATTGCCCTCTGGTGACTTCCGGTTTTGGGGAAACTACGGTCTTGTATATGCTTTTGGGAATAAAAATGTGTTAAGGGTGGAATGGGCCATGACTTAACGCTATTTTGATATCTTATTATTACTTATAGACATTATCTACTTAGCGTATATTACTACCTAGTAGATAGTTTAACGGATCCTTAAAGGATGGTTATTTCAAACATCCTTTGAGTTACTTGTATTTCAATTGCTATTTCACTTGAGTTAGATTTATTAATATAAGAATGTTAATCCTGACTCGAGTGTCTTGTGTTTTTGCTTTATGCTCGGGTCAGACTGAGTGTACCAGTATTCGATGCTCACCTTTGAAGTTGGAGCTTTGCTTGAAGATCCAGCCATCTATTCTGCTTTCAGATATTCGATGATTCCAGTGATGTATTCTACTTTGTATCTGATGTATCATATTACTCTTCTGTTGTAAACTCTGATGTATCTTATATATTCATATAGTAGCTTCATGAACTACTATCTTTTTTTATTTCCGCTGCACTTATTACTCTGTGTCTGTGATCTGTGATTATTTATTTACTGTATATGTTCAGTTTTGCCAAATTTAAATTAACAACGTGGTATTTTGAGCAATTCAACTCCGGCATGAGTGTCTACCTATACACTTATAATGGATGCGAATGGTCCAAAATGGCGGGTCGTTACATCCACGATATTCACGTGTTGAACAACTAAGTGCTGAAAATACAAATTGTTAGGGAAAAAAAGATAGAAGATAGAAGAAACTAAACAACCATAGAATCTCACAACTCAATGGAATAATATATATTAATCAACATGGTACTTTACAAAGTCATTCACAAAATGATACATTAGAGTCATACTAAAACAATTTCTAACTTAGGACAGTTATAACAGCCTGTCCTTACATAACTGATACAAGATACATATAATACAGTGAAAACAAAAAAAATAATAACTAACTATCGGTGAAGCCTTCTGCTCCAAGCTCCTCCAAAATGCATCCATAGGACTCCTGAACTACTTGGCTGCTCGTAAAAATTTGAGCATCCAAGAGTTTTACGGAAGAAAATAAAACTCTGGGTCAGACATGGGTCTGGTGTGAGTAAACTCAAAGCAACCGAATTATTAAATTTAAAACTCTTTTAAAATCAAAGGTATCTCGTAAGACCACGCCGCGCATAAACACGGACAAGTTTTTACCTTACAATAACCAAAACACTTTTATACAAAAATCCAGTGATATTATAATAATGTCAAAGGGTTCAAAGTGAAATATTAAAATAGTTGGAATGCTTGCATCTCACATTCCAACATATTTGGTATACAACTAAAACCGTACAGCACTTCTTGGAGAAAGGATTCCATACAATGACTAGGCATTGACTAGGGTACTACTATCACTGTACACATCTAGAAAATGTACCGAGGACCTTACCTGGATCCCCTGCCAACACAAGACCGACCTACCCCTTACTAGATAGTACCAAATATGTCATAATCCCGATTGCTTTGCAACCCATTTTATCAAGATCTCATGCGCAACCAATCCATAAATATGTGGATGTATCTAGAAGGGTGACAACATACCATAATGGGTGCGTCCCACTTAGCCTTGCTGCATCTCCCCTGGCTTTCAGTCATTCCCGATTGATGAGGCTTGAGGCTACATTTTACCTTTTTGAATAGCAATCCCACTTGGAATGCTAACACTGCCCTCCAAGCATCAATGCAATGCAAAAATTCATCCATACAAGTTGTCCAGGATAAGGACAAAAAGAAGGCACTACTTCTACTACATCCATTTTGGAATCACCCTCAAGATTAGTAGCAAGCAGCCCTTGCACTTTAATGCTCCATCTTCGATTCCGTACTCTTCAAGATGTCTTCAGTTCAAAATGCTTGAGTTGGATCAAAGTGGTTTTCGGATAATAGATCTGATCCCGGTCTCTTCGAAACAACTTTCGATAATTTTTGGTAAACTCAACCCTGGTTCTTTAAGAAATAAGTAGATAAAAGATAAGAGTGGAGTTCACATCTTAACTGTTAGTCGATGGATTTCCTTATCATTTATCCTAGAAGAACGAAATGAATTTATACGTACAGTATAGCACCACCGACGGGAATTGTACATATAATTTTCATGTTTCTCCTAGATATTTCCAAAGTTACGTTTTGGTCCAGATTTGATAGTTGGTTATTTAACTATCAAATAAACAAACAATCAAACATTGATTCTGTTTGTATCAAAAATGGGCACAACACTCTTCGGAAGTTTTTGAAGAGATAAAAGTGAAGAATGAAAATTAAAACTGTGGATTATCTAACAAAAACTCCAAATAACAGAAAGTAAATTGCAAGACAAGCGATTTAAAGTGGTTCGGCGTTTTGCCTACGTTCACTATGAATTTTGATGATTTTATTGCTCGATTACTTGAAGATTACAGTAGTCAATAATGTAATACAACTGAATTCAAATGCTAAGTGTCAATCTAAAGCAGCGGCGGTGTTCTGGAGTAGATCTGGCAGAATCTACTCCAGAACACCGCCGTTGCTTTAGATTGACACTTAGCATTTGAATTCAGTTGTATTACATTATTGACTACTGTAATCTTCAAGTAATCGAGCAATAAAATCATCAAACTTCATAGTGGACGTAGGCAAAACGCCGAACCACTTTAAATCGCTTGTCTTTGCAATTTACTTTCTGTTATTTGGAGTTTTTGTTAGATAATCCACAGTTTTAATTTTCATTCTTCACTTTTATCTCTTAAAAAACTTCCGAAGAGTGTTGTGCCCATTTTTGGTACAAACACTTTGGTGCTTTCACTGAGAAAAAACCAGCTTTTTTCTCCTGCTCCTTGGATCTACCATCGATACCGGATTGCACAAATCCAAGAGGAAGATCCAGATCTCTAACTCACAATCCTTCCATTCTACTCAGATTTGCATAAAATCTAGGAAAAGGATTCATCATTCAAAATGGTTAGCACGAGAACCACTTCTGCAGCTCCAGGACAAGAAGGTAGGGATGGACAGAATCCTGCTCAACAGCAGCCATCCAACCAAGACAACACTGCCCACTCGGATCCGTCTGGGGCAGTCACTAGATAAGAATTTCAGGTGTTACTTCAAGAGTTGACTCAGAGTCGGCAGCAGTTAGCCGAACAGTTGCGAGCCAATATTGAATTGACAAATCAACTGAACCGCCAAGGCCGTAGGAGGTCCAGGAGGGATGATGTTTCCCGCTCATCCACTGAAAGTTCTGCCTCATCTGACTATCATCATAGATCTACCCGTCCCCGATTAGACGGAGATCATGCTCAGACTGCTGGATATCAACCCGCCCTGACTGTCGGGCAATTGAGGGTAGGACCATCAAACAGCTTCCAGGCGGGGCCATCAGCACGAGGTGGTCGTACTCCGCAATATACTACGGACAATCATGTCACAGCTGCCACAGTAGAAACAAGGGTTGATACCCGACATCTCCCGGATTCGAGTAATCAACAACAGGGACGTACTTCTGAACCATACGTCCCGGAAGACGCTGAGCCAAGGAGGCGAAACTTGGACCGTCGACAGCGCCCGGTCCAAACTCGCACTGTGGAACCCGACCACACCTTAGCTCAACATGCTCAAAATGTAGCCATGCCAGACATCTCGACTATGATACGTCAGATGATCCGTGAAAGCCAAGGTCTTACCAATGACGATTGGGGGATCTCTCGAAGCCATACTCCTTTCACGGACGAGATACTATACGCTGAACCCCTCGGCGATTCAGAATGCCAACTCTCCCTATGTACGAAGGAAGTTCTGATCCCAATCAGCACATATTGAAATACGAATGGTCAATGAGCGCCGCGAGGGCCGACGATGCAGTAAAATGCCGGAGCTTCCCCATTTCACTGGGAGGAATTGCAACAATGTGGTTTACAAGACTACCTCCAAGATCTATCTCTTCATTTGACCAATTGGCTAAGAAATTTGTTGAACAATTCCGCATGCATGTCGCTAGACCCAGAGATGTTAACACCCTATCCAATGTTACCCAGGCTCGTGGGGAAACATTAAGGCGTTACTTGGAGAGATTCCATGCGGCATGTGTGGAAATTAGTAATCCCAACGACAACTCAATTTTAATGGCATTGACAAAGGGAATTGATCCCGATTCTGAATTTGGAAACTGGTTAGCCGGAAAACCACCCGCGTCGTTGGACCGTTTCTACTCCAAAGCCGCTCAATTCTTACGGCAAGAGGACGCGAAACAGTCTAGGAAGCAGGACGATGCGAAACCTGGGAATGAGGGAATACAAAGCAATGTAGCAGTTAAACAGTCCGGTGACAATTCCGGAAAAGTCCAGTTAAACATACAGAACAAACAAACTCAGCCAAGAGGTGGCAATGGTCAAAATAAGAAGAGAGATCCGAATCCAGGCCCACGGCGTAGGGCTCCGATGTTCGAAAGTTATACACCGTTAAACACTTCGCTGGAAAATGTGTACCTGCAAACTTGCAACACAGAACAGTATAAGAAACCCGCTCCGAAGCGGTCATCAGAAAGGCAGATTCAGACAGGAAAGTTTTGTAGGTTTCATGAGAGTTATGGCCACAATACTAATGACTGTCGCCATTTGCAAGATCTCATAGAAAAGTTGATCAGGGAGAGGAAGTTAGATCAATTCGTGCGGGCGCCGCAATCTGGTGGTGCGGGCCCATCGAATCCAAACCGTGCGCAAGACCAAGAAAGACAAGAGGAACCCGCTCGTACAGGCGGGAGGCTAGTTATCAATACCATAAGTGGTGGTCCTCATCCAGCGGACAGGAGCTGGAGGGAAATGGAGTCGTATGCTAGCTCTATCAGGCATGCGAGCTTCGAATGCTGCAGTAATTGTGAGGATGGAACCCCGGCTAAGCAACAAAAAACGATTTCTGACGATATCATATTTAGAAGCAGGGATGCTGACAAAATCGAAGCTCCAACAATTGACCCACTGGTCATATCTGCCCAGGTTGGTCCTGCTTGGATGAAGAGGATCCTGGTTGACAGTGGGAGTTCTGTAAACATTCTATTCAAGCGAGCTTACGATTTAATGAAGATGGAAGCCAAAGACTTGAAACCCTGCCAATCCCGAGTTCATGGCTTCAATGGGAGTGCAACGATACCTACTGGAATAGTGGAACTACCAGTAGAACTGGGGATTGGAGAACGCAGGAGAGTCCGACTGCTGCAATTCGTCGTTCTTGACATCGCTTCACCGTACAACGCATTCCTGGGTCGACCAGCCCTTGCTGAATTCAGGGCAGCCATTGCCCCGTGGTGTTTGACTTTAAAATTCCCAACCGATCATGGTATAGGAATCGTTCAAGGAGATCAGGCAGCAGGAAGAGCCTGTTATGTTGCTGAGTTGCGTGAAGCACAGAAGAAGGAGAAAGGAAAGGGCGTAGAGGAATCTCTCTGCGTCCGTTTTACTGATAATTGACAACTAACGCTTGGGCCCCGGCCCGGGCACCACTACCAATTCCTTAGAGATCTTGACCCTAGAGATAGCGAAGATAAAGATGAAGTAGAAGAGAATCAAGCGTCTCCAGCCGAACTGACTGTGGACGTCCCGGTCAGTGAGGATGACGACTCGAAAGTGCTAAAAGTTGGATCTCAACTAGGAAAACAGATACAACAGGAATTGGTTGAATTTCTTCAAGCAAATCTTGATGTCTTTGCCTGGACGCACTCAGACATGTGCGGAATCTCACCGAACATTGCAAGTCACTCTTTGAATATTGATCCGCGACATGTTCCGGTCAAGCAAAAGAGGCGTGGTATGGCTCCAGAGAGATCTGCCGCCCTTAAAGAAGAAATTGACAAGTTGCAATCAAATGGTTTCATCCGAGATGCTCTATACCCAGAGTGGGTGTCAAATCCGGTAATGGTTCGGAAACCGAATGGGAAATGGAGAACTTGTGTCGACTACTCCGACTTAAACAAAGCTTGTCCTAAAGATAGTTTTCCACTTCCTCGAATTGACCAACTCGTAGACTCAACTGCAGGCCATGAATTGTTATCCTTTATGGACGCTTATTCCGGTTATAATCAAATACCCATGCATCTACCCGATCAAGAACATACCAGTTTCGTGACTGATCTAGGACTCTACTGTTACAGAGTCATGCCTTTCGGTTTAAAGAATGCCGGGGCAACTTACCAACGCTTGGTTAATCGAATGTTCGCTGATCAGATCGGGAAGACCATGGAAGTCTATGTGGATGACATGTTAGTTAAGTCCCGATTTTCCACAGATCACGTCAAGGATTTAAATTCAATGTTCCGCATCTTGCGTGAATATGGAATGAAGCTTAACCCGTTAAAGTGCCACTTTGGCGTCGCATCCGGAAAGTTTCTGGGGTTCATCGTCAACGCTCGTGGGATAGAGGCAAACCCCGAAAAGATCTGGGCAATAAGGAATTTGCAAACTCCAAGGACCATAAAGCAAGTCCAAAGTCTCAACGGGAAGGTAGCAGCGCTAAGCAGGTTCATCTCGAAATCCACTGATAAATGCATCCCTTTCTTTGATCTAATCCGGAAAGGAAAACGAAACTTTGAATGGACCATGGAATGTGAAGGCGCATTCCGATCACTGGTTCAGCATCTCTCTACACCACCGATTTTGTCGAAACCAATTGATCATGAACAATTATACCTTTATCTGGCGGTATCAGAGCATGCGATCAGTGCTGCTCTGGTCCGAGAAGAGGATCGAGTGCAGAAACCGGTCTATTATGTTAGTAAACGATTGACCGGAGCTGAAAGAAATTACCCCAAGTTGGAGAAACTGGCTTACTGTTTGGTCATTGCCTCGAGAAAGCTTCGTCCTTATTTCCAAGCTCATCCGCTTACTGTGTATACCGATCAGCCGTTACGACAGGTCCTTGCGCGGCCTGAGACGTCTGGAAGGTTACTCAAGTGGAATATCGAACTGAGTCAATTTGACATTACTTATGCTCCACGGAGAGCCATTCAAGGGCAAGTCCTAGCTGACTTCATAGCTGAATTTATTGTTCCAGACGACTTACCCGAAACCAGCGAGTCTCCTGAATATGTCTGGAAACTTTATACAGATGGTGCATCAAATGATCGGTGTTTGGGCGCTGGAGTTGTACTAGAAACCCCCGAAGGTCGATCCATATGCTATGCTTTGAAGTTTGATTTTCACGCAACCAACAATGAAGCCGAGTATGAAGCCCTGTTGACTGGGTTAAAGCTTGCCAGAGATCTGAGAATTATCGCTATAGAAGTTTATTGTGATTCACAGTTGGTTGTGTGTCAGGTACGGGGAGAATATCAAGCAAGAGATCGAAGGTTAGCTACTTATCTAGCCCGAGTTCAGGAAGCGCTGGATCAGTTTGATTATTATGCTATTTACTACATACCACGAGATCGCAATCAAAAGGCCGATTCATTGGCAAAGTTGGCCAGCACAGGTGAAGCACAGCAAATGGGACTCGTCCCGGTCGAAACTTTGCCTTTCCCAAGCATCGATCAAATCAAAACGAATGATGTGTTAGAAACCTTTCCCAGCAGAGAATCATGGATGACTCCGTATTGAAATTATATTGAGAATGGGATATTGCCTGAACACCGAAATGAGAAAAGGAAAATTTTACGAAAAGCTTCGCGGTTCATCATTCAGGACGGGATCATGTATAGAAAAGGTTATTCTGTTCCACTCCTCCGGTGTATCGCTCACGACGAAGTCAAACGAGTGTTACATGATGTACACGAGGGAGAATGCGGCGATCACACCGGTGGACAAGCGCTTGCTAAGAAGATACTCCGATATGGATATTACTGGCCGATAGTGAATCGAGATGCAGCCAATTACGCCAGAAAGTGCGACAAGTGCCAAAAACACGCTCGAATTCCAAGAGCCCCGCCTACCGAGTTAACTCAAATGGTCAGTCCCTGGTCGTTCGCTATGTGGGGTATCGATATCATTGGCGCTTTGCCTCTGGCAAAAGGTGGTGCGAAGTATGCCATCGTCGCAGTTGATTACTTCACGAAATGGGCCGAGGCCGAAGCTCTCGCAACGATTACATCGAAGAAAGTGATAAACTTTGTGGTCCGCAATATCATTTGCCGATTTGGACTCCCGCATACCATCATCACCGATAATGGGACCCAATTCGAAAGTTCGGAGTTCAAGAATTTCTGCCAACGATTTCATATTCATAAAAAGTTCTCTGCAGTCGCGCATTCACAAGCAAATGGTCAGGTCGAAGCTGTTAACAAAGTTATCAAATCCATCTTAAAGAAACGACTGGAAAAGGCTGGGGGCAAATGGGTCGATGAACTTCCTATGGCATTATGGGCTTATCGAACAACTCACAAGACCGCAACTGGACACACCCCATTTTCCTTATCCTATGGCTCGGAGGCCGTTATTCCAGTTGAGACAGAAGTATTTTCTCACCGCGTAACTTATTACGATCCAAAAACAAACGCTATATTGCTCGCTGAGTCTTTGGATCTGTTGGACGAGAAACGAGAAGAAGCTGATTTAAGAGCGGCCGCCTACCGAAGTCGGGTCGCCCGGTTATATAACACCAAAGTTCGCCCCCGAACCTTTGAACTCGGTGATCTGGTCCTCAAGAGAATCTACCCGGTCCCTTCACACATGAAACCAAATTGGGAAGGGCCATACGTGATTACACAAAGACTTGGGGATGGCACATTCAAACTATCAACCGTGGACGGTCTAGTTTTGCCAAGAGCCTGGAACAGCGAAAGTCTCCATCGCTACTACATATGACAGGCTTCATTTATTTCATTATGTTTTTTATTCAGCAATTTACTTTTGCATTTCGAAATTAGAATTTGTAATAAGGCAACTGATTTGCCATATTTTCCTATTTCAGCAATAAAATGCCATCTCTTCGAGCCAGAGCTGTGATTCATTAAATACAATGTACAACATCACGATGCACGAAGAGCTAAGTTCCATCACACAGTGGAATTTATTCAAGTAGGGAGTGGCTATGAGGCAATCAACCACTCACTAAATGAAAACCCGAGCTCGGGGGCAAGCCATCACATCAGACCACGAAATGGGTTGATACACGACAACCCTTCACTTAACTCCGTACTCCCAGAGTGCGAGGCGGAGTATAAACATTTTACTAAACTCTGTGCTCCCAGAGCGCGAGGCGGAGTATAAACTTTCATTCAACTCCGTACTCCCAAAGTGCGAGGCGGAGTATAAACAATCCCTAACTCCGTACTCCCAGAGTGCGAGGCGGAGTATAAACATTCCCTAACTCCGTACTCCCAGAGTGCGAGGCGGAGTATAAACATTCCTTAACTCCGTACTCCCAGAGTGCGAGGCGGAGTATAAACATTCCTTAACTCCGTACTCCCAGAGTGCGAGGCGGAGTATAAACATTCCCTAACTCCGTACTCCTAGAGTGCGAGACGGAGTATAAACATTCATCTAACTCCGTACTCCCAGAGTGCGAGGCGGAGTATAAACATACGTCAACTCCACACTTATCCCCAATACCGGGGGCAGAACCATAACACATAACAAGTTGAAGACAGAAAGGGAATAGATTTTCATTTCCACTATCAACAAAAAGAATCTGATTACAAAGTGTTTAGGAAAAATTCTGCTAGTGGGAGCCGAATCCACATCTATACACGGCTATAGAAAAATCAACAAAATGCTACCCTATGCAACAAAGATTTAAAGAAAGAGTTCAATCTTTCTTCTTCCTTATCTTCTTCTTCGGGGTAGCCCCACCAGATCCACTGCCTGATTTTTTCCTCAATCGCTTACTCTTTTCAGGCTTGCCCTCCGGCAGCGATATAATGCCAACGTCTTCCTCAGAGCTGGAGGCGACGGAAGTTCTTCTAGGAGGTCGAACTGGAGGCATATGAGTAGTAGCAGGAGGAGGGACAGGAGCAGTTTCAATCACTACGGTACCGCCCGGTGAAATCACCATTAACGGGGCAGGCCCGGGGGGACTCGTACCAACATTTCCTGCTGCCATCTCGGCAGCAATCTCAGCCATAACGTCGTCCTCACGAGATACATGGGCCACATTGGATGTGCCAATAGCTGGCATAGATGAACTAACGGCCGGAGCAGCCCCACTCGCAGCATCGGACGGGTTGGCAGAGGGATCGATGGGTTCATTGAGAAGCTCCTCAATCATTTGAGCGCTGAAAGAAAACATATTTGCATCCCCCTCCTCGCCAATCAAAGTAGAAGTCGTGATGGCTTCGGAAAAAACAACCCCTTGTGTTTGATGAGGAACTGATAGAGCAAGGGGCGCAGAAACAATAACTTCAGTCACTGAAATGCGACAAAACGAAGATTGTTAGCCAAGTGTGTTGCTTAAGGTTCTTCACAACTAAACTACAAGAAGCGTTCAAATACCTTCCTTGGTCTGAACCGAAACGTGGGCAGAATCCTCGGCAGAAGATAATAATGGTTGGTCAGGATTATAAGCAGGAACAGATTGGGGATCTACCGCACCAGTGGCTTCGGGCAATGTCGGAATTACAGCTCCAACACTTGTCCCGTGATGCACGATCCCCGAGCCTTCGCCTGTCTCTAGAGATCGAACGCCGAGCTTTTCTTTCGCCATAGAGATCACCACTTCATGGAGGGTCTTCCTCTCATCCTCGGTAAGCAAACGCATCTCCAGTTCAAAATCGTCAAGTGTTCCATCTGGATGCGCTGCTCTTTTCTCATTCACCAGCCGGGTCCAGGCATTGTACAAGATCATGGGGTCATCTCCCAGCCACGTTAAATTTCTGTGTTCCAATACATTAGCGTTATACATGACTAAGAGATCGTCAAACTCAGCATCTAGCCTAGACCTCTCCTCCAAGATCTTTTCCTGAATTTCTGCTTCCACAGACTTAGCCTTGACCGCCGCCGCAGCAAGTTCGGTCCTGAGAGATACTGCTTGGTCGCAAGCCTCTTGAGCAGTGGCGTTCGCATCATCCTTCTCCTTCACCATTTCAGTGAATTTGGCCTTGAGCTCGTTTAGCTCTTTAACGGCTAAGTCTCGCTCAGCTGCAATGGTGGTGTTGCGGTGGCCCATCTCCTCTACCGTGGCGCAATGTTCTTGTTGCATCCTAGCCATTTTGGCCACGGCGTCCTCGTGCTTCTGGAGAGCTTGAAGTTCAGAATTCCGGGACGTCTCCATTTCAGATTGAAGAACTTCAACGATGCGTTTCTGTTTAGCAATTTCATCATCGCGTTCAGCAATAGTCTTCGCCCGATCAAAAGCTACTCTAGACGCCTTCACGGCTGCCTTGTACCACTCCTTATACTGAGCATAGAAGTCGTGGATATAACTATGAGCAGTGATTTCAGCTTCCGGAGGGATTCTTTTAAAGTTAGGAGGGAAGATATAGCCATCCATGCAAATTTCCGGGTAGTCATTCTTCATTTGGGCGAGTTTAGCAGCTCCCTCGCTTGTCAACTCAGCCGGAGCTTGTTCAATTATGGCGGCCGCTGTCGGTTCCATTCTTGGCCGCTGAGTGTCAGGCCGAGAAGATTGAGAAGGCAACTGTTGCTGATGAGATGGTCCTGGGAGGTCTACTGGAGCCCTGGGAGGCGGAGGAGAACGAGAGCGGGGTCGGTACTGGTATCCCCGGTCTCTGTCAGAATAATCATAGCCAGAACGGCCACGCGAGTAATCTCTGTCTCTGTCATAACGTTCCTGACTTGAATAGCTTCGCCCATGATCCCTGTCTGTTTCTCTCCTGCGGGAATCATAAAATGGAGAGGATTGGCGCACATTCCGAAGCCTATCCAGAGTGGAGCCACGTCCTGACATCTCGCCTGCGATAAGAAAGAATTACGAATTAGGGTCTCTTAAAGCAATGTTTACTATGCAAGAGTCATGAAGTGCCGTGGAAGTGTGTGTCAATGTGTAAACCCCCAAAACCGACCGGAAGTGTTGACCGCACTTAAGGGAAAGGGCTCGTTCATGTTTAGAACATCTTGAAATTCCTCCAACCTAGGATTATGAGAAATCGATATATAATCTGGGATAGGAATATCGTCCAGCCCTTTGAAAGAATCTCTCGAATGAGAAGGGGCGGCCTCAGAAATCATGACTCCGGAAGCGGGAAGAAACACATCTACGGATTTTCCCCCCTTGGACTTAAGTTTTTTGGAAACGGCGGCCTTGCCTTTCCGTTTTTCTCCCGATTCCTCCAGGTTTCCCGAAAGGTCAGCCATCGGCTCTGAATCTGTGTGGGTTCTTTCTTCATCACCCGCCTCGATTATTTTGATTCCGAGTGACCTCTTCACTTTTTTCTTCTTGATTTTCTTCTTGGTCTTCTTCTTATCTTCCTTCTTAGAGGCAGACTTCGCAAATCCTTCAACGACTATGCTTTGATTGATGTCGATCAAACCAAGGACTCTTAAGTTATAATCATTCAGCACCGAGTCAATATGCCTCAGCTCGCTTGGAACTTCTTGAAGACTCCGGACGGTGCCCTTGAAACGCCCTCCATCAGGCCTAGAGATAATAGCTGTAAAAGGAATGAGATGTCAATTTTAACACCGAAGAGCTATTGGTCAAGGAAACAGGTTAAGGCGCTTACGTCTAGACAACCATCGCCTAGCGAAACCCGGAGGGCACCGAACATAGAACCACTCGTTCTTGAAATAGCTTAGTCGAGTCCAAGCTCCAACTACAACTTGGCAATTCCTGACTGCCTCCAAAAATGTAAAGGACGGGCTATCACCCCTACTCTTGAAGTTAAATATGTGTCTGATCTCGGAAGGCCTCGGCGGGCGAAAGAGACAGTCCATAAAGATTACGAAGGCACTGTTCAGCAACGCGTGCCCGTTGGGATGAAGTTGTGAAGGAGCGATTCCTAAATATGACAGCATCCCTCTGATATATTGATTGAAAGGAGGAAGAGTTCCGGCCTCACAAGCATGACGGTAGAATGCTGTATATCCTTCAGGCGGGTTCTACGGTCTATCAGTGGCGCTGGGCAATAATACGTCACCTAGAGATATGTTATGCTTTAAGCATATTCGTCCCAATAAGGATTCAGAGATGTTAGACTGAACCGAATCAACAGGGTCCTCAATAAATATAGCCTCTGGCAATTCATCTGGAGCCGGATCGATTACATCGGCAGGAATGTCAGGAATCTCAAGCACCGGAGGATTCGAGCTCTGTACCTCTTGTTGTTGGGAGCTCGAAGATTCCATAATTAGCTAACTCATCAGAAAGCAACGTTAAGTTCATAAACAGCCCGTACATGCCCCGGTGTAATGTGTATGAACGTGTCGTGCAGTGCAAGTGCTGTGCATTACTTAACAGATTTAACAAAACTGAGAACAAGATGCAAGCTTCAGAAATTATGAAGCTAATTAGAGCGACCGTCATTGTTGACCGTATTAAAACATGTTATTCAGAATCCATGATTGATTAGTTCAGGTTAATTTTTTCAAAGATACAGTTCCATCGACGAGCTTGGAGGGGCAGTCAAATATGCACAACAAAAATTTAGTCCGAATATGCAAAGATGAAGCTCGTCGGGGTCGTGCCAATAATCATGTGAATTTCTCGTATCCATGGAAGCTCGTTTGTAAAGATCAAGTTTCGAGTCCATACGGCTTCGAATCGATCTTAAAGGTGGGCCTTCGAATCGGTACAGGTTCGAATCGATACGAACTCAAGTCAAGGCGATTCGAACTGATACAATCCGAATCGATGCAGTTCAGGCTGAGGTGGTTTATCCTTCGAATCGATCTCTGGAAAAATCGTGTGTCGAATGGACGAAGCTTCGTATCGATCATGGTAGTGTAATCTTTGAATCGATCGTAGGTAAGTATACCACAACTCCTCGTATCAGTCGCTTCGAATCGATACGATCGATTCACCACCAACGATCGATTCGATCAACATACCTCCACAGATCGATGCGAACGCCACAAAAAATTTGGTTATCTAAGATCGATTCGAAAACCACCATCCAAGATCGATGCGAGGAAGTCGTTTCTTTTTTCATCCCTGGACTCGATTCCATCCAGATCAATACGAACGTAAGCAAAGGGAATTACATCGAAGCCCGAAGCTTAAAAGTATTTAGTCGGATCGCCTACCTAAATACGAGATGAAACTAGAAAGGATTGTTGCGATTCAAAGAAGGGCAGATGGCTTCGATTCACGCGAGTGCTAGATCGATTCGAAGACGCAGAAAAACTGAAACAATATTAAAAAGTTAAAAATGAACAGGACCCCGGTATATATAGGGGAAGTAGGACGATTCGCCTCCCGGTACGCTTGACCGGCTTCTACAGGTAAGAAAATCGAAACTGATCGATTCATCGCAGCGAGTTCGAATCCATTGTAAACCGCTACTTCGAATCACTCACGATACGGAGTCGTTCAACTGCTACGCATCCATCCCTTAGTTCGAATCCATCCGGTTTCGAATCCTCTACAACATCGAATCCATTTCAGCAGCATCGAAACGAAGCAACATCGATTCTAGCACTCGTGGCTTCGACTCCACCAACTCAGAGAAATTCAAATCCACGCAGTATCGATTCGGAGAACCATCGATTCGAAGTACCCACTTCGAAACCTTCAACTCGAAGCGGATCAAAAAACATAGCTTCGCATCCATCAAATACCACCGGTCAAATGGACGAACCATTCCAATGTGAAAAATTGCTTGTCTACTCTTTATACCGATCCAGGAGAGGATCGATACGAGAGGATGATCGTAGACAATCATAAAAGCAATGTTTTAACTCAAATCTCAAATCGGTTCAGGAGAGGACCGATGCAGATTTCGATAGCAAACCGAACTGATAACAACTTGCGATCCCGCAACGTTAACTAAGGTCAAGATGATACACGTATGCACGTATTTTTGACTAATGTTTTGGTCTTTATCATCAACAGGAATCAAATGTTCATCTTGTCATGACTCACAAGCCCAATAGCCAGTCACGATTATACGACAGTCGATTACTACAATACAGAATGCAGCTTTCGATAAAGCATGTTGTAGCAATCCAATGAGAGACTGCAGCTTTTCAAAGCACGTCATGTTTACACAAGACGTACTTTGGGGGGCAAATGTTATCCCGCCTTTTGGCAAGGCCGTGACACCAAGGACTTGACTAGATACCGGTGACAGGTCGTCTCGGAAGTCGGTTACGCGTAAGGATCGCTACGGATATCGATGAAATTTGTTCAAGTCCGGATCGTGCTACAATTGATAAGGCACGTCAAGCAAAGCCGTGTAAGCCAACGTTCCAAGTTTCGGAGCAATCCGAGTTCGTATGCCCAAGTTATCGCAGTTAGAAAGAAGAAGGACCTAGGGTCGGATCCATCCCCCTTAGCATTGCATCGAATCCACAGAGTCGTTGCCTTGCTTCGACTCCATCAACACAGAGGCCCTCGTTCGAATCCATCAGGACCAAGCATTGGTTCAAAAACATCGAGATAGTATTGGTTCGAATCGATCGTAGTTGCTGTGCTTCGAGTCGATTCGAACGTACCCCAAGTTCGAATCCATTGGAACTCCCTACACCTCGAATCCATAAAGAGAAGGAGCTTCGAATCCAGGAGATGTACCTCTGCTTCGATTCCATGCCACTATTGTCTTCGAATCCCAAAGACAGAAGACGTTTCGTATCGATCAGTCATGGCCATCCACAATCGATACGAGGGAACGCAATTCAATCGATTCGAGGAAAGCACGTCTTCGAATCGATAGTCTCGAATCCACATGGTCTACGCAGCTAGAAACCCGGGTACGACTTGGTAGAACTCGGAGATAAAAGAGGGATGACCCGAAGCATGCGCGCCACACCATTGCCTTCGTGCGCAGGGAGATCGATTCGAACGAATCGATTCGAACTAAGGTCGATTCGAACTAGGCTGGTCAACCAGAAACGTGATTTTGAATCGATCATAACTCGAGTTCTACAAGTCCAAATGCCATGAAATTTTCACAGAAGCTTAAACACATGATGAAGGATGTTCACACCAAATTTCAGCTCGATTGGACGATTTCTTGATCGATTCGAACCAAGGGTCGAATCGATCCCAAAGTGGGCCCGGATCTCCAGATTTCGGCCATGTGGGCCCCCTGACGTACCAGAACTGGTCTCCCCTCATTTTAGGCGAAATATCAGCCTCCTACACCTATAAATAGAGCCCCTGGTCATTCAGAAAAGGGGTCGGAGAATTCTAAGTACTGAAGAGCGCCCAGATTCTGCCAGATCTACTCCAGAACACCGCCGCTGCTTTAGATTAACACTTAGCATTTGAATTCAGTTGTATTACATTATTGACTACTGTAATCTTCAAGTAATCGAGCAATAAAATCATCAAACCTCATAGTGGACGTAGGCAAAACGCCGAACCACTTTAAATCGCTTGTCTTTGCAATTTACTTTCTGTTATTTGGAGTTTTTGTTAGATAATCCACAGTTTTAATTTTCATTCTTCACTTTTATCTCTTCAAAAACTTCCGAAGAGTGTTGTGCCCATTTTTGGTACAAACAGATTCAATTCCATAGAGATCTTCTAAGCCTTTATTAATTAATCTTTAATTAATAAAATCACTTTATAAAACTTTATCAAAGGATCTTTTCTAAAACACTTTTCCCAACCCCATACACCCCTTTTACTTGGAAAACATTATAAACATTTACCAAAAACATTTGGAAAATTCTTTCTTCTCACATTCCATATTAAATGGCCAAACCATTCCCTTTCAAAACATCACTTACTATAAAACTCATTCACTTTATAAAACCGATTCACTTATTCCTTATAAATTTTTTTTATCACTTCACATTTCAAACCTCTTTACATTTTTTTCAAACTTGATTTAAAACATCTTTCAAAAATATATAAAATTATTTATAAAATCTCTTTCTGTTTTACAACTATCTAAAAATCTTCCTTCATAATTCCTCTATAGAATCTCCTTTATAAAATATCATTTTCAAGATATCATTTATAAATCACTTTAGGTAAAATCCTTTTTCTAATAAACCCCTTTTTAAAAACAAGATATTATTTAAAAATAACTTTATAAAATAATAATAAAATTTAAAAGTCATTTATAACCTTTAAACCCAAATTGATTAAAGAATTAAAGCTAATTCAAAAACATACTTTAGTAATTCGAAAAGAGGCTTAGCAATCCCAATGGTGCTATTTTAAGTTACCATTCAGTTTCCATTTCAATTCACTTAACAGTTATTTACATAGATCAACATATATGTAAATACACTCATATCCAAATCAAGGAATAACATGTCAAAATGAACTAACTAGCATATACATATCCAAAAAACATAATAGCATAACGGTGATTTATTCTGCTAACACATGTCCACACAACAAACAAACAAATAAACAATTTATAGTAGAATAGGGATTTATTCTACTAACACATGTTCAAATAACCCAACAAACAAACAATCAATTTATGGTAGAACAGAGATTTATTCTGTCAACACATGTCCAAATAACTAAACAAATAAATAATCAATTATAGCAGAACGGGAATTTATTCTGCTAACACATGTCCAAACAACCCAATAATCTACATTATAACTCATTCACGGTTATATGGTTTCTTAATGTTATCAATTCTTGAATCACTTATATTCAAAACCAACTTTGAAAAAGAAATACATTTGGACCATTTTACTTTGGAAAACCAATGGATTTAAAAGTTTTAAACTCTTTTAAAAATAAATAATTAAAAGTTAAATCCTATTTAAATCATAATTAATTTTAATTGAATATTAACTTAATTTAATTAAATAGTTAAACAATAATTAACAATTAATTAAACCCAAATTAATCCTTTATTAATTATTAAATAATTGACTAAACCTTCATTAATAATTAAATGTTAATTATTCTCAATTAATTAATTAAATAATATTTAACTAAACTTAAAAGATAAATTAAACCTTTAATAAATAATTTATTATAAATTAAATCTTTAATCAAATAATTAAACCCTTGATTAATAATTAATCCTATATTTAATTAATGATAAGTTAAATATAAATAATTTACTTAACCATACTTAATTAACTTAATTAATAATTAATAAAAATAAATCTTAACTTTAAAAGATAATTAACTAAGAACTAATATTTATTTAATTAAAGTTAATAAACCTTGTTAACATTTAATTAATTATCGATTACTAAAACATAATTAATTAACAATTAATTATTAAATCCTCAATTAACTTTTAAAAACATTATTATCTAGTTTATAAAATATTCACAAAACAATTTGAAGTATAAAAACCAAACTTTCCAAAAATCAAAATTTTAAGCGAACTGCATCCATAGCGACTATCGCTATGGATATCCGTAATTTAACTTTACTAACTAGTTTACATGCTAACATACTTTAGCTTCAAGACAAGATTAACACATATGACATATCCAAGTTCAACTATACCAAATCATATCATCACCAAACATAACCAACAATCACAACCTTTTAATAACCAACATATCTGTAACGACCCAGAATTTTGACCAAATTAAATTGAGAATATTTAATTAATTTTAAATATTTGAACGATGATTTAATTTGAATCCCCGATATAACTCTGAATTTTGCGATTAAACTTTAAAATTTAATCGATTGAAATCGAATTTAAAAATAGCGTTTCGAGGCGCAGTCTCGGAATTCGACGAAACCAGTTCCATTGGATCCGGAATATTGAATTATTGTCGGATTTCAAATTTCGTATTTATCGGAGTTGATATGTGAGCGCACGATGAGTAAACACGTTGAAATAAAATCAAATTCAATTTAAATTTTAAAATTTAAATTTAGTCAACCCAGCCGAGATTTTTTCATTAGCCACCCTAGCATCTGATTTCCGTCGACCTAGTTGTCTCCTCTTCTCGTTGAAAGCACGCTACCCTGTCTTCCCTTTTCAGAGCATGCCTCAGTTTCAATTTTAAATAACAGTTCGTTCCTTTCTCTTTTGTTCTGCTCAAATCAAATTAAAATGGCCGCAGCCTGGGAGTAAAATTTTAGTAGTTATCTCCATTCCATTAGAAACTCAAAATAGCAAACCCAAAAGCAATCGCCGAGCTTCAGCAAACGAAAAAAATATATATACATTCGTTCGAACATTGAATAAACCCAGCTTCCCCCTCTTCCTAAAATCGGAACGAATTCATTCGAGGATAGATTCGCGAGCTCGCGACTGAGCGTGCGCGCGTGGAGGACTCGACCGAGGCAATTCAAGTGGGAGCAATAGGAAATCGCGATTGAGGTATCAACGTGGTTAAGCGTTAGGGTTTCGAGCGAGTGGTGGAGCTCGCGAAGTCGGAGAGTTCGAACGATAGTAAAGAAAAATGGGGGGGAAGCAAGTCTCGATTTGATTTCTGAATCGGAGTCGGGATTCTCAGAGTAGTGCGCACGCGATGGATTAGGGTGCAGTGGCTCGAAGTCGAGCGAGGCGGCGAAGGCAGCGACGAATCGAAGGCGAGCGGCGATGGACGAGCCCGCGAGCTAGGGCAGACGTAGGGTGGGTCGCGTACGTTCTGGATATATAGGTGGAGATTTGCGTACGTGATTTCCAGGGAGCTAGGCAGTAAGGTATTGGTTTAAAATTTATTTAAGTTCATTTTGTTAGAGATTTTAAACTTGATATTAACAAACAATAAAGTGAAAATTCTCTGATAGGCAGTTTCCAAAATGTCTGATTTAATTGGGTTAATAAATCGATTTGATTTTTTTTTTAAAAATAATAATAATAATATATCACTTTTGATTTTACAGTCAGTTAGTATACAGATATAAAATAATAGATGTTTACAGTAAAAAAATTTTAGTTTCAGATTTTATTTGTAGTTAAATAAATTTATTTTAAAAAGGGATTTAGCTTAAAAATTTATATTTGTTTGTTTAAAATAAATCATCGATAATTTAATTTGTTAAATTAAGTATAGAAATTATAAAAAGAAATTGGTTTAAAATTAAATCATTGGCTAGTTAAATTTATAAATGAAAATTTAATCATTCGATTACTTCGAATATTAATGAAATCGTAAATTGTTATACAAGGTCTATAAAACGAGAAATCAAAGCAGAAAATGGAAATGGGATGGCAAATTAAAAGCGAAGGTGAGATTTTTCTCACTCAAATGAAGTTGGATTTTGATTGACTGATTGATTGCTGTTTGTATTAGATATAGTAGGATATATCTATTATATATAGCAATATATACATATTGGCATATGTATATATTGGATTGATGATTTCCCGCCTCGTATAGCGGATGAGACCCTATTGCGCCGTTAGTAAGCGGATTTTTATAAAACCTATATACCGCGATATTCCACCTCGAAGTGGAATTGGTATTGTGCTAACGTCTTTGGATGCAGGGAAACAGGTTGGAGGGATCCAACTGGATTCCTCAACTGTATTTATTTATTTACAGATGTTGATATATATTCTGTTATCATATGATGATATATGATGTTTGATGTTGTGATGGACTAATTGATGCGTTGCATCATTGGATTCAAGTTTTAAAAATAACGACTTTTAATTTAAAAGGATTTTTAAAGTGATCTTTGAAATTATACGTTTTATTAAATTTTTGAAGTGATTTATTTTAAATAAATAAACGTTCAAATTTTAAAGTTATAAAAGTTAAGACCTTTGTGAAATATAACCGAAAAGTGATTTTTGGAATAAACAGTTGATTGATTTATAAAATGGTTTAAGTTGAGATTTTTAAAATATTATAAACGGTTTACTTAAAAGGTTTATAAAGTTGACACTTTATAAATTGAAATGTTGGTATTATAAAACGAGTTTTTATAAGCGTTAAAATGAATTTTTAAGAATTTATAAATAAATGGAATTTATAAATTGTGAACTTATAAATGGAGATGATTTTGTAAAATAGAGGAATTATAAGTATTTGACTTATAATATGGATTGTTGGTATAAGATTTGAGTTATGAATTAAATTTGTTAATTCAGGGAATTTTTATAAATCGAAGTTTATAAATAGGGAAAGAATTTATAGACATAGTTTATAAATTCGAAATCAATGGAATTTGGTAAATTGAATATAGAAAGTTATTAAAGGAAGTATATTCGCGATTTTGGATAGCGAATTTTTATTGAAATAAAATGTGTAGAAATTGTTAAAATTGGGATAGTGATTATATTCACGATTTTGGATAGTGAATATATATTATTGAATAAAATCAATATATTTTGGGAAAAGGAATATGGTTAAATGAAGTTGTTTTAAAAGATGTTTTAAAACGTGTTAAGTATCAAAAACATAGATTTCAACATTCATTGTTGAAATAGACGTTTTCGAAAAATAAGGAAATGGTGGACTATAACACTGTTGTTATAGTAAATGATTTCCAAAAGGAAATGTTTTTTAATGTAGTATTGGGATTTATATATCTATCTAAATCCGAATCCCTATACTGGTGATTTTTGAGTCGTCGTAACGATGTTTTACGTAACATTCGTTTTGACTCAAATTGATGTTGTTATAGAAAATAGATTTCCTTAAAGAATGAAATATATACTTAATTTGATTTAAGTATATCGAATATTTTCCAAGTGTTGAAAATAAATGATTTGTGAAATACTTATTATTAAATAAGTAGGGAAATGCATTTCCAAAATGAAATGAAACGTTTTGAGATTTTATCTTCTTAAAGATAAATTGAAATTGAATATTTAAAAACGATTGAAATTCGTATATCAGTAGATATTTTGAAAGATATAAATTCACTATGGAATTTATAAAAGAAAGGGAATTTGTCTAAAAATAAACGTTGATTTATTTTTGAAGTGTGGAAATTTTATATCTAGTAAAGATATTTTGGAAGATGAAATAATTTGGAAAATTATTTGGAATCTGATGATGTTGCGCATCTTTATTGATAGTTAAATAACCGACTATCAATAATTACCTTGAATGGTATTTGTTGTGAATTGGATGAATTTGAATGCCACACTTATTTTTGAATAAGCGCTCACTATTCGGGTTAGCCGGGAAAGGACCATGGGGTCGTATAACCCATTCCGAATATGTGATACGTCGTTATGAATTGCATTCGAAGACCGGTGTTGAAGACCGGATATTTTTGAAAACGGAAGGATTACCGTCGAGTTACTCTACATCGCCTGATCTCCGGTTTAGAGGTTTTATCACCCTTAGTGACGGGAAGTCCAGACGTGATTAGAAAATTATCCAGAAATGCAAGGGCTTCGTGAGAAGTGCCTTCGGTTCTGTTCGATCCCGGAACAGACTTGTATGGATTGTGTGTCTGACGCTACAATTTGAGTTATAAAGCTGATTTCTTTCAAATACATTTCTGTTGGTGGCGGAGAATTTATTCTCTTAGCTTAACACCCTTCTCTGAGACGTACGAGCTCAGAGGTTATGTAGTTGAAATTTATCAGCGATATACTCCCAATTTGGTAACGTGGCATACTAAGTGTTGCTGTGAAATGATCAGTGTTTGATCATTTGCGATATGATCATTTGTTTGATCTTATATCTTTGTGATCATAGGTTGATCATTTTGTTTGACCCGAAGCAGGGCTTTGTAGAAAGCGTAGCTTTGTGGACGAGACTTCGTCGAGCCTCACACCCCGGAAATGGTCGAAACAGGAAGGATGCAGCAAGGTTCTAGGGAGTAGCGCCCCTCAGTGTATGTCATTCCTTCTGGATAAAGGTGGTATCATGGTATGGAGCCCAGATACTTAACCTCTGTGGTTGCTGCAAAATTTATTTCTTTGTGGTTGTTGCGAATCGGGGATCCTCGGGAAGATCGGTGACGATTGGGGGATGGCATACGCGTGTCAGTAGTTACCTATTTTTGCAGAGGTAACCCGGCCTTGTGTTGGCAGAGATCCGGTTAGGTTCTCGGGTCGTCTATTCCAGGGACGTACCCATCGTGGAAAAGGAAGTTCCTTAGCCTGACCATTTGTTGGAAATCCAAAGAAACAATACGAGCCTTTACGATTTCAATTGTATAACCTGTCTCCTCAGGAGGCAGCTATAGCAGGCATAATATAATGGTACCTATGCTGGCTAAGATTTATATTCTACTTTCGAAATGTTTTCCACTATGCACTAATAATAATATCAAAAATGATTTGATTTTGCGTAGTAAGCATCTTTGACTAACATAAGAAGAAATCTCCTCCAAGTCTGCGTTTGCATTGTGTGTGTGGTGGGAGGTCTTATGGTAGTTTCATTTTCCAAAAGCATTGCGAATTAACATTAAAGTTTTCCTGTTGTTTATTTTTAAAGATAAACTGTTTTACGATCTCACACCAGTCACCATGACTGACTCGGAGTTTATTGTTTCCCTTCTAAACTCTGGGTGCCCACCAATTTCCACACGGGCAGTCTAGAGTTAGATTATCAGGATATTCTGGATATTCTGGAGCTTTGGAAGCAAGATGGATGACGAGACGTAGTATTTGTATCTGATAGTATTATTCCGCTGTGTATTCTGTATGAGGAGAAGTTATATAACTGTCCATTGTTGTATTGAGTTGTATATTGACTCTGTTGATGTATGTATAAACTGATAAAATTCTTTGTTTAAAAGATTACTGATTTATTTATCATATATTGTTCCGCTGCGATGTGAAAGATTCTGATATTGTTCTATTTCTGTTTCTGTTCTGTGTTGTTCTTCTTTCCTTTTTCTTTTCTTCTTCTTCTACCTTTTTCTTCTTTTTAAAACCCTCACTATTGGAGTTTCCGGCACTAGATTGCTCGACAGTCGATAAAGTGAGTATCGATGTCGAATTTTCGAAAGTCGAAATTTCAGTACGTGACAGCGTGGTATCAGAGCATATGGTTAAGCAACAACCCTGCTCTGTTGGGTGTTACTCATTTGAGATAGAGTCAGTAGTACTTTAGAATGAGTTGAGTGTAATAATAGATACGAGTGCGTATTTGTTAGTGAATATAAAAATTGTTTTATATTGTGTTTGCTTATCCGTTGAGATGTTTATGAGTTTTGGTCGGTATGTGGGACGCCATATTATCGATAGGGATTTCTAAACACTTAAACGAGGCAAGACAACATAGTATCATTTTAAATAGGGTGAATGAAATAATTTTGCCCAAAACTATTTTTGTATATAAAGGAAATAATTTTCTATGAATTATCATAGTATATGGTTGCATGGTTGTTAGAAAGTGGTTATAAACCAAAATAGTGAATTGTAAATAAATTTTGGGAATGAACAAAAGAATAAAACTGGAATCACAACTGAATGTTAAACTTAGTCTGAATTTGGTAATTGATAAAATTCAATATTCAGAAGTTAAACTGAATCCAAATTAAATTGAAATAGTGAATTGAATTAAAATGAGAAATTGAAATGTAAAATTGAATGATAATGAATATGTAACTTCAATAGTGAAGTAAAAATGTATAAACAGTTTATATTGAAAAATTTTGTAATCAAATTTGCAAAATGATTTGAATGCTGTAACTAGATATTATGGTTAGTAGGATATACAGGTGTTATAAATTGGATTTGATCTTCAAAGATGAATTTGAATTGCTCGACAAAAGGTATGTATTTGAATTATAATATGAGTTTTTGATGATTTCTTGTCTAGCCGCTTGGCTGTTTCTTTTTCTTTTTGAAATCTGGGAGTCCGTAGGGACGTTTTGTAGTTGTGCCGTATTAGCCGCGCAAAGGAGACGCTGGCGAAATTTTTCAAAAATTTCGGGTGTTAGAAAATTTTTGAGAAATTTTGAAAGTTTAAATTTGAATTTTGAAGTAAAACAATGTTGTTTGAAACCTGTAATTGAAGTTGAAAAACTAGTTGAATTAACAACGAATCTTTAGTAGAAAGATTTGTTTTGAAAATTTGATAAAATTATTGGATATTGAAAATAGTAGACGAGTTAAGGACATTTTTTCCTAACTTGTAATTTCGAGGACGAAATTCTTTTAAGGAGGGAAGTCTGTAACGACCCAGAATTTTGACCAAATTAAATTGAGAATATTTAATTAATTTTAAATATTTGAACGATGATTTAATTTGAATCCCCGATATAACTCTGAATTTTGCGATTAAACTTTAAAATTTAATCGATTGAAATCGAATTTAAAAATAGCGTTTCGAGGCGCAGTCTCGGAATTCGACGAAACCAGTTCCATTGGATTCGGAATATTGAATTATTGTCGGATTTCAAATTTCGTATTTATCGGAGTTGATATGTGAGCGCACGATGAGTAAACGCGTTGAAATAAAATCAAATTCAATTTAAATTTTAAAATTTAAATTTAGTCAACCCAGCCGAGATTTTTTCATTAGCCACCCTAGCATCTGATTTCCGTCGACCTAGTTGTCTCCTCTTCTCGTTGAAAGCACGCTACCTTGTCTTCCCTTTTCAGAGCATGCCTCAGTTTCAATTTTAAATAACAGTTCGTTCCTTTCTCTTTTGTTCTGCTCAAATCAAATTAAAATGGCCGCAGCCTGGGAGTAAAATTTTAGTAGTTATCTCCATTCCATTAGAAACTCAAAATAGCAAACCCAAAAGCAATCGCCGAGCTTCAGCAAACGAAAAAAAATATATACATTCGTTCGAACATTGAATAAACCCAGCTTCCCCCTCTTCCTAAAATCGGAACGAATTCATTCGAGGATAGATTCGCGAGCTCGCGACTGAGCGTGCGCGCGTGGAGGACTCGACCGAGGCAATTCAAGTGGGAGCAATAGGAAATCGCGATTGAGGTATCAACGTGGTTAAGCGTTAGGGTTTCGAGCGAGTGGTGGAGCTCGCGAAGTCGGAGAGTTCGAACGACAGTAAAGAAAAATGGGGGGGAAGCAAGTCTCGATTTGATTTCTGACTCGGAGTCGGGATTCTCAGAGTAGTGCGCACGCGATGGATTGGGGTGCAGTGGCTCGAAGTCGAGCGAGGCGGCGAAGGCAGCGACGAATCGAAGGCGAGCGGCGATGGACGAGCCCGCGAGCTAGGGCAGACGTAGGGTGGGTCGCGTACGTTCTGGATATAGAGGTGGAGATTTGCGTACGTGATTTCCAGGGAGCTAGGCAGTAAGGTATTGGTTTAAAATTTATTTAAGTTCATTTTGTTAGAGATTTTAAACTTGATATTAACAAACAATAAAGTGAAAATTCTCTGATAGGCAGTTTCCAAAATGTCTGATTTAATTGGGTTAATAAATCGATTTGATTTTTTTTTTAAAAAAAATAATAATAATATATCACTTTTGATTTTACAGTCAGTTAGTATACAGATATAAAATAATAGATGTTTACAGTAAAAAAATTTTAGTTTTAGATTTTATTTGTAGTTAAATAAATTTATTTTAAAAAGGGATTCAGCTTAAAAATTTATATTTGTTTGTTTAAAATAAATCATCGATAATTTAATTTGTTAAATTAAGTATAGAAATTATAAAAAGAAATTGGTTTAAAATTAAATCATTGGCTAGTTAAATTTATAAATGAAAATTTAATCATTCGATTACTTCGAATATTAATGAAATCGTAAATTGTTATACAAGGTCTATAAAACGAGAAATCAAAGCAGAAAATGGAAATGGGATGGCAAATTAAAAGCGAAGGTGAGATTTTTCTCACTCAAATGAAGTTGGATTTTGATTGACTGATTGATTGCTGTTTGTATTAGATATAGTAGGATATATCTATTATATATAGCAATATATACATATTGGCATATGTATATATTGGATTGATGATTTCCCGCCTCGTATAGCGGATGAGACCCTATTGCGCCGTTAGTAAGCGGATTTTTATAAAACCTATATACCGCGATATTCCACCTCGAAGTGGAATTGGTATTGTGCTAACGTCTTTGGATGCAGGGAAACAGGTTGGAGGGATCCAGCTGGATTCCTCAACTGTATTTATTTATTTACAGATGTTGATATATATTCTGTTATCATATGATGATATATGATGTTTGATGTTGTGATGGACTAATTGATGCGTTGCATCATTGGATTCAAGTTTTAAAAATAACGACTTTTAATTTAAAAGGATTTTTAAAGTGATCTTTGAAATTATACGTTTTATTAAATTTTTGAAGTGATTTATTTTAAATAAATAAACGTTCAAATTTTAAAGTTATAAAAGTTAAGACCTTTGTGAAATATAACCGAAAAGTGATTTTTGGAATAAACAGTTGATTGATTTATAAAATGGTTTAAGTTGAGATTTTTAAAATATTATAAACGGTTTACTTAAAAGGTTTATAAAGTTGACACTTTATAAATTGAAATGTTGGTATTATAAAACGAGTTTTTATAAGCGTTAAAATGAATTTTTAAGAATTTATAAATAAATGGAATTTATAAATTGTGAACTTATAAATGGAGATGATTTTGTAAAATAGAGGAATTATAAGTATTTGACTTATAATATGGATTGTTGGTATAAGATTTGAGTTATGAATTAAATTTGTTAATTCAGGGAATTTTTATAAATCGAAGTTTATAAATAGGGAAAGAATTTATAGACATAGTTTATAAATTCGAAATCAATGGAATTTGGTAAATAGAATATAGAAAGTTATTAAAGGAAGTATATTCGCGATTTTGGATAGCGAATTTTTATTGAAATAAAATGTGTAGAAATTGTTAAAATTGGGATAGTGATTATATTCACGATTTTGGATAGTGAATATATATATCGAATAAAATCAATATATTTTGGGAAAAGGAATATGGTTAAATGAAGTTGTTTTAAAAGATGTTTTAAAACGTGTTAAGTATCGAAAACATAGATTTCAACATTCATTGTTGAAATAGATGTTTTCGAAAAATAAGGAAATGGTGGACTATAACACTGTTGTTATAGTAAATGATTTCCAAAAGGAAATGTTTTTTAATGTAGTATTGGGATTTATATATCTATCTAAATCCGAATCCCTATACTGGTGATTTTTGAGTCGTCGTAACGATGTTTTACGTAACATTCGTTTTGACTCAAATTGATGTTGTTATAGAAAATAGATTTCCTTAAAGAATGAAATATATACTTAATTTGATTTAAGTATATCGAATATTTTCCAAGTGTTGAAAATAAATGATTTGTGAAATACTTATTATTAAATAAGTAGGGAAATGCATTTCCAAAATGAAATGAAACGTTTTGAGATTTTATCTTCTTAAAGATAAATTGAAATTGAATATTTAAAAACGATTGAAATTCGTATATCAGTAGATATTTTGAAAGATATAAATTCACTATGGAATTTATAAAAGAAAGGGAATTTGTCTAAAAATAAACGTTGATTTATTTTTGAAGTGTGGAAATTTTATATCTAGTAAAGATATTTTGGAAGATGAAATAATTTGGAAAATTATTTGGAATCTGATGATGTTGCGCATCTTTATTGATAGTTAAATAACCGACTATCAATAATTACCTTGAATGGTATTTGTTGTGAATTGGATGAATTTGAATGCCACACTTATTTTTGAATAAGCGCTCACTATTCGGGTTAGCCGGGAAAGGACCATGGGGTCATATAACCCATTCCGAATATGTGATACGTCGTTATGAATTGCATTCGAAGACCGGTGTTGAAGACCGGATATTTTTGAAAACGGAAGGATTACCGTCGAGTTACTCTACATCGGCTGATCTCTGGTTTAGAGGTTTTATCACCCTTAGTGACGGGAAGTCCGGACGTGATTAGAAAATTATCCGGAAATGCAAGGGCTTCGTGAGAAGTGCCTTCGGTTCTGTTCGATCCCGGAACAGACTTGTATGGATTGTGTGTCTGACGTTACAATTTGAGATATAAAGCTGATTTCTTTCAAATACATTTCTGTTGGTGGCGGAGAATTTATTCTCTTAGCTTAACACCCTTCTCTGAGACGTACGAGCTCAGAGGTTATGTAGTTGAAATTTATCAGCGATATACTCCCAATTTGGTAACGTGGCATACTAAGTGTTGCTGTGAAATGATCAGTGTTTGATCATTTGCGATATGATCATTTGTTTGATCTTATATCTTTGTGATCATAGGTTGATCATTTTGTTTGACCCGAAGCAGGGCTTTGTAGAAAGCGTAGCTTTGTGGACGAGACTTCGTCGAGCCTCACACCCCGGAAATGGTCGAAACAGGAAGGATGCAGCAAGGTTCTAGGGAGTAGCGCCCCTTAGTGTATGTCATTCCTTCTGGATAAAGGTGGTATCATGGTATGGAGCCCAGATACTTAACCTTTGTGGTTGCTGCAAAATTTATTTCTTTGTGGTTGTTGCGAATCGGGGATCCTCGGGAAGATCGGTGACGATCGGGGGATGGCATACGCATGTCAGTAGTTACCTATTTTTGCAGAGGTAACCCGGCCTTGTGTTGGCAGAGATCCGGTTAGGTTCTCGGGTCGTCTACTCCAGGGACGTACCCATCGTGGAAAAGGAAGTTCCTTAGCCTGACCATTTGTTGGAAATCCAAAGAAACAATACGAGCCTTTACGATTTCAATTGTATAACCTGTCTCCTCAGGAGGCAGCTATAGCAGGCATAATATAATGGTACCTATGCTGGCTAAGATTTATATTCTACTTTCGAAATGTTTTCCACTATGCACTAATAATAATATCAAAAATGATTTGATTTTGCGTAGTAAGCATCTTTGACTAACATAAGAAGAAATCTACTCCAAGTATGCGTTTGCATTGTGTGTGTGGTGGGAGGTCTTATGGTAGTTTCATTTTCCAAAAGCATTGCGAATTGACATTAAAGTTTTCCTGTTGTTTATTTTTAAAGATAAACTGTTTTACGATCTCACACCAGTCACCATGACTGACTCGGAGTTTATTGTTTCCCTTCTAAACTCTGGGTGCCCACCAATTTCCACACGGGCAGTCTAGAGTTAGATTATCAGGATATTCTGGATATTCTGGAGCTTTGGAAGCAAGATGGATGACGAGACGTAGTATTTGTATCTGATAGTATTATTCCGCTGTGTATTCTGTATGAGCACAAGTTATATAACTGTCCATTGTTGTATTGAGTTGTATATTGACTCTTTTGATGTATGTATAAACTGATAAAATTCTTTGTTTAAAAGATTACTGATTTATTTATCATATATTGTTCCGCTGCGATGTGAAAGATTCTGATATTGTTCTATTTCTGTTTCTGTTCTGTGTTGTTCTTCTTTCCTTTTTCTTTTCTTCTTCTTCTACCTTTTTCTTCTTTTTAAAACCCTCACTATTGGAGTTTCCGGCACTCGATTGCTCGACAGTCGATAAAGTGAGTATCGATGTCGAATTTTCGAAAGTCGAAATTTCAGTACGTGACAATATCTAAACAGTACCACAATTCAAACCAAACAATTATATATATATATATACATACACGCATATACATACATACATACATATGTATATATATAACCATATAGCCAACACACACATATATATAAGTAAATTCTTCCCCGAAAGTTAAGAAGTTTACTCACCAAATGTTTTGAAAACTTGAAATACTTTAGCGCTCGAAAAGCTTGGAAAACCACAAATTCTTCTCGAAAATGGGTCATTTGCACTCGACTTTTGGACCCTTTCCTCTTGAACATTGGAAAAAAGGTCAAGAGGAAAGTTTTAGATTATTCTTTCCTCTATCATTTAAACAAAAGAATTACTCAAAAAAGTTAAATTTTGAGGAAGTTAAGGCCAAAACAATGAGGGGTATTTTCGAACATCAAAATCTAGGTTCAAAAACACTCTTGCAAAAGAATGAATTTTTGGAGAATCTAAGCTCAAAATAAGAAAAAGTGGTAAACTACAAAGTAGTAGCAACTGGAAATATACGTGGTTTTAAAAAACAAAAATCTAATTTTGGAGTTTCTGTAAGTAGGTATGGCCGAAACAATTTCGGGTAAAATGAAAGAAATTTAAATGGAAAAGAAGGAACCTTTAAACAAGTTTTTAAAACATTTAAAAGTTAATATTTGAAATATTAAAACATGAAAAGTTATTTTGGAAGCCATTAAAGTTTTTTAAAAGCTTTGAAGAAGAAGAGACTTAGGAAAAAAGGGAAATCAAATGAAAATGGAAGAAAGAAATAAGAGAAATGTTTTTATATAAAATGAATAGGTAAAATTACCTAATTAACCCTTGTACCATGCCCTCCACTCCTAGCTTGCCATATCACCACTCTTGTCTTCCACCTTGTACCTTCCTAACACTACATGATCCAATATGAAATGACCCCTAAATGTACTCTTGTCTCCACCAGTTACCATTATGTCAAACCATGTCCCCGTGATGTGACAATTTTCTTTTTCCATTTTTTTTCTTATATACCTAGGTATAATTGCATGCATACATATAATAAGACATACATACATATGCATATTTATTTACATTTTGAACTTTTATATGTTTCCATTAAAGTTCACAACGTTCCAAAAAATTCTAGTTGACGAAAAGTCGAAAAATGAATTCCGGACACATTTCCCGTTTTTCATCGAACTATATATTTGTGTAAACTAATTTTGAAAACTATTTCACCATTATTATTTATCATTTAAAAGATTTTTATTTTCATTATAAAACCATTTATTTTAATATTTAAAATTAATTAAATATTCGCAAATCAAAGCAGTGAAATTCCGGGTCGTTACAGTTTGAGAGAGGGAAAAGAGTATCATATCTTTCCTTTTTCTTTCCCACATCTATTTTAAACCCTGATTGCCTCCAACTTTGGTCGTCCATATCATATAATTGTAGCCAAAAATCTCTTCCAGATCTATGGATTAATACCCCATATAAGCCCAAACAAATATGGTAATTAAATATAATTTACTTTCTTATCAATATCTCATATTGATTAACATATTTATAACCGTTATAAATATATATACACAATATTTGTTTCTCAAATCATATTTAAATTTCATAATTATTTCATAAATATTAATTAATTTAATTAATCTGTAACAATTATAAACTAATTAAATCATTCGATCTAAAGAGAATTTATCATTTCGGTTGTGTGACTCTTGGGTGTAAATTCGGTCGGCGATTAACATCGACCTATTCGAATGTTAATGTTCACACGTCAATTAGCTGGTGGTGTGACATCATGACCAAATTTATCGCTTACTCGGTATCAGTAAAATCCAATTTTAGTTTCATAGGCATTACTCGGTTGTGATATTTATTTACACCAATCCTCTTTGTCAAAACTATATCACTTTGGACTTATAGAATTTGGTAATGGTCAAAATTCCAATATCATCCACATTCAACTCTTTAGTCTAAATATAAAGTCCTTGGTTCAATAATAATAATTATTATTAACCGAAATGCTCTAGCCAGAGACTTTGACTTTGAGTTGACTTGAGTTGACCGTGATACTAAGCCCATATAACTGAGGAGACGAATCCTCTCTTGAACAGTGCTTCACTTCCAATACTTCCACTTGATCCAACTATAGTCACTTGATGGACGCCATGCCATGATTTTACTATAATCAAAGTAGAGCTTTCATATTGAATATCCATGATATTTTCAAGTCGAGATAATTGTGTAATTCAGTCACATCGATATTTTTTGTTTGACCTTAGTTATACTAACCAACAAAAAACTATCGAGTATGTCATTCCATGGTTATCCAATAACTATCAATATGTAACCTCTAGGTGTCTCCAGTAGCCATGGGTAATACACCCAACATTTGGAGAGCGTTACGTACTCTAGTCTCAACGGATATATCGATATCCAGTCTCGATGCATCTTGACTAGGAACGTTTAAAATGGTATATTTAATTTTATTGTGATAAATTACTCACAGTTACAATACTTTGTAACTACTATCACAAAACATACCATTTATGGATTTTCTATTAAATTAATTAATTAATATAACTATATTATATCAAGTGTATAATAGAAATAAAATACCTTTATATCGAACAAGATTGGTCAACGAGTTAGATATATGTAACAAATTACATAATTGCCCTTAGGGCATACCCTTAAGTATATCAATATTCAGAAGTGGTTCAGCTTCTACCCACTTCGTGAAGTAATCGATGGTTATTATTATGTACTTAGCTCCTCCTTTAGATATCGACAATGGTCCAATTAGGTCAATTCCCCATACATCAAAAGGCCATGGGTTTGAGATAGAAGTCAATTCGCTTAATGGTAGGCGTGGGATCTTAGACAACCTTTAACATTTTTTGCATCTTCTTACATAATCAATAGCTTGACTAGTCATTTGAGGCCAATAGAAGCCTTGACTTATAACTTTCTTGGCCAATTTCATTCCATTGGAATGGTCTCCACAGGATCCTTCATGGGCTTCCCTTAGTAATTTTGCTCCTATTTCTAGATCAACACATCTTAGATAAGGGAGTGGATATCCCTTTTTAAAAAGTATGCCATTTGCTATGAAAAAAGTCAAAGCCTGGCGCTTTATTCTCCTTGCCACTTTTTTATCTATTGGGCGCATTTCTTTTGTTATGTATTCGATAATCGGAGTCATCCAATTATTCTCATATTGATTATTAGTTTCCGTATGAGGAAGTTTTTCTTAAGGATCTCAATTTAATCTTCTTTCACCTTGTGCGCTAAGGCTTGAGACCGGGTCAACACTGAGGACTCATTTTCCAGATTGGGGCTTTCCTCCTTTATACTAGGATTCTCTTGGTAACCCACCGGAACGATTCAGACTTCTGGTGCACCGACCGAGCTTGCTAACTTTGCCAAAGAATCAGCTTAGGAGTTCTTTCCTCTTGGTACTTGATATATTGAGAAATCTTCAAATTGGGTCAGCATTTTCAATATTTTTTGACAAATAGAGTCAGTTTGGCATCCTTTGTCTGATATTTCTGGTTTAGTTGATTTACCATTAATTGCGAATCATTGAAAATTTCAATTCTAGGGATTTTCAGTTGGAGGGCTAAAGTAAGTCCTGTAGTCATGCACTCATATTCTGCTATATAGTTGGTGGTTGGAAACCTTAACTTTATGGCACAGTGCAAACGATGTCCATCAGGATTTATAATTACATATCCGGCTCTGGTCCTTTATTCATTTAAAGCGTCATTTATGAATAGTTGCTACTCAGGTTTTAGATCTTTTTTTTCTGATTTTTCTCATTAATGAATCCAATACATCCTTTGACGAAATCGGCTAATGTATGTCCCTTAATTAATACCCAGGGCAGGAATTCAGTATCACATTGGCTAAGTGCAATTCCCCACTTAACCAACCATCCTGAAGTTTCCAGTTTACTAAAAACTTGCTTGATTGGGAAATTTGTAAGGACTTTGATTGGACGTGCTTGAAAACAAGCCCTTAACTTTCGTGCGGTGAGTATTACATAGTACGCCAACTTTTCTATAACTGGAAATCTACTTTCTACATCTTTGCGCCTCTTGTTGGTCTAATATACTGGGAGTTGAATTCCCTTCTCTTCTCTTGTTAGCATTAAGCTAACTACATGTTCAAAAATTCCCACATGGAAATAAAGAATTTCCCCGTCCATAGAACTAGAGAGAATTGGTAGTTTTTCCAAATTATCTTTCAGCTCTTTAAAAACTTTCTTACAATCCTCACTCTATTCGAAGTTTTGCTTCTTCTTGATAACGTTGAAGAATAGGATGCATTTATCGGTGGCCTTGGAAATGAATCTATTCAATGTTGTCACTCTTTCATTCAGGCTCATTATGTCTTTGCTTGTCTTATGTTCTACCATGTTTCTAATAGTTTGAATTTGGTTAGAGGCAGCTTTGATTCCTCTTGCACTGATGATATATCCTAAGAATTTACCAAATTGAATTCCAAAAGAACACTTTTGTAGGTTAAGCTTCATTTGGTATTTTCACAATATACCAAACACTTCCTTAAGGTCTTTTAGATGACTGCCACTCTCTTGAGACTTGACCAGCATGTCATCTACATAAACTTTCATGTTTCGTCCAATTTGTTCCCTAAACTTTATATTCACTACTCTTTGGTATGTTGCTCCTCCATTCTTCAATTCAATGTGCATCACTCTGTAGAAGTACGTTCCAAAATCTGTTATAAAACTTGTGTTTTCCTCGTCTAGCTTAAACATTGGAATATGATTATATCTGAAATATGCGTCCATGAAAGACAAGATTTGGTGTCCGCTTATTGCATCGACTAACTGGTCTATCCTTGGGAGCGGATAACAATCTTTTGGGCATGCTTTATTCAAATTAGTGTAATCAACACATGTTCTCCACTTCTCATTGCATTACTTGACTAGCACTGGATTAGCTAACCATTTCGGATAAATTACCTCTCTAATAGATGCATTCTAAAGGAATCTTTTGACCTCTTCTTTCAAAGCACTAGACCGAACTTTATCAAACTATCTTTTCTTTCTACCGGACGGGTGCGATATTTGGGTCAATATTCAAAGCATGGCACATGATGATCAGATCTATTCCAACCATATCTAAGTGAGTCCAGGAAAATACATCTTTGCTAGACCAAAGGAACTGAACGAGTTCTCCCCTGAGTTTGATATCAAATTCTCTTCCAATTTTGACTGTCTTCGTCGGATCAGTAGAATATGTATATTTCCTCAAGATCTTCTATAGGCTTCATTCTTTCTTTCATTTCTGCAGTCTAGTTTGATGACAATTTCTCCCTCTTTAATTTGTCTTCCACTAGATTCGGTTCCCTCCTTTTCTTTTCTTCTTGGAAAAGTCAAATTTCCTCAATATATGTTTAGTCTTTTTAACGGGCTCTGTTTTTACTTAGGATGATGAGTCTGATGAATCATCATCCAAAGGCTTTTTAGCATCATTTCGGATTAATTTATTTTTCTCTTAATTATAGCAAGAATGGTAATCTCGTTTATATTTTTCAATAGTTGCAAAGTACATCTCGCGGGCACTGAACTGTTCCCCTCTAATGGTTCCCCACCTAGTTTTGATCAAAAATTTCACCATCAAACACTTGGGGGTGACAAAGGCATCAACTTCATCCAAAGCTGGTATTCCTAAAAAGGCGCTATAATATGAAGGTTGGTCCATAATGACAAAAGGAGTCCCAAAAGTCCAAGAGCATGGTGGGACTCCCATTTGCATGAGAAGTTTTATCTGTCCAACAAGAGTTGATCCTTTATTATTAAACCCAGAGATAGGTTCAAAACTTGGTTCAAGCTTCTCTTCCAGGATTCCCATTTGGTCGAATGCATGCTTGAAAATTATGTTGACAGCACTTTCGGTATGCATCAAAATTTTGGTAACCACAGAAAGTCCAATTTTCATAGTAATTATAAGTGAGTCATTATGTGCATAGAGAACTTCTCGTAGCACTTGTGGGGTAATGGTCAAATTATGTGTCTGGATTTGGAATCTTAGATTCTTGAGCGGTGGCTCCTCTTGAATATAGAAAATCCCTTCCTTCACTTCCCTAACATAGCGACTCCTAGCTCCTTTACTATTCTAGCCAGCTACGGGCCTCCATGGATTACGTCAATTCTATTAAGAGGTGGAATGAAATCTAGCTGGGCATCATCCTCTACCAGATTTGTGGTGTTGCTTAGTGGCCATTGGTTGGCATTTTCAGCTTTCTGAATATCCTTAATAAATTCCTTTATGTGCCTAAAACGGATCATGCGTTGAATGATGTCTGCAAATGCCCAACACTCATCTATTTTATGTCTATTCGATTTTTGATAAGCACACTAATCTCCCCCTTTCCTTGGTTTAGAATCGGTTTTAGCATTGTAAGAAATCGAAAAGTTGTCTCTTTCCTTTATTACACAATATATGTAAGATATTGGCTTGTTCAAGGAAACATGGTTAGTGTTTGAGTCTTCTTCCCAACTTGGTTTCTTGTGGTTGCGGTTGTTGTTAAATTTCTTACTTTCTTCTTGGCTTGGACCTACTTTCTGGCGTGATGCATTTCATCCATACGGATGAACTTATGAACTTGGAAATGGAAATCTTATAGGTCTTTGCACCCATGTATATAAAGTTCCTACCAGAATGGGGTTTGTTCGATCAGTCCAAAATGTACAGCCACCAGCTTATCTCTATTAGTCATATATTCTTCGCCTTCGGGGCTTCTGCATTGAATCTCTTACGGTAATCGCCAAACAACTCTCCTAGTCTCTATTTGATATTAGCTACCACAATGTAGTCGACGATAAGATCTTTACAAATACAGAATTGCATTGAGAATTCATAAAAAGAATTGTTTAGATAGTCCTCTTTCATTATTGTCAGTACCATTTAGCAGTTGCTTCCTAAAAAGTAGTTGGGAAAGCCTACAACGCAAAGCTCCAGATGCATTATATAGGTCCATCTAGCTCTCAAAAGCCAATAAGTAATTGTTTGGATCGGTTGTTCCATTATACCTGATGAATGAGATCTTGATATGAGAGGTGTTTTTCGTGGACATGATTTTATCTATGAAGGGAGCTTCTCGATGAATATTGTTGATCCTATCGTTGTGGTAGTTACTCCTTTTAGGTTTGTATCCTTCAGATATTGAGCTTCTAGATTATTCCTTAGGTTTTCTTCCAATCTTCCTTGGTAGTTTACTTTAGCTTGCCAGTCGCCTCTTCTCTTTTATGGAATCAGGGTAAGTTTTCCTTTTCTTTTGTTTCTAAGCAAAGAAGCATTCAAGTCCCTTCTTGGAGATTCTGCCCCATCTCCCCTTGTAGGCATGGTAGTTTTGGAGGATTTCTAAGCAAGTACTGCTTCCAATAGTCTCTACATCTCTAGTACTTATTGTTCTAGACTTTTATTCTTGGCTCCATTACTGGTTGGTTATGCCGGTGCTAATGGCTGCCCAGGCTCTACACTTCCCAAATTGAAGTTAGGAACAACATTCTCTTCTAATGTTGTTGTAGTTATGACCTCTTCATTTAGAGCACTATGTCATTTTGGTCTCATTTTCCTAAAACAAAAACTTTCTCAATTAGTTTAGAGAGGGGGTTAAACAATCCGGAGGTTCAACCCCTCCTTCTAGTGCTAAAAATGTTAGACCAAAAACCGATATAACATTCATGATGCCAATAGTGATGAAATAATCCTTGACTTATACAAATATGGTAACTTGTTCAAGCATAACTCAATCAACATTGGTTAGTTATGTCATCAAGGACCAATTCATCACTTAAGGCTGGCGTATGATGGAATTATTAAAGGATGGATTGGTGATAGTAATAGGCCTTTAAGGAGAAATGTATGGAAGTCCACATGTTTTCTTGGATCACTATGCTTGTGATTCCTTAAGGCCATTCAAAATTGTCAAGTTCAAGAGACTATACGGGCTTTCGAGAATAATATTCCAAATAGGCCTATGTTATGTCACATGTCATATGTTCAATAGAGGTATAGAAGGCAAGTAACAAATTTGTGGAATAGTCCATTAGGCTCGATAATGGGTTATGTAATTTGTCCTTTTATTCAAAGTCCAAAATCCATATAATTATGCATATATGTGTGTTCGTCATAGTTCAAAACTACTCAAAATAGTTCACGTTGAGTTTTGATCTTTATGAGTTCGAATATATTCAAGTCCATATCATCGAAAAAAGGCATAGTCAAAGTTAATGTGCATGTCCAAGTCCTTATTCATATCAACTATACATGATTACAGTCAATTAGGATTTGTCTCCAAATTTATTTAGGTTTTACAAGAGTTTGATTTAAAGAATAGAGAGAGAAAAGAAAAAATCTGGCCCCATTTGCGCATCCCAAGGTCTTTATTCATAGAGGTTGCATAGCTTTACTTCGCCTCTAATGTCTTCAGTGGGCTTCACTTCGGCATTCTTGGCTTTGATAGTGTCAACCTAGCATTTGCTTTGTCACCGAATGGCATATAGTTCGGCATCATGAATGTTGGTAGTCTTCGGCTTTGATCATCCTGTATATTGTTATGCTCTTGACTGATGGTCAACATCCTTAGTTGAAGGTGGCATTGAACATTGATGGGAGGCAACAGTACTGTGAGAGAACAACTTTATATAATTTAGTAACGAGATTGATGACTCTCGACATAGATTACTTCCATTGTGATGATTGGTGCTTCTTATTGGCTAGTGCCAGTGTTGAATTGAAGCATCATTGATCATTGTCCCTCCTATGTGGACGTTGACAACATTCAAAATCGACGCCACGAAGGTAGATGGTGTCGACATTTTTAAAATGGTATATTAATAAAAACCTATCTCAATGGAATTCGACGTCATTATAGTGGCACTAATAAGCAGTGTAACTGATGGCTTGTAGTATTGTCTACAAGCGGCACTGATTGGTTGGGGTCTTCATTATAAGCAGCATCCTCCAGTAGATGACGAAGTGCAATACCAACTAAGCACGGTGTTTGCAATGGACTGTGCATGTACTAGAGCGCCACCGCTTGATATACGGTATGTAAAGAAGAAGTGCGACGTCGTTCAGAGATGACACCAGAGTGGCATGATATACATGAGAAGCGGCATGGATAGTGTTGATGATGAGCGGCGTTGCTTAGTGGCATTGTTGATTCATTTTCTTTGTTGGTGAAACTCGACGTTGATGAATCTTGAAGTGATGAAATGTGGTGTGGTTCAGAGGCGACACTGAAGAAATGCGGTACCGATAAATGGCGACGTGCTGAGGTGTATTATTGAAGTGGAGCGGTAGTGTAGTTCTATTGAGGTGTATTTCTGACCCCTGGGATTAACACTTAATTCATCCATGGTATTCGTGTGCTGTTGCCCAAGCGTTTGAAAGACAAACTTTCGGGGTAAAATAAAATGAACAGAATAAAAAATTTCATAACGAAACTATTAAATATATCATAGCAGTAAAATAGTATATAAGGTTACTCTCTAACATGGAGTTATCACAATTACACAAAAGTACTACAATCAACTTAGGCAGTATATAACAACCTACCTTTACAAATGTTGAAACAAAATACACATACAAGAAGCGAAAATAAACAAATAAATAGATAAAGACCTCCTATTCGGACGTCGTTTTTCAAAGAGCCTATAAAAGACCTGCTACTCTCGAACTTTTCAAATAAAAATGAGTACCCGAGAATTTAGGGAAAACAAACAACTCGGTTTAGATAATATGTGTGGTATGAGGAAAACCCTAAAAAAATAGGTGTGATTAAACAACAACATGTGAGACCACGCCCGTCAAATGCGGAACAGGTTTTCTCTCACAAGAACAGCATCCAAATGTAGAGAATGATACATATGATTAAACATCGCGAAGAGTGCTAGACTCTTTCCGACGCAATAAAAACACAAATTCGAAGGTTCAAATCAACAAGGGAAAAGAAGGAAAATTTCCAACAATGGCTAGGAGGGTGCATCCCCTTACCAAAAGTATACCTCTAGATATACGCTTGAGAATTCCGATGGCTCTCGGACACGTCCAAGCCGGACCCCGCCAACAATTACTGAAAATTCGAGCATTTCACATCTTAGTGCACAAATATCCAAACCAAATCTAAAGTAGATGAGACAATACCCTAATGGGAGCAACCCCATATAGCTTAGCTTCCGCTCGCTCTTTGGGTTTAGTCATTTCCAACAAAGGATAACAAAGATCAAATAAGCAACACATTGTCTTAGAATAACGAAAAACAAAGATGGCTGAGGCAATCGATAGTCGACAAACCACTATCGATGATAACAAAATGATATTATATGCGGACAGTAAACCTCATATTCCTAACACTACTTGTTGATTTCAAACTTATACTATTTCTTGGTTAAAAATGAAGTCGGACAAGTGAAGGTCGTGTAACCTCTAGGCATTGCCTTGATGACAATTTTAACTTTCGAGATACCGACAAGTTTCAATACCTCGACGTTTAGTGTCAAGTGTATGATTAAATTATTTCCATATAAGTGATGTCATTTACAAAAACTTCTTTTCCATAACCGAATCAAAATTTTACTTTTAAAACCAAATTCGTGCTTAGGCTTGTGACAAGTTTTTAACTTTAAACATCTTTGTAAAAATGGTTTACTAACTTTAAAACACTATTATAAAAGGATTTAATAACCTAAAACATTATTATTAAATTTATTAATCGTCTTTAACTATCATTAATAAGAGTGATTAATTATCTTTAGATTTCGTCAATTAATTTGATTAATTAACTTTAAATACCTATAATTAAAAAGGGTTAGTCACTTTAAAAATTCATTAATTAATTAATTTTAAATCTCATTAATTAATTTGATTAATAATTTTAAAAAAAACATTTATTAGAAAGGATTAACTAATTTAAAAAATAATTAATGGAAAAGGTTAATTAAATTGAAACTAATTAATTAACTTTAAAAGTAATTAATTAAAAATGCTTTATTTAAACACCATTAATTAAAATGATTAATTAAATTTAATCTATCATTATTTAAGATATTAATTAAACTCAGTCATCATTAGATAAAATGGTTAATTAATTTTAAACATCATTAACAAAGTAATTAATTAATTTTAAACACATCGTTATTAAGATAATTAATTAACCTTAATCCTCACTAATCAAACTAATTAATTAAATTTAAAATCAACATTAAATTAGTAAAATAATTTTTAATCCATCCTTATTCAAAAACTCAATCACTTTGTAAAGTAAAACACAAGCTTGAAACTAAAACAAAAGATGTCGAAGAGATGGTATTTTCCGAAAGTGCCGATATAGCGATAGTCGCTATACAGACACTTCGGGAACTACTTTTATAACTCATTGATTTTCATCCAAGCATCACATCACATATCATAAGTAAAGCATATATACACAAGGTCCATAACAAATCATACAACATGTAGAGAGCATCACTTATAGTATATTAACTTTTCCTACTAATTTTCCTTATCGCTTACTAACTACCAAGATGTCATCTTTCCAAAGCATAAACCTAACCAACAACGATCACATTAACATACATTTACAACATGCATTTAAAATCTACTAAGATGATCAATATTAAAGGTAAAATGTAATGACCCGTAAATTTTAACAGTTTTTATAACTTAATTAACTGAATTTTTGTGAAATTTTAAATAATTAAATTTGGAAATGAAAATTTAATATTTGGAATACGTCTATTTAAACATAGCAAATGGTAAATTTTCATCAAAGAATAGGAAAGTTAATTTTATTATGTAAATTTCAATTTAAATCAGTTGAAATTGATGGAAATTAAATGTTTCCAAAATCTGAATATGTTTATATAATAAAATTGTAAACTATTTTCTGAGTGAGACGTCATAATTTATTTCGTCAAATTTGGACTTCTCTAGCCCTGTTTATCTTATTTTCGACAGATTTGCAGCATTTTGGGCACTGAATATCGAGTTTTGATAGAATGATCGTATCATTGATATCTGTGTACCATTCTGTTCGTCTCGTCGTGCTGATCTCCGTAGTATATTTATTCATGCATTTCGATATCCGGTACGCAACGAAAGCTGCGTAACGGTCCAATGTATCGGTATTCGTCTTAACTTTTTGATTCCTGTGTCCATTCAAATTTTCCAACGGTGGAAGAAAAACCAAACAGCCGTTTTGCTATCATTATTTTTCCTCGAATTCACATATAGACTTTCCCTATTCCTAGCTATTAATAATTTTTTAAATCAATGTCCTTACATTTTTTATATTGTTATATATTCCTGTAACTTTTATATTCAGATTTACTCATTCCTTCTTCCTCTTCTTCCTATTTGCTCGGCACTCTAATTTTTTTTAAATATATATATATATATATATATATATATATATGAAAGAGAGAATATAACATTTGATTTCATTCGTATGGTACTCTCCAACCATCTCCACCATTCGCCTGCTATTTGCTCTCAAACCCAGCCAAACTCAAGTTCATCTCCACCCTCAACCCATCACCTCGTGCAACTCGCCTACCCCATGCAGCCGAACTCCAGCTCACCCAAAACCCTCACGGCCTCGCTTCCACTCGCTCCGCGATCAGCCACCACCATCGGTGCAAACTCCCCGCAACGCATCCATCTCCACCTCCCTCCCCTCTCGACTTTGACAGCCCTTCTCCTCCATGTCAAAACCTTCCTTCACCGACCTCGGTTCTTCCCCTCCGCCTCTGGCCTCCCATCACCAAGCAGCTCCGCCTTATCAAACCCATCACCCCATGGCCAGAAGCCTCAGCTCTCCCTGCCCAGCCTTCGCCTGACCATCCAACAACCCGTAACCCAACCTCCGCCATGACACTCCATAACCCGAGACCTGTGCAGTTAATGCCCCGCTATAACCCTGCTATATCTTATAGCGGATTTCTACCGCTACGATTTTTCAATATATCCCCAAATATAGCCTTTCTGCTTTAAGCCCCGCTATTTCCTCTATATCCCATTATTCCCGCTATATTTTGCTATTTCCGCTATATCTTCTTTAAAACAATGAATTAAAAACGAAATTTATACATTATAAAAATTATGAAATCAATTTATTTGATCGAATATTTAATATGTTTTCAGAAATGAAAATACTCTAGTATTCTACTAAATTCAATTATGTTATATAACAGTTTTACGTTTATTTACAGTATATTCGCACATATTATTATTTAAAATTATTTATGTATTAATTATAATTCAATTTAATGTTAATTTTTCATTTAACTACCATTTATATATTTGTAAAAACATTAAGTATGAGTTTTATATGCTATTTTAGAGTCATTCGCTATATCCTGCTATATCCACGCTCTATCCCCACTATGACTTTTTGCACCTCCACCGCATTGAATCTGCTGAGCGCTTTAACTGCACAGCCCGAGACACCATCACCATCTCTTGCCTTCCTTTGTTAGCCGAAGCATCCACTTGCCATGAACAGCCTTGCTTCATTATATATATATATATATATGTATATATTAGAAACATATAATTGCTCGAATAGCTGCTTCCTGCTCCCCTATATGTGCCTCCGCCACCAGAACAGTCTCGCACCCAAAGCCAGGCCATAAGCTCACCATCAAAACCCAGTGCAGCCTCCACTTTATTTATTTTAGATAATATATATATATATATATATATATATATCTGTTATTATATATAATTTTCGAATTTTGTAAAGTTAGTTTTATATATATTAGTTTATACATTTTGATCTGTTGATTATATACATATATAAAAGGTATTTTTATAAACTAGTTTCTGTGTATATATATATATATATCTAAATATATTTGTTATATATATGGTGCACATACTTTCTTTTTGTGAAGCAGCTGCATATTTTATTTATAAAATATATTATTATAAGGAGTATTATATATATATTATTATATTCATTTGCTCTGTTTTATAAAAGAGATTTATATATAAATATGTATATGTTATAAGTCGCATGCCTGTATTTAAATAGCCGTGCACCATTTTCCAGCCAAACCCGCTCTTCTTTGTATATATATATATATATATATATATATATGTTGGATATTTGAACTGAGAATGTTTTTTTTTTCAAAGACTTACTAAACTCGATTACAAACTTGCTTATTTATGCTTGAAACTTGAACTAAAAACTCCTATTACTCAGGAAAGACTTAATCAAAGCTATAACTAGAAACTCAGTCAACATTTAACTTTTATTTTGCAACAACTAAACAGAAACTAAGACAAATTCAAACACTCCTCCTTGCCTTAGTTTCTGCAAACTCCCAATTTGTCTCTTAACTCTTCGAACCTTATTCTTGGCAATGCCTTTGTGAATATGTCTACTACTTGGTCATTTGTAGTGCAATACACTAGCTTGATCTCTCCATTCTTTTGTTCTTCCCTCAAATGATAAAGATTAATCTTGAAGTGTTTGGTTCTTCCATGAAAAACTGAGTCCTTTGAAATAGCAATAGCTGCTTGATTGTCGATAAAGATCTCTGTTGGCTTCTTCTGTTCCATGTTCAGACTGCTTAGCAACTTTCTGATCCAAATGGCTTGATTGACTGTATCATTAGCTGTTATGAATTCTACTTCTACTGTGCTCTGTGCTACAACTTCTTGCTTCTTAAAGCACTAAGAAAACATTCCAGAGCCAAAACCAAAATAGTAACCGTGGTGCTTTTCATATCATCCTCAGACCCTGCCCAATCACTGTCTGAAAAGCCAATAAACTTGAAGTCTCGACTGCTTTCAAACTTGATACCATACTGAATTGTACCTCTGATGTTCCTAATAACTCTTTTAGTAGCCTGGAGATGTGACTCACTCCCGTAGTGCATGAACCTCGATAGAAGACTTACAGCGAACATAATATCAGGTCTTGTTGATGTCAGGTACATCAAGCACCCAATTAAGCTCCTATATTGCTTTTCATCCACTTTTCCAGTTCCATCTTCTTTAATGAACTTATCTTTCACGTTCATTGGTGTGTCCATGCTTTTACAATCTTCCATTTGAAACTTCTTTAAAATCTCTATAGCGTACTTCCTTTGGTGTGCAAAGATCCCATTCTCATTTTGCTGAATTTCCATGCCCAAAAAATAGGACATTAATCCGAGATCAGTCATCTCGAATTCTTTAAGAATCTCAGACTTGAATTCTGCTACCTTGATTTCATTGCTCCTTGTCACTAACAAATCATCAACATATATTGAAACAACCAGCAACTGACCGATGGCCTTTATATAAAACGTAGCTTCACTTGGACTTTTTACAAACCCCAATTTTTGAAAGTGATCATCGATTCTGCTGTACCATACGCGTGGAGCTTGCTTCAAGCCATACCGAGCTTTTTTTAATAAATAAACTTTCTCCTCCTGTCCCTCTATTCTTAAACCATCCGGCTGCTCCATGTATATCTCCTCCTCAAGCTGTCCATTTAAGAACGCAAACTTCACATCTAAGTGATGAACCTTCCATTTATTTTCCACAGCCAAAGCGAGCATCATCCTTATCGTATCCAGCCTTGCTACCGGAGCAAAAGTCTCCGAGAAATCCACTCCATAAACCTGGTTGTAACCTTTTACTACCAACCGTGCTTTATGTTTGTTTATAGATCCATCAGCATTTAGTTTGGTTCTATAAACCAACTTAACACCTATTATCTTCCTCCCTGTCGGTTTGTCTACCAGCTCCCATGTTCCGTTCTTCTCTATTATTTTGACTTCCTCTACCATTGCATCGACCCACTTCTGATACTTCTCAGCTTCCTCATAATCCACAGGCTCGAAAACTGCAACATTGCATCGTTCATAAATCTCAGACAGTGATCTTGTACCTCTTACGGGTTCATCATCAATGTTTTCTTCTTCATTATGAGTGATTTTTGGCACAACATTTCCTCCTTCCACTTCTTCCCAGTTCCACTATTTTTCATCCATGAATGTGACATCTCTACTCACGAGAATTTTCCCATTTTGCGGTTGAAAAATTCTGTAAGCTTTGCACGAAGAACTATAGGCAATGAATACTCCAGGATTAGCCTTTTTATCCAGCTTATCACGCTTCACATCTGGAACATTAGAAAATCTTAGACATCCGAAGGTTTTAAGGTTTGTCATGTTTGGTTTATATCCGTACCAGGCTTCGTTAAGAGTCTTCTTCTTAAGTGCTTTGGTTAGCAACCTGTTGAGTAGAAACACTGTTGTGTTTGCTGCTTCTACCCACATTTTCTTTGGAAGATTCTTTTCGAAAATCATACACTGAGCCATCTCTATAATGCTTCTGTTTTTTCTTTCACTTACACCATTTTGCTGTGGTGTGTAAGGAGTTGCAAGTTGATGTTCTATTACGGAATCATCACAAAACTTTCCAAATGTTTTGTTCGTGTACTCTGTTCCAATATCCGATCTCAAAATCTGTAACCTGCAGCCACTTTGATTTTCCACCCAGTTCTTGAATTTCCAGAAAATGTCTGCTACCTCAGTCTTTTATTTTAGAAAGTAAATCCAACAAAATCTACTGAAGTCGTCGATAAAAGTGACATAATACTTACTGCCATTTAAGGAGGGTATGCTTAGAGGTCCTCCAACATCCGTGTGAACCAGCTACAACCTTCTGGTGGCTCTCCAATTGACTCGAGGGAATGACTTTCGAGCATTTTTCCCATACTGACATACTGCACAGTCTTCTTGATAGACTTCTATCGATGGCACTCCTTTTACAAGCTCATATCTCTGCATAAATTGAATTCCACTTTGATGGAAGTGCCCTAATCGTCTGTGCCACAAGTTTCCCTTATTTACGATTCCACAACATGCTATATTGTAACGACCCGAGTTTTTCTAACACGAAAAACCGGACCATTTGTTAAAGAAGAAGAGGTAGAAGAAGAAGAAACAGAAAATCAACAACAGAATCTCACATCGCAGCGGAATAAAATATAATATATACAAAACAGATCTTTACTCAAACAGAAAAATATATCTGTTTATACAATATTTTTCAGAATACATCATCAGAGTTCATCACATCAATGATATACATCCAATATACACAGCGGAACAATAAACAAATACGGAAGTACGTATCGCCATCCAGCTCGTCTCCTGAGCTCCACAGCTACAATCTGAACCTGTTTATCTCGGTCTGACCCGAGCATCATATAAAACAATACCCGAGTCAGTCTGGAATACCAGCGTGAGAAAATCACACTCAATTGATTATTAAAGTTTCAAGAATCCTTTTGAAAACAAAAGCATCTCGTAAGACCACGCCACAAATAAACATGTCGGGTTTTTACCTTACGATAGCTAAAACACTTTTTATCAAAATCCTCTGATATTATAATAGTGTCTATTCACAAATACTTATTAAAATAGCTGAAATTGTTACATGATTAAATTCCAGCATACTAGCCACAACGTGGGTAATACAAACAAAACTCGTACAAGGCACGTAGGGAGAATGGATTTCCAACGAATGACTAGGCACTGGGGTACCACCTATCACAGTACGTGGCCTAGATCACAGTACCGAGGAGTACGCCCGCTCCCCTGCAACACAAGACCGGAATCATCCCTTACTGGATAATTCCAAGTAAAATCACCCCACGGTTGTGATCAGCAACCGCACCACTAAGCCGAAATAAAAGGGACATCTAGACAGGGATGACCTTACTCTCAAGTGGGGGCTACCCACGAAGCCTTGCTGCATAACCCCTGATTTTCAGTCATTCCCGGTTGATGAGGCTTGAGGCTAAACGTTACCTTCAGAACGTTTCACTTAGAATGCCCATCGTCCCCTGACGATGTCCGAAAGCATTCGTCCATACAAGTCCGTTCCAGGTCCGAACAGAACTGATAACACTATCCCCTTATCAATATTACCCTCGTTTCCCCACGAAACGTACAAACCGGATCGAAGTGGTTTTCGAGTCTCCAGACCTAGAATCCCGGTATACGGAAACCCGATCCCGGTCTCTTCGAAACGATCAGCGCATTTGGCCAATATTGATAGTCGGTTGTTTAACTATCAATTAACATCCATAACAACCATCAACAATCAATAATCTCTCCAAATTATTTATATCCCTCAAAATATCTTCACAAGATATTATTTTCATTTCAATTCCCATTGCAAACAATTTCAAACTATATTCCTCTCACGGAATAATTTCCCAAATATTTATTTTCACTGGAATGCCAAGTACAAAACCATTTTAGATTTTTAAAATAATTTTAAAACACTTTATTATAAAAATACTTTATAAGAACGCCTTTTTAAACTTCTTTAATATTTAAGTTAAAATATACATTTAAAGATATTTAAATAAAACCATTTTAAAGAATATAAACAAATTTCCTTTTAAAACATATTATCAAATCTCATTTGTATTAACTACAATAATAGATTGAAAATTACTTACTTTAGAAATTTAACATTTGGAAATATTAGATTTTTAAAACTTGACCTTTAAAAATAACAATAAATCTTTAACAAATATTTAAAATTTCTTTTTAAAACAAAATGTACTTGGCTATCCAGAAAATACTTCTCTTTCACAACCTTTAAAATAAATCTCTGTTTATATTTTTAAAACAGATTCACAATCCTTTATAAATTCACACCTTGATTTTATATTAAAATCCGCTTCACTTTATAAACTCAGTTTATAGATCTCAAAATCTCATTCCTCTTTAAAATTTCCCAGTTTCAATATTTAGATCAATTCTACAATTTTATTTCAAATTTGCTTTATCTTGAAATAAAATTCCCTTATTTACCTTATTTATTTCCAATACAATTATTCGGGTTTTTAATTTTAATTTCTAGTTAAAACCCCTTTAACTGAAAATTCCTATTTTAAATTCCCAACATTCCTTATTAACGCTTTTAATTAAATTAACTCATTTAATTAGAAATAATTTCTTTATTTCTTTAAAAACCATATCACTTGAGTTTTAAATTTTTATTACTCCTTTGTAAATTTAAATTCCTTTTTCCCATATTTATTACAATTCCAATTCACTTTATTTTATCTTATTTCAATTCACTTTTAAATTTATTCCAATTTACTTAAATTATTATTCTTTATTTTCTTCAAAAATTCAATTCCATAGATTTCCAAAATTTATTATACTGGGAATTCAATCAACCACAACATCCAATATCAAATCATCACAGGATATCAATATTCAGATCACAGAATAATAAAATAAATTTTTGAGGAATCCAGTTGGATCCCTCCAACCTGTTTCCCTGCATCCACAGACGTTAGCACAATACCAATTCCACTTCGAGGTGGAATATCGCGGTATATGGGATTTAAAATAAATCATCCGCTATTATGCGGCGCATAGGGTCTCATCCGCTATATAATGCGGGAATATCAACAATTCCAATATATACATATGCCAATATGTATATATTGCTATATACTACTATATATATATAGCACATCAATCAATGCAATCATCCAATCAATGATTTAAATTTAACCATTTAAATTTAAATTCAACTGAGTGAGATTAACTCACCTTTGCCTTTGTTTTGCCATCCATTACCATTTATTTTCATCCTCGCTTGGTTTCTCGATTTATGACCTTGAATAAACAATTTATATGATTTCATTAATAGTTAAAAAAAATCACATCGCTATTATCACTTAATAATTTGATTAACCAATTTATCTTATTCAAACAAATTACCCAATTAATAAATAATATTTCTTCTTATCATATACCTAATTTAAATTTCCCTCAATTTGTAAGTTTTGTGACATGTTAGATATATATCATCATTATTATTATTTCCCTACAGTAAAGGCAAAAGTAAATGTCACCTTACTGAAATAATAATATTCATATTTTTTTTTCCCAAACTGACTGTCTATATTGCTTTAAATTAAAATAAGCAGAATAAATTTTTGCTCTACTGTTAATTTCCTAGCTTATATAGATTAGAAATCTATTTTTATACAAACTTCTATTTCCAGTATGCAGTTCCAAGATAAAAAAAACTAAAGATAATTACCTCACTAACTTAGAACCTCATTCCCCCTTCGACCTCGGCCACCACGTGATTCACCACTGCATCACCGCCGAAGATCGCTTCCATTTCCCAATGCCAGCAGCCGCCTCGCGACCCAACCCTAGCTCATCTCGAGCTCACGATCGCACCCTTCCTCGAATTCTATCGCGTGGTCGCGCGCGATTCCACCCTCATCCAGCCCACTCACACGAAATTGCGACCATGAACCCCAAATCGATCGATACGCCATCGTCGAGCCTTACCCTCCAGCCTTCGATCGTGCGCCCCGCTGCCTTGTGTTCGAGAAGGAAACTGGGTTCGAATTTGAGTCACGAAACTCGATTCCATATCTCATTGATTGCGTCGACCAGAACGAGTCAGAGTTTCGAGTTCAGCTGCCATATCCATTTTCACAAAATCGAGTTCGATCGGGTATAGAACTGAGCAACGCTTCCTGAAATGATTTGGCTTCGAACGAGTGGATTTTGATTTCGATTTTTAAACGAGGCGAGAACGATTCGAACTGTGGGGGGAAGGGTTCCTGATTGCTCAGTTTTGCCTTGGTTTCGTTCTGCCATCGAATAAAAGAAAGAGGGGAACGAGTGGTTTAATTTCAGCTGCCATTGATTTTATTTCTTTGATTTCGTTCTGAGGAAGGTTGCGTGATGTTAATAAAAGAGGGAACACGATGGAAAAGAAGTCGGCTTCTAACAGAGATAGGTTGGCTGAAGACAGTATAGGGTGGCTGTTGATTTAACAATTATATTTTATATAAAAAAAAAACTTGATTAAGTTTTCAACGTGTTTACGAATCGTATGCTCACACAAAAACTCCAAACACTACGATAATTGAAACTCGATAAAAATACAATGTTATAGACCTAATGGAACTGGTTTCGTCGAATTCCGAGATTGTGCCTCGGAAGGCTATTTTTAAATTCAATCTAAACAATAAAATTTTCAAAACTGGACAAAACTCTTTTAAATTAAATTCTAAAAGTTCTATTATTCTCGGTATTATTTATACAAATTTTACAAGCCCCTTAAAATTATTTTTAACGAGCTTAAAACTCCCGATTCAATAATTTACCTAATTCCGATAATTAAATCTAACAATTAATTATCTAATAAATATTGAAATTTGAAATTCGAGTTAAAATTTACTTTCTCGAATATTAAAAATCAATTTAAATATCCAAATTCAAATTGTCCAAAATTCCGGGTCGTCACATTCCTTCCCCCTTAAAAGAATTTCGTCCCCGAAATTACTAGTTAAGAGGAATGATCCCTAATCCACTAACTATTTCCCAACCCAAATAGTTTTAAACAACTTCCCAAAATACTCTTTATATTAAGGTCACTATCGCTTCCACTAACTTCCCGAACTCATTCACAGTTCCCAAATCAATATCATTTACTCAACATTCAAATTTAAATTTGAATTCAAATTTTAAATTATCAAAATTTTCTCGAAATTTTTCTAACTCCCTAAATTCCCGAAAAATTTCGCCAGCGTCTCCTTTGCGCGGCTAGCTCGGTACTACTACAAAATGGCTCTACGGCCTCCCAATCTCAAAAAGAAAACAAAAAGCCAAGTGGCTGGATCCAAAACCCAATCAAATTTCATATAGAAATTCAAATACATACCTTTTTGTCGGGCCATTAAATTTTATCTTCTAAAATCAAAATCCCAATTTATCCATTGCTTTTAGACACCTGTATATTCTACTAAGCAATAATATTCAATCACAATTCCAAAGTCATTTTATACTTTCCTTTACAAATTTCCAACATTTGCTTTACTTAAGCCCGTACGATGCACATATATCATTCGTACGCAATATCACATTCGATCGCTCAATCGATCACACAATTTCACTTCCGAACTAGTATCGTCCACCCGACTTCCTAGTGCGGACTCAGATATGGTTTCTTGATCAGAAACCGTCATTCTCCTTGCATAGTCACCAACTATGATAGAGAATTACCAGAATCAATCAACAATCCATATCCAGGCTCGCCGTTGAAAATCGAGTGAAAAATCCTGATTCGGATCGATAAAACTATCTCGAAATCCTGTGCTCGAATCCGGATCAAATAGTTATGCGAATAAAATAATATACGTACATCTTACGTATAAATTCCAATTGATTACCAATTATATCAATTTCTTTTATTCACATTCATTTTGATTGTTATTCACTTATCCACAATCATCCATTTCACAACTTCCAGTTTTTGACTTCATTCAATTATTCACTTAGTATATTTTTCCATTCCAAAATTACTAAGTATATTTCCAATACCAATTTTCTTAAGAATTTCATTCTTCAATTCTTAAGTCCAATATAAATTTTTCTTATATTTATTTACTACTTCACCACCGAAGTGTATATATTCAAATTGAACTCCCATTTCATATGAATTCCAACTTACTTCAATTTACTACTCCATTTCCAATTTTTTCCTTAAATTCAATTCATCTCCAACTTTTGAATATTGAATTTTATTTAGCTCGAAAACAATCCAAGTTAATTCATTCAATAACTATTTCTCAACTTATTTAAACCACTCCTCTGTTTGAGTTCAGTTTCCATTCAACATTTACTTAAGTCAATAACTTAAGTTTATTTTCCCTTTAACCAACCCTTTAAAGTTTTATTTCCATCTTTCATTTGATTCTTATTTAATCAAATTCCATCCATTTATTTATTTAATATAAGTGGTTTATTCACTCAATCATTATGAATTTTAATTTCCATACTTCATTCATCTGGAATTATTTTATTAATAACCAGGTCATTTCCAATTTATTTTCACTTATTTGGATTTCATTCGCAATCCAAACCATCACTATTTTAATCCAATTTCATTAACTCACAATTCAATTTCATTAACTAATTTATTATCTAATTAGTTCCTCCGCTGGTTAAAATTAAATACTTGCTTTTTAATTCCAAATATCACTTCACTTAATTATCTTAAGTTCAATTTATTTTATAATTCAAGTTTGGATTTATTTAAAAATTAAGATTGCTCATCTTAGTCGTTTCCATTTGATAATTGCAATTTCAAATTATAACTCCTAATGGTTCAAAGTAATGGATTCCCATTTATGACTTACAATTTCATTTCTATTCATAAGTTTCAACTTACTTACTTAAGATCTAGGACTATTCATTTAAGTCCATTTTCATCTTTACAATCAAATCTCAAATTATTACACTTAAGAACTTAAGAATATGAATTTCTTTACCCAATTATAAGCATTTTACATTACCTTTATATCCAATTCAATTCGACTTCAACTTATTTACATTTAATTCAATTCCAATTCTCAATTTTATTTAACTTATCTTAAGTTAAATTCAAATATATTTTATTCACCTTCATATACTCAAATTAAATTTTAATTCTAGGATACAATTTTGTACAAGTTTTACAATTCGTTCACCTTCAAGTTCTCTAACTCTTTTATCTACCAACTTATATTACTCATTTAGTTATTTTCATCTCATAATTATAATCCAAGAATTAAACTTTCATTCCCTTCTTATTTCAATCAACTTCATTCTATACTTTATATTGTTGATTCGTTTAAATTTCCACATTTATATTTTAAATAGAATTCCCAGAATCCAATTGCCCGGTTTTATTTCAAAACCATTTTGAATCCATAAATAACTCATACATATCTGGTATATCACCTCAAATCCCAATTCCAAAATAATCTACTTTTACCAAACAATTCTCCCTTTGAATTTCAAAACCAACCCAGTTCACAATCACTTCCAATTTAAAACAGTTTGGTAGCAAATTTCTCTTTGGAAACACGAAAATGAACACCGATGATGTCGCGATCATCATCGGAATTATTTTCCAGCGACCGAAAGAGAATTTAATGCTTTTATCACTTTAAAACTTTTCAAACATTTTTAAATCCCAAATCCCACCAGATTTCAATTCAATTTCAAAAATATTCATGAAATAATATCACCATTATTTCCCCAAACCTTTAAAACTATTTTAAATCCAAAGGAATTTAAACCTTTCCCAAAACTTCAAATTCAAAGTCTATACAATTTTATATCCAAACATTACTCTGGAATTCTATCATATTTTATTTCAAGTTATAAGTCACATTTACAATTTACATTTACAAATTTCATTTGTTTATGCATTTATTTCATTTGATTATAAATCACATTTGTAATTCACATTTGTATATAAAGCTTATCTCAATTTATAAATTTCATTTAGTCTATATTTCAAATTCCATTTTGTTATATCAATTTATTCTTCAACTTAGGTTATAAGTTTTCAATTTCTACTCAATAATGAGACTAACTCATTATGGTCATTTTCTAACAACCAAGCATCCAAACATATAACTATAATAATTTTCGAATAATTATTTCTTTTACATACAAAATAATTTGGGCAAAATTATTTCATTCACCCTATTTAAAACAATACTGTGTCGAACTGTTCTATTCAAGTGTTTAGAAACCCCTTCGATACAGTTGTACAGACTGTGCCGACGAAGGTTCATATGCCACTCAATAAATCAATCAACACAATATAAAACTATTTTATATTCACTAACAAATACGCGCTCATATCTATTAATACTCTCAAAATTCCCACCAGAGCCAAGGTTATCGCCAACCTTTGCTCTGATACCACTGTAACGACCCGAGTTTTTCTAACACGAAAAACCGGACCATTTGTTAAAGAAGAAGAGGTAGAAGAAGAAGAAACAGAAAATCAACAACAGAATCTCACATCGCAGCGGAATAAAATATAATATATACAAAACAGATCTTTACTCAAACAGAAAAATATATCTGTTTATACAATATTTTTCAGAATACATCATCAGAGTTCATCACATCAATGATATACATCCAATATACACAGCGGAACAATAAACAAATACGGAAGTACGTATCGCCATCCAGCTCGTCTCCTGAGCTCCACAGCTACAATCTGAACCTGTTTATCTCGGTCTGACCCGAGCATCATATAAAACAATACCCGAGTCAGTCTGGAATACCAGCGTGAGAAAATCACACTCAATTGATTATTAAAGTTTCAAGAATCCTTTTGAAAACAAAAGCATCTCGTAAGACCACGCCACAAATAAACATGTCGGGTTTTTACCTTACGATAGCTAAAACACTTTTTATCAAAATCCTCTGATATTATAATAGTGTCTATTCACAAATACTTATTAAAATAGCTGAAATTGTTACATGATTAAATTCCAGCATACTAGCCACAACGTGGGTAATACAAACAAAACTCGTACAAGGCACGTAGGGAGAATGGATTTCCAACGAATGACTAGGCACTGGGGTACCACCTGTCACAGTACGTGGCCTAGATCACAGTACCGAGGAGTACGCCCGCTCCCCTGCAACACAAGACCGGAATCATCCCTTACTGGATAATTCCAAGTAAAATCACCCCACGGTTGTGATCAGCAACCGCACCACTAAGCCGAAATAAAAGGGACATCTAGACAGGGATGACCTTACTCTCAAGTGGGGGCTACCCACGAAGCCTTGCTGCATAACCCCTGATTTTCAGTCATTCCCGGTTGATGAGGCTTGAGGCTAAACGTTACCTTCAGAACGTTTCACTTAGAATGCCCATCGTCCCCTGACGATGTCCGAAAGCATTCGTCCATACAAGTCCGTTCCAGGTCCGAACAGAACTGATAACACTATCCCCTTATCAATATTACCCTCGTTTCCCCACGAAACGTACAAACCGGATCGAAGTGGTTTTCGAGTCTCCAGACCTAGAATCCCGGTATACGGAAACCCGATCCCGGTCTCTTCGAAACGATCAGCGCATTTGGCCAATATTGATAGTCGGTTGTTTAACTATCAATTAACATCCATAACAACCATCAACAATCAATAATCTCTCCAAATTATTTATATCCCTCAAAATATCTTCACAAGATATTATTTTCATTTCAATTCCCATTGCAAACAATTTCAAACTATATTCCTCTCACGGAATAATTTCCCAAATATTTATTTTCACTGGAATGCCAAGTACAAAACCATTTTAGATTTTTAAAATAATTTTAAAACACTTTATTATAAAAATACTTTATAAGAACGCCTTTTTAAACTTCTTTAATATTTAAGTTAAAATATACATTTAAAGATATTTAAATAAAACCATTTTAAAGAATATAAACAAATTTCCTTTTAAAACATATTATCAAATCTCATTTGTATTAACTACAATAATAGATTGAAAATTACTTACTTTAGAAATTTAACATTTGGAAATATTAGATTTTTAAAACTTGACCTTTAAAAATAACAATAAATCTTTAACAAATATTTAAAATTTCTTTTTAAAACAAAATGTACTTGGCTATCCAGAAAATACTTCTCTTTCACAACCTTTAAAATAAATCTCTGTTTATATTTTTAAAACAGATTCACAATCCTTTATAAATTCACACCTTGATTTTATATTAAAATCCGCTTCACTTTATAAACTCAGTTTATAGATCTCAAAATCTCATTCCTCTTTAAAATTTCCCAGTTTCAATATTTAGATCAATTCTACAATTTTATTTCAAATTTGCTTTATCTTGAAATAAAATTCCCTTATTTACCTTATTTATTTCCAATACAATTATTCGGGTTTTTAATTTTAATTTCTAGTTAAAACCCCTTTAACTGAAAATTCCTATTTTAAATTCCCAACATTCCTTATTAACGCTTTTAATTAAATTAACTCATTTAATTAGAAATAATTTCTTTATTTCTTTAAAAACCATATCACTTGAGTTTTAAATTTTTATTACTCCTTTGTAAATTTAAATTCCTTTTTCCCATATTTATTACAATTCCAATTCACTTTATTTTATCTTATTTCAATTCACTTTTAAATTTATTCCAATTTACTTAAATTATTATTCTTTATTTTCTTCAAAAATTCAATTCCATAGATTTCCAAAATTTATTATACTGGGAATTCAATCAACCACAACATCCAATATCAAATCATCACAGGATATCAATATTCAGATCACAGAATAATAAAATAAATTTTTGAGGAATCCAGTTGGATCCCTCCAACCTGTTTCCCTGCATCCACAGACGTTAGCACAATACCAATTCCACTTCGAGGTGGAATATCGCGGTATATGGGATTTAAAATAAATCATCCGCTATTATGCGGCGCATAGGGTCTCATCCGCTATATAATGCGGGAATATCAACAATTCCAATATATACATATGCCAATATGTATATATTGCTATATACTACTATATATATATAGCACATCAATCAATGCAATCATCCAATCAATGATTTAAATTTAACCATTTAAATTTAAATTCAACTGAGTGAGATTAACTCACCTTTGCCTTTGTTTTGCCATCCATTACCATTTATTTTCATCCTCGCTTGGTTTCTCGATTTATGACCTTGAATAAACAATTTATATGATTTCATTAATAGTTAAAAAAAATCACATCGCTATTATCACTTAATAATTTGATTAACCAATTTATCTTATTCAAACAAATTACCCAATTAATAAATAATATTTCTTCTTATCATATACCTAATTTAAATTTCCCTCAATTTGTAAGTTTTGTGACATGTTAGATATATATCATCATTATTATTATTTCCCTACAGTAAAGGCAAAAGTAAATGTCACCTTACTGAAATAATAATATTCATATTTTTTTTTCCCAAACTGACTGTCTATATTGCTTTAAATTAAAATAAGCAGAATAAATTTTTGCTCTACTGTTAATTTCCTAGCTTATATAGATTAGAAATCTATTTTTATACAAACTTCTATTTCCAGTATGCAGTTCCAAGATAAAAAAACTAAAGATAATTACCTCACTAACTTAGAACCTCATTCCCCCTTCGACCTCGGCCACCACGTGATTCACCACTGCATCACCGCCGAAGATCGCTTCCATTTCCCAATGCCAGCAGCCGCCTCGCGACCCAACCCTAGCTCATCTCGAGCTCACGATCGCACCCTTCCTCGAATTCTATCGCGTGGTCGCGCGCGATTCCACCCTCATCCAGCCCACTCACACGAAATTGCGACCATGAACCCCAAATCGATCGATACGCCATCGTCGAGCCTTACCCTCCAGCCTTCGATCGTGCGCCCCGCTGCCTTGTGTTCGAGAAGGAAACTGGGTTCGAATTTGAGTCACGAAACTCGATTCCATATCTCATTGATTGCGTCGACCAGAACGAGTCAGAGTTTCGAGTTCAGCTGCCATATCCATTTTCACAAAATCGAGTTCGATCGGGTATAGAACTGAGCAACGCTTCCTGAAATGATTTGGCTTCGAACGAGTGGATTTTGATTTCGATTTTTAAACGAGGCGAGAACGATTCGAACTGTGGGGGGAAGGGTTCCTGATTGCTCAGTTTTGCCTTGGTTTCGTTCTGCCATCGAATAAAAGAAAGAGGGGAACGAGTGGTTTAATTTCAGCTGCCATTGATTTTATTTCTTTGATTTCGTTCTGAGGAAGGTTGCGTGATGTTAATAAAAGAGGGAACACGATGGAAAAGAAGTCGGCTTCTAACAGAGATAGGTTGGCTGAAGACAGTATAGGGTGGCTGTTGATTTAACAATTATATTTTATATAAAAAAAAAAACTTGATTAAGTTTTCAACGTGTTTACGAATCGTATGCTCACACAAAAACTCCAAACACTACGATAATTGAAACTCGATAAAAATACAATGTTATAGACCTAATGGAACTGGTTTCGTCGAATTCCGAGATTGTGCCTCGGAAGGCTATTTTTAAATTCAATCTAAACAATAAAATTTTCAAAACTGGACAAAACTCTTTTAAATTAAATTCTAAAAGTTCTATTATTCTCGGTATTATTTATACAAATTTTACAAGCCCCTTAAAATTATTTTTAACGAGCTTAAAACTCCCGATTCAATAATTTACCTAATTCCGATAATTAAATCTAACAATTAATTATCTAATAAATATTGAAATTTGAAATTCGAGTTAAAATTTACTTTCTCGAATATTAAAAATCAATTTAAATATCCAAATTCAAATTGTCCAAAATTCCGGGTCGTCACATATATAATCTTCTTCCATAAGATCCAAATAAAAAATCTTTGCTCGCATCTTGATTTTAAACAAATCGTGACCTGCAGCGTCTTTTATCAAGCACAATTTATTCTCAAATATGACCTTAAAACCTTTTTCTACTAACTGGCCAACACTGAGTAGATTCTGATTGATTTGTGGAACATAGAGTACGTCTTGAATATACCTTACACCAGTCACTCTTTGGATGGCTATGGTTCCTTGTCCTTCAGTTGTAAGAAACACGCCATTTTCAATTCTGATTTTCGATTTTATGGTTCTTTCAAACACCTTGAACAACTCCACATTGTTTGTCATGTGATTCGTACATCCACTGTCAATCAACCACGCTTCATTTGATACCACATCTGCACTAAAACATGTAGCTACAAATAGCTGCTCTTGATTCTCTTCGATTGATGCACTTGCTTCTTCATTTCGTAGTTCCTTGCACACCTTTTCAATGTGTCCCAACTTCCCATATTTTCTGGATTTGATGTCTGGTCTCCACCAATATCTTCGTTCTGGATGTCCCGATTTTTTGCAATGTGGACAGACTTCCTCGTTGCCTGTTTTGTAAGCTCGTTCTCCCGACTTATAGCTACGTTTTCATAGCCTCCCGAGCTTCCAGTTTTTGCCTGAAAAGCCCCTTCCATGGTTCCTTCTTCCCACATTGCTCTTCTTTGCTCTTGAGCATTCATCGCATTTACCAATTCCGCCAAAGTAATTTTCAATAAATCTTTTGTCTCCTCAAGCGAAGAGATCTTAGCTTCATATCGTTTCGGTATAGACACAAGGATCTTCTCAATAATCCTTTCGTCCGAGAAATCCTTGCCTAAGAGACGAATTCTGTTGACAATACCCTAGAGCTTGTTCGAGTATTCTCTTATCATTTCTGATTCCTTCATCCTTTGCATCTCAAATTCCCTAATCAGATTTAGAATTTGCATACTCTTGGTTCTTTCATTACCTTGGTATTCCTTTTTGAGATAATCCCAAATGTCTTTTGCTGATCCTAAATTCACGATTCGTGTGAAAATATGCTCAGACACTGCTGAGAATAGTGTCGCTTTTGCCTTTGATTTCTTTGTCTTCCTCTCCTTATGATTCTTCGGCTGGGTCATGATTGGATTTGCGGGCAGTGGCTGAATTTCATAGTCATCCTCCACAGCTTCTATAAGTCGAAAGCCTCCAGTTGAACAATTATTCGAACCACCCAGGCTTGATAGTTTTCTCCATCGATGATTGATGGTGAGCTTGAGAAAATTATATCTGTCTCCATTTAGAAATCGATAAGCTATTTCACAGATCCCTCAAGAAGATGACTCTGATACCAATTTGTTGGATATTTGAACTAAGAATGTTTTTTTTATTTCAAAGACTTACTAAACTCGATTACAAACTTGCTTATTTATGCGTGAAACTTGAACTAGAAACTCCTATTACTCAGGAAAGACTTAATCAAAGCTATAACTAGAAACTCGGTCAACATTTACCTTTTATTTTGCAACAACTAAACAGAAACTATGACAAATTCCAACAATATATACATGTTTAAATTCTTAGTTACAATTCATATTTTAACAGATTTTATTATAACATAAATTATATATATAAGAATATTACATACATACATATATATATATATATATATGTTTGTAAGGTTGCGGATATTGTGAAGGTGACTTTAAATATGTATGGATTTCACGTAGCGTTAGCATGCATATAACAATATATATTATTATTATACATATAATATATTGGTTTAAAGGAATGATTTCAGGTAGTGTACACATATAATATATATTTCATGTGGTATATATGTATTGATTTCAGCATTTTTAAAATATGATATATGAATATTTTGATTCTATTTTTATCTGTTTATAAATGTTATAAGGTTTGCCAAGTTTTGTTTTTTATATAATCTATATATAATGAGAATACCCTCTAATGAAGCTTTTGAAATGTCTAAAATATCCTTAACATTTGGGTTAGCATCTATGGTTATTTCAGTCATTTCAAGCGCTCACGTTTTTATTCAATTTCTTAACCGCAATAGTGATGCTTCCATCCCTTCCTCCCTTCGCCTAAATTGATTTTCAGCAAAAAAAATCAATTTGGAAATTCTAAACAAAGCAACCATGTTTAACAATGACGTCTAGGAGCATCTCATCTCACATGTTCAACCGCTACGAAACATCTCAGATAGATTCAGGCAATGGATTTATGAGATTTCGATGAAACAAGATAGTTTGTTCCAACATCTAAAGTCAACTCTCAATAAGCAGCATCATGCGTTTCACCAATAGAGAACGACCAACAAACTCTAGTTTAAATGGACTGAAGCTCGAATGTTATAAGTGATGGTTTCTCTTTAGTTTAATTTCATATTAAGTGTTCATTTTCATTTTTTTATTTGGGATAGTAATTTCTCTATTAATTTGATTATACAAGCTTGATAATGAATAAATTATCTGATGTGTATAGATCTATCATTTTTATTTCATACATTTCTCTAAATTTGGGAATTTATAAAAATGATTTTTAAATTTGTGATATGGTTTCTAGATTTTAAAAAAAATTTGGCATCAAAGTTTAATTCATATATGATTGCTGTCTCTCAACCAAAAACAAAGATTAGCTTTTCCTTTATTTGATCATGGATATGTACCCAGCCTTTTGTATTGTGATATGAATAATTAGAGTAATGCTGGCAATATATTTCCATGCGCAGTTATATATGTCATGTCTACACTCATCAGGTACCGTTTTCTTTTAGTTTGTTCTATTTTGTTGCTGATAGTATAAACGGAAATCTACAGTTTATTATTGTTATTAACTTATTATACGTGATTTCATAAGCATTTTTTTGACATAAGGAATATAGCCGGATATAGAATCTTTGAATAAATTGATGATACGTGTTTCCTAAGCATTTTCTATTATATATAAAATTTTACTCATTGAGTATCATCTTAAAGACTAATTTGTTTGCTATTATAAACTTTATTCTTTGAGTATAATATTTTGTACTCCCAGGTTCTATGGCTGCTAATAACCCACTATACTTTTCGTTCTCCTATGTTTCAGAAATCGTTATTTTATAACTTCTCAAATTTTACATCTTCAACCCATCGATCGTTGCCGCTCTTAAGTCCCAATCATATCCATCTTCATCTATGTCGCTTTTATAATCTATTAGATATTTTTATTCTCCCCATAGGTCTTTTCCTCTACCAAAAACCTAAAATTTCAACTCTCATTGCTTCCTTTATGCCTTTGACTTCTTCAAAAGCGAAGGTAGAACCTTCTCTACTGGCTCCACAATGACTCAAATGGATTATTGGGGATGAGGTTTTTGGTTTTGAAATTAATGGCATATTTTGTGTAAAATGTTGTAGAGGCAATAGTTTTCGTGTACTAGATTGAATGGGGAAGTGATCATCAAGTGCAGTTTTTGCTGATAAGTGTGAAGAAAAAGGAGATCATGTAGTTTGAGTTGAAGAGGTTTGAGTTTCAGTACAGATTATTTGTTGTTGAACGTTGTTTTGTTTTTTAAATTGTGATTTGAAATGTTGATATATTGTGGTTAAAAATCAGAGTAAATTTGCAGTTTTTTTGAAAGTTATATATTAGTTTACCGTTACATTGTTCTGTTGATAAAAAGATGTCAAACTTAATCATTTAGTTGCACCGAATCTTTTTGATATGTTCTAAAATTCACTTAGTAAACATTGCATTTGTTCGATCCGTAATCCAAATAATTCAGTCACTAAACCAGAATATCAATGAAGCAATTATATCAATTTACCTTTTACATGTTCTTATACTTATTAGTTCCATGTATTTTACAACTTCTAGATATACCGGTTTACGTTTTACATCTTTTTATAACCTATGCATATTGCATGCATGTGACATGCTGTGTGGTAAATATTTGAAAAACTTATAGAAATCAAGTCATAACTTCAAATCAGGTTCTCCTTTAGTTTGTCCAGTGCCTATCAATTGTATAGAGTTATGGTCTTTAATTTGTTGATCACTAAAAGTATGGATCATAGATCTTTTGCTATTGAGTTTTCAATTTGAAACATAACAAACTTTGTATTTTGTGATCAACTTTTTAGTATATAAGAAAAAATATACATGGAATTCAACTCTTAACTTCTAATCATCATCGTCGTCTTTGCATTAACAAAGCATGTCTGAGATCCTCTTCCATTTTATGTTTGTGGGCATCCGTTCAATGCTATAAATTTTCAAGTATCATATCAATTTCTTGAAATAATAGAAAATCTTGACGCACACCTGTCAGGTTTTGATATTATGAACGAATACTTAGTTACTTGGATCAATCGAGTAGGTTGAACTGAATGAATGGCGTATATTGAAATGCAATGATAATGCATGATACTTTCCATATGCCCATATAGCCAATAGAACAGGGCTACTATAATTATTCATTTAATTTGGTTCTTTGCTTATCAATACCTTCACATTTTCATTCGTGTTTCAGTTTGTACGTAGCTATGTATAAAGGTGCATCCTCTCTATTTTTTTAATACAAATTTTTAGGCAGAAATCATGGATGTATGATGAAATCAAAAGCTTGGTTATAGTACTGGATTATATGCGTACAAAAAATTGGTATTCTTAGTTTCGACAAGTTGTTTGTATGTCTTTCTAAGCAATACATCTACATGCATGTATAAGAAATATTAAATGTACTTGAACTTGGACAACTTAGCATTAAGATTGTACTATGTTATTGCAGTAAGTAATCAAAATTTTAGAAGGAAATTTATCTCATAGGCATACCTTAATGGTACTTGCAGTATGACATGTACTTGCAAGTTGTCCAAATTTTACTGTAGTGTACATGCATTTATATGAAGTATACATTCAAGTTCTTTGTATACATACCTAGGTTTATGTCATAGGTGTATCTAAATGATACTTGCAGTATAACATGTGTACTTGCAAGTGAATTTATGCATATAATATTTAGATAAATTTACATAAATCATGCTGATGTATGCAGACATACTTGCAGTATATATGCGGTCATATGATGCATACAGAAATACTTGGAGTATAAATGTAGCTATATGAAGTCTGCATATGTATTTGCAATCAGAGATAAACTTCTTTCGAAAATTTTGATAATAATAAAATTATGCATATGCATTTGCAGTACATGTTTTCCATGCAATGCGTCTAAATGTGTGTCTAATATTTGATTAAAAAATTTACTACTTCCATACTTGCTTTTCTTTTGTCATTCTTTTATCCCTGACCATATATGATGTGTTTGTTTTTTTCCTTGAATTAAATTTTTATTTTAAAATAGTAAAATTTTTGTTAATCAAGTACATCTCATTTTTCTTTTGTTCTTGCACTTGGATAACTTAGCATCTTCTAATTGCAACTCTTAAAATGTATGATAAAATATTTCATGTTTGTAACCTTTTGTTTGAGGTTTGCACAAACGATCACTTGGGGTTAGCAGAGCAAAACAAATAACTAGATTATCATCTTGAAAACTGAAATGTTGGTTTGGTTCATTTACAACTTTTGTCCCGATGTTTGCATGGAAATATGTCATTTTTTATTGGTTGTTTTCTATCCTTATTTATCTAGGCTAGGCTTAAACTGATATCAATAACCAAAAGGAGATAGATGGTGGATTTGAGGGATATTTTGACATAATTAATGTATTGAGTTTTGTATATGTTTGTGTGTGCTATTTTGCACTAAAAAGAGGTTAATGCATGTTTTTCTTTACACACGTCTAACGGACGTGCCTTATGTACTGGTATATATATTATATATATAATAATAATAAGGTCTCATATATAAATATTGTAGTCATAATTGTCTGGTGCAGTCGTTTTAAAAGAAGATTTTATATACATATAGATATTTTGATTATATTAGATGTGTTTTAAGAGACAATGATTTTTGATATATATATATATATATATAAAGATTTAATTTGATATGGGTTTTAAATTTAAATATTGATTTCTATAAAGGAATAATAATATAATATCTATTTTCCGTTTATATCAAGCTGTTTTAATTTGTTCTCATCGATTCCTATCTACCAGCTTTGTCCGTCAAATCCGAGTTAAGCTTACTTCGCTTTGAGATTTGTTGTTTGGATTGATCAATGTCCAAATTCATGATTTATTCCGTGTGCTTGTCCTGTTCCCTCTAACCTCGAAAGGTGAGCAATCACTCACGATTTACGTTCTTATAGTTAGTAAATTTGATTTCACTTGAAACGACAATTGAAATATGCTATTAAATTTGAATTGCTAGTTATTTAATTGTTAAATATGATATGCCATTATCTGAAATTGTTCACCTGTGATATGACACCATATCATGTTGTATATATTATATTTAATTTGCCATTGATAATATATGCCTGTGTTGATATGTTTTATTATAATTGTTCTCACTCTTCAAGTTCCCTGTTAATTTGAAATTCCCTATGGGTTGAAATGATACATACCCGAACGATATTATAGAATAAGAGAAAATCGTTATGGGCTGAAATGATAAACCCAAGCAAGTTTCATTGATTTTGAATTTTGGGATTGCGGGTTGAAATGATATATACCCGTAAATGTTTAAATTGCGGATTGAAATGATAAATATCTGTATCACTTGACCATATGATAGAAAATTATATACGGACACCGTTGGTTTATTTTGAAAAATGATTTTTGAATTTTGGAGGGAAATATATGGATTTTAATAATGTAAAGATATTTTATTTTGATAATTTTAGATTTATAAATTATATGTTATGGAAATTTTATTTTATAAGTTAGTTTTGAAAATATAATTTTTAAGATTTTTTTTCTCATAATTTTATTATTTTAAAAATATATAAAATAGATTTAATATAAAATAAATTTAATAATAAGATTTATTTAATAAAGTTTAATTTAATTAGTATATAATATGTTACTTGAAACTTATTGGTTGTGAGATTTGAAATATGATTTATAACTTGATTTAATAAAAAGTGATTAAACGAATATTGTCAATTTTAAATAAAAGGGAGATTTAATATTGATTTAAATATATAAATTGGGATTCAAATAAATTGTTATTAAAATGGTTAAGGGAATATTTTTCCAATTTGAATAAAAATTTAAGTTAAAATGTTGAAATATAAATGAAATTTATATTGTAAATGTTGAATATTTAAACTTGAATCTTTGAACTTTAAATTGAAATGGTTAAACTGGAATTGATTCAAATTGAATTTTTTTGGAATTTAAGATGATTTGAATCGATTTGCGAAATTTGAGGAAACTATTTTTTTTTATATAAAGTATTTTATTATATATATAAACTATTTTAATTTATAAAGTATTTTAATATATATACTATTTTCAACATCTAAACTGTTCAGGAGGGAAGTGCTATGATATTAAAGTGTTATGATTTCAAAGTGTTATGATTTCCAAGCGTTATGATTTCCAAAGTGTTATGATTTCGAAATTGTTATATTTTGAAAGTGTTACGATTCTAGAAATGAATATTATTTAAAGTGAGTAATGATATCGAAGTGATATGGTTTTGAATTGAATATGATATTTTGATATGAAGTATGAACTATTTGGATTGAAATGACCACGGTGCGAAATAAGCGTTTGGTTGTTAAAGAGACCGAGATCGGATATTGTCATACTCTCTGCCAATACCAAAAACCACTTTAACAACTGTGTACGTGGTGGAGATTCCAGAATGAAGTAGGTGAAAGTCTATAGTATGGTGGATTGATTATATACTGGTCATTTATAATCACACCATGGTTTTTATACTGGTTCGGACCTTCCGTCCTACGTCCAGTCCCGAAGCTCCTCTTTGGAATTTCCTTTCACCAAATAACACTCACTTCACCCGGAGGAACAGGTTTACAATAGCAGAGTTTCTTTGTCAACTGTGTGTTCTCTATTACACGGATTTTGATTATATAGTACAAATGCTTCTAATATATATCTAAAGAGTATTGTCTATGAGGAAATGTATATTTGGAAGAGTAGAATACAAGTATAGATTGCATAGCCAAGGGATTCAGGTTAGCTTTGACGAGTTATCTGGAGGAGCAATGGAGCAGGAGGCTTCGACGTTGTAGATATAGATGGTAGTTCCGTTGTGTTAATCTCTGTATTAGAGTTTTGTATTGTATTGAGTTGTAATAACTAGACAGATGTTTATAACTGTCTAGTATATGTGTTGTATAATCTGTATAACTCTGATAGTCATTGTATATGATGTAATACTTTTGTTATTAATATAATTTATTCGTTCCGCTGTTGAGATTCTGTTGTTGTTTTTCTTTCTTCTCTTCTTTTCTACTTTCTCACCTCTTTCTTTTCTTCAAAACGATGCGTCTTCCTGGTCATAGGATGGCGGGTCGTCACAGAGATCAAGAGTATATGATAGAGTGTATAATCAGAGAGCATAAGTAAGTCAGTTTTTCAGGTTTATTCTTTCTCTTGATTCCTGATGCTATATATAGTTGTAGAGAAGTTTCTTAAGTAATTGAATCCATTAACAAGTGCTCTACAGTTGCTTCTGTTGATGTTGAAGAGTTGCAGCAAAGAGAAGCAAAGACATCTATTCAAATCTGGCAGTTGAAGATCCTGAGTTTGAATTCAGACGTTTGGATGTTTGTATTAGACGTCTGAGCCTATATAATTTTTTATTCTCGAGTTTGAATTCAGACGTTTGGTATTTATATCAGACGTCTGGTAGTATATAATTTTTATACAGGGTAGATTTCCAAACGTCTGGGTGCATCTACCAAACGTCTGGTCTTGACTGTTTTGTTGTTCCAGAGGATATATTCAAACGTCTGACTTGTGCACTCAAACGTCTGAAAACTGTGCATGTCCTTATTATGCATGTTTCTTGTTGCTTCTTTGATCTTATCGACTTGTAGTCTCTTGTATTGTTCTTTGCACCTTGTTCTTGTCTTTCTAGTGATGTTGCTCTAGCAGGTTCCTGTATATATACATATATATGTACATTTGATTTTCATTGTATAGTTGTTGTCATTAAAACCATGGATTTGATTTCCTAACAGTAGGATGATTTGGTGACGGTTCTATATAGTATTTACGTAGCTTTGACTCCCGTGAGTCAGCTTGATGTGGCTAAAACAGGAGCCACGCCGGGCAATGTGAGGTCATTCCTCCGATCGGACACATTTCTTCGATACCATTCTATTGCTTTTGTGATTTGATTGGGTGCACCCTTTGATTTGGGAGTGTGTCACGAGGTGGGCGGTAGTAGCTGCTATGCATTACCACCAGTCCGAATACGCAAACGGTATATCTACCCTGTCATTGCCTCGAGTGCCTTGTCGCATGCCCTATCGCGCCTTCTACGAGATTTTTTACTGTCTTACCTATGGAGTGCTCCCTGATAGCCCACTTGCGAGTGGAGTTTACAGTATCTGTATAGACTACGGCATTATATAAAATGTCTTAAGGAGGATATGGGTAACGCCTTAACGCTATTTTAATAGTTTACTTTACTATAGAAATATTATAATAGCGTATATTACTACATAGTAGATAGTTCCACGGATCCTTAGAGGATGGAAATCCCAAACATCCTTTAAGTTACTTGTATTTCAGTTGACATTTCACTTGAGTTGAATTTATTAATATAAGAATGTTAATCCCGACTCGAGTGTTTTGTGTTTTGCTTTACACTCGGGTCAGACTGAGTGTCACAACATTTGAGACTCACCTTTGGAGTGGAGCTTCACCCGGATATCCATCTTTATCTATTCAGCTTTCAGCTATCCAGTGGTTTTGTTCAGACTTGTCAGCTATTAGTATTCGAGACTACATTGTATTTGAGATATTCTATTGTATTTTATTCCATACTCTATTGTTTATAGAGTAGCTTCATGAACTACTATTTATCTTTTCCGCTGCTTATTGTTGTAATACTCTGTGTCTGTGATTCTGTGATTGATTTATTTACTATATATGCTGAGTTTTGCCAAATATAAAATTAACAATCTGTTGTTTTGAGCAATTCAAGTCCGACATGTGCGGATGCAAATGGTTCGAAATACCGGGTCGTTACATAAAAACTTCTGGTTTTAAAAGGTGAGATTTTACTCACCGAAAGTCGACGAAATAAACCAAGCTTGCGCTATAACTTGAATATACCCTGGAACTTCACTTTGCCTTTCCAAAAAAGATAACTTTATGGGTCTAAGGGTGCAAATGAGCTTGGGTAAGGGCTTTAGGGCTCGACTTATGTTGAACAAGTGGTGGGGAAACTTGTTTTGGCAAGAAAAGATGTAGGAAAGGAAGCAAGAGATTTTAGACAAGGGTTTTAAGAGTTTTAAACGAAAAAGAATTGATTTTTACAACTTTGAAATAAATATGGTAGCCATAGAAGTGTTTTTAGAGAGCTTGAAGGAGATGTAGAAAGTAAGAATGGAAGTAAAAAATGAAAATAAGATTCATGAAATCCCTTTTTATGGAATGATTTAGGAATTTACCAAAATACCCATTAGTACACACCCTCCACTCAATGAATGCCACATCACCAAGCTTGTCTCCTCCCCTTTAATTTCGAAATTTCCTTGTCCTCCCTTCTTTTCCAATATGCCAACATGTATTTAAGGACCTAAGTACTTTATGTTTGTAATGAAATGAGGTTTTATGACAATTTTCCATTTTATTTTTAAACACTTACATAGTAAGTCATATCATACTTATATTGTTATTTAAGTTAATATATGTGTGTGTGTATCAAAAATAAATTCTAACTTATTATAAATTGTATATATATTACTCAAATGTGCACAACATTTTCTGACAACTTTTAAGCACCAAAAAGTCGAAATACGATTTTCTATCACAATTTCGATTTTTCTTCGAACTGAATATTTTTTTAAAATTTTTGAAAACTATTTCACCATCATTAGTTATTATTTAAAAGAGTTTTATTTTAGTTACAGAATCCACTAATTAATTATTTAAAAATATATTAAGTATCCAAATTTTAAAGTGATTAATTCATGGGCCATTACACTTTCCCTCCTTAAAAGAATTCCATCCCCGAAATTAAGACTTAAGGAGATTACTCAAAAAGAGCATATATATACATATATATCATGAAACCCATACAACATATACACACTAAGTAACTATATCACAAACAGCATATACATAATTCATACAAACAAACAAACATTATCCTGACATCAACTCAGGGTAAGCTTCCCTCATACTATTTGTAGTCTGCCAAGTGCAATCTCAGGGATCTTCGCTCCACTGTACTTTAACCAAGTCAAATAACTTTAGTCCTTAACCATTTTTTATCTCGATCAACAATTCGAATAGGCTGTCTTACAATGTTCAAGTTAGGCTCAACATCCACTTCCTCCTGTTAATAGGGCGGAATAATTAAAGTAGGATCATGTACATACTTACATAGATGTGATACATGGAAAACATCATGTACACCTGACCACCTAACTGGTAACTCCACTTTATATGCAAGAGTTCCTATCCTCTTGAGTATCTTAAAAGTTCAAATAAAAACAAGGAGATAGATTTCCTCCTTTCCCAAACCGAATCATGTTTTGATAGGAGAAACATTGATGAATGCATAGTCCCCAACTGCGAAGTCCAAATCTTGACGTACCACGTCTACATAGTACTTCTACCGACTCTGAGCTATCTTTAAGTGCTTCCTAAGCCAATCCACCTTATTCGTGGCATCACGAATTATATTTGGTCCAAATACTTAGCTATCTCCATGTTCCACCCAACAAGATGGAGACCTACTAGGCCTTCTATTAACAAGATTTCTTGTCATCACCCCAAAGATATGATAAGAAGGATGGATTTCTTCTTATGAGAACAAAAGACGTGATTCCTTTTATTGATGGCCTTTCAATTTAACCTATTTAGTTGATATGTCCTATATCAAACCTTCCGTTGTCGTCAAAAGGTTTTGAAACCTGGACTAGGTGACCTTCCAGCTTTGTTGAGCTTGTTTGAAGTCTTCAAAATGGCCTTCTTTTCTAAGTAGGTTAAGTTTTCTTTGCTGAATAGGTAACGACTTTCGACCTTGACGAAAGGTTTGATCACCTATATTGAGTAGATTTCAACCTTGTCGAACGACTTAAACAATTGATCCGATAGCTCTGGAAGGTTTCAGTGGATGTTAATCTAAGTAAATTGTCGGCCTTATCGAACGGTTTAGATTGTGGGGCTTAAGACTTCGAAAGGTTGTAATTATTAATTGCATAGGAGTGTTGTCAACCTTGTCGACAAAAACCTTCCGATGGGGTTGAGCCTGAAAATATGAGTTAAACTAACAAATATTTAAGAAAACGATAAGTTAAATAACAAAGCCAAATACTTCCCATTATATCTAAGAAAAAGCTTCCTTTTATTGAATTTTCCTAAATTATACTCAATTAGGGTTACAATACTTTGATTAAGAAGTTACAAGATTAGAATGAGAGAAATCGGATCCCCCAGTTGGACCCCTTGGGTCTTATTTATAGATGTAGGTCGCCTTCCTTTTGACTTCATGCTCTCGACTGGGTCGGAAGATCTCCCTTTTATATGCCGCCTTGAACCCTTCGTCTTCATCGAAATGTTTTCTTTTTTATCCGCTATTATGAACCTTCCGCCTTTGTCAGAAGGTTTGTTACTTTTATGCCTCCATGATCCTTCCGCCTTTATCAAAGGGTTTGTCTTCCTTATACTGTTATGAACCTTTCGACCTTATCGGAAGGTTGCTCTTCTTTTGGTTATTGTGAGCCTTTCGACATTACCGGAAGGTTGTTCTTCTCTTATTTATTGTCAACCTTTCATCCTTGTCGGAAGGTTGGTCGTCTTCAATGTTGTCGAAAGGTTGCCTTTCATCCTTTGTTGACTTATGAGTGGTGCTTTCTTCATAAACCTTTCACCTTTGTCGAAAGGTAACCTGGAAGTGCTTCAACCAGTTCGAAAGGCTTATTATGGTTTCAAAAAGGTCATTAAGTACTTGCTCACACATGCTTTGACTTCTCCATCCCCTTCGAAAGGTAAGAACACTTTGGATACTAGAGACGGAACCTTTCGACTCCTTCGAAAGGTTTGATGCTAATGAAATTTGATGATTGCATCCCTTCGACTTTTTCGAAAGGTTTGGGCTGTGTTTCTCTTTCTTTGCTCTTACTGATAGACCGTTCGTATTAGTCGAAAGGTTGATTTTTAATTATACAATGTTATCGAAACCAAACCTCCTTTTGCCTTGAGTGACTTGGAGCACTATAACCTTCTTCCAATAGGTGTTTAGCTCCTTCCTAATGGACGAAAGTGGCTCCAACCGTTTCGAAAGGCTATGTATGCTTTCAAAAGGGGTTGATTTCTTGAAAAACTTCTCCAACGTGCATATAATGAGTCAGAACCAAATGCCTTATGTGATTTGGGATATATGGACTTCGAAAGATAGCCTTCGACCTCGTAGAAAGCTCCTTGTCGGAAGCTATGATTAACCAAACCAGCTTGATGCTTTCTGATCTTTTCCACTCCTCTTGTGTTCTTTTTTTTATACTTTTATTCCTGAGAATATTTTATGGATAACATTTAGCCCCCTTTGTATGAAAGAAGCTTCTGTTCTTTAGGACAAAACTCCAATGAACTTCCTTCTTTGCTTCCTACAAAATAGATTATAACTTCTATTAAGGTTGTGACTTTGTTATGAAATCTTTACGAGTAATCTTAAATTTATGCAGCTAATATTCAAGATGTCATTAGGGTAATATTTCTAGATAAGTTGCTTTATAATGACAATAATTAAACTTCCTTAAGAATGTGGAGTAATATCACCCGACTTGCAAATATTGGTTAAAATAAATGAACCTTTGGAGAAAATCTATTACAGACCCTTGATATTTCTTTCTCGAGTTAAACCTTTTCAACCTGTTGAAATCTATTTCATGGTATCGGGGATTTTTCTTTGTCCCTCTAAGTTTCCTTCATTATCAATCTTAAACCATTGATTGGTAATTATCATTTAGTGAAAAAGTATAAAGTAGTTTAGTAATGTTTCCATTTGGTGTCATGAAGATCTCGTATTGAAATCAAATTTTAAATTCAATGGAAAATTCATAAATCATCATAAAATTCAATAGAAGGATATATAATTTATAAAGTTAGGAATCCAGTAAAGGTCCCATAAGGAAATAGAAGATGTGAAATTTATAAATTGTCATCAAAATCCACAAAGAAATTTTAAAGTCCATGAAATTGGTCCATTAACAAAATATAATTCAAAATTCAATGAGAAAATCAAGCATAGAAAATCCATAAATCATCAGGGAAACCCTCAACGAAATTTCAGAATTCATTCGATCAAAAATCCAAATATTGAGCATCAGAAACCTCAATAAGGATAGTAGAAATACGAAACTCACGAATCATGATAAAAATGATTAAGGAAACACAAAGATTTTGAAAATCAAGGACCTGAAAATCCAATAAAACGGTAGGGAATAGGAAAATCATAAACTCTCATCAAAATCCTAAGGAGAACGTGAGTCTCAACAAATCAAAAAGCAGGCAAGAAACCATCCACATTCTGCCATGGAGGTATAGAGAACCAAATTCGTGAACTAATATGAAGACCCGTAAGGAAATTTGAAATTCACTGTATCGAAAATCCAATAAGAAATTATCCCAAATCCATTGAGAATGCAAAATTCACAAATCACTATAGCGATCCACAAGTAAATCTCAGAATTCATTAAACCAGAAATCTTATAAAGGATTATCAAACACCCAATAAGGAAATCAGAAATTCATAAATCATCATGAAAATCATCAAGTAGTCTCAGAATTCATCAATTAAAAACCCCAATAAAGATCATCCAAAAATTCCAATAGGAAAATTAAAAATACGAAATTCCTCAATCATCACAAAAATTAGTAAGGAAGCTTAAATTCCATTAAATCGGAGAATTAAAAATCCATAAATCAACAATGTGTTCTGAAACTCGTTCATTCTTATTCAAAATCAGAAGATCAATGGAAAATTCATAAATTATCATGGAAAATCAATAAAGGGAACTAAGAAATCATGAACTCATGAAACAAGTGATCAATAGGAAATCGTCATGAAAATTTAATGGGAAATTATAACACGTTAAATTCATGAATCATCAGAGAAATCAGTAGGGAAATTCATTAAACCAATAATTCAGCAAGAAATCACCATAATGATTTAATAAAGAAATCATGAATACAAGATCAACAAATCATCACTAAAATCCATAGGAAGGGTAGAGTTCACTAAACCCAAAAACCAACAAGATCATCAAAAATTCAATAAGGAAACCAAAAATACGAAATTCCTAAATCATTATGAGAATCGACAAATAATCCAGAATTCACGAAACTGGAAACTAGAAATTCAATAAGGAGACTAGAAATGAGAAATCTTCGAATCATTATAAAAACTCATCAGGGAAATCAAGAACTCATTAAACCAAGCAACTAATAAGAAGTCATCACGAAAATTCAATGGGGAGAAACTCAATTTCTAGAATTCATAATCCATTATAAGAAACCAATAGAGAAATTCAAAATTCATGAAATCAGGAATTCAATTAAAAGTTATCATGAAAATTTGACAAGGTAAACATAAGTATGAAATCTATAAATCATAAAAAAAAGCACTATGGAAATTCAAAATTCACGAAATCCAAACTGAAATTTGCATCAATAGAAATGGTGAAACTCAAAATTCATGAAATCAAGAATTTATCCAAAGTCTCATCAGGATCTCATCAGACGAATTAAATATTCCAAACCCAATTCAATATAAGTACGAAGCTATAGATATATCTAATAATAGCATATTTAGTAGATTTCAAATAAAAGATAACTAAGCTGATTTAACCTTAATTCTTAGGTTGTTCACAGGAAAGTTTCCGGTTAATAAATGTGTTGCTCCTAAAGTGCCAATAAGTTAATACTATATGTATATACAGGTATAATAGACTCTTATATCTAATCATTCACTTTATCTCAAAGGATTCAGGAGTGGCATTATTAACCTGATCTTGGAGTGAAGTACTTTATCTTTGTAACTAAAAATTTATTATCTATTCCATTCCTTTGGATTTTGTATCAGTCTTTGTTTTTGTTTCCATGTTATGGATTCCTTCTTCTATTTTCTAGTCTCATGCTTCTTTTTTGTGGTATGAAAGTTTCTTAATCCATTGATGTAGGAATCATTTTCCTAAGATTGGAAGTTTTGTAATTCATTAGCATATCCTTTGCCTCTGTGTGTATCCTCTTTTAGGATTCCAACTTTGTCTCAGATGATGGATATGTTTCTTTCTTTAACCCTTAACTCCCTTGGGTTCTGACTTTCTTCTTGAGTTGTAGACATCTTTGTCTTTATTCTTTTATTTGGAGCCCCTATTGGGCTTGGACGTCTCAGTCTACTCTTTGATAAGCCACTCTCTGGGTTCGGACATCTTAGTCCATTATTTTATGAGCCTCTCTTTGGGCTTCCCTTATCTCAAAGGGATATGTACTTAGGTGACCTTTCTCCAGAAGGCCGCTGATGAGCGCTTTACCGGATCCTCCCCTAAGAGGTAATTTGGACGTTAGGAGCTTTTGATTTTGCGGGTGCTTATCTTGACCCTCCCCTAATATGTGATATGGACGTTGGTGGCTTTTGATTTTGCAAGTGCTTATCTTGACCCTCCCCTAAGAGGTGATATGGATGTTAGGGGCTTTACTCCTCCCTTTAGGAGGTGCTCCGGATTGGACGTCGGAGGCTCATTCTCAAAAACATTTTTTGTACTACGGATTGGACGTCAGAGGTTAATTCTAAAAAAAATGGTACTCCGGATTGGACAATGGAAGTTAATTCTCAAAAACATTTTTTGTACTATATATATATATATATATTATTTGCAAAATTTTTGTTTCTCTTCTCAAGAGACATTTCCGAGGAAAGGTTGAATAGTTTTGTTCCCGCTTTCTATGAGGTATGAAAGTAATTTTGATCCTCCTTCCAAGAGGTACAAAAAAAGTTTTGGAGACGTTTGCGAAAATATCTTTTGGTCTATTGACCTTTCTGTAAAATATATATATATATATATATATATATATATATGTGTGTGTATGTATGTATGTATGTATTTTTAGAAATTGATGAAGAACTAATAGCAACCAGAGGTTTCATGATAACTGATCTTTTTATTGCATTGACTTATACATTAATAGTTGCTCCGTTTCAGGCATTTGAGCCATCTTTCTCAAGTAGCTGAAAATTTTTGTGTCCCATCCGTGTGCTGAATGTCATGGACTGGTTTTGTTTTTACCTGTAATGACACTCAAATTTAAAATCAGTACATGATCAATTTTGGAATACAAATCAAGTTTATAATTTTATGAATAAGAAAAGTTCATAATAAACAAATGCAACTGGATTTGACGGCTCAATAGACTATTAATCTGCCATTCTTCTGTAGAAAGAGTTAGTTCTCGGGTATTTGGGCAATTCTCTTATTAGCATAAGAAGCTATTCAAATTTCTTTAATGAACTCTTTAAGAGATCCTAACTTGATTGCGTTTTGGACCATTCTCGATAGGGCACGACGTTCATCAGTCTAATGTCCATTCGCTTTGCGATAGTCGCAATAATCATTCCCTTTGCTTAGTGTGGGGCGACTTGATATACTATGAGTAACTGAAAAGCTTTCAGAATCTTTTGCTATAGTGAATATATTAGAAAGGGGCTTGTTCAAATTCATGTAATTGGATTCAGAAATCTCTTTCTGAATTTTCCTCCTACTTTTGTTTCCCTCCAATCTTTCACTAGAGGACTCAAAATGGATTTTTTTTTCTATCCTTTGTCTTCATTGAGGTTCCCTTGTTGCGGAATATTTTTTCTCCATCTGAATAAATTTCTGGGATTGGAAGTAGAAGTTTCGTAGATCCCCGCATCCATTAATATAAAGTTGTTCCCAGAAAGGGGTTTGTTCGACTAGCCCAGACCGAACTGCTATTAACTTGTCTCTATTGGTTGCGTCTTCTGCTTTTAATGCTTCAGTATTGAACCTCTTTAAATACTAGTTTAGTAGTCTCCCCGTTTTTGTTTGATTGTAGCTAACAGGCTAAAGCTCATAGTTTGATCTTTGAATACGTAAAATTGTGTCACAAAATCATAAGAAAATTGTTCCCATGAATAAATGTTCTTTTCATAATTCCTACACCATTTGATAGCTACTCCTTGAAGATTAATAGGGAAAAGTTTGCATCAAACTATCCCAGAGGCATTATATAAGTTCATCCAATTTTCAAATGTTGTAAGGTGATCATCTGGATCAGTAGTTCCATTGTACTTTTGTGGGGGAATCTGAATGTGAGAAGGAATGCTAGTTGCCATAATTTCTTCTAAAAAAGGAGCCTTTTGCAGGATAACATATTTCCTTAATTCGTTGAGTACATTTCTTATTGTATCCTCTTTGACTTGGTTATGAATGTTGTCACGGTGAGCTCCACTATTTTCAATGTTTAAACTATTTGATTACTCGATGGTTCTCCTAGCCTGACTTCCTTGCTCCTCATTTTGATCTTCATTTAGACATTGTGCCTTGCCTTCTCTTTCCATAACCTTTAGCGACTCTTGAGATGGTACTCTATCAAGAAATTCTTGAATGTCTATCATTTGTTGTTGCAGGTGCTGAACTTTGATTTCTTTGTTTTCCAACCTCCTTAAGGTCGAAGGTTGCCCAATTTCTATATTTTCCAAGTTAAAGTTTAGGACTATTCTGTTTTCCAAAGTTGATTGTGGCTTAACTTCTTCGTTTGAGATATCAATACTATTCATGACTCCTTCCATCTTCTTCTTTTTGAACGAAGTGCTCTATTAATTCTTGGTAAAAGTGATTAGGGATTGGAGGTTCGAGCCCACCTTCTAGCACCAAAAATGTTAACAAGATTTCTTGTCAACACCCCAAAGATATGATAATAAGGATGGATTTCTTCTTATGAGAACAAAAGATGTGATTCCTTTTATTGATTGCCTTTTAATTCAACCTATTTAGTTGATATGTCCTATATCAAACCTTCCGTTGTCATCAAAAGGTTTTGAAACCTGGACTAGGTGACCTTCCGGCTTTGTTGAGCTTGTTTGAAGTCTTCAAAATGGCCTTCTTTTCTAATTAGGTTAAGTTTTCTTTGCTGAATAGATAACGACTTTCGACCTTGACGAAAGGTTTTATCACCTATATTGAGTAGATTCCAACCTTGTCGAACGACTTAAACAATTGATCTGATAGCTCAGGAAGGTTTTAGTGGATGTTAATCTAAGTAAACTGTCGGCCTTATCGAAAGGTTTAGATTGTGGGGCTTAAGATTTCGAAAGGTTGTAATTATTACTTGCACAGGAGTGTTGTCAACGTTGTCGAAAAAAACCTTCCGATAGGGTTGAACCTAAAAATATGAGTTAAACTAACAAAGATTTAAGCAAATGATAAGGTAATTAACAAAGCCAAATACTTCCCTTTATATCTAAGAAAAAGCTTCCTTTTATTGAATTTCCCCAAATTATACTCAATTAGGGTTACAATACTTTTATTAAGAAGTTACAATATTAGAATAAGAGAATCGTATCCCCCAACTGGACCCCTTTGGGTCTTATTTATAAATGCAGGCAGCCCACCTTTCGACTTCATGCTCTTGACTCGGTCGGAAGGTCTCCCTTTTATATGCCGCCTTAAACCCTTCGTCTTCATCAAAAGGTTTGCTTTTTTATCCGCTATTATGAACCTTCCGCCTTTGTCGGAAGGTTTGTTACTATTATGCCTCCATGATCCTTTTGCCTTTATCAAAGGGTTTGTCTTCTTTATACTATTATGAACCTTTCGACCTTATCGGAAGGTTGCTCTTCTTTTGGTTATTGTGAGCCTTTTGACGTTGTCGGAAGGTTGTTCTTCTCTTATTTATTGTGAACCTTTCGTCCTTGTCGGAAGGTTGCTCTTCTTCAATGTTGTCGAAAGGTTGTCTTTCATTCTTTGTTGACTTGTGAGTGCTGCTTTCTTCATAAACCTTTCGTCATTGTCGAAAGGTACCCTGGATGTGCTTCAATCGGTTAGAAATGCTTATTATGCTTTCGAAAAGATCATTAAGTACTTTCTCATGCCTGCTTTTAACTCTCCATCCTCTTCGAAAGGTAAGAACACTTTGGATACTAGAGACGGAACCTTTCGACTCCTTCGAAAGGTTTGATGCTAATGAAATTTGATGATTGCATCCATTTGAATCTTTTGAAAGGTTTGGGTTGTGTTTCTCTTCCTTTGCTCTTGCTGATAGACCTTTAGTCTTAGTCGAAAGGTTGATTTTTAATGTATCAATGTTATCGAAACCATACCTCCTTTTGCCTTGAGTGACTTGAAGCTCTGCAACCTTCTGCCAATGGGTGTTTTGCTCTTTCCTAATGGAAGAAAGTGGCTCCAACCATTTCGAAAGGCTATGTATGCTTTCGAAAGGGTTGATTTCTTAGAAAACTTCTCCAATGTGCATATAATGAGTCAAAACCAAATGCCTTGTGTGGTTTAGGATATATGGACTTCGAAAGATAGCCTTCGAGCTCGTCGAAAGCTCTTTGTCGGAAGCTATGATTTACCAGATCATCTTGATGCTTTCTGATCTTTTCCACTACTCATGTGTTCCTTCTTTCATGCTTTTATTCCTGAGAATATTTTATGGATAACACCTTCCATACACTGCCTCAAAAGGCGTCATCCTATTACTGGCCTAAAAACTATTGTTATAAGTGAACTCAACCAATAGCAAGTGGTCCTCCTATGAACCTCCGAGGTCTAGCACTAAAGCTCAAACTAGATCCTCCAGAATACAATTTACCCTTTTGACTGCCCATCTGTCTAAGGGTGATAAGCTGTGCTCAAACTCAGCTCTATCCCAAGTGCATCATGCAAATCTTTTTAGAACCGACTTGTGAAGATTTGATTCTGATTACTCACAATACCACATGGAATGCCATGAAGCCTATTAATCTGTTTAACATATAACTGAGCCAAACTAGCAGCCGTCCTTGTTGACTTGATAGGTAAGAAGTGAGCGCTCTTGGTTAACCTATCAACGATAACACAAATTCCTTCATTACCTTTCCTCGATCTAGGTAACCCATCGCTGAAATCAATAGAAATATGCTCCCACTTCCACTTCGGAATCTCAAGTGGCTGAAGTAGTCCGGTTGACTTCTAAGGACTTCCCTTTACTTGTAGGCAGTTAGCACATCTACATACAAATATAACAACGTCTATTTTCATCCCTTCCTACCAGAAAGTACGCTTCATGTCCTGATACATCTTTGTGACTCCTAAATGTATCATTAGTTTAGAATGATTATATTTTGTCAGAACTACATGTCTAATTCCATCCACAACCGGAACACACAACCGACCACTCATCCTTAGAACGCTATGGTCATCAACCATGAATCCTGGACACTTCACTAGCGAAACATTTCATTAACATATCTAGCTATTTGAGAAAGATGAATGTCCCTTTGCTAATTATTCTCAATGTGTCAGATAAGAGTTAGATGAACTTCCATATTGGCCAATACTGCATAATTCCTGCTCAATGCATCAGCTACAACATATTCTTTCCCCGATGGATACAAAATCTCTAGATTGTAAGCCACCAGAATTTCAAGCCAACGTTGTTGCCTTAAGTTTAAGTCCTTTTGAGTAAAGAGATACTTTAAAGATTTGTAATCCCAATAACTCGAACTTTTCAGCCAAAAGATAATGCCTCCACATCTTTAATGTGAAGAATTGCCAAGAGCTCCAAACCATGTCTAGGATAATTCTTCTCATGTGGTTTCAGCTGTCGACTTGCATACGCAATAAGTTTTCCAAGTTGCATCAAAACTGCTCCCAATCTGGTTCTACAAGCATCCGTGTATACAGTTAACCCTTCGCTCTCATTTGGAATAGTTAAAATAGGAGCACTGGACAATTTCTCAAAATTCATTGAATGCTTAATCGCACTTAGGTGTCCACACAAACTTAGCATATTTCCTTGTCAACTTCGTCAGATGAGAAGCAATCTTCGAGAAATATTTGATGAACCTCTATAAAAACCAGCCAATTCCAAAAAACTTCTTAGAGTATTTAGAATGACTCGAAGATGATACTTATGCTCTTCCTTCATCTTAGAATAAACAAAAATATTATCAATAAAGGCGAAGACAAATCTATTAAGAGAATCCTGGAATACTCGATTCATTAAGTCCACGAAATAAATGGGTGTGTTAGTCAGTCCGAACTGCATGACTAACCACTTGTAATAACTATCAAAGGTACGAAAAGATGTTAAGGGCACACTTTCCTATGCTACCCTTAATTGGTGAAAACCGGTGTTAAGATCCAGTTGAGAAAATACCCAAGCGCCATGGAGCTGGTCAAAATACCATCGATCCTAGGTAAAGGATACTTATTCTTGATAGTCCTCTTATTTAACTCTCGGTAGTCTACACATAACCTAAGAGAACCGTCCGCCTTTGTAACGAAAACTAATGGCGATCCCCAACTCGATATTGTAACAACCCGGGATTGCAATTACCGAATAATAAATTAAAATTATGATTTTAATTCAAATGGAGCTAAAAATGGATTTTTTTGGATAGGCTAATTTCTTTAAAATAAAGTTATTTGAAAAAACAACGGGTGGTTTTATAATGGTGGGTTTTAGTTGGCTAATGAAGCATTAAATAGTTTTAGTGAACATTAGGATGCCACTTCTCTTATTGGGTCAATTAGTGAAACCAAACCCATTACCCACCTCTATATATTATCTTAAACCCACCCTAAACCCTAACTCTCCTCTTTATAATTTCCTCAAACCTAAACACCTCATAAAAACCTTATTAATGGCCTCCATTTGGTAGAAGATCCATTTTCCTCTCCACATAGCTAATCTAGGTTAATACAAGCTAAAAGGTAAAGCAATCCTTCTCTAATCACTCTCTAATCTTCATTCTAATTTTTGAAATTAATTTTTAATACATGGTTTTTGGTTTATTTTTGTTATGAAGCCTATTGATCTCCTCTCTCTAGCTTTTGGAGTGCATGCCAAGTGTTTGTGCATATTTTTCTTGCATTGGTTGAGGTAAAATTGCTAGCTAAATCCCTTTTTTTACTTGATGCTTCTATAATTTTCGTTTTGGAATTGTAGTTGAAACGAAATCAGGCATAACTTCTTCATTTCTCATCCGATTTTTGTCAGGTTTTTTTTGCTGCAAACTAGATTCAATAAGGAACACTTTTCATTCAGTGAGTTTTCTGTAATTTTGCCATTTAGATGACCTGAAATGCATTCAAATACAGAAGACCAATTCTGTCTTTAACAAGTTATCTTGAGTTTCAATCTGATATTGTTTTGCATGTATATCTCTCGTTTTTGATCCGAATTAGATAACTTTTGATGTTCCGGAAAGCTTAAAATATATGCTATAATTTTTGATAAGTGAGTTTTCTGTAATTTTGCGATTTAGATGACCTGAAATGCGTTCAAAGACAGAAGACCAATTCTGTCTTTAACAAGTTATCTTAAGTTTCAATCTGATATTGTTTTGCCTGTATCTCTCTCGTTTTTGATCCGAATTAGATAATTTTGGATGTTCCGGAAAGCTTAAAACATATGCTACAATTTTTGTTCAGTGAGTTTTCTGTAATTTTAACATTTAGATGACCTGAAATGCATTCAAAAACAGAAGACCAATTCTGTCTTTAACAAGTTATCTTGAGTTTCAGTCTATTATTGTTTTTCCCGTATCTCTCTCGTTTTTTATCCGAATTAGATAATATTGGATGTTCCGGAAAGCTTAAAACATATGCTACAATTTTTGTTCAGTGAGTTTTCCGTAAATTTGAGGCTAACTAGGTCAAAAATTGATTTTTCTACTATCTTCCCGAGAGCGATACACATATTAGCTCTGTGGATGAAACTGAAACTATTTTGGTCATAACTTTTGAGCCGTTAGTCGGAATTAGACGATTTTGGTCTCGTTGGAAAGATGGAGTTACGAACTCCATATCTGGAAAATTTGGTCAACATCTGACGTTATTAGACCCTTCGAATTTCCTGTCAGAGTTGAACCCAGATCGCTGTGCAAAACAGTGTATTTTATGTTTCTGAGTCCGACTTTGGAACGTCCCTACGCCTTCGTTTCAAGTCGGAATCGAGTAATTCTTTTTGCGTTCTGAAGTAGAATTGTCGGACTACGTTCCTACCAATTTTCATGCCATTCGGATTCAGTCTGCTGGTCCGAATAATTTTCCGAACTTGGGTTCGCGTCAGTTTTGGACTATTTTCCAACACTTAGAATATTTTCAGTGATTTTCTGGTTTTATCGATTTCTTTGAGATTTGTCTCTGGATTTTGTACATAGGCCTTATAAAAAGGTTTCAAAAGGATTTTCGCTCCAAAATGGCTTTCAAAATTATTATATAATATTATTTTTAATTATTAAATTAATCACTCCATAATAGGAGAGTTTTCAAAGGCCGTTTTAAAGTGATTTCAAACCAATTATAAATCTATTTTCTGTAATTATTTTCTATAATAAAATCCCACACTCATAATTTAACACTTTGAGCGATGTGGAAAGGTTCTTAAACAGTTGGGAAAAACTCTGGCCTTTGAAACCGTGTGTATTTCCTTTCCGGTTAATCCCCGACCTATTCGATTGATCGTTTTGGCCTTTCGGCCTAGTTTACCGATGACATGAGGTGAACTTTGTACTGTTTTCTGTGTGGAAGCTTACGATTGGTTAGTAAACCATTTAGTGTGAACGTGGGGTATGGGACTCACGTTAACACTTTACGGGTTCCTTCCTAAAAGTTCGTGAAACACTCCTTGTATTACCTTTGGGATAGTGTCTTCCGACTATCTCCCTTAGAGGTATCGTTTTGGCATCTCTACTTAGATGGCCGTTATACATCTCTACATAGATGTATTGTTTTTGGCATCTCTACTTAGATGGCCGTTATACATCTCTACATAGATGTATCGTTTTTGGCATCTCTACTTAGATGGCCTGTTATACATCTCTACTTAGATGTATCGTTTTGTTGACATCTCTACTTAGATGTTTTTGTTTTGGCATTTGTGCTTACGTTTTGCCGATGATATGAGGCTTATTATACATCGCTACTTTGATGTTTTTGTTTTTGGCATTTGTGCTTACGTTATGCCGATGATATGAGGCTTATTATACATCTCTACTTAGATGTTTTGTTTTGATATTTGTGACTATGTTATGCCCATGATACAAGGCTTGCTATACATCTCTACTTAGATGTTTATTTCTTCTCTATGTGAGAGTTTGTGGTCTATAGTACTATGTTATATATCGCCTCATTATCTATCATGTTTATCTCAGTTTATTAACTGATTGTTTAGTTAGCCTGACCCGAGTGTTTTTCGCTCGGGTCAGACCGAGTTGTTTCAGGTTAGGTCTCTGGACTTAGCTTTCTGTGCTTCCGCTTGAACATTATCTGCTTTGCTGATAGATAGCTCTTTATATTTGTCCACTATTTTGATACTCTGATTATTCGGTCTCTTATGTTCATATTTTTGACTCACTTGTGTGAGTGGTGGCTTTGTACCCACCTTATGATATATTTGGATCTGTATTGACGATGTATTGTTCTGAGACTCTGTGTTGTTATGTGATACTGTTCTGTGATGCTATTTCATTATGTTATTATGCTTTGTTCTGATAGATCTTTAGCCATTCGTAATTTCGTTATAAGTATTTATCGAATATGTCGAACCACCTGATTGAAAAAAAAATTAAATAGATTCCACCTTTCAACGATTCGGTAGATAGTTATAACATAGTTACATTTGGTCGCTCCTATTATACTCTATTTTCCGCATTAGCAGACGGAATCACCTCCGTGATTCTCTTTGCTAATGAGGGTCTTGGAGTGGGGCGTTACATCTTGGTATCAGAGCGAGGTTCAGAATTAAGCATAACAAACACAGAACAAACACGTAGTACAATACGTTATAATACGATCCAAATTGAACATATCCACCTTTAGATAAATAAGTTAGGAATATGTGTAGGAATCTATTATATTCCGTAATATTCCTTAATGAATTATCTATCTTTGAATCATGCTTAACTAAATCTTACCTTATCTTTGAGTATGGTTGGGAGAGGTAGGAACCTCCGTTCTGCTGATGCTGGACAGTACAGCAACCCTCACCCAGAGGGCGTATACATGACCACAGACCAGATCATGGAGCTGGTTCGTAACTCTCAGTCGCATTCTCAGTCTCCTGCACCAGTTTCTGATGCACCACGCAAGTCTGCTTTTGCGCGTCTATGCAGCGACTTTATTCATCTCGGAGGGAAGCCGCTCAGTGGCTCCGAGACTATTCTGGAGGTCCAGGCTTGGATCAGAGTTTGCGAGCGTAACTTTACTCGCATGGCTATCCCCGACCACGACAGAGTTCTTGTTGCTTCTAGCCATCTTAAGGGTTGTGCCTTGGATTGGTACGAGCTGCTTGTATCCGAGACCGATGAGGCCTCACTCACTTGGGACCAGTTTCGAGAGCGCTTCTTGCTCAAGTTTGTTCCCGAGTCCGAGAAGATAACCCTTGCACGCCGCTTTATTGACCTTAAGCAAGGGAAGGCCTCTGTTGCGGACTATTCATCATCTTTCGAGGCCCTATCCAAGTATGGCCTCGAGTTCATTAGCTCTCCTTATAAGAAGAATCTCAAGTTTGTAGAAGGCCTGAAGAAATATTTGAAGAAACAGCTTATGCTCCAGCTTAGGCTCCCTTTTGATGAGCTAGTTGACGTAGCGCTTCACCTTGAAGCGGTTGAGCATGAGAGAGACAGTGATGGGGATGGTGAGGGCGCCAAAAATCCCAATCAGAAGCGGGGCCCATTTCAGAAGTCCAAGTCTTGGCATAAGAAGAAGAAGACAGGCAGTTCTACTTCTTAAACTCAGCCTCAATCTATTGCTCAGCTTAGTGGAACACCTTCCATTCGGAAGTGTTTCAACTGTGGATCTACTGATCATATAGTTAAAGTGTGTCCCAAGCCTCTTTTCTGCCGCTATTGTAAGAAGGAGGGTCATCTTAATTCCACTTGTCCCACTGCACCTCCTAGATCTGGCAAGCTTAATGCTGCCAAGGCTCCTACATCTTTAGCTCAGCCTCGAGGTACGCATCCTTCCGTTCTCGAAGGTTCTATTTTATTTCATGGTAGATCTTGTAGAGTTCTCTTTGATACGGGTGCCTCTCACTCATTCGTATCAAAGGAACTAGTTGATACTTTATCTTTGGCGGTTACTTGTTTGGTTTCTTCACTAAGGATTGTGAATCCCATCGGCGAATCCACGACCCTTAACTTGCTTTGTGAGGATATAGATATCGATCTTTGTGGATTTTCTTTCCGTGCGAATCTGCACGTTATGGAGTATTTGGGCTTTGACATGATTCTTGGCATGGATTGACTCGCTCAGTACGACGCCAAAATCATTTGTTCGGAGCGGATATTATTTCTTCGTCATCCTGACTCGGCCGCTCCGTTAGCTATTGCTCTTCAGGATGTTGGGATTTCTGATATTAATTTATTTTCTCTTGATTCACGAGATGAGAATGTGGACATATCCCGTATTCTTGTTGTTCGGGATTTCCCCGATATATTCGAGCCAGTATCAGGCCTGCCGCCAAAGCGTGCCATTGAGTTCCGCATCGATCTCATTGCAGGCTCCCACCCAGTTGGGAATCCTCCCACGAGGATGTCTACTAAAGAGAATGAGGAACTCAGGAAGCAGTTAGTAGAGCTTGAGGCGAAGCAGTTCATTCGGTCCAGTTCTTCGCCATGGGGTGCTGCTGTGGTCTTCATTAAGAAGCCCGATGGCTCTCTTAGGCTTTGCATTGACTATCGCAAGCTTAATGAGTTGACCATCAGAAATCATTATCCATTGCCACGGATAGACGATATGTTTGATCAGTTGAGCGGTGCGAAGGTCTTTTCCCAGCTCGACCTTGCTACCGAATTTCATCAGCTCCGAGTTGCGGAAGATAGCATTCCTCTTACCGCTTTCCGCACTCGTTATGGTTCTTTTGAGTGGTTGGTCATGCCAATCGGCTTGACGAACGCACCAGATTTCTTTGTCGATCTTATGAATCGAGTATTCTGGGAATACATCGATGGATTCGTTCTGGTTTTCATCGACGATATTCTTATTTATTCTAGATCTGAGGCAGAGCATGCTCATCATTTGCGGATCGTCTTGGATACTCTTCGTCAGCATCAGCTTAAGGCCAAGCTCTCCAAGTGCCATTTTTGGGAGAGCAAGGTCAAGTTCTTAGACCATATTGTATCATCTGAGGGGATTTCTTTTGATCCTGCCAAGATCGAAGCTATTCAGAATTGGAAGCAGCCCGAGAACGTTCATGATATTCGCAGCTTCCTTGGTCTGGCGGGTTATTACCGTCGGTTTATCAAGGATTTCTCTCGAGTTGCACTTCCCCTTACGACGCTGACTCGTAAGGGTGTTCGCATTATTTGGTCTGATAAGTGTGAAGCTTCCTTTCAGCGACTGAAGGAACTTCTCACTCATGCTCCTATTCTAGTGGTTCCAGAGAGTAACCATGATCTTGTTGTTTACACCGATGCTTGTGGTAGCGGGCTAGGTGTTGTGCTTATGCAGAAGGATCGGGTAGTTGCTTATGCTTCTAGGCAACTGCGTCCGAATGAGGTTCGCTATCCTACTCATGATCTTGAGTTAGCAGCTATCGTCTTTGCCTTGAAGACTTGGCGTCACTTTCTATTAGGCGAACGCTTCATTCTGTACACCGATCACAAGTCGCTGAAGTATCTATTCAGTCAGAGGGATCTCAATATGAGGCAGCAGCGATGGCTTGAGTTTCTCGCCTCATATGATTTAGATATTCAGTATACCCCTGGCAAGGGTAATCGTGTTGCAGATGCGCTCAGTCGCAAGCACTCGGCGGTAGTTTCTATGATGATTGTCGAGTGGGATATTCTTGAGACCATATCTTTGTGTGATATTAGAGATCGAGCTCCATCTTTTGATTCTCCGGTCTTATTATTCAGCTTGGAAGCTTGTCCTATCTTATTGGATCGCATTGCCCATGCTCAGCGGCAGGATCCAGACTTATTGCATATTATTCATCTTCTCGAGTCGGGATCCAGTGACGAGACATTGCTGGATTATTCTCTTGATTTTCATCGGTGTCTTCGTAGGAGGAACCGTATTGTTGTACCATCTGATTTATCACTTAGGCGTGACGTCTTGGACGAGTGTAATCGCACTAAGTACACTATACATCCCGGTTCGAGTAAGATGTATGCTGATATGTGTCGGCTATATTATTGGGAGGGTTTGAAGAGAGATGTTGCAAGTTATGTGAGCGGTTGCATGACTTGTCAACAGATCAAGGCCGAGCATCAGCGTCTGTCTGTTCTTCTTCAGCCTCTAGAGATTCCATTATGGAAATGGGATCAGATATCCATGGATTTCATTGACGGTCTGCCTCGATCGAGGTCAGGCCATACTTCTATTTGGGTTATTATTGATCGCTTGACCAAATCGGCTCATTTCATTCTAATTAAGTCCACTCGGACTGCACCTCGGTTGGCCAAGCTCCATGTGAAGGAAGTCGTACGACTTCAAGGCATTCCTAGCTCTATCGTGTGTGATCGAGACACCATTTTCACTAGCCACTTCTGGAAGTGCCTACAGTTAGCTTTGGGCACAAAGCTGAATCTCTCTACTGCTTATCACCCTCAGACTGACGGTCAGACTGAGAGGGTGAATCGTGTTTTGGAGAATCTTTTGCGCTGTTGTATTCTGGATTTCGGGGGTAGTTGGGAGGATCACTTACCTCTCATAGAGTTCTCCTACAACAATCGCTATCAGTCTAGTATTGGCATGGTACCTTTCGAGGCTCTATACGGAAGGCCATGTCGCTCTCCTGCTTGTTGGTTAGAATCTGGCGAGAAGCTCATTCTTGGTCCAGATTCAGTTCGAGAATCTTCTGAGAAGATTGTTCTTATCCGTCAGAGAATGAGAGAGGCACAAGACCGCCAGAAATCCTACGCGGACAACCGTAGGAAGCCTGTTGAGTTCTCCATTGGTGATTTTGTCTTTATTCGGATTTCTCCCATGAAGGGGGTTGTGCGTTTCAGCTCTACAGGGAAATTGGCTCCTCGCTATGTTGGACCATTTCCTATCACGGAATGCATTGGCCCTGTTGTTTATCGTGTGGCTCTACCTGCTCATTTCTCTGGAATACATGATGTGTTCCATGTCTCTCAGCTTCGCAAGTGTGTGCGCGATCCTGATTCTATTATCGAGCCGCATATCGTGCCAGATTTGGAGATCTCACCCGATCTATCTTGGGAGCAGCAACCACTCCGTGTGCTTGATTCGGAGGTCAGTCGCCTTCGAAACAAAGAGGTTCCTCTTGTGAAAATTCAATGGTCACCCAATCCTAAGGACTGCACTTAGGAGACCAGAGAATTTATCGAGCGTACTTATCCTGGTTTTCTTTCATCTTCGGGTACGGGTGAGCATCTATATTTATCTTCTGTTGTTTCTTCAGTGGATTAGAGGTTACAGACAACTTCCATATTTAAGGAATTGCAGAGACGCAATTTTCTTAAGGGGGGGAGTCTGTAACAACCCGGGATTGCAATTACCGAATAATAAATTAAAATTATGATTTTAATTCAAATGGAGCTAAAAATGGATTTTTTTGGATAGGCTAATTTCTTTAAAATAAAGTTATTTGAAAAAAAAACGGGTGGTTTTATAATGGTGGGTTTTAGTTGGCTAATGAAGCATTAAATAGTTTTAGTGAACATTAGGATGCCACTTCTCTTATTGGGTCAATTAGTGAAACCAAACCCATTACCCACCTCTATATATTATCTTAAACCCACCCTAAACCCAAACCCTCCTCTTCATAATTTCCTCAAACCTAAACACCTCATAAAAACCTAATTAATGGCCTCCATTTGGTAGAAGATCCATTTTCCTCTCCACATAGCTAATCTAGGTTAATACAAGCTAAAAGGTAAAGCAATCATTCTCTAATCACTCTCTAATCTTCATTCTAATTTCTGAAATTAATTTTTAATACATGATTTTTGGTTTATTTTTGTTATGAAGCCTATCAATCTCCTCTCTCTAGCTTTTGGAGTGCACGCCAAGTGTTCGTGCATATTTTTCTTGCATTGGTTGAGGTAAAATTGCTAGCTAAATCCCTTTTTTTACTTGATGCTTCTATAATTTTCGTTTTGGAATTGTAGCTGAAACGAAATCAGGCATAACTTCTTCATTTCTCATCCGTTTTTGGTCAGGTTTTTTTGCTCCAAACAAGATTTAATAAGGAACACTTTTTGTTCAGTGAGTTTTCTGTAATTTTGCCATTTAGATACCTGAAATGCATTCAAAGACAGAAGACCAATTCTGTCTTTAACAAGTTATCTTGAGTTTCAATCTGATATTGTTTTGCCTGTATCTCTCGAGTTTTTGATCCGAATTAGATAATTTTGGATGTTCCGGAAATCTTAAAACATATGCTATAATTTTTGATCAGTGAGTTTTCTGTAATTTTGCCATTTAGATGACCTGAAATGCGTTCAAAGACAGAAGACCAATTCTGTCTTTAATAAGTTATCTTGAGTTTCAATCTGATATTGTTTTGCCTGTATCTCTCTCGTTTTTTATCCGAATTAGATAATTTTGGATGTTCCGGAAAGCTTAAAACATATGCTACAATTTTTATTCAGTGAGTTTTCTGTAATTTTGCCATTTAGATGAGCTGAAATGCATTCAAAAACAGAAGACCAATTCTGTCTTTAACAAGTTATCTTGAGTTTTAATCTGATATTGTTTTGCCTGTATCTCTCTCGTTATTATCCGAATTAGATAATTTTGGATGTTCCAGAAAGCATAAAACATATGCTACAATTTTTGTTCAGTGAGTTTTCTGTAATTTTGAGGCTAACTAGGTCAAAAATTGATTTTTCTACTATCTTCCCGAGAGCGATACACATATTAGCTCTGTGGATGAAACTGAAACTATTTTGGTCATAACTTTTGAGCCGCTAGTCGAAATTTGACGATTTTGGTCTCGTTTGAAAGATGGAGTTACGACCTACATATCTGGAAAGTTTGGTTAACATCTGAGTTCATTAGACCCTTCGAATTTCCTGTCAGAGTTGAACCCAGATCGCTGTGCAAAACAGTGCATTTCATGTTTCTGAGTCCGACTTTGGAACGTCGCTACGCCTTCGTTTCAAGTCAGAATCGAGTAATTATTTTTGCGTTCTGAAGTAGGAATGTCGGACTATGTTCCTATAAATTTTCATGCCATTCGGATTCAGTCTGCTGGTCCGAATAATTTTCCGAACTTGGGTTCGCATCAGTTTTGGACTATTTTCCAACACTTGGAATATTTTCAGTGATTTTCTGGTTTTATCGATTTCTTTGAGATTTGTCTCTGGATTTTGTACATGGGCCTTATAAAAAGGTTTTAAAAGGATTTTCGCTCCGAAATGGCTTTCGAAATTATTATATAATATTATTTTTAATTATTAAATTAATCACTCCATAATAGGAGAGTTTTCCAAGGCCGTTTTAAAGTGATTTCAAACCAATTATAAATCTGTTTTCTGTAATTATTTTCTATAATAAAATCCCACACTCATACTTTAGCACTTTGAGCGATGTGCAAAGGTGCTTAAACGGTTGGGAAGAACTCCGGCCTATGAAACCGTGTGTATTTCCTTTCCGGTTAATCCCCGACCTATTCGATTGATCGTTTTGGCCTTTCGGCCTAGTTTACCGATGACATGAGGTGAACTTTGTATTGTTTTCAGTGTGGAAGCTTACGATTGGTTAGTAAACCGTTTAGTGCGAACGTGGGGTATGGGACTCACGTTAACACTTTACGGGTTCCTTCCTAAAAGTTCGTGACACACTCCTTGTATTACCTTTGGGATAGTGTCTTCTGACTGTCTCCCTTAGAGGTATCGTTTTGGCATCTCTACTTAGATGGTCGTTATACATCTCTACATAGATGTATCGTTTTTGGCATCTCTACTTAGATGGCCGTTATACATCTCTACATAGATGTATCGTTTTTGGCATCTCTACTTAAATGTATTGTTTTTTTGACATCTCTACTTAGATGTTTTTGTTTTGGCATTTGTGCTTACGTTATGCCGATGATATGAGGCTTATTATACATCTCTACTTATATGTTTTTGTTTTTGGCATTTGTGCTTACGTTATGCCGATGATATGAGGCTTATTATACATCTCTACTTAGATGTTTTGTTTTGATATTTGTGACTATGTTATGCCCATGATACAAGGCTTGCTATACATCTCTACTTAGATGTTTATTTCTTCTCTATGTGAGAGTTTGTGGTCTATAGTACTATGTTATATATTGCCTCATTATCTATCATGTTTATCTCAGTTTATTAACTGATTGTTTAGTTAGCCTGACCCGAGTGTTTTTCGCTCGGGTCAGACCGAGTTGTTTCAGGTTAGGTCTCTGGACTTAGCTTTCTGTGCTTCCGCTTGGACATTATCTGCTTTGCTGATAGATAGCTCTTTATATTTGTCCACTATTTTGATACTCTGATTATTCAGTCTCTTATGTACATATTTTTGACTCACTTGTGTGAGTGGTGGCTTTGTACCCACCTTATGATATATTTGGATCTGTATTGACGATGTATTGTTCTGAGACTTTGTGTTGTTATGTGATACTGTTCTGTGATGCTATTTCATTATGTTATTATGCTTTGTTCTGATAGATCTTTAGCCATTCGTAATTTCGTTATAAGTATTTATCGAATATGTCGAACCACCTGATTGAAGAAAAAAAATTAAATAGATTCCACCTTTCGACGTATTCGATAGATAGTTATAGCATAGTTACATTTGGTCGCTCATATTATACTCTATTCTCCGCATTAGTAGACGGAATCACCTCCGTGATTCTCTTTGCTAATGAGGGTCTTGGAGTGGGGCGTTACGGATATGCTACACATGATCAAACCCTTCTATAATAAATCAAACACCTGCTTCTCTAATTCGCTCCTCTCTTTTAAGGCCAACCTTCGAGGAGGTTGTACAATCGGTCTGGTTCCTAGCAATCAAATCAATATGGAACTCCACTTCAGGGTGAGAAGGTAATCCCTTCTCTTCATCGAAAATATCCTTGAAATCTCGAACATTTGATATATCTTTTATCTCCTCTTGAGCCACGTCAAGAAAATAGAGAAAACTGCTCATAAATTTTATTAGGCCCCTCACAACATATAACAATGCTTTTACCTACTGCATCCTTTACTATGACTACTCTTCTAACACAATCCAAGATGGCTTCAAACTTAGATAACCAATTCATACCCAGCAATACCCCAAAACCCATGAACCTAAGAATGAACAAGTCAGAAGAGAACTGCCGACCTTAATAAGAAATGGGTACATTTAGACGAATAGTGTTAAGATTCGTCGGACCCCCAATAGGGTTTGACACACAAAGAGAGTTATTTATAAGGATGGGTTTTAGGTTAAGTTTTTGAACAAGATCAACTAAAATAAAACTATGAGATGCACAGGTATCGAATAATGCTCTAATAGGAATATAAGAAATGGATAAGGTACCTTAAAACACATATTTTTCCTTCTGATTCGTAAAAGTAGATGGTATTTCCTCAATAGCAAAAGCTTGTCCTTGCAACATCTTATTTGGGAAGTGACACTCATTCTTCATGTGTCCCAGCTGGCGGCAGTTGTAACATAAGACACATGGATACTGATTTGCAAAGTGGCCCAGCTTGTTGCACTTGAAACAAAGAATGTTGGCAGAGTTGGGCTGCTTCCTTTTGAGTTGGAGTTCCACCTCCAGGTTTATTTCCTAACCACTACTTCTTCCCTTTAAACTTGCGCTTGAAATTCGACTTGTTTGCAACTAGGATAACAGATAAAGGTTGGGCACTAACTACTGGTACTACACCTTTTTGAACTCCTTGCTTAATATGCAGAGCTACAAACCTCAAGGTCACGTTGATCAGATTGGTAAAGGTACCATTAACATGATTGGTCATCTCATGATGGAATTATGGCCTCAGCCCTTCCATGAACATCTTATTATTTTTAAGTGGTGTGTCTATCAATCCTGGTCCAAAGCGAGACAATGCATTGAATCGATGCTCATACTGCATCACTGTCATACATCCCTGCTTCGAATCCATGAAACTCCTGAACAACTGAGTCCTCCCCGCCTCCGTAATAAACTAAGCTTCAAAGACTTCCTTAAATTGAGCCTAAGTAAAATCTTTCTCTGGGGTATTAACTTTCATTGAATCCCACCAACCCATTGTTGACTTTTGAAGCTGTCGCGACACCAACAATTACTTCCTTGCATCCTCCAACTAAAGATCACTGAATATCCTTTCTCAAGAGCAGAGCCATGTCTAAACTTCCATAATATCCTTAGTTTCAAAGAATTGTTTATCACCCAAAGTAGTATAATTTTTGCACAGAGTAGCAAAGTTCTGAGGCGGTTGAACTTGTACTACTGTTTTTTCTATTGGCCCTTCAACTGGCCTATTTCTACTAGCTCTGCCATTTGTGGCCATGTTGGTTCCAGATCCTCTCCCACCTCTTCCAGTACTCATTTTCAATTACCGGAACACTGACAGATATTATTAGAATACAAAGATAGGATCAAAATGGTATAAGGGAAACAACACTTAAGGATCTAAAATGAGACTTTAGGATGGGTGATACAAATGTACTCTCAAGATTAACTCATTCTAGGGCTCTTCTCACCCTATCTCTAATGAGTTGTACCCCAATCAGGCTAAGGTGTTCGCTCAACCGAAGCTTTGATACCAACTAAGACGACCACCTTTCTATTCCCTAGGAATGACACTTAATACATCCACGGTATTCGTGTGCCATTGCCCAAGCTTCCGAAAGATGAATTATAAGGGTAAAATAATAAAAAAAACAGAATAGAAAATCTCACAATGAAACTATTAAATATATCATAACAGTAAAATAGTACATAAGGTTACTCCCCAACATGGAGTTACCAGAGTTACACAAAATTACTACGATCAGCTTAGGCAGTTATAACAACCTGCCTTTAAAAATGCTAAAACAGAATACACTTACAAGAATTAAATAAATAGCAAAAATAGACAAATAAATAGATAAAGGCCTCCTGCTCGGATGTTGTCTTTCAAAGAGCCCATAAAAGACCTACTACTCTCGAACTACTAGAATAAAAATTAGTACCCAAGAATTTAGGGAAAACAAACAACTAGGGTCAGACAATATGTTTGATATGAGTAAAACTCTAAAACGGTAGGTGTAATTAAACAACAACAACATGTGAGACCACACCGCCAAACGTGGAATGAGTTTCCTCTCATAAGAACAACATCCAAACAAAAAGAATGGATACAAATGATTAAACATTGCGAAGAATGCTCTTCCCGATATAATAAAAAACAAATTTGAAGGTTTGAATCAACAAGGGAAAAGAAAATTTTCCAACAATGACTAGAAGGGTGCACCCCCTACTAAAAGTATACCTCTAGACATATACTTGAGAAGTTCGGTGGCTCTTGGACACATCCAAGCCTAACCCCACCAATAGTTACCAAGAATTCGTGCATTTCACATCTTAGTGCACAAATATCCAAACCAAATCTAGAGTAAATGTGATAATACCCTAATGGGAGCAACCCCACATAGCTTGGCTTCCACTCACTCGTTGGGTTTAGTCATTTCCAACAAAGGATAACAAATCTCATATGAGCAACACATCGGCTTAGAATGACGAAAAACAAGAAGGTCAAGGCAATCGATAGTCGACAAACGACTATCGAAGATAACAAAATGATCTTATATGGACTATAAACCTTATATTCCTAACACTACTCGTCAATTTCAAACTTATACTATTTCTTGGTTAAAAATGAAGTTGGACAAGTAAAGGTAGTGTTACCTCTAGGCATTGTCTTGATGACAATTTTAACTTTCATGATAGCGATAAGTTTTCATACCTCGACGTTTAGTGTCATGAGTTTGATTAAATTATTTCCATGTAAGCGATGTCATTTATGGAAACTTCTTTTCCATAACCGAATTGAAATTTTACTTTTAAAATCAAATTTGTGCTTGGGCTTCTCATTACAAGTTTTTAACTTTAAACATCTTCGTAAAAATGGTTTACTAACTCTAAACACCATTACAAAAGGATTTAATAACCTAAAACATTATTATTAAATTGATTAATCATCTTTAACTGTCATTACTAAGATTGATTAATTATCTTTAGACTTCGATAATTGGTTTGATTAAATAACTTTAAATACCCATAATTAAAAAAGGTTAATCACTTTAAAACATCATAAATTAAATTAATTAATATATTTTAAATCTCATTAATTAAGTTGATTAATTAATTTTAAAACATCATTTATTAAAAAGGTTTGAATAATTTAAAATATAATTAATGGAAAAGATTAATTAAATTGAAACTAATTAATTAACTTTAAAAGTAATTAATTAATTAAAATTGATTACTTAATTTTAAACACCATTAATTATTATTTTAATAAACTTTAATCTATCATTATTTTAGCGATTAATTAAACTTAATCATCATTAAATAAAACGGTTAATTAATTTTAAACATCATTGACAAAGTAATTAATTAATTTTAAACACATCTTTATTAAGATAATTAATTAACCTTAATCGTCATAATTAAAATAATTAATTAAATTTAAAATAAATATTAAATTAGTAAATTAATAAATCCATCCTTATTCAAAAACTTAATTACTTTGTAAAGTAGAACAGCAGCTTGAAAGTAGAACAAAAGATGTCAAAGAGTTGGTATTTTCCAAAAGTGCCGATATAGCGATAGTCGCTATACAAACACTTCGAGAGCTATTTTCATAACACATTGATTCTCATCCAAGCATCACATCACATATCATAAGTAAAGCATATATACACAAGGTCCATAAATAATCATATGGCATGTAGAGAGCAGCAATTATAATATATTTCACATTATCTACTAACTTTCCATATCACTTACTAACTACCAAGATTTCATCTTTCCAAAGCATAAACCAAACCAACAACTATCAGAATACCATATGTATACAACAAGCATTTAAAAGCTACTAGGATGATCAATATTAAAGTTAAAAACATTTGGTTTTAAAAGGTGAGATTTTACTTAGCGAAAGTCGATGAAATAAACCAAGCTTGCGCTACAACTTGAATATGCCCAAGAATTTCACTTTGCCTTTCCAAAAATGATAATTTTATGGGTCTAAGGGTGAAAATGGGCTCGCTAGGGGGCTTTAGGGCTTGGCTTATGTTGAATAAGTGGTGGGGAAACTTGTTTTGGCAAGAGAAGATGTTGGAAAGGAAGCAGGAGATTTTAGACAAGGGTTTTAAGAATTTTAAATTAAAAAGAATTGATTTTTACAAATTTGAAATAAACATGGTAGCCATGGAAATGTTTTTAGAGAGCTTGAAGAAGGTGTAGAAAGTAAGAATGGAAGTGAAAAATGCAAATAAAATTCATGAAATCTCTTTTATATGGAATGTATTTACGAATTTACCAAAAACCCTTAAGTACACGCCCTTAACTCAATGAATGCCACATCACCAATCTTGTCTCCTCCCCTTTAATTTCAAAGTTTACTTGTCCGCTTCTTTTCCAACATGCCAACATGTATTTAATGACATAAGTACTTTATATTTATAATGAAATGATGTTTTATGACAATTTTCCATTTTATTTTTAAACACTTACACAATAAGTCATATCATACTTATTATGCTTATTTAGGTTAATATATGTGTATGTGTATATATCAAAAATATACTCTAACTCATTATAAATGTGTATATACATTACTTAAATGTGTGCAACATTTTTCGACAACTTTTAAACACTGAAAAGTCGAAATTTCGGAATACAATTTCTGATCACAATTTTGATTTTTCTTCTTACTAAATATTTTTGTAAATAAATTTTGAAAACTATTACACCATCATTAGTTATTATTTCAAAGAGTTTTATTTTAGTTACAAAATCCATTAAGTAATTATTTTAAAATATATTAAGTACCTATATTTTAAAGTGATTAATTCATGGGTCGTTACACATATCTTCGGTGTTGTTTCATCAAAGAACCTATCAACATCCATTCCCGTGTGATGCCACTTCTTATGGCATCATTTTTGACATTGACATTGTATGGATAATCGCTATCATTTTATTTACTAATATCAAAACTATAGTTTAATCATTTTGTTAATTGATTTATATCATTAAACCATATGTTATCCATATATATTACATTTGGTTAACATTTTCTTATTGCTCTCCCACACACACACTCTCTCTCTTAACCATCTTCTTCCTTCATGAAACGATGGTTGTATTTCAACATCAATGGCCAATTATCATTTCTATACCCGAATATCAATATGGATGTTTCAATTCAACTTACATCTGTGATTAATTCATATCCATTATGAACATTGATCTAACATAGGCTGCAAAGGTGAAATAAAAGCATGTCTCATACCATATAGCAAAGTAAATAGGTCACCACTCAAAAATTAACTAAGATAACTCGGATTTAGGTTGGAATCCTCTCCTTTCTCATTGTCTGAAATTGCTCCAATCTCCAAACTCCATGAATCGCTTTGGTTTTAGTATCTTCTTATTTCTCTCTTCCTCATATTCTCTTATACCCTTGTTTAATTCATAGAGATTTGATGATCAAATTTTAGATCTAGGTTTAGATATAAGGTTATGTCATTTTAGAAGAGAAAGGAGAGAAAGAACATAATTCATCTTTACACTGCACTAGTTGTTTGTAATAATGGACCTTGGAGCCTTCTTAGCCTAATTACAATTCGATTTTCAATTTTAATCGTTTCCATTAGTCTTTTTATCCAATTTGGACATTTTTATAGTGAAACTTAATTATAAAAATAAGCTCTATGCAATGGTTTAAGTTTCGTTACTTAATTCAGTCATTTATACAATTCCACATTTTCCTTTTTACGTAAAATTACAATTTTTACCTTTTATTTAATTATTAGAATTTATGGGTTTATAAGATTAGATACTTAAATAATACTTGAATACACTACTCAAGGGAGAAGGTTAATATCACCATAATAGATTTTTGTCTCGAATTTAGAAATCTTCGGTCAAAGTATATTTAGTTAATCAGTAACGATTGGACTAGGTAACTTCGAAGCTCAATTTTGTAGTCAAATCAAGATATTATTAGGGTTTTGACTGATGACATAAGCTTAGATGTCTAAGTGACATAGTTTGACAAGACACAAACATGCACAAATATCATTGCATAAGAGCGCATCTTTGAAACAATTATGAAGTAGGACTTCACTTAGATGGCTGATAAGCATACGACTTCATGTTCTTTACAATGCTTTGTCAAAGTTCACAAAGACTTTGATATTTAAGCAGTTTGAAAATTAATCGAGGACCGAAGTAATACCAATGAGTCACAAACCAGAGAGTTGTAAGGTTGGACCTATATGTTATAATATAATAATTTGCAACTGTTATAAATTATTACGGAGGTGACTTATATATATATATAATTGTTATGTGCACATGTATGTGGATAATTTCATTTTTTAACTTCTAAAACTAATTGAGTTAAATATGTAAAATTGTTGTATATATGTTTAGTTTATGCTAAAATAGTAATTGATCACTTTTCATCACTCAGTCCTCCTTTATTTTCATGGCATCCGACCCATCCCTCCCTTCATTCCATGCATCCCATCCCCTTTGTACTAAGCCCATTCCTCTGATGTCATGTCCGCCGCATCCTCTGTCCTTCCTCCTCCATCTTCCTCTTTGCCTTCTTCCCCCTCCCTTCCGGTCTCTCATCCTTCTTCTCCCTGGGTTACTGCACCTTTGCTTCCTCTACCTGTTGCTTCCAATCCTTCCCCTCTTGCTTTATCCACTATTACTGCTCCATGGACATCTCTTTTCAAATCCAAACCTCGCAATGCTAGGTCATACTCCCCTGTCCCAGTTGCTCTGAACTTCATTGGAAATGCTTTGGTGCCCCCTATCGAAGTCATTGAAGCTGGAAACATGGTTTGAAAAGACTATATTGTTGGTTTTTTCCTCGATCGACCTCTATCCTTCACAACGGTGGTTGAACACCTCAAGAGAGTTCGAAGCTAAAAGGATCGGTTAAGGTTAAGTTTGATGCCATCATTTTCATGTTTCTTCTTTCTAATGATGAAGATAGATAAAAATCCTACGTGGTGATCCTATTATAATGCATAATAAAAGAATTATTATCAAAGGATGGTCCCCTGACCTAGGAAATGTTTGTGGCACAGTAAAGGCAGTGCCAGTTTGGATACAACTATCAAATATTCCTATTTATGCTTGGTCACACCTTGGTATTAATTGGTTAGCCTCGAGAATAGGCAAACTTCTATGCCTTGATGAAGCTACAGAGCAGCTTGACAGAATTATTTATGCTAAGTGCATGGTGAAAGTTCACCCTGACCAGGATTTAAGTGATTGTTTCCATGTCAGACTGTTAGATGGATCTGAACAGCTTATACATGTTTCCTATCTTTGGAAACCTGATATCTGCCTCAACTGTAAGGTGTTTGGTCATAAAACTTGTGAATGTCAAGTAACATGTAATACCGAGAAATCAAAACAAAACAATGCAAGTGCTCAAAGAAAGGATACTAATGCTAATGGTAGAAGTAAAACTGAGCCTAATGATAAAAGAAATAACAAAAAAAAGCAATGGAAAAGAGTTATAAGAAGGAAATTTGTAATAAGAAATACCAGAATGGTTAAAAGGAAGGTGTTTTCTGATGAAGTTGGAAAAACTGGGAATTCTGGTGAAGCATTGCCAATAAACAATGAAACTAATGTTAATAAAGTTGTTATTAATAAAAAAGAATGGTGATAGATTCACAGAGGATGATGTTATGACAAGAGTGGATGACTTTGAGGCACCTTATATGCAACTTGGGGATCAACTTCGGGAAAATGAGCTGCTTGCTTTTATTAAAGCAAGTAATGCTAACAATACATCTGATAGCTCAATGGATTGCTCTGGGGAAAAGTGTTTGCAACTTGGGGATCAGCTTCAAGTTCAAGTCATATCCTATACTGAGACACTGAATGATAGTATTTTCTATAACAATATGTTTAGATCTCTCTGTGAAATTGAGCCTAATGATAATCTGGTCACAGCAAACCACCCGACTACTAATGAACTTCAAAATCTCACTATCCCTAATACTCAAACCAATTATCCTGTAGTTGAAGTCAATGTGAATCCTCATGTACAAGACCTGTGCATGTCTATAAATGCATATGGCACCTCTAATATCTTTCCTCCTCTCAACTCTGATCCACAAACTGCTCCTTCTCCACCTACTCCTTTTTCAACTAACCCATCTGTTGATCAAGCTTCCTCTCTACCAGCTCTTCCTCCCATGACACATGCTTATGCTCTCATCCCCTCTACTCTTGGCTATCCTAATCACTCTCTTGTCTCTATCCATGATATTTCCCTTCCTACTGGCGGTAATGCTTCACTTCCTTCCTTTTTGCAAAAATTCCAAAAACAAAAATTTAAATAAAAGGATTCTCAAAGATTTAAATATTCCTAACATCCATATTACCACTTCCATCCTTCCAAAAACTAATGCATCCATAGCTCTGTCTACCAGAAGCAAGCAAAGTTGTAAAATCACTCGCTCTAATTTATGATGCATTATATAGGAATATGGAACATTAGAGGTAGTCATCAAGATATGAAACTTCTACAAATTTGGAATCTCATAAACTCCCACCATCTCCATTTAATTTCCATACTTGAAACTAAACTAAATCTCCAGCTTACTGTGAGAGCTGCCAACATCATTAAACCCACCTGGTCTCTTTATCATAATTTATCTGAATCTCCTTATGGTAGAATTTTTATTCTATCTGACCCAAATGCCTTCTCCCTATCTCCCATTCTATCCAATAGGCAATTCATACATTGTCACCTCGTTCACAAACCAACATCAACTTCATTCAATTTGACTATCATTTATGCTGATAATCAACCTTCATCTAGACAAGCTCTCCTTGACTACCTACAACATTTTGCACAGGATACTCACCCTTGGATTGTTTCTAGTGATTTCAGCAGTTTATTATGCTCTGAAGATAGGACTATTTGTAATCCAGTTACTCTGAAAGAATTAAATCCATTAAATAAAGCCACTAATCATTTAAAGCTTCTTCCTATCTCTTTCTCTGGTTCTAGATATTCTTGGAATAACAATAGTAGGTCTGGTAGAAGGATATTTTCAAAGATTGATCACTCGTTTTGTAATCTTCTATTTTTATCCATTTGGCCATCCATTTCATGTTATTTTCGTCCCCCCTATTATATGATCACTCTCCTCAAATAATCACTTTGAACCATGATGCCATGAAAAGGAAAGCCTCCTTTAAAAATTTTAATGCTTGGACTCAGCATCCAGATTTTTTTAATACTGTTAAACAAGCTTGGTTAACTAATCACTATGGTTCCCCTATGTTTATTTTGCAACAAAAATTGAAGTCTCTAAAGAAAATCCTTAATTCTTGGGCTGCTCTGAAATTTGGTAAAGGTAATTTGCTGCCATCTCAATTGAAGTTAAACTTTTTCAAGCTCAAAGTAACTCAGTGAACAACCCTCATGACCAACAAGCTGCTACTGTGGAAAATGATATCCTTATCCAATACCAAAAGGCTCTATTGATGGAGGAAGATATGAATAAACAAAAGTTGAGGCGGTCTTGGAATAATGATGGTGATAGAAACACTAAATTCTTTCATGATAGACTGAAAATCAAACAAGCTAGGAATCATATTCATTCCATAACTGACCCTCAAGGCAACTATGTCTCTTCCCCTCAGCTTATTGATAAGGCCTTCACTAATTACTTTTCTTGAATCCTTGGCAATAACGATAATTTTGTTCCTGACTTAGATATCATTGATGACCTTTATCTTCCTTGTCTCAGCCATGAAAATATAAACCTACTGTCTTCTCCCATTACTGATTTTGAAATCAAGGACTGTTTATTAATATGAATAAAAAAAATTTGGTGGACCTGATGGGTTTAATGCCCTTTTTACATCTCTTGTTGGGAGATAGTTGCCCATGTGGTTTGCAAAGCTATCAAAAAAAATTCTCTAAGAATAGAATGATCTCTAGCATCAATGCTACTAATCATGCTCTAATTCCCAAGTCAGATCACCCCTCCATGGTCACTGAATTTAGACCTATTGCCTATTGTAACATCCCATATAATGTATTGCTAAAATCATTGCTTCAACACTTAAGGCAGTTATACCTTCACTCATTTCCAATAACCAAGCTGCTTTCCTCCCTGGTAGAATCATTCTAAATAATGTATTACTGACCCATGAATTACTGAAAGATTATAATAGAAAGTATATTTCTCCTCGTGCCATGCTTCAACTAGATATCAGGAAAGCCTTTGACACTCTGCAGTGGGCAACTATCACCAGGTTATTAGCTAGAATGGGATTTCTTGACCATTTTGCTGCTTGGATATACACATGCCTATCTACAATTCATTTCTCCTTCTGTTTCAATTGTTCCTCCACTGGTTACTTCAGCAGTAAGTAAGGTATCATGCAGGAAGACCCTATGTCCCCCAACCTCTTCATTCTTGTCATGGAAGTTTTTCACTGCCTTGCTTAATAAAAAGGTTACAAATAAACTCATAAGTATTCATCCCAAGTGTAAAGATCCTCTGATCACCTGTCTTATGTTTGCTGATGATCTCATTGTTTTCACCAAACCTAATAATGAATCCACCTCTTTCATCATGAAGGTATTAAGCACTTTTTATTCCTTCTCTGGGCTGTCTATCAACCTCACTAAATCTAGTATACATACTGCTAGAATCCCTCCTGACATTGCTTCCTCATTAAGACTTATGTCTGGCCTGTCTCATCCTCCTGATTCATCTACATACCTGGGTATTTCTCTTTCCACTTCAACCATTACCACTGCTCAATGCCTTGGTGTTTATGCTAAGATTACTAGATCGATGAATTGTTAGTCTAATCGTATGTTGTCTCAGGCCGGTAGACTTACTCTCATAAGATCTGTTGTGCTTGCTTACACTTCATATTGGTGCAGAACCTTTCTTCTTCCAAAAAATTTTGTTCTGATGATTACAAGGGCTATATGCAATTTCCTCTTACATGGTTGCATATTTTCAAACAAACTTAACCCTATTAAATTTCAGACATCGAAATGCATAAGAAACATGGTGGCCTGGGTATCTTAAACCTTCACACTTGGAATAAAGTTGCCTTTAGTACCTACTTTGATAATCTGTCAGTAGGAAGAATAACATATAGGTTGCCTGGACTATCAAACACAACCTTAAAAATAATCATTTCTGGATTATGGACATCCCTCAGCATTGCAGTTGGATATGGAGATCAATACTCAAGCTCAGAATTGATTTTTTGCCTCATCTTACTATCATGGCATCCTTTGATAGCCACTTAAGTTTCTAGAATGATCCTTGGGCCAGGCAAGGGCTCATCCTTGCTACTGTGATGCCATATTGTCATAGAGTTCAAACTAGTATTCCTTCTGATGCTTATGCAAGTGATTACATTGTTAATGGCTGTATATCCCTCCCGTATTCCAGTAATCCTAAAATCGGGAACATATGGCATGATATCGAGCAACAACACTACCCTACAGTTCATGTCGATAGAGTGATGTGGTCGCTGGATTTCAAACCTCACTTTGTTTCTACTGTCTACAATTGTTTGATGTTCCATGTTCAATCATATCAATTTGCCCGGTATCATAGAATATGGAATAATATTGTAAGGGAGAAGGATAACTTTCTTCTCTAGATGGTGATGAGAAATGCGCTCCTTACTCGTGAAAGACTTGCAAATGTTGGTATGAAGATTGATCCTATTTGTATATTTTTCCTTGACGATACAGAAACCAATATCCATTTGTTTTTCAATTGTAAATTCTTATTTCCAATATGGCAACAGATCATGCTCTTGATGGGTAGATCAAATGTTTCCAATGTTAGAACCATTGAGTGGAGTCACATTTACAAAGCTACAAGATGGAGAAATGGTGAAGGAATGTTGTTGTTGTTGTTGATTCTTAAAAAAATTATCTATGTTACATGGAAGCACAAGAATTTAAAGATTTTTAAGGGTCAAGTTATCTCCCGTATTGGCATTTGGAATGATAAAAGGCAAGAGATTGCCTCTGCTATTAGATATAACTTTTTTGACTTCGGGGATGCCATTAGTTCAGCTTGGACTTATGCTTCTTTTTTTATCATTGATTTCCCTTTTTATTTTATTTGTTTTTGTTTTATTTTCTCTCCTTTCTTTCTATGCTCTGTAGTTTGTTACGTGGCATATTCACCTTTATTATTTATGCAATAAACTGGTAGGGGCCCAGTTCACCCCGCTTAGCTTTGCTAAAAAAAGAGTAATTGATTATTTAAAGGAGCTGACATAAAATATATAATGTATATATATTTAAGCCATAAGTTAAGTAATTAATAGATATTAATTACCTAATTTTGGCAGGACCTACAAGGGGAAAAGGATGGCTCAACTGTGTTTTTTCCAAGTGAGAAATAAATGGAAATCTTGAGAGTATTTTAGTCGGCCATACATAAAGGAAAACGAAGGATCAAAAGTGGTGAAGTAAATAGAGATTTATGACATTTATTTCTCACCATAAATGGACCTAAAGGATCTTATTTTCTTTTTACAAAAAATTTGATCAGATCTGAAATGAGAAGAGTTCTCTTTCTCATCTTCACCATTAAAAACATGTATCTTCCTCATACTCTCTTCATCTCCTCTATATGACCACTTCAAACGAGGCCTTGCAAAACATAGTTAGAAGCGAAAAGGAGCTTTCATAGGTCGATATACAATACTGACATGTATAGTATTCGAGTCATTCATTGAGGTAAATTTTATTTCTTCGATTTTAGTATGTCACCATAATTCACATGATTATATTTGAGCATTTATGTGAGTGTGTGTGTGTGTATTTATGTATGAATTTATAATTTTAATTCAATATATATATGATAATCATCTGCAAATTATATCTTATGTTATAACCATAATATATATAAACATATGTCTATTTACATAAATATTAGTATATGCATCTTTTCCCTTTTTTCTTGGCTTATAAAAGAAAAAATATTTTATAGCCAAACAATATATATAAACAATTTTATGTGTATACATATATATATATATTTATATATATATATATATTAGGCATCATATAATATAAGTTTTACTTTAAATTAAAATCAATGCGCAGATCCTAAATATTAGGAATTAGATCTTGACCAAAAGGATGAGTAATTGTTTATCATCCTAAGTTAAACAATTATAATGGCCCTATTTAATAGGAAATATATCTTAATAAACATTATCTAAAATATACTTTACATAAATGTAAATAATAATATATTTTTTCAATAATAATTAACTAAATATACATACATATGTATGTATGTATTATAGTTCGTTAAAGATATTGTTCAAATACTTGAATTAACTAAATAAGTAAATAGATAGATGATTACATATATAAAATTTAATTATGTCTGAATATAATTAGTATATGTCTATGGGTATGTATAGAGTTTAAGTATATTTATTTGTTTGTGTAACACCTTAGAAATTTAAACAAAGACTTAATAATAAAATTAAATAAACGAAAACAAGGACTTGAAAACAAATTTTCAAAGATGCTTGAATTTGGCTATGAAACTTACACCACTATGTTCTTAGCAATTTTTTGGGCGATTTATATATAAACTTGTTGTAATCCAAGTTAGTATGAGAGAGTTATGGGCATCAAAACGGATTTAAAAATGAAAACTTAAAATATATTAAAAAATCAACAATGTCATGGTCGACCCAAGAAGGTTCTAGGTCAACCGATAATGATCGACCTAGACCTAGGAGCAGTTGACCCGACATGGGATGAATCAAGCAATTAACAATCTAGAATGATGAGAATCAATGGCCTAGATTTGTTGCTTGCATCTGAAGTAGTTGATGGGTGGTTGAGATGATAGTTGTGGTTAATCCAATGGTCCTTAGTGTTAACTAACCCTATAAATAACATACTAAATCAAACCTAATTCTCTTTTTAAACGAACGATAGGGAAACTCTGTCATTTTTTTTACTGTAAACCCTAATTTTCCCAAACCTAAAAATCAAAATCAAACCCAAATCAAACTAGAAGCAACGGCAAGCAACCAAAGGAAAACTAAGGCGATCCTGGAAAGGAGCTACCGATTGGAGGCAAATTTATCAAGATCAAGAGCTTAGGCAAAAAGGTGTGTGGGCATAGATTAATAATTTGATTAGTGGAATTAATTTTAAACTATTTAAATGGTTAGAATTGTAGAAACCCTATAATCAACTTGCTAGATTAAAATTAAATTTGCTAAACCCTAAACCCAAGATTTTAATTTGAAACTGAATTATGAAATAGGGTAGTTTGACACTTGTTATAGTTAACTTGTAATCCCTAATTCACAAACCCTAGAATTGATTGCAATTGGAAAATTAATCAACTGGAAATTAGGGTTAACTAGAATCAATAATTAACTGGATGACTACGCTTAACGAATGAAAATTGATCGACAAACAAAAACTAGAAACCCTAAAAATTTACATGCAAATGGTCGACCCTGGAAACTCTTGATCGACCGGTAGAGGTCGACCAGTGGTTTTTATGGGTTGGCCGTTCTTATGAAAAATGCACAAATTTGAATTTAGCCTAAGGCCCAAATTATATGCAACAAAATTATATAATTAGTTAGGAATTATGTAGTTAGTGGTTATTGAGCTAATTTATGCTAAGTATTTCGCAATGTTTGATATTGGTACGGGCGAATTTATTTTTCACAATAAATAATTTGGTATAGGAAATGTATATCGCACATATGAAGTTAATTAGGGCGATTTATTTTGTGAAGGCTTAGGGGTGTTTAGTACGAGTGAGCGCAGCACTGTTGGAAATGCTTTCTGAGAGAGTCTGGTACCAACGGGTGATCCAAGTACGCATGTTTTTAGCACAATCTGGTACAGGTGGATGTCGACGTAGTACAATAAGTTGGAATAAGTATTGATTAAATTAGAGCCCGGTACTAACGAGAGTTCCTGTAGAACCCCGTTACAGTAAAATAAGTGCATGTTGGTATAGTTATGATGGAAAAGTAGTTCTCATTTGGCCGATCATTAGTGCGAGGTACAATTAGTATATTCGATCCATTGTGTTAGATAAGAATTTCTAGGTGTTAACCTTAAGAGTTCATGGACACTTGCTACACATTCTATATCACTTAGCGTAGATTTAAAGTTAATTGTACTTAATCATCACTTATTAATCTAATTCTCATTCACAGGGGCTAACCTATTCCTTTTCCCTCTTTTTCCCTACCATAGGTGGACACGGCAGTAGGTGATTTGCCCGCTTCAGATACTTGGAGAGAATTGTGCTTTTCCTCGAATCTTCTTTTATCACATCTTCTGTTCATGTATCATTTTATCATATCAATATAATTAGACTTTGGGGATATTTTTCTATATACTCTGATTTGGATCATATACTGATATTTTTCTGGGACTATGATTTGATGTTTTCTGAGACTGATATTTTCTATGATATTTATATGTCTTATTTCTTCTACTGTGATACGTATTTGATATTTAGTTCATCGTATATTATATCTGTTTATCTTGGCCTCTAGGATGTTAAAGTTTTAAAAACCTGATGATTTGCCTTTCTTGGTGCGATGCTTTTGGAGCATGTTGGGTGTTGCGGGTTGTCATAGTATGTATCGGAGCATGGGTTCAATGTTCCTTAGAATTAGGACCATATTGAGAGACGTATTTTGAAATTTTTTGAAAAAAATGGATTTCTAAAAGGTTTTCCCAAACCATTTTAGAAATGGTCTTTTTAAAAGTGTGTGTGTGTGTGTGTATACATATATAAAGTATTTCAAAAAAAAAAGAATTTCTAAATTCTTCATAACCAAAAATCCCTCATATTCATTCCTTTGATTCTCTTATCTCTCAATCATGTTTATCCTATCTATGGAAGTTACTAATGAAATCCTTAACATTCAATGATAGAAGAAGTCTGATCCCGTAGGTTCTGGCTTCGGCGATCCAGCCGAAATCCCAGGTGTGAACATCCGTATGTAGTTCCGTTAATACGTTCAGGCTAGGGGACAGGCCTAGCTTAATCCACTAGAGAACCCACGGAGAGAGCGATGAATGAGGTTCCTATCCACCCACCCACCGCTCCAAATTTTTCCAAGCTATGCAAAGATTTTTCGAGTCTTTGAGGCAAGCCATTTATGGGTACGAAGTCTTATGTGGATTTAAGAGCATAAATCTATGCTTGTGAGAGGGTATTTGGCCTTATGTGCTTGACCGATGTTGTTAGGAGGTAGCCAACTATTTGGCAGTTATAAGGTAAGGCGTTGAGTTGGTGGAAGGTTATAAAGGCCGATGGGCCTGATATTATTGGGGATGAATTTTATAATAGGTTTAAGATAAAGTTTCTTGCTAGGGCAGAGGAAGGTGTACAACTAGAGAAGTTTATTTATCTCAAGCAGGGAGATACGACATTCAAGGAGTATGTAAATCAACTTAATGAGCTAGCTAGGTTTGGTATGGAGTTGATTAGCACACCATACAAGAAAGCTCTTGAATTTACCAAGGGGTTGAATCAGCCACTTCAAGATTTATCTTTGAGTAAATTATGATGGGTGCTACATATGAGGGACTTATTAAGATGGCTTTACTTACTACTACTGCTAGAAGGAAGAGAAAAAAGAGATTCCAAAGGTTGTAGAGAAGGGGCAACAGAAGGGTAAGAAGGGAGGATTTGCATCGAAGGGGAAGAATCAGTAAAAGGAATTGAGATGCAATAGGTGTAGCAAGCATGGGAATTTTGCTAAGGAATGTAAGGTGGATCTCTCCAGGACGAAGTGTTATAACTGTGATCGGTTTGGGCATGTGAAGCGAGCTTGCACAGCACCATTGAGAGCTTCCATTCAGACTTTTACTCAGGTGGTTTCGACTTATGCACTAGAGGTTGTCCCTAGCTCTAGTGCATAGCCAGTGGCGGACAAAGGCAAGAAAGTGGTGTCGAAGGTGTGCTAATTCTTTTTGGTTTATCTATTCGTGCATTATTTAACACTATGGCTTCACATTCTTTTATCTCTAGTAGACTTGTTTCTGACTTGCATTCAGACACTAGTATTGTCACAGATCCTATAGTTGTGTCAAATCCCATAGGATGACCGGCCTATTTATCTATTATGTAGGGATTTGAAGTTGTTTATCTTAGAGGTCGAGTTTAGTTGTGATGCCTTTGTGTTGGGATTTTCTAGGTTTGAGTGGATATTAGGCATAGACTGGATGATTATGTATGGTGCTACTTTAGACTGTGATAAGAAGGTTGCTAGGTTGAGCACATGTAGTGGATAGAGCTTAAAGGTTTATTGCAACCCTTATGGATCTGTTATGTTGAGCTACTTACATTCGTTAGACTCATCACATGATGAGCTTCGTGCAGTGCCTGCAGTTAGAGATTTTCCTAATATTTTTGCTGAGGTCATTGGTCTCCCACCCTAAAGAGAGTTCAAGTTTAGGATTTATCTAGTTGAGAATGCTAGACCTATTGTCTTACCACTAAAGCATAGGGCTCCAAAGGAAAGACACGAGTTGAACAAGAAGGTTAATGAGTTGTTAGAATAAGGTTTTATCAGGGGGGCTATTTTTAAGTAGGGAGCACTAGTCATCTTTGCCACCAAGGCGGATGGTTCTCTTAGACTCGGCATTGATTATAGGGAGATAAATAAACTGACAAAGAAGAACTGTTATCCACTGCCCCGAGTAGACGATCTCTTTGATTAGTTAGTTGGAGCTAGAGTATTTTCTCAGTTGGACTTAGCTACCAGATTCCATCAGTTGCATGCAGCCGATGACAATATTCAGAAAACAACATTTTGTACACCTGACGGATTATATGACTGGTTAGTCATGCTCTTCGGACTAACCAATGCACCTGCCTACGTTATAGATCCGATGGGCCAAGTATTTAGGGGGTTGGTAAATAAGTTTATGGTGATGTTCGTAGACGATAGTCTTATTTACTCGAGGAGTAAGGAGTAGCATATGTAGCATTTGGAGGAGGAACTCAAGACACTCCATGTACATAAGCTTAAGGTGAAATTTTCAAGGTGCCATTTTTGGAGAGAGGAGGTGCGCCTTTTGGGACATATTGTCTTAGAAAGTGGCTTGGATGTTAACCCTAGTATGGTGGTAGCAGTTCAGGATTGACATGCTTTGAAGAATGCCACGAAGGTAAGAAGTTCCCTTGGTTTGGCGGGTTACTATCATAAGTTCATTAAGGACTTCGCGAAGATCTCTGCTCCACCGACCCAACCTACTAAGAAGAACCTAATTTTCTCATAGGATATGAAGTATGAAGATGCTTTTATCAAGTTTAAGGAGGCATCAAATATTGCACCAGTTTTGGTATTATCTGATGGGACTAAGCCGTTTATAGTTTATATCGATGCTTGTGGTACATGGTTAAGCACAGTCTTGATGCAAGAGGGCAGATTGGTGAGTTATGCTAGTCGGTAGTTGAAGACTCATGGGAGGAACTACTTTACCCATGATCTTGAGTTAACAGTTATTGGTTTTGCGCTTAAATCTTAGAGGCATTATCTTTTACAAGAGCGATTTGAGCTGTTTATATATTATAAGTCCTTAAATTATTTGTTCTCCCAAAAGGACTTGTACTTAAGGCAACAAAGGTGGATGGAGTCCTTGGCATCATATGATTTTGATATCTCATATACCCTGGGGAAATATAATGTAATGGTAGATGCTTTGAGTCGACATCATTTAGTATTGAGTCCCTTGTTCTTGGAGTGGATACATTTGGAGTATAATGCTACCTTTGATTTTAGACCATCATCAAATATTACACCGGGACTACTAGCAGCTTTAGATGTTTAGCCTACGTTGATGGAGTGTATCAAATCTAGGCAGAAGGAGGATAAGGAGCTAGTAGACATTATAGAGAGGATTGGTAGAGGGGAGTCATTGAGTCATTTGAGGCGTTGTGCCATTGACTTGGGAGGATGGTTGCAGAGAGATGATAAGCTTTGTGTTCCACACAGTATGGATTTGATTAATACAGTATTGGTAGAGTCTCACCATTCTAGGATGACCATTCATCTGGTGGTGACAAGATGTATTGCGGTATAAATCAATTTTTCTATTGGTTTAGTATGAAGAAGCAACTAATAAAGCATGTAGCTAGATGTATGACTTGCCAGAGGGTAAAGATGCAATAGAAGAAGTCAGGAGGATTGCTACAGCCATTGGATATTCCTCAATGAAAGTGGGAGATAATTTTCATTGATTTTTTTGATGGTCTACCTCGGAGTAGGAGAGGGAATGAGAGCATTTGGGTCATAGTTAATCAATTGACTAAGTGCGCTCATTTCGTACCGGTGAGGGGTACAAGGACAGCTGCATCATCGGTGGTTATTAATGTGAGAGAGGTCATTAGGCTACATGGAGTTCCTACTAGTATAGTTAGAGATCGAGATCGCTTTTCACAAGTGAGTTTTGGTGGAGCCTATAGGAGGCATTAGGCACTGAATTGAATTTGAACACCGCATATCATCCGCAGACCGATGGACAGATGGAGAGAGTAAATTGGGTTTTAGAGGATTTGCTACGAATGAGCATTATTTATTTTGAAGGTTCTTGGGAGTACCATTTACTATTGGTGGAGTTTACCTACAATAATAGTTATCAGGTTAGCATTGGGATGGCACCTATAGGGCTTTGTATGGCAGAACATGTACATCACCGTCGTGTTGGTGGGATACAGCGGATAAGATTATTCTTGGACCAGATATGGTTAGAAGACATCAGAGAAGGTGGATGCGAACCGTAGGAGTATGAAGACTGCACAGGATAGGCAGCACTCATATGTTGACATTAGGCATACAGAGCTAGAGTTCGTAGTGGAATACATGGTATTCGTGAAGGTTTCACCCCATAGGCATGTGATGAGATTTGGTACATCGGGGAAACAAACACGGAGATTTGTAGGACCCTTCCTGATAGTGGAAAAGTAAGGAAGTTGGCATATAGAGTTGAGCTTCCGAAGAAGCTGGCGGGGTACATGATGTTTTTCACATGTCACACTTGTAGAAGTGCTTACACGATACGGCTACCAAAGTCGAGCCGAGTTAGTTAGAGGAAGTAGAGGTTGAGCATGAGTCACTTTGTAATGACCCGTATTTTTTAACTGTTTTAAATTATTAAATTTAATATAATTATTGAAAAAAATGGTTAGAAATAAAAATTTAATATTTTATTTGTGTAATTTATTTAATATGAACTTGAATAAAATTTTGAAACAACCAATTTCGAAGATTTTGGCAATAACAAGTACTGAAATGAAATTCTATGTATTGAATGTGTTTACAATCAATAGCTGGAATTGAATAATAAATGTTGAATTATTTAAATGGAATTTTCTCTCGGTACATATTCCATTGTGTTCGGAATGGAGGTATAACATATAGAGCGTCAGGCGGCAAACTTTGTTTGGAGTTTGGAAAATTTATGAGTGAGTGTCGGAAATTTATATAATAGGCCGCGTCTCGTTCTCATTTCATCAAAATCCTAAATCACACTGTCGCTTCCTCTTAAACATTTTAATGGCCGAAAATTCATCACCTTCTCTCCTTCTTCATCCGCTCAATGAAATCAAACGACTCCAAAAACAAAGTTGAAGATCTCGTCGAGTTCGATATTGTGGATGGTTAGATCGTCTCGTTTCGTCGCGAGCAGGCCGCGGTAGGGCAGCATTCACCGGCTGTTAGGTTCAGAATCACTGTTCGTTTTCATGGCGGCATATGCGATGGAGGCAGGCGATGCTAAGGTAGCGCGCGTGGGGTTCAGGTTGGTGCTAGGCGCAGTGCTTCGGCGATGTCAGGTGCGTGCTAGGCGAGCGTTCGAGTTCGTTTTAAAAAAAACAAAAGAAAGAGAGGAAGAACAAAGTTCGTGACCTAGGCCGTAGCGTGATGCTGAGAGAGGGCAGGGAGGTTAATTTTTAGTTAATTATGTTATTAAGTGTTAACTCAATTTTAATTATCGAATGTTTATAAATTGCATAACTTTTTCATGCGAGGTCCAATTCGAGCGAAACGGGTCAGATTGCAATCATATCGATGAAGGCTATGGCATGGCGTTTATTGGTATTTATTTGACTCTGAAAAAAATTTAGTTTCAAATAAAGGTGAGTATTTTAAAATGCTCACGAATTATTAAAATACCTCTGATGTTCGTTAAATGGATATCATGAAGTAATTTACTTTTATTGACTGTTGTTTGGTAATTTAATTAACATTTAAATTGACATATGTTATGAACTGATAGAAATTTAAATTTACAGTTAAATTTGAAATTGAAATTAAATTGCTAGTTGGACACTCGATATTGATAACTAGTTAATGGTTTTGATATTTTAACTATTTGGATGTTGATTGTGATGGTTGCTTATTGGTTGATGTATTGGATGATTTGGGTGTTTATTTATTTTATATATCCTTGTTATCACCCTGTATATTATTGACAGCACATAAACTGTCATCTGAATTATTTTGAATAATTAAGAAATAGATTGAAATGATATATACCTATGACATTTATTTTGGATTGGAATGATATATATCCATCCCTGAAATTAAATTGAAATAACTAATCACTTGGCCATACGATAGAAATTTATACACGGACACCGGATTTGTTAAATTAAATGATTTTAAATTCTTGGATTGAACTTATTCAAACGATTTTAAAAGGCAAACGAGGTTTTATACTAGCCCCTACCAGATCCTATTAAACAATAAAGGAAAGTACATTGAAAAGTAAATAAAACCTAAGGAAATAAAACAGAATAGGTAAAAAAAGAAAATAGTACAAGATATAATTAAAGAAAGATTCAGGCGCATCTAGCCCAAATACCTAATTAATTAAATCTCCATGTGTAGCCCGACCCAGAAGATTGCAAATGCTTCATATGCTGGTTAATTGCCCTCTTTATAATAGCAACCAAATCTTTCTTGCTATTAACTTTATTATGGAAAATCCTTGTATTCATCTCCCGCCAAACTACCGCCACGAAACATTTCAAAACAACAAGTATTTGATCGCCCAGTTCTGTTCTCCACCTCGATCTCTTGAAAATCTCGAACCACTATTGATTTCAATTTGTATTGCCATAGTATATTCCAACTGCAAGAATAATGGACTTCCAAATTTGATAAATCGTAGTGCATTGAAAAAATAGGTGATCTCTACTCTCAGGCTGATTGTTGCAAAAATTATAGCAGTTTTTAACGATGAAACCCCTGGCAACTAACTTGTCTCTATTAAGCAATGAGTTATGTATGGTCTTCCATAGTAAGAAATTATCCTTTTCAGTGCCAAAACAATTCCAAATTCTACGATACCATATCGAGTTAGGCCTAGTACAGTCAGGAAGTAATTCCTGATAAGTAGCAGATATGGAGTGAGCACAGTTCTTTGCAGTCCATTGAATTTTGTGTGGAGTGTTGATGTGATGTTCAGACATGATTTTGTTCCATAAGTTTCTAACCACCAAAGAGCTAGCAGGTGGCATAACAATTTTGTCATGGATGATGAAATGTTGAATATTAGCATTGTTAGGAATACCGGTGGAGTATTTCTGCATATTATCCAAAATATCATTTAGTATCACTCCTTTGGCAGCCCAAGGAGAGTGCCAAAAGAAGGTATGTATATCAGAGTAGATATTATATTTGACCAGAGGAAGAATCGTATTTCTTATGTTAAGTATACTCTTCTGGAACCAGCTAGCAGTGGTAGGGGTTGTCATAGTTCAAAAGTGTTTGCCATATAGGTAGTTCTTTGATATCCATTTAATCCACAGATTAGCTTAATTATTCAGATTGTCATTAATATGTTTAGATGCAGCTACCATGTTCCAGTACTGTAAGTTGATAATGCCTAAACCACTTTGTTTTCTTGGTCTGCACAGTTTTGTAAAAGCAATGGGAACATGTTTATGGGAATGGCAGTCACCATGCCATATGAAATGGTCATAGCCGTATTGATCATGAAAATCAATTTCTTTGGCAGTATGTAAAGTCGAGACCAGTATGATGTCATTCCAAAAATAATGGATTTGACAGTAGTAATTTTCCCAACTTGAGATAAAAGATGTGTAGGCCAATGCCTTAGCTTCGATATAATCTTTTCGTACATAGGTAGACATTGAGTAGTAGATATTATAGATGTGGTAATAGGGATACCTAAGTAAATAGAGTTGTCAAGCATAGCTTGTAATCCAGACAGTGCTATAATGTTCTCTAAAACAGTAGTAGAAAGGCCCGCAATGATGATGTGTGATTGGTTCTTATTGATTTGCAATCTAGTAATGTCATAAAACTTAATAAGTGCAGCACTAATATTACAAATAGTAGCTAGTAGCATCTGGTTTTGCAAAAATGACAATATCATCAGCAAACATAATAGATGTTATTAGAGGTTGTTTGCATTTAGGATGAGTCTTTAGTTTATAGGCAACAACAAGTGAAGTGAGATTGGAGTTCATAAGTTCCATGACCATAATTAATAAGTATGGGGAGACTGGATCACCTTGTCTGATCCCCCTACCAGATTCAAAGTAGCTAGCGCAGTGGCCATTGATTCTAATAGAATATGTAGCAGTGGATATACAAGTGTAAATCCATGTAATATATGTCTCTTGGATGCCCATCCTAGTCATAATAGCAACAATAGAAATTCACTCAATCAAATCAAATGCCTTTTGCATATCTAATTTCATCGTGCATCTGGGCGAGACATTTCTTCGTTTGTATCCTCTAAGTAACTCATGTGTAAGAAGGATACTGTCAGTAATATTCCTATTCATAGGAAAAGCAGTTTGATTGGGAGAGATGATCTTGCTAAGGATAGGCTTGATCCTCTTCGCCAGAATCTTAGTGATGCATCTGTATATAACAATACAACATGATATAGGTATGAAGTGTGTAACAGATTTTGGTTCTTCAATCTTTGGAATCAAAGCAATGGTTGTTGCATTTATACCACCAAGCATGGGGTTTGTGTAGAAGAAATATTGGATGGCTTTGACAAAGGTGATGTAAATGTCAGCCTATGTAGATTTAAAAAAATGTGTATTAAATCCATCAGGACCACCAACACTGTTTGGATTTAGATCGAATAGAGCTTCCTTAATCTCATCATATGTGACCCTATTGATGAGGTACATAGCATCAATATCGGAAATCATGGGTAATCTGATAAGTGAGATGTCAGTTAGGTCAGGAACTTTGTTTGTTTTAGAGAAGCATGCATAGAAATAATTAATGAATGCCTTGTCAACTTGGTGCTCATCTATCTGTATGGATTCATTCTGGTCTTCAATAGAATTAATATTGGATTTGGATCTCTTGATAGTGTGAGCATTATGAAAAAAACTGGCGTTTCTATTGCCTTTGAAGAAAAATTCTTTCCTAAGCTTTTGTTTGGCCATGTCCATTTCATATTGATGTGTATCCTGAAGCAGTTGGTTCAGTAAATGTTCAGCAGTAGAGAACTCCTCATTGCTTGGATTCTCTAGCATATCAGTTTGTGCTTTGTTAAGATCAAGCCTAATTTGTTTAGATTTAGATGAACTATTCCCAAAGGTGATTTTTGCCCATAGTTTCAAGTTGTGTTTGACATTCTTCAATTTCTTCTGTATATGTACATGGGGTTGCCGAATGTAGCAATGTTCCAACCCTGGAAGAAAATATCATGAAATTGTATGTGGTTAGTCCAAAAATTTAAAAATTTAAATGAAGATTGATGCTTTATGGGCTTCCCACTCCAGGAAAGGATAAGTGGGCTGTGGTCTGAAATGCCTGGTTGAAGGACAGTTGAAGTTAGGTTAGGCCAAGAAGAAAGGGCAGGGTAGTTGAATAGGGAGTGGTCTAAAGTACAAAAAGTTCGTTTGCCATGTCTTCTATTGTTCCATGTATATAAAGGACCCATGGAAGGGATTTTGTGTATAGCCGCAATCTAAATAGATTGGAAAAGGGGGTTAATGTCATGACAGGCAAGAGGATTGCCTCCAAATTTTTGAGTAGAATGCAGTCAAAGTCACCCAGGAGGATCCATGGGATATTGATATTTCTCTGGGTTTGAATAAAAGAATGGAGAAGATCACGGGTGTTTTTGTTACAAGAATCATATATAAATGTAATGTTGAAGCGAGAGGAGGATGATATATCAGTAACATGAAGGTGGATATATTGATCAGAGGATGAAATAGTATTGGTTTTGTATATAAGCGGGTTCCACATCACCAAAATTCTTCCATACTCTGCATGCATCAAGTTATGTTCATAGTCACAATAGGTTGATGAAAGTGCATATATTTTTGGTGCAGATATCATTGAGTTTGGTCTCCAGAATACCAATCATTTGTAATTTTTGTTGAGATATCAAGTTTTTTACTTCTTGTTGTTTTACGGGGATGTGTGCATCCAATGTTGTCAAGCATAAGCACTGTTGTGTTTCTTCTTCCTACCTGATTTCCACAGGCTAGTGGATCTTGTCGGTTGTGTATTTCCTTCCTTATCTTCAGTATTCAAGTTGTGAAGCTGTATTTCAGTTATTGGGTATTCATGTCCACTATCATAGTCTTCTTTGTTTTTGCCTTTCCTATTTTTGATATTCTTTTTGTTTTTTTTCTAGTATGATCTTTAGAAGGGGATAGGGATATCAGGGTTGGTAGGGTGTTGGCATGATGGAGGTTTTGGTTGTGGTCTGAGGTGGTATGTGTAGGAGATGCTTGTTGGAAGAGAAGTTGTAATCCAATGTTTTGTTCAGCAAAAAAGTCTTTTCGAATGATATTATGGTCAATAAGTTGTTTTGTGATATGTGGGGAGAGATGAATATGAGAATATGGAAGCTTGGGTGAGACAATGGAAGGAATATCAAAGAGTTGTTGTAGATTGATGTTATGTAAATCATAAGGAAAAATATCTGCTGTAGTATTTGAAGTAATGGGATCAGCGATAGGGGTGTTGTGGTTTGGAATCTCAAGAGGAATAATATCATCAGTGCATGGTTCGGTGGCTTGCTCAGCAAGAACATCAAAACTATTGGATATTGGAATATTTTGGGTATCTGGTGCTGTGGTTGTAGTTTGACAAGGCATGGGATTGATATTATCAGTGGTGATAAGGTGTTCATTGGGAGCATGGTTTGTGTGTGGTGGAATAAGAGTTTGTAAAGAGGTAGAGTGTTGTATATCAGAACTAGTACCTAGATTATGTGCATGATCATGATCGGTAGTATTTGTGTCTGGTGCATGTACTTGACCATGTACATGTAAATCTTCATTTGTATTGTTGGTAGTAATATGGTCCTTCATATGTGTCTGGTGAGAAAGATTTTTCTTCCTGATCCACTGTTTTTGTTTTCTAGTTCCCAACCAGCATTATTATCATAATTAATGACATCAGCACCTTGTCTCGCAGTTTCTGTATCAACTATATCATGTTGAATAGGATTACACTGAGATTTAAGAGCCAGTTGTTCTTTGCATTCTATATCAGTGTGCATGCACTGTGTTTTATCAATGCAAGTATCAGCATCATGACCAAAACATTTACAATGTACACAAATCTTTGGTCTCCAATCATAGTAAACTTCAACAAATACAACATCATCTCCTTCACCACACTTAATCAGATCGGGAAGCTTCTTATCAGGTTTAATTTCAATCAGGCACTTTGCATATTCGAATCATTGCATTTTTTCAGTAGCCTCATTGTAGCATACAAGTTCACCCAAATGACACGCAAGCCAATTTCTGCCAAGCAAAGTCCATGCTATTGTAGGAATTTTTTGGAAATGCACCCATATAGGAACTAATTTAATTTGAGATTGTGCATTTTTGAATGTGGGTTTCCATAAGGTGATAATGAACATTTTTCCTCTAATAAAAATAGGATCACTTTCAAGTATTTTCTGTCTATCCTCATCATCTGCAAATTCGAAATAAAAATTTGAATTATCAGATTTCACCTTATATCTTCCTTTAAGACGCCATATCTTCTGCAAGTGGTAGATAACAGTGCTATATGGAAGCTGGTCATCCAAGAAAAAACCCACCAGATGATTATTCCAGTATTTAATCCCTTCGTTTTGAACTTCTGTAGGCATGGTACGGGTAGAGCCTTCATATGCAAGATTGAAAGATCGTGGCAGATATCTTCTAGCATTTTTAGGTTTAGACTTGAACAAAGCTGTCTATGGCAGAGTGTTGGAAGATGCAGACATGGGTACCAATACAGGTTCATGAGTGGCAGAAGGTAAGTTAGATGTGGTCGGAATAACAGGGTCATGGATGGTAGAACCGGCGGTAGGTAAGATGTCGGGTGGTTTCGAGATAGGTGGAATAGGTGGTTGTGTTAGGGGTGATGGGAGTACAATGGAGATGGTAAGGTCAACAGGTAGACTGTTATTGAAACGTTACAGAAGTGTTACAAATTTGATATTAGTAACAGTACAAAAGCGTTTCAAATTGGTGCTTTAAAAGCGTTGCAAATCTGTGTTGCAAAAGTGTTGCTAATCTGTTTCAACAGAATCAAATTTTAGAGTATAATTAGTAAATAGATTACCAATCTGTTAGTCCGAGTGCAGCGGTGGCTGTTTCCTTGAGACAATATTGCTCCCTATATGCACCAAAGGATATGAGCAATTTGATTTCCCAGGATAAAACGGACGAACTCCGCGGTGCGGTGCTTGTAGGCGGAGCGACGGCGAACCAAAGAGAATACAGTAAAAGAACAGAGTTGTTGGGGAAGAAGATTGACAGAAAAAAGTAAGTACATACTTCGTTTTCTGTCTGCCTATTTATAGGCTCGGGAAGATGCTTGAAACGGATGTGACTGTTGGAAAGGTTGCGACCCTTTACCAACAGACGCGACCGTTTTATAGCCGTTATATTTTGAACGGACAAAAATAAATTGCAAAGTGCTAAGTGCCTCTAATACGCCTCAAACGCCCATTCGCCCACGCCGCGGGTTCGGGTTCGGGTTCGGGTTCGGGTTCGGGCTCGGGCACGGGCGCGCGCGTGTGGGGTGGTGCGTTGCACCACCCTCTAAGATGGCTAAGCTTTCAAGTCTTTCTTGTCTCATTGTAACTATAATAGTGTCCACATCTTAGTATATAAACACCAAATGTTTATTATATTTTAAGATGTGAGACTATTCATAGTCACACTTCCCAATGCATAATAATTGCATTTCTCTTTCTTCAATAAATGCCTCTTTCTCATTCATTATTTCCAACAATCCCCCACATGAATGAGTACTTGTTCTTAATTTCACGAAACAATTTATCGTATCGGTAAAAGTAGCATATAGGCCTTGAACTTTCCTAGTGGTTACCTTTTTAAATTACTGGCGAATCAGTGGATTAAGATTGTCCTTGAACTGTAAGCCATTTGTGTAATTCTAAAATAGATAGCACACAATAAATGTTTCTTATATTTCTTTGTTCTCTGTTTGTGTTCGTTTTTGCCATGAACACCTGCCTGGTCTCATGAGTGCTTAAAGAATTTGGCCTTATAATTCTCCTTGAAGCGGCGCCTTCACACTCACGTAGGTGATTCTATGAAGAGTAATTCATATTACCCCACTTTGGTCCTTTTATATTACCAAGTATAGACATCATTAAAAGTTTCAAAAAACTTATCCTATTCTCCGACGAGTAATGCACTGACTTATCTTAGGAATGGTTTGAATATATACCAGTCCCAGCAAGTTTATTTAAACTTAGTTGTCCCTTTGAACCTAGATCTTGGGATCTCCAGTCAACTAGGTGGGGTTTCCATTTAAAGAAACCTTTTAGTTTATGGGCCGTAACTCCATTCCCATCGATAAGATATTAGCCTTCTCTTTAGGTAAACTTTTTGTTAGTGGATCCGCAATGTTATCATTTGATCTTACATATTCAATTGTGATAACCCCATTGGAGAGAAGCTGTCTTACTGTTTTATGTCTTCGACGTATATGTCTAGACTTTCCATTGTAAAGCTTACTATTGGCCCTTCCAATAGCTGATTGGCTGTCGCAATGTATGCTTATTGGAGGTACAGGCTTTTCCCAATTAGGAATACCGTCTAAGAAACCTCGAAGCCAATCTGCTTCTTCTACGGCTTTGTCTAAGGCAATGAATTCTGATTCCATGGTAGATCTTGCTATACAAGTTTGTTTAGAAGATCTCCAAGATATTGCCCCATTTGCTAAGGTAAACACATATCCACTGGTGGATTTTGTATCTGATGATCCAGTTATCCAGTTTGCATCACAATACCCTTCTATTACAGATGGGTACCTACCATAGTGTAGTCCATGACCTTGTGTATACCTTAGGTATCCTAGTACTCTAATTATTGCTTTCCAATGATTCTTTCCTGGATTACTCGTATATCTACTGAGTTTACTCACAGCATATGCTATATCAGGTCTAGTGCAGTTTATTACGTACATAATGCTGCCTAGTATGCGAGAATACTCAAGTTGATAAATACTATCACCGGTATTTTTAACCCAATTTTGGTTCATATCAACGGGTGATTTTGCTGATATTATGTTGTGTTGTTTAAATTTTTCAAGTATTTTTCCAATATAGTGTGATTGGGACAACACATATCCTTGGTCAGTTTTATGTATTTTTACACCAAGTATTACATCAGCAATTCCTAGATCTTTCATGTCAAATCTGGCGGAGAGCATATCTTTTGTAGATTTTATTATCTCCTTGTTACTACCAAATATTAGTAAATCATCTACATATAGGCATATAATGACATATCCCACGTATGTTTAGAATAGACACATTTGTCACATTCATTTATATGAAATCCATTCGATATCATATTTTCATCAAATTTTTCATGCCATTGTTTAGGCGCTTGTTTAAGCCCATACAATGATTTTCGTAATCTACAAACCTTACTTTCATTCCCTGATTTTAGGAAACCTTCAGGTTGTTTCATGTATATTTCTTCTTCTAGTTCACCATTCAAAAATGATGTCTTTACATCCATTTGATGTATTTCTAAATCAAGTGTGGATGCAATTGCTATTAGCATTCTAATTGACGTTATCCTAGTTACAGGAGAATATGTGTCAAAATAGTCCAAGTCTTGTTTTTCTCTGAATCCTTGAACCACAAGTCGAGCTTTATACTTGTCTATTGAACCATCAGGTTTCAGTTTTTTCTTAAATATCCATTTATTACCTAAGGTCTTACATCCCTTTGGTAAATCGACCAATTCCCATGTATGGTTTGACATGATGGATTCAATCTCATTGTAAATGGCCTCCTTCCAATAAGGGGCATCTGCAGAGGACATAGCTTGTTTGTATGTTAATGGATCGTCTTCTAACATAAATGTAAAGAAATCTGGTCCAAAGGTTTTAGAGATCCTTGATCTTTTGCTTCTCCTTGGTTCTTCCTCTACTTGTTGATCAATATCAGTTTGCTGAATATTGTCAATGCTTTGTTCAGTATCCTCAAGTGAGTTAGGGACTTCGGTTTCCCTTAGTCTCTTTTGAGCATAAGTTTCAATATCCTGTTTTAAAGGATATATATGTTCGAAAAATCTAGCATTTCTCGACTCAATGATGGTATTTGTGTGGATATCATCAATTTCGGATTTGTGTACCAAGAAACGATAAGCAGCACTATTATGTGCATATCCAATGAATACACAGTCAACTGTTTTTGGTCCTATTTTGACTTTCTTTGGTTTAGGTACCTCCACTTTCGCAAGACACCCCCACACTTTCAAGTATTTGTAGGATGGTGGTCTATTTTTCCATAGTTCGTGGGGAGTTTTAGACGTCTTCTTTCGTGGTATCTTATTTAAAATGTGATTTGCAGAAAGAATAGCTTCTCCCCAGAAGTTATCTGGCAAGCCAGAACTGATCAGTAGGGCATTCATCATTTCTTTTAGAGTTCTATTTTTCCTTTCGGCTATGTCGTTGGATTGAGGTGAATATGGAGTCGTAGTTTGGTGTATAATACCATGTTCGGCGCAGAACTCCTCGAAGGGGAATTCATATTCTCCTCCTCTATCACTTCGTAAAGCTTTTATTTTCTTGTTGAGTTGGTTCTCAACTTCTGCTTTATACTGTTTAAACATGTCGAATGCCTCGTCCTTGCTTCTAAGGAGATACACATAACAGTACCTTGTACAATCATCAATAAAGGTAATAAAATACCTTTTTCCACCTCTAGTTTGACACATTTTTAAGTCGCATACATCTGTGTGTATTAGATCTAGAGGTTCAGTTTCTCTTTCAACATGGTGAAACGAGGTTCTTGTCAATTTTGTTTCTGTACAAATTTGACATTTATAATTGGAGTCTATTTTACATTTTGGTATAAATTCTAGATTGATCAATTTCCGTAATGAATCAAAATTTACATGACCTAATCTAGAATGCCATAAGTTAGAAGAGTCAACCAAATAAACAGAAGATTCAGTTTTATTCATATCATTGTTTGGTACAATAGTGGTTACATTTGCTTTAAATAAACCATCACACACATAACCTCTTCCCACATACACTCCATTCTTTGATAACACAAATTTATCAGCCACAAAGGTTAGTTTGAAGCCATGCTTACTAAGCAACGACCCTGAAATTAGGTTCTTGCGGATTTCTGGAACGTGGAGAACATCACTCAAGGTAAGTTCTTTTCCATAAGTCAATTTTAGTACAACTTTTCCTTTGCCTTCAACCTTTGATGAGGATGAATTGCCCATGAATAGTTGTTCATCATCAGTAGCGGTTTTGTAGGTTGTAAACATCCACTTATTAGCACATATGTGACGAGTGGCTCCGGTGTCTACAAACCATTCCTTTGAGTTACCAACAAGATTGCATTCCGATATCACTGCACATAAATCCATATCTGAAACACCGTCTGAAATTTCAGCCAAGTTTGCTTCTGACTTCTTCTTCTTAGGTGCGCGACATTCGGCTGCTTTGTGGCCTTTCTTTCCGCAGTTATGGCATGAACCCTGAAATTTCTTTGAATTCTTTGGGTTATGTTCACGTTTCCTCTTGTTGGGTTTCTCTGACTCGACTACATTTACCTTGGCAACCATGGTGTTCGAAGTCTTCTTCTCGGAGTTTCTATTGTCTTCCTCGATCCTTAATCGAACTATAAGTTCTTCCATTGTCATCTCCTTACGCTTATGCTTAAGGTAGTTCTTGAAGTCTTTCCACGAAGGAGGAAGCTTTTCTATTGCTGCGGAAAATTGAAATGATTCACTTAGGATCATTCGTTCATCATGCAATGCGTGAATGATGACTTGAAGTTCTTGAATCTGACTAATTACGGTCTTCGCATCTACCATTTTAAAGTCTAGAAACTTTCCTGCGATGAACTTCTTCATACCCGCATCTTCGGTTTTATACTTCTTGTCCAATGCCATCCATAATTCTTTGGAAGTTTGAGCAGTACAATACACATTGTAAAGGCTGTTGTCGAGTCCATTTAAAATGTAATTCTTGCACATGAAATCTGCACTTTTCCAAATATTCACGGCCTCCACTTTAGTGGCATCAGTTTCCAGTTCTTCTACTTTAGGAACGTCTTCGGCAAGATACTTTGCAAGACCCAATGTTGTTAAATAAAACAACATCTTTTGCTGCCAACGTTTGAAATCTGCCCCATTGAACTTTTCTGGCCTTTCTCCATGAGATAGTGCCATTGTTGGAACCACTGGCGCAGGCAGGGTGTTGGTCACCGTTTGTGTTGGCACTGAGTTGTTGTTGTTGCTATTTTCAAACATCGCCGTCTACAAAGATAGCCAACAATCAATATTGTTTCAAGATTGTTATTGAAACGTTACAGAAGTGTTACAAATTTGATATTAGTAACAGTACAAAAGCGTTTCAAATTGGTGCTTTAAAAGCGTTGCAAATCTGTGTTGCAAAAGTGTTGCTAATCTGTTTCAACAGAATCAAATTTTAGAGTATAATTAGTAAATAGATTACCAATCTGTTTGTCCGAGTGCAGCGGTGGCTGTTTCCTTGAAACAATATTGCTCCCTATATGCACCAAAGGATATGAGCAATTTGATTTCCCAGGATGAAACGGACGAACTCCGCGGTGCGGTGCTTGCAGGCGGAGCGACGGTGAACCAAAGAGAATACAGTAAAAGAACAGAGTTGTTGGGGAAGAAGATTGACAGAAAAAAGTAAGTACATACTTCCTTTTCTGTCTGCCTATTTATAGGCTCGGGAAGATGCTTGAAACGGATGTGACTGTTGGAAAGGCTGCGACCCTTTACCAACAGACACGACCGTTTTATAGCCGTTATATTTTGAACGGACAAAAATAAAACTGCTCTGATCGGAACAACCAACCAAGCCAAGCCAACCGCCAATTGCAAAGTGCTAAGTGCCTCTAATACGCCTCAAACGCCCATTCGTCCACGCCGCGGATGCGGGTGCGGGTGCGGGTTCGGGTTCGGGTTCGGGCACGGGCACGGGCGCGGGCGCGCGCGTGCGGGGTGGTGCGTTGCACCACCCGCTGAGATGGCTAAGCTTTCAAGTCTTTCTTGTCTCATTGTAACTATAATAGTGTCCACATCTTAGTATATAAACACCAAATGTTTATTATATTTTAAGATGTGGGACTATTCATAGTCACACTTCCCAATGCATAATAATTGCATTTCTCTTTCTTCAATAAATGCCTCTTTCTCATTCATTATTTCCAACATAGACTATGTGTCAGAGGAAAGTTAACTAGATGGTCAGTAGGAGGGGCAGAGGGTATGGTGGGAAGATCATGAACAGAGATATGGACAGGAGATGAGGAAAAGGCATGGGTGGGGGAGAAGTGATGGTGAAAGGATGGGGGATGTCCTAGGTGCGGTAGGAGGGGAAGCCATGAAAGCACGTGAAAGGAGTGTTTTTTAGAAACTTTATTCAAACGATTTTGTTTTATAAAAATAAAATTTAATCGAAATATGGGAATTGAATTAATTTCGAATTCGAATTTTGAAATGTTGAGTTTAAAATTAGTTAAAGGAAATTGTTTTAAAGAAATTAATTTAGAATTTGAAGTTATGATTGGAATATGACTTGAATTATAGAAATTGAATTGTTTTAAAGATTTGAAATTTTACTTGAACTTCGAATTTATTTAAGTAAAAGAGATATAAATTGTTATTTCTAAATTTGGCTCGAATTTGAATTATTTTAAAGATTTGAACCTTAAGTTGAATACTGAAGTTTAAATTTGATTTAAGTGATTTAAATCGATAAATTGAAAATGGACTTGGAATTTATATAAACTGAAATGGTTTAAATTTGAGAATTCAATTGAAACTTAAACTATTTGAATCGAATCAGTGAAAATCGAAATGGAAATTAATTTGAATTAAAATTGAAATTGATTTGAACTTAAAACGAAATTGGATCGATTTAAATTGATTTGAGATTTAAGATGCCCTGAATTGAAACTGAATCAGTTTGATTTAAATTTGGACCTGAGTCCAGATTTATTGGAAATGGAAGAAACGGTTTTGAATTTGAAATTATGTTCACTATAAACTATTTTCCTATAAACTATTTCAAAATTCATCTTTTTAAATTTCAAAATTATTTAAATTTTCAAATCATTTACTATATAATCTATTTTAATATTTAAAACTATTTTAACCATTTAAACTATTCAAACTATTTTCTAAAAATTCAAACTGTGCAAAGTTGGAATATTTTTATTTAAATCGTTGATTTAAATGTGAATTGGATTAAAATGAAGTTATAACCTAAATTGTAATTCGAATTGAATTTTGATGTGAAAATGACATATCGAACTAAATATGACATTTTGAAGTAAATATGATATTTCGAAATGAAATGATGTTTCAAGTGAATATGATATTTTGATATCAAGTATGAATCGTTTTCGAAATGTAAAAGAACTAACCGGTGTGTAAAACGACATTTGGTTGTTAAAGAGACCGGGCCTCTTATTGGTATACTCTCTGTCAATATTGGAACCACTTTAACAACTGTGTATGCGGAGGAGACTCCAGAATGAAGTGGTTGGATTTGGTGTACGTTTGCTAGATTTGAAGAGAAAGAGAACGATGATGGATAGATCCTGGCACTTCTGCCAATTTGAAATGACTAAAACGGGACAGATTGACAGGGCCAAGTGGGCTAGCTACCCCTAGCGGACATCCGTTCTTTGATTTTCTTCTTGGACTTAGTCTATACTATTACTTTTGATGTTGGTTTCAATTGGTGCACCTTGATTTAGGATGATCTCCCTTTGACTCGATATAGGATGGATGGACGCGGTGGGCGGTCGTGCCTACAATGTGGTACCACCATCCCTGCGACCCGAACTGGTAATATCCTAACTTGGGCATTACCCACGTGCCTTGTCATACTTTTATCCTTATATGAGACCACTACGAGTTTGGTTTAGAGTTGTTGTATCACGGTGCATCCCTATTCCCTGACGTGCTACTGGGGCGTTATATGCAAACTGTACGACAACGCGTTAAGGGGGATTAATATAAAGCCTTAACGCTAAGAAAAATATTTATTTTACTGATTAGACATTAAATATATATAGTATTCTACTATATATAGATATTTTGATGAATCCTTAGGAGATGGAAAATCTCGTAACACCTCTTGAGTTATTGCACGCACGTTATACACTGGATAGGAGATGTGAAATCTCATAAATATCTCTGACGCTATTACACCATTGTTATAAGTGATATTGATATGACTCACATAAGGATGTTTTAGTCCTGACTCAAGCGTATTGTATTACTTTATGCTCGGGTCAGTCCTGAGTTTTTCAGTGCATTGAAGATTATTTTTTAGAGGACGAAGATGAAGATTTGGTATATTATATTACTAGTATTATTCCCCTACATCATGTTGTGTGCTGCATTGTTTTATTTTGTTCTATTGTATATATAACTCTGATAGATTTTGTAAAATTTTAATCAAATGTATAGTATAAAGAACTTCATGAACTGTTTATTTGATTATTATATTTTGTTATTCCGTTGTGAGATTCTGTATTTGTTTTCTTTTCTTCTTATTTTTCTTAATTAACCCCTTTTATTATCTGTGTTTCGGATTGTTTGAGTTGGACATATGTGGATTATTGTCGATTTAAACCTTTCGAAATGTGAGTCGTCATAGTTGATATCAGAGCTTTGGTTTAACGATAACCTTAGCTTTGTGGGGTTTGACTCATTAGAGATAGATTAGTAATACCCTAGAATGAGTTTGTTTGAGTGTATATATATGAGAGCGCGTACTTGTTAGTGTTATAAAATGTATTATATTGTTTTTGCTTAAATGTTGAGTTGTTTATGAATTCTGGTCGTTGTGTGGGACACCATGTTATCGATAGGGGTTTCTAAACACTTGGAGGCAAGTCGGCATAATATTGTTTTAAAATAGGGTAAATGAAATAATTTTACCTAAATTATATTTTATATATAAAAAGAAATAATCTTCCATAAATAATCATATAAGTTTATGAAAAAAAATTATTTATGGATGTTAGTTGTTAGGAGATGATAATATTCAGTTATCATCGATTATTGGTTGAATTAAACTAAAAACGAATACTTTGTGAACTCTATTTCACAAAGCGTTCGATAACTAGATTGAATTGAAATTTAGTTACAATAAGAATTGGTTGCAATAACAAAGATGTAAACTAACGAAATGCTTTCATAATAAGGTAATGGAATTGTATAAGTATATTTATAATATAGCTTATAAATAGAAAGGATTTAAAAGCTGAGAATTTGAGAACTTAATTCTTAGTACTTTTGAAATTGTTTTCTAAGATTGTGATATAATAATTAGTATTATTTAAAAATATTTATGAATAAAAGTGTTTCAAAAGGAATTAAAAGGAAATAAGTCATGCACTCCCCTCTTCTGTCGTTGGAAAATAATTTCGATGATGACGGCCGCATACCCTCGACATTCATTTTTGAGTCTCAAAGTGGGGCAAGCCACTTAGTAGCTTTGGTACGCATTTGGTTCGATAAACAGGTTTTGATTTAAAATTTCTAAATACTATTTGATATATATAAAAGTATATATATTATTTCAAGATGATTTGGAAATGAACCCAGTATTTGAATTCTTAAGTTCCTATTAATTAATGATTTTGAGTTGTAGGAGTAAGTGAATTTTTTTGAATAGTTGGAAACTTATAAAGTGAGAAATAAGAAATTGAAGCTAAGTGTTTAAATGAAATATGAGAAGTTAAATTATAACTCTTAAATTTCAAGATAATGGAAATTTAAACTTGTGTAAATTATTGAACATTCTTGTTAACTAAAATGAATAAGATAAATTTGTATAACACTCAATTACATTCTAAAAACATATATAAAACTTACCAAAAATGTTTAAAAAGTTAAAATGTTAAATATGAATATGTAATAGAATATTATACAAGTTTGAACTTAAGTAATAAAAATGTTTCAAATCGAAATTGTGTTTAAAGAAATGTTTATAAAAATTAAATTAAGTTGTTATAAGAAATGTTATACACTTAGTTAATGTTCTAAGAAATGTTAAATGAATAATTTGAGTAGTAAAAAGAAAATACTATTTAGATATGAACTTAAGAGAAGGTAAACAAATAATAAATTAAATCATATCTTTGTAAATTGTTTGTTAAAAAAATTGCAAAGGATGTTTTAAGATTTAGTTGTAGCTTTCTAAGATAATTATAATTTGAATAATATTGTGTAAAAGAAGATACATCTGTATAAAATGATTATAAACTTAAGAAATGATTAATGAAATAAGAAAGTTGAAATTTGAATTATGAAATGAAATTTTACTTAAGTCAAGTTGAATGGAATGAATTAATGAAATAAGTTAATGAAATGAATTGTAAGATGAAAATTAACTTAAGAAAGTTGAATGAAATTGATTGTGATAAAAAGAAAAATTATTAATATGAATTTGAGTTATAAAGTAAAATTTACTTAACTAAAGTTAATGATATGAGTTAATGAAATGAACTAATGAAGTGAATCAATGAATTAATATGAACTTAAGTTATGAAGTAATAATAAATATGAGTTGCATTTTATAAAATGCTTATAATAAACTTAAATGGTTTTATGAAATTGTTTATAAATGATATCGGTATTAAAGAGAATATACTAAGTGATAATGAAATAAAATTTAACTTAAATAAGGTTAAATGAAATGATTTATAAAATGGCCCAAAATGGATTTATATTGAATGTGTTCGACAAAAGGTGAAATAATTGAAATTTGAGTAAATTGAATGTAAATGAAATTGATGTGAATAAATTGAAAGTAAACCAATTAAATGTTAATACAAATTGGATGTTAAAAAAGAATGAATGTTAAAAAGAAATGATAGTGTATAAATAAACTGTTGACGTTGGAAAATGTAAATTGTGATAGTTTGAATTAATTAGATGTATATTAATTGTTGAATGGTTTCTTTTGTTGCAAATTATTGCTATAACTGCTTTTGGCTGCATGTGATAGTTTTGTTGGGTATTAGTGTTTGTGCTTGTGGTTTGGATTCAAAATTCATGTTATATAGTTCTAGTAAACTCATACATGCTTTCTATATCTTTTATATTCAACTAATATTCAAATTTGATTTGAGATAGGAACATACGAAGGACGTTTGGACGTATACGTGGTTTGATTTGTTTTTGCTTGAATATTATGAGCAAACTCGCTCATATTAATAATAATAAGGTACATATTTCCGATTATATACCGTACTTTTATATTTTTCCCTACGGGATGCCTCATCCATGAGATGATATGTATACTTGGTTATATATCTATATTGTAAATTTTTACGATCGAGCCGCGCAAAGGAGACGCTGCCGAAATTTTCCGTAAATTCGGGTGTTAGAAAATTTTTGAGATTTTAAAATTTTATAACTTGCTTTTATAAATAAGTAGTAATCTCCATAAAGCCGATATCAGAGTGGCGTAGTGGAAGCATGGTAAAAGTTTTAAAATTATATTTTAATGTTTTATATGTTTATTATTTTGAATAAAATATATCAGATGTTAGATTCCTTACTTAATCCCTTTTCGAGGACGAAAAGTTTTGAGTGGGGGAGAATGTAACGACCCGTATTTTTTAACTATTTTAAATTATTAAATTTCATATAATTATTGAAAAAAATGGTTAGAAATAAAAATTTAATGTTTTATTTATGTAATTTATTTAATATGAACTTGAATAAAATTTTGAAATAACAAATTTCGAAGATTTTGGCAATAACAAGTATTGAAATGAAATTCTATGTTTTGAATGTGTTTATAATCAATAGCTGGAATTGAATAATAAATGTTGAATTATTTAGATGAAAATAAAATGATTGTTTGATAACTAAAATTCATTTGAAATTTAATATTGGAAATTATTTAAATGATTGAATTCTGAATTTAATGTGAATGAAAATGATTTCAAAGTTGATTTAAATTTTATTTAAATAAGAATGTAGATTGTTAACTTTTAAAATTTAATTTAAAGTGATAAAATTGATTTTGGAAAATAGCTTGTTTTAATTAACGTGTAAAAATAGCCTTTTGGGCGCTGTCTTGGATTTCATTGAAACCAGTTTCATCGGATCCATAACAGTGAATTATTATAGGGTTTTAAATTTCGTAGCGATCGGACTTATTGTTTGGTCGTGCGAGCTTGAAACGCGTAGAAATTAATTAATGGAATTTAATTAAAATAATTCAATTTTGAAATGCTATCTTCTGAATTTGATGGAATTGGCTCCCAATGCATATTCCATTGTATTCAGAATGGGGGTATAACATATAGAACGCCAGGCGGCACGCTTCGTTTGGAGTTCAGAAAATTTATGTGTGATAGGAAATTTATATAATAGGTCGCATCCCATTCTCATTTCATCAAAACCCTAAATCACGCAGCCGCTTCCTCTTAAAAAAATTAATGGCCGAAAATTCATCACCTTCTCTCCTGATTTCTCCTCACCCGCTCAACGAAATCAAACGACTCCAAAAGCAAAGTTGAAGATCTCATCGAGCTCGACATTGTGTACGATTGGATCATCTCTTTTCATCGTGAGGAGGCCGCAGTAGGGCAGCGTTTATCGGTTGTTGGGTTTAGAATCGCTATTTGATTTCATGGCGGCGCACACGATATAGGCAGCCAACGCTAGGATGGCGCCCGCGGGGTTCGGGTCGGTGCTAGGCGCAGTGCTTCTGCGATGTCAGCTGTGTGCTGGGCGAGCATTCGAGTTCGTATGAAAAAAAATGAGAGGAAGAACGAAATTTGCGACATGGGCTGTAGCGTGATGCTGAGAGAGGGCAGTGAGGTTAATTTTTAGTTAATTATGTTATTAAATGTTAATTAAATTTTAATTATCGAATGTTTATAAATTGCAAAACTTTTTCATGCGAGGTCCAATTCGAGCGAAACGGGTCGTGTTGCGATCGTATCGACAAAGGCTACGGAATGGCGTTGGATTGGTATATATTTGACTCTGAAAATTTTTCAGTTTCAAATAAAGGTGAGTGTTTTAAAATGCTCACGAATTACTAAAATATCTCTGATGTTCGTTAAACTTATATCATGAAGTAATTTACTTTTATTGACTGTTGTTTAGTAATTTAATTGACATTAAATTGACATATGATTTGAACTAATAGAAATTTAAATTGACAGTTAAATTTGAAATTAAAATTAAATTGCCAGTTAGACACCCGATAATGATAACTAGTTAATGATTGTGATATTTTGACTGTTTGGATGTTGATTGTGATGAATGCATATTGGTTGATGTATTGGATGATTTGGGTGTTTATTCATTTTATATATCCCTGTTATCACCTTGTATATTATTGACAGCATATAAATTATCATTTGAATTATTTTGAATAAATTAAGAAATAGGTTGAAATGATATATACCTATGACAATTATTTCAGATGGAAATGATATATATCCATCCCTGAAATTAAATTGAAATAACTGATCACTTGGCCATAGGATAGAAAATTATATACAAACACCGGATTTATTAAATTAAATGATTTTAAATTCTTGTATTGAACTTATTCTAACGATTTTGTTTTAAAAAAATAAAATTTAATCAAAATATGGGAATTGAATTAATTTCGAATTCGAGTTTTGAATGTTGAATTTAAAATTAGCTAAAGGAAATTATTTTAAAGAATTTAATTTGGAATTTGAAGTTATGATTGGAATATGACTTGAATTATAGAAATTGATTGTTTTAAAGATTTGAACATTTACTCGAACTTCGAATTTATTTAAGTAAAAGTGATATAAATGGATATTTCTAAATTTGGTTGGAATTTGAATTATTTTAAAGATTTGAACCTTAAATTAAATATTGAAGTTTAAATTTGATTTAAGTGATTTAAATCATAAATTTAAATTAGACTTGGAATTTATATAAACTGAAATGGTTTGAAATTGAGAATTGAATTGAAACTTAAACTATTTGAATTGAATTAGTGAAAATCGAAATGGAAATTAATTTGAATTCAAATTGAAATTGATTTGAATTTAAATCGAAATTGAGTCGATTTAAATTGATTTGAGATTTAAGATGATCTGAATTTGAAGATTTGAAATTGAATTGGTTTGATTTAAATTTGGACCCAAGTCCAGATTTATTGGAAATGGGAAGAAATAGTTTTGAATTTGAAATTATTTTTACTATAAACTATTTTCCATTAAACTATTTTAAAATTCATCTTTATAAATTTCCAAATTATTTAAAATTTCAAATTATTTAATATATAATCTATTTTAATATTTAAAACTATTTTAACCATTTAAAATATTTTAAACTATTTAAACTATTCAAACTATTTTCTAAAAATTCAAACTGTGCAAAGTTGGAACGTTTATATTTAAATCCTTGATTTAAATGCGAATTGGATTAAAATGAAGTTATAACCTAAATTGTAATTCGAATTGAATTTTGAAGTGAAAATGACATATCGAACTGAATATGACATTTTGAAGTAAATATGATATTTTGAAATGAAATGATGTTTGAAGCGAACATGATATTTTGATATCAAGTATGAATTGTTTTAGAAATTTAAAATAACCAACTGGTGTGTAAAATGATGTTTGGTTGTTAAAGAGACTTGGGCCTCTTATTGGCATACTCTTTGTTAATATTGGAACCACTTTAACAACTGTGTACACGGAGAAGACTTCAGAATGAAGTGGTTGGATTTGGTGTGCGTTTGCTGAATTTGAAGAAAGAGAACGATGATATATAGACCCCGGCACTTGTGCCAATTTGAAATGGCTAAAACAGGACGGCTTGACAGGGCCAAGTGAGCTAGCTACTCCTAGCGGATATCCGTTCTTCGATTTTCTTCTTGGACTTGGTCTATACTATTACTTTTGATGTTGGTTTTTGTAACATCCTTAATCTAGAGGCCCAAGACTAAGCGCTACAAATGTTGCAGTCATCTATAGTATTAGCTTCCAGCGACTAAATACGACTATGTTAATGGTATATATAATATTAGAAGCACTTGAATATGAAAAAAACACAGATTTCAAGCACGGATAACATATACTTATTACAAATACGCCAAGAGCAGTATATGAAGATACCCCCCTTAGATGATCAGAGTCATAGAGTCATAAAAGACTTAATACAAAACACAGCGGAAATACATCAAAACACAAAACAAGAACTGCAACTCATAAATAGCTATCTGTTTGCCTCCTACAAGCCTCCAATAGCCTTATTCGTCATCCTACTAAAACCTAAAAAAAAACCTTAACCCCTCGGCCTACTCAAATTAATTTTGAGCACCCGAGAGTTTAAGGGGAAATCATAAACTTCGAGTCAGACATAAAGCCTGGTATGAATAATACTATACATCTTGGAATATATGTGTTAAGTGAGACCACACCGCTTAGTGGAACGGGTTTCCCTTTACTAACATACTTTTAAAACATATCTTTGCAAAACAATTTCCTGCAATCAAAACTGATTAAACACTATAAAGCATTATTATGTAAACATACATAAACATCAGGTAATAATGAACTATCTGTTCAAACACATAAGTATTGTTTGGATAACTTTTAACCTTTGGCTGACTCGGGCCTACCAGACAATATAATCAAAATTAATTTAATATATGTTAGCTATTCTTTTCCTGGATTATCTATCCTGAACTATCTGTTAAATACTTCACTTCTGGACGGTCTGTCCTTAACTATCTATTAAATACTTCTCTTCTAGATGGTCTGTCCTTAACTTAATCATCTCCCAGGTCTTCTTGATCGTAATGGTTTTTCGAGCTCACCAATAACCCATCTGTATACAAACATATATACCTCTCGGTGTGTAATCATAATTTTATTCTACCTGTGACAAAGCCCTACACACTGGAATTTTGGACAACAATTAGCTGGGGCTATTAGCTAATGTATAAGGTGCGACCACATAGTAGTCCCATCTGGTATTCCAATATCTGAGTCATTTTCACTTAAGAATCCCCTCCCATAAATTTCCTTGAAAACATTTTCAAAATTATTTAAAACCTTTAAATCAAACTTAAATAAGGAGAAGTATATAATCTATATTCTTTACTCAAAATCATATCACTATGTTACATATATATCTTCATTACTCAATTCTTAGTTGATGAAAACATTTAAACACTTGAAAGAACCTCTCTATAACCATTTGGAATCCTCTCTTTCAAAACCAACATCAACCTTTCGAAATCATTGAAAAACAAACCTTTAGAAATCAATAAAACTTTGGACATCCTTCCTTAAAATTACTTTAAAACCTTGCCCCTGGAAAACCTTCCATATCAAACCTTTCGAATCCTTTCAAAACAATTCAATAAACAAACCTTTCGAAACCATTCAATGAACAAACCTTTCGAAACCATTCAATGAACAAACCTTTCGAAATCATTCAAAATAAACCTTTTGAAACCATAGAATAAACCTTTCGAAATCATTCAAAATAAACCTTTTGAAATCATTGAACTAAGCCATTCGAAACCATTGAATAATCAAACCTTTCGAATGCGTTAAACCTTTTAAAACATAAACCTTTCGAAGACTAACTGAGTTCAATTTAGAACAAGTAGAAAACCTTCTTTCAAAACCTTTCAACTTCATTGGAAGCAACCTTTCGATTTTCACTACACCACAAAAGGCAAATCATAACATTCATAAGTGTTACAAATATTTTCATTAACACTTTTTGAGTGTTACTAATGGATTGTGAGGAATGAAGCGGTCAAATATGTGACACTTATAAGTGTTACGAACATACGTATTACTAACGCTTACAAGTGTTGGTACAGAAATATACGGTAACGCTTACAAGTGTTGGTATAGAAATATACGGTAACATACGGTAACGCTTATAAGTGTTGGAAAATGATTATTAGTAACACATATATGTGTTCGTTGCACATAAATTGCTTTGCTTATCATTTAGGTCTGTAACGTAGATAAGCGTTGTTATCCAAAATATTGGTAACACTTACATGCGTTACTAATTGAAATTATGTATTTACTCTTTTTTATGCACAATTAATATTAAATTCTTAAAACAAATGAATATAATATCTCATAAATGATGATGTCCATATCACATATATAATTCATCATATCAATTCAATATGAAGTCTAAAATGCTTCCATATCTCAAATGCAACAATATCATATTTAGATAATACTATAATATGATCTACAAACTTTCCAATTTCAAAATACCATAATATCATTAAGGTTATGTTGTAACCCCGGTGCCATGGTTAGGAAAGATAAAGAATATGATTTAAGAGCCTCATTGATTTGGCTCAACACTTGATTCGCCACTTGACTTGCAACTTGATTTGCCACTTGGTTTTGTAATTCCGATGACCAGTGACGAAAATCTTCCTTTTTATTCTCATCGGCAATTGCTTTTTGCCTTGTACCATTGTAGCAAAATAAACAGCTGGCCTAAGGCCTCAAACTGTGCATGGCTAGGTCTGGGCATATAGAAACATATAAAAAATATAAGTCATAACAACACTTGAACTAAACATATTTTGTGGGTTTAATATTGTTTTCACCGTGAAATGAGTTGCCAATGAAAGTTTTTATGCACTATTTTATTAGAATAAGAATCAATAATCTAATTTTCTAAGATATATGTAAAATATGATAATCGATCAAGTCATTGAAGCTTGGGCTCTGTTGAACAAAAGAGTAGTGAATGGTAATAACATGTCTAAAGGCAAGGTCATTTTTATACAGTTTAATGCATAATTGCTTAGGAAAAAAATTTTAGCTCCAGACATGCCATAAAAAACAAAAATATAAAATCTATGTATATATAATAAAAGGAATTGAGCAGAATATGTGTGTGCACTTGTGTATATATGAGAATACACATATAAATACTTATCGAATAAATGCAACGGTAAATTTCAAAATCTGAATTATTTACCTTTTCATTTCATTTAGTCTTTTTTCTCGTGAAAGACTTGAAAATGGGGCTTATTACTTCTAATGCCAGTATAGTCACCATGGAATAGATAATTGAAATGGCAATGAGAAGGAACCTAATAGAAATTAAATGTATAAGTTTAGTCATAATCAAAGTTGAGATCCATATTTTCCATTTTATTCAATTAACTAATTAACTTCACCAAAGCTTTAATAAATTTAATACCACATGAATCATGTTATAACTGAAGATGCACTTAACAAGTGATAATTGTATAAAACCCATTGTTGATAAGATAAATATCATTCTTATCTTATGATTTAAGATAAAACATCCAACATATCCATATTATTTAAGCTATAACTACATAAAAAATTCAATGAGCAAGATAAATCTATAAGCTTATTTACATGAGGCGTTTTCATCAAAGACCCAACATAAAATCATTGATCGAAATGAAACCTCATGAGTGATCATCAATCAGAAAGGAAGAAACCGTATTAAGCAAAAATTTACCCTATGCATCAAAGAAACTATGGCATAAGTTTACAAAATGCACCGATAAGGATTTTATACTTGCAAGAATATCATCCTTGAATCACATTTAAGAATGCTTATCTATACTTGCACCTTAAACATAAATAAAAATAAACAGTAATTACTTAATAGAAACATGGCATGGCCAGAAAAGGACAAAAGTATTATAGCACCTATGATAACTACTATCTAATAGAAATAGAATATTGTTTCCATTAATTATTGAATAATTTGATGGTACGGATCCTAACTTCAAAAAATCTATAATTAGTACACAATTATCATTTTTTTTGAAGTGAAGTCTTGGCACAACGGTGATTCTAGAAGCTTTCAAAACATAATATGTACCTTTGTGCTATGGAGAAACTTTGGGCCATTGAAAGACAGATGATAAATCATTGAAGTAATAGTGGTAACAAAAATGACATAAACCCAAAAAGCCTACCATACTATATATTGCTTAAGCAAACTCATTTATTCAACAAAAAGTAATAAGGACGGAAGAAGATGGAATAGGTGTGTTTTTTTACAAAAAGACCATACATTTTTTTGATATTATCTTCTCCTTAGCCAAATGCATTTCAACCATATATTAACTCTTCCCTTTTCTTAACTCTAGTCAAAGTCAGACTCTCTCTATTATTGACGATTTAGGTCGAGCAGAAATATTACTATTAGCCTCATAACCTTATTATGAAAAAAAGTGAGATATATAATATAAGAAGTCATTTGTTGGATGAAGTTCATTTTAGGAGTAGCGATTATGCATAAGTTGTGTGTTCACTTGAAAGTGGTGATTATTTGTAATCTGCCAAAAATGGAATAATTTATCACCTTGTAGCTTGAATACTTTCATTGAGTTTTCAAATGAAAAATTGAAAGTTTACGTAAATGCATTTAATACATACCTTTTGCCACCGAATCTATGCTAAACCTTTAATTACTTTCTTTTCAAGCTAATTTTTATCCATATATGATACCAAAAGTCAATTTTTGCAAGAGTATATCTAATTAATTTTCTTTGAGCATGAAAAGAATCAAAGTCCACACTAATTTAGTATTTTACTTTGCCATTATAACACTATATATAAGTTGTGCATACTTTACATATAAATTATTGTGTAATGACATCTATAACTCACCAAACATACATCATGTATATCCTAGATTGGTTATGTTCTACATCCCTTGATAAATGTTCAAGAAATTACACTTTTATCAATAGAAAATGATATGCTACTATCCAAAGTTTTCCTTTAAGAATTTTATATTTTCTGAAAAGAACAACTCTACGGACAATAATATTCCTTCCAGGACCACTTACAATTGGATCTTTGTCACTTTAAACAAAGCAATGGGATTAAGTTTGAATTTTTTTCCTGAAGCAAACGAAATTCATGGCTTTACGCTAAACCTTTTTGTTGACAAAACCATTATTTTTCCACCTAATACTTGGTTTAGATGCATTATAACTATTTGTACTTATGTTGCAATTATGTCATTCATACTTCATTTTCATAACTTAATATCAGCCATTGGGTTTGCCAATTTCAGCTGGGACTGGAAATTTTTTATGAAATATAAATGCATTTCATTTTCTTTGTAGCATATTACAATATTTTTCTATTATTAAAGATATACTTTTTTCTTATAAAAGGTGTAAGAAACAAAATACCACAATTTAAAACTTGACAGAACTATTCATAAGCATACTATGAATAGACGGAAAAGCATGCTCTGTACCTTGTTGGGTTGAACTTGATTCAGAATGGGTGGATGTGATTCTCTGAAATATAAGCCCACCATTGTATCTAAAAAAATGGTGTTTTATGAATATATGGAGCATAAGGAGAAACATAAGTCACTAAAAGAAAAAAATGCAGAACTAAATTTAGTACAAAACAAAAATTAAAGCCATATATAATATATCTAAAATTCCTTTTGTAGCGACTGTAGGGAAAAATTGTATTCTATATAGTATGGTTAGACAATCGTTCTCTCTGTTTATAATTTCAAATATGACTGAATAGTGCTGATTCCAATCAATTTAGGATATCCTTCATTTCCATTTATTAAAGTAAATTTCACCTTCCTTTTTAAAAAAAATTGGTTGGTAGAAGTAAATACAGATTGTTGCATCAAGTTAAAAAGTAACAATATGACCCTGGTTTATAAACCAATTGTTTATCTCAGCACATAGATGTTCTGTTAAACTTAAAAATGCATTTTGATATTAAATATGTCAAATATTACTGAATACAAATATAATAATATCAAAAAAATTCAGGCAATCGCTCCAATATTTTCTCTGGTAGTTCCGAAATTTTCATTCAAAGGTGCAAACAAAAAAGGAATACCGGTATCAAGAGACCCAGCGGCAATGCTTGCCAAATACTCAGACCCATTGGTCTACACTGAACCATTCAGAGTTTGAACCGGTCATGAAATTCTACGGATAACAGCATTTTTAACCCGAAACCTAAGATCCGTTACCGTACCTTTCTTGGTTCTTCATGGAACTGCAGATAGAGTTACAGACCCATTGGCTTCACAAGACCTTTACAACAAATCATCCTCTTTGTACAAAGACATTTAATTGTACGAAAGCTACTTACATGATCTCTTATTTGAGCCCGAAAGAGAAGAAATTGGCATGCATATTATTGACTGGATGGAGAAGAGGTTGACGCAATATAAGAAAAGCAATAGGAATGAACATTCTTAAGGATTGCCCTGACAAACAGTTCAAAAGAATTATGATTAGTAAAATTTATTCTTGTCAATTTTTTCTCAGTGTTTAAAATTTGTGTATGTGAATATTTTCATTAAAGAATTGTTTAGAGCAATCATAGCATACATTATAGAACCGATTATTATTGCTGTTTGGTATAAGTTGTTTGCTTATTCTAAATATTGAAACTTAATTAGTATTTGAATTATACGGACTGTTTGAACTTCATTGTACATTTGTTGCAACTTCCAAATTATAATCTTGCTAGCAGAATTTTATTTAGCATCCAGAAATGTTGCTTGAGTTCAAGCAAGCCAGCGAAAAAGATGCTCTACGTGGATCGAGATTCTCATCGATCCTCATTACATTAAAAAAGTGAATAAAATATCTAAAGAAAAAAAGGCAAGGTAAAAAGAAAATCCCTTAATAATATGCACTTGCAACGCAAAAAGTGAACACTAGATGGCTAAACGGTCTTATTGCATTGATTTATTGAACATTTATGTGATCTATGCATAAATTATTTATGTATAACTGGTGGGCATTTTAAAGGTTGCCATCTTTTTATAAAGTTTGCTAATATTTATTAAAACAATCTATTTTCATACCATGAACAATGTGATTTCTAGGTATACTTTTGCTTTTGCTATAGGTAAAGCTCAATTGAAAATAAATTAGTCTAGGTTAGTTATAATTAATCGGACTAAGGCATACATTATTTTATTCGGCAACTAAGTACACCCAACTTAATTAATTTAATTTCATCTTTACGAGATACACGGTACATAATGTAGATGCTTATATAATAATCAATTTTGAGCGATTAATTAAACATAGTACATAACCTAATTACCGATTTCTGCTAATTTGGGAAGGAGGAACATTAAATTGACATACCTTTGTGAAATCGATGATGTTGTTTGGGTCGTGGGTGTGGCTCTGAACGGTAGACGAAGGAATCTTAGACGAATGATGCAGCGTTTCATAAGTAGGGCTAGATAGGTCAAAAAAGAAGCAGTTTTTGGTATTTTGCAATGAGGGAAGAGAACAGTTAGATGTCTGGTAGCTTGGAGGATGCGCGAATGGCCAAACGCTGGTGATGGAATGGGAATGGGAAAGCGTTAGAAAATGGTGATGGAATGCGTGAAGGGGAACCCTAATCTAATTAAAAATTATTCGGCCGAAAGTGGTGATGGAAGGGGGAAGCACTAGAAAATGCTACATACACAAGATTACAGAAGGGTCCAATTTTTAGTGAGTTATTTACAAATTTACCAACTGTTCTAACACTTTTTCTGTTGTAAATTATAATGATGTGTTGAAAAGTTTATAAAAAACATTATTTATACTTTCCCACACTTTTCCAGGTATCCTAAAACTTTTTTATTGTCAGTAGGCTGTAACATTTATAAGTGTTAGAAATTAACAAATATAAAATGTTGCAAAATCACTATTTTGGTGTAGTGTTTGTCGAAAGCTCTGCTTCGAAAGCTTTGGTTATAATTTATTTAGAAAACAAGGGTAAATCACCTATGTCGAAAGCTTTCCTTCGAAAGCATGGAGAAGCGGCTAATTTTAAAACAAGTAAACCTTTCGACTTTGTCGGAAGGTTCAAATCAAAACAAAATAAAAGCGGTAGTAACCTTTCGACCGTGTCGAAATGTTTCAAAACAAAATAGTGATAAAATAGCAGTAACCTTTTGATTGTGTTGAAAGGTTTAAAACCTTTATTTTAAATATTTGACGTGGTTGAAAGCAACCAAGGCGAAAGCTCTTATTTGAAAGCAAAGTAGGCTATCTTTGGTTTATAAAACAAAAACACTTCAACCTCTTTGGCAACCAACCTTTCAACTTAGAACCCTTCGACCTTGTCCAATTCATTACGTAACAAGTAACTTGATACCCTATGCATTGGTTTAACCTTGTCGAAAGCTGTGAACCTCTCGATCTTGTCGAAAGGTCTGGGTCGGAAGGTTTAATGCCAAAATTGGCTGAAACATGCTAAAAGTATGATTTCTTTGTTTTTAACTTAAAAGGATAATTTTCAACTAACCTGCCTTTATTTGTCAAATTCTCATTGGTTAACAAATACTTTTCTAAAAAGTTCTGTCACTATTTTTCAGAATTAAATAATCATTTTATTTTATAAAATGACACTTCTCCTTAATTAAATATATAAAACATTTAAGTCTCATACCTTAAATAATTTTATTTATTCATCAAATAACTTAGGAAAAATCTAGAAAAATCCCAGAAAATCTATTTTAATATGTTTTCCAACATATAAAAATTTCAAACCCAAATAATAATTATTTTAGCCGTAAATAATTTATAACTAAATAAATCATTTTCCTCACTAGAAAATTTATATAAAATCCACATTAATTCAGAAAATTATGAAAATTGAAACCTATCTTAAAATATAATTTTTGATTTATATTTAAATTTTCAAGGCATTTAGATGTCATTTAATGGGGTTTTCATGTCAAACACATCATTAAAACTAACATGAACATATATAATTCATCAACAAGCATATATATAAATTTAAAAACATGACATATACTTGCAAAAACATTTCAGATCTAATTATTAAAACCGAAATCATAAGAAAATGGGATGTAGTAATTATTCACCTTAGCTTTGAGATTAAATGATGTGAGATTTGATGTTGATTATCTTCCTTCTCTTGAATCGTAGCTTATCTTCTCTTGAGAACAATAATGGTGGCCGGCCTTGGTTTAATTTTAGTTAGAGTGAAAATGAAATGAATGTGAGTTTCATTCCTAAGGGTTTAGGGTATAAGCCTTTCCTATTTCCCATATTGCCCTTCTCATACCCTAACACATTAGCTTGTGTTATTTCATTTTAGTTTGTACACTAACATGGCACGACTACCCTTAGCTAATCAATTCTCAACTTTTTAGTCTCTACATTATTTTATTTAATTTTGTTAATTAAACATCCTAGATAATGTTATAAAAATATAGGGTATTACAGACTCCCCACCTTAAAGAATTTCGTCCTCGAAATTACAATAAGGTACATAATCAAAACAACCAAAGGTAAAACATACTATCAAACAACTCTGGATAAGCATCTCTAATCCTGCTCTCGGTCTCCCAAGTACAGTCTCTAGCATCGTCACTCCACAACCTTTACTAATTTGACTGTCTTGTTTCTCAACTTCTTCTCATCTCTGGCCACAATCTGAATTGGATTTCTAGCTATAGTCAAGTTCGGCTCTACTACTAAATCCTCTAATACTGTAGGTGCTATAGTAGTCTCTGGGTCTCTAATACATTTTATAAGATGAGAAATATTGAATGCATCATGGACTCAGCCAAACTGCTCGGTAACTCTACTCTATAAGCAAGTTTCTCGATCCTTTAAACAATACGGAAAGGTCCAACGAATCTGGGTGCAAACTTCCCTGACTTTCCAAATCTAATCACACCCTTCATCGGTGAGACCTTAATAAACACATAGTCTCCAACCGAAAATTCCAAATCTTTTCTTCTTCCATCAGCATAACTTTTCTGCCTAGATTGAGCTTCCTTCATCCTAGCTCGGATCAACTCAATCTTCTCTACGGCTTCTTTCACTAAATCCGGACCAAGAACCAACCTATCCCCGGTCTCTAACAAACATACGAGAGATTTGCTGGTCTCCCATACAACGCTTCAAACAGTGACATCCCAATACTAGTCTGGTAACTATTGTTATACGAGAACTCGACTAAATGGAGATGGTCCTTCCATGATCCCCCGAAATCCAATACACAAGCTCTTAACAAATCCTCCAAGATTTTGTTAACTCTTTCTGTTTTCCTATCACTTTGTGGATGGTAAGCAGTACTCATGTTGAGCTTGGTTCCTAATGCTTCATGTAGACTCTTCCAGAACTCACTAGTAAACAAAGAATCTCTATCACTGACAATACTGCTAGGAATCCCATGCAATCTAACCACATTCTTCATAAACAACTTCGCCAAAATAGGTGACGTCCTAGTTGACTTTACTGGAATGAAATGAGAACTCTAAGTCAGTCTATCCACAATAACCCGTATATTTTCATTTTCTCTACTAGATCTTGGCAACCCATCAATAAAATCCATTGAGATAGAATCCCATTTCCACATCGGAACTTCTAACGGTTGAAGCAATCTGCTTGGCTTCTGGTGTTCAGCCTTCGCTTGCTGGCAATTTAAGCACTGTTTAACACATAAAGCAATGTCCCATTTCATACCTTCCCAGAAGAAACTTCTCTTCATATCCTAATACATCTTCATTCCTCCTGGATGGATAGTGAACTTCGAACGATGGCATTCATCCAAAACTTCCTTCCGCATGTCTCCTACATTCGGAACACACAACCTTCCTTTCTTTCTCAACCACCCATTTTGGTCAAGACTGAAATACTTTAAGTCATTGCCCTCTGTTCCTTCCCTTAATCTTATGATCCGTTCAGCCAAAACTGGATCCTCCTCCTGTTTAGAAGCTATCTTCTCAATCATTATCGGTCAAACTTCTAAACAAGACAATACAGCACTTCCTGCACTAGAACCTGCCTCGGATCTAAACTGCACTCTGCAAGCTGATAATGCTTCTAATTCTTTCCACTCTGCAATCATAGCCATTACTTCATTCTCATGTTTCCTGCTAAGTGCATCTGCTACCTTATTTCCTTTTCTGGGTGTGTATTCAATTTCAAAATCATAAGCAGTAATAAACTCCAACCATCTTTTTTGTCTCATGTTCAGCTCCTTTTGAGAGAACAAGTATTCAACGACTTATGATCTATATAAAGTTTAAATCGCTCTCCCAAAAGATAATGCCTCCACACCTTAAAAGAAAATATAACGGCAGCTAACTCTAAATCAAGCGTAGGATACCTCACCTCATGTGGTCTGAGATGTCATGAAGCATAAGCAATCACTTTACCTCTTTGCATCAACACAGCCCTCAATCCAGTTCCACACACATCAGTATAAACAACCAAATCTTGATTCCCCTCCGGAACCACTAACACCGGTGCATGGGTCAATAAGTGTTTCAAGCTCTGGAATGCTTCCTTACACTTATTAGTCCATACAAACTTCACATCTTTTCGCCTAAGCTTAGTCATCGTTGCAGCTATTTGCGAAAAATCCTTTATAAACCTTCGATAATATCCGGCTAATCCAAGAAAACTCTTTTTCTCGGTCACCGTCACGGGTCTCTTCCAATTATTCACCGTCTCAATCTTATTCGGATCTACAGACAACCCGTTCTCTGAGACTACATGACCAAGGAACTTCACTTCCTTCTACCAAAAATGACATTTCAGAAACTTAGCCTTCAACTGATGTTCCCTCAATGTCTCAAGCACAACTCGAAGATGAACTTCATGCTCCTTCTCATCCATAGAGTATATCAAAATATCATCTATGAAAACCAACACAAATCTATCCAGGTGCTCTCAGAAAATTCGGTTCATCAAATATACAAAGAATGCCGGCGCATTAGTTAGTCCGAACGGCATAACTAACCATTCGTACAATCCATACCTTGTCCTAAACGCGGTCAAAGGAATACTATCCTCTGCTACACTAAGCTGATGAAATTCCGTCGCTAGATCAAGCTGAGAGAATACCTTAGCTCCACTTAACTGATCGAACAAATCGTCAATTCTCGGCAATGGATATCGATTCTTTATCGTCTTCTCATTCAACTTATGATAATCGATACATAGCCTTAACGATCCGCCCGGCTTCTTAGCAAACGCCACGGCTGCTCCCCATGGAGAACTACTCAGTCGAATAAAATTCTTGCCTTCCAAATCCACCAATTGCACCTTCAACTCTCTCATTTCCGTAGGTATCATCACGCTTAGTAGTTTACTCACCGGTTCTGCTCCAGGCACCAAATCAATCCTAAACTCAACGGCTCGTTTCGGTGGTAATCCAACTACCGGTTCAAACACATCAGCAAACTCTCTAACCACAAAGACTCGATGCAACTCATCCTCCAACTCCATGATACCCAGTAAATCATGTACTATGCAACTAGGGTTCTTTATGGTATAAACTATCCGATCACTACAATCCGGGTGGCTAAGTGATATTTTCCTATCGTGGAATAATATCCTAGCATCATATTTACTTAACCAATCCATCCTAAGGATAATACCAAATCCCACAAAATCAAACACATGCAAACAAAAATCAAAAGTATGACCTAGCAAATCAAACTCTAAATGGTCACACCTCATCCCAAGTGTTGCATACCCTCCTATCGGATTGGCAACCCTTAAGGAAGTAACTAAGTATGGGGGCTCTAGGTTAAGCTTATCTACTAAACATCGAGAAATAAAAGATTGTGATGCATTAGTATCAAATAGAACGCTAACAGACATACCGTGAATCTGTAGCGAGCCTTCCAGAATAGCCTTTCCTTTCTCCTACACAACTGGCCTTGAAGTTGTGGGCTCCAATGCATAAACTTGCCCCTTTCCATCTCTAGCAGGCTCGAGGCATTTTTTCTTATAATGGCCGATCTGATCATAGTTAAAGCATCGGATGTTCTTCTTTCCAATCACATCCTGTCCTTTCTCTTTCCCCTTTCCGGTCCGACACTCATTAGCATAGTGTCCTTTCTTATCACATTTATAACAAACCACCTCAGCTTTTCCCTTCTTCTATGTTCCTCCCTTCTGAGCATTCCTCTTTTGGAAAAACTTTCTTTTCTGGCCCTGTCCCACCTGGGTCTCCTTCATTTTCTTCCTCAAGCTAACGCTTCTTCCTGCCTCAGTGCCATTTCTACCACTACAACACTTGGATCCCTTAAGTGCGGCAAGGTAGCACTTATCAACTCCGGCCTTAAGCCTCTTATAAACTTCTCATTCCTACTAATCACTGTATCAACCAAAGCATAACCGTACCGGGCCAACTCTTTAAATTTCCCTGCATATTTTAGAACGGACATCTCTCCTTGCTCGAGCTCAGCAAACTTCCTAACCAATGCCGATTACGCCATCACCGACATAAACCTTTCCTGAAACCTTCTACTAAACTCTGCCCAAGTCACGGTTTCCACATCAACCCCCGCTACAACAGTATTCCACCAAAATAGAGCGGCTCCTTGAAGTTGTATTGAAGCTAGTGTCCTCTTTTGCTTGTCATTCAATCCTAAGTCAGCAAAAATTCTCTCACAGTGCAGTAGCCAATTTTCAACCTCAATCGCATCTTCAGTTCCAATGGACGGCTTCCCTCCACTACACCAAACAGTCCATTTTATAACACTTTTCCGCTTTCAACTTGTAACGTTTATAACTGTTACCAATTTCTAACGGTTATTTCCATTACTAAAATTTATCACGGTTATTACCGTTACCAAATCTGGTAATTTCGTAAATAATTAAATGCAACATGGATAGGATTGTAATATTATCTTTTGTTACTACCTCACCTATTTCTAACGAATAACAACGTTTTTCCTCTTTCATTCGTTTTAGGTTTATCACCAATTTGTTCTACCACCGCCTCCGCCGTCTACCACCTTCTTCGCCGTCTACACCTTCTCTGCCGTCTCCCACCTCCTCCGCCGTCTTCCACCACCTCCGCTGTCTACAGCCGCCGTTGCCTTTTTTTCTACCAATTTGACGAAGATGAAGGAGGATTAGGGTTGCGTTCTATTTCGGCAATCGACCGTAAACAAATTTTCAAATTCAAATCAAGTAATCACTTTAACTTTAAATTATTTTTTGAAATTAGGTTTTGTGCTAAATTAGGATTTAAAGTAGTTATGTTTGGATTTTGAGGTTAAGTGTTCGATTCTGATGTTAGGTTTTCCTTTGCGACTGTGCAAATATATGCGCAATTTCGATATTACTACTTTAGAAATTACTTACAGAAATATATTACTGGAAAGAAATTGTGTTTGGTAATGCACTAAGAAATTGTGATCTGTAATCTGCATTTATATGGTACGTAGTACTCTAGATGAATTATTCATTATTCAACTTCCATATTTGAAAAAATAATGGTATATAAATGCTTACCTTGGAGGGTCGAAATTTGAGTAGTATTACACTTGGATATATTGAGTCTGCAGTCATTCCAGTCTTAACTTTAGCAGAAGTCGGAACCAAAACGTTTTTTATCTAATGTCAAATTTGTAGTAAGGATAAGTTTGAAACAAACACAAATAATGAGATTTTCATTCATTTTTGATATTCTTTATCCAGTTTAAAATAGCATAATAGTAAATAGAATATATAATCAACATTTAATTTATGTTTCGAAATTGAATTTTAAACGAAATTTCCAGATTCACGTATTAAAATTACTTCTGTACTAATAAATTTGAGTTCTAATATAATCACAATATTGGCTTGGCATAGTCACTTTCTAAATGGGGACTGTACTCAGTTTAGTGTTAGTTATTAAATTGAATTTTAATATACAATAATTTTAGTGCCAGTAATCAGCTTTCATATACAATAAGACATAAACGTGTACAAGTAGCAAAACGTGCAAAGATTATGCCATAAATATATGTGCTTACTGCTTACCTGCCATGAATCATATGCTGAATTTAATATAAAGAGTGGGGTGCGCATTTCTTGAACAACATATTATGGGAAGAAACACTGCATGTGTGAATATTTATGTGTTAGATATGTTATGCAATATATGTTAGTCTTTGAATCCAGAATTTTGAATGATTGCATACCAGGTTCGGATCAGAGAATTTTGAAGTGCAAGAAGAGGGCAAATTGTTCGCTGAACCCTATAAAAAATGTATATTAATTTTTATACTACAAAAAAATTCTTATAAAGAATGAAAATACAAACACACTTACATGAAGAGCTACAACCGCAGAGTAGTAGTTGTAAATTCGTTCTGCTCCAGTAATATCTTTCATGTAATTAAAAGTTGTAAGCTTAACCTCAAAATATGTGCAACTTGCTAATTCTGATGTTAGGTTTTAGGTTTTCCTTTGAGGTTAAGTGTTATGTTTTTATCATCTTGCTAATTTCGATAGCAATTTCTTAATACATGTGCAACTGTTCAACTTTAGAAATTGAACATACAGAAAAACCAACTCTTTGAAAATGGTACGTCTTTAGATGTGTTGAAACTGAATTCCATTGGTAGCTATAAAATAATTCCAAAAAATTTCAATCCAGCAACACTCTAGAGTGGTTCAACTCTCTAAAACCCACAATGAAACTTTGTGATACCCACTTTGGGCACACACACCATTTCCTATACCACTTTGTGGTATCTACCTCTTCGCATATAATTAGCATGCACATGCATTTGTTTGTAGATTGCATATGTACATTTGATATGAAATTTGTCGTTCTTATCTTGATCTATATGCGCTTTTGTAGAAGATGGTAGAAATCTTATGTACATGTACTGAAACATGTTGTTATGTAAGCATGAATAAACTTAAAGGAACATGCTACCTTCAAACTCTTTTAAAGAGTGTGATGATTTACATTCTATTTAATTTATGTATAGGGATATGTTATATGTAAAAACTCTTTTAACTATGATGATGGCATTTATCATCATCCATCAATTTGTAACTACGGTGTCTTTGAAGATGAACATTTTTGTTTCTTTTGTCCATTATGTAGGACAACAAATTCTTTAATAGATTGGTGCATCTTCAGCTTTTTTGCTCAAATTATGATGATAGACTATTGATCATTAAGTTCATCTTACATTTTTCATGGAATAGTATTTCAGACATATATATATATATATATGTTGTTTCTAACTAGTACGCTTTTGTAGGTTGAACTAGTTGAATCAAGGAAAATGTAAAATTTCTAGTGTTTTATTAAGTTTGAAGAAGACAAGAAATTCAGTTTGGTAATAGCCGTCGTAACATCATTTGCCACTGGGAAGTGTTGTGCATCAGGTTCAAACTACTCTTTCATAGAATAAAAGCATACACTAGGTATAATTTCCTTCTATATAAGTTTCCACACTATTAAGGTGTTGTTTAATGAACCAATAACATCCTTAAAATAGAATACACACCCTTATTCGTCTTGCATATTAAGCAAGTTCAATGGATTGATTTAATCAGTGGTTAATAATGGTGGCAACCATGTTAATATTCGTATAAATAATGAATTGATATTTGAGTATGGTATAGTTGCCTATTTGGCAAAAAAGAAGAGTCCAAAAAAGAGCATTAAGATAAAAGATAGAGGCAATCTAGACAACTAGTATCATTTGTAACATATATATTCTGTCATAAAAAATGTGTTTGGATTAAGAATGAATGTGGGCATGAGCTTTTTTATTTAAAAAAAGGAAAAAAATAATCGATAGATTAATTATTAATGTAGTAACTTTTGAAATTTCTTATTTATTCGAATAGGTGTTTTGCCTTTTGAAGCTGACAGTATTTGTCCCATTTGTGTAATTGATGCATCATCATCTAAAATGTGCATCCCAGTGTCCAAAACACACGATTTGCAAAACTAGGATGAAAGTAATATCTAAATTGTTCAAATAACTGTTAGAACGTGCAGCTCAGCCTTTGGCCATTTTCAACCATTTAAGGGCTACATACTAATTTTTTAAAAAAAATTATTCCAACATGAGGACGCTTTGTCTATTTAAGGGTTTATTTTTTTTATTACCAGGTGCAGATTACTGTAGTGGCTATCTTCGATGTATTAGTTACTTTGACTATCGAACCCTTAAAAGAGCTACAAATAATTTTCATCCTAATAACCAACTTGGTTGTGGAGGTTTTGGGCCAGTTTATCAGGTAAAATTTACATGAAATATAATCAGACATTGCACGTTACATAATCTACACTACTCTATCCATCATCTGACCTGCAGTGCTTAGTTTAATTATTTGATGACATGCAATTCATCACGTGACTTACATTATGCTCTGTTGATTTACCATGCCATGCCATGCTAAGTTATATTTCATGGTTGCACCTTTGAGTGTTAACATATTCTAAACTATACTATCACTACAAGGAACAATGTAAATTGCTGGCCCTGTCATCATGCTTCCGACGGCTGTCGACGGTCCTTCATTTTATTTATTTAAACTTATAACTTTATTATAATATATTAGTTCTATAAGTTTGAAATTTGATTAAACATATAAAAATTCAGATCCTAAGAATTTCTAAATATATTTCTATTTAATTATTCAAATTTATGAAAGTTTCTGATTAATTAAGTTAGTATTGTCGATAATATATTTTATTGTATAATTATATACGATAATTAACTTTATTGAAAATCGTACACAAACAATCATTTTATACAAGTTTCAATCCATCATTTTATACGATAATTAACTTTATTTTTGCAGGTTATCTTAAATAAGCTGACTACATGCTTTGAGGCCATATCAGGTTTGCATACTTATATTGCTCCAATCCTTCAGTTTGTAAGAAATGTTGTTTTGTTCTTGGTACAATGTGCTAATAGAGTAATATCATTTTTTTGGATATTGTAGAATTAAACTTCAAATGAAATTAGATTTAATTCATTTGGTTCAATTTTAGATGCATTTCTTTGCCTACTTTTTTAAGACAGCTTGCCACCAGTAATTTTTTTCCCATTGATTTATTCTTGATGTGTGTGTCAAGAAAAAATGATTTGGTTCAATTACACCAGAATTAACTTTAGCTTTAAATTCGAATGGGGTTTCCTCATTTTGTTAACCCTTATGAGTCTGACATTGATTGCAGAGGAGTCACTTTAGCTTCTCGACCCGCTGCTTCTTGTCTTCTCGAGAAACGGACCCCAACCGAAAGACAGCAGCAAACATGAGCGTTTCATACACAGTAAGCATAGGAAACAGCCTATCATCCTTCATGATATACGCAGAAGTCCTCTTAATGAGACTAGGGCTCATTTCGCATCCATCAAGGGACAGTGTCCCATGCAAATTGTAATGGGTATCCGACCCGCTAACGCGTCAAGGAAGGTTGACTTTCCAGCTCCACAAGGGCCCAGTACTGCAGTAACGCACCCTTTGGGTGCGTACCCGCTTATTCCTTCCAGCAGGTTGACTCCTAGGGGGAATTTGTCCTTGACTAATGTGTATGTCAGGTTTGAAAACTCTAACCCTCCAATGAAGTTTGAAGCTTTTCCTATGTCGATCACTGATTCATGTTCGGGCATTTTCTTTTTAATATGTTTACAAGGTTTTGCATGGATGAGGTGGGTTAATTAAAAGGAGGAGATGATAATAGCCGAGTTAGTTCATTGTAGGAATCCATGTTTTTTACGTTTGAAACTATGATATTAGAATCAATACATGCCTTTTGTTTTGGTGCTTCTGTTTGGTTTATTATTTGTACGTTTGAAACTAGCTAGGGAATTATGTTTTTCACTGCAAGCTCTGAGTAAAACATGCTCCCCTCTTGGCTTCGTCTTTTTTGTAGCAAGTAAGCGTCATAACTATGAGAGAGAGTTTTATGCTTCTAAAAACAGAACATATGTGGACTATGCTTTATTACAGTAAGGAATGATCAAGTTATATAGGACCCACTTTGTGAAGTGGATGTGAACTGAGTATAAACTGTAGCTGAGGTTATAAATGTACGGCTGATGTATAAACTGCTGTGTGCAAACTGAGCTACGAGCTGAAATGGGGATGAGTGCAAACTGAACTGATAATATATTCTTTAGTTTATGCTTTTACTTTATTTAATATGCAAAATATTTTCTATCAACCAATATGCAAGATATTGATAGTATTATGGTATTATGCAGGATATTGATAGTATTGTGGTATTATGCAAGAAATTTTCTATCAAGTTCAACTTTTGTTTATAATTTATTTGGGTATTATGTAGGCATTAGTCGAAGCAGTGGAGGAAAGACAAAAGGAAAACTGTAGTGTTAATGGTAGCAATGGAAGTAGAAGTTTTGAAGATTTTAAGAATGATCCCATTGCTGAAGTGTTTGGAAAGGAGAAAAGAAAAAACTATTGTTGTGCAATTAGCTCTATATCGACTATGAAGCAAGTATGCCACCATAGAGAGGTGATGAATGGGGAAAGAGTTGTATGGGTGGAGAAAGTGTTTGATCCAGAAGCACCTATTTATGAAGCACCACAAAATGGTAATTACAAGCTATTTGATATAATTGATGGAGGTTTTGTTATTTGGCCTGAGTGTCGTGTTCGTTGTTTGTAGGATCTAGAATTTATTTTGAAGTAATGTTAGAACTTGTAATATTTTGATTTCATACTCTTTAGTTATGTATGATGAACTTGTGAAATTTCGAATCTTCCTTTAATTTGTTGTCAAATATTTGTGCAATTTAAGTTGTATGTTTGGATGCGTAATTGCTTATTGTTATCGAAATTCTGTAATTTTTGATATGTATGTACCTACTGTATTATAATAGACAATTCTGTAGTGTAAATGCTAGCAAAAATGTAGCTCTACATGGTTTGGTAGCTGTAACGAACATATTCGTTACTAAAGACGAAATTTATAACGAGCATAGTCGTTACTATTGATGAAATTTGTAACGAACAAGTGCGTTACTAATGATGAAATTTGTAACGGACAAGGTCGTGATAATTTAGAATGACAACCCCTTCTTCCACCATGAAAGGGGAAACTAAGTAATGGAAAATACCCGTTACAAACCGATGCAACTAATAACAAACTATTTCGTTACAAAAATTTATATTTCTAACGACAAAGTCCGTTGGTAAGTGATATATCTAATAACGGGTAGATGCCGTTATAAATATTTGTAATGACATACCTCACGCCTGTACCGCTCATGACTATATCTGTTATAAATTTCATTTGTAACGACTATATTCGTTACAAATACACCTTTTTGGTGTAGTGCTCCAAGCCTGGTATAGTCTCTGCTCAAGTTAGCATACCGGTTGACCATGGAAGCTTCCTGAACTCCACCTCTAGCAGCATTTCCTTTGAAAATTCCAAATGCAATTCCAACTTGCATCATGTTTATGAAAAACTGATACATGGCTCCCGTATCCACTTGGGGAACCCCAACACCAACATTTTCAGCTTAAGCCTGACCTGGACCACTTCTAGCATTTGGTCGGGCATTTCCATTAGTGGTGGTGCTATATCCTACAAGATTAACTCTTCCTCTTATTCCTTCCATATCTGGATTCAAACCTCATGAGATACTGATGAATAGCGTAACTAAGATAGGAGTCTAGAAATATACCGTATACTTATATATATATATATATATATATATATGTATGTATATAAGTATGTATATAGCAAATACATGTACGTTACTATAGCGTCATCCCATACCCCGACCTTAACTCTAATTACTAAGGATTATGCTTTCAAACCCATTTTTAGTTAAAGTATTTCATAAACCATGCTCTAATACCAAGCTGTAACATCCCCTATCTAGAGGTCCAATACTAAGCGCTACAGAAGCTGCAGTCATCTATAGTATTAGCTTTTGGCGACTAAATACAATTATGTTAATGATATCTATAATATTAGAAGCACTTGAATATGAAACAAAACACAGATTTCAAACAATTTTTACTTCATTACTTTTAAAACAGATGTTCCATATTCAACCTACATAATCCCGATACGATCCCAGGCACAGATAAAATATACTTATTACAAATACGCTAAGAGCGGTATATGAAGATACACCTTTAGATGATCAGAGTCATAGAGTCATAACAGACTTAATACAAAACACAGCAGAAATACATCAAAACACAAAACAAAAACTGCAACTCCTAAATAGCTATCTGTTTGCCTCATGCAAGCCTCCGGTAGCCTTATTCGTCATCCTACTAAAACCTGGAAAAAACCTTAACCCTTCAGCCTACTCAAATTAATTTTGAGCACCCAAGAGTTTAAGGGGAAAACATAAACTTCAAGTCAGACATAAAGTCTGGTATGAATAATACTATACATCCCAGAATATATATGTTAAGTGAGCCAACGCCGCTTAGCGGAACAGGTTTCCCCTCACTAACATTCTTTTAAAACATAACTTTGCAAAACCTTTTCCTGCAATCAAGACTGATTAAACACTATAAAGCATCATTATGTAAACATACATAAACATCAAGTAATAATGAACTATCTGTTCAAACACATAAGTTTTTTTTGGATAACTTTTAACTTTTGGCTGACTCGGGCCTACAAGACCATATAATCAAAATTAATCAAACATTTGTTAGTTATTCTTCTTCCGGATTATCTATCCTTAACTATCTATTAAATACTTCACTTCTGGACGGTCTGTCCTTAACTATCTATTAAATACTTCTCTTCTGGACGGTCTATCCCTAACTTAATCATCTCCAATGTCTTCCTGATCCTAATGGTTTTTCGGGCTCACCAATAACTCATCTGTATACAAACATATATTCCTTTCAGTGTGTAATCATAAATTTAGTCTACCTGTGACAAAGACCTACACACTGGAATATTGGACAACAATTAGCTGGGGCTATTAGCTAATGTATTGGGCGTGACCCCATACTAGTCCCGTTTGTTATTCTAATATCTGAGTCATTTTTACTTAAGGATCCCCTCGCATAATTTTCCATGAAAACATTTTCAAAATGATTTAATACCTTTAAATCAAACTTAAACAAGGAGAAGTATATAATCTATATTCTTTACTCAAAATCATATCACCATGTTACATATATATCTTCTTTACTTAATTCTTAGTTGATTAAAACATTTAAACACCTGAAATAACCTCTCTCTAACCATTTGGAATCATCTCTTTCAAAACCAACACCAACCTTTCGAAATCATTGAAAAACAAACCTTTCAAAAGCAATAAAACTTTTGACATCCTTCTTTAAAATTACTTTAAAACCTTGCCCTAGGAAAACCCTGGAAAACCTTCCATATCAAACCTTTCGAATCCTTTCAAAACCACTCAATAAACAAACCTTTCGAAACCATTCAATGAACAAACCTATCGAAACCATTCAATGAACAAACCTTTCGAAATCATTCAAAATAAACCTTTCGAAACCATTGAATAAACCTTTCGAAATCATTCAAAATAATAAACATTTCGAAATCATTGAACTAAGCCTATCGAAACCGTTGAATAATCAAACTTTTCGAAAGCGTTAAACCTTTTAAAACATAAACCTTTCGAAGACTTACTGAGTTCAATTTAGAACAAGTAGAAAACCTTCTTTCAAAACCTTTCGACTTCATTGGAAGCAACCTTCCGATTTTGTCGAAAGCTCTGCTTCGAACGCTTTGGTTATACTTCATTTAGAAAACAAGGGTAAATCACCTAAGTCGAAAGCTTTCCTTCAAAAGCATGGAGAGGCGGCTAATTTTGATACAAGTAAACCTTTCAATTTTGTCGGAAGGTTCAAATCAAAATAAAACAAAAGTGGTAGTAACCTTTCGACTGTGTCGAAAGGTTTCAAAACAAATAGTGACAAAACAGAAGTAACCTTTCGACTGTGTCGAAAGGTTTAAAACCTTTATTTTAAATATTTGACCTAGTCGAAAGCAACCAAGTCGAACACTCTTATTCAAAAGCAAAGCAAACTATCTTTGGTTTATAAAACAAACAGACTTCAACCTCTTTTGCAACCAACCTTTCGACTTAGAACCCTTCGACTCTGTCTAATTCATTAAGGTACCAAGTAACTTGATACCCTATGCATTAGTTGGCCTTGTCGAAAGCTATGAACCTATCAACCTTGTCGAAAGGTCTGGGTTGGAAGGTTTAATGCCAGAATTGGCTGAAACATGCTAAAAGTATGATTTCTTTGTTTTTAACTTAAAAATGATAACTTTTCAACTAACCTTCCTTTGTTTGTCAAATTCTCATTGGTTAACAATTACTTTTCTGAAAAGTGCTGCCACTATTTTTCATAATTAAATAATCATTTTATTTTATAAAATGCCCTTTCTCCTTAATTAAATATATAAAACATTTAAGTCTCATACCTTAAATAATTTTATATATTCATCAAATAACTTAGGAAAAATCTAGAAAAATCCCAAAAAATCTATTTTAATATGTTTTCCTATATATAAAAATTTCAAACCCAAATAATAATTATTTTAGCCGTAAATAATTTATAACTAAATAAATCATTTTCCTCACTAGAAAATTTATATAAAATCCACATTAATTTAGAAAATTATGAAAATTAAAACCCATCTCTAAAATATCATTTCTAACCTATATTTAAATTTTCAAGGCATTTGGATGTCATTAATGGGGTTTACATGTCAAACACATCATAAAAACTAACATGAACATATATAATTCATCAACAAGCATATATATAACTTTAATCATCAAAACATGACATATACTTGCAAAAACATTTCAGATCTAATTCTTAAAACCAAAATCATAAGAAAATGGGATGTAGTAATTATTCACCTTAGCTTTGAGATTAAATGATGTGAGATTTGATGTTGATTTAGTTGATTATCTTCGTTCTCTTGAATCCTAGCTTATCTTCTCTTGAGAACAATAATGGTGGCCAGCCTTGGTTTAATTTTAGTTAGAGTGAAAATGAAATGAATGTGAGTTTCATTCCTAAGGGTTTAGGGTATAAGCCTTTCCTATTTCCCATATTTCCCTTCTCATATCCTAATACATTAGCTTGTGTTATTTCATTTTAGTTTGTACACTAACATAGCACGGCTACCCTTAGCTAATCAATTCTCAAATTATTAATCTCTACATAATTTTATTTAATTTTGTTAACTAAACATTATAAATAATGTTATAAAAATATGGGGTGTTACAGTTTCGATTGGTGCATCTTGATTTGGGATGACCTCCCTTTGACTCGATATGGGATAGATGGACGCGGTGGGCGGTTGTAGCTACGATGCGTTAGCACCAGCCCTGCGACCCGAAGTGGTTTTATCCTACCTTGAACATTGCCTCACGTGCCTTGTCATACTTTTATCCTTATACAAGACCACTACGAGTTTGGTTTAATGTTGTCGTATCATGGCGCATCTCTGTATTTCGACGTGCTACCGGGGTGTTACTGTACAACAATGCTTAAAACTTGTTAAGGGGGATTAATGTAAATCCTTAATGCTAAGAAAAATATTTATTTTACTGATTAGACATTACATATATAGCGTATTCTATTATATATATTTATTTTGACGGATCTTTAAAAAGATGGAAAATCCCGTAACTTCTCTTGAGTTATTGCACGCACGTTATACACTGGATATGAGATATGAAATCCAGTAAACATCTCTGATGCTATTACACTCTTGTTATATGTGATATTGATTTAACTCACATAAGGATGTTTTAGTCCTGACTCGATTGTATTGTTTTACTTTATGCTCGAGTTAGTCCTGAGTTTTTCAGCACCTTGAAGATTATTTTCTGGAGGACGAAGACGAAAATTTGGTATATTATATTACTAGAATTATACCCTTGCATCATGTTGTCTGCTGCATTGTTTTATTTTTTCTGTTTTATATATAACTCTGATAGATTATAAATTTTTAATCAAATGTATAGTATAAATATCTTCATGAACTGTTTATTTGATTATTATATTTTTCATTCAGCTATGAGATTATATATTTTTTTTCTTCTTTTCTTATTTTTCTCAATTAACCCCATTAACTATCTGTGTTTCGGATTGTTTAAGTTAGACATGTGTGGATTATTGTCGATTTAAACCTTCCGAAATGTGGGTCATCGCACACTTGTTCACCGTGCACCCACTTGTATTTTAGAACACGATACAAAGTGAGTAAACAACAAGGAGATTAGACTTGTCAAAGCCCTGTGGGGAGATGATCCAACAGAGAGTACATGGAAACCCGAGGAGAAGATCCGAGCTTTCCACCTACAACTCTTTTTCGGTACATCTTTAGTTTGAATCTTTCATTGGTTAGAACTCTTTTAATAGGACTTAGGTGGTATATCCTTATAGGCAGAGACCATTGAATGATAGTTATAGTTGTAAACATGTCTATAGGACATGTTATGGGTGATGGATGCTTATGGAAGTATTGTTCACATATGTATACTTCTACACTTTAGAATAGTATATCCTTCAGGCACACACACACTCCTATACTATTACACGATATTTCTTGTTGTGAAGTGCCAGTGGATGTTATACATATGGATGCTGTATATGTTCGGATTTTGTGCTTTCATATAAAATTATCAGTATATTATTTATGTTGCATGCATGTGGATGCATAGTATGAGCATTTTTGCATAACAAGCGGTCGACTGAATTAGTAGATCGACTACTCTTTTTCATTAGCATAGGTTCACGTGCATTTCACATAGCATATATATGTGTGTGTGTGTGTATGTGCGCGCGCGCGTTGTATTTGAATTTTTTTTCTTTTAAGGACTATGATTGCACGTGGATGACAGATGAGTAAATGGTTATAGTTATTGGTTATTGTGTGTATGAGTTACACTTATCCATCCTTAGAGATTTCGGAAACGAAATCCTTTTAAGGGAAGGAAAATGTAATACCCTGGAAATTTAATAGAAATTTAAATGGAGTAAATTAAACAAAAAAAAGGAATGAACAGCAAATTTTCACAGATGTCTGAATTTGGCTACAAAACATGCACATTGTGTTCATAGCGATTTTCTGGACAATTTTTATATATAACTTATCGTAATCCAAGTTAGTATGAGAAAGTTATAGGTGTTAGAAGGGGTTAAAAAATTGAAAACTTAACATATAAAAAAATCAGCAATGTTTAGGTCAACCCAAGAAGTTCCTAGGTCAAACGATAGCAGTCGACCGAGACCTAGGAGCGGTCGAACCGACACAGGATAGATCGAGTGATTAATGATCTATAATGACGAAAATCAATGGCCAAGATTTGTTGCTTGCATTTGAAGTAGTTGATGGGTGGTTGAGATGATAGATGCGGTTAACCCAATGGTCCTTAGTGTTAACCTAACCATATATATAACATACTAAACTAAACCAAATTCTCTTGTTGAATGAACAATAGGGGAAACTCTATGAAATTTTCTACTGTAAACCCTAATTTTCTCAACCTCTAAAAATCAAAATCAAACTAGAAGCAAGGCAAGCAATCAAAGGAGAACTAAGGTGCTCAAGGGAAGAAGCTACCGATTGGAGGCAAATTTCTCAAGGTTAAGAGCTTAGGCTAAAAGGTGAGTGGGCATAGATTAATAATTTGATTAATGGAATTGATTTAAAATATTTAAATGGTTATAATTGTAGAAACCGTGTAGTTAACTTATTATAATAAAATAGAATTTTCTAAACCTTAAACCATAGAATTTGATTTGAAATTGAATTATGAAATTGGGTAATTTGACACTTGTTAGTGTTATCTTGTAATCCCTAATTCATAAACCCTATAATTGATTGCAATTAGAAAATTTATCAATTGGAAATTAGGGTTAACTAGAATCATTAATTAAGTGGATGACTGTGCTTCACGAATGAAAATCAATCGGCAAACAAAAATTGAAAACCTTAAAAATTTACACGTGAGCTGTCGACCTTGGAAACTCTCGATCGACTGGTAGCGGTCAACCTAGGATTTGTCTAGGTCGACTGCTCATATGGAAATTGCATAAATTTGATTTTGGCCTAAGGCCAAAATTAAATGAATAAAAATTATATAATTTAGTTAGAAATTATGTAATTAGTGAACTAGTTATTAAGCAAATTTGGGAAGTATTTCACAATGTTTGAAGTTGGTACGGGCGAATATATTTTTTGTAATAGTTAATTTGGTATGGGCGATGTATATTGCATAAATAAAGTTGATATTGGCGATTCGTTTCGCAAAAGGCTCAGGGTTTTTCTATATGGGTGAGTGCGGGAATGTCGAAGACAGTTTCTGAGGGAGTCCAGTACTAACTGAAGATCCAGGTACGCACGATTCTGGAGCAACATGATATAGGTCGACCTCAGTGTAGTATAATAAGTGGCTATAGATATTGACTAAATTGAAGCCGGGTACTAATGGGAATTTCTATGGAACCCTATTGTAGTACAATAAGTGGCATTTTGGTATAGTCATAATGGGAAACTAGTTCTCATTTTGGCTGATCGTTCGTGTAAGGTTCGATCAGAAGGTTCGACCTATTGTGTTAGATAAGAAACCCTAGGTGTTGACCTTAGGAGATCACGGACACTTGCTACACATTCTATATCACTTAAAGTAGATTTAAAGTTTATTTCACTTAATCATCACTTACTAATCTTGTTCTTATTCACCAAACTTTTGTTTGACCCATTCATTTTCCATCTTTTTCCCCACCATAGGTGGATAGGCCAGTATGTGATTTGCCCACTTTGGATACTTGGAAAGAGTCGTGCTTTTCTTGGAGTATGCTTTTATCACATCTTCTCTTCATGTATCATTTTATCATATTAGTATAGTTATTTCCTTGTACCGAACTTTGAGGGATATTTTGCTATGTACTCTGATTTGGATCATATACCGATATTTCCGAGACTATGATTTGATATTATCCAAGACTGATATTTTCTAAAATATTTACATGTCTTATTTATTCCGCTGTGGTACCTGATAGTTAGTTCATCTTTGATTATATACGTTTATTTTAGCCACTCAGATGTTAAAGTTTTAAAAACTTGATGATTCGCATTTCTAGCGCGATGCTTTCAGAGCGTGTTGGGAGTTGCGGATTGTCACGATATGTATACATTTTCCTTTTTAATATGTGTTCGTATTAAGTACCAAATATATATATATATGCATATAGTGCTTGCTATTAATTATGTATATATATATATAGTTATAAATCCCAATAACTATATATAAACTATATCATCTATACATTTATCTCTATTACAAACTGTTACATTCACATGAAATTAATTACATGGTGAATATATTAATGCTCACCTAATATAATTAAATTTATCTGACAAAATAATTTTTAAGTCAAATCTAATTGAATTTATATTAAATATGATTAAATATAATACGTACATTTTTTCATAAGAGCATCTCCAACAGGTTGCAAATTCTCGAATCCGCACCCGAAATCATCTCCAACAGAGGGCGAGAATTTGCATTAGTGCAGAAAGTAGGGGGTTCGGGGTGGGAAATTAGGATAGAGTGAGGCGCCTGTTCGCCAGGCGCCTGTTGGCCAGGCGCATGTTCAACAGGCGCCTGGCAACAGGAGCCTGTTGCAACAAGGCGCCTGTTAAACAGGCGCCTACTCAGCCCCAACGGTCATCTTTTTTTCCCCACAACGGTCATTTTTCCATCTTCAAATATTCCTCTCCCCTCTTCTTCCATTTCCAACCAATTTCCTTCCTCCATTGAAATTTTTTGCTGCCACTAATCTCAACTGAAAATGTTCTCCGATTTCGACGTCGTTGCTGCAAGGTCCAGTTCTGACGAATACGACTTACAAGACGTTACGATTCCGATTGAGGGAGAAGTAACTAATGCAAGTTGGAGCGCTGCGGAAGACTACGATCTTTGCTACATTTACTGTGCACTCTCAGTCGATCCTATTCGAAGGACCGATCAAAGTGGTGAGTCTTTTTGGGGCAAAATTACTAATTGCTATAATCGGAAGAACATCAATCGGAAAAGAACGCTATCTTCAGTCAAAGGTCATTATGAAAAAATAAATCGTCAAACGCAAACGTTCGATTCTCAAATGTTCAAGTTGAAGCAAACGAATCCTAGTGGATTTGGGAATGAAACACATTTAGTAAGCTTTAATATAATTTCATTGTATTTTTTTTACCATAGTTCTCTAAGTGCACTAGTTATTTTTTGAACAGAGAATGGCCGCAAACAAGTTGTTCAAACAAATCTATAAACCTGATAGTAAACAAGCACCACATTTTTATCAGTTCATGCATGTTTATGACATGTTGGTCGAGCACGTTAAATGGAAATCATTGCTTCAGAAAACCGTTCAACAAGTTCAATCAAACAGTGGTCGGGGTAAAATGCCTAGAGTTGGAGAAAGCTCCAGTCCTATGGAATCTCAAGGAAGCTTCGGTTTAGGATCAGAAGAAGGCCCATCCCCAACCGAAGATCATTTTGTTAGGCCACAGGGAGCAAAAGCGGCCAAAAAGAAGCAGACTGCTGCAGCGGATCAAGAGGAAATTAAAAAACTCATGCTTGAATCTGAAGAAAGATTTAACTGGGCAATGGACACTCGAGCAATGCAACACCAAGAAAAGTTATCAAGAATGGATCAACTTATTACTGGAAACCGGCAAAGAGATGAAGATGCAATAATGTTCATGGATACGTCACACATGTCTGCAGAACAACTGGAGTATACGGAGCAAAGAAGGACAGAAATTATGAGGCGTAGACTTGAAGAGGGTCATTAAATGAATTACCGTTTTTACAACCACTGTATCTTTAAGTACCGTTATTTGTATTGTGTTCTTAATGCAAGCAATTATTAATATAAGTATTTTATTTGAAATTGCATTACATTCAAAAAAGATTTTAACAACATTAGGTTAATTATACATAAACAGATTACAATAGCCGTATTAAGTAACAACAGCATAAACAACAGTAGAAAACGTAAGAACAGAAATATAGTTTCACTGATTTCCAGAAAACCCCCAAAGATGATCTATGAGATCATTTTGTAGTCCTCGATGAAGTTGAACACTATGGTATGACATTTGGATTTCTACATGAAACTCGAGTTCTAGTGCGCTTCCAATCATATCGTTGCGCCAAACATGCGGTGGTGTAGGAGCACCCTCGTAAAAGTAATCTTCTTCCATGTCTCTTTCATCCTCTATAATCATATTATGTAAAATAATAGAAGTGTATATTATTTTGGTCATTTTAACTGGTGACCAAAGTCTGCATGGATTACTGACTATGGCAAATCTAGACTGAAGAACCCCAAATGCTCTTTCAACATCCTTCCTCTGGCCTTCTTGCATCGCTGCAAACTTTGCTTGTTTATTGTTTTGTGGGTTAGGAATTGCCTTGACAATGGTACTCCATTTAGGATATATACCATCACCTAGATAATATCCATGATCGTACGTGTTACCTCCTAAAGTAAAGGTACAAGGAGTTGATCTACCGTTTGCTAAATCATTGAACAACGTAGATCGTTCCACTACGTTAAGATCATTGTTCGAACCTGGCATTCCAAAAAATGCATGCCATATCCATAAGTCATACGATGCTACAGCTTCAAGAATAATAGAGGACCTACGAGATTTACCCTGATAAGCTCCAGCATACGCCTTTGGACAATTCTTCCACTCCCAATGCATGCAGTCTATAGTGCCTAACATTCCAGGCCAACCTCTACTACCATGCATATTTAATAACTTAACTATATCTGCCTCGTTTGGTCGGCGTAAGTATTGATCACCGTAAATGTCCACGATAGCTTGACAGAAATGTTCCAAACACTCTAATACCGTGCTTTCCGCCACTTTCAAATTTTCATCAAGCGCGTCCGCCGGTCCTGCATATGCAAGCATTCTGAGTGCAGCTGTCATTTTTTGAATTCCAGTCAAACCCATTGTATGAGATGCATTGGGTTTGAAGATAAAGTATTTGTCATGCTGCTTGATACAGTGGAGGATTCTAAGAAATAGAGGACGCCGCATGCAGAATCTTCTTCTAAAATCAGCATCTGTGTAAGTAGGATTTGGAACAAAGTAGTCTTCCATCAGTCTGTCGTTGTGCCATGAATGTCTACAATTTTTATACCGACGACCAACAACTGATCCACCGTGTTGCCTGCTCGATTGACCAACCGTAGCACAACCATACTTAGAAGATCCTTTTCGCGGCGAAAATGATCTTCCATCATTTCATCAAATTCGTCGTCGCTATCATCAAAAAATATATAATCTTCTACCGCCATTTGTTATATTTGAAATTGTATGAAATAAGAATGAGCAATAATACTTCTCAGCATCTAGCAAGCCTTTTATAACTTAAATCACATGCTGGCTTTCATAACAAAACAAACAACTGTAGCAATAATACTTTATTTACTGTTGAAGCAGTGTTCTTATCATACAACTGTAGCAATAATACTTTATTTACTGTTGAAGCAGTGTTCTTATCGTACAACTGTATCATCCCATCATACAACTGCTGATGCATTGTATCATCCCATCATGCAACAGTAGCCATTTTCTTAACGCAATAATACAGAAAGAAACAAATCAATGTTACTGAAACACCCAAACATTAATACAGTCAACGGCAATACATACACTCCACAGTAATACACTCCAAGTAATACAACCAACAAAAAATACCACAACTAGGAATTAGAACTGACACTAAGAAACTCAACGAGAATACACTCAACTTATGGATATCCAAATCATTCTAGCCAATTTTGACGTATGATATAAGCCTCATGTCCAGTGAATGTGCTGTGATATTTGAGAAAGTAACGACCTTCAAATGTGGAATGGGTTGGTTCGAACAAATTTTCAAATATAACCTCATTGATAACTGTATTGTACCGCGTACAGTCGTTGCAGAAGTTCGCATAAGCAGTCCTCAACTCTACCTTCGTACGTCTACTTCTCCACTCAACATTGTTATTGTAAAGTTCAGCAATGGTGTCCCAAAACTAAGTTGCCATTATCTCTTCATCGTCGCACATCTGATCAGTTTGTATAAAAAAATTTACTAACTGTTTCAATTCCGTAGCCGAAAATATTATGTTACACATTGATTGAATATACCGAACTTTTAAATGTTGTGACATTAGAGTATAAAACTTTCTCTTAAATAAACAGGTCATGATCCGCATCAATAAAATGAAGCATGAGATTAACGTCCACATGTCAAACATCCATAAACTATTTGACAAACAAACACAAATGTGTTTGTTACTTCAAAATCGTCACACTTTCAGTACATATACGCTCAATAATAAACAAGCGTAAATTAAATTCAACAAAATGCAATACTCAACAAAAAATATAATCGCCACAATGCCATAACATATAGACAATCACATATAACAGTAGCATCATCACCAACATATAGACAATCACATAATAACACAGTCTAAAACATCTAAATGCAGCACATCAGTCTATGTGATCAGAACCGCTATCAATCTCCTCATCGTCTCCACTATCATCGTCACTGTCGTCGTTGACGTCATCAAAGTCGTGAGGCTGAGGTCTGACATGGAGCTGCTCCTGAAGCTGCTGAATCTGGGTCTGCAATCCCTGTATCTACGCATCATACTGAGTCTGCTGCTGTTGGACAGTAGTCTGGTAACTTTGATACATCATCCCTGTATAATTGAGCGTCATACGCTCAAATGCAGCAATCATCCGTCTATCATAATCCATGTACTGAGAAAACTGATATGCGCAAAAGAAAAATTATACATAGGTGGATAATATAATGACAAGTAAATTAAATAAAATTTAAAACTCATACAAACCTGATGAGGCAGGTACAATCCGGCGGATGGTATACCCGTAATAGAGTCGTCTATAGGATACTGCAAGGGATACTCCACAACCTGACCGTGTACATCATACGCTCTAAACGAATGGGGGGGTCGAAAGTAGGAGGCTGCGTGTACTGAGATGATGTAGGCTCAAAGGTGGCAAGCGGTAGTGGAACTCTACCAGAAGAGGTACGCGGACCAATATGATCGGAGTTCAAACCTCGAATATAATCAGGCAAAGCGTAAGCACGTGGGGCTACTCGAGCCCAATATGAATCAAAGTCTCCCAGAACTGTAAATGGCTCACCATCCACCCATCTCGCACCCCTCATCGCATGAATATAAGCTGGTCCAACCCGAATATCACCATACATATCATCCCATGGTAGCGGATCTGATGGAATGCGAACTATACCATACAACTGTAGCCAACACTGATCCCCTAAATACCATATGAATGGACATGTAGGAACCTGAAAGCAAATCCTGCGTCGCGACATGGATAAATGAAAAGTGAGTGGATGATCAGGACCGGGCTCTAGGAACTGTAAGTACTGATCCCATGGACGAATGATAATGTTACCACGCCGCCTCATATCCATCTTCTATCTAGCCTCCATCAACTCATTGTGCACCCCTTGTGCAACACGGGACAAATGCATAGGAGGACCCCAACGACGCAATCTAGGAAAGTAAATATAAGGTGTGGCATTCGCCTCTACAATAAGTCGAGGGTGCATATTGGCAGTATACTCGTAGTACCAAAATGGAAGAATGTACCAAAAGCCATACATCTGTCTAGACTGCTGAAGCGCATATGTATCTAATGCTACGTACATATAACCAATAATAGCGGTACCGTAATCATATATATGTAGTCCATCCACATTTACTAACCCAGCCAGAAAACCAAGTCTAATAGTACCCTTATTATTACTAAAAATGTAGACCCAAAAAGGTATAATATGAATGCACGGATAACGGGAGTGTGCATATCCTCAACGGCCATGTACTCTACTATATAACGCTGCAAACAAGGGAGAGTAACAGCTCCTCCTCTAACCTCCTCATCGACCAAAGTCGGTAAATAAGCTGAATATGACTCGAACTCCTCAAATGAACTATCAAATGGAATAGGGAGACGGTCGGGTCGACCAACCTCTATGCCAGTGAGCATATAAAAATCTAGAGGAGTCAGTCCTAGCTCAAAATCAGGGAAATGAAATGTGTGAGTGGTAGGCCACCATCTCTCGATGATGGCCTCTACCAGACAATGATCTACATGTGAAAATCTAGGTAAAGCAAGAAATTCACCAAAAGGTGACGCATGTAGCCTATCCAAAATCGGCTTCGGTAACTGATCAAAATATTCAGACATACACCTATACCAACTACCTCGCATCGCTACGTGACGAACCTAAATATATGATTATTTAATGTTAAAATAAACAAAGAATTATTATACATATATATATTTACATGGTCGTTCATCAAGCAATAAATAAATAAACGTATACCCGTGGCGTCGCTATAGCTGCAGTAAGTCGATGCGAAACAGTATGGGGCAAGTCATGCAAAGATCGAAGATCGTCTGGAGTCACGGTAGCATCAGGAGGGACATGAACAGGTCCGATATTGGCATCGGTCGTATATCGAACGGTGCGTCTACCAGTTTTGACCGGACGGGGCGGCATTTGGACGCAAAGTTGAATTAAAAAAATTTGCTGAATAGAGGATGGAGGAGAGAAAAATGAGTGGAATGGGAAAAAAAGCGCCTGATATAGACGTGTTAACCAGGCGCCTGTTGAACAGGCGCCCGATGTATAATAAACACGGGCGCCTGTTAAACAGGCGCCTGCTCAACAGGCACTTGCCCTCATTTCTATTGTAGAAATGAGGGCTCCAATATTTTGGAGTGCGGAAAATCGAATTTCCGCACTCCAAACTGTTGGAGATGCTCTAATAACAAAAAAAATAAACTTTGGTAAATTTAATGTAAGAGATTTTGTTGAATCAATCGTTTTACTCCGCTTGGTAACCCTCTTGATCCAACACATGCAATCCATAACCATACAATATGAAGCATGGATGATCTAAAATCAAAAAAAGAAAAGCCACTAATTTAAAATGCCAAAGCTACCCCTAAATTTTGCTGCCTTAACCCTAGCTGGTAGACCAATAGGTTATAGCCGATAGAAGTTAAATACCACAATCTTCTTATGTTGAAACTATGGACTAGCATGTCGGACTCTGTAAATATGCCATTGATAACTTGAAATCAATGCACTTAAAGTTTTTCGTATTAAATGCACGCAACTATGTATACTCAAATGTAGAGCATGACTCCGATGATTGGTCATCACACCTCAAATACATACTCGACCACTTCCACGATCACTATGTTGGCCATTTAAACCTCTCCTTTGCAAAATCATGCTGCCGTGTGCTAGGGTTCACACCATTCTTGGTTGAACTCCCATAAGCCATTTTGAGCCTATTATTACAATTAACTTGCTAGAAATGGGCAGACGATTGCCTCATTTTCCAACCGACTGCCCAATTTTCATTCAGTCGACCAAACTAGTTAGGAACTTACTTACATATTCTTATTTTGCCTCTAACCGCTTGGTTATTGGAATGATTTAAAGCAGATTGGTCAACTTAGTTCCCTATGTCGTGCAGTTGACTGAACCTGACCATTTTTACCTTATTTCAGTTAAGTTCGAAACATACAAAATTTTGAGCCTACAAATTTCCAACTCTTTCATTCCAAATAACGGTTTCTCTTTGATTATTGATTATACACGCTAATGTGAGAGCAATAGCCCATTTAAAAAGACTTCCTAAAATCATTACATGAATTTGTTTTCCTCTAATTTAAATGTTCTCTTGTTTATAACATTTGATCAATTACCTTCAACGTAAAAGTGCTCAAATCATTCAATTAACTACTATAAGTTATTGATTGACTTCTACCTAATCACACATATTCAAACACACCAGACAAGCATGTCACAACCATCATAATAATTTGATACATCATGCATCATCTAATTACATACGATTCGATCAATAATTTAACTAGTATATCTTTCTTTATTCATTAGTTTGCTCATACATCGTTCTATATATGGGTTCATTATCAAATGTTCAGACTAATGACTCCAACAAGTATATTACAACCATCATATCAACACAAGTAAACTGAGCATAGTCCGGGTCAATATAATCAATGTAATAGTTTACTAATCTCAATGTCAGGTTTAGTAATCAAAGTTAGCAATATAATGCTACTAACTAGTGCATATTGCTAAAACAACTCTAAAATATTCTTAATCATATTCCTTACATGTTCATTCCACTAAATAACTCTGTATATAATAATATAGAGATTTGCAAACATCATTAGTGAGGAGAATGATTCCCATTTGCCCAACAATACTTTAAAACTCCAATTTAGCTAAGAAAACACTCTTCGATGCCTTGTTTCACATTTTGGGTACTCCATCCTTCACCAAAATGACGTTCCTAAGATGTCTTTACCTCTCTTCTCTTAACTAGAATTTTGATGTTTTTTATTTTATTTTTAAATTTTATTTACAAGAGTTTAAGTGAACATGGGAATTGGAAGGAGAATGAAGAAGAAGATAAAATGAAAACTTGCAAATGAAATGAATAAATAGAGGCTAGGCACTTACAGCCTAGGTTTTGGCCTTGGAGCTAGTGGTGTGCTGTTTGAAAATTTAAAAACCTTGTTTTCTTCATATCTCCCATTTCATAACTTGGAATACATAATATTATATATTTTTATTTACTTAAAAAAAACATATCAAACACAATGAAAAAAGAATCAAGTTCAAATTCATTTATTTTCAAATTTCTTTTTTAAATTCGTTTATTAAATCAAATTAATATTATTTAAATTAATTATCAATCACTAAGTGTTAAAATTATGAGTCATCATATTTGGATTCTACCTTGTGTATTATTTCTTCTGATCAACCTAATTTTTATGTCCCCTCAAAATAAGCAATGGCAAACAAATAATCCTCATAGCACCCTATCGCATATTGCGAATCACTTGTTTGTGTTCTTCCCTTGATGTCCAAATCCCTTATGTTGCTTTTGAGCATGGTACTTCCCAGCTTGTGTATTTGTGCCCTCTCATTGCCTATGTCTCTCTTAATATCTCTTCAACCGATATACTTACAACTACTTAATTGTATCCTTGATTTAACGAGTCTATTCATCCTTCGCTTGAATGTGCTACTCTTCCTATCTCTTCTCATGGACTTTCCTATATTATCGAAGCTTATAATGGAAAGAGCACATGTCTCTATTGTGTTGGTGATGTGCATTATACCCGTACATCCAACTATTATCGTAAATGGTGTCAATGTTGAACTAGACTATTATATTATGGCTTTTGATCTATTAAAATGAAGACTTGTTTTCATCTATAAGATATATAGAAAATTGTTGAAGAAGGCTATACTACTCCTTAAGACACACCTACTCTTCCAACAAATCAAAAGAAGGTTTCGAAAGAGAATAAACAAAAGAATTTCCAAGCATTTCTTGACCTACACCAAGCAATGGCGGACGAAATTTTTTCTTGATTTATGGATGCAATCACTATAAAGAAGGTGTGTAACATGCCAGAGAAGAAGTCTCAAGGATCCACAAAGGTGTGAGTGGTTAAACTACATAAGCTTAGAAGATATTTTGAAAATCTCAAGATAAAAGAAAATGTGGCTACAAAAGATTACTATTCTAGAGTAAAAGAAATAGTAGATCAAATGAGAGTCTAAGGATAAACAATATCTAACAAGAAAATGGTTGAAAAAAAATTAATTTATTGTACAAAAAAATATAATGCAATAATTTTAATGATAGCGGAAATAAGGAATTTAGAAACTTTATTATCGATTGATTTAATGAGCTCTCTCGAAGATTATGAAAATAGACGAGAAAGAGGAAACAAAAATTCAATAGAAAATACCTCTCAGTCTAAATTTTATTGTGGTCTCATAAAGGAAGAGAAGGAGATGGAAAGATACAACAAAACTATAAAACCAAGAACAACCAAGGGAAATAGCTTTAGAACAATGGAAATTTTTTATCATGTGGTATTTATGATTGGGAAGGTCACTTAGAGAAATATTATTGGTTTAAAGGGAAAGCTAAATGAAAAAATGGTAAAAAGTTCGACTATGTTGAAAGAGACCGTCTCTTTATAAAATCTCACCTTGCTAACTTCTCAAAAGAGAAAATGAAGAAAATAACATATTTTTTATTCTTTTCAAGCTACTTCAGAAGAAAAGAAGCACATTTTTATCTTTATAGTGGTTGTAGTAACCACATGGAAAAAAATGAAAGTATCTTTTGTAAACTCGATAAAGCCAAGACAAAAGTCTAAATTGATAATGGAAGTAACAGGAAAAGGCATAATTTCTATTGCCACACAAAAATGTAACATTAATGATGTACATCTAGTTCTAAACATTGATTAAAACCTACCAATATGGGACAAATGATGGAGAAAGGATACTCTTTGCATTTTGAGGGAGATTCTTACATAATATATGACAAGTGAGACAAATTCCTTAAGCCTACAAGAATAAAAATGAAAAAGAACAAATGCTTTCCGGTACAATGGCATAGAAGGTTTGAACATTTCAATTTCCATGGACTGAAGATCCTCCATGAAAAGAATATGACGTGAGACCTTCCAACAACCAAGGGGATCAACAAAGTATATAAAGGGTGCATGATTGGGAAACAACATTGATTATCTTTCCCATCGACTAATGCTTGGAGAGCCAAAGAACCACTAGAGTTAATCCACATAGATATTTGTAGTTTAGTGTGTATGCCACTAAATAATCAGAACCAGTATTTTATTCTCTTCATTGTGACTATACTAAAATGATATTTTATTTTTAACAAAACAAAACACAAGTCTTTGTTATTTTTTTAAATTCAAAATCCATGTCATGAAATCAAATGGTCATAATATTAAGACACTACAAAATGATGGAGGAAAAGAATAAACTTCAAATGAATTTAACAAGTTTTGCTATGAATTCAGCAAGTTTTGCGAAGATGAAGGCGTAAAACATCAACTCACAGTTGGGTATGCACCAAAACAAAATGGAGTGTCAAAGAAAATAAAGCAGAACTGTAATGGATAGAGAATGTGCATGCTAATGGAGAAGGGTCTGCCAAAAACATTTGGATAGAGCAGCTACCATTGCAGTATATTTACTCATTAAATATCCAACAAAACCTATGCATGCTAAGATACCAATAGAAGCATGGATCAATGAAGCATCTCAAAGTTTTTGGCTGCATATGCTATACTCGCATTCCACTTAAGAACAAAGAAACTAATTATCAACCAAGATGTAAGATTTGATGGAGACACTGCATATAACTGAAAAACACAAGAAGAAAGTGTATCAACTTACCCTTATTTCAAATGTAAGAAATCAAGGAGTATCAAGATCAAACTATATCTCATGCTCAATTAGAACTAGTACAAGATGTAGAATCCCCTTAATGTTCCCATAAGGAAAACTAAATCCTTATTTGAGATATATAAGACATGCAACTTGATGACTATATAAGCAGAAAGCTTTGAAGCGTCTTACAAACAAGAAACATGAGGAAAATTTAGGGATGAAGAGACCAAGGTGATTGAGAAGAATAAAACATTGGAACCTATACATCTTCCATAAAATAAAGATAGTGCATGAGTCAAATAGGTTTATGAAAAAAAACTAACTCAGATGGCTCAATTTAGAGACATAAAGAAAGGCAAATTATGAAAAGGGTACTCATAACAATATGACATTGACCATTATGAGACATTTGCTTCAGTAGCACGTCTCGACACAATCAAGACATTGCCAATAGCATAAAAAAATTGAAAATATTCCAACTACATTTGAAGTCAACATTTCGAAATGGTTATCCTTAAGAAGAAATCTATATGGAACAACCTCAAGGTTTCATGGTGCATGGACAAGAAAATAAATTTCTCAAATTAAAGAAGGCGTTATATGGCCTTGAACAAGCTTCAAATGTCTGTTATAGTAGAATTGGTGGTTGCTTCACCAATCAAATAAGTATTTGAATCTGGTTTGGTTTCTAACCCTCTTCTTTGACTTTTGTAATATTATTTTACTATCTATGTCTATCAGCATCCATCTTTGTTCTTTGCTTAACCTCACTTTGTGTTTACCCTGCTGTTTCTTTCTTTCCATATATGGTAAATAGCAGTATAAACATGACATGAGCTAAATCTTACTTTAGAGATTTAGCACCGAAATTATTAATAATTTGTTGAACTGCTTGCTTAAGACTCTCATGTTGCCACTATACTTGATTCCAAGAGCTGCCTGTATGTGATTACATATATAATATGCTATCTGCACTCAAAAAATAAATGATCAATACATTTAGGTTCTAAATTACTATGTGGACATTGTAAATTATCTATATTGCACCATTTGCTTGTTCTATCTGTTGTTGGTAGCTTATTGTTGATTGCAAAGTATGTACAAAATGCCATTTTAGGATTGTTCGCTTTACTCCATATGCATTCATGCCAATCCACTATGGGTTGCTTATTTCTAATATATTCCCAAAAAAATTTAAAAGAAAAATTGGTTTTGTTACTTGTTGTCCATTCCCAATAATCTATTTCTGCACTTATATAAATTAGGATTTTGCAAATACTTTCTTTGTGTGGATTTGTGATTAGATGAATTTAAGGTTTCCTCAGATTTTCTTTAATGATCATGGACACTACTACATTAGTCCCTCCACAAATAACTAAATTATTTCATCCCGCTTTGTTAATAAAAGATTCATGATTAAACCAAGGATCATACCATAAACTTGTTCCCTCGGCATGCTTAAAATTTCTCTCCAGTAGTAATTTGCCTTTTTCTCTGCATTTAAAATCAATTTCCATGTATTTGACTGATTTCTCTTTGATTTAATGCTCCAATGTTTCTTCTTTTAAGATATTTGTTTTCCATCTACTGTGTCCATATATATTATTCACTTAGGAATCTCCAAAATAATTTCAACTGACATGTTTAGTTAAGATCATATATATTCCTTGGTGCCAATCCTACCTTCTTTTTGTGGTCTGCATATTTTTTCCTAGCACATTTTATGATATCCTATTGTCCATAGAAAATTAGCACATCTTCTCTCTAACTTTTAAATTGGTGCTGTATGAATATGATATGTTTGTAACCAATATAAAACAATTGCATACACCACTACCTTGATTAATTCCACTCTATCTGCTATAGAAAATAATTTACTTGACCAAGTTTCCACTATTTCTTGCATTTCTTCTACTAGCACTGTACAATTTCCGTCTTTGATTTGATTTACCGAAAGAGGCAAACCCAAATACTCAATTAGTAGGTTCCCTTCTGCTATATGTAATGTATCTAATACTTATTATCTATAAATACTATTTTTACTAAAGTAAGTTTACTCTTGTACTTATTGATCTGCAACCCTGCATACTTATATAAGAGCTTAAAAATACCTTTAGTAGCAAGTGCATTAGATCAGTTTGCCTTAACGAATAACATTAAATCATTAGCATATATAAGATGTGTAATAATTGGCTATACTTTATTTATTGGGTTAATATTGCCCTTAATTACTTCTATTTACATTAAGGTGGAAAAATACTCCATAACCTTAGTGAATAAATATAGTGATAAGGGGTCACCTTGTTTGATACCCCTATTAATCGTTATAAAGCCCTTTGGTTTTCCTTCTATTAATATAGAAAATATTGGGGTATTTATACATTCAAAAATTAGGTCACAGAAAGAAATTATGAGGAAAACCCATATTTTGCATTATATGGTTAATGTTAGATTTGATGATATAATATTTCCATACTAAAGAAGATTTAAAGATTTTTTTGATTTCAGTGATACAATATTTCCAATCGCAAAAGAATTGGAAGATATTTGAGATAATTACTCAAATATATTGTCACTTTTATAGCATTAAAGAGAGCAATAAATTACCTGCATGAAAATAAGAATTATCTTAGAAGATTGAAGTAATCAATTAATTCCCTAGTTAGCTGATCAAAGAAGGAATCTTATCGGGCGCATGTAAATTATGGGAAATTTGAAAATCAAATGGATAAACGTTTCCCGTAGAAATAGGAAAATTTATGAGATGTTGATTTATAACCATAAATCAATAACTTCAACCCCAAGTAATAATCTCTATATAAAGGCATAGATTGGCATGAGTAGAATCATCATCTCAAGTTGTATTTTTTATTCTTCTTCTTAGCCTCCATTATCAATCTTATAAAATTCCCTTTTCTTAGAAAAATAAAATCTCCTCTCCTCAAAGTGGATGTACAATATCTCGCGATAGTGGAACCACTATAATCCGTGTGTGAACTCTCAATTTACTTTCTTTTATGATTTGCTATTTTATTCTCTTTTTTCTGTTTGTTTTATCATACTAGAACACGGTCTTATTGCTTCCGCATTTATTGGGTTAATTTACGGTCATTTATGTGAAATCTACCTTAACAGTCTGGTATCAGAGTAGTGAAGGTTGTCGTTGATGCCTAGGATTAGAAAGTGATCGATAAGATGGAAGGATTTGGAAATGGAAGTGAGGTTAGACCTACCCAGGAGTATGCACCCTACAGAAGGGGTTCATATGTAGCATTCAGTTTGCAGCTTGCTATAGAGAAGTGGAATAGATATAATTATTTTGAGAAGTGATAGCGAAAGATGAAGGTGGTGTTAAGAAGAAATCAGGTTCATTAGGTTGTATTTGACGCAGAATCATTGCCAGCGGATATCTCAGAATTGGGAAGGAAGGGGATGGAAGAATGAGCCTTTACTACCCTCCAATTGGCCATAGGAGAGAACGTCATCCCAGAGTTTAGCAGTCAAACTACCGCTAGAGGCTTGTGGAAGAAATTGAAGAACCTTTACGTGAAGAAGTCGCTCATAAATAGGATGATTTTTTTGAAGACTTTCTTTACTTACAAGATGTGGGAAGGTACATAGTTGAAAGCACAACTTAACCTCTTCGATGACTTGATGATGAAGATGAAAGCTGTTGATTCAAATGTGGACGAGGAGCAAAAGGCAATGGTGGTATTGTGCTCTCTTCCTGAGTGATACACGGTATTCGCTGATGGCTTGATCTATGGCAAAAGCATACTGACATTAGAAGATGTGAAGGCGTGACTCCTTAATGAAGAGATAAGAGATCAAATGAAGCTTATGATCGAAAATGGAGAAGCTAGTAGTAGTCAAGGACTGTTCGTAAAGAGAGGAAGAAATGAAAATAAGGAAAATAATTTCAAAGGGCGTTCTAAGTCAAGAAAGCCCGAAAGTGGTAGGAGAGGCAAGTCTAAAGATAACAGGTGTCGGCATTGTAAGAAGCATAGGCACTTGAAGAAAGATTTTCCAAATTTGAGGAAGAGAAATAAAGCAGATGTTTGTTTATCTATTGCGTTGGAAAATATTGTTTCTGATGACGTGCCGACTGCATCTGTTTCCTATGTATCAGAACATTGGGTGCAGGATTCAGGGGCGCCTTTCCACATGACACTTAGGAAGGAGTATTTCTGTTCTTATGAAGATAATGAGGGAAGTGTTGTATTGATGGGGAACGATGCTACTTGCAAGCCATTAGGAGAAGGATTAGTGTGTATTCGCATGCATGATGGTATGGAGCGCACTATCATTGGAGTCCGCTATATTCTAAGTTTAAGGAAATGTCTTCTGTCATTGGGTCAACTAGCATCTTTGGGTTGCAAGATTATGATAGAGTTGGATAGCTTGAAGGTGACATGCGGTACTCTTCTATTGATGAAAGGAGTAATGGTCCGAAATCTTTATCTGCTGAAAGGATCTATAATTCTTTGAGAGTCATGTATTTGAGTTGATAGTTTACGAGCTTTGGATGCCACTAGAATTTGGCATCTCAGATTGGGTCATGTTTCAGAGAAGAGCTTGGAGTTGATTCATAGAAGGAAGATGATCAAGGGTGAAAGCTTCAACCATTTATAATTCTGCTAGGAGTTTGTGTTGGGGAAACAGACAAAGGTTTCTTTCAATGTCAGTAGACATGAGTCCAAAGAATTACTAGATTATGTCCATACGGATGTTTGGGGACCAGTAGCTATAGCTTCTATTGGAGGAGCTAAGTATTTTATATTTTTTATCGATGACTACTCTTGGAAGGTTTGGGTGTTCGTGATGAAAGCTAAGTTGGAGTCGTTTAATAAGTTCAAAACTTGGAAGGCACTGGTAGAGAATGGAGTTGGAAGAAAGTTGAAGGTGCTGAGACCAACAATGGTGGTGAATTTGTTTCTACGGAGTTCATAAATTTCCGTAAGCATCATGGAATTCGGAGACACTTCACTACACCTGGAGATCTGCAATCAAATGGAGTCGCTGAAAGGAAGAATAGGACACTATTGGAGAAAGCTCGTTGTTTGAGATTGACGGTGGGTTTATCTAGTGGATTTTGGGCTAAAGCTTTATCGAATGCAGCGTACATTATCAACCAAATTCCATGCACAGCCAGTGATGGGAAGATTCTAGAGGAAAGGTGGAAAGGTACATCTATACATATCAGTAATTTTCGTATATTTAGTGGCTTTGTGTATGTTCACCATACATGAAATGACAAGTTGGAGGCTAGAGCTTATAAAGGCATATTTTTAGGCTACATGGAAGGCATCAATGGGTATTGCATTTAGAACCCTGTTGATAGGAAGGTAGTTCACTCTATACATGTCACATTTTATGAGTTTTCTATGTTTAAGCCGAAAAGGAATCCACCTAGTTCAGTAGATTCAGAAGCTGAAAGGCCTAAGGAGATGGAAACTATTCCCACATATCGGCCTAATAGTAGAGTCAGAGCTGCAAAAGAAGGTAGAGTAAATGCATTCATTGACACATCACATGAAGGTCCATAAAATTCCTCGGTAATGATGGTGATGGTCGTGAAGTTAGAGATGATTCAGCTCAAGGTGGAGCTGGTAGAAGCTTAGGCGAAGTTACACCTATTCAGGCTAGTTCTAGAGTTAGAATGCCACCAAATGGGTATGGAGACTGAAATTATGCAAATCTTAGCTTTGATGATCAATTTGACTTTGCACTACATATAGTGCAAGATGAGCCTTTCGACTTTAAAGAAGCTATGAGTTCGAGTGCTAGCTCGAAATGGATGCATGCTATGGAGGAGGAGATGGATTCATTGAAGCATAATCAGACTTGGGAATTGGTACTGTCTTCTCAAGGAAGCCGAGCCATAAGATGCAAGTAGACATATAAGGTGAAGGATGATGGGATGTAACAACCTGTTTTTCCATACCCTTTAAATCGACAATAAACCATGCATGTCCAACTCAAATTGCACGAACAAGCGGATCGTTAAGGGTAGTAATAAAAATAAAGATAGAAAGGAACAGAAAATAGAATCTCACACCAATGGAATAACATATATTATTTCAACAATAATCTTTACAGTGAAAAGTTTTAAAACATATACCAGAGTCTAAACTAGATTAATCCTGGACAGTTATAACATCTGCCCTTTCAAATGTTGACAAAACAAGTGCAATAGATGTAGCGGATAATAGAATACGTCCATACGATGATGAAGATTTCCAGCTCTCCTCTGGAAACTCCAAGCGTCTTCAGCTAATCCTAAACTACTCGGATCTGACCTGAGTATTAAAAATACCCGAATCGGGCTTGATAAACCAGCGTGAGATACTCGAAAATTTAAATTTATAGCTCATGACGATGTTATCAAAACCTTCGAAAAGAAGAATATCTCATAATACCACGCCCATACATAAATATGGACGGGTTTTTACTTTATGATAACCAAAACACTTTTATTACCAAAATAATTTGATATTATCTTTAATGACATTCTTTTGGAAAATATCTTTCAAATAAACTTATTCAAATAAGGTACCAATACTCAAACAAAATCTAAGGGAATATATCCGGACAAGGTCCAATGGAATATACTGTGCGGAATATATGATACAAAAAGAGGTAGCTGAAATGTTTACAAGTCATTACAGCTATTTTGGGAATACAATCAAAACCGTAAATCTCGTATTGGAATTGGATTTCCAACATGATAGGGAACCTCGATAACCACGAATAGAAACCGGAAACCGGTGGTTTTTCGTGAAAGGACTCACACACCACTATTCCTCATATTGCCACACTTCTTGATATTTGGTGGCTTCTCATGCAAGGACTCACATGCCACTATACCATACAATAAGAGTCACGTCTGGACACCTTGGTGATCTAGATCATACACCGCCAGTCACCTTGAGGGATCATACGCCACCCTCGTCATAATAAGCCTGAAATATGTAACATAGTTCTCGTATCATTTTTGGGATGTGAGACTTAGGAGTGAGGTTACGCTCAACTTAGACAAAGCCACGCTTTTCATACAAAACCATGCTTTGATCATAATAGGTTTCACTTTGAATGCCACATTGCCATTCCTTTGATCACTATTTGACTTCCACTAACATACAACCTCTGATCTCATACGTCTCAGAGAAGGGTGTTAAGCTAAGAGAAGTCGCCTTCTCCGCCACCAAACAGATGTACGTTTGTAAAAGTCAACGTTTGTGACTGCACAATACAATATCAGACACTCATCCATACAAGTTCGTTCTGGGACTGAACGAAACCGAAGGAACTCCACCTACTACCATTAGTAGTGTGTAGTACTTGCAATCCGAAGATTTCAAAATACGATAGGACAACTGCTATATTAAATGTCTCTATGTTGGGAGCTACCCAGAGAATGTCAACAAGTAGTCCTTTTGCTAATGAAGATCTCTGGTCTTTAATAATCATCATCATCAACATGTCTTCACTTGCGAACGTATACATAGGTTCTAAGCGGTTTTCGGATAGGAAATACCCAAATCTGACCTCGGTTCCTTCAAAACCAATTATCGATAAAAAGAGGTTAAGTTCGTATATAGATTTTAATCATCATTCAATTTAATTCATCTTTTTATTCATTCATAAATATCTCTAAGAGATATGTTCAATGAATTATTCCTTTATCTTCTGAACATCATATGGAATCATTAAGCCTCTTTTACCAAATAATTTGGTCAATTAAACCCTTTGAATCTTGGAATAATTCTAAATCATTTCACCTTTTACTTAGGAAAACATTTTCAAATCATTTCTACGCAAACCAAGTTATTTAAATTTGGAAAATTATATCTTTATACTTTGGGAAATTTTGATCCGAGTAAACCAAATTTACTATCACATCTGTCAGGCCAGTCTAAATAGCCAGGGAGAGCAGGAAACTGGTTTTCCAAACTCAAGCCTAGACACTATTTCTCTAACACCCATAAGGCGGTCAAGTTATTTGATGGACTCTAAATCATTAAACCTTTAATTATTTCATAAATCCTTCAAATTACCTTTAAAATAATTTATTAATCATTTGAAAACATTTTCAAAAGATTTGAAAAAGAATCGTTAAGTTTAAAACTATATTTCAAAAGTCATAGAAAAGTGCCACGAAAAGTTCTTTTTAGCTATATTGATCAAATTGACTTTTTATTATTTGGATATTCATTTTTATAACTAAAATTACTTTTAAAACATTTTAAAAGACTTATAAGATTTATTCCATATTTTTAAACAATTTAAAACATCATTTCCAAATAAATCTAGTTTTGGATTCCGAACTGCAAAACCGCGATTTTTTCAAAAATCTGTTTTACTCATATTTCAAAATCTACTTATTGAAATCTCGATTTTCTACCTTCATTGGAAAACTATGGATATAATAGCTTGGAAAATTCTTATCTCGAAGAATTCCTAGCTAAATTCCATTCTATATACTCATTTGACTTATGGCGCGGAATCATGAACTATCGTTACGCGACGCGCCTGTTTTTGACTAAATTTTAATTTACCTTTCGAACTTCACCAAAACACTTTCATATATTTATAAAGCATTTATAAATTATTTTCAAACATTTAAACCAATATTTTTCAATATTAAATCTCTTTTTCACTTTTAAATCATTTCATAATATTATACTATTATAATATTCACTTTCAACCTTTTCATATTTTCAAAACCATTAAGAGGACAAATAACTTCATATGCACATCCATATGGATTTATTTTTCATTAATTAATCATTATTAATTACTTAACTATTTTTATTATGATTTCTCATAATTTATCACAACCAAGTTATCAATCATATCATCATCCATATAATCAACCATATAATCAACCATATAATCAACGAAGTTATCAACCAAGCATTTAAATTTATAATTTAAACATTCATATAATTATTTTCTAAATTGAGTATTCACTTAAATCAAACCAACTTCCTACAACCATTCATATCATCACAACACTTTACTTGACCATTGTTAACTTCAACTAATAAACTTCTACTCCACTAAATCAATTTCTTCTTCACTTAAACATCACCTAGAATCATGCTTCTCTCCTCTAAACCACATAACCATCCTCCATCGCCATCTTTTAGCTCACGGCCGTCCTCCCTCCCTCACTATGCTCACGTCCAAGCCCCTCCATATCTACTGTTCTCTTGGCCTTGATCTTCCATGGGCATGGATGCCCCAAACCTTCCATCATGCATTTCTATTTGATTTTCTAATGATGTTCTAAGGTATTTGACAAAGTTTGGAGGAGATTAGAGTTTGTTTGATATGATTTTTAGAAAGTTAGAGAGGAGGAAGAAGAAGATAAAGACATTAAAGAGAAGAAGAAGAGAGCTTAAGAAGGAAGAAGAAGAAGAAGGATATGGATGTGTGAATTTGTGAAAGAATGGGATGGGTATTTATAACCTTAATTTCCTTAACCCTTAAGCATTGTTCTTTTACTCTTTTACCCCTAACATCACACCATTACACATGAACCATGGATATGCCATGTGCTCCTATCACTTCTTGTTTCTTTACTTAAGATCTAAGGGATGTATTTGGATGCAAAAATGGACTTAAGGTGAGATTTGATTTGACTTGTGTTGGATTTTGTGAAAATATCTTCTTTATGTACTTTTCTTTATTAATTAAACACTTAGCATAAATAATTCATAGTTAATATAAGTGAAGTATATATTTCTTTTTTAATATGTTTATATAACAACTATTCAAATTTCAAAATTTTTACACAACTTATATTGAACAAAATGTTGATTTTCGACAAAACGTTTTACGGTCATATTTTGACGTTTTTGTTAAACTATTTATTTATGTAAACAAAACTTTAAAATAAGTTTCTTATCATATTTAATTAATTAAAAAAAGTTTATTGAAGTTATAAAACCATATTTAATAATATTAAAATCCAAATAAAGGAATACGACATCGATCTTCCGAAATACGACAAATTTTGTCAATCTTTATAAAACAAGTTTATAATTTATAAAACCATTGTTGACCCAAAAAATGGACCAACACCCTGGTTTGGATTTGAAAGCACTAGCCCTATTCTGATAGAGCAATATCACAGATCACGGATAAAGAAAAAAAATAGTAAAAGAAAGAAGACATAGAATTTTAATAGTGGTTCGGCTGTTAATGAAGCCTACATCCACTTTATAGCTTTACTATAGACTAATTCTTGTTACAAGAGTTGTTTGAATACAAGGCTTTGATTGTTTCCTAACTAGATTGGATCTCCAGAGTAGGAATCTACTAGAGAATCATAGTGTATTCCTTTGGAGATTATTGTGAGGGAGGTAGAGAGTGAAGAATAATTCCAGTAGAGCTTCAGCAACCAGTCATAAGAAGAACATCCTGTTTATGTTGCAGGTAGGATGGTATTTTTAGAGATCAGAGAGCTTTTTGGCCATTCCTGTTTACCAATTGCTCCCAGGTAGGTTGAAAACGACCCAATGAGAGTTTGGCTCGCAAAACGAGATAGAGCCATGGGTCGATGGCGACCCATGACTGATGGGTCGCTGGCGACCCGAGGTCGATGGGTCGCTGGCGACCCGAGGTCTATGGGTTGCTAGGGACCCATAGACTTGGCTTGTTTGCGAGCCAATGCCTTAGCCTCTTTTCGTAGTGTCCTTCAGCTAACTTGTTTGAAGGTTCGAGGAGAGGCATGGGTCGTCGACGATCCAAGCACTTAGGATTTTCTTGAGTTTGGAATTGGAGATGCTTTGATAGTCTTTTATCATAGTTATTTTGTTTCGATAGCAATTCACTAGTTGTTTGTTCTCATTTGCTGATTGGGCTAAAAGAGTGTCGGTCACTTGGTTTAGTCGATCCCAGTCGTTGCCTTAGTAACATAGCTCGGCTCTCATTAACTCCTTGCCTTAGCCTTTCTGGTTAAGTTCTAAACCATTCTGATAACACGAGATTGTTTTGTCCCCTGGTGGATCCTGCTGGGTTAAAAACCCGGATAACATTTGACCCCTAGAGTATGCCTTCGTTGAAAATAAGGCATGCTTTGGAAGTAACTACTTTTGAGTCTTTATTTTGTGCATTCGAGTTTATCGTATCGAGGTTACCATGAAAATTAGGCTTTCACTGTTGAATTTTTGATGTGAACTGTTAGAGTCCACCTCAAGATGTTGTTCTCAATTGACTGACTTTAGATAGCCGTTCGTTTTTTACTTCAATCTGAATTTCAATCCCTGGTATTGATGATGCAATCTTTGCTCCATAGTTTAGCAAGGGTTTAGGTCAGTAAGTGGGTGCATGATGTAGATTTGGAGTTGTCCTATATAGTTTTGATTCGACCGGTGGTGAAGCTATGTTTTGTCTCGAAAGATTGTACGCCGTTCTGAAGCGAAGTCTTGCTCTGGGTCTTTAACTTCTTCCGTTCGAGAATTTGGTTAAGATCCCATCGATATTTCTGAATTCTAATGCGACAATTTATTCCAAAATTAGATATAGTGGATGATTCAATCGTATCGCCCTTCCTATTTCTGTATTTTGGGGATCCTGGAAATAAAAGCTTCCCGCATCGCTTCGGACAGTGGCTCCGTTATCGATCATTGATCTATAACGGGTAAGTGTGGAAGAGATAATTTCAAAGGATGATATGGATTGTTTTACAAATGTAAGCAAGTTATCTACACTAGATTGTTTGTTCGCAGTATTCAGGATACTGGACTCTTCTCATGTAGATGACACACTGCATTTGCCCTGGTCAATGCTCAGGACCCGATTGGTCAACATACATTGACTTCCCTTGGATTCCGAGTGTTAATTATACGAGGATATTATTTCAAGTAAAACATACCTGATAGGGTTGAATGCCAAGTTTTGTTGTTGAAAATGACTTTTCGTTCTTCCAATCTTTAGTCTGGCGAAGGGAATTCCACTCCTCTAGAAGCTGGGTCCTTCGCAACTTAGGCTTCACCTATTATTCCTATCATATTGGGATGATTGATTACAGTTAAATTACGAGACAAAGTTGCACTTGTAGAGTTGTAGTTGGAGTTCGATCAGGCACACTTTCAACCTTCGAAAACTAGCGCATGAGTTGTTCGAGTGCGGTTGTACTTTCTTTGTGCTTTTCGGAATTCAATGCACTCCAGCCTCTGTCTCCGAGGACTATTGGCTCAATTGCTCGATTTCGAGGATTGCTTTTTCTCGCTGTTGCGCTTCTTGTGCTCATGTGCAGCATATTCGTTTACTATAATTCTATACATGTAAGTAATACTTCTGCGGTCATTTCGGTATATTCTATTTCATAGCTTTGTATAGAACAATGAAGTAGCTTGGTCTAGCCAGTTCTTTAGCTAATTCCTTCTTATGCTTGATTGAGTTTGTTTCAACAAAGTGTTGGTGTAAATGCCTAAGTCCATAGGGCTGATTTCTTTGACTGCCAACCCAACATATTTTGGGAGACTAGGTCTCCTAAGCAATACATTTGATTGCCCCAGTTTAATTGACACGATAGCTCCTATCTTCGGGAATTAGGGACGTTGTGCTTGATCCCAAGATTCGAGTTTTGTAGTGATGTCCGCATGTATTAGGAAGATGCATTTCTGGTGTCTTTTTCCAAAGTAAATTCTTCTGAGTCCGACGTTGAGATCCTAATCATATGTTGGTTTCTATCTTCGGAAACTCATATATGGATGACTCAACTCTGTGAATTTTTCCTTGATGTTGTGAATCTTCGGATAGCATGAGATGCCAGAAGGTAGGGCTGAAGATTCAATCATACTCTTGCTTCTATTTCTTAGAGCCTATGTATCGATAGTTTCATTTGGGGCTTTCTTCCTAGCATCACCAAACTTCGGGTAATGGCATATTCCTACCAGTTGGAACCAAATGATCTTTAGAACCAAATGGTCTAGTCATACCATAAGTAGGTCATCGATCCTTCTCGTCATCGCTAGACAATGAGCGACGGTGTATTTCTGAACATCAAACCCTTTATTTCCTTGGTTGGCGATTTTGTTGCCAGAATGCTCTATTTGGCGATACAGAACTGCTATCTAACCAACCTCGTGGTTATTCGTGTTTGGACTTTTGAAACATTTCTTTCAATCAAGTATTTGTGCTGCTATCCCTTCTTGAGGGACAAGCTATCTTAAATGCCTGTATTCAGACGATTGTGAGAGATGGAAATCTATGGGGCGAATTGCTCAATTGCCCCCAGTTTGGCTCTCAATCTCATTCTAGAATTGAGGAAGTTAGGGGATTTTATTTCCGTCCATCCATGATTGCTCCTGCTCGTCCTTGGTCATGCATGCTTTTCTCGGTTGCTAACGTTGTCACGGAAGTTTTGTTCATATGTCAACTCCTGTCTAAAAGAATTGATAACCTAGCTGTTTGGTTCCAAGTGACATTTCCTCGAGGCTACCAATCTTTCGACTGTGTCTAAATTCTTTCTAAGTTCAATTTAGGAAATTTGGTTGCATACCAGCTTTCATCCCTAGAAACTAGTATACGGGCAATTCAATACTGGGATTTCCTTTCAACGCTGCTTTATTCCTATGCAGTGGCTGATTCCTGTGATGAAAGGTCGAACCATCCGGCTGACCTATGAAAGGATAAGTCTTTTGGACATTTCCTATCATTGGGCAACAGTAGTTTTCTAAAGAGAAGGTAGAAACTTATTTGAGGATCAACTTCTATCTCTAGAAGCTAGTACATTGATGGTTCACTGCGATGAGTGTTTCTCATCAACCTTGTAGATTAAATTTTCCTATCATTGCCGGGGCAATACCGGTACTTAGTGAGTAGAATGTTTCCCGGAGTTGTCGGAGCAACACTGGTACTTATGAAATAGAAACTTCCCTAGCATTGCCAGAGCAACACTAGTACTTAGGAAATAGAAAATTATCCCAGTGTTGCCAAGGCAACATCAGTACTTAAAAGATAAAAGAAGGCCTTAGAGTTGGCAAGGCAACGCCGACACTCAGGATGTTGGGATCGATTTTCCCTATTGATTTGGTGGTACTCTAATCCAGTTGGGTACTAGTTTTGGCCTTCGAAAACTAGCACTTCGATGGTTGGATTGTAGAAGTATTTTCTTAGTGGTACCTGTCTTCGGACAATGTTAAAGTCACGTTGGTGATGGTTGAATCATTCATCCGATCCTGTAGAGTTGAGTAGATTCCTTCTAACCCAATGTGGTTGTTTTCTTAGTGTTGCTTAACTCTAGGATACGCTATTGAAAGGATGAGAGTCTCAGGCGTCTCTATTACTTCGCTTTGCTTATAACCACCAAATGCTCCTTTTTGCGGTACAAGGGCATTGTTTAACCAATTCCATGGTTACTCTTATGTAGGATCAAATTTCCTTCGATTGATTTTTGTCATGAACTGACTTCCATTTCCGGAACCCGTTATTCTCAAATGCTAAATTCCGAGCACTTATAGATGATTAGATGATGTGGCGCGAGTTGTTACGTTGCCCCCAGTATGCTTGCACTCTTCCCGTCGTAATTATGGATCGGAGGAGTTTGGTAATGTTTGTATTGAGTCCATGACAATTAACTTCGCTTGTTCCACGCCATATGTGCTCTGCTAGGGCATTGACGTTGTTGCGGATATCCGCCTTATCCGTTGGTTCCAAACTTCAGGAATCAATGGTTTAGCTGCTCAATTTTGAGAATTCTCTCCTTGCCGTTATCTGTCTTCGGATAACAGCTATTTTTTAGCATGTTAGGGTTTGAGACCTCATTCGAGTACCTGCTTCTATCTTTGGAAGCTAGTCCGTTGATGATTTGATTCTGGAAATGCTTTCTGTCGTCGTCTATCTCTGTACGATGGTAAGTTCCTTCTTTTATTGAAAGTTGGAGCAATATTTTATTATGACCAAGTGTTAATGTGTTATGTGCCCCTCGGTCCACAAAGCCGATTATTCCGAACAATGGATGTGAGACTTGATGTTCTAGGCGGTTCCTAGATGCCCCCGATCAAGGTACATTGCAGCTCCTATCTCTGGGAACTCGTGACTTGGGTGTCTTGAATTTTGACATTTTGTACATTAACTTTGGTCAAAGATCAGAATTCTTGGCTGACTTCTTGGTTTGTGAGCTTTGCAGCACTACCGAAGCAATGCTGGTTCTTTCGGTTAATGGGAGTTGATCCCTGTTAATCGAAGTGCACCGCTTTTGAGAGTGTGTGGCTTACGAAATGCACGGCTTTTGGGAGTGCACGGCTCATGGGATCGATACGATCCGTCGACCCGGGATGGTTTGGGACTTCTTAACGTTGCCACTGCGGACTTTGTTGATATTACCGACAGTGACACCACTCCTAAAACGAGGCAGAAACTACAAACAAAGCACGAAAATGGGAGCGGTGGAAAGAAGCACCGAGGAGCTCGTGTGAAGACCGATCTGACTTTTTTTCTTTTTGAGTCATTTTGTTCAAGTGCAAAGTCTGCACTTAGTGTTTTTGTCGTGGAGTCTGTATTTTCTTTTTGTTGTCCGGTGTTTTATGGGTACGGCCCCCACATTTTGATCCTATGTACAGAAAATCATAAGCAATGCAATGATATTTTGACTATATTTTTATCTATCTATTCATATATGCTCTGTGTACTTGTGCTTATTTCATTTCATATTTTTCTAGCTCTGTGATTATAGCCAAAGTCCTTCATTCGAAGTAATAGAACATAGAGATTAACAGCAATTAGAGAATTTTTGTTTATAAATTCACAAAAATTTAATAAAAAAATTCTAAAACTTAGAAATTTTTGTTTGGAATTTATATTTGGAAGTTAATAAAACTTTGAGATAGAACTTATGAACTTGTTATTGTTTGGAGTGACAGAACCTTTGAACTCGTTATATTTTTTTGGTTCTATCTTAGTACAGGTGTATGCCCCCCAGTTCATAGGGTTGTTCACTTCAAATAGCTTTAAAGAGCCGATAACTTCGGGTTTAAATAATCTTTATTGAAAATTTAGCTAAGTTACAACTTGATTCTCCTTTTTTATCTCTTATCTCTCGGAGTTTTGGAACTTGAACACGTAACTCGAGCTTCTTGTGAGTTTCAACTCTTAAGTGTCCGTAGTCGAGGTTTTTCATTTGGTCTGTAGCATTCCAATTTTGTTGTAATTGCATTGGCTACTCCTAGCTATGGGAGCGATTGACGCTGATAGTGAAATGCGTGGTTTCTCGCACTCCTCTGTGTTACCTATCTTCAGGTAACACGAGGAGTTGGTATTTTGTTGCACGGCTCATGAGGTGCAAGGCTTTTGTTCTCCCTTGGTGTTGCCTATCTTCGGGCAACACGGGGAATTATTATTCTAGTGCTCCTCAGTGCTGCCTATCTTCGGGCAACACGAGTAGTTTTGGTGCTCCTTGGTGTTGCCTATCTTCGGGGAACACGAGGAGTTTTGGTGCTCCTTGGTGTTGCCTACCTTCGGGCAACATAAGGAGTTTCAGTTTTAGTGTTCCTCTGTGTTGCCTTTATTCGGGCAACATAATGAGTTTTAGTTTTGGTGCTCCCTGGTGTTTCCTACCTTCGGGCAACACGAGGAGCTTTGGTTTTGGTGCTCCTTGGTGTTGCCTATCTTCGGGCAACACGAGGAGCTTTGGTTTTAGTGCTCCCTGGTGTTGCCTACCTTCGGGCAACACGAGGAGTTTTGGTTTTGGTGCTCCTCGGTGTTGCCTATCTTCGGGCAACACGAGGAGCTCCGGTTTTGGTGCTCTTTGGTGTTGCCTATCTTCGGGCAACATGAGGAGCTCCGGTTTTGGTGCTCTTCGGTGTTGCCTATCTTCGGGCAACACGAGGAGCTCCGGTTTTGGTGCTCTTCGGTGTTGCCTATCTTCGGGCAACACGAGGAGCTCCGGTTTTGGTGCTACTCGGTGTTGCCTATCTTCGGGCAACACGAGGAGTTTTGGTTTTCCTTGGTGTTGCCTATCTTCGGGCAACACGAGGAATTATAGTTTTGGTGCGCGGCTTATGAGATGCACGGCTTTTGCTTTCCCTCGGTGTTGCCTATCTTCGGGCAACACGAGGAGTTATAGTTTTGGTGTGCGGTTTTTGCTTTCCCTCGGTGTTGCCTATCTTCGGGCAGCACGAGGAGTTACAGTTTTGGTGCACGGCTTATGAGATGCATGAATTTTGCTTTCCCTCGATGTTGCCTATCTTCGGCCAACACGAGGAGTTATAGTTTTGGTGCGCAGCTTATGAGATGTGCGGCTTTTGCTTTCCCTAGATGTAGCCTATCTTTGGGAAACACGAGGAGTTATTATTTTGCGCCTTCCTGATGTTGCCGGACCAACACCGGTTTTTAGAAGGCAAGGATTAGGTTCCGCCGATCCAGCAGTTTGAGTCGATTTGACCCCGTCAACTCAGCAGGTTGCTTACATGAACACAGTTATATTGGTTCAAGAAGCTAAATAATTTTTGGTTCAGATGACTATGGCTTGGATGATCCTTCCATGTTTCTGGAAGACGTACACATCCAAATAGATCGGGTTGCCATGGTGGAGAGATCTATAGCTGACCGCATGAAGATGGATTGAATAAAAGGCCTATGGGAGTTCAAGGCATGACTCTTAGCTCTTGGTCCAAAATGCCTTTAGAGAATGGGTCTTTAACTGGCATACTGCCTAAGAGGAAGAGGAATTGGTCCCTAAGAGCGGTAAAATAGTAGTTGGAAAGAAGTGGGCAAGTATTATGCTAGTATTTCATTTGTTGCACCAGCAAGGTTATTAAGTCCGTAGTTGTCAGAATGCTAGGATTTTTGATCGGGCATAACAGAACTATGGTGTGATTAGTCTCGGCCTTTCTTAAATCTATTCAAGTATGTGCGGTGCCCTCCATGCCACATGGCTGTTGGCGCACTTGAATTGTGTCTGTGGTCTCTCCACAACTTGTTTGGTTGCCCCCGGTCAAGTGGGTGCGGTTCTCCTAGGTGCCAAATCTTGGCCTGATTCGAGTTGGCCTTTGATTGATCACAAGTCAGCTCAGTTTTGACTTAGTTCCTTTGAGTGACTTTAAAGCTCTGGAGTTCAGCACTGTTTGTTTCATCGGTTGTTGGAAGTGATTCTGTTAATTATGTGGAGTGACTGATATGATTGTCGATTTGTGGCCCTGGAGCATGACTTCGTGAAAGATCTTCACATTCGCGATGGGTTTTTTTGGATCAGATGACCGCTAATCCACCAGTTAGCCTTCACGACGCTTTAACTCGTGAAAGACCTTCACATTTGCGAAGGGTCTTTTGGATCAGATGACCACTGATCTACCGGTTAGCCTTCACTATGCTTTAGTTCGTGAAGGACTTCACATTCACGAAGGGTTTTTTTGATCAAATGACCGTTGATCTACTAGTTATCCTTCACGACCATTAGTTCATGAAGGACCTTCACATTCGCGAAGGGATTTTTGGATCAGATGACCGCTGATCTACCGTTAAGCCTTCATGATGATTTAACTCTTGAAAGACCTTCAAGTTCACGAAGGTTTTTTTGGATCAGATGACCGTTGATCTACCGGTTAACCTTCACGATGCTTTAGTTCGTGAAGGACCTTCACATTCGCGAAGGGTTTTTTGGATCAGATGACCGCTGATCTACCGGTTAGCCTTCACGAGGCTTTAGTTCGTGAAGGACCTTCACATTCACGAAGGGTTTTTTGAATCAGATGACCGCTAATCTACCAGTTAGCCTTCACGACGATTTAACTCGTGAAACACCTTCACGTTCGCGAAGGGTTTTTTGTGGTCAGATGTCCGGCGACCAAACGGCCTTGGAATGATAATTTATTGATTCCAGGAGCAGTATTGGGTTGCATGTACGATGGCCCGGCGGTCTTAAAGTAATGATTCATCGATGTCAAGAGGAATTTTTTGGATTCAGCTCGAGGGAACACAATTTTATCGGTTCATGTAGGCTAAGGTGTTGGATCTGCTTGCTCGATGATCCTTTAAACAAGACTTCTCGATGCCACCAGCAAAGCCAGTTCTCAGAAGGGTAATTGACAGGACTCGTCGAGGGCGTGGAAGCATTCCTTTCGCCATGCTGTCTGCAATGACCCTAGTGTCCCAGGACGGCTCATTTGGAAAAGGAGAGTAGACAAGGATGGGTGAGAAGGCATCGCTTTAGGTTGTTGTCACATTCCTTAGTTGCAAGCTAGCTAGAGTGTTATTTGATAATCATCTTTTCATATGACTTCATCAGTTAGCTGCGGCGCTTTTTTACTGGGTCTTAGTTCGCTTGCTTAGGCAGAAGGTCCCTGAGGTCCTGTAGCTCCTTCACTGTTTGGTATGTTTTTTGGCACACTATTGGGTTTGCCTTCTTCTAATTGCACCACTTCTAGTCTTTAGAACCGGTATGCCATCCCATAGAATTCTTCTAGGGTAGTAGGTTGTTTCATCCTTTAATGATTCTTGAAGGCCTTGTGGTAGACTGCATCTGTTGCCCTTGCTTCGTCCGTATCTATAAAAAGACAATTTTGAATTAGTTGTACAGTTGTACAAAAGGTATAGTTGGCATGATAAACTTCTTTGGATATTCTGCATGTTGAACGTCTTCGGTGAATGGGTTTCGATTGGGGAAGATGCTCTAATCGTTGTCAGACCGGACCGTATTCAAGTTACGGCTGTTTATAATGCTTAGGAATGATATATGCATGATTTTCTATGCTTGAATGATTGGATAGGCATTGATGGATCGGTGGTATTTTACTAGGAGTCCGACCAGAGAAAATTTTCCATTTGCGTGGAGTCGTAGAATTTGAAGTGCTGGATTGGTGAAAAATGTTGCTTGGAGCCATTTGCATGCTTACTTGGAGAAAATCTTGGTATTACCCGAGTCTGATTTCATGCCAGAATTTCCTAGGTTTACTCCGGGTCAAATGGGTGGTTACTCGAGTTCGACTTCGAGTCAGGACTGAAGTGAGTTTTTCAATGACCATTTTGATGACTTTTGATGATTTTCAACGACAACCATTCATGATTCAACGATAGGAGCTCCATGATAGGATTAGAAGCTGGTCAGTCGGGAGTGGTCACAATATACCCTGTAAGCTTAGCATTATAATAGATCTCGGTTTACATCATATCTTCTTGGTTCTCCTGCCTCTAGGAGTACCATTTGAGTAGCAGTTCCTCGTCCTTTGCTTAGCGCTGTGCTACGACATGGGTTTTAGAGCTTCCTCTAGCCTTTTGTAAGTTGGAATTTTCATCCAATTATTTTCCTTGAATTCTTTTAGCTTCAGAGTAGGAGAGAGCCATCCTGGTATCCTCCCATGAAGTTTTCACCCCTAAGTTTAGGTTTGTAGCTGGTCCTTTTCCAGTAGGCCATCATGATTCTTGGAGCTCCGCCCATTGCTTCCTTTCGATTATATCCTCATTGAATGACCCAAACGGTGGTCTCATTGGCCGATCAATGAGTCGGGGTCCAGGGGCGAAGCGCCCTAGTTTGGGGGTTCAGGGGCAACACCCCCGAGGTTCATGATATATGTAAATATCATCAAGAACCGAGCTAACTTTTATGGATCGCTAGTGATCCATAGCTCCTGGCTCGATAGCAACCTGGAAAAACGATATGGATCGCTGGTGATCCATGGTACGTGGATCACTAGCGATCCATGTACTTAAATGATTTCAATACTTTGTCTTCTGGAGTTTATGGTGGTCTGGTGAAAGGTATAGGTTGCTAGCGACCCAGAGTGCATGGATCGCTAGCGACCCATGTGCTTAAGTGATTTCTAAGCTTTGTCTTTAGGATCAAGTCTACTATCTCATGTTGATGTCCACCATCACCTTAGCATGTGTTTGCTTGCTTTTTCTCCGATCCTTCTTGTTTGATTCTTCTGTTCTCAACAGCAAACCTTCTAAGCAGAGATTGAGGATCTAACTTCTTAACCTATCTGATCCAAAGTAGATAGCTAGATCTAAGCCTGAGTTGGGCTCTCGGTGAAAGCACCAGAATGTTGACCCAAAAAATTGGCCAACACTGTGGTTTGGATTTGAAAGCACCAGCCTTGTTCTGGCAGAGCAATATCATAGATCATAGATAAAGAAAAAGAGCAGTAAAAGAAAGAAGACGAAGAATTTTTATAGTGGTTCGGCTATTAATAAAGCCTACGTCCACTTTATAGCTTTACTATAGACTGATTGATGTTACAAGAGTTGTTTGATTACAAGGCTTTGATTGTTTCCTAGCTAGATTGGATCTCCAGAGTAGGAATCTGCTGGAGAATCACAGTGTTTCCCTTTGGAGATTGTTTGTAAGGGAGGTAGAGAGTGAAGAATAATTCCAGCAGAGCTTCAGCAACTAGTCCCGAGAAGAAGATCCTGTTTATGTTGTAGGTAGGATGGTATTTATAGAGATCGCAGAGCTTCTAGGCCAGGCCTATTTATCAATTTCTCGCAGGTAGGTAGGAAACGACCCAAGGAGAGTTTGGCTCACAAAATGATATAGAGCCATAGGTCGCCGACGACCCGTGGTCGATGGGTCGCTGGGACCCATAGACTTGGCTCGTTTACGAGCCAATGCCTTGGCCTCTTTTTGTAGTGTTCTTCAGCTAACTTGTTTGAAGGTTCAAGGAGAGGCATGGGTCGCCGATGATCCAAGCACTTAGGATTTTCGGGAGTTTGGAATTGGAGATGCATTGATATTCTTTTATATAGTTGTTTCGTTTCGATGGAATTCACTAGCTATTTGTGCTCGGTTGTATATTGGGCTAAAAGAATGTCGGTCCCTTGGTTTAGTCGATCCCAGTCGTTGCCTTAGTAATATAACTTGGCTCTCATTAACTTCTTGCCTTAGCGTTTCTGGTTAAGTTCTAAACCATTCTGATAACACGAGATTATTTTGTCCCTTGTTAGATCCTGTTGGATTAAAAACCCGGATAACAACCATTATAAATCAAATTTATATTATTATCGTATCATTGTATAACCATTAAAAAGAGTTATTTACCATTTACAATAATTAGTCGAATGTATATCAAATTTTATCGAAAACCGGCTTTTGTGAATTTTACGACAAAACTTCAAAATCTCTATTTAATTCTAAAAATAAGTTCATCATTCCTATTTATCACATAAAACATGATTATTTAAGTTCGAAAATTCTATATTTGAATATTTAAAATTAATTAAATATTCCATTTAAAAGTTATGAAATTATAGGTCGTTACACACTTCCCCATTTAAAAGAATTTCGTCCCCGAAATTACCTCAAAACTACCCCCAAAGGTATCTACCAAAAATATTTATCTTTAATCTTAATTCTTTAGAATATACATAGACTATCCGTATGTAATATATGATTCGATCTATTATTTGAATACACAACTTTTCTTCCGAACTAGTATCGATCCCCCAATCCTCTAGTGCGGACTCTAATCAGGCTTCTAGAACATAAACCTTTGCTTTCCTTGCATAGCTCTCAACTATGATAGAAAACTCAAGTACATATCCAAAACCCTCATCAATGTTCGAGGTCAAGAATCGAGTGATAAATCCGTTTCCGGATTGATGTAAACACCTCAAAGTTTCCTACTCGAATCTTAGATCAAAATTGTGCGATGAAATGGTCTACATACCTCATATGTGCTTATTAACATTCAAAAATCTTTATGAAAACTTTTCATAAAACTTTTATTTTTAAAAATGCTTCTTTATGTATAATAACTCTAAATATTTATTTCTAAATATTTTTCTTAAAGGAAAACATTTCATCCAAAGGAATCATTTCAATTTTTAACATAATTTACCTTCTATTTCCCAAAATTACATCAACTTCTGTCATTATAATATATTCCTTTTTAACTAATATTGTTATTAAGTTATGAAATAATAATTCAAAATTATCTTTTTAAATTAAGGAAAATTATATAGATCGAGTAACTCAAAATAATACCAAGGAACTGGATAATACCAACAGTATTCTATATCTCCTTAACAAGAAGGGTATTACTTAAGATGTGTTTACCATCCAACCATATCTCTTGCCTATTTTTAGTCATCTTCGAGCCACTCAAACTAGTTATCTTTTGAGATTTCCTTGCTTTTTCAAATTTCTTATTTGAAATTTCTTTTCAAAAATCCATTAGAGATTATTTTGTTTATAAAACCCATTTTATAAATTCCTTTCATCAAATCATCTTATATTAACTTATTTCCTTTTAATCATATTTAAATTTTCATAATTCTTTTCCCAAAATACCAGAATTCTCAAAATTTATATAACATATCTTTTATATCCATCTTTTTTCAAAATCATTTTATGTGTAAAATACATTTTTATACCACATTCTTATTCATTATCTTATATAAATTCATTAATCTTAACCCAATATTATTATCAAACATCTTATAGTCAAATCGGGGAAATTAATTCACAAGATGTTCGTTCAATAAATAAATGGTTATAACTGAATATTATTATTTCCTTAACCTTAAACTGGCACACATAAATATCTTTATCTTTCAAAAGATAATCCTTTATACTTAAATTATAATCTTTTAAATTTTCAAAGATTAGGATAGAAGTTCTTAAAATTCCTTTTTATTAATCATATATTTTTGAAATAGAATATATCAACCCTAAAATATTTCTCTTTTCTTATTTTCCTTTGCTTTCCTTTTATCCTCCTATCCTTACACAGAACTACATAATGCCTTCTTTACCGTATTTGTAACAGAAGATGCCAGCATAAGATTCTAGTTTTAATTTCTCTTTTGCCTATTTTTGTGCACGTATTCTTTGCGCTTTCTTAGGATTAGCCCATAACTCATCACCTGTCAAGACATCCTGATCTAAATGGTATACTAAGTTATTATTAGAAGTTTCATACCATTGATTTATTGACTTATTCGAATTACTTGATTCATACTTGTTCAGATTTGAACTTGCCTTGATTGTACAATGATAAGAAGAATGATTTACCAAGTGTTTGATGTCATTCACCCAAGCCAACATATGATCGATACTTAGAAGATTATTCCCACCATCACCAAACAGATCAAGATCTTATTCTTGTAACTTTCCAAAGGGATAACATCTTATAAGTTTTCCATATCACATAAATATTTATACTTTTGTATATATAAAATATACTCCTTTAAAAATGGTGTGTCGATTTTGCTAGCTAAGTGTTTAGAAATCCCTATCAATAATGGTGATTAAGCACATCGACCAGAATCTATAAACCACTAAATAGATAAACTACTAAATAAATAAACCAACACAAAACATATATCAAATAACTAATATGCGCTCATATATATAATACTCTCAAACTCATTCTAGGACATTACTAACCCTATCTCTAATGAGTCACTCAATCCAGGGTATTACTAACCCTATATATAATGAGTTTTACCCCCAACAAAGCCTAGGTGTTCGCTCAACCTAAGCTTTGATACCAAATGTAACAACCCATTTTTCCCTACCTGTTTAACGACGAATTTTCTATCGGATTAGAAAATCACCGATAAATTTCAAATTAAAATAACCGCAAGCGCACGGCGTATAAAAGTTAGTACGTGGTGAGTACGAGTCGATCTACAGGAAATTGTTAGATTTTAAAAAAATCTATTCAATCAAATTATACCGAATGGAGAGGAAATTGTCAACTACAAGCAAAATGAAGCTAAAATTAGAATTAAAATGAGATTATAAACAATGAGATTAGAGAACAAGTTAGAGGAAAATCCACTCTCATATTTTTGTAAATCAACAAACAAATAATTTATGATCTCTAGTTTTGATATTAAGTGAAATAATTGTTGCACTTATCATAAGTATGGTTTATTTATGTTATTAATTAACATAACTAAAACCATCAAACTATAATACAACAAATAAACCACTTATAAATTCTCATGAAAATGAAGCCAAAGCAAAAGATATTTTAAGTATGATCTATTTACTATTGTAATTAGTAATATAGATCATCAAATTTTGTTTTTACTTCATTTCAAAATCAAAAATCAATTAGCAAATGATGATGTAAATTGTGTTTATGTTAAATAAGAATAGCTCATTTGCAAATGCAATATAAGCTATCAAACCCACTTGTATAAACTTACATCAAAATCTACTCTCATGAAGCACAAATAAAAGAGATCATAAATCATAGAAATATTGAAATTACATAAAATTAGAGAGCTTCATTACCCCTAAATGAAAGGGGCTTAGCTACTCATTTGTGTTATCAAATCAACATTTGTAAATTTCAACATTAAAAAAAGCAAAGAAATGGAAACTAAGCAAAGGAAGAAAGAGAGATTAACTACTAACTACTTGCATAAAAAACAAAGTTACACTACTTGCCTGAATGTAAATCTAATCTACTAACAAAGAAAAGAGAAGAGCATAGAAATAAGCATAAGCATAAATGTAAATCAAAACAAGTAGAAAAGAGAAGAGAAAGAGGCTACGAAGCCATTTTTATTTCATGAAACATAGAGCTTACAACTTGCATTTTAATTTTCTAACTAATTTGAAAGGTAGAAGATCATTTACATGTACATAAGAGGGCTATTTATACATGCATAAAACCCTAATTCAATTTTTAGGGTGCTTCCCAAAATGCCCTTTAGGAAGTGTAGCCACCAAGTAACCATTATCCACTAATTAATCCATCATTAAATGTGCATGAAGCTTTAACCTCCACTTAGTTGTCCATTAGCTTCTAATTGTAGATTTAGGTAAGTGGGTGGGGTCCTCCATGATCATGATCTTGAATTATTTCCCTCTTCTTTCCTTTGTATTCATTTGTGCATGCATTTATCTTCATAAAAGCCTCTTCCATATGCATCCAAATTCCTATAGAAATCATTAAAAAAAATGTCCAAGTAAAAATTCTCAAATTGACACATGCACAAAAATGACTATTTTGCCCCTGTATTAAGATGAATATATGATGATTTGAAAATAATTGAATTTTGGTTTAACATGTCAAAATGCCCAAATATGATATTTATTTAAATAAAAATAGATAAAATATGGATGTAAATATATGCACATTTACGTGCACATCAAATACCCCAACACTTATCTTTTTATTCGTCCTTGAATAAAGAAAAACTAAGATAAATCCATTTTCGTAGGGAGCACGATTGCATTGAGCTTATGCAACAAGCCGTTAAACCTCTGGGTGTCCCCAGTAGGACGAGTGTTGTCTCGTGAGGGTTTTCAGCGGATACTACCCACAAAATCCGAATGCAAAGTGAAAATATTTACAAAATGCAAGATTTATTTACAATGAGACAAATGCGAGTTTTTGAAAATATTTACAATGAAGGATTTAATTTTAAATCGGCACAAATAAGTTAAATATAAGTTTTGGTCATTAACTTCAAATTTTAAGTCATTTACTCGTCAAAATTTCCAATAAAAATCAAGTTGTCATAACAGATAGACTATAGTTTGGCGAGTTGTTTCGGTTGATACACAATGTAATTATGAAATGGATCCTTAGTTGATTATCAAAGTTTGTCAAAGTGGTATTCTCATTTCTTTTCGATAACAAGTTAAATCAAACAAGTAAAAATAGTGCTTAGATTTCAATTGCTTACTCTCTCTTATTTGGAAATTTTATTGATATTAACAATATTTACATATGCCTAACTCAGGTAAACTGAGGCCAGATATATTACCCGTGCACTGCCTTGCGGACTGATGTGAAGGGAATACAAAGCGTGGCGAATGAACACACAAGTGTGAACACTTATCGACTGTAGGCGTTATTAAAAATAATTTTTATATACATACACCTAACTCAGATAAACTGAGGCCACATATACCGATCGTGCACTACCTTTCGAACTTACGTGAGAAGGGTACAGAGCATGGCGAGTGAACACACGAGTGTGAACACATGACTCTAGGTGTTAAAAATATATACATATATACAAATGTTTTTTTTAATTGTATATTTTTTTTGTTTTTTTAATTTTTTTTTAAAAAGAGAGTTTTGCAAAATCATCTTAGCACCATTTAACTTAGAAGATAAAAATGTTATATCCTTTACTTTAAATTTACCAATTTTATTAAACAAAGATTTTCAATTTGAATATACTTTATAATTAACACATATGAACCTTCCTATATACTAGTTAAACCATTATTATTTGTAATCAAACTTCATTTTTATTTTTGTTAAGACAAATAAATTTTCAAACATTTCAATTTATTAACCAAAACTTATACGTATCCTATAGTGTTTCTTCAAAAATAAATCAAAATGCTAAAAAGAAAATGATTTAGATATTTTGAGATTTTTTTCTGAAGAGTTAAAAGAAAATGAAATATCAAAAATGCCATGAAAAATTTTTAAAAAATGAAAATAAGACTCCCTCCACACTTAATTTTTAACTGTGTCTCCACAGTCAATGCACGATATAATGAGTGTAACGTGGAAAAATATGTAGATATTTACAAACGAGGGTTAATATTCCAACTAGACGTAGCTTGGCTCATGAAGGATCATGAGCTCCTCCTCTTGGTTACTTGGCGATTCCAAGAAAGGTTTCAAACGATGACCATTGACTTTGAAAGTCGATTCATCCCTAGGGTTTTCTATTTCTACGGCACCATGTGGAAAAATAGTTCGTACCACAAATGGTCTGGTCCATCTCGATTTTAGTTTCCCAAGGAATAATGAAGTCTTAAGTCATATAAAGGAACTTTTTGGTTAGGAGAAAACGTTTTTCTTAGCATTGACTTGTCATGAAAAACTTTTGTTTTTTCTTTGTAAATTTTCTCATTTTCATATGCGTCGTTCCTAAGTTCTTCTAGTTCATTGAGTTGTAGTTTTCGGTTTTCGCCGGCTTTTTCAAGATCAAAGTTTAAGTTCTTTATTGCCCACAACACTTTGTGTTCGATTTCAACGGGTAAATGGCAAGCTTTACCATAAACTAAACGAAATAAGGACATCCCAAGGTTAGTTTTAAAAGCGGTATTATAAGCCCAAAGCACATCGGTCAATTTCTAAGACCAATCTTTTCGATTTTTGTTAACAGTTTTCTCCAAGATTTGTTTTATTTGACGATTTGAAACTTTAACTTGGCCATAAGTTTGAGTATGATACGGAGTGGATAACTTGTGGGTTATCCAGTATTTTTTTATTAAAGTTTCAAAAGAACAGTTGCAAAAATGGGTGTCGTTGTCACTGATTATTGTGCGAGGTGTGCCGAACCTCGAAAAGATGTTTTCATTGAGAAATTTCACAAAAATTCTATGGTCGTTGGTTTTGCAAGGACCGGCTTCGACCCATTTTGAGACGTAATCGACAGCGAGAAGGATATACAAGTTACCAAAAGAATTGGGAAAATGTCCCATTCGATTGTAAGAATGGGGTTTAGAGGCATCATATCTCGTCGAGAAATTCATCCAAGCATTTGACATCGATCGCAGGTTTTACAAAATTCAAATGAGTCTTTGAAAAGAGAAGGCCAATAGAAACCACACTGAAGCACTTTTTTCGTAGTTTTTCGAGGACCGAAATGTCCATCGCACGCTTGATCGTGGCAAAACGAAAGAACACTCCTTATCTCATTATCCGGAATGCAACGTCGGATGATTTGGTCGGGACAATGTTTGAACAAGTATGGATCATCCCAATAGAAATATTTCACTTGGGACATGAATTTGTATTTGTCCTGTTTGGACCAAGATGAGGGAGTTTCTTTAGTGACTAAGTAGTTCACTATATCAGCGTACTATGGGTCGATAGAAATTGAAAGAAGTGGTTCATCGGGGAAGTTTTCATTGATTGGCAAAAAAGATGGTGCGTTCGAAAGACGAGATAAGTGATCGGCTATGACATTTTCATATCCTTTTTTGTCCTAGATTGTAAGATCAAACTCTGGTAATAAAAGGATCCAACGAATTAAGCGAGATTTAGCATCCTTTTCAGCAAAAAGATATCGAAGCGCAGAATGGTCTGTGTACATAGTAATGTGTGACCCGATCAAATATTGTCGGAATTTTTCGAGAGCAAAAACTACCGCTTTTTAGTGGTTGTGTAGTTAAGTTGCGCGTCATTCAGAGTCATGCTAGCATAGTAGATAACGTGAAGGATCTTGTTAATGCGTTGTCCTAAGACAACACCAACTGCAAAGTTCGAAGCATCACACATTATTTCGAAAGGAAGATCCCAATTGGTTGCGCAAATGATTGGGGTAGAAATGAGTTCGTTCTTAAGACTTTCAAAAGAAGAGATACACTCAGAGTTGAAATTGAATGGAACGTCTTTTCCAAGGAGAGTCGTCAATGGACGAGCGATTTTGCTAAAGTCTTTCACAAAGCGTCGGTAAAAGCCAGCCTGTCCTAGAAATGATCGAATGTCCTTAACAGATTTGGGAATGGGTTGGTTTGCAATGACATCGATTTTCGCTTTGTCTACCTCAATGCCTTTATTTGAGATGATATGTCCAAGGACTATGCCTTGTTTGACCATAAAGTGGCATTATTCCCAACTCAAAGTCAAATGTTTTTCTTTACATCGATTTAAAACCAACTCGAGATGATGTAAATAATCGGAAAAAGAATCACCAAAGATAGAGAAATTGTCCATAAATAATTCTAGAAAGCATTCAATCATGTCGAAAAAATGCCAACCATGCATCGTTAGAAAGTAGCAGGAGCGTTACAAAGTCCAAATGGCATACGTCGATAAGAAAAGGTACCAAATCAACACGTGAATGTCGTTTTCTCTTGATCTTCGGGAGCGACTGGAATTTGGTTATAGCCGGAATAACCGTCAAGGAAGCAGTAGAATTCATGGCCGGCTAAACGTTCAAGCATTTGGTCAATGAAAGGAAGAGGGAAGTGTTTTTTTCATGTTGCAGCATTTAATTTTCGATAGTCAATGCAAACATGCCAACCCGTTTGAGTACGAGTTGGAATGAGTTCTTTTGAATCATTCTTGACAACGGTTAGCCCAGACTTTTTAGGCACGACATGAATTGGGCTAACCCATGGGCTATCGGAGATGGGGTATATGATACCGTTATCAAGGAGCTTAAGAATTTCGTCACGAACCGCATCTTTCATTTTTAGGGTTATGCCTCTATTGTGCATCACAAGTGAGTTTGGCTTCGTCAATTAAGTGAATGCGATGTTGGAAAATAGCAGGGCTAATTCCCTTAATATCAGTAATGGACCACCCAATTGCTTCTCTGTTTTTCAAAAGAATAGAAAGTAAGGAGGTTTCTTGATCAAGAGAGAGAGTTGCGGAAATTATGACGGGAAACATTTCGTTTTCACCTAAGTATGCGTACTTAAGGTGATCGGGAAGTGATTTGAGGTCCAACTTAGGGAGTTGCTCGATCAAGGAATTGGGTTGAGATTCAGACTCAACTGGAAGCGATTCAAAAGGAAGAGTGTATTCAATCTCGTTGAGAATTTCGTGAAACAATTTTTCGTACTCGACCTCGTGTTCGTCGTTAAGGTCAATCGTCTCGTTTTCGAAGTTTTCATGAATGGCACCAACTTCCAACATTTGATTGCGAGGTTCATTCAGTTGGCTTTCAAGATTGAAAATGTTAAGATCTAAATTCATGTTTCCAAAAGAGATTTTCATTGATCCGTTACGACAGTTGATTAAGGCATTTGAGGGGGCTAAGAATGGTCGGCCTAAAATCAATGGAATTTGACTCGCAGGGTTTGTCACAGGTTGTGTTTCGAGAACGATAAAATCAACGGGGAATATGAATTGCCCTACTCGAATGCGCACGTCCTCGATTTCTCCCACGGGCTTCTTAATGGAACGATCGGCAAATTGAAGTGTAACTTTTTGGGTTTGAGCTTACCTAAGCCTGATTGTTCGTACACAGAGTATGGAATCAAGTAGACACTCGCACCTAAGTCTATCAAACATTTGTTAATCATCTTGTCTCCAATTGTACACGAAATCGTAGGGCAGCCACGATCTTTGAATTTAACGGGCATGGATTGGGACAAGACTTCACTCAAACTGGCGGCTAAGAAGACTTTTTTGGGCACTAGAGTGTGTCACTTTTGGGTGCACAAGTCCTTAAGAAATTTCGTGTACGTGGGGACTTGCTGAACGATGTCAAGAAGCGGAATGTTAACTTTGACTGGTTTAAAAATTTCCAACATCTTTTCCATTTGGTCTGAGTGTTTCTTGAGATGGAGACAATGTGGAAATGGAACACGGTACTCTATAGGCGGGTCTACTCGAGTAGAAGAAGAAGAAATTTGATTGGCATTTGATTCAACGTTTGGCTCCACGTTCTGTTCAAATTTGTTCGTTGTTTTAGAAGTGTCGAGAGACATTTTCGGTAAATCGTTTGGGTTAACGACTTGAATATCGATTTGTTTACCAGAACGTAAAGTTGTGATAGCATTCAATCAGCTGACGTTGCTATCTTGAACAATATGGGCTTGATTTGAATTTTCATTTTGATTTCTGGGATTTGGAAGGGTCTGACTTGGGAATGTTCCTCGTTCGCGTTCACTTACAGGCGTGGCTAATTGACTCATTTGCATTTCAAGTTTTGCAATTGATTGGTTTGTGTTTTGCATATATGAGGTTAATAAATTTTGCAAATTGTTGTTTGATTAAAGGCTTTGAGTAGTTGCTTTAGCCAATATTTTAAGAGTTTTCTTAAGTGAACTTAAACGTTTATCGTCTTGGGGAGGATGAGCAGAATTTGGTTGAAAATTTGATTGTTGCAGTTGATTATGAGACGGACCCACAAAGTTTGGTTGAAAATTGTTGGGCTGAAAAGGAGGATTCGAAGTATTATTCGGGAATGCTTGAAAATTTGGACGAACCGTATTCGTGTTTGGATTGTTTTGGTTCCAAGCAAAATTTGGATGATTTCTCCAACCAGGGTTGTACATTGGAGAAAATGGGTCATTTTTGGCTTTATTGAAAGCATTGATTTATTCGACAGAATTGGGACACTGATCGGCGATACGATTAGGATCGTTGCATCTATAACACATCGGTTGGGAAGCTTGGTTCATTTGATTCGATGAGAAAACATTATCGAATTTTTTAATCATTGCGTAGATCTTAGCTTCCAAAGCAAAAGAAGATCCTATCGAGTGTGCACTCGATCGTGAGTAAATTGATTTTTCGTTCGAACGTTTCCATTGGGATGATTTTTCGACGAGGTTTTCAAGAAATTTCCAAGTATCGTCGTGATGTTGGGCAAGAAAGTTGCCTTGGCACATTGATTCGAGCATGGTTCGTGAGCTGTTTTCTAGTCCATCGTATAAGATTTGGCAAATCGTCCATTTTTCGAAACTATGGTGTGGACATTTTATCAAAAGCTCTGTGAATCTTTCAAAATATTTTTCGAATGGTTCTCCCTTGAATTGATGAAAATTTACAATTTCGTTTCGAATTCTACTCGTTTTTTCCATGGGGTGGAACTTTTTTAAGAAAGCTTTTATGAATTCTTTCCAAGTTTTAATCGATTTCGATGGTAAGCTGTACAACCATTTTCCAGCGTAATCCGTAAGAGCGAACGGGATTAATCGAAGTTTGATTCAATCATCGGAAAGTTGTTGGAGTTTAATGGTTGTGGAAACTTGTTCAAATTTACTCAATAAAATGTATGGGTCACCGTGTTAGAAATTGCCAAATTTTGGAAGCGTGGCAATATGGTTTGAGTGAATTTCGAAATGGTTACCCATAGGGGCAGGTAACGTGATGCAAGATGGAATAGAAACTCTATCAGGAAAGATTCTATCCATAAGAGTTCGAGGGTTATTCTCGTTCTCCATTTTGGGAGGATCGTTTGTTCGAGTTAAACGATTAGTTATTGAGTCGTGAGTCCAACGATTTTTTGTTGTGTCACGAGTCCAAGTACTCATGCACAAGTGAAAGTTGAGAAGAGAAGGAGGTTAGAATCGAGTTTAGAGAATGAAAGAAGATTTGAAAAACGAAGTGAAAAATTTGTTTGTTTTTTTTTACAATGAAGAAAACTATTTACCAAGTAAAATTATTTTTCAAAAGAAAAGTTTGATTTTAATTTTAATTTTTTGGCTTTTTCAAATTTTTATATGTTTTAGTTTTTGAATTATTTTTTTTGAATTTCAAATATTTACTAGAAGGAAATTTTTTTATTTTAAGAAAATGGGAAATTTGAATTTTTGTTTTTGAATTTTAAATTTTTTTTTTCTTTTTGAAAAGATTTTATATATTTATTTTTTTGGATTTTTTTTTTGATTGAAAATTTTCAAAGGAAAGGAAAAGGGATTTATTTTGGATTAAAACTAAGTTTAGTAAAATTTACATTTTTTTTATTTTGGATTTTTGATTTTTTTTTAAATATGCATGAACTAATGCAACTAAATAAATGCAAAGGACTTAATTACAGTTAACCCAAAATTGTATAATCACACTTTGTCTTAAATCAACAAAAATATTTCTCAGCCCAGGTAACGGGCAGGAGTTATCGGTGCACCACGAATCACCGTAGCAATGCAACCGAAGGTTTAAGTACCTTCAGAGGAACAACCACTATAATATTTACGAATCACCGTAATATTTATAAATGGTTATTACTCTGTCGTAGCCTAGATACCAAAAAATAAAATTGTTCAAAGAAAACAATTGTGAAGATACAATTAAGCCCTAGATGAGCTCGTGACACTCTTAAGTCGAATGTCTAACCTTTATTATTTGTCAAATTCTACGATGAAATGCAATTTGTGGGCTAAGGAAAGGGTGATGAAATCCCTCACCTTATGTGAATTTGGATATCGCCCTTAGAAAATGAAAATAAGATGAGATGAATGCAAAGCAAAAATTAAATGTGAATTTACAATGCAACTAAAATGAAGTTTGTTTTTGTTTTTGGATTTTGAATTTTTTTATATATATGAAAATGCAAGCAACCAACAATGCAATCTAAATAAAAACAAGGGATGAAAGCACAATACCAAAGCGTGCAGATTATTAGCAATTTATTTTTATTTTTTTTAGCGGTAATTTTTTTAAGCAAGCAAAGCAATTTATACTTTGGCAACCTGAAATTTTGAACATGATATATACAACTGTTTTTTTAGGATAATACAAAACAAAATGAAAGCAACCCTTTTTTTAAAAGACAAACAAAGGTCAAATGAACAAAGACAAACACAACAACAATTTTTTTTCTTTTTTTGTAAAGTTCTATTATCAATAGAAGAAACTTAAAACAAATGATAAATAAAACAAATTAAACTAAGACAAAATTCTTTTTCTTTAGAAGAGACTAAATCAAATGAAAAATAAACACAATTGAAAACACTTTTCTTTTTTTCTCTTTTTTTGTAAAGTGTGTTTTTTTTAAATAGGAAAATATTTTTACAAGAGAAAACAAAGGATTTAAGATAAAACAAAGCAAATCAATTAAAACTCCACCCATACAACAAGTCTCGGCCCAAATCAAACAAACTTATTCTCCCCAATTTTCTTTCGTTCAAACCAAAAACAATGCCAGAGAAAAAATATTTAACAAATTCCAAATAGAAATTCGCAAATTAAATCATGTGATTGAAGCTCCGTTTGCGAGTCGATTTCTGGTTGTGGATTTGCGATTGGTTTCGTTCGCGGTTGCAGGCTTGTGGTTTCAGGGCACGGTGATTTGGAGGGAGGTTGGAGTGATTGTCAGTGGGCCGATGTTTGAGGGGATTGAGGTACGGCAATGGGATATATGGTTGTTCGAGGTCGAATTGGTCGCGGCGGTTTGTTCGGTGGTTGGCATGATTAATGGATTTGGGGATTGTTTGATTGACGAGGATTTGGGTGTGAAGCTGCGGTTGTCAAGCATGATAGTTGTTTGCAGCAGCAGTGTTGAGATGAGGAAGAAGTATGGATGCAAGGCAGTATGAATGGAGTTTCTTTGGTCAGCTGCAGTGGTTCGAGGAGGGCTGCGGGTCACGTTGCTTAGTGAGGATGGGTTGCAGGCAAGTAGAGGATGATGTTGGAGGAGGGGATGGTGATTGTTTGCTTGGTGGTGAGGCAGAGGTGAGTTGAGTTTGAATGGATTAGCAAGGTTGTGCTAAGATCATATTTGAATGTTGTTGTTGTTGTGATATGAAGCGTGGCAGCAAGTGTTTGGTCTGGGGATGGTCGTGCTTTGATGTTGTGGTAGGAAGAAATTGACAGGGAAAGGGTACAGAAGTGGATGTGCACTGTGGAGCAATGATGGTCTGAAGTTTTTGAAGTTTGACAGCAGTAGTTTTAATAAGTGGTTGTATGAAAGGTTGGTTGATGGCAGAGGAGAATGTTGCATAGTTTGTATGAAAGTATGGTAGTGCAGAGTTGGTAATGAAGTGGATTTGTGTTGATGTATTATGTTTGTGGTAGACAGAGATGGTGGAACTGTGGCTATGTATGTAGTGATAGGAATGTTTGGGCAGTTTGTTGCCAAAGCAGAGGTCAGGTTGTGGTGGCGTCTCGTGGTGGCCACTGTGCAGTGGCAGTGAGTAATGGATGACAAGTTGCCGGTCGTTGATAATGTATCGGTGCTGGATTGATCAGAGAGATGGTACTGTAGTTCAGGGAGGTTGAAGTGGATGTTGTGTGGTTGAAGAGGCAAGTGACGTTGTTGTCAGAAGTTGACAGGGTTTGCGTTGCAGGAGGTGAATGAGAATGTTGTTGTTTTCTGAATGTATGTTGATAGGGTATGGTATCAGTAGTATGATTTTAGTATGCAGAAGTTGCTTGATGTTGCTTGTAGCAGGTCAGTGGTAGTGACACAGTTGTAACAGGGGTGGTATGGGGAGTTGAAGGCCGTTGGCAGTTGTTTTGTATGGTAATGCAACAGGGGTAATAGGGGTGGTAAGATTGAATGAAAGTGAGGCACTGAAGTGTTGGTTCAGACAGCAGTAATGAAGAAAATGGTAATGCAACAGTGATAGAGTGGAGCAGAGAAATTGTAACAGTGCAGAAATTGAAATATGACAAGTGAATGTAAAATTATTTTATTTTTTTGTAAAATAGAGAAGAAAATGTATATGCAAATGCAAATGCAATGCAAAAAAAAATCGAAATGGAATTTTTTTTTCAACTGAAATAGTGTATGTTTTTGGTTTTTGTTTTTTTTAAAATATGCTAATGAAAAATGCAACAAAAAAAACAAGCACACAAACAAATCACACAACAAACATACACATGTTCAATTTTTTTATAAAACGCAAATCAACACACAAAATAAAAAAACACAAAAATCTAACAACAAATAATTCGAAGAATAGAAAATTAAAATCAAAGCAAATTCCCCGGCAACGGCGCCATACTTATTTAACGGCAAATTTTCTATCGAATTAGAAAATCGCCGATAAATTTTGAAATAAATTTACCACAAGCGCACGACGTACAAAAGTTAGTACGTGGCAAGTACGGGTCGATCAACAAGGAATTGTTAGATTAAAAAAAAATCTATTCAATAATATTATACCGAATGGAGAGGAAATTGTCAACTACAAGCAAAATGAAGCTAAAACTAGAATTAAAATGAGAATAAAAACTATGAGATTAGAGAACAATTTAGAGGCAAATCCACTCTCATATTTTTGTAAATCAACAAATAAATAATTTATGATCTCTAGTTTTGATATTAAGTGAAATAATTGTTGCACTTATCATAAGTATGGTTTATTTATGTTATTAATTAACATAACTTAAACCATCAAACTATAATACAACAAATAAACCACTTATAAATTCTCATGAAAATGAAGCCAAAGCAAAAGTTATTTTAAGTATGATCTATTTAGTATTGTAATTAGTAATATAGATCATCAAATTTTGTTTTTACTTCATTTCAAAATCAAAAATCAATTAGCAAATGATGATGTAAATTGTGTTTATGTTGAATAAGAATAGCTCATTTGCAAATGCAACATAAGCTATCAAACCCACTTGTATAAACTTACATCAAAATCTACTCTCATGAAGCACAAATAAAAGAGATCATAAATCATAAAAATGTTGAAATTACATAAAGTTAGAGAGCTTCATTATCCTAAATCAAAGGGGTTTAGCTACTCATTTGTGTTATCAAATCAACACTTGTAAATTTCAACATTAAAAAAAGCAAAGAAATGGAAACTAAGCAAAGGAAGAAAGAGAGATTAACTACTAACTACTTGCATAAAAAACAAAGCTACACTACTTGCATGAATGTAAATCTAATCTACTAACAAAGAAAAGAGAAGAGCATAGAAATAAGCATAAGCATAAAAGTAAATCAAAACAAGTAGAAAATAGAAGAGAAAGAGTCTAGGAAGCCATTTTTATTTCATGAAACATAGAGCTTACAACTTGTATTTTAATTTCCTAACTAATTTGAAAGGTAGAAGATCATTTACATATACATAAGAGGGTTATTTATACATGCATAAAACCCTAATTCAATTTTTAGGGTGCTTCCCAAAATGTCATTTAGAAAGTGTGACCACCAAGTAACCATTAGCCACTAATTAATCCATCATTAAATATGCATGAAGCTTTAACCTCCACTTAGTTGTCCATTAGCTTCTAATTGTAGATTTAGGTAAGTGGGTGGGGTCCTCCATGATCATGAGCTTGAATTATTTTCCTCTTCTTTCCTTTGTATTCATTTATGCATGCATGTATCTTCATAAAAGCCTCTTCCATATCAGGGCCGGTCTTGGCATAAGGCCACTAAGGCCATTGCCTAGGGCCTCGGATTTTAAAGGGCCTTTGACCATTTTTATTTTGCCTATATTCTCGGTTTCTCAATGTTACATCTACAGGCAACAAAATCTTTGATTTAGGGCACGTTTCTTCCCAGGCTTAAAAAAAACAACGACGACTACAGCAGCAGCGACAGACGGCGGCTGCGACTACAACTCCAAGGCAGCGGACAACGGCGACTACAAGTACAACTCCAAGGCAGCGCAGTGGACAGCGGCGACTACAACTCCAAGGCAGCGGACAGTGACGGATGCCGGCGACTTTGATTGTTGGATTTGGATCTGTTGCTTGTTTTTGGAAAGGTAATTTCTAAATTCTAAATTCTCGATTGTTGCCACAAGCCTGTTGGTTTTGGAATTCTGAAATTTAATTGTCTGCTTCTTACAAATTTGATCTGGAAATTCTGAATATAATTGTCTGCTTCTTACAAATTCTGAAAATTAATTGCCTGTTGGTTTTGGTCCTTTTGGAATTCAGAAAATTAAAGTGCTGGAAATTAATTGCCTCATACAAATTAAAGTTTGTCAATTTATTTTAATTATTCACTATATTTACAGGACTTTGAACGGTTATTCTCATGTCGGGTAGAAAATTTGAATCGGAGGCTTCTAAAAGGAAAAGAAAACTTAAAGTGGAAAATGATAATAAAATGCAAATTGGATCACTTGATAAGTTTTTTAGCAAGAAACAAGATGAATTTATTATTGAGGGAGTGACTAATGAAGACGAAGTTGAAAATATTCCTATAATAGATGAGGAAGAAAATGAAGATATTAATGAAGACGTAAATGAGAACATCCAAAATAAAGAGACCGCTAAAGAATTTGTACCGGTTTATATTGACATTAGCAATCCGATCAATTGCAAAGACATGAATCAATCATTGAGAGATTTAATTGTTCAAAAAGGCCCTATAAGGGAGAACAATATTTATTATCCCAAAGATAAATCAAATAGACATTTCTCTATTGTACACTATTTTCGGCAATTATCAAATGGAGAGAAGTACGATAGGAAATGGTTAATATACTCAAAAACTTTAGATAAAGTGTTTTGTTTTTGTTGCAAGTTATTTAAAAAAGATGGAATGATGACACAATTAGCAAATGATGGTGTGAAAGATTGGAAAAATATTAGTGAGAAGCTAAAAATGCATGAAGTTAGTGTCGACCACATCGTTGCCATGGAGAAATGGATTGAATTGGAAACTAGATTTCAAATGGATGTAACAATTGACAAAAGCATTCAAGGACAAATAAAGAAGGATAAAGAACATTGGAGACAAGTGCTAATGAGAATAATAGCCATTGTCACAACTCTTGCTCAAAATAATTTGGCATTTCGAGGAGGAAATGAAAAGATTTATCAAGAGAACAACGGTATATTTCTAAGCATGATAGAAATGATTGCCAAATTTGATCCAATAATGCAAGAACATATTCGTAGAATTCAAAGTAAAGAAATTCATTATCATTATCTTAGTCACAAAATTCAAAATGAATTGATACTTCTAATTGCTAGTGAGATTAGAAAAACAATTATTGAAAAAAATCAAAGAATCAAAATATTTTTCTATTATACTTGATTGTACTCTCGATGCTAGTAATGAGGAACAAATGACTTTAGTCTTACGATGTGTGGATGTTTCAAAGAATATTGCAAAGGTGGAAGAGTTCTTTTTAGGATTTTTAGTGGTTGATGACACATCCGATAAGGGGCTTTTTGATGAACTTGTTGATAATCTGAATGATCTTGATCTTGATATCGATAATGCGAGAGGACAAGGATACGATAATGGTTCAAACATGAAAGGAAAAAATAAAGGTGTACAAAATAGAGTGCTACAAGTAAATCCTAGAGCATTTTATACCCCATGTGGTTGTCATAGCCTTAATCTTACACTTTGTGATATGGTTAAATGTTTCTCTAAAGCGGTTTCTTTTTCTGGAGTAGTGCAATGCATATACACTTTATTTTCATCTTCTACTAAAAGATGGAAAATATTCAAAGACAATGTAGATGGTCTTACATTAAAGCCATTATCACAAACACGTTGGGAAAGTCACGTTGAAAGTGTAAAAACAATTTGGACTCAAGCTCCAAAAATTAAAAATGCTTTGGTTCAATTAGCAAGTCTTAATGATGATCCAATGTGCAAAAGCGAGGCCAAATCCTTGGCGAAGTATGAGCTTGAGAATTTTGAGTTCTTACTTAGTATGGTTATATGGTATAATTTATTGAATAATGTTAATAGAGTGAGCAAAGAGTTGCAAGTAGAAGACATGCACATGGATGTCGCCATGGATCATCTAAAAGGGCTAATTTGTTTTTTAAAAACATTTAGAGAAAGTGGGTTTGAATCTTCATTGGTTGATGCTGAAATTATAGCAAATGAAATGGAAATTGAACCATCATTTTATGAAAAACGCATAATACGTAGAAAGAAACAATTTGATGAAAGTAATAGCGAAGAGACGATTCTATCTCCAAAAGAATCATTTAGAGTCAATTACTTTTTAAACATTGTGGATCAAGGGTTATCATCGCTTGAAAGTAGATTTGGACAAATTAAGAAAATTGATGATATATTTGGGTTCTTGTATGATTTAGAGAGATTGAAAATTTGTTCATGTGATAGTTTGAAGCCTTCATGTTTCCACCTTGAGAATGTTTTAAAGTATGAGGCTAATTCCGATATTGATGGGGCAGAGTTATTTGCGAAGTTGCAAATCTTAAGAAGGATTTTACCGGAAGATGTCAAAAAAGCGATTGATGTGTTAAATTATATTAAAAGGATGAGTTGTATTTATGTAAATCCATGGGTTGCTTATAGAATATTATTGACTATTCCAGTTACCGTTGCTACGGCGGAAAGAAGCTTTTCAAAATTAAAGCTAATTAAATCTTTTCTTCGAACGAGTATGTCGCAAGAAAGATTGAATGGATTAACAACAATATCTATAGAGAAAAATTTATTGGAATCACTAGATTTAAATGATTTGCTTAGTACTTTTGTAAGCCAAAATGTAAGAAGGTTAAATATTATGTAAAAGATTTGTTGTAACTTATCTTTATAATCTCGTTGAATCATTCTGTTTTAATGAATCTTTTCATCTTTATTGTTCTTTACTTTATTTTTCATGTAATAGGCCTCTGATATAATATCGCCTTAGGCCTCCTATAACTCAGGACCGGCCTTGTTCCATATGCATCCAAATTCCTATAGAAATCATAAAAAAATGTCCAAGTAAAAATTCTCAAATTGACAAATGCACAAAAATGACTATTTTTCCCCTGTATGAAGATGAATATATGATGATTTGAAAATAATTGAATTTTGGTTTTAAACATGTCAAAATGCCCAAATATGATTTTTATTTAAATAAAAATAGATAAAATATGGATGTAAATATATACACATTTACGTGCACATCAATACCCTTTGAATTGATAATAAACTACACATGTCCAACTCAAATTGCTCGAACAGGATGATCATTAAGGATAGAATGAAAAGTAAAGATAGAACGTAATAGAAAATAGAATCTCACACGAATTGAATAACATATATTATTTCAACAATAATCTTTACAGTGGAAAATTTTAAAACATATATCAGACTCTAACCTAGATTCAGCTTGGACAGTTATAACACCTGCCCTTACAAATGCTGACAAAACAAGTGCAAAAGATGTAGCGGACAATAGAATAAGTCCATACGATGACGAAGAACTCCAGCTCTCTTATAGAAACTCCAAGCATCTTCCGCTAATCATGAAACTACTTGGATCTGACCCAAGTATTAAAAATACCCCGAATTAGGCTTGATAATCCAACGTGGGATACTCAAAATTTTAAATATATAGCTCATGACGATGTTATCAAAACCTTTGAAAATGAGGGTATCTTATAAGACTACGCCCATACATAAATAGGATGAGGTTTTTACCTTATGATAACCAAAACACTTTTATTACCAAAATAATTTGATATTATTTTTAATGAAATTCTTTTGGAAAACATCTTTCAAATAAACTTATTCTAATAAGGTATTAATACCCGAACTAAGTCTAAGGGAATATATTCGGACTAGGTCAAACAGAATATACCGTACGGAATATATGATACCAAAAGGGGTAGCTGAAATGTTTGCAAGTCATTACAGTTATTTTGGGTATACAATCAAAACCGTAAATCTCATATTGGAATTGGATTTCCAGCATGATGGGGAACCTCAATAACCACGCATAGCAACCGGAACCCGGTGGTTTTTCATGCAAGGACTCACACACCACTATTCCTCATATTGCCACACTTCTTAATATCCGGTGGCTTCTCATGCAAGGACTCACACGCCACTATACCATACAATAAGGGTCCCCTCTGGACACCTTGGTGACCTAGATCATACACCGCCTGTCACCTTGAGGGATGATACGCCACTGTCGTCATACTAAGCCAGAAATATGTAACATAGTTCCTGTATCATTTCCGACATGCGAGGCTTGGGAGTGAGGTTACGCTCAACTTAGACAAAGCCACGCTTTTTAAACAAAACCAAGCTTTGATCATAACAGGTTCCACTTTGAATGCCACATTGCCATTCCTTTGATCACTATTTGACTTCCACTAACATACAACCTCTGATCTCATACGTCTCAAAGAAGGGTGTTAAGCTAAAAGAAGTTGCCTTCTCCGCCACCAAACAGATGTACGTTTGTAAAAGTCAATGTTTGTGACTCCGCAATACAATGTCAGACACTCATCCATACAAGTTCGTTCTCGGACTGAACGAAATCGAAGGCACTCCTCCTACTACCATTAGTAGCAAGTAATCCTTGCAATCCAAAGATTTCAAAATACATAGGACCACTGCTATAATGAATGTCTCTATATTGGGAGCTACCCAGAAGGTCAACAAGCAGTCCTCCGCTAATGAAGATCTCCGGTCTTCAATAATAATCATCATCAACATGTCTTCACTTTCGAATGTATACATTGGTTTGAAGTGGTTTTCGGAGAATAATCACCCAAATCCGACCCCGGTTCCTTCAAAACCAATTATCGTTAAAAAAATGTTAAGTTCATATATGGATATGAATCATCATTCAATTTAATTCATCTTTTTATTCATTCATAAATAACTTAGAGATATGTTCATTGAATTATTCCTTTATCTTATGAACAACGTATGGAATCATTAAGCCACTTTTATCAAATCATGTGGTCAAATAAACCCTTTTGAATCTTGGAATAATTCTAAATCATTTCACCTTTTACTTAGGAAAACATTTTTAAATCATTTCCATGCAAACCAAGTTATTTAAATTTGGAAAATTATATCTTTATACTTTGGGAAATTTTGATCCGAGCAAACCAAATTTACTATCCCATCCGTCGGGCCAATCTGGATAGCCAGGGAGAGCAAGAAACTGGTTTTCCAAAATCAAGCCTAGACATTATCTCTCTGACACCCACAAGGCGATCAAGTTATTGATCGACTCTAAATCATTAAACCTTTAATCATTTCATAAATCCTTCAAATTACCTTTAAAATACTTTATTAATCATTTGAAAACATTTTCAAAAGACTCGAAAAAGAACCGTTAAGTTTAAAACTATATTTCAAAAGTCATAGAAAAGTGTTGCGGAAAGTGCTTTTTAGCTATATTGATCAAATTGACTTTTTATTATTTGGAAATTCATTTTTATAACTCAAACCACTTTTAAAACATTTTAAAAGATTTATAGGATTGATTCCATATTTTTAAACAATTTAAAACATCATTTCTAGAGAAATCTAGTTTTGGATTCCGAACTGCAAAATCGCAAATTTTCCAAAAAAACTTGTTTTACTCATATTCAAAATCTACTTATCAAATTCTCGATTTTCTTCCTTCGTTGGAAAACAATGGATATAATAGTTTGGAAATTATTATTTCGAAGAATTCCGAGCTAAATTCCATTACATACACTCATTTGACTTTTATGGCGCGAAATCGCGAACTACCGTTACGCGACGCGCCTGTTTTTGACTAAATTTTCATTTACCTTTCAAACTTGACCAAAACACTTTCATATGTTTATAAAACATTTATAAATCATTTTCAAACATTTAAACCAATATTTTTCCATATTAAATCTCTTTTTCACTTTTAAATCATTTCATAATATTATATTATTATAATATTCACTTTCAACCTTTTTATATTTTCAAAACCATTAAGAGGCTAAATAACTTTATATACACATCCATATGGATTTATTTTTCATTAATTAATCATTGTTAACTACTTAGCTATTTTTATTATGATTTCTCATAATTTATCACAACCAAGTTATCAACCATATCAACATCCATATAATCAACCATATAATCAACCAAGTTATCAAACAAGCATTTAAATTTATAATTTAAACATTCATATTATTATTTTCTAAATTGAGTACTCACCTTAAATCAAACCAACTTCCTACCAACATTCATATCATCACAACACTTCACTTGACCATTGTTAACTTCAACTAATAAACTTCTACTCCACTAAATCACTTTCTTCTTCACTTAAACATCACCTAGAATCATGCTTCTCTCCTCTAAACCACACTACCATCCTCCATCACCATCTTTTAGCTCACGGTCATCCTCGCTCCCCCACTTTGCTCACGTCCAAGCCCATCCACATCCACCATGATCTCGGCCTTGAGCTTCCATGGGCATGGATGCCCCAAACCTTCCACCATGTGTTGCTACATGATTTTCTAATGATTTTCTAAGGTATTTAACAAAGTTTGAAGGAGATTAGAGTTTGTTTGATATGATTTTTAGAAATTTAGACAGGAGGAAGAAGAATATGAAGACATTAAAGAGAAGAAGAAGAGACCTTAAGAAAGAAGAAGAAGAAGAAGGATATGGATGTGTGAATTAAATAAATATTTGTTGAATAAAATAAATAACACAGAATTCATATTTAGACAAATATTTTATTCAAACAAATATTTTATTACGAATTCAAATAGTGCAAATTTGAGCTCTCACTACATTTATACATTTTCAATTACAATACAACTTCTATTACAACACAATTTTCAATATAAATTTTTTTCATACATGGTTCACCTCACTACATAAGTCACTCAACACTCTATTTGATCTTCAACTTTGTTCCAGCCTATATTCAGCATCTGAACTATCTGCGAAATAAACACTGAAGCAGTAAAATTGAAAAAGAAATTATTTTCAGTGTACAATAAAATGTGTGTTTTTGAAAATGTTATTTGGCTCAGTTATTTGGGTTGTTCGTCATCATATTCTTTTAAATCATCATACACGAACAACTTGTGACATGCATAGTGTACTACTGTACATACCATAAGGTCGTGCACACCGATATACACTTGCTTGTTAAAATCGCAGGGATAGGTGAGCACAAGGTCAAACCCAAGAAAAAGCTGGATTAAACTCAAGTGCAAATATTCAGGTGTAATATAAATAAAGTCACAACATGAGCACAAGAGCCTGCATATACACATGTGTATACGTACACATGTGCATTGCCTCAGCATCTCAAATTTCATCCAAGGGGCATCATGTACACCAAAACAACTCGGCAGCGAGTTAACAAAGAAGAAGCATGAAAAAATGATGACCAGCAAACAATGAGGCATGAATTCAAAAAACAAATCCAGGCATCAAGTACACAAGACTCCAAGCATGGAACAAGACCACATGAAATCAGATACAACAAAGCAAGCAGGTGTAATGGCAACACAAGTTCAAAGTTCATGGAAATAGATCATAGCACATATGGTTAGAATAACACAATGTAACAACTTCAACCAGATACAAGTGTACACAAGACTTCAGACTGCAACAACACATGTACACATGAAACAGAGGCCAGACACACCAGACGCAATGCAACATCAAATGGCACAAGTACATAAAAGTACCAGAGTTAGGACTCAGACCAACTACAATGCAACAGACTCCAAATTCAACTCAATAAAAAAGCACAAGGACAAGAAAGCACCAAGTTTATTCAACCAGACAAAGGCAACAAAACTGCATAGATAAGACTCGAGTGAAACACACCAGATAGGAGTATGTACAAATGTATCAAGGCAGTTTTCAAATCAATGTACACATGAACACTTGAACCAGACTCCAAGAATATCACAATAGAGTAGTGATAGCATACATGTGTAGACTGTGAGGAATGCGGAATATGGATCTTAAGGCTAGAATGAACATTAGAGGGGGGTGAATAGTGTTTATAAGAAATTACTAAATCTTTTTGAGTTATTATTGATTTGTACACAAATGTATCAATATTCAGACATAGATATAATCACAGAATCAAACACAGATGCAGAAATAAAGTAAATGCAGTAAAGGAAAGAACACACTGGATTTTATACTGGTTCGGAGTTACCCTACATCTAGTCCCGCACAACTAAGTATTCAAAAGCAATTCAACGATTACAACCCTCAATTTCAAGGCTACGAGGTACACCCTCCAAAATCACAATCCTCTGGGTAGAGATACTTGATTTCCGGCGAAACAAGTTCACCCAATTGATTTCCAAGGCTATAATCACACCTTTTCTCGCTTGATTGATTTCCAAGGCTACAATCACACCTTTTCTCGCTAGATAGATTAAAAAGAAGCCTATAACTCTAAATAGCACTGGGATCTTATTGAGATAGTGATAGAGAATCAAACAAGAGATGATCTAGTTAGATTCAATGTTGATTTCGACAGAGTGATGATAGGATTTTGAATAAGAAAATGTGGAAGAAGAAGAGAAGTGAAAAACCAGAAAATCTGATATAAAATTCATTGAAACTAACCCCTATTTATAGAAGAACAACAGCCATGTCCATTCGTGAAAGGTTATGGCGAATAGACACTTCTTTTGAAATTCAAATTTTTGAATCTAACTGTCACTATGTCGACATGGGGTACTAGGGCATGTCAACATCCCAAAGCATTTTTTGAAGATTTGATTTTCATTGAAAATAACCTTCATCTTATATTAAAAACTATTTAAACTTTATAAATATACTTGACTATAGATAAAATACATAGACAAATATAGAGAATAATATATATATAATTTTACTATAATTTTATATTTAAATCTAAGTATAAATATATTATAATTAAAAGATAGTTTAAAACAAACGAAGTTTAAAACAAGAGTTTATTAAAAATAAAAACAAAGAATATTTTAAGGCTAAAACATATTTTTGAAAATCATTTGAAAAGATAATTTTTAAGGCTAAAACATTTTAAAAGCAGTTTTGAAAATCATTCTGAAGTAGTTTTGAAAATCATTTTGAAGTAGTTTTGCAAGCTTCTTCCTGCAGAATATCTCATCACATCAGGACTCGAGAACTTGTACAAAACCAGGATGTTCGTGGGTTTGTAAGCCACTTGTCGTAGGTTTGTAAGCTACTTGTCGTGGGTTTGTAAGCCACTAAAAAGGTAGAAATGGGTTCCATCCCAGAAGAAAAATGGAGTGAATATTTCAGTGCTATTGTGAAGTTTTAATATAATTCTAGACTCAATACTTATCTTGAAATCTTGAACTCTTGATAATCTTGATATTCTTGATACTCATGAGTCTTCAATCTTGATATCTTGAATTTCTATACTTTACAGTCTTCATTCTTGGTACCTGCATGGTTAAATCCTGCATATACATATATATCTAAACTATAATGTTAGTATTTATATTTTATAATCTTATTCTAAGGTTGTTGTCATCAAAACCATCATCTCAAGGACTAACAATCTCCCCCTTTTTGATGATGACAACCTTTGTTTATAAAATATTACTTCTATCCTAATAACTCCCCCTTAATCTATGCCTAACTCTCCTATTTTATATTTCTCCCCCTTTGTCATCAACAAAAACAAACTAACTCCAAACTATATAACTCCCCCTCATTCTTGTACTCAAGTACATGCACTAATAAACTATATAATAGAGTATATTAAGAAATAACTATACTTATAGACATGATATTCAATCAACGATTATAAATATATCAATGTTTATTTATACATTCATCAATCCACACCAAGTGTCTATCAAATCAATCAAAACAAACAATTTCAATCAAAGCAATCAATTCAAACAAAGTAATCAAATTAAATAAAGCAATCAAATTAAACGTTACGAGGAACTTCCACCCATCCTTCTTCTCCGAAAATATGGTCTGCTTTGATGGCATCCCAATTTTCATTGTCATTTGTGACAGAGATAGGAGGATGTACTTCGTTATCATCCTTGTGCAGGGAAGAAATCATCCATCGAATTGCCTCGAAATGCCTTTCTTGCTCCTTGATCATCTGCATTTGACTCAATTCTAAGTGTCGCTGGTTACGAAGAATGAACGATAGAATATTCTAGAATGAATTAAGAGTTTCTTCAAGATTCTCCGATAAGTTATGAATTGGATTAGCCATTTTTGAAATTTTGAGAAGAATGAGAGATAGAATAGATAAGAAATAATATTCAATAATGAATTCTGGAAGAAATGGGTATATATAGGTGTAGAAATTCGTTTGAAATGAATAGACATATGGTAGTTATTCAAATTCAAAATGAAGTATCATTTCTGACCAGTACATGTCGACATGGTCATAGAGGGTATGTCGACATAAGGCAGTGAAATTTGATGGTAATTTTGATTTTGTGAATAATTGTGTATATATATATTTATATAATATACTAACATTTATTCAAGATATAAGATAAACTAGATAACAGAAAAGAAATTCAATTTCATTGCAGAGAAGAGTGATATAATGATTAATCATAAAGAACTACATAAACACTCAAATTAAAACAAACTTAAACTAATTCGACATGATATGAAAATATAGAACTAGTTAGAGGATGATGAAGATGAAGATAATCCAAGTTTCTTGCTGACTTTGGAGAAAAACTTGTTCATCTTAGATGATATTTTGTCCAACTTCTTACTAACGGACCTTTTAAGAACTCGTTGATTCTCAATCATAATCTTTTGGTTTTTGAGAAGGGTTTTGTTGGTAGGATTGGAGGGATATTCAATACTTTCTAGGGATGTTTCACCTTCTTCTTCTTCTTCTATTTCCATTTCATCCCCTTCTTCTTCTTCTTCCTCTTCCATTTCTTCATGAGCCAAACGCTCTTCCTTTTCGGCAAGAGTTTCATAAGGTTGAAAAACATATGGGATTTTTATGAGAGAAATGTTTGAGATATTAAAAACTTTTCTTGAAATAAAATCTTCTCCTTTGAAATTTACTCCAAAATAGTTGAAAATCCGAGTAAGGTAAATTCCATGATATAAAGTGTTTTCTCCCATTTCAAAATTTTTAGGACGAAGTTCATCCAAAATAACTTGCGCCCAATTGATATCATAATTTCCGAAAATAGAAAAAGTGCTTTGCACACTTTTGAAGTAGGATTGTTAAAATTTCCCGATCTTGGGGTCAAAGTATGTTGTAAAAGAAGATTGACAATTCTTGCTTTAGGACGAAAGTTTTGGTTTTTAAATTCAAAGTTTTCATCTCCTTCAAAAATATGATGAAATGTCTCACGATCATGTTCATCGATTTGAAAACTAGAAAGATCCATTCCCGTGCTTTTGCAATTGAGAATGGTACCCAAAAGATCACAATTCAAAACAATTTTAGTGCCTTTGGCACTACTCCAAATTTCATTATCATTTCCTTCATAAAATTCTCGATTGAGATTTGCATAGAAAATTTTAACAAGATTTGGGTAACAAACAAAATCATTTTGAGAAGAATCAACAAGACTAAGAATTTGATTGTTTGCAAAAAGAGTATCAATTTCATAAGAAGCAAAATCTTGAAAAATAGCAAACTTTCTGGGATGGACTTTTCCATAGTTATCATAATTGATGTATGCTTTTATTGCCTCCGGATTATTGAGGAGTTGCTCTTTCAAGTTTCTAGAAAGTCTCATGGTTGAGGGGTTGCTTGAAGAATCCATTAAAGTAGAAAGTAGAGAGCTTGGAGTTTTGAAGAGAGAGTTTGAATTTGAAAATGAAAGTGAAAAGTTATGATAAAAGATAGTGAATAAATAGATTTTTGAAAGACATGTTCTCTGGTCAAAAGATGCATTTTCAGAGTATTGAATGAAGTGAAAAGGTGGAGGGAAATTCAAGCATTTGAATTCAAATTTTGAATTTCAAAATTTGTACCCATGTCGACATCATGGTAGGGACCATGTCGACATATGCTTGTGAATTTCTATGATTTATTTTTCCTAAGTATTCTAATATATATACTTATTATTTAATGTCTATATATATATATATATATATATATATATATATCTGGAATATTATTAGAATTATAGTATATTCCAGAAAATATTATTATATTACTAAAAAATAATAAAAATAAAATAATAATAAAATAATAATAAAATTTTAATAATAATAAAATAATAAAAAATAAATTTAAAATTCAATCAACACACCAATTCAAAATCAATTAATCAAGCAATCAATCATCTAATTCTAAGCTTGCAATTTCAATCAATTGTATTGTAAATGTGTACCTTTTTCTGAGTCCGTTTCCTTGAATTTGTTGAAGTCGTGAACTGTCGTGAAACACAAATTTGAGTTATCTGTCTTCTGATCATCATCGCTTGAGGACGAGTCTGAGTCATCTAGAGTAGCAGTAAATGCACGCTTCTGTTTCTTTACTGATTCATTGTTTATAGGAGGATTCTGCCTTTCTGGATACGGGCAGTCTCTTTTGATATGGCCTAGTTCATCACAGTTGAAACATTTGACATTGTTTGGCACTGCAGTCTGATTTCCAGAATTATTATAGTTGTTTCTCTTGAGATTATTCATCTTTCTGTATTTCAGGAATTTCCGAAAATTCCTGGTCATAAATGCTATCTCTTCATCATTATCACTGTTTGAGTCTGATCCGTCGGTTAATACATTGAATGCCATTGATTTCTTTTCAGATGCTTTGCTTTCTCTTCTCCCGATCATTTGGACTTCAAACGACATTAGATTGCCAATCAATTCTTCGATCTTTAAGGTACTGATGTCATTTGCCTCTTCAATTGCAAGTGTCTTTTGATCCCATTTAGGAGTGAGAGAATTTAAAATTTTTCTGACTTGATCTTCTTTCGAAAATTCCTTTCCCAAGGATATTAAAGAATGCACAATTTTTTGAAATCGACTATACATATTTGAAATAGACTCATTAGTATTCATTTTAAATAACTAAAACTGATTTGTGAGCATGGAAATTTTGGTCAGTTTAACTTTGCTTGTTCCTTCATGAGTAACTTGCAAAGTTTTCCAGATTTCATACGCAGACTTACAAACCGACACTCTATTAAATTCATTCCTATCAAGTGAGCAAAACAGAATATTCATTACTTCAGAATTATTTTATGCAACAGTCTTTTGCTCAGTGGTCCACTGTGCAAAGTCAGTTGTGGGTTCAGAATATTCATTCTGTGTGATATTCCAAGTGTCTAATCCTACAGATTGTAAATATATTTTCATCCTACATGCCCAATATGCATAGTTACTGCCATTAAAAAGTGGTGGTCTGACAGTAGAATGACCTTCTACAAATGAACTAGTGTTAGAAACATTACCAGTGTTGGTAGCCATTTAGAAAACTTTTCAAAATTCAAATTATGAAACTTTTAAAAACCTTGCTCTGATACCAAATGTGAGGAATGCGGAATATGGATCTTAAGGCTAGAATGAACACTAGAGGGGGGTGAATAGTGTTTATAAGAAATTACTAAATCTTTTTGAGTTATTGTTGATTTGTACACAAATGTATGCAATATTCAGACACAGATATAATCACAGAATCAAACGCAGATGCAGAAATAAAGTAAATGCAGTAAAGGAAAGAACACACCGGATTTTATACTGGTTCGGAGTTACCCTACATCCAGTCCCGCACAACTAAGTACGGATTTCCTTTCAAAAGCAATTCAACAATTACAACCCTCGATTTCAAGGCTACGAGGTACACCCTCCAGAATCACAATCCTCTAGGTAGAGATACTTGATTTCCGGGGCAACAAGTTCACCCAATTGATTTCCATGGCTACAATCACACCTTTTCTCGCTTGATTGATTTCCTAGGCTACAATCACACCTTTTCTCGCTAGATAGATTACAAAGAAGCCTATAACTCTGAATAGCACTGGGATCTTGTTGAGATAGTGATAGAGAATCAAAACAGAGATGATCTAGTTAGATTCAATGTTGATTTAGGCAAAGTGATGATAGGATTTTGAATAAGAAAATGTGGAAGAAGAGAAGTGAAAAACCAGAAAATCTGATATAAAATTTGTTGAAACTAACCCATATTTATAGAAGAACAACAGCCATGTCCATTCGTGAAAGGTTATGACAAATAGACACTTCTTTTGAAATTCAAATTTTTGAATCTAACTGTCACTATGTCGACATGGGGTACTAGGGCATATCGACATCCCAAAGCATTTTTTGAAGATTTGATTTTCTTTGAAAATAACCTTCATCTTATATTAAAAACTATTTAAACTTTATAAATATACTTGACTATAGATAAAATACATAGATAAATATAGAGAATAATATATATATATATATAATTTTACTATAATTTTATATTTAAATCTAAGTATAAATATATTATAATTAAAAGATAGTTTAAAACAAACGAAGTTTAAAACAAGAGTTTATTAAAAACAAAAATAAAGAATATTTTAAGGCTAAAACATCTTTTTGAAAATCATTTGAAAAGATAATTTTTAAGGCTAAAACATTTTGAAAAGCAGTTTTGAAAATCATTCTGAAGTAGTTTTGAAAATCATTTTGAAGTAGTTTTGCAAGCTTCTTCTTGCAAAATATCTCATCACATCAGGACTCGAGAACTTGTACAAAACCAGTGTGTTCGTGGGTTTGTAAACCACTTGTCATAGGTTTGTAAGCTACTTGTCGTGAGTTTGTAAGCCACTAAAAAGGTAGAAATGGGTTCCATCCCAAAAGAAAAATGGAGTGAAGATTTCAGTGCTATTGTGAAGTTTTAACATAATTCTAGACTTAATACTTATCTTGAAATCTTGAACTCTTGATAATCTTGATATTCTTGATACTCATGAGTGTTCAATCTTGTATCTTGAATCTCTATAATGTACAGTCTTCATTCTTGGTACCTGCATGGTTAAATCCTGCATATACATATATATCTAAACTATAATGTTAGTATTTATATTTTATAATCTTATTCCAAGGTTGTTGTCATCAAAACCATCATCTCAAGGACTAACATAGACATGTACAAATATGCAGTAACATTCACTACATATATATATATATATATGCATATGTATGAATGTATATACATGAATATGTGCGTATTTTCCAAAATCAATGAGCTACAGTTCAAGTCCACACAGTGAAATGCAACAAGACAGAAAATGAATCAAGCACATATGGTCAAGAGCAACAGAAAACACAAGCATGGATGGTCGAGTTACAGAAACATCAAAATCAAGATCAACATGAATGCAAATCCACATATGAAATCAGGTCCAACCAACATAAACCAGACCATGCTAACAAGTCCACATGCATACAACATGAATATCCGAAACAGACTTCAAAAACAATCATACAAACATGCTCAGTGCACATGTATAAGGTGACGTACACATGAAGCCAGCAACAACAGTTCAACAAACTCAGATAAAATAACATGTGGCACCATTTCAACTCAACTAAACTAGACAAGATCAAACCAGAGTGAAGTGGACAGAGCAATATATATATATATATATATATATATATGTATGTATGTATATGCAGCCTAGACCAACATAAACACAACAACAAGTTCACGTGAAACCAAGTGGATAGCCAGAACAATTATACACATATATACATACATATATGTATGTATATACATGTTTATACATGCAGAGTTATTAACAGTAGCATTGGTCAAGAAATAAAGAAAATCAAGCCGTAGAAAATTATCAGATGGAAGATGAAAGTACACGAATCCAACAAGTCGGGTGTTGAACAAGTCGAAGTCAAGTTTTATCTCAAAGTCAGAAAATTAAAACACCGAAGTCATAGGAACCAACGCAAAACAAGTCGAGCAAATTCAAATATATCAGAAGATGAACAAGTCAAAATAATCACAAGTATTCAAGCAAAATCGAACGACCAAACAAAATTAGTTGAAGAATTCAAATCGAAAATACGAACGAAAATTAAGGGGTTCGTTCCCTATAAAACCCAATTCATCATCGGCATATTGTTTATTCGAGTTCAAATAAATCAGAGAGTAAGCGTCATCCAGAACTCGAATCAAGTCGACTATAAGTATAAATCGAAAAAGGGAAAACACGTACCAATTCAAAGCACGAATCAAGTTGAGCATAGAGTTAGATTAGTCATTAGCGGGTGTCTCAAGTTTACGTGTGTAAGCGTTTGACTACTTAATTTCTAGTAGAAATCGTGGGGCAGCACGTAGGCAGGGTTTTGCCGAAGCTGGGTAAATTTGTGTGTGATCTCTTCTGCATTATCTTTCTGTTTAATTATCTATGATTGCTTTTATTTCCGCATTAACTTTTATTATTATTAGTATCACCCTATTCACCCCCTCTAAGGGTGAAATCGATCCTACAAGTTTCATGTATGAATAGGAGAATTAACGAGGCATTGATTTATGACCATAAATCAATTACTCGACCCCAAGTAATAATCTATATATAAAGGCAGAGATTAGCATGAGTAGATGTATGTCTCTTAGTTGTATTTCTTATTCTTCTTCTCCATTATCAATCTTATAAAATTTTCTCCACTTAGAAAGAAATAAAATCTCCTCTCCCTAAGTGGATGTACATTACCTCACGGTAGTGGAACCACTATAAATCCTCTGTTTTATTTTCTTTTATTGCTTGATCTGTGATTACATTTAGCTGGTGACTATCTGTTGTTTGTTTTGCCTCACCATCAATCCAATCCTATTTTTTTCCCTAAGTTTGGGTTTTTATTCCTAAGGCGACCTTGAGGGATTTTTTTCCTAACAGTCTATTATCAAAGTGACAAGGTTGATTGAGAAAAGGTGTTAGGCATTATGGTAGGAGATGAGGAGAGTCCAGCAGTTGTACCAAGACCATATGTTAGAGGGACCTATATTACATTAGGATCTAGTTTAGCAATAGAGAAGTGGAACGGTGATAAAGACTTCAAGAAGTGGCAATGGAGGATGAAAGCTGTTCTGGTGAGAAACGAAGTTCATCCTGTGGTGTTTTCTCCTAAGGAGTTGCCAACTGAAATTTCAGCCACGGAAAGAAAGGAGATGGACAAATGGGTGTTTGCAACTTTGCAATTAGCTATGGGAGAAAATGTTATTTCTAAGATTAGCGGTGAAACTACTGCTAAAGGTATTTGGACCAGGCTGGAAAATCTCAATCTGAAGAAATCTTTGACTAACCGTCTGATTTTATTGAAGACATATTTTATAATGAGGATGAGAGATGGTACTGTCAAAGAGGATCCGGCTTTCTTTGACGGTCTAGTGATGAAGATGAAGATTGGGGATTTAAAGATAGATGAAGAGCATATGGATATGATGCTCTTGTGTTCCCTTCCAGAGCGTTATACAGGTTTCGCTAACAGCCTTATTTGTGCGAGGGATACTTTGACCGTTGAAGATGTGAAGTCGGGTCTTCTATCTGAGGACTTGAGGGATCGGATGAAGGAGATGGGTGAAGGTAGAGGAGGAAGTAGTATTCAATGTCTATTTTCTGAGAGAGGGAGAGAGGAGAAGAAGAATTAGAATTCTAGGGGGCATTCCAAATCTAAAAAGCCCGGTAATGATTAGAAAGGTAAATCTAGAGATAGGAAATGCTACATTTGTAAGAAACCAGGCCATTGGACGAGAGATTGTCTGGACTTGAAGAGGAAGACTGAATATGGAAGTTCATCGATTGCGATGGATAAAGTTGTATCCAATGACTTGTTAATGGCGGCAGTATCTGACCATTGGGTGCTAGATATGGGAGCGTCTTTCCATATGATGCCTAATAAGAATTATTTCAGTTCTTTTGAAAGAAAAAAGGGAAAGGAGATCCTTATGGGAAATGATGCTTGTTGTAGAGTCATGGGCATAGGTATTGTGTAGGTTCGCATGTTTGATGGGGTGATACACACCTTAACAGGTGTCTGTTATGTTCCAGGTCTTCGAAAGTCGATGATATCTCTTGGAAAGTTGCCATCCAAAGGATGCAAGGTCACTATAGAGAAGGATGGTCTGAGGGTTTCTAAGGGTGCACTTGTAGTGATAAAGGAAGATATGTTCCGGAATTTGTATCTTCTAAAAGGAAGCACGGTACTTGGAGAGTCTAGGGTTGGAGCCTACAGTTCTTGTGGAGAAGATGTCAAAGCTAGGCATACGAGAAGGGACTTTGAGTTTCTGCATAGATAGAATGGGATCAAAGGGGAAAGCTTCAACAAGGTGAGGTTCTGCCAAGAGAATGTGCTTGATAAGCGGAATAAGGGATCGTCTGAAGTTGGCCATCAGAGATCAAAGGAGAAAGCAGTGGATATGCATAAGTCTTTGCAGGCTGGGGTTGCTCGAACTAGAATCGCTTAACACAATGCTAGGTGCCACATGGTGGTACAGGGAGAAAGGAGAGACGATATGGTTCAAGGAGACGTTTGTTTTCATGGTGGAGATTGATAGGTCCTACTTGGAGTAAGAGGATGTAGGTGGAGTTGATAGGCTTGCAGGGAAATATAGTATCAAGGTGGAGATTGTAAGATTTGGTGATACAATATTTCCAATTGCTGAAGATTTGAAAGATATTGTTGATTACAATGATACAATATTTCCAATTCCAGAAGATTTGAAAGGTATTTGAGATAATTAGTCAAATATATATTGCCTCTTTTATTACATTAAAGAGCGTAATAAATTACTACGTGAGAAGAAGAATTATTTTGGGAGATTGTAATAATCAAGTAATTCCCTAATTAGCCGATTAAAGAATGAATCTTATCGGGCGCATGTAAAATGGGTGAAACTAGAAAGTCAAATGGATAAATGTTTCCTGTATGAATAGGAGAATTAATGAGGCATTGATTTATGAACATAAATCAATTACTTCAGCCCTAAGTAATAATCTCTATATAAAGGCAGAGATTAGCATGAGTAGATTTATGTCTCATAGTTGTATTTCTTATTCTTCTTCTCCATTATAATTCCTGTAAAATTTTCTCCTCTTAGAAAGTTGTAACATCCCCCTACTTGGAGGCCCAAAACTAACGGCTATGGATGATGCAGTCATCCATAGTTATTAATCTTTGGCGACCAAATACGGCGGTGCTAGATACATTGATACACAGATCATAGAAATATGGAAAAAATTTAACAATTCAAAGACATATTTCCAAATTTCATTCAAAACCTTCGATGTTCATTACATAACCCCAAAACATTAACCACGTTCAGCAAAATATAATTATAACAAATACGCCAAGAGCGACATACGAAGATGCCCCCTTGGTAGATTAGAGTATATAATAAGGCTAATAAATCTACCTTTATAACAAATCACACAGCGGAAAAGAAAAACTCTAATAACTATCTTCCTCCTACATGCCTTCGGAAGTTTTATTCGTCTAAGAAGAAAACCTGTACACCTTAAATCTCAAACTACTCAAAATCAATTGAGTACCCGAGAGTTTAAGGGGAAAACAAAAACTTTGAGTCAGACATAAAGCCTGGTATGAATAATAATCTAACATCTCATTCCTTTTTGATATCTAGTGAGACCACGCCACTTAGCGGAATGGGTTTTCTCCTCACTGATATCCCAAAATTTTATAAAACCATATTCTGTACTCCTGCATCCACAAGGGTTAAAACATACATTTTCAAAATATTTTGATGATATGCATACTTGCAAACATTTAGGATTTCCCCATCCCCTATTAGATTTTAATTTTCCTCAAAGAGGGACTATCCATCCTATATTCATTTTACTTAAGCGGATGATGACTATCCATCTCACATCTCATAGTTTTCCTAGGATGACCATAAACGCTTCATTAAACATATGGAGACTATCCATCCCCACCATGATGTTGACTATCCATCAACCATCCCATAGTTTTCCTAGGATTACTATGAACCCTACTTCAATCATATGGATATTATCCATCTCCAACTTGATGTTGACTATCCATCATACATCCCATAGTTTTCCTAAGATAACTATGAACCCATCACTTGGCCATTTAACTCATGCTATCCACATGAATCTAATTATCTCACGCTATCCACATGATTAACCTATTGCCATTAGTATCCCAAATTTAGGTTATATCCATGTATAATTTACATTAGTGTACCCAATGATTGTTAAAATATATAAGTGTTGATATCCCCAACTATTGTGTTGAACCCATTAAACCCTCCCCGGTATCCCCAAGGTTAAACAACATTTATTTTATAAGGTTAAAAGAAAATAATTTTTTAACCTCTTCGAAAGTATCCACTTCGAAAGCTTTTCTACCAACCCTTTAGAAAGCAACCTTTCGACCCCTTCGAAAGCATAAACCATAAATTTTAGAACAATAGGTTCCAACCTTTATAATACTTTAAAACCCCTCCTTCGAAACCTTTCAACTTAATTGAAGTATCATTAAGTAAGAGTGGAAGCCTAACTTCCAAACCATTTTTAAGTAAACCTTTCGAAAGCATTGGAAATCAAACCTTTCGAAACCATTGGAACTCAACCCTTTCGAAACCATTGGAAAGCAAACCTTTCGAAACAATTGGAACTCAAACCTTTCGAAACCATTCAACCTTTTAAACATAAGCCTTTCGAAAGCTTACTGGGTTCAATTTAAATATGTGGAAAATATTCTTTTAAAAACCTTTCGACTTCATTAGAAGCTACCTTATGACTTAGTCGAAAGCTCTGCTTCCAAAGCTTTGGGTTATACTTCAATTAGAAAAGCAAGGTAAAACATCTAAGTCGAAATTTTAGATACCTTTCGAAAGCATTGGAAAACCTTTCGAAACCACTAAAATTCAAACCTTTCGAAAGCAATGGAGAAACGGCTGGTTCTAAAACAAGTAAACCTTTCGACTTTGTCAAAAGCAACGACTTTGAAAGGTTGGAAAACAGTGGCAATAACCTTTCGACTATGTCGGAAGGTTCAAAACAAAACAACAATAAAGCGGCAGTAAACTTTCGACTGTGTCGAAAGGTTTAAATCCTTTATTTTTAGCAGTTGACCTGGTCGAAAGCAACCAAGTCGAAAGCCTCCTTTTGAAAGTAAGCAGGTGTAAGCTTTTGGTTTGTAAAACAAACATACCCCAACCTCTTTGGCAACCAACCTTTCGACTAAGTACCCTTCGACCTTGTTCAATTCATTACATACCAAGTAACTTGATACCATATGCATTGGTTTGACTTTGTCGAAAGCTATAACCTTTCGACTGTGTCGGAAGGTCTGGGTTGGAAGGTTTGATGCTTAAAATGGATGAAATATGCTAAAAGCATGGTTTTCTTATTTTTAACTTAAAGAAGGTAACTTTTCAACTAATCTGCCTTTGTTTATCAAATTCTCATTGGTTAACAATTACTTTTTAGAAAAATGTTGCCACTAATTTCAGAATTAAATAATAATTTTATTTTATAAAATGCTCTTTCTCCTTAATTAAATATATAAAACATATAAGTCCCATACCTTAAATAATTTTATATATTCATCAAATCACTTACGAAAAATCTGTGAAAAATCCTAAAAAATCCATTTTAATATGTTTTCGAACATATAAAAATTTCAAACGCAAATAATATTTATTTTAGCCGTAAATAATTTATAACCCAACAAATAATTTTCTTCACTAGAAAATTAATATCCACATTAATTCAGAAAATTATGGAAATTGAAACCCTCTCCAAAATCATGTTTTCTACAACATAAAATTTTCCCATGGCATTTAAAAATCATTTCATCTCAGTTTTACCCTACAACCGGGAATATCTCCTTTTTAGCGAACTTGTTTAATCCATATAAATTATAATTCAGACATATCATCATTCATTACATCATAAAAATAGATTTACACTAAAATCCAAAACCGTATGATCATAAAACTAAAATAGAGATGTAGAAATTATTATTTACCATAGATTAGACAAGGAAATTGAAGTTTGATTGAGATTGATTTCTTTAAGCTTGATCCTAAGCTTTACTTTGATTTTCTCTTCTCTTTCTAATGGTCGGCCTTGCTCTTCTTCTTATGGTTACTATTTTGTTTTATAAAATGAATGTGTATGACTAAGAAGAATAGTATAAGGGTGGGAAATATAGGTGGCTATTTACCCTAATTCCCTTATATTTAGTTACTTAATCATTTATTAGTTCATTTAGTTAAATAAGCACGACCACTTAATTTATTAATCAATCCTCAATCTCCTTGTCTACATTATTCTAATTAAGTCTCCTGAATCATGTCAATAAAATTAGGGGTGGTATAGGCTCCCCTCCTCAAAGAATTTCATCCTCGAAATTCAATAAGGACTAATTAGTAAACATAATAATCATCTACAACATCTCCTAACAACCATACTAGCCTACTAGTCTAGCAACAATCTATATAAATCTAATATAGACATACCATCAAAGCACATCAGGATAAGCCTCTCGAATTCTATCCTCTGTCTCCCAAGTACAGTCTTTCTTATTGTCGCTCCACTGAACTTTCACTAACTTTACTGTCTTGGTCCTCAATCTCTTCTCATCTCTCGCTACAATCTGAATTGGATGTCTAACAAAAGTCAAATCGGGCTCTACTACTAAATCCTCCAACTCTGTCTGGTGAATGGTAGACTCTGGATCATGTACATACTTACGAAGATGAGACACAAGGAATACATTATGAACACCTACCAAACTGCTCGGCAACTCTACTCTGTATGAGAGCTTTCCAATCCTTTCTATATGATCTGAAATGGTCCAACATATCTTGTGGCCAACTTTTCCGACTTTTCAAACAGTACCAAACCCTTCATCGGTGATACTTTAATGAAAACCCTGTCTCCTACTAAGAATTCTAGGTATTTACGCCTCTTATTTTCTTAACTTTCTGCCAGGATTAAGCTTCCTTCATCCGTCCTCGGATTAACTCAATCTTTTCGGATGCCTCTCTAACCAAATCTGAACCTAAGACCAATCTGTCACTTGTCTTTAACCAACATGTTAGTGACTTGCATGACCTTCCATACAAAGCTTCAAAAGGCGCCATTCCTATACTAGTCTGATAATTATTATTACAGGAAAATTCAATCAAATATAGGTTATCTTCCTAAGATCCAAGTCCAATACACAAGCTCTTAATAAATCTTCGAGTACCTTATTGACTCTCTCTATCTGTCCATCCGTCTATGGGTGATATGTTTCAGTCATCTTGAGCCTGGTACCTAATACCGCTTGTAGATTCCTCCAAAATTCTCTAGTTAATAACGCGTCTCTGTTGCTGACTATGCTACTAGGAATCCTATGAAGGCTAACTATGTTCTTCATGAACAACTTAGCTAAAACAAGTGTCGTTCTGGTTGACTTTGCCGGAATGAAATGGGCACTCTTGGTCAGTCTGTCCACAATAACCCATATGCTTTCATTTCCTCTCCTTGACCCTGGCAACCTGTCTATAAAATCCATTGATATCGAATCCCATTTCCAAACTGGAATATCTAAAGGCTGAAGTGACCCACTCGGTTTATGATGTTCGGCCTTCACTTGTTAACAGTTAACACACTGCCTAACCCAAAAGCCAACATCCCTCTTCATGCCTTCCCAATAGAAGCTCCTCTTTAAGTCTTGATACATCTTGGTCCCTCCAGGATGAATCGTAAACTTCGATCAATGACATTCCTCTAAACTTCCCTCCTTAAGTTCTCCACTTTCAGAACGCAGAGCCCTCCCTTCTTTCTCAAACATCCCCTTTGGTCAAGACTAAAATCCTTTAGGTTATCAATATCTGATCCTTTCTCAAGCCTTCTAATCCTCTCGGCTAAAACTGGATCTTCTCTTTGCTTAGAAGTTATCCTCTCGATCAGCACTGGGCAAACTTCTAAACAAGATAACATGGTAGTACCCTGACTAGAACAAGTAGTAGACCTTAACTGCACACCACAACTGGCTAAAGCTTCTAGATCCTTCCATTCTTCCAACATTGCTAACACCATATTCTGATGTTTTCTACTAAGAGCATCTGCCACCTTATTTCCCTTTCTAGGATTATACTCTATACCGAAATCATAAGCAGCCAAAAACTCTAGCCACCTCTACTGCCTCATATTCAACTCCTTCTAAGAAAATAAATACTTTAATGACTTATGATCGGTAAATAACTCGAGTCTCTCCCCCAAAAGATAATGCCTCTAAATCTTCAAGGCAAAGATCACTGCAGTTAACTCAAGTCATGAGTAGGATATCTAACTTCGTGCGGTCTAAGCTACCTAGATGCATAAGCAATAACTTTTCCTTCTACATCAATACTGCTCCTAATCTAGTGCCACATGCATCAGTGTATACTACCATCCCTTGGTTACCATCTGGAACTACTAACACTGGCGCATTGATTAAGACATGCTTAACTTAAGGAATGCTTCCTCACATTTTTCGGACCAAACAAACTTCACGTCTTTCCTGGTCAATTTAGTCAAAGGCGTTGCTATCTGCGAGAAAATCTTAATGAATCTCCGGTAATAGCCAGCGAGTCCAAAAAAACTCCTGATCTCGGTTATTGTCTTTGGCCCTTTCCAATTATTGACTGCTTTGATCTTAACTTGATCGACTGGAAATCCCTCCTTTGAGACCACATGACCAAGAAACTTAACCTCTTTCTTTCAAAAGTGACACTTGGAAAACTTCGTCTTCAGCTGATTCTGCCTCAGCGTCTCCAACACCACTCTAAGATGAACCTCATGCTCTCTTTCATCTTTAGAGTACACCAAAATGTCATCTATAAATACCAATACGAAACTATCCAAGTGCTCTTGAAAAACCCAGTTCATTAAATCAACAAAGAAAGCAGGCGCATTAGTCAATCCAAATGGTATCATCAACCACTCATACGATCTATATCTAGTTTGAAATGCCATCAACGGAATGCTATCCTCCGCCACTCTCAGTTGATGGAACCCTGTCGCTAAATCTAATTGGGAAAATACTCTAGCTCCACCCAACTGATCAAACAGATCATCTATCCTTGGCAGAGGGTACTTATTCCTGATCGTCCTTTCGTTTAACTTAAGATAGTTAACGCACATTCTTAACAACATGTTGGGTTTCTTCACAAACACCGCTGCTGCTCCCCAAGGTGAACTGCTTGGTCTTATAAAATTCCTATCCTCTAGATCCACTAACTACGCCTTTAATTCTTTCATCTCTGTCGGTGTCATCCTACTAGGTGGTCTACTGATTGGTTCAGCTCCCGGTATAAGGTCTATCTGAAACTCAATAGCTCGTTTTAGGGGTAATTCAGTGACCGGCTCAAATACATCTACAGATTCCCTGGCTACACGAACCTAACTAAGCTCATCTTCAACCTCCATGGCACTTAACAAAGCACAAACACTCTTATTGGAATTCTCCACTGAGAAAATGATTCGGTTATGACTATATGGGTGCCTTAATGATATTTCCTGGTCCTGGCAAAATATCCTAGCCTCATACTTACCCAACCAATCCATACACAAAATGATCCCGAAATCTTAAACATAAAAACTACATGCAAACTTATGACCTAACAAATCAAGTTCTAACTAATCACATCTCATCCCAAGAGTTGCATACCCTCCTATTGGATTTGCAACCCTTAAGGAAGTTATAAGGCACGTGGGTTCTATACATAACCTATCAACCAAATATTGAGATATAAATGAATGTGATGCTCCAATATCAAATAATAATCCAACTAGTATGCTATAAATCAAAAGCGTACCTTCCATCACAGACTTTCCTTTCTCGGCAGCAGTTGGTTTAGAAGATGATGGTTCCAAAGAAAAGACCTTTCCTTTTCCTACCTTGGCAGCCTTAGGACACTTGTTCTTGTAATGCCCCATCTAGTTGAAATTATAGAATTGCACATTCTGCTTCACCACAACCAACCTTCCATCTCCTGAACGACACTCATTTGCATAGTGACCCTTCTTATCACACTTGTAGCAAACTATATCTACTTTACCTTTCTTGGCTGCTCCTCCTTTCTGAGCCCCCTTCTTTTTGAAAAACTTCCTCTTCTTCCCCTGAGGACCCTAGGATTCAATTGGCTTCTCTTTAGCTGAAGTATCAAGCATTTCCTCATGGTGAATGGCCATCTTCACCACAACATTAGAAGGATCTCAGATATGGACCATAGACATTCTGCCTAGCACTGGCCCTAATCCTCTAATGAATCTTTCATTACTTATAACATATGTGTCAACCAAAGTATAACCATATCGAGATAGCTCATCAAACTTAGTAGCATACTCGATCACAGACATATCTCCTTGGACAAGATCCATAAACTTCCTCATTAATGCTGATTTGGAAACCTCAAAAAAGAACCTCTGCTCAAACATTCTCCTGATAAGCTCTTCTTCTGGAACTCCAGCTGTCACACTGTTCCACCATTGAAGCGCTAACCCTTGTAACTGTCTAGAGGCTAGCCTACTCTTCTCTCTAACCCCCAAGCCTAAATCAGTAAAGATCCTTCCATAGTTCAACAGCCAGTTCTCAACTTCAACTGCATCTTTTGTTCCAACAAACGGCTTCCCACCAAGACTGATGTAGTCCCGGCTTAGCTTAGCATAGTTATATCCAACTGGAACTACAGGATTAGCTCCTCCAACATTACCAGCAGCTCCTACTTGCAAAAGATTAGCCAACATTTGAAACACCATCCCCGCATCCATTGGCGGATTTCTAGCACCTACGTTGGCCTCAGCATTTTGGTTAGCATTAGCCTATCGACCTTGGTTCCTTCGGGTATTAGGTCGAGCATTTCCGTTGGTTGTGGTGCTTCCTCCAACTAGATTTCCTCTCCCGTTTCCTTCCTCCATATCCTCTTTCTCATATATCTGCATACGGACCTTAGTAAGATACAGAAGAACAATCTAAGAGAGAGGGGAATACGTACTTAGATATGTACCTATATATCGAATACAAGTACGTTACTATAGCGTTAACCCGAACCCTAATCTTATTTTCAAATTCACTGGATTATGTTTCAAAAAGATTTTAAATTAAACTTTTCTTTAAAAGTTTCATAAACCTATGTTCTGATACCAACTTGTAACACCCCCCTACTTAGAGGCCTAAAACTAATGGCTACGGATGCTGCAGTCATCCATAGTTATTAATCTTCAGCGACCAAATACGGGGGTGCTAGATACATTGGTATAAAAATCACAGAAATATGGAAAATATTTAACAATTCAAAAACATATTTCCAATTTCATTTAAAACCTTCAATGTTCATTACATAACCCCAAAACGTTAACCACGTTCAAAAAATATAATTACTACAAATACGCCAAAAGCGACATATGAAGATGCCGCTTGGTAGATCAAAGTATATATTAAGGCTAATAAATCTTCCTTTACAACAAATCACACAGCGGAAAAGAGAAACACTAATAACTATCTGCCTCATGCATGCCTCCGAAAGATTTATTTATCTATGAAGAAAACTTGTAAACCTTAAATCTCAAACTACTCAAAATCAATTGAGTACCCGAGAGTTTAACGGGAAAACAAAAACTTCGAGTCAGACATAAAGCCTGGTATGAATAATAATCTAACATCTCATTCCTTTTTGATATCTGGTGAGACCACACCGCTTAGCAGAATGGGTTTTCCTCTCACCGATATCCCAAAACTTTTATAAAACCATATTCTATACCCCTGCATCCATATGTTAAAACATACATTTTCAAAATATGTTGATGATATGCATACTTGCAAAAATTTAGGATTTCCCCATCCCCTATTAGATTTTAATTTACCTCAAAGAGGCACTATCCATCCTATATTCATTTTATTTAAGCAGATGTGGACTATCCATCTCACATCTCATAGTTTTCCTAGGATTACCATAAACTCTTCATTAATCATATGGAGACTATCCATCCCTAACATAATGTTGATTATCCATCAACCATCCCATAGTTTTCCTAGGATTACTATGAACCCTTCTTCAATCACATGGAGACTATCCATCTCCAACTTGATGTTGACTATCCATCATGCATACGATAGTTTTCCTAGGATAACTATGAAGCCATCACTTGACCATTTAACTCATGTTATCCACATGAATCTAATTATCTCATGCTATCCACATGATTAACCTATTGCCATTAGTATCCCTAATTTAGGTCCATTTATAATTTACATTAGTATCCTCAATGATTGTCAAAATATATAAGTGTTGATATCCCCAACTATTGTGTTGAACTCATTAAACCCATCCTGGTATCCCCAAGGTTAAACAACATTTATTTTATAAGGTTAAAAGAAACATTTTTCCAACCCCTTCGAAAGTATCCCCTTCGAAAGCTTTGCTTTTGACCCTTTCGAAAGCAACCTTTCGACCCCTTCGAAAGCATAAACCATAAATTTTAGAACAATAGGTTCCAACCTTTATAATACTTTAAAACCCCTCCTTCGAAACCTTTCGATTTAATTGAAGTATCATTAAGTAAGAGTGGAAGCCTAACTTCCAAACCAAATGTAAGTAAACCTTTCGAAAGAATTGGAAATCAAACCTTTCAAAACCATTGGAACTCAAACCTTTTGAACCATTGGAACGCAAAACTTTTGAAACAATTGGAACTCAAACCTTTCGAAACCATTCAACCTTTTAAACATAAACCTTTCGAAAGCTTACTGGATTCAATTTAAAACACGTGGAAAACCTTCTTTTAAAAACCATTCGACATCATTGGAAGCTACCTTTCGAATTAGTCGAAAGCTCTGCTTCGCAATCTTTGGGTTATACTTCAATTAGAAAAGCAAGGTAAAACATCTAAGTCGAAATCTTAGATACCTTTCGAAAGCATTGGAAAACCTTTCGAAACCATTAAAATTCAAACCTTTAGAATGCCATAGAGAAGCGGCTGGTTTTAAAACAAGCAAACCTTTCGACTTTGTCGAAATCAACGACTTCGAAAGGTTGGAAAATAGCGACAATAACTTTTCGATTGTGTTGGAAGATTCAAAACAAAACAATGATAAAGCGGTAGTAACCTTTTGACTGTGTCGAAAGGTTAAATTTTTTTTGGTAGTTGACCTAGTCGAAATCAACCAAGTCGAAAGCTCCTTTTTGAAAGCTAGCAGGTGTAAGCTTTTGGTTTGTAAAACAAATATACCCCAATCTCTTTGGCAACCAACCTTTCGACTAAGTACCATTTGACCTTGTTCAATTCATTACGTACCAAGTAACTTGATACCGTATGCATTGGTTTGACCTTATCAAAAGCTATAACCTTTCGACTGTGTCGGAAGGTCTGGGTCGGAAAGTTTGATGCCTAAAATTGGTGAAACATCCTAAAAGCACGATCTTCTTGTTTTTAACTTAAAGAACGTAACTTTTCAACTAACATGCCTTTGTTTATCAAATTCTCATTGGTTAACAATTACTTTTTAGAAAAATGCTGCCACTTGTTCAGAATTAAATAATAATTTTATTTCATAAAATGCCCCTTCTCCTTAATTAAAAACATAAAACATTTATGTCTCATACCTTAAATAATTTTATATATTCATCGAATCACTTAGGAAAAATCAAGGGAAAATTCCAGAAAATCTATTTTAATATGTTTTCCAACACATAAAAATTTCAAACCCAAAATAATAATTATTTTAGCCGTAAATGATTTATTGTAAATAATTTATAACCCAATAAATCATTTTCTTCACTAGAAAATTAATATAAAATCCACATTAATTCGGAAAATTATGGAAATTGAAAATCATCTCCAAAATCATGTTTTCTACAATATAAAATTTTCCCATGGCATTTAAAAATCATTTCATCTCAGTTTTACCCTAAAACCGTGTATATCTTCTTTTTAGCTAACTTTTTTAATCCATATAAACCATAATTCAAGCATATCATCATTCAATACATCATAAAAACATATTTACACTAAAATCTGAAACTGTATGATCATAAAACTAAAATAAAGATGTAGAAATTATTATTCACCTTAGATTAGATAAGGAAATTGAAGTTTGATTGAGATTGATTTCTTCTAGCTTGATCCTAAGCTTTACTTTGATTTTCTCTTCTCTTCCTAATGGTCGGCCTTGCTCTTCTTCTTACGGTTACTATTTTGTTTTGATAAAATGAATGTGTATGACCAAGGAGAATAGTATAAGGGTGGGAAATATGGGCAGTTATTTACCCTAATGCCCTTATGTTTATTTACTTAATCATTTATTAGTTCATTTAGTTAAATAAGCACGACCACTTAATTTATTAATCAATCCTCGATCTTCTGGTCTACATTATTCTATTAAATTTATTCTAATTAAATCTCTTGAATCATGTCAATAAAATTAGGGGTGTTACAAAAGTAATAAGATATCATCTTCCCAAGTGAATGTACACTACCTCGCGGTAGTGAAACCACTATAAATCTCGTGTGTTATTTTAATTTATTGCTTGATCTATGATTGCTTTTAGCTGGTGACTATTTGTTGTTTGTTTTGCCTCACCATCAATCCGGTCCTTTTTTTCCACAAGGTTGGGTTTTTTATTCCTAAGGCGATCTTGTGGGATTTTTTCCCCAGAAATCCGTGTGTGAACTCTCTATTTATTTTCTTTTGCGATTTGTTGTTTTATTTCCTTGTTTCTGTTTGTTTCGTTGCTTTACAATACGATCTTATTGTTTTCGCATTTATTTGGGTCGATTTACAGTCACTTATGTGAAATCTACCCCAATAGTATATTAACTTCATTATATGCTTTCTCTAAATCTATCTTTAAACAAATCATTGTCCCCTATTTTAGTATTGAAATTTCTAGCCATCTCATGAGCTAATGGAGAATTTTCATATATTAATCTACCTGGTACAAAAGCACTTTGATTTTCAGGTATTACCAAAGGTAGAAAATCTTTGATTCTATTACTTAACATTGTAGCTATAATTTATAGATTAAACTACAACATGAAATTGGCATATAATCTCCAATACTTGATGGATTCTTATTTTTTGGTACTAAAGTAATAAAAGTATGATATAAACTCTTTAAAATTTTACCTTCATAAAAAATTCTTTTGCTTCATTCTTAACCGTATCCTTAATCTTTTCCCATTGATTTTTATAAAACTTTGCATTAAATCCACCAGTCCTGGGCATTTATTATCCCCAGCATTCCAATATAATATTTCCTCCTCGGCTATTGGAGCAAGTAATATCTCTTATGCTATTGGTTTAAGTTTAGTTTGAATAATGATATTAGGAAAATTAGTCTCAAATTTTTCTGCACTATGTAGCTCTGTAAAAATAAGTCGCTGCTTCTTTAGCTATTTTATTATAATCATTTGTTGATTTACCTGCACTATCAAAAATATTATCTATGTTATTTATATGCTTTCTACTACTCATTTTTGCATGAAAATATTTAGTACGCTCATCACCTTGAGTTAACCAATCTACTTTTGCCTTTTGTTCTAAATTAACTGTAACTATATATAATGTCTATATAGATTACTCTGATTTGAAAAGAATTCCTTTACTTTTTCTAAATCATTAGGATTTTTATCTATTATATCTTGCAAAATCTTTCCCTCTTCCCTCAAATTTTCAACATGTCCCTTATTCCGACTTTTATCTTTGTTCCGTTATTTTATGATTAAATTTAATATTTTTAAGCATTAGATTAAGCTAAAACCGATTTTGTACCGTTACAAGAAAAATTTAAACAGCTATCTATAGTTTCCTTATATCCATTGTCAAATATACACCCATTTTATATCTAAAAGGTATATTCTTTTTAATTGTATTATTCATATCATGAAATAGTCTAATTAACAAAGGGGTATGATCACTAGTATTTTGCTCTAATGTATTACATAAGAAATTTGGTATATTGCAGAAAATTATTTATTTATTAATATCATATCTAATTTACAATGAATATTCTTTTCAATTCTAGATCTTCAAGTATATTTGTTGCTATTAATAAATGGTTCTATTAAACTTATTTTTATTAAAAAAATATTTATTCTGTCTAATTTAACTTATGGAATAGCATTACCCTCATATTTCTCAAATGAATGCATTACAGTGTTAAAATCCCCAATTATCATCCTAGGGATTTTATAAGCATAATATATGTATTTTAATCTACACCATAATCCATTCCTCTCATTTTCAAAATTACTTGCATATACACTAGTAAGTTATATACTAGGTCTACCTATATTTTTAAAATTACAATCAATATGCTATAAGTCCTTGTTTATATTATTATTATTATTAACATAAATATTAGAATCCTATATTACTAAGATTCTACCCTTACCTCCACAATCATTACTATTTATTGATTTCCAATTATTTGGCAGTTTCCAACAAAATTTCTTAGTATTTTCATCGTTCATTTTATTTTCTATTAATGCAATAACTGTAAGTTTATCTTCTCTTAACATATGAATTATATCTATTTATTTAGAAGGGGAGTTCACCACTCCTACATTCCAAGCTATAATGGACAGACAATAAAAATTTAGAGAGAGTTCCTAGATTTCATACCTGACACAGATGCATTCTTGTTCCTCTTTTTATATGTTATACCCTTTGCTTTAAAGCTTGTGGTCATTTCATCCCACTCTGCATTATCTGCAATATACTTTTGCTTAAAACATCTTTCTCATTGTTCTTTTCTCTAACCCCCTTTTTAACATTATGCAGTTGTGAAATATCAATTTGATCAGATGTGCGAGGCAAAACTGAGTTGATGCATCCCTATCCTTAGTTTTTGTAGTACTTTTCTGACCGAGGGATGATCTCCATGGCATCAATTAGACTATCATTATTTATTTGAGCATCTTCATTCATATATGTACCATTATTGTCTGTACTTAAACAAGAATCTAGAATATATGGGGTTCCATATTCTAAGACCTCTTTATTCTTTTGTCCCCCCTTTGTTGTGCTCTACGTGATCTCAACTACATTATTATTTTGGTTATTATTTGAAAGATGAACTTTCTCGGCCATGAACTGATCTTCATGATCATATAGCTGTTCTTGATTGTTTTCTTGTTCTGAAATGATGCCTTCTTGGTTAATCGGATCACCTGTTTTATATATTTTTTCATTATGCTCGTTTTTTTTTGGATTTTGAATTTTTATCTTGAACTTCTACACCTATTTCCTGATTACTTTGAGCAGTACCTTAATTTTCTTGATTACAATATTTTGGTATCCAGACTTTCCATGTGCTACACTGCTCTCTTATATGTCCAAAACATTGAACAAACAACACATTTTGAAGGAACCCACTCGTACATAACTTCCTACGTGATGCTTTCTCCATTGTACAGCATAAAAGATATTTCTTTTGGAATTCATCTTCTGCAGCCACTTCCACTAGGAGGTGGGCATAATTAAATCTTGTCTCCATTGCAGTGGCTGCATCCATTTTAATGAGTTTTCCTATAATGCTTGTTATGGCACTTAATGCCTCGTTGTCCCTACTTTTCAGATTTACGTTGAGCAATCTGACTCATATTGGCATTGATGTAAACAAATCCTTGTCCTATTTCAAAGAGTTAGACTGTAACGACCCCACCACGATGCCCAGATTAGCAAAGAACATTACAAGTAACGTCATATGCTAATCCAAAGAATATGGCTTGTTAAGGGCAATCGAATGTGAATATATGTTTATACTAACACTGACACGTCATTTATACCTTTTCACTTAATATTTGAACTGAATTTGACGTGTACAATATTAATACAAAGTAATAGACACACCGATTTCTCAGAATCAGAACAATATATCATATAAATAACAGTCACAGATCACAGTAGAATAAATCTCAACTTACATATATATGAATTTTGAGTTTACAAAATGAAATACTAAACTTGATTGTTATACAAGTTTGACAATTCTCTAATGTCAATTGTACATCTTATAATATATTCAAAAATTCCTAAATACATTTTATATACAAGGTCCAAATTCCTAAATGGGATAAACTAAAAGTCCAAATGTTTATCTCCTTGCTAGCATAACCATTCAAAGGTCAACCTGTTCTGTAACCTGAAAAGTCTCGGCCTCACCCGAGCCAAATAACACCCGGGTCAGACTATCACTAAATATTCAATAGTGTGAGAACAAGATATAACACAAGAACAAACAACATATAAGTAAATACAAATGTCCATGAAATAATGAGTCAAGGGAATTAATTTAACTTAGAGTTCATCATAAGACACATGGTTATGCATTCAAGTCACAAATACATATTAGTCACTAAACACAGAATAACAGAATTAACTTAACATCCATCACAAAACACAAGAACATATATTTATTTCACTAACACAAGACACAAGAATATATATTTATTTCACGAACACATAATAGTCACATAATCCAAATATCCAAAATCTAAGAGATCTTAATCCAAACTAATCGTAATGATCGTCCAAAACAATCGTAATGATTGTACTCAAAACCTGTGGCAAACAAACAAACAAATTAGTGTTACACGAACCGATCTGATACCAAGGATCGTACTCAGACCGGGAACACAAAATCACAGAATGATCTCAAGGATAGTCCATACCGATCAAGATGATCGTAGAAACCATGACTCGATAAATCTACATTTATTTAATATTATTATATTATTATGTTCGAAAAGAAATTCAGGAATAAACTTCTTAAGGATCTAGCAGCCGCTTGCCGCATACCAAAAGAGAGTAAACTCTAAAGTGCCAAATACTATCACCTTCAGTAATCATTAGAATTTAACCAATACGTCCCATACCGTATAGTGAAATCCAAGTATTTACTAAAAGCTAGTAAATATCTATGGATATTACTGAAAAACCTAAACTACATTCTCTTAAGGATCTAGCAACCACTTGTCGCACACTAGAAGTGAATACAACTCTGAAGTGTAAAATACTTCATAGTAGCAATCACACGAATTTAACTAAGGCATCCCATTCTACCCGGTGAAATTCGAGTATTCGCTAATGAGCTAGTAAGTACCCACTCAAACATTCTATTCAGTGAGTTATACCATATTCGACGAAGTCTTATTCGAAAGCATTTAAACCAATCGATGAAACTAAGTCAATTATTAGTACTCCTTAAATTATAGAATTAAGGTTCTCAAAACATTTTTCTCTTTTGAGTTCATTATTTAAAACACTTATTATAATTTTCGTAAATCCATTTGTTATTTAACTTTATAATAATATTCACAGATTTGCTAAAATATTCCATAACTCTGAATTGTTCCAATATTTTACATATATACACAAATTTGTCTCAAATTCCCATATGGTCGTATTATTCACAAAACTATACTTTAAAACCATATTTAATTACTCTTCTAAATCCATATTAAACTATAACCATTTTATTTAACAATAAATTAAGTTTATACTTTTCAAAACTACATTTCCAAATTCCATGAATCCTATATTATTTATTTAATAAAATCGTATTACTTATATTCCAAATCCATAATCACTTTATGTAAAAATAGATAGATTTGTATTCCAGTCATGTTTCCAAATCCATAAATATTTTACAAAACATACTTAATATATAAAATAACTTGCTAAAAAAATCATTTTTAATATTTATTAACTTAATTTAGAAATAATTCTTAGAATTATCAATATAAATAATTCTCTTTCGTAAACTTACTTGAATACGAAGCTTATCTATTCATTTCATTTAACTCAAATTTATGATTTAAAGATCTGCAGTTTCGACCACCTAAATCTCATAATTTTACAAAACATAGAGCATGAAAGTTTTAGAAAAAGTCTCAGATTTCAAACAAGGAAAAGATCATCCAATTTGGATTTACGGTTCAAAAGTTATGACCAAAAAACTTTCAGATTTAAATTTATTAACTCTGTCTTTCATTGACAGTGCAGCGACAAAGAAATGAATTTTTGACCATCTAAACTTCAAAATTATGCAAAACTTAAAACATGAAAGTTGTAGTACAAAGTATAATCTTTCCATAACTTTAAAAATTATCAAAATCCGATAAGAAATGAGAAAGTTATGCTTAATTTACTAACAATGTTTTAGCTTAGATAATTTGACAGGGCAGAGACTATTACTCTGTTAAAAGCCCAATTTTGATCCAGAAATCTTCAAAATATGAGAAAGTAGTTAAAACAAAAGTTCTTCCTTAGGGAATTATCTTCCTACTGCAAAAAGATTCAACACAATTGAATTTGTCAATCAAAAGTTATGTCCATTTTACTATCAGGTATCAACTCAGAAAATTTGATATGGTTGTGCTATAACATCAGTTTCTATTGAGATATATTGAGGACAAGAGTTTCTTTAGGAAAATAATTGTTAGGATATATCTTTACATATGTTAGGATATATCTTTACAATTATTTTCCTAAAGAAACTCTTGTCCTAAATATATCTCAATAGTTTCAAACTTAATTTAGACCCTTTTAAACACCGTATTTCGAAAAATTCTCAAAAGAAAACTTGTAGCTTATTGAAATATACTTCTACCACAAAACGATTGAAGTAATTCGAATCATTATACACCAAGATATCGCTGTTTTACTACAACAATTTTCACAAATAATTTTCAGCAAACAAATTTGCAAATATAAACAAACAATCATATGCAAGCAACAAACAACTATAGACATCGGAACAACACTAAAACTCAGCATGGAAACCTTGTTTGCTGTAACTAATCACTCACTTTCTAACATTGCTAAATAGCCAAAATATAACATTCAACCTACTACAATCACCAATATCAACATACACAAATGCGCGAGCAATCAACAAGAAAAGTTTTGGGGAAATGCATCTCTGAATTAACTTAGAGATTCATAATTATCACAAACATACATCAGTTCATAGACATAAAATCGCAAGATTTAGATATAGCGGTGAGTACAAACTCACCTTAACTCCTTGCTATCAACTCTAGAACATTTCCTAACCTTGCTAGCGCCAATCTTCACCAAATCATGCTCAAAACCCTAGCTTTGATCTCAGGACAGCAAATAGAAGAGATCAAAACAAGGCTAAAACTAAAAACAAGATATCTAAAAGATGTAGAGTGGATAGAGAGACTCACCAATATTTTTTTCCTATTTTTTCTAAATTTTTCTCTAATTTATTTGGCTAAAATTTTGAGCTATGGCATAAGAGTTTTGGAGAGGGGACTTCGGTTTCTTTTGTTCTGTAAATAGAATTGTACAGTACAAAATTTCGAGGAAGGAGATAAAGAGAAAATGCTCTATCATAATTTTCTCTAAGTGTTGGCTAAGTGAACTTAAAATGAAATGGACCCAATAGCCAATTTAATTAAAACAAAGGTTTTCGTTCTTTTTCTCTCATTTAAAACATACAATGAAAATGCAATCAAAAATACTAATTTTTAATTGCAAAACTAATTTAAATCCTTTCAATCAATAAAATGATTTACTTTCACAAAATCCCATTTTAGCTCAAAAATAGGATTAAATCATTTTCTTACCAAAATTACCCAATTTATCAAAAATGAGAAAATTCGTCTTCTCAAATAAGACAACATGATAAATAAGTAATTTAGCATTAAAAATCCCCATTTTTTCTTTAGGTAAAATTACACAAAATTTAGAAAACATTAACACATTATTTAACAAGTTTCAAAACAAGAATTTTAACATCAACAAATTTCTTATTTTGTTCTTTCAATTAATATTCAAATCTACTTCAATAAATGAGAAATCCTATTTCTCATTAAATTACAAGTTCAAATCTTTATTAAATTTAGATTAACAACACTGAAAAATCAGGGTTATTACATAGACCATCTTCTCGTTGTGATGAGTTTGCCACCATAAAAATGCGGACCATTTCTCAGAATTGATTCACAGTTTTTAGCCTCTTCAACTTTCATAAGAAAAAAAACTATTTTCTCTCGAATACGTATCGCATTCGTCTGTTGGTTTCCAAACTCTTTGGATATATGATTTAAAGTACAAAAAGTATGGTTTGACCCCAACAACATACGCAAGAATCGAATTACTCCAACATTCATCTGTTCCTCTACAAATTGCCTCTTTGACCACACCATACCTTTTGTCGTTAATTTTTATAGGCACAATGTAGTCAAGATGCAATCTTCTTCCATTGATTCATCTGCAACAATGTATGCCCAAGTTTTGAGTCCATGTGTCCTATTCAGTGAGATGGCAGTTGAATTTTTGCTTACCCCGTCTACGATTTGCCTCTGTTCAGTTGTGGAAATGAGGATCGTGAATCCTCCTTTTCCATCACATTGCCTTTAGCAGAAACCGCGATGACAACTCCCGATTCTTTTTTACTTATCTTTTTTTACTGGTCCGATTTTGAATCAATTAAAACCCGTCATTAACCATGATGATTCCCCTGAATAGCTTTCTGATGTTAAATTCCGATCAGTTCAGATGATCTAACTAATCTTGATGAATTTAAAATTTTGAAGAGTTTTTGACTTTCTTCCATGGTTGAAAGAAAACCTTAGATTTTTTTTTTCAACAGTTTAAAACAATATTAAATATGATGAGTGGGTGAGATTTTCAGGGGCTTCAACTAATTATTCTTCTTTCAACTAAAAATGAGAAACCATTCACTATTGCCGTTCTTGTGCAGAAAAAGATGAAACTACTAGCTTAAACCGGACAACAAACGCTAACTAGTAAACTACTAAAACATTCTTCCACTAAAATAATGTCGAATTTAAAACTCGCTTAAATTAAAGCAACAGTCCCCAGTGACACAGTAACCCAAGCTCATAGTCGGTGAGTTTTCCACTACTTTTTGTTTTGTAATGCTGCACCTGCATCCCAACGCGTCAGCTGCTTAGGTGTAAACGCGTGTCCTTTTCCCACCTCCCTCCATTCTCCTCGTCTTCCTGCTTCTTTATTATATAAACCCAAAAGCCACTCCCTTTTCTTCACTCAACTCACCATCATCTTTTACATTTACATCTATTAACTATACGATTGATATATGGCTTTCAACTTCCCATTTCTCCTCTTCTTCTTCGTCTCTTTCGTTGTGTTGATTTCTTCTGTCGATTCTTGTGATAGGTGTCTGCATCAATCCAGAGCTTCGTATTTCTCTTCACCTTCCTCCATTTCAGGTTTGTGTTTTTCCTACTATTTATCGTAATTTTTATTCATGTGTATTGAATTGAGTTTACTTGAATTTTCACCTCAGTTGAAACTGAAATCGTTTAGAATCTAGATATACAGTTGTTGTATACGCAGAAAAACTTGAGAATATTGTAATTGATAATGTAAAATGATAACAGATGGAGCATGTGGATATGGTTCGGTAGCTTTAGGAATCAACAAAGGCTTTATTGCTTCTGCAAGTCCATCCATCTACAGAGGTGGAGTTGGTTGTGGTGGTTGCTTTCAGGTGAGTTTTAGTTCATCATACTTTTTCAAGCATTATATCTCTATCTGAACACATCAGTAAATAGCTGAAACTGAAAATGTAAACAGATAAGGTGCAAAAATGCAAAATTATGCAGTACCAAAGGAGTCACTGTAGTTGTAACAGACGGACACAGTGCAAACGACACAAACTTCATGCTCAATGCACCTGCTTTTCTGGCTTTGGCAAAATCAGGCTCAGCTCAAACTCTGAAAGATGCCCAAGTCACAGATATTGAATACAGGAGGTATAAACATATGTATAGTTTATCATCACACACATTCAAATTACAGATATATGGACGCAGTAGTAGAGTTAAACTTACTCTGTAACAGTCTGTCTCAGTGATACAGTTATAATTAGCCTTTTATGTTCGGTTTAAATATATAGAAATTAGCCTTGATGATGAGTATGAACAATAATGCAGAGTGCCATGCAACTACAAGGACAAAAACTTGTCGGTACAAGTGGAAGAAGGCAGTCAGAAGCCAAACAACTTAACAGTGAAAGTGCTGTTCCAGGGTGGACAGACTGATATAACGGGGATTGACGTAGCACGATTCGGCATGTCAGACTGGAGGTACATGACCCGAAGCAAAACGCACGGTGCAGTCTGGACAACAGACAGGGCTCCAACGGGGCCGCTACAGTTCCGTTTCATCGTAACGGGAGGGTATGACGGAAAGTGGGTGTGGGCTGGGAAAGAAGTGCTGCCGTTGGATTGGAAAGTGGGGATGGTGTATGATACAGGTGTTCAAATCACCGATGTCGCTCAGGAAGGTTGTGCTTCCTGTGACACACATGTTTGGAACTGATCAAAGTCTATCTACGCCACATTCTTAATTTTTCCGGTTTTAGTTCATTTTATGTTGTTAAATAGTTAATGTTAGTGGAGTACAGCATGCATACATAGTAATATTGACAATGCGTCCATCATATGTAATTATTTGTTTGTGATAATGAAAGGCTATGCTTAGAATCTCAAAGGTGAAAACGACATCGTGCCTTCTTCTCGGTTATTTATAAACTCTTGGGTTCTTAGACTTCTTGTTCGATTAATACTATTATAAGGTAGAGTATAATCATTTATATATTATTGAATTGATTCATTATACTTCACTACGAGTGCGAATCGAATCGGTGCTACGCATACAGGTTGTTGATAAATGTATTCTTTTTCAATTATTACTGAATCTTTGTTCGATTTCTTAGAGAAATGCTATGTATTGTGATTTACATGCTCGCTCAGCAACATAGTAGATAGTTACAGTGTCATAGTAATAGGAGAGGGTCCGTTTCATTCACCCGGCGGTACACCGCCGTATTCTTAAAAATGCAGATGACATGAAGAAAAAATAAGCAAATTCCTGAGATGGAATAGCACAGTGTGAGTTGAAGCTATAATTATACAGTGGACAATTTTTGCATATAACATAGCAATAGACAGATTGTGAGTAAAATCTTGACGTACAACCAATTTCTTATAAAGATGTAGATAAATGAAAATGATCATCTTACCGAAGACGGTTTCTGATGACGCAACAAAAAAGCTACCTTGATGTGTATTAGTCCAAAAAGAAATCACCCATCTTGTTCGGCGACATATATATTTTATAAAGTACTCGGAATGTACATACATCTTCGATATGTTGTACCTAAAACCAAAACATTAAATTTTACAACAATTTGCATAGTATAACTAGCGATTCAAATACAAATAACATTATGTCACTTTTAAGTCAGTGACCTCTGAATTCACATGATTATGGGCGTTTGAGCGTTTTTAATCCTATGTATGAAATTATGAATCATGGGGTATAAATAACTGATTTATTCTAAACAGTGATAGTTGATTGTTAACTGAAAACTGAAAAGTCTTGTATGCACAGTCCAAATACAACGTCACTACCACACTTATTTACACCTAAAAATAAAATCCTACGAATAAAATTCGTGGAAATTCAACCAGTCGCAGTTTCTAAAGATTTTCATTCATATATTTACACACATAAAACATACAAAAGTAACCCGGAGTTATATGTCCCATAAGTTGAAGCTTATAATGTGCAGACGATGAAGCAAGAGTGCAATCATGCATATAAACAAATAAAGACTGACGCAGAATTGGACATTAAAAAAATGCTAAGGTTATAGTGGATTAGATTTCTTGTGAATTTCAAAAACAAAATGACACGAGCAAACATGAAGAACATACATTTGATATTGCTTGCAATTTTCAAAGTTTCACCAAATATTGAAACCATACATAAAATTACACTAAATTAGTTTTCTTATTTCTTCATAATATTAATAATAATTATAGTAAAATAGGAAAATTTACAAAAACTGTACAAAACTCGATAGTTTGTGTGGATATCCTAAGAGCCATGATGTTCAGCCTTCTCAATACTCAATAGGCAATTTAAATATTTGACTACATTAAAAAACCAAATACACCTTACAAAAAAAATTATTTGCTTTTGTCATGTATGGATCTATTTAACACTACTTTAAAAATTGCTTAGTACTTAAATGGTAAATAATAAAAGATCATTTACATAGAACGTTACTATCTACACACACCAAACATACATCTCTCATCTATTTATCTTTTCACCCATCCACGTCCACCAACTAAAATTTTCTTTTTCCTCCGTGTGTTCTTTCTTCCTTTGAATAAATGTTACTTATCCTAAATCAAACTTTCTACCTAGTAAAAAAATTCTGCCTCAAATTAAGCGGACGTTTAAAATCGACTAAAAATAAAAGGGAGAAATAAAAAAAATAAAAAAAAGAAGCCAAATTAACTTTTCACAATACGATGAGACTATTTCATAACAAATCTATACAACTTTGCATTCATATACTTAATAACAAATAAAAAAGTGGAGAAATTTTTTAATGAAATTATTCATACTCTATAAAACCCTATAACGTTAAAATAAATTCAAATTAAAAAGACCTACATAAATTTCCAAAACTAGGGTATACGACCATCTTATCTACGAATAACAATAAATGAAATATGGTATAAAAGTAAATAATTTATAACATTTTTGGTCGAAATTAGCACACGGTTTGAAGGCTTTTTCTAGTTTATCGCCAATTTGAGTGATATGAATAAACTGATATTTTAATTTTTTAAAAGGGAGAAATGAACTTATGATACCAATATGCTTGTTTTGGTTTTTTATATTCGCATTGTTCAGTCATGCAAACCGACACTACAAGAAAAGGCTCCATTTTGTGTCGGAAGGTTGCAACGGCTGGCAACGGCTAAAAAAAGCGGCCGTTGCTAGCCGTTGCATATCGCGACTACAGATCTGTAACCCGCGAACAGATTCTCATTTTCCACCAAAACAAACTTCCTCCCCAAATCCTCCTCCCCGTCGCAATCCGCCGCCTCTCCGACTCCAGCCGTTGCTCGTTGCCTCCACGTCGCTCAAACACCTCCAAAACTCGCTGGTATATCTTCTAAACTTGATTTGGCTTTGATTTAGGATTAATTGGAAAACCTTAATTTCGAAAATAATTGTATTAGTTGATCATAGTGATATTGGGTGATGATTATAGTGATTTATAGTGATATTGGATGATTATAGTGTTTTAAGTTAGGTGGAAGTTAAATTAGTTTAGCATTATGTTGAAAATGATGATTAATGCGACGTATTAGTTATGGTAATATTTGTATTAGTTGATTTTGATTGGTGGTTTGATTTTAAAATTAGTGTATATTATTGATGAACATGCTTGTTGATATTTAAGTTTATGACAATATTTGTTTTTATTTAAAATAATGTGTATAGTTTACGCCAAAGTTAATTGTATAGAAATTAATAGATATCATGATAGATTGGTACAGTTAACGATAATTTAATTCAGAAGTGCTAATTATAATTGTTATCATAGTTTAAAATAAGTATAATTCGTTGAATGAATTATAAAATTTTGAAATGAGCGTAATAACAATGAGCTAATTATTCAGTGAAAGTTAAAATATAATGAATTAATTAATTATAAAATATTTTGTAGTTGTTAGAAGAATAATTAGAAAATATGTTTTATTTCTGTAAATCCCTTAGAGATATTTTGGCCCCGTCTGACAAGTGCTGTATATGATCGTTATATGGATATTCGTTTTTTCCAAGAACGGACATTTATATTCATCTGATACAATATTTGTTGGATTTGTCCTAGTATTTGGACAAGTTACAAACACAATAAAGTAATCACATTTTGTAAATCATTTCAGTTTAAACGGTTTACAAAATTTTGGTGGCACTTCCTTTTTGTTCCCAGTGTACACGCATTTTGTGTACGATACAGGGAATAAAGGGAAGTGCTGCCGAAATTTTGTTGAATCGTTTAACCTGAAATGATTTATAAAATGTAATTACGATATTGTGTTTGTAATGGGAAGTAGGATGACCGGCCGTCAATGAATTATAAAATGTTTTTCAATTGTTAAATAGTTGATTTAATGACAAATTATAAATCAATCGTAAAATACTGTATAATATGAAGTGAAGTGTTTAGTTGAATCTTCTAACATATTTTATCAAATCAGGAAAAATGTTCGATTATTTTCTCGATCGTAGTTGGATGTATGAAGTCCGAACTGGTATGAAAGGATCAATAAAGGAACATTTCTGTAACGGTGTACATGAATTTATTAGATTCGCTAAATCTAATAATCGGAATAACGATGAAATTCGTTGTCCGTGTAGTAAGTGCAAACATTTAAAGCATTGGAAATCAGATGTAATAGAAGTACATCTGTATAAATTTAGTTTTGTGCCGAATTATTACTTATGGGATCGTCATGGTGAACTTGTTGAACGTACACCTAATCCTGTAGTGTTAGAGGACGATAATATTATGACGAATCCAACAGAAAATATGGTACAAGATGCAGCACGGTCGATGTTTCCTACCATTGATCAGAGCGATGATGACAATGATAACGTTGAAGAAGAACCGACCGCGCAAGCTTTCTGTTATAATTAGTATACTAATGACAATGACAATGTAAAATTAGTATACTCTATATAATTCAAATTATTTTCAATAAGCAGGCTGTAATACGTGTCCGCCCGGAAGATAACAATGTCTTCTTCAATCATTAGAATAAGAGGATGCGGAAAAATTATAGGGAAACTCTTTCGAAGGCCAAGCTAAGCGGAAAAAAACCCAGTTGGATGGGTAATGATGTTTGGGCTGCATTTGTCACCCACTGGGAAAGTGAAGCTGTCAAAGTAAGTTATGTATTGCTGTATTGTTAGTATTATTTATTTAAATTATGTATGTTAGTTGCATTATTAATTTAACTAACCATGTATTTAAATTAACAGGAAATAGCAAAGCGAAATAGTGCGAACAGAAATAAAAATCCAACGTTACACCGCGGTGGGTCCAAGTCATTCCAACAATGGCGAAGGGAATTGGTAAATTCGTAATTTGAGTTTATAAACTGTAATATTATTTAATTATATTAGTAACGTTTTTTATTCATGTATAATTTCAGCATTCAAGAACCGGACAGGAGCCTACAATGGCCGAGGTTTTTAAAGTCACTCATGCGGTGGAGCAGACCGATGATGATGGGAATGTCACCTATGAGTGGACAGATGCGAAGGCTGAATCTGTTATGGTAAATATGTTTATTCGCAATGACAACGTTTCATATTCCTTCAGTAGCGTATAAGTAAATTGTATAGCTATATATTGAGTCAAATTTGTATTCGTAATTGTAGGGTAGATATGAAGCAGAGCGGGCAGCGATGACGCAAAGAACTGGACGGGATGATATTACGCTTCAAGAGTCCAATCAAATATGGGATAGAATTATTGATCCGCCTTCTCGCAATAGGCGTTATGGATACGGCAATCAGGAGGTAAACTGTTTTAATAACTTATATTTGAATTTAATATAGCCGTTGCGAGCGTGAATTAGAACTAGATTGTTTGATCGTTTTACCGGCTCTTAACTTCCAAAGGGCTTACAAGAAATCTATGGCCGAAGAGGAGATAGCCCAGATGCAATGACAGCTGGACGAGATAAATGATTGGCGACAGAGCTTCTTGTCTCAGCAGATAGATGAGCGCATTGCCGCATTCGTTTCAGAGCATGGGACCATGCCAGGGTCAGGTGGTGGTGGTGGTGGTGATGACGATGAGTAGGTATGTTTTGTTGATGGTTAATTTTTTTGGATAAGATTTGTGGTTTTAATGGATATTTGTTGGACTTGTGTACTTATGTTTGTTGATGGGCTTGGTAGTTTGTTTGGTGTTTTGTGTACCTATGGTGTTGGTGATGGATATTATGTTTGATGGATTTGAGATGTATTTTGTTTGGTTGATGATGAAATATTTGTGTTAGTTGATTATATAGTTGCGTGATTATTGATGTATATGTGTTTTATTTGATTATTTGCAATGTATTTGGTTATATTATGGTTGGAATGGAATGTATACGATGGTTTGGAAGTGATTGTTGTGTTGTGGAATGGTTTGGAGGTTGGAAGAGTGAAAGCTAGCTGCTGGAAAACAGAAAAGTTCCAGGCTTGCAACGGCTAGCAACGGCTATCTGGTTCCAGGCTTGCAACGGCTAGCAACGGCTATCTAGTTCCAGGCTTGCAACGGTTCGCGACGCCACGGGACGATAACGGTTGGAAATAACTGTTTCCACGTGGACAAATTGTCGTCGCTAGCCGTTGCTAAATTGGCAACGGAGCCGTTGCTATTGCCGTTGCTGGAACTCGTAGCAACGAGCTTATTAGCAACGGCTTATAGCAACGGCTAGCAACGGCTGGCAACGGCCGCCAACGGCTAATTGTCGTTGCTATTGCTTCCGTTCCTTGTAGTGCGAATGACTAATTCTTCACTGAGTTGCATAACCAACCAAAGTGAGTGTTTGTAGTATTTTATTCAAATTAAATTTAATACATGTCTAAGTGGCGTTAGTGATAGTTTAGATGTATGTACATAGTAACACCCTTAATATATGTTAATGTATAAATTAGGATATGTCAATACCTAGGCTTTCCCGTATTACAATAGTTTTCATATTATATAATTACTTGAGCTCAGCAATGTGTCCAAAAATAACTAATTATGAATTGTAAAACAATTATCAAGATATACAACAAAATACTAGTAAAATCACATAACGATGGAAAAACCGAACGTTTTACTTAATTTTAAGAAAAAATAATCAATTTTAGTTAAACATCAAATAATAATATATTGAAAAAGATTTAAAGGTGAAGAAACTCAAGGAGAAAATCTTAGAAAGAATAAAGTTAATAACGTTGGAAAGACATTTATTTTTTTATCTTCACACAATTTAATTTTGCAAAGCTATGGTGGATATATTTCAAATGTATCATCAGGAATTCAATCCATGTTATATTTTCTATCCATGATCCATCTAAAATTATCGGTAATTGCCCATCCTTCTCACGGCTGTCTAATTCCCACTAATCTCTACACATGATCTCCTAATCACCCTTCCCTAACCTCATCAACCCAATACACTTCAGCCAAAACCTCCACGCAAACCACTTCCACCCACCATCAGCATCCATAAATATCCACCGAACAACTAGACTAGACCCACGTCGATCTCGTCTAACTTTCCCTACCTTAACAACCTTTGCTGCACCACTACAATTTCTTCACCACCGCGCTCTCTCTCCTAACACCAGATCTTCAACCCACTCCACCATCATCTCAGCCCACCACCTCATCTAGATACCCGCCACCAAATCCGCTAAGAATTATCAACCTCGTTCAAAACCGCAGACTACTTAACAGATCCACCACAACCGAGCTCCATTATCCAGAAAGTCATCAAATCCACCTCATCCAGACACTCACCAATTTTCAATTCCACCACCTCTTTCCCTAGCCTGCCTCTGCGATGGAGAATAGAAAAACAAAAACAAAAACAAAGGGATATTCGTGTGGAGGAAGAAAAAGGAAAGAAGAATGGTGTCGGCTGTGTTTGAGCATTTATTTTGAGTAGATATCGGATGGATGCAAACATTCAGATCTGAAAATTACACTTTAATTTGAATGTTTAAAACATACATCTCCACTTAACTATTGTTTTAAATCATAAGAAAATTTTAATTTGATCTATCAAAATGAAAACTCAATCATATCATTCAATAAATAATTCAATCTTCATAAAGAATTTTTAATTAAACAAGACAGTGATACATACATACGTACAAATTATGAAAGTCAAAATAAATTTATATCAAACATTGCAAAACCATTATCTATATATAAAAAATTAAATACCTTGCAACCCAATCCTTAAAACACAACTTGTTGATGTTGCCTTTGATTTGCACCATAAATTGCAACAATTTGAAGCACCACTTTTGTATTTATTTTATTTGATTCTTTTTTTTATGAATTTTTTATGGCTTGGAAGCCATGAAATTTCGGCCAAGAAGGTGGAAAAACGAAGATGGAGACTAGGATTTTGAAAGAGAGTGATTAAGAGAGACAAGTGAATAAAAGACAAGGTATTTATAGAGGGAGCCGTTCTTAACCTCCTTCCTTCATTTTCTAGATCCAACCATTGGATTTTAAGTCTCTTTTTTTTCTTCCCACGGCCTTCTATGAATAAGGCTATATGGGCCTCAAAATACTCCCAAACCCATTTAGTAACTAATCTATTTAAATCCAATCTAAATATTTTATCAATATCATATATCGATAAATACATACATAAATTTTATGTATGTACTTTATCAAATGCTAATGGCATTCAAACAAATCAAATGAATAAATAAATTAATATTTTATAAATACTAATTAGTTTAATTAATTTATAATGATTATAAATTAATTAAATCGTGTGGTTTTTTGAAGCATTCGTCATTACGGTTGTGCGGCTCAAAAGTGTAAATTCAGTCAACAATTAATATCAAACTATTTGAATATTAACGTTCACACGTCACGTAACAGGTGGTATAACATTTTGGCCGAATTTATCGCTTACACATCTTTTAGGTTTAATCCAATTTTACTTATTATAAGCGGTACCTAATAGTGACAATGATTTACATCAATTCTCTTCATCAAAACTATATCACTTTAGGATTTATGGAATTTGGTAATGGTCAAAATTCCAATATCGTCCACATTCAACTTTATAATCCAAACACAAAGTCCTTGGTTCAATAATAAGAATTATCATTAACCGAACTGCTTTGGTCAGAAACTTTAACTTTGAGTTGACATCAGTTGACCATGATACTAACCTCATATAACTATGGAGACGAATCCTCTCTTGAATAGTGTTTCACTACCAATGCTTTCACTCGACCGCATTATAGTCGTTCAATGGACGTCGTTCCATGACTTAACTATAATCAAAGGAGAGCTTCTACATTGAAGATTAACAGTATTCTCTAGTCGAGAGAATTATGTAAATTAGTCATATCGATATTTTCTGTTTGACCTTAGTTATATTAACCAACAGAAAACTATCGAGTGAGTCATTCCATAGCTATTCAATAACTATCAGTACATAACCCCTTGGTGCTCCTAACAGCCATGAGTAATACACTGCCAAACATTTAGAGGGCATTACGTACTCTAGTCTTAATGGAAACATCGATATCCAGTCTCGATGCATCTTGACTAAGAACATTTAAAATAGTATATTTAGTTTTTATTGTGATAAATTACTCACGGTTACAACACTTTGTAGCTACTATCACAAAACATACCATTTATAGATTTTCTATTAAATATACTTTTAATTAAATTAATTAATTAATATAACGATGTTATATCAAATATATAATAGAAAGAAAACACCTCTATTTCGAACAAGATTGGTCAACGTGTTTGATATGTAACAAATTACATAATTACTCTTAGGTCATACCCCTAACTCTATCAATCTCCCACTTGCACTTGGGGTCAATTATGGAATCTTATTCCAACTTGTCCAATTGGTTTTCTCAAAAGCAATTGAGTCTGTCGCTCTGTGAACGGGTATACTATTATGTTTCAATTGTCTACTCTGTCAATCAACTCTCTCCGACGGTGATAAACTGTTTTATGATGTGGAAAAATTCGGAGTATGTCTCTTGACTTTCAATAAGCTCTAAGTTCTGTTACAAACTATGTCGCGACATTGTTATCATATAACAATTTTATGAGATTCTCAACATTTGGAATCGGCTCAGTTATAAATTTGTGCACTTATATTTTTATATACATTGTTTTTATACGGCGCTATTCAAAGCAATGTACTTAGCCTTTTTTATTGAATCAACCACGGTCTTTCATTTGGAACATTTCCAACTTAAAGATTCTTAACTTGAATTTATTATTGACATATTATTTACAATATGTCATACAATGAAGCTTTGGAATAGAGTCATGGAACATCGATTAAAAAGTATGACATACATTTCAAAAAACGAATTTGGTTTCATGCTTGAGAGGTCGACCACAGAGGCAATTTTCTTGATAAGGCAATTTATGGAGAGATTTAGGGAGCAAAAGAAGGATCTACACATGGTATTTATCGATTTGGAGAAAGCTTATGACAAAGTACAGAGAAAGGTTATATGGTGGGTTCTAGAAAAAAAAGAGTCCAAACAAAGTACATTACCCTTATCAAGAATATGTACGATGATGTTGAGACTAGTGTTAAAGCATGCAATGGTGAGACCAGTGAATTTCCCATTAACATAAGATTACATCAAGGGTTAGATTTAAGCCCTTACATTTTGCCCTAATGATAATGAGGTTATGAAGGGTATACAAGGTGAGATTCTTTGGTGTATGCTCTTTGCTGATGATGTTGTGCTGATTGACAAAAGTAGGATAGGGATTGATAGACAACTGGAGTTGTGGAGGTAGACTTTAGAATCAAAGGGTTTTAGACTTAGCAGAACTAAAACAAAGTATATGAAGTACGAGTTCAGGGGTATCAGGTCAGAGGAGGAGATGTCATTCTGGCCCGACAAGTAGTGCCCAAGAAGGAATCCTTTCGATATTTAGGGTCAATGTTGCAATATGACAGTGAGATTGATGAAGATGTTAGTTTTAGAATTCAAGCAGGAAGGGTGAAATGGAGACCAGCGTTCGGCATTCTCTATGATAGGAAAGTCCCACGAAAGCATAAAGGAAAGTTCTACAGAACGACAATTAGGCGTGCGATGTTATATGGTGCAAAATGTTGGTTTGCTAAAAGACAACACATCCAGAAGATAAGTGTAGCAGAGATGCGTATGTTGCGATGGAGCTATGGTTATACAAGATGAGATTGAACTAGGAATGATGATATATGTTATAAACTTGGTGTACCACCAATTGAAGAGAAGCTAGTCAAACATCGCTTAAGATGGTTTGGGCATCTCCAACAACGGCCTCTCGAGGCACCTATGCGCGTTGGAATTATATATCGTATTGAATGCTCAAAGAGAGGTAGAGGCCGACCAAGGTTAACATGGGAGGAAGTAGTAAAAGGGCCTTGATGGATTGGAATATATCCGGAGAGCTGATGTCGGATAGGAGCACGTGAAAATTAGCAATCCGCGTACCAAAACCATGAGCTAGGAATTTTTTACTTAGGGTTGTTCTAAGTTTAGTGTTATAAGTTTTAAATTATAGGACTAGTGAAAAGGAGCCAAAGACGTAGTTTTTGGTCCTCGGTCCCTATTACTATTAGTACATTATTACTATTAGTGTTATTAGTATTACTATTATCATGATTTTTTAATTTCTTCATCTATTTTTATTGTATTTATTTATTATTATTACTATTATTTGTTTAATTATTTTACTTTATTTTATTTTTATCCTTCTTTCTATTTTCACCATATATACATACACATATATACATACATATACATATATATTTAAGTCTAATATTGTTATTTTTACTTTTAAATTAACTTTGTCATTTAGTTTCCGGTTCCATCTCTAGCCGACCCAAACTTATTTGGGAACAATGACTTAATTGTTATTGTTGTTGTATATTATACCCAATATCACTTATGTAGTTTGATTCTGAACACTCCTCCATAAGGAGTTTTTATTTCTGTAAACAATTCTCTAGTATTTCATAAATACACGAGAACACTTCAAACAACCATTTAGTGATATCAATTTGGATTTGATATTTGCTTCATGTATTAAAACATAAACAAGTCATGATATTGTAGACAACATAACATGTATGATAATTTCTATTATCAATGCATAAGGAACTCATCTCACGTGTTCTGTATTAAACAATTTAATAAGGCGTCTTTGCATATTGATTTGGGACATTACCAATATCTTTTATACTCACTATGAAAGACATCATTTATAATCCAAAGTTGAGTATTAAAACAACTAAGGTTGATTTTAACACAAGTATATCGTTAAAATCAACAGCGTGTTGTTTACTTATAGTTTAGAAATATCAACGTACCTTTTAACGTTCTTTCTTATGAACACAAGCTTCCTCTGCATTATGATTGATAATCAAACTATTTGATATTTCTATCAAAATATTTTTTCAATTTTGATGCTTATAAAATGATACTTTCTATCATTTCTTGGATCATATTTGAAGACTCACAAACTCAATATCACTCCCACTGATTTCGAGACATTTTGATTATTAGGTGTAAACAATTACTCTAAATCATTATTTACAAATTTTATGTTTCAATACATACGTACCAAACATAAAGTCGTGCTAAGTAGTAATTTTGTGAGTAAATACGAATTAACTTGAGCATGTTGAATACCGAATTTATTACGCTAATTTCAACAATTGAAATTGGCGATATTATTCTTATCAACGTTTCTCATTTAATTCCAATTGCATTAGTCTTGCTTATAAAGATACAATCATGTCCGATGGATCACATCCCTTCGGTTACGACTACCGAAATCATATTTTAATAGCGCATGTGGAATTCTTTCGGATTTGTGCATCATACCATATCATAAAGTCAACACTCTTAATGGTTTAAACAATTAAGAATTATATATTTTTGACATTGATAAGAAACTCATAGTTTCTCTTCAATATGCAAGAATACTTATTGGACAGTCTAATGTGTTGTGTTCATTTAGGATAGTTAATTTCATTTTGTCTTATCTAATTGTTCTATTTATGGATCGTATTCAATTTCATTTTACTACCAATAATTCCTTAAAGAAATTTCTTCATAATGAAATTGGTATTTCTTGAAACAACAATTATTTCTCAGTGCAACAGAATATGTATTCATAAACGTTTTATGAATTTCTTTATTTATAAAAATGATTTGGTTTTAGTTTACAGAACTTATATTCAAAACATAAATATGTCATCTAATGACAGTCTTTCAAAAATTCTTTTGGGGAGATTCATACAAGATCCCTTATGAAAAATTATTACGTGCAATCTTTCGACTCGCACAACATGCCAACTCCTTGGCCTAGTATATTTTGGTGTTACTTATAACCCTCACCTTGTGTGATTTTGTAAACTGTTATTTAGATGAAATAATATTAACCTTGTGTACTACTATTAAGTACATGACCTTATCGAAAGAAACTAGCTCAACTTTACTCACAATTAATCATACATTGTCCAACAAAGTTCTATTACTCCTTATTGATGCATCATTATCTATCACGTGGAGGAGTGAATTTTGAGATTGAACTGTTATCCCGCCTTTTGGCAAGGCCGTGACACCAAGAACTTGACTAGAAACTAAGGTCAATCCATCTCGAAGATCGGTTGGGTTCACTATGTATACTAGCAAATTTGGTTCGAGTCCGGATCAAGCTACAATTAACATGACACGACAAGTAAAGCTATGAAAGCCAACATTCCAAATTTTAGGTCAATCGAAGTTCGAATGCTCAAGTTATGGATTGATCAAAATCAAGAGAGAAGGACTCAATTTGTATCCATCAAAGACCATTCTTTTTCATATCCATCATGCCCATTCCCCTTCGTATCCATCAATGGTCGACATTTCATATCGGTTCCATTCATGCGCAGTTCGTATCAATCTTCCTATCTACACAGTTCGTATCGATCGGCCAACGATCGATACGAAACATACTACCGAACGATCGATACGAAGAACACATGCAATAATCATTACGTAGAGAGTCATGTTACATCGATACGAATCAGCATCTAAAAGCATCGATACGAATAAAGTTACATTAGGTCGATAGGAAGAAACGTGGTCAAAAAGAGGAAACGGTCACTCGGCATGAAAAATGGATCTACCCTGAGTCATCGCTCCATGTCATCGAAACACGTTTGATCGGTATGCACAAGATCGATATGAAAGGCCATCGATACGAACTGTGATCGATACGAACCATTCAGCCTACTGCATATACAACCTTGGATCAATCATAACTCAAAATCCACAAGTCGAAATGCTACCACAAGAGCTTACTTACCACCTCAACATTGTCTTTGATCGATCTCAGCTCAAATGGATGTCATTTTGATCGATACGAACAAGGTAGTGATCGATCAGGGATCGATCCCAAATGACCTCGGATCTATCAAGTGGGCCCACCCACATAGGAGAAGAGGTATTTCGAGATCTAAGCCAGATATTTTCATACTACACCTATAAACAGCAGCCCTATGCCTTCAGAAATGGGACTTTTTGCGCCATTACACCGTTACGCTGCCGGAGATCCATTGTAACTTGAGTGTATGAGTTATTCTCTGTTGTAATCAGTTAGTAAACATCAATAAAACAACAAATCTTCCAAAGTGGACGTAGGCTACAACGCCGAACCACTATAAATCTCTCTCTTTTTACGTTTCTGTTTGCTGATTTTGGCGTGTTTGTTAGATTAGCCTCTGTTTACATTTCAATTCTTCATTTTAATCTCTTCAAATACGTTCGAAGAGTGTTGTGCCCAATTTTGGTACAAACACTTTGGTGCTTTCATTGAGAAAACCCAGTTTTTCTCCTGCTTGGATCTACTACCGTTGTTGGATTGCTAAAATCTAAGGAGAAGATCCAGATCTGATATCCAGTAGTTCCTTCCATTCTATTTAGATTCCACTAGATCTAGGAAAGAGCTAAATCACTCGCCATGGTTACTACCGGGACCGCTTCAACTGCTGTAGATCCAGAAGGAAGGGATAGGCAGAATCCCACGCAGCTAAACACAACGGGTAAAACATCTGCTGGAGCTCCAGATCCATAAGGCCCTGTGACTAGGGAGGAGTTCAAGATTCTAATACAGGAGCTAACTCAGAGCCATCAGCAGCTCACCCAGTAGATCCGTGCCAACACGGAGCTCGTGAACCAACTGAACGAGGAAAGATGAAGAAGATCCAAAAGGGATCGTGCTTCCTATTCATCCACGGAAAGCTCGGCTTCTTTTGATTACAATCATAGAACTACACACCAGCAGCAGGATGGAAATTATGTGCAAGCCTCCAAGCATCAGTGCGCTCTGAATCTTGGACAAGCCGGAGCTGGTCCTTCTACAAGACATCAAGCTGGATCTTCCTCTCAAGGAGGGGCACTTCCTTTTCACACTACTGATAGCCACGCAGCCGCCGCCGCTATAGACTTGGAAGCTGAGTTTCAGAACCGAGCAAATCCGACCCTTTGCCAACATGTTCATGCTCCAGAACCCTATGTCCCTGAAGACCCGGAGCCAAGGAGGCGAAGGATGGACCGTTCCCGCAATGTGGAACCCGACCATGCCTTGGCCTCAAATGTCCAAATGCCTGACATTCTAACCATGATCCGCCAAATGATCCGTGAATGTCAAGGTCTTACCAATGACGATTGGGGAATCCCCCGAAGTCATACTCAATTCACAAACGATATTCTTTATGCTGATCCACCTCATCGATTCAGGATGCCTACCCTACCTATGTATGAGGGAAGTTTGGGTCCTAATCAACACATCCTAAAGTATGAATGGCTCATGAATGCCACTCGAGCCGACGATGCGGTTAAGTGCAGGAGTTTCCCTATTTCCTTGGGAGGTATTGCAATAATGTGGTTTACTCGTTTACCACCCAGACCTATTTCCAGTTTCGATCAGTTGGCTATGATTCTGTATGCATGTTAAAAGGCCAAAGGATGTCAACACCTTGTCCAGCATTACCCAAGCTCCTGGAGAGACACTCAGATGTTTTCTAGAAAGGTTTCATGCTGCTTGTGCTGAGATCAGCAACCCAAATGATAATTCTATCTTAATGGCACTGACTAAAGGAATCGATCTGGATTCTGAGTTTGGCAGTTGGTTAGCTGGGAAACCCCCCGCGTCGTTGGATCGTTTCTATGCTATGATGGCCCAGTTTCTAAGGAGAGAAGACGCTAGATGATCTAGGAAGAAGGACAATGCGTGGCCCAATGTCGAAGGAATTCAAAGCAATGTTGCTATGAAATAGACCGGCGAGAGTTCCGGTAAAGTGCAGTCGAATATACAGAACAAGCAATGTCAACGGAAAGGTAACGGAGGTCAGGAGAAGAAGAGAGATCAAAATCGTGGACCGAGACCCAAATCTCCCATGTTTGACTGATATACCCCAATGAATACATTCCTAGAGAATGTTTATTTGCAGAGATGTAATACCAGACAGTATAAGAAGCCTGCTCCGAAACAGTCATCTGAGAAACAGATACAAACCGGAAAGTTCTGTAGATTCCACGATTGCTATGGCCACAATATTAATGAGTGTCGTCATTTACAAGACATCATTGAGAAGTTAATCAGAGAGAGGAAGTTGGAACAGTTTGTGCGGGCGCTGTAGAATGGAGGTGCGGGCCTATCGAACCCAAATCAAGGTCAAAAGCAGGCTAGACCAGAGGAACCTGCGCATACTGGCGGGAGATTGGTGATAAATACAGTTAATGGTGGTCCTCATCCAGCTGATTGGAGTTGGAAGGAAATGGAGTCGTATGCCAGTTCGATTAGGCATGCAGACTTCGAATGTTGTAGTAATGTTGATGACGGGGCTCAGGCAAAACAACAGAAAACGATGACAGACGACATCATTTTCCAAAATAGAGATGTTGATAGAGTCCAAGCCCCACTATCGATCCACTAGTTATATCAGCTCAAATAGGTCCTGCTTGGATGAACATGATCTTGGTAGATAGTGGAAGCTCCCTGAATATTCTTTTTAAATGAGCTTATGACCAGATGAAAATTGAGGCGAAGGACCTAAAGCCGTGCCAGTCTCGCATACATGGCTTTAATGGAAGTGCAATGATACCCGCTGGGTGGGTAGAGTTGCTGGTTGAGTTAAGGATTGGAGATCGCTGGAGAGTCCGGATGCTACAGTTCATTGTGTTAGACATTAATTCTCCCTATAATGCTTTCTTGGGCCGACCGACCCTAACTGAATTCAGGTCAGCTATTGTCCCATGGTGTTTGAATCTAAAGTTTCCCATAGATAATGGAGTTGGAATTGTTCATGGAGATCAGGCAGTTGGACGCGCCTGTTATGTTGCTGATATGCGGGAGGCGCAGCGTAAAGAGAAGGCCAAGGACGTAGAGGAATCTCTCTGCGTTCGGTTTTCCGAAAATTGACAGGTAACGCCTGGGCCTAGGCCAGGGCGCCACAACCAATTCCTAAAATATCTTGATCCACGAGATAATAATAATGAAGAGGAAGTCAAAGACAGTCAAGCTTCTCTGGCAGAGTTGATGATCGATGTTCCGATCGATGATAATGATGACTCTAGAATGATAAAGGTCGGATCTCAGGTAAGCCATCAGATGAGAGAGGAATTGGTTGAATTTCTTCGGGCGAACCTTGACATGTTTGCCTGGACTCACTCAGATATGTGTAGGATCTCGCCGGACATCACGACCCATGCATTGAATATTGACCCGCGGCATGTTCCGGCCAAACATAAAAGGCGCGGTATGCATATAGAGAGATCTGCCGCCCTGAAGGAAGAGGTAAACAAACTCAAATCGAACCGGTTTATTCGAGATGCTCTATACCCGGAATGGGTATCCAATCCAGTGCTTGTCAGGAAATCCAATGGAAAATGGAGAACTTGTGCAGACTACTCAGATTTGAATAAAGCCTGTCCCAAAGACAGCTTTCCACTTCCCAAGGTTGATCAACTTGTGGATTCAACAGCCGGACATGAGCTCTTATCTTTCATGGATGCATATTCCGGCTACAATCAAATACCAGTGCATTTACCTAATCATGAGCATACAAGCTTCGTCATCGATCTGGGACTCTAGTGTTATAAAGTGATGCCGTTCGGACTCAAGAATGCTGAGGCAACCTATCAAAGACTCGTCAACCGAATGTTCGCTAACCAGATTAGGAGAACCATGGAGGTGTATGTGGAAGATATGCTCGTGAAGTCGCGGCTGTCCATCAATCACGTCAAAGACTTGGAAACGATGTTCAACATACTTCGACAGTACCGAATGAAGCTCAACCAGTTGAAGTGTCATTTCGAAGTCACATCCGGAAAGTTCCTTGGATTCATCGTCAATTCTCGAGGAATTGAAGCCAATCCTGAGAAAATCTAGGCGATTCGGAATCTCGAGACTCCCAGAACTATAAAGCAAGTGCAGGGCCTCAACAGGAAGGTGGCAACCTTGAGTAGATTCATCTCCAAATCCACAGACAAGCGCATTCCCTTCTTCGATTTGATCAGAAAAGGAAAGCGGAATTTCGAGTGGACGGAGGAGTGTGAAGGCGCATTCCAAGCACTGGTTCAACATCTAGCAACGCCACCTATTTTGTCGAAGCCAGTTGATCAGGAAAGATTGTATATCTATTTGGCGGTTTCAGCGAATGCGATCAGTGGTGCATTGATTCGGGAAGAGGACCGGATCCAGTGACCGGTCTACTACATCAGCAAGCGATTAACTGGGGTGGAGAGAAACTACCCGAAGTTGGAAAAGCTGGCTTATTGCCTCGTCATTGCCTCGAGAAAGCTCCGTCCTTATTTCCAGGCTCATCAGATCACAGTCTACACCGATCAGCCGTTACGACAGGTCCTTACACGACTTGAGACGTTTGGTAGATTGCTCAAGTCAAACATCGAGTTGAGTCAATTCGATATTGCTTATATGCCAAGGCGAACCTTTCAAGGACAAGTTCTGGCGGACTTTATAGCTGAATTCACAATACCAGAGGACTTGCCCAAAACCAGTGAATCTCCCAAATACATATGGAAGCTATACACTGACGGTGCATCAAACGATCGCTGCTCAGGCGCTGGAGCCATACTCGAAACTCCAGAGGGTCGGTCCATATGCTATGCTTTGAAGTTTGAGTTCCACGTGACTAACAACGAGGCCGAGTACAGGACTTTACTCGCCGGACTCAGGCTTGCTAGGGACTTGTGAATTATTGCTGTGGAGATTCATTGTGACTCGCAATTGGTCGTATGCCAAGTTCGGGGAGAATACCAAGCTAGAGACCGAACGTTGGCTACTTATCTTGCATGGGTTCAGGAAGTGTTGAATCAGTTCGACTACTATGCAATCCACTGTATACCTCGGGAGCACAATCAGAAAGTCGATTCTTTAGCAAAGTTGGCCAGCACTGGTAAAGCACAACAAATGGGACTCGTCCCCATTGAAACACTTACCACTCCAAATATCAATCAAATGGAAACAGACTGGGTGCATGAGGCCACACCTGAGAAGGAGTCATGGATGACCCCGTTCAGAAATTATCTTGAGCACAGAGCTTTACCTGAGCGCAGATGTGATTAAAGAAAAGTTCTCCGAAAAGCTTCGCGGTTCATTATCCAGAACAAAGTCATGTACAGAAGAGGATACTCTGTTCCTTTACTCCGGTGTATCGCCCACGACGAAATCAAACGAGTGTTACATGACGTGCATGAGGGAGAATGCGGGATCACACTGGGGGGCAAGCCCTTACTAAGTAGATACTCCGATACGGGTATTATTAGCCGACTATGAATCGAGATGCATCAGACTATGCCAAGAAATGTGATAGATGCCGGAAGCATGCCCGAATTCCCAGAGCCCCACCTACCGAAATCACTTAGATGGTCAGTCCATGGTCATTTGCCACATGGGGCATCGATATAATCGGATCTTTACCTCTGGCTAAAGGTGGCGCGAAGTACGCCATCGTTGCATTTGACTACTTTACTAAATGGGCGAAAGCCGAGCCTCTTGCTACTATCACAATGAAGAAAGCAATCAACTTTGTTGTGCACAACATCATCTGTCGTTTTGGCCTCCCGCATAAAAGCACCACTGACAACGGAGCCCAATTCGATAGTGTCGAGTTCAAGAATATTTGTCAACGTTTCCACATCCAAAAGAAGTTCTCGGTAGTTGCTCACCCTCAAGTGAATGGACAGGTCAAAGCTATTAACAAAGTTATTATGTCCATTCTGAAGAAACGACTGAAGAAAGACGGAGGCAGATGGGTCGATGAACTTCCCATGGCCCTATGGGCATATCGAACTACCCAAAAGTCCGTGACCGGCCACACTCCATTTTCACTTTCCTACGGCTCTGAGGCCGTTATTCCGATTGAATTGGAGTACCTTCTCACTGTGTGACCTATTATGATCCAAAGACAAACACCATTTTACTTTCTGAATCTTTGGATTTATTGGATGAGAAGCGTGAAGAGGCTGATTTGAGGGCAGCTGCACACCGGAGTCGAGTCCCCTGATTATACAATGCTAAGGTCCGACCCAGAACCTTTGAACTTGGCGATATCATACTCAAGAGAATCTATTCGGTCCCTTCACATATGAAACCAACATGGGAAGGACCGTATGTTATCGAGCAGAAGCTTGGAGACAACACATTCAAATTATCAACTGTTGATGGTCTCACTTTGCCAAGAGCATGGAACAGCAAGAGTCTCCATCACTATTACACATAACATACTTTATTTATTTATTTATTTAGTTTGCTTCTCCTTTGAAATTTGTTTATGCATTTCGAAATTTGAACTTGTGATAAGGAAACTGACTTTGTCATACTTTCTTATTTCAGCAATAAAATGCAAACTCGTCAAGCCAGAGTGGTAATTCTTGAAATGCGTCATGCGACCATCATGATACACAAAGAGCTAAGCTCCATCTTAAGGTAGGACTTATTCAAATAGGGAGTGACTGTGATCCGACCGGTCACTCACTAAGTGAAACCCCGAGCTCGGGGGCAAGCAACCACGCTAAAGCCAAAAGTATTGATACACAACAACCCTCTAACGAACTCCGGCTCCCAGAGTGTGAACCGGGGTACGAACTCCAAAACATGGGCTCAAGGAGGGTGGATCCGTCCACCCACGACTTCGCCTGAATTCAATCTAAACCCGAGGAGGATGGATCCGTTCATCCATGACCTCGCCTTCCATTTTTACAAGCTCGAGGAGGATGGGCATGTCCATCTACGACTTTGCTTGCCTACTCGGGGTGGATGTGATCCGACCGTCCACAACCCTGATCAACTCCTCGTTCCTAGAGTAAGAAAGAGATCCTAATACTTGAACAAATGTGATCGACCGTCTGTCAACTAACTCCAGATTCCCGGAGTGTGAACTGGAGTATAAACATTGAAATGGGTGTGATTGACCAACCATCAACTAACTCTAGTCCTCAGAGCGCAGGCCGGAGTATAAACACCAAATGGGTGTGACTGACCACCCATCGACCAACTCTAAGTCCCCAGAGTGCGGACTAGAGTATAAACATAAAACGGGTTTGACTGACCACCTGCAAATCAACCTAAGTCTCCAGAGTGCGGATATAATTCTAAGTGTTAACACGGGTGTGACTAACCGCCCGTAAAATAACTTAAGTCCCCAGAGCGCAGATATAACTTTAAACATTAAGCAGGCATGATCGACTGCCAGCATACAAGATTAATCCCCAAAATGTGGATGCAATTGCCAATAGATGATCGAGTGTGATCTGACCACTTGGACTCGTTTTGCTTTAACTTTGTTCCGACTAAGTTAAGTTAAACTTATTGAAAGCAGAAAACGACTGTCGACCAACTACTTCAATTCTCCCCAGTACTGGGGCATAACTCAAGTACAAGTCACTAATCGAGACAGCGCAACACTGGGACTCGACTTAACGTTTGGTTATGACCCGAAGCCATGATTTCAGGACTTGACAACCGAACTCAAGTCCGACCCGGAGACTAAAGCCTCACAAGTACATTTAATGGAAATTCGAGCACTAAAACACTTAAATAAATAAACATAGAGTTATGCTGAAGACAAAAGGAAATTTTATTTCTACTATTCTTAGGAAAAAAGGCAAGTACAAAAACTTATTCCAAGAATTCCTATAAGCGGGGCCGAACCGGCATCTATACACGGCTTGCAAAAAAGCAAAATGAAATCCTATCCTATCTATCTACCAAAAGAAGGAATAGAAGGACACGTCTACTCCTTCGACTTCTTCTTCTTCTTCCTTGGCGTTGACCCACTAGAACTGCTGCTTGGATGCCTCTTCGAGCCTTTGCCTTCCCGGCCTCCTTTTGCTGGTTGATCTTCGGCTAGGTGAATTACAGTGGTCTTTTCCTCCGAACTCATAGGGATCGGGATACTTTCTGAATGCAGAGCCGGAGGAATGGTGGCACTTTCAGTGTAGGAAGACGAAGGGGGCACACCAGTATCAACGATTGTTCCAACATGAGAAATGATACGCATAGGGACCGGGCCGGGACCCGCCATACCACCTCCAACACTACTGGCTCGCTGGTCTTGCTCTATTTCGACTGTGATTTTTACCATTATCTCATAAGCCTATTTTGCACTAACACCCGCTGGAACGCCACTAGTCGGGCCCGAGGAGCTAGTTGTAAACACATATTTACCTATATCGAAAGGCAGATCAGTGATTGGGTCGCTTTGGTGGCCGAGGAGTTCTTCCATCGTTTGTTCGTCAAGAACGAAACTGCTCTCGTGAACCTCCCCGGTTGATGTGGTGGCCGTTGTAGTCGTTGCCTCTGTCATTATAGCCTTCTGCTCACGATGCAATTCTTGGGTTGCAGGAGGACCCGTTGGTGCAGCATCTATAACTGAATAAAGATAAGAGAATATATTAGTGACATCTTCCGACAACGCTCCTGCATTTAGGCGAATGGAAAGAGTGTTCAGAGTAACTTCCTTAGATTGGCTCACATGCTGAGCCGATGCTCCTTCAGAAGCATGTTCAAGTACCGGAGATATGTGCGGCCTGTCTAGGTCGTACGCCGGAATAGCCGGAGGATCAACTGTAAAAGTAAGCTCAGGCGGGGTTGCTACAGGCATTTCGGAGCTAACTTCATGGTGTTCAACTCCAGACCCTTCTCCCACATTTGGGTACCGGGCAACTAGTTTCTCCTTTTCGAAAGTGACTACGGCGTCATGAAGAACTTGTGGCTCATCTCCAACTAATATCTGGTTTTCAAGCTCAAAGTCGTCGATAGTTGAAGTGCCGCGGTCCGCCTTCTCGTCCTTTACCAGGCGGGGCCATGCATTGTATAGATGGAATGGGTAGTCTTTGAGCCAGCCCAGGTTGCGGAGTTTTAAGACATTGACATTATATGTGACCAGGAGATCCTCAATATCACTTTCCGTCCTGGCCTCTGCCTCTTTTACCTCAGTTTCAATTTTGGCTTCAGCTTCTTGTGCCTTCAAGACTACCGCATCCCTTTCGCTCCTAAGAGCCACTGTCTACTCACACGCTTCTTGGGAATCTTTATTAGCGTCATCTTTTTCTTTGATGGCCATAGTAAACTTCGCCTTTAGCTCCTCAAGTTCTTTGAGCGCAGCATCCATTTTCGCCACGACAGTGATGGTCCTATGGCCCATCTCTTCAACTAAGGCCAAGTGCTCCTGCCACATCTTTTCCATAGACTTATTCATCTCGTCGGCTCTCTTATTGGCCTCCGTTTCTGAGTTCCTTAAAGTTTCATTTTTGTTGGTAAGCACTTGCACTATATGATCCTTCTGGGCAAGATCTTTCTCCAGTTTCTCGATTTTTTTCGCCCGATCGAAGGCGACCGCTGAAGCTTTCTCTGCCATCTTCACCCATTCTAGGTACTAATTTTAGACATCATATACATAATCATGTACCGTCTGCTCTGCCTCATTAGGGATTCGCTTTAAGTTTGGGGGGAAATGGAAGCCATCGAAGCAGATGTTCAGAAAATCCGTCTTTGACTTAGCTATTTTGATGGCCCCTTCTCCCGTGAGCTCCATAGCAGTCGATGCAGTAACAATATGAGTTTCTGCCTCAGTTTTGCGGCGTTGTTCGCCCGATTTTAAAGTTTGGGAGGCGCTATTTGACGTGAAGTTTGAGCAGTTTTTTTCCCGGAGCCGGAGGGTTGCGAGGGATCTCTAAGTGGTGGAGAGCGCGACCGGGAACGACGCCTACTTTGATATTCCCTCTCCCTTTCCCTTTCATAATGATCCCGTTCTTGGCTGGAGTGGCCATGGTCACGAATTCTTTCATATTCACGCCTGCGGGATTCAGAATATGAACTAGAAGAATGGCAGCAACATGAAGACTACTGAGCATAGATCCCCGCTTTGACATCGTATCTGTAAAACGAAAAGAGAAACAGAGTCAGTTATCTTTGAAAATTGAGAAACATGTGATTAAAGGTTGTGTGGTGCCGTGAAGTGTGTGTATGCATGTGCAAACCCCCCAACCAACCAGTTATAGCAGCCATACTCGTAGGAGTTGGCTCCCCTATATCTAAAGCACTTTGAAGCCCCTCTAGTTCGATATCTTGATGTAAAGACAAGTCATCCGAAATGGGAATATTTGCCAGTCCATCAAAAGAACTCTCCATTCGCGGAGGAGAAGTCTCTGCGCTTACACCGGTTATAACGGGCGGAGGTAGCATGATAGTTTCGCATCTCGTGGCTTTGTGGGCAATAGACTTGCCTCTTCTTTTCAGCTCTAAAGATCGAAGACTTTGCGAGGGCCCAACTGCGGGCTCTTCTCCAGTTGGCACATTCTCATCACCGCCCTGTTCTGTAATCACGACACTAGGAGCACTTCTCCCTCCATGCCTTGCGAGGCCCATTCTGAGAACTCCCGCCGATCTGATGCTCTGGTCTCTATCTATCAGCCCCACGACAATCAAATTTTCATCTGTGAGGACTTCGTCGATTTCTTTATGCGCGGCTGGCACCGCTTGAAGAACCCTTACTATTTCTTTAAATTGAGCCCCTTCGGGTCGTGGAATCGAAGATGTATAAGAAGCAAAGTGTTAAACTAGGCACCAATTGATATTGTCGTGTTAATCAACAAAGAGGTTGGAGCACTTACGTCTGACTAGCCACCGTTTGGTGAATCCCGATGGACAACGAATGAAAAACCATTCGGTTTTAAAGTAGCTAAGCTTGCTCCAAGCTCCGACCACTACCTGGAAATTTCTAACTGCTTCCAGGAAGGTGAAAGAAGGATTGTCCCCGCGAATTTTAATGTTGAAAAGAAACCTGATCTCCTCGACAGTCGGAGGTCGAAAGAGATGCTCCATGAAGATGATGAATAGGTTATTGAGAAAAGCATACCCATTCGGATGCAACTGAGGCGGAGCAATCCTCAAGAAAAGCAACACTTTTCGAATAAATTGATTGAAAGGAGGAAGTGTTCTAGCTACACACATGAACCTATTACAAGCCGTATACCCTTCTGGAGGATTGTGGGCTCTATCTTCCGTGCCTAGTACCAAGACGTCTTCCATAGATAGCCCATGCCTAAGGAAAATCCTACCTAGCATGTCTTTAGAGATTTTAGAGTGGACAGAATCCTACGGGTTCATAATAAAAGTAGCACCCGGCATCTCGTCCAGATTGAGACTTATTACTTCAACTGCAATGGCTGACATTTCGATTACTGGAAGAGGACTCTGGACATCTTGCGGCTCAGAACTTCCGGGTTCCATAGCTATTGAACTCAGTAACAACCATTGTTAAATGGCAAGAAACCCGTGTTCCCTTCGGTGCGAAGTGCGTGAATGTGTTGTGCAGTGCAGTGCTACATAATACTTAAAATTCTACAAAACTTGAAGGGCGTTCAAACGACAAGACTTCGGGTTTCAACCGGAGTGACCGTCATCACTGACCATCACAACCATGCCATCCTGACTTCGAAGAACGATCCATGTTAGAGTTCATGAAATTTTCAAGTTACAGTTCCATCGACGAGCTTCGAAAGGTAGTCAAATATGCAGTGAAACTGTTAAGTCCAATCATGCAAGGCAAAAGCTCGTCGGAATATTCGAATGTGCAAAAACGTTCGTATCCATTATTCAATTATGCAAGGCAGATGTTCAAACTTGGATCGTTCCACAGAAGCCCGGTTTCGTATCGATCAAGATAAAACAGGTTTCGTATCGATCATCGATCCTCAACTTTGTATCGATCATCAACCGAGGATTTCGCATCGATCTCCAACAAGGGATTTAGTATCGGTCGCTTACAATGGGAGTTCGTATCAATCATCGGCTCCCTGACTTCGTATCGATCGCTTCAGATCGATACGAAGTTCCACCAATCGATATGAAACTCCTCCTTTCACCTATCGGTTTCGGATCAATGCAAACTTAACATTCTGGATCGATACAAGATCTGATTTCTTCCTTCCTTCATCGATACGAGATCAAGGCTAAGTGTCCTTCCACCGATTCTTTCATATCCATCGGTGATCCTTCTTCTCCAAACAGCTTGAACGCCGTTTCCTCCTCCCTCAACCATGCTCCGACCCAACTCGGCCTCGACACCGCCGGAATCGTCCACGAACGTGGACGAATTGTCATTATAACTCGAATCTCATCATTTTAATGTGAACTGATTGGTCAATTACCTAATTTAGACAATTGGTTTGAGGGATTAAAAGTTTGTGTGATTCGAAGACGAAGGCAGTTTCTCTTTCTCAAGCCCTTGATCGATACGCAAGGAAGAAATAAGAGTGATGGCAAGTGAGAATTTGGTTAAGTCCAAAACATATTTATATGGGTGTAAAAGAAAGGAAAAGAAGCGTTTAGTCTGCCAATGCTAAAAACCAGTAGAAACGGTCTTCAATATCATCCATACGAAGAGCCTTCTTCATATCCATCCACCCATATCGGTCAGAGGCGCAGCTGTTTGTATCCATCAGCGATCGACCACATATGTCATCGATACGAACGCTACTGCCAAGTCATATTTGGATTGTTCAATTCCATCGATACGAAACAATAATTTCGTATCCATCCACTCGAAGACCATAAGAGTTCGTACCCATCGGTATGAAGCATTTCAAAGAACCAACTGATTCATATCGATAGCCATCGATACGAAGGATGTTCTCCAACTTCTCAAATTGATCCAGGAGAGGATCGATACGAAGGGACACCCTAAAATAGCCACCGAACGTTGTTACAACTCGAATTTCACATCGATCTGGGAGAGGATTGATACGAAACTCGATCCAAACAAAAAACTAAAGGACTTGATAACGACCCGTGAACGTGCAGGCATGAACAGGAGTCAAGTTAACATACGTGCATGTGTGACGGACACACATTCAAATTTCAAAATTGATAGGAATTGAATGCTCACCTGATGACAATCAAAATAGTGAACGACAAATCGCTAACACTCGACACTCTGTTAGGACAAAACACTGCAAGATCATTAGCAGACAACACTTCGACATTTATATAACTGGAAATCAATCAAAGGTTACATCTTTCGACGAAAAGACAACAACTATTCAACGAATCAGATAGGACTCTTCAGAGTGGAGATTGCAGCTTTTCAAAGCACGTCATGTTCACAAAAGACGTACTTTGGGGGGCAAATGTTATCACGCCTTTTGGCAAGGCCGTGACACCAAGAACTTGACTAGAAACCAAGGACAATCCGTCCTGAAGATCGGTTGTACACAGGTTCACTATGGATACTAGCAAATTTGGTTCGAGTCTGGACCAAGCTACAATTAACATGACATGACAAGTAAAGCTATGAAAGCCAACGTTCCAAATTTCAGGTCAATCGGAGTTCGTATGCTAAAGTTATGGATCGATCAAAATCAAGAGAGAAGGAATCGGTTCGTATCCATCAAAGACCACTCTTCTTCATATCCATCATGCCCATTCCCCTTTGTATCCATCAACGGTCGACATTTCGTATCGGTTCCATTCACGCGCACTTCGTATCAATCTTTCCATCTACACAGTTCGGATCGATCTGCCAACGATCGATACGAAACATACCACCGAACGGTCGATAAGAAGAACACATGCAATGATCGTTATGAAAAGAGTCGTGTTACATCGATACGAAGTAGCATCTAAAAGCATCAATACGAATGTAGTTACATTAGGTCAATATGAAGAAATGTGGTCAAAAAGAGGAAATGGTCACTAGGCATGAAAAGTGGATCTACCTTGAGTCATCGCTCCATGTCATCGATACACGTCTGATCGGTACGCACAAGATCGATACGAAAGGCTATCGATACGAACTGTGATCGATACGAATAGTTCAGCCTACTGCAAATACAACCTTGGATCGATCATAACTCAAAATCCACAAGTCCAAATGCTACCAAATTTTCATAGGAGCTTACTTACCACCTTAACATTGTCTCTGATCGATCTTAGCTCAAATGGATGTCATTTTGATCGATACGAACAAGGTAGTGATCGATCAGGGATTGATCCCAAATGACCTCGGATCGATCAAGTGGGCCCACCCACATGGGAGAAGAGGTATTCCGAGATCTAAGCCAGATATTTTCAGACTACACCTATAAATAGCAGCCCTATGCCTTCAGAAAACAGACTTTTGACGCCATTATGCTGTTACTCTGCCGGAGATCCATTGTAACTTGAGTGTTTGAGCTATTCTCTATTGTAATCAGTTAGTAGACATCAATAAAACATCAAATCTTCCAAAGTGGATGCAGGCTACAACGCCGAACCACTATAAATCTCTGTCTTTTTACATTTCTGTTTGTTGATTTTGGCGTGTTTGTTAGATTAGCCTCTGTTTACATTTAAATTCTTCATTTTAATCTCTTTAAATACGTCCGAAGAGTGTTGTGCCCAATTTTGGTACAAAAATGAACCTTTATTTATTTTTAGGTACGTTCGGAACTCTTTCCAATATACTCACTCATTCGATCAAATCCAATCATTTCTATCGCATGTTATTTTATTTACTTCTGTTTTATACTCAATGAGTTTACCTTAGACATACTACATATGTATGAAATGCACATGTCCATGTTGGTGATAACTCATCGGTGAATATGATGAAGTATGTGGAACCGTTTTGGTATTAATATACTTGTGATTGCATACATCAATATTTGTCAATCTGAAGTGTTCATTAACTCTGATGATACTCCTACTAAATGGGTGCATAGCCCTTAATTGTTCGAGATATAATAAATTAGTATCACATGATTCATAATCATATAACAATACTATCTCTCAAAACTACGGCTTAGTCTATAAACCCAAAATAATTGTAAACAATATTAGATACTTTTGTATTTACTAATGCATCACTTTTGTTATGATAACTTATACAATATTATAGTTTTATTCCATAATAAATTTTCATAATATTCATAGTGAAATATAGTTATGTCTACTATACGGTCGATACTGAAAAATAGCTATTATTTCACAAATAATGTGTGGTACATTTTAGGAAAACAATTTTTGTATTTTGATGTAATCAATAAGTTTTATATGTCATGCTCCCACTATTTCCACCATTACTATAATAGTGTACTAAATTCGGAGGTCCACCATTCACTTAATATAGCTTTATTTATTTCATATACTGCAACTAGTTTACCATGGAGAGTTCTTTGATCAAATATCTTGAACATAAAGAAATAAATCTCATAGAAAATAATTTTCTATATGGGAATACATTTCGGAATATAAGTCATATTTCTTAGTTCAATGTTAAGTATCAACCACTATTATTACAATTGTCAATTCTCATTCCCGTTGTTTCTTTGTGAAGCAGAAGTGACTGTTCACTCTCTTCATCCCAATTGTACCTTAAATCACATCTACTCTTATACATTCGTTTTTCTTTCTAAATTTTCAAACTATTCAAAAGAAAACCCCTTACTACAATATCATAATGAACACTTTTCAATTATCCTTAACTTTTAAAGACATCATATATGTCGCACTTTGTGTATACTGATCAAAAAGACATTTCAATGATCGAGTGCTTAGATTTATATTGTAGTTTTGATCTAGTGTTACATTTAACACAATATGATCCTTTTGCAATTAATTAAATTTTGACACTCGATCTTGCACTAAGGTTTATTTGATTTTTCAAATGAACTAATTTCATTGAAACATTGTACATTACCAAATTTGACCGTTCACCCTATAACATTTATATGCAATTGTATATGGATCAAATATCCATATTATTGTATTGATTTTAGAGTTCAAAACCTATAGAATGCAATACATAGTCTCAACCAAATAAACACCCATGTGACCAAATTACGAAAGTATAAGTAGTTGTAAAACTAGGCACTTGCATAGGTATGGAAACGTTCACATGTAATAATCATTTATTAGTAAGTATATGTCATATTTCTATTTTTCAATTTTCAATTTTCAATTTTCAATTCAGTTCATTTGTATATCTTAATTGATAAAAGTTTTATCAATCATTTTTAAATGCAAAAAATTTTCATTGTAAATTATTATAACATTATGTAACATATGTTCTTACAATATTAAAAAGGTAAAATGTTATCATTTCATTTTTCTAATAAGACCCCCACTAGCCTTTTATGTTTCACCAAACCCTAAGCGAAACGTAGAAGTCTTTCAACTTTACTAGTGGGTGTTAGGACTCGTATACCTTAGGATTCTGACCTTGAGGAAAGCTCAACAAATCATAGGCCCACATACGATGGATAACTCTTTATCGGTTGTATCACATAAAACTCTCAACCTTTGGTACCTTGTCCTAATCCCGCCTTTACCTTTAGGAAAGCTCAACAAGTAAAGTGAGACTATTCACTCGGACCTATCATTTCGCGACGGCCTAAGTATAATGCACGTACCATGAGGAAAGCTCAACAAAGACGTGCAGTTATCTTACCTCGTCTATTCAATATATTAATAGTACTACACATAACATCCCTTGCTTGAGGAAAGCTCAATAACTAAGGAGTATGCAGACAATCTATTAATATATAAATGATAGAGGATATCTTTATATTAAATATTCATATTCTTCAATATATTGTATCGAGTGATATCGACTTATGGAATAATGTGTTTCTTATGAAATACTCTCATGATTCTAGTGTCGAACACATTGAAAATCATGGTATATGTAAATATAGGTATGTATTTATTCCTTAAGTCTATTTAGGGTATCTTTAATGTTCCACCTTTAGTTTATACTTTCATATCATATAAGTTTTGCTATTATATAACTTTTATATTTCATATTACTTATATAATAGTCTTATGAATAATATTTTATTAATAAAATCTTATATAATTAATTTTATTTAGTTAACTCTTTAATTAATTTTAAATTAGTATTCTGATACAACTTTTATATTGGACATATCTACTATAACCTTTATAGTGTATATTATAATCTTTATAGTATAGCACATTTCTCTTATATATGCGTATTTTTTATTTAGTTAATTAACCTTTAATTAATTAATTTAATTTAACTGTTTTAATTAAATTATATTAATTTCAAAATTTATCTTACATACATGTATACTTATGTTATCTTAAACACTTTAAAATATAATAACATATATCAACATATATAATACATGCGTATAAGTATTAATTATTAACTGATTTAGTTAATTAATTTTATTAATCTTATTAATAAATTTTAAATTTTGAAATTAATTTTTAAACAGTTTCAAATATTTTAAATTTTCATTACCTTTTCAAACATTTTGAAAATTTATGTTATATTATAACCTTTTATAATAAACATGTTTTTATTTTAAATTTAACTTTTAAATTTAAAATATAATCTTAATTTTCAAAACTATTTTGAAAATTAGCCCAAGGCCCAATTCAAAATGGGCTTTTTCTATTAGGGGCAACCTTTGGACTCACTTCATCTTTCAAGATATCGTACTAAGTGTGCATGCTTAATTAATTAGCCCTAACATGAATAATTTAAACCGCATAGGTTATTGGAGTCTGATACCATTGTTGGAACTAGGCTAGCCCACGGTGGAAGAAATGGGTGAATTTCAAAATTTTACCATTTTTGACCTTTAATAGGCCTATGAAGTCTAAATTCATTTAGAACTTTTCTAAGTTTCTTTTAAATAAAATCAATATTTTATTTTATTTCACAAATAAAATTTTACTTTAATTTAATGTGTATATAAATTAGTGCATATCAAATATACTCTTATATACAAGTATAAGAGATCCTGATTCGTCCTAGGATCATAATATGTCACCCAATGCGATGGAACTTCAAGCTCCACAGGTATAACGGCTTCCGAGCCATAGGCCAATGCGAATGGAGTGTGGCCAGTCGCGGACTTGTATGTAATGGTTACTTTTCAAATTTATTCAAAAAAGGAAACTTCTTATTTTCTTTCTCTTAACTTATTCAATTAATGAGGGGACATAAATTTAATTAGAGAAGGGAACTTTTCATTTCCTTTCCTTAATTAAATTGACTAATAAAATAACATAATGGCCAATCTAAATATTGAATGAAATGTAATATATTAATAGTAAATATTATGCAAGTGCAACATATATGAAGTATGCTTAGTCAGTGATGATTTACATGTATACATAAAATAAACAAGAACTATTTGAATGGTTACTACATAGAAGTTAACAAGGGGAAATAAATAAGGGATGACAAGGGTGATTAATATAGTTTACCTTTCAATAAACTTTATTAATGCCACATATGAATGACAATCAATACCATAATGTAAGAATATAGAAGGTCAATAATGAATTGCATGTATACATTATTGTCTTATTTAAAAAAAGAATTTCATACTATGACAATACGTAAATAAACTAACTATCATATGAACACATACAAGTAGATCCAAATATATATATGAAATTCAATCAAAACTTTCTAATAATAAAATTAGATAGTTATTACAATCAATTTCAAAAAAATTGATTTGTTGTTAAAATTCCTTTTATTCATATGTAAATATCTAATGTAATAAAAAGTGCAAGTAATACACACACACACACACACACGCATATATATATATATATATATATATATATATATATATATATGCGTGTGTGTGTATGTGTGTATATTAACATTAAAAACTAAAATTACAGTTTGTTATGAAAGATTAAAACATAGATCTACAATTGAAACATTGTATTAGCTACATATAACTTCATTATTAGCTTTAAAATATAATGTAATAAATCAACCTGAACATGTATATTTCCAGATTTAAATAAATTAACTTTAGATTAAAAGTTAAAACATAGATCTAAAATAAAACATTATATTTTAAAATATATAGATTTAGTTTCAATTTAACAAAATAAGGAAAAACAATTAATCAATTCGAGCATCCAAACTTTAAGATATGAAGAATTACACTTAACTTGAAGGTTTAAAACATAGAGCTACACTTAAATATTGTTTTAAATCATAAAAAGCTTTTAATTTTGATCTATCAAAATGAAAACTCAATCATATCATTCAACAAATAATCTAATCTTCATAAACAATTTTAATTTAAACAAGACAGTGACACATACATACAAACTTTGAAAGTCAAATTAATTTTTCATCAAACATTGCAAAATCATTATCTATTGTTAGCCATAAAATCCAATCAAAGAACAAAGGCATGAAAGAATATATGAAAAGTACCAGCTTCTACTAAAGTGGGTTTTGATAAGGATCATGAATGAAGGTTTCGAAGGCAAGGAGTCGTTAGCAACAGGCACCCTCACATGTGATAAACCACGTACAAGCCTTCGAAAAAGATGAAAAAGGAGTAGCAAAGCCATCTATCCTCCTCTTTAAGACCTTCCGACACAGATGGATAGCTTCGGAACCCCCTTTCGATTGCAATGAATTTTAATCTCCCATATGCGCGCCAAACCTTTCAGAACTAAAGGTTTCGCCCTAACAACAACCCTTTCGAAAGCATACACAAGCCTTTCGAACCGGTCGAAGCCAATAACTTAGGGGAAGGTCCCCCCTCAACCTATAGGCATGCATTCGAAAGCTACTCAACATCATCAGAACCATTGGTACTTCAACATCTTCGAAGCCCCTATGAATAACCTATCAACAGAGTCGGAGGCTCCTATCTCACTTCCGATTGTAACAAGGAAATATGAAGATAAAGGCGCATTTGAAGACCTTTCGACAACTTCGAAAGGTGTTTTGGAGAAAGAAGCAAGAAGAGGTACTCAAGGCTTAACAAAGGCGAAAGGATGATAAAAGACCCTTTCGACTTAGTCGAAAGGTCTGGAGAAAGATAATGGGAGCACATGGGTAAATCAAAAGACTCAAAGGAGATGCCCTTCGATAGGGTCGAAGGTAGACAAGGCTCTTCAACAAAGTCGAAAGGCATGAGGCGACATAAAAAAAGGGGTCCTTTCGACCGAGTTGAAGACATAAGTGCGGAAGAGGCCGACTTGCATCTATAAATAAGACCTAAGGGGTCCAGTTTTGAGGACCGAATTTTTGAATTCCAAATTCATTTCTTCTACTCCAATTTCTTAGCTGCAATTAAATCTTCTAGAAACCCTAAATCCAATTGGGGATAAAGCTCTCTTAATTGTAACTCATTTTGGATTATTAATAAAAGAGAGATGGCTGGTTCATTAAGGATTTTGATGAAGAGGAAGATCATTTAGATCATTAGCTAGTCTAATGATCCATTGCACATGATTCTAAACTATTCTCTTAACTTCTTTTTGTCTATGCAATGCATAGGATCGACTTGGGTATACACAGTCGAAACACATCGTCATCGAAACCAACATAAGACAACGAAAATAAGAATGATGATGAGGTTTCGACATTGGTGAATCTATGAAACTGGGGGACATCCAGGTCGATCTTATACAAGAAAAACAAAGTGGAGCTTAGACAGTTACATACTGGACCTGTTTCGAAAGAATAGAACCCGTCTTGACCTGGTCGAATGGGATGTTCTGAAGGGGTCCTAGTTTATAATTGGCTAACGATCCATTAGAGAGGAATTCATTTGAAAGGGGTTTATCCCCAGCTACTTATGCAACCTTTTCAAAGGGGTTCCTCAAAAAAAGTAGCGAAATCACTGGAGTCAAGAGCAGCTATGACATATAAATATAACATGCGTTCTTTTTGACATTGTCGAAAAGGCCATAACAAGCCTTCCGATATGATCAAAAGGAATGAGAAGCCAAAATGGATAGTTGCTTCCGACCTATTCAAAGGAATGGTTTCAAACGAGATGCCACTTCCTTAGCCTGCATTTTCTACCTAACTCCTTAAACCCTTTCAACTAAGTCAACCTGGTTGAAAGGTAGGTTTCAAAAGAAGAGGTCTTCTCTACAATTTGGTTTCGTTTGAACTCGGTCACCTTCCATATAGCTTTGGGGATGTTGACAAGTTTTCTTTGTTAACATTTTTGGCGCTAGACGGAGGGCCCGAACCTCCGACCTTGTCCCTATATTATAGATTAATTTTTGTTCATTTGACTTTCGTAGGAAAAATGAGATCTAAACGATTAAGCGGAATTGAGGAAGGAGTTATCCACAACACCACTCTTAAGGAGAAAATAGCTCCGTCCTTTAATCTGGAAGGGGCTGTTTAAGGACAGCCTTCGTCACCAGCTCAGCAAGATGAGAATACTACAAAGATCAAATACTTGGAGCAGCAGCTGCAAGAGATGCAAGAGCCACTCAAAATGGCACTATCTTAGAAATCTTCAAAGACACCAAAACTAACTCAAGGGGATGAGGTGGTTTCGCCCAAAAGGAATTTAAAAGATAATTCCAATGAATACAAAAGCAAAATAGACTTAACATCCTCCAAGAAGAAGGAGCATCCTCAGTCAAAAGCTAACCATCAAGGAAGATTTCACGATAAGTCGCTTGAATAATCCGGAAGCTCAATGTCAAAAGAGTATTGTCCAGACCAAAAAAATTATTATAATGGTTAGGCTTATCTAAAAGATGCAGTTGAAAAGGCGATTAAGGATGCTATGAACACAAAAGGGAAGAGGACTATGGATGAAAACGCTAATGATAATTAAAGAGTACCTCCCTTCACTAATGAGATCATTGCTACAATTATCCTGCCTTATGTAAAAATCCCAACAATGAAATACCATGGAGTTACAGACCCGGACGATCATTTAATGGCTTTCGATAGCCAAATTGATTTGTACAATGCATTCGGAGCTGTCAGATGCCGATTATTCCTGGTCACTCTCCAAGGAGCTGTAGCAAAGTGGTACAGATAGTATCGGGAGAAAACCATCTATTCATGGAAGAAGTTCTCTTATGAATTCTCCACTCAGTTCTGCATTTGCAAAGATCCCACAATAGACTATATAGTCTTGGCCAACATAAAACAAAGACGGGAGGAATCCTTGGTTGATTATCTACGGAGATTCAACGCTGAAGCTCTAAAAGCCAAAGACATGAATGATCGAGACAAGCTTATTGCAGTCCATTCCGGCTTGATAGAAAACACCCCCTTTTGGAAGCAGCTCTTCGTCAACGGGTGTAAAGATTTACAAGACTTCAATTTCGAAGCTGACAAGTTCATTCAGATGGATGAGCTTTACTATGCTAAGAGGAAAGCTATTCCTAGAAAAGAAGGGGGAGATTTGGCCTAGACCGAGGACATAAAAGAACAAGATGGGAAGAGCCCATTGCTAACGCAGTCGCTTTAAACAAGCTACTATCTTACGTTTATGCTGTGGCCAAGGAAAGAGTCAACTTTCCAACCTCCTTTAAGGCCAAGAATAACCCTGAACAAAGAAAGGGAGGAGATTACTGTGCTTATCATAAGGCGAACGACCATAAAACCGATGAGTGTAGGGTTCTAGCTGGATTCATCCAGAAACTTATCCGTAAGGGACATTTGAAGGAATTTATTCAGGATCAGCAAAAATCTCAACGGAAAGGGGATGGTCCATAGAAAAACCCTAGCAATGCTGTAAATATATTGGAGGATGAAGACCCCTTGAGCTTGAGACCTCCAATAAACAGAATTGATGTCATTCACGGTGGGCCATATCCGGTGGGAAATGGCAAAGGGGCTCGGAAAAAATACATCAAGGAAGCTAAAGAAGGCATCTTTTCTCTCCACTACAAGAAAACTGGATATTTGTTGCATTAATTAGTAGCGTTTCAAAGCTTAATGCAACTATTGATCATTTGTAAGAACAAAAATAAATACATAAACGCCGTCAATTTTCCCTCCAACATTTGGTAGAATGAAGTTTTGTTTGCCACTCATATCTCTTTCTTCCACTAAGCACCAAAACACTATCAAAAGCGAAAATAAAAACAATGGGATGCCCAGTTTTCAACCGCCAGCCTCTGCGCTCCGTTCTCGTCCTTCTCTCAAACTTTCCCTCTCATCTAACCTGCCATCATCTCATCCACGCCTTTATCTCCTCTAAATTCCAGGCTAGTCATGTCGCATCTCCAATCATTGCAAACCCTAGATTACTTTATCATTATAATCCTAAACACCAAAACCATATAAGAAATTCTCTCCACCTTAGAGTCAGGCAGCCTCCAACTACCAACATCAATCATTGTGCCACAATAACATCACACTCTCCCTCTTCGTTGTTCCAGCATCCAAATCTTAATTCCAGCTAATAGCATCCATCATCCTGAGCCCATAAATGCAGAGAAAGGTATTTTTGTTATTATTATTTTTGTTAAAATTAAATATCAAATTTTGTGTGGACTGCATTGTTAGTTTTGAATGTGAAACTAGATTTGAAATTGTTTTTTTAGCAAGGAAGAAATTAAAACCGAACTGTTTTGGTTGGATCTTGTTAAACTGTGTATTTTGAGTGTGCTTTCTATCTAGTGAGCTTAAGGAAAAAAAATATGTAGTATAAAATTAGATATTTTTTCCTTTATCCAGATAGATAAACTGAATTATCCATAAACTTTTGAGAAAATATGCATTCTATTTTTTTGTTGCCGCCAATGATCAGCAGTATTCTAGAAAAATTAGGACTAAATTTTGTTGTTAACATCTCTATATTTTGCTCAAATGATATACCATTTGCAGATAGAAAGATATATTGTTGCTGAAGAATACATCTTAAGTTTGTTTAATGTATTGTGTATTACTGTCATAACCTATAGTAAGGTTGTATTACTATTATACTACTACTAGGATTATATTAGGATTATAAATTATAATCCTTTTTATGAAGTTTTGCTTTTGTTCTATATATGCATGTACAGTTCGGCTACCTAGATCCTTTCTACTTGTAATTTGCTTAACTAGCCAATCAAGTCAATGAAATATACATATCTTGAAATCTCTTTCTATCAAGTAACGTTGAAATGCAACATTGCAATAATAGGCCTAATGTAAATTTTTACATCTATTTAACTATGTTAAGTACATATTTCAAGAAGAAAGTGAAGAACAGAAAGGTACAAGTAAAGATCAGAAAGCTCTGGTTTTATCTCTTGGTCATTGATTTTATCTTTTGGTCTCGCCGTGGGCATTTTCATAGTGGGTGAAAATATAAGCATGGGTAGAGGAGAGAATGGTTATTTGTTTCATAGTTTATGTTCCAGAAATCAGCATGCCATGAGAAGTTTGAAAGTATGTTGAAAACTACTTTAAGGAACAACATTAGGAAGAATTCTCAATAACTTATAAGTTTTTTGTTTCTCTTCAATTTTTTATTTTTCAAATTGTCATGAGATATAAAATATGTTTCTTCATGATATCTATCTGCTTACATTACTACTCGTAATATCAAGCTACCAAGAAATACTCTGGGCGGTAGATAATCAAGAAAATTAGAAAGATACCCTATTTTCTTGAAAATCTTAGTTTATGAGATATTGTGATTGACAGTTGTGCATAAGTCCATTTGTTTTTTAGTTAAGCCTATAGCCAATAATGGCCTGTTTACTTGAAAAAATGTACTAAATAAACCAAAGGGCGCTATGCATATACATTAATCATTTTTTCGTTTCAATGCATATTCATTTCATATTAGTTCATTTGTTCTATATTTTGATGAATAATTGTTTGTTTAAAAACTGATTTTGTGGTTGGTTTAGGTGTTTTTGGGTGTAGACATTGTTTTTTCAGTTTTTCCAATACAAAAAATGAATTGTACAAAACAGCTATTAGGAATGGTGGAGACTAAATTTGTTATATATATTTAAATAGTACGCCTATGATCTCAAGATTACTACAGGATAATGAAACACTATATGAGATATCACATGTACAACTCTGCATTTTTGGAATTTAATTAGAATCATATTGCATATAGGGAACAAGTTTACATGGAAATGTCCTTCTAAACTGCAGTATGTCTACTTAGCATAACACCATAACACACTAAAATGTTATGGATCCCAAAATATGGAGAAGCCCTAAAATAAAGGTTGTCATCGGTGCATTGTAAATGATAAAATCAGTGAGCATCATTTCTCTCTATATTTCCTCGTACCTTTCCTGCTGCGGTATTAGCTATGGTGCTTGCTATACTTACTGGATTATACAGCTTTGGTAAAAATATAGTTAGATTGGTGATAACTGGATCAGAAAATGAGATTGGTTTTGCAGTTCGTGGAACAATCAGGTAATTAATAATACTTGCTAGCTGCTTGTTTTTTTTGGTAAAATAAAAAATAATATACCATACATTTTGGTGTCCATCTTATCCTTGTATACAATATGTCTGCTAAATATATTTGTTCCTAAACAATACAACTGAATATTTGGTTTTGTATTGTCACAGACTAACAATCATTTCCTAATGTTGCTGTTGTTAATCATTCTGAGGTCAGAATAAACATCATGCTTAAGGAAGCATATACTCTTTAGAAAACAAAACGAATTGTATTGAAGTAGATTTAAATGAGAATCATATTGCTCATTCAAAGATGGAAACCTCCACTCTGATTTCTTTGCAATGAATCAAGTGACTTATTCAAATATGCATGAGTGTAACACTTATTTTTCTTTCTTACAGTGAATCAAGTGACTCCGAAGATGAGTATGCACCTACTTCTTTGTACTTTAATGCAACAAATTTTCCTATGCATGAATATCATAGAAACATCTCATATTGTAACAGATTTAGCTTAAAGGAGGGTGGAAGTTATATGACCATAAAACGTGCAATTTGTAGATTTGTTCATAGTTTCTGCAGCAGTGAAGAAGATCAAAGATCTTCATACTCGTGCGATGGTCATAACCATTCTCGTCAATGTGAGACTTCCTCTTATTTAGGTTTCCCTTATTTATTTTTTCTATAGAAAGTTATGATTATTTATAAAAGCCTGTAAAGGTTTGATTTTAGATAATTTTGACTATATTTTGGCCTCAGTTATTGGTTTCGTACAGTTAAACATGAAGCTTGAATTACTGACAAAGATATATTGAATTCTTCTCTGATTGTATAGCTATGTGGATCAGTTGCAAGTGATTTATTTTGGAACATTTGATATTTGTTAATTATGATACCGTTATAACTTTTAAATTGCAATTTTATTTTTTCCGTATTGAAAAAATTGGGAAAATCCCTTAGTAATAAAATGTTATGATTTCAAAAATAATGGCAAGCATGAACTGATGGGGTGATGAGTTTGACTTTGTTAGATGAACGAGTTACAAATGTTTGCATGCTTGTAATGTTATTTTATTTCAACATATGCAGAAAATTGTGAAGTCACTTGCACAACTAGAAAAACTGCACCAAACTAGAGGCGCTGAACATTTATTTTTTCTAGCAACTCCCAAACAAAGGCAACCAAACAAGGTCAGGCTTAAATTTCAAAAGTTTCTTGACAACTCAAAGCTTATCGACTTACAATTGTAAAAGTGATCAAACTTAATATGGTCTACGGTCACTATTCTTTTAAGCTAGTTGTTTTAAAAACTGAATTTGATGCTTGACAATTATAATTATTTATTTATCCACACTATCTCCATTTTAATGAATGATATTTTCTGTTATGGATTGTTTTACTAGCTAAATTGCTTCTTGTTAATCGTCATCTCCTTCTTTTGAAGCACTTTGAATGGGAAACTCGTGATGCATTTACCTTCAGCCGTGTGTTTTTTGACTTGTTGTTGTAGTGAAATTGCCACTGTTACTTCAAGCGATGGTGGTGGTTTTGGAGCAAGCTTTGCAAGAATACTTCTACACGCAATCATGCCATTAAAGCCAGGTGAAAGAGTAGTGCCTAAGTTTATATATTTATAAATTTACAAATGAAATCAGAGAAACACAAAAGTTAGTTCAACAAGAAAAATCAGTTTAGTTATGCCACTATCTAGCATTTACAATAGCTAGTGATGCAAGGTTGATCAGGGTGGAGTGAGCGACAGTATCGAGCAGCAAATAGGTGAGTTTAACGTCACAAATCTTTGTTTAATACTTGAAATTGCGTATATAAATTCATGAACAAGTTGTTTTACTGATATGTATGTGTAGCTGTATGCAAGGCTCCATGTGTTACTGAAACCTGTATTGTTTTTTCATAACAAATTTTAGTATAATTAGGAGAACCCCGAACCTTTGGAATTTTTGTTTACTCTGCATATGGAGGCAAGTTTCTTCCCATCATGGACTTCTTCGTTTTTTTGGAGAACTATCCTCAACATCGAGGTGCAATGCAATATAACTTTTTTATCGGTTTGATTTTTGAAATGGTAATTCAACAAAATCATGAAAAGTTTGTACTTTGGATGATGATAAGTTTAGCATGGTCAGATAGTGTGTTCTATGAAGTGTTTAGCATTATATTAGATATGAAAAATTACCAGTTTATGTAGTTTAGGCTATTTAAATTTCTAATCACATGTGAGTTTGCTGCCAAAAGCATGCAAAATCTACAATGAATTTGGATTCCTGACGGGACGTAGGTAGTAACTTTAAATTTGACATATTTATTCCTTATTAATTAACAAAGAATTATATCATGCCAGTTTTTAGTTAGCTGCATAACAAATTGAGGATAATGCTCAGTCCTCTTGAACAACTTTCATTTTTTGATATGTAGTAAGATGATATAATTCCCTACTCTGTTAGTTGTGGAGAAAAATGAAACCACACCAGCATTTTATTATAATAATTTTGCATATATTTTATCTATCCTATATTAATTCCCTACTCTGTTACTTTTTGTCTATCTTCTGGTTAGCACTTCTTATGTTTTGTCATCTCATTATGTCAACTAGCAAGTTACTATAATGATTATTGTTATATAATTATTTTTAGAAAGAAAAAATGAAAGAAAAAAATATTTACAAATATAAAGTACAGATATGTTTGGAAAGTATGTACTTAAACGAGCAAGGAACAACTATGTTAGAGCAAAGAAAAAATATTCATGAATTATTATGTTTGTATAAACTATAAAGCCTCACAATTCGGCACAGGAGAGGATATTTTAAAGAAAGCAATCGAGCTATCAAGAATGCAGTTGTAAATTTGTATGAAAGAATTAGAGCCAACAACTACTAGCTAGATTAGTAAAATATGCATTGATGGACCCATGATCATAAAATAATATCATGGTATCATGCAAAGAAATACCTAGACCAATGCAAAGAAACTACTTGGTACATTCAGTTGTGATGAGAGGTCTTTTTGTATACACGTTATACACTTGTTATTTAGGATGGCAGTCACGTAGAGTTTGAAAAATCTAAGAGGAAATAAACGAGCTTAAGAAGCAAGTCAAGACACCTATCGCTACCACAGTGGCTGCAGGCTCTAAGGGTTTTCCTTCTGTGCCTCTATCCCCGCCTTCTCCTATAAAACAAAAGATTCAGCTGCGTACTGAGGTATGAACAAGAAACTGTCAATAAACTTCTTAGAAAATACTGATCATTTCTTAATACGCGTACTGTAATTATGAACCAACTGTGATTATGGGAAAGGAATGCATTACTGAAAGGGTAGGGACAAACATTTCAATGCTGGATCAATACCTTTGGGATTCGGAGTGCAGGAAGCAGTTGGTGGTGGAGTGAACACTTGTTTGATGTTACAAAAGCTTTTTCCTGGTCTGCATCAGTATGTTGGAGCAGGTATATACTATGAGCTATATGAATATCATGTGTTGTATAAGACATATATTTACTATTGTACTAGTTGATTCATTAAGATTAAGGAAGTATGATAATTTATACAATTATATCTACTGATCTAATGTAGTTATCCATATATGCAGCTGACTTATAAGCTTAAGGTTTAAGTTCTGTGAATTATTTATATTTTTTTGGATATAAGTGTATTTATATATAAGTATATGAATTTGTATTGATATTAGCTAAATCTTTATATGAACTAAGGATAGTTCTGGACCTAGTTGTCAGTTAATACTTTGAGTAAGACGGTGAGAGTATACACACACACACCCATAAATATGTGTGTGTACATATAAATATTTATATACAAATACCTGTATTTAAACCTTTACGTGTGTGTGTATCAATATTTATTTACATATATACTATATGTTTGTGTACTCGTGTAGCCAGAGATGTCAACTGAATATTTACGGACGTTCCAGATACTTTTTCATATTTTATAAGATTTAACTTGACCATAGTACTGAATACACAATCTGCCCATAGTACTGAATACACAATCTGCACATAGAATGAAATGCAGTCAGACTTCTAACCTAGTTTTGATTTGAATATCTGTGTAAATTGAAAATTGTGTATTCGTTGGGGAACTATATAGGATGCATATAAAAATAGAACAATTTTTGTTAATATGTGTTAATATAGAATATCGAGTTATAGATTACATGATTTTCATATATACATACATATATATACATACATATATATACATACATATATATACATACATACACATATATATATATATATATATATATATATATATGTATTGTTGATTGTTAAACTCGTTTGCAGGTAATTAGCTATTTCGAAGCGAAGACTGTCGACAACAAAGAACTATTGGTAATCAAGCAACAAACATGAATTTAATTGTTATATATGTTGTCGTATTTTGTTAGTACCATTTGTGGAAACTTGTCTGCTTGTAGTATGTGACTTATTTTGTTGAAAAAATACTATCGAATTGATTATGGATATTATATTTGATTGTGAGATTAGCATGTTTTTGCAATTATTTGAATATGATGATCATATGATTGATTGTTTGTATATGCTAATTATGTGATTTAATTGTTAGTTTGAATATATGAAAATTATGTGATTGATCGTTCGTTTTAATATGAATAGTATATAAGCGATTGCTGGAAATGGTATAAACCTACAGAAAAAAATGAAGACTTATGGTAGCGTTTTTTAACCCTACAAATAAAACCTATAGCTGCATTTAAAAGTGACTTTTGGTAGCGTTTTTTAAATCCTACAGAAAATACCTATAGTTGCATTTAAAAGTGACTTTTGGTAGCGTTTACTACAACGCAACAAAATTTTTTTGACTTTTAGTTGCATGTCGTATAGCAGCGTTCTCTAAAACGCTACCATAAGTTATGGTAGCGTTTTTTCAACGCTACCAAAAGTCTTTTCTGGTGTAGTGCTCCAAGAAGAACCCCCATCGAAGAATCTACGTCTCAGTGTTCAAATGCCAAACCTTGTTGTCACTCCCTAGGAGATGAAGAAGGGGGATCACCATCCGCATAACGATCCTTTGATGATCACCGCTCATATTGGATTATCCATCATTTCCAATATTCTGATTGACACAGGCAGTGCAATCAACGTAATCTTCAAGCGTGCCTTCGACCAAATGAATATCCCCGAAGACAAATTGGAGCCCAGCATGGAACCCATCTTTGGGTTCAATAACAAAGGATCAACGCCGGTGGGGCAAGTGAAACTACTCGTGCAAATGGGGGTACTGACTTGCAGAACCTTTGAGACTATTTTTATGGTTATCAACCAGCCCTCTTACTACAATGCCTTCTTTGGAAGGCCAGCTCTCGATGAAATAGATGCCTTCGTCTCCCTAAAATATCTCATGGTGAAATCCTTGACAAAAAGAGGACGGGGCACCGTCCGAGGGGAGCAGTTCAGCTCCCGAGAAATGTATTTTTCTACTCTAGACCAATATAAAAGGGAGTATTCCACTTACTTTGGTTTTTCTACTATATTACAGCCTTCGGGTGATGGATTTTCACATCCAACATTCGAAGCAAAGATTAGAATTAATAAATCTAACAAATGTATGTATGAAAAGTACATTCCTTCTGGGGGCAAGAGGAAGAGAGTTGATGCTAATTCAACTGAAGAAAGCCCAATTGTCACAGAATTCGATTGCCAAGGAGAAACAGAAGGATAAAACCTATAGAGGATCTTGAGGAAGCACACATAGATTCAGATGATGCTACAAAAGTGGTCAAGGTGGGATAAGATTTGAATGGTGACTTGAAGAAGGATTTGATCCAATTTCTCAAAGTCAACAAGGATGTATTTGCTTGGTCACATTTTGATATGGTGGGGATTGATCCAACGGTCATGTGTCATGCACTCAACATCAGTCCTGAAGCAACCCCCATTAGGTAGAAAAAGAGACAGTTGAATAAGGTATGGTCGGGCGCTTTGAAAGAGGAAGTTAACAGACTCCTTGAGAATGGATTTATCCGGGAAATATACTACCCAAAGTGGTTAGGTAATCCAGTTCTGGTAAAGAAATAAAATGGAAAATGGAGGACTTGCATTGACTATACGGAACTGAACAAAGCATGTCTGAAAGATTGTTTCTCTTTGCCACGAATAGATCAGTTAGTAGATGCAACGAGCGGGCACAAATTGTTGTCTCTCATGGATGCCTATTCCGGGTACAACCAAATACCAATGTTCAAACTAGATGAAGAACATACAAGCTTCATAATAGAGTGGTGAATTTATTGCTACAAGGTAATGCCATTTGGATTAAAAAATGTAGGGGCAACATATCAAAGATTGGTCAATAGGCTGTTTAAGGAGCAAATTGGCCAAAACATAGAATTTTATATGGATGATATGCTAGTAAAGTCTAGCGAAGCTAAGAATCATCTTAAAGATTTGGAGGAGATGTTAAGGATATTACAGAAATATCAAATGAAATTGAACCCACAAAAGTGCTCTTTGGAGTCCATTCTGCAAAGTTTTTAGGCTACCTTGTAAGCGACCAAGGAATTGAAGGAAGTCCTGATCAAATTCAAGCCTTTAAGGATATGGCCGAACCCAAAACCAGCAAGGAGGTGATGAGTTTGAATGGAAGGGTGGCTATCCTAAGTAGGTTCATATCCAAGGTTATAGATAAGTGTATTCCCTTCATTGATGTAATCAAGAAAAAGAAGAACTTTGAATGAGGGAAGATTGCAGAAAAGCTTTTCAAGAATTAAAAAGCCACCTAGAAAAACCACCGATACTTTCTACTCTTTAGAATAGGGAAACCTTATACCTATATATGGCAGTCTCAGAACACGCGGTCAGTTCAGTAATGATTAGAGAAGGGAGTGGGGCACAACTTCAAGTATCCTATGTGAGCAGATGGTTGAAAGACGCGGAAGTTCGATACCTAGTGATAGAAAAGTTAGCCTATTGCTTGATTCACATAGCACGAAAGCTTAGAGCATATTTTCAAGCACATCCGAGGGTATTGACCAATTTCCCCTTAAGCAAGTCTTTAGTAAACCAGAAACTTTAGGAAGATTGGTAAAATGGGGAATCGAGCTCAGCCAATATGACATAGAATTTCAGCCGCGAGCCGCAATCAAAGGTCAAGTATTAGCAGACTTCATTAATGAGTGCACCAATTTTATTAAGGATCAATCAGAAAAGGAGAAAGACCAAAGGCCTATGTGGCAATTATTTGTTGATGGTGCAGCAAAGGAACAAGGGGCTGGTGCAAGATATTAATCATAACACCGGACGGACACCGTTTACATTATGCCATGAAATTGGAATCCCCGCAACGAACAATGTGGCAGAATATGAATCTATGGTAACAGGATTGACCTTGGCATTAGAACTCAAGATTCCATGAATTCATATCTTTAGTGATTCTTAGCTAATGGTGAACCAAGTAAAACAGATATATCAAACAAATGACCCCAATCTATCTTTATACATGAAGAAGATACTAAGAATGCTTGCTTTGTTTGAAGACTTTTCAATACACCAAGTCCCAAGAGTGGAAAACTCACAAGCAGATTCCCTAGCAAACTAGCCAACTCAAGGGGAGCCCCGAAAACACGTATTGTTCTAGTAGGATATCAGGAAATTCCAAGTATTGCAGAGGAAGCATCCGAATTGGGAAAGGAATTGTTAGTTCTAACAAGGTCTCAAGTTAAATTACAAGGGGAAGAGAGAAGAGAAATTGATAGGGAAATATCAGATTAGAGGGTTGACCAACCAAGATCAAGTGACATGTATGATGACACATGGATGACACCCATCGTTGAATATCTTGTTAAAGGAATACTCCCATCTGACAAAAGTGAAGCAAGGAAAATCAGGAGACAAACTCCAACTTTCACAATGATGGATGGAATCCTCTATAAGAAGGGATATGCCCTTCCCTATTTAAGATGCGTAAGCCTGAATAATGGAGTAAAATTGATGGCTGAAGCACACGAGGGATTCTGTGGAGATCATTCAAATGGAACAAAATTGGCAAAGAAAATAACGAGGCAAGGATTTTATTGGCCTCGTATGGTAAGCCAAGCCATCGAGTATGTAGGAAGATGCGAAAAATGTCAAAAATACTCGAAGATTCCGAGATTGCCCCCAAGTCAGTTGACTCCAATTGCAAGCCCATGGCCCTTTGATGTATGGGGAATAGACTTAATCGGCCCATTGCCAATCTCAAAAGGAGGAGCAAAGTACGCCGTAGTCGCCATAGACTATTTCACTAAATGGGTTGATGCGGAACCACTTCCAAAGATTACTTCTGGGAAGGTACTCAGATTCGTTATCAAAAATATCATAACAAGATTTGGAATTCCCCAGAAGATAATTTCTGACAATGGGACACAATTTGAGAGTGGAGAATTCTCTCACTTTTGCCACAAGAATGGAATCATTAAAAGCTTTTTATCCATCGCACATCCAAAAGCGAATGGGGCAGTTGTGGCCGCAAATAAAACCATAAAGACAATTCTGAATAAGCGGTTAAACAAAGCAAAAGGAAATTGGGTAGAAGAACTACCACTTGGGTTATGGGCTTATCGAACATCCACCAAAATGGTGCCGGGACATACTCCCTACTCTTTGACATATGGGTGTGAAGCGATGTTACCAATTGAGATTGAAATACCCTCACACCGAAGAATCGCCTATGCATTCGATATGAATCAAGAGCTGAAAAGAGAGTCCTTAGATTTGATACATGAATTAAGAGATAAAGCAGCGGTAAGAACCACTGAGTATCAAAGAAGAATCTCAAGGTACTACAACTCAAAAGTAAGAACTCGGTCATTTTGCGAAGGAGATTTGGTACTCTGAAGAGTGATGGCAAATACCAGAAACCCCGCAGATGGACCCCTAGGGCCAAATTGGGAAGGACCATTAATCATTTGCAAAGTAATCCCCCAAGGAACTTACAAATTATGCCGACCAGATGGCAATATGGTTCCGAGAACATGAAATGCCGAACAATTAAGGCCATATTTTGCAAAGATGAATGAATAAAGCATCTCTTTCTTCAAAAAGGAAATATATGGTTGGAAGTGAAATACTCCTTATAATCGGATACTACTTAAGATGGTAGTCCACCTAAGATGGTAGAAAAGCCTCTGTCCATGCCAAGATGGCCAGGGCAGAGCACCTCCTGAAGGAAGGGCGGTGTAAGCCTTTAACCGCGCCATAAGATGGCCAGGTTAAAGCACCGGATAAGCCCTTTGCTGTGCCTCTGGTCAGGTCAAGGCACATCCTGGAGGGAGAATGGAGTAAACCTTTATTCGCGCCATAAGATGGCCAGGGTAAAGCACCAAACAAGCCCCTTGTCGGCGCCATGCTATGGCCAGGCAAGACGCCTCCTGGAGGGAGGTCGAAGTAAGCCTTTATCCACGCAATGTTATGGCCAGGTTAAAGCAACAAACAAGCCCTTGACCGCGTCTCTGGCCATGTTAAGGCTCCTCATGGAGGGAGGTTGGGTAAGTCCTTGGTTCCAGCCTCTAAGAATGAGCTAACCAAGAGCACCAGACAATGGACTAAGATGTGCCCAAGAAGAGGCTCATTTAATAATGGACTAAGATGTCTAAGCCCAAGAGGAGGTTCACCAAATAATGGACTAAGATGTCCAAGCCCAAGAGGAGGCTCATCAAATAATGGACTAAGATGTCCAAGCCCAAGAGGAGGCTCATCAAATAAGAGACTGAGATGCCAAACTCTGAGAAACGACATATCCGATTATGAACTAAGACGTCCAGGCTCTAGAGACAGCCAATCAGAATACTACTATATACAAGACTCAAAGAATTTATGCATGTCAAAGAAGACAGAATCTAAGGAGTATAGCAGAACTCCATTTATTAAATACCCGAATCTGGGTTTCGGGACATTATTAATCATTTATGATCGTCATAGCCGAATCCGAGTTTCAAGATTATTACTTGATTTCACTTTAATGCCCTAATCTGGGCTTGTGGTTTCTATTATAAAGACAATTTCCATGGACTTATGATTATCCAACATATGCCCTAATCTGGGTCGAGGATTTCTGTTGTGACAACAATTACTATGAATTTCTGCTTACCCAACGTATGCCCTAATCTGGGCCATAGTTTCTTCTTACAAAGATAACTGCTAATAATCTCTAATTGACCGACATATGCCCTGATCTGGACTCAAGATTTTGACATGAAAACAATTATTATGAATTTCTGGTTAATCTACCATAAATATCCGAATCTGGGTTTAGAAATACCACTCAGAGGACTATTTCTGGACATTGCTATCTTGATTCTAGATATCTCATTATTAACTTCTAAACTTCACAAGTTGATACCCTAATTTGGGTTAAATTTCATTGCTTCCTAATCCCTATCGAACCCCAAACCTGGGGTATAAAGTAGTAGAGTTGAAGTTGCTACAGATAACCAGAATTATCAAACTGGTCTTTTTAATACCTAAATTAGAGTTAATGTTTTATAACTCTAAATGATGCTCATCAACATCTGCATGAAGACTTCAAGGTCATTCAAATCTCTGGGAAAATTTCCAAATACATATAAGAGTGAATAGGTTACAAAGGCCTATTTTCTGATAATAACATGTAGCCCCTATTTACAGCCTTTGACTATTTCCCACAAGGACTTCGTAGACTACATTTATTATATGCATTAATGGCCAACGATCACAGGCCTCATATCTTTTGAATCAGGATTATGATTAGTAAAGTGTCTAAATATAGAAGCATTAATATGCTGACTTATCATGAAGCATGCATATAAATATGATAATGAGCTAGCAATAGAAAATGTCACTTATTTTGATTTTTGCAGGAAAAATAAAGTTATAAAGATCGAGAGAGTTCTGAAATTTTTGTCCTAAAGAACAAAAGCTTCTTTCATACTTAGGGGTGGGGCAAAATGTTAGCCATAAAATCCACTCAAAGAACAAAGGCATGAAAGAACAAAAGCTTCTTTCTTACTTCTATCTTCTTTGCTTTGGCAATTTTTATATTTAGTGCTCAATTGGGTGTTTGTGAATTTGCTTCGAGCCAGCTTAGTGTCCATCCATGAGTGCTGAGTTGTGAAGTTCGAGTTAACTTTTTTCGCTTATTTTTTATATTTCTTTGACCTTGACTTTCGATGATGTTTCTCAAGTCTTTGGGTCATTTGTTCGTCCAATTTGATTGATTAAGTCTGTTCAAAGACCGTAGAAAATTTGACTGTAACATTAGTTGGCTAAGTTGCTTAGGTGATTAAATCATTACATTATAGGTTGATCTTATTTGTCCCATTAAAGCAGTTCTCTTCATTCATTTTCACACTTAAACAAAATTCAATAAGTGGTTTCTTATATATGTGTACTTAGTTTCACATAATATGAAAACCAAAATGTCCAAAACCAATCAGATAGGCTTCGATCCATTTTAGTGTAGAGTATCTCCATGCATAGTATGAATAATATTCTAGAAAGAGAACCAAATATTTGGACAATGTAGTAGAACTTGTATTTAAAACCCACTCAAGTGTACTGAAACTGAACCATGTTCTATGTTATCCCGCCTTTTGGCAAGGCCGTGACACCAAGAACTTGACTAGAAACCAATGACAGTTCGTCTTGGAGATCGGTTATACGCATGCTCACTATGGATATCGACGAATTTTTCTCGAGTCTGGATCGAGCTAAAATTGATATGACATGACAAGCAAAGCTATGAGAGCCAACATTCCGAATTTCAAGTCAATCGGAGTTCATATGCTCCAGATATTGATGGATCACGACTGAGAAATCCAAACTTGCATCGATCATAACTCGAGATCTGCAAGTCCAAATGGCACCAAATATAGACAGGAGTTGACTGGAAACGTAAGGAATGTTCCTGCCAAATTTCGTCTTGATCGGAGCAAATCTTGATCGATACGAAATTCGTTCGTATCGATCACGGAACGAAAAACTCCAACTTGCATCGATCATATCTTGAGATCCACAGATCCAAATGCTATGAAATTTTCACAGGAGCTTACGTGCGACCTAAGGAAGGTTCATGCCAAATTTCAGCTCGATTGGATCAAATCTTGATCGATACGAAATTCGTTCGTATCGATCACGGATCGGGCCGAAACTTTGTGGGATCGATCGCGTGGGCCCCCCACGTGCCAGAAGAAGTCTCCTGAGATTTGAGCGAAATATCAGCCTCCTACGCCTATAAATAGCACCCCAGAGCCTACAGAAAAGGAATCTTTTGGCTCTCCTACATCCATACTCTACCGAATCCATTTTTGTACTCCATAGCTGCTGTTGTACACGAATTTCAACATTATAATCCGCTGTAATCTGTTGTAATAAGTTGGAATCAGCAAGTGAATATCAATAAAATCATCAACTTCATAGTGGACGTAGGCCATACGCTGAACCACTCTAAAACTCTGTGTTTCCATGCATATTCTTATATGTTTACTGGTGTGTTTGTTAGATCTGCTTAATTTTACATTTATTCTCTTCATTTTATCTCTTCAAACACATCCGAACCGCCTTCCATATTTACAAGCTCGAGGAGGATGGATCCGTCCATCTAACGACTTCGCTTGCCTACTCAGGGAGGATATGATACAACCGTCCATGTACCTGATCAACTAACTCCGTATTCCCAGAGTGCGAAACGGAGTATAAACATCCAACTCCGAGTTCCCAGAGCACGAACTGGAGTATAAACATCAACTCCGTATTCCCAGAGTGCGAAGCGGAGTATAAACATCCAACTCCGAGTTCCCAGAGCGCGAACCGGAGTATAAACATCATCTCCGTATTCCCAAAGTGCGAAGCGGAGTATAAACATCCAACTCTGAATTCCCAGAGTGCAAAGCGGAGTATAAACATCCAACTCCGAGTTACCAGAGCGCGAACCGGATTATAAACATCAACTCCGTATTCCCAGAGTGCGAAGCGGAGTATAAACATCCAACTCCGAGTTCCCAAAGCGCGAACCGGAGTATAAACATCAACTCCGTATTCCCAAAGTGCGAAGCGGAGTATAAACATCCAACTCCGAGTTTCCAGAGCGCGAACCAGAGTATAAACATCAACTCCGTATTCCCAGAGTGCGAAGCAGAGTATAAACATCCAACTCCGAGTTCCCAGAGCGCGAACCGGAGTATAAACATCAACTCCGTATTCCCAGAGTGCGAAGCGGAGTATAAACATCCAACTTCGATTTCCCAGAGCGCGAACCAGAGTATAAACATCAACTCTGTATTCCCAGAGTGCGAAGCGGAGTATAAACATCCAACTCCGAGTTCCAAGAGCGCGAACCGGAGTGTAAACATCAACTCCGTATTCCCAGAGTGCGAAGCGGAGTATAAACATCAACTCCGAGTTCCCAGAGTGCGAACCGGAGTACAAACATCAACTCTGTATTCCCGGAGTGCGAAGCGGAGTATAAACATCAAATCCAGATTCCCAGAGTGCGAAATGGAGAATAAACTTCAACTAACTCTAAGTCCCGAGAGCACAGGCTAGAGTATAAACACCAAATAGATGTGACTAACAACCCATCAACCAACACTAGTCCTCAAAGCATGGTTTGGAATATGAATACCAAAAGGGATGTAATTCGACTGTCCATCTATCGGCTATGGTTCCTCATCAAGTTCTGTAGTACAAAAGGCGGATGTGGTTCGACCGTCTGCTCTCCAATCTTCCCCTGACACGGGGGCACACTTAACACACAAAATTGGATGCGATCCGACCATCCAGCACTAAGCGGGCGTGACACAACTGTCCATGCATCAACTCTTGTCCCCGACATGGGACCCATGACGTAAATTTATAGGGATGCACTCCAACCCTAAAAGACAAAATTTCTTCCTTGATTCGACAGGGAGGTGTAGATTCGAAAAATGGACCTAGCTGGATGTCCCATTCTGAATTGATATTACTACCATCCAACCTCAAATGAACATGGCATGACCGTTCATCTGCTAACTCTCGCCAGTGAACCGACGGGTTGTGCGTGCAACATGGACGGATGTGACCTAACCATCCTGCATGGGGGCACCAAAACCCCCCGAATCCTAGCCGCAGCACAGGGCACCGGCATAGTGAATTCAATCACCAATTTAGTGAAGGAACATTCCATCCGTGCTTCTAATTGTTCCATGACTGAACAAGACATAGGAGATCACAACAACAAATGTTGAGTTGCAATCAAGGAATGGGTAAAGAAATACTACTCAACCGTACTCCCAGAGGCTGGAGAACCTAGCTAGTATGCCAAGAACTGGAGTTGATTAATATATCATGCTTTTAAGGTGAAATGCAACTCCCTCCAATTGACCAGCTTTTAAACTCCTGAATTGACAACTATGGTACAATGGCTAATATGGCGACTCCCCGACATTGTCTACTCTGCCAACTCAAAACATAGCTGGTCACCACTGAACCATCTTCAAACGCCCGCATCTTAATCATTCCATGTCCACATGACTAAAAGCATGACATACAACCTCAAGAGGACTTCCTTAATACCCTATATAGGTCTCCTATCTGGATGAAAGTTTGGGATAAACACCAATCTATTAGCCCATTTTAACAAACTCGTCGTCCAATCGGCGTTACCAACCACTCAAACGTTGGACAATCGTGCATACATCATTCACCAGTGTTACAAGACCCCTTGGCAATAAAATGGACTTGATCATAATGTCGATTGGAGAATCTTTCCCAGTCAAGACCTATTCGTTGAAACCATCCTACATGCAGAACTTCCAATGAAAATTCAACATGCTGACTACGTCAGTGCACTTTGGAAATATATAACCCCCGGCACTACCTCATGAAGTGAGAATTGCGCATGGCTTACACCAAGAGTGATGACTGCCATCAAATGTAGCTGTCTTCCCCCATTCCTCAAAGAACATTGTCAACCGTGGTTAGACATACCAGTCCTACTTCTTCTATTGTTGAAGTGAATGAAGAAGCTGGCAGCCAACAAATTTATCCAAAGCCCGCAGCCAGTTGATGCCGATACCCATAAATGAATTCATCACCAGCGTTTATTTCCAGACTTTGACAAGAGAACTGGTGGACCGCCGCCGAAAACTACACCAACATGTCTAGGCCAATTTTGAGTTAATGAATCAGATGAAGGATCAATATAGCAAGATAAGGAGGGGACCTGCTCCATACTTTAGATTGGAAAACTCCTCTTCTCTAAATGGCTACCGTGAACGCCAACGCCATAAGGCTTCTCCGGGAAGGATAGCTCCGACAATATGTGCAAGCCCCATAAAACGAAGGACCGGGAACATCCGACCCCTATCGATCAAGGACTTTGATCAAATTGAACCATTTGCGTTAGACTTCCAACTGAGAAGGGCTAAAATGAAGTGCAATAGCGAGCATACGACGCTACCTCACTTATCAATGAGATTTGATCTGATCTCTTTTGAATTATTTCTAATTCAATTTCATTTTCGTTGCGAAATATGACTTACTTGAATTAAACTACTTGCAAATGATGCAGGTAACCGAGCACTTAAGATTGGGTGCAAAACAACCTCCGCGGACCATGATCAAATCATTGAGGTATCATCGTGATGAGCATGATTCGACCACTCATCGGCTACTATATGCCCCTGACTGGGGACAAGGCATCAAAGCGGAAGAGACCAACAAGGTCAGGACTCTAGTACAAAGTGGATGCAACCGACCATCCACTCATCCGCCTATGCAATTTAATTAGGAGATGTAAGAAAGACTTGGAGTTATATGTCCCAACAATGCACTCTCCATCTCGAACTTGAAGCTTGCCAAAATACTTATGCTTCTTCTGATGCCTGATAAAATCGGAATCACATCAAGGGTGGACGTGATGTCACCATCCATGCATCCAATCCTACATTAGACATTTGGGATTATTTGAGGGAACACATGTTTAAAGGTCCAACCCTCAATTTAAAGTCATCAACGACTGACTGCCTACTCACTAACCATCATGAGCTGTCATTTCAACTCTCTTCCTTAGCTCGATCGAAAGAATGCAAAGTATAAATTGGATGTGACTCGACTGTCTGCTCTCCAATTCTTGCACCCGACCTAAGGGAAAATATACAACTCAAAGTGGATGTAGTTCGACCATCCTTTCCTATGCTCGAGCACAAAGCTTGCCAGAACACTAATCTTACTCCTTAGGCTTAGCAAAAGTGGAATCCAAACTAACATGGACGTGATCCAACCGTCTATAAACTAAATCTCATCCTTCGTTGAGGGGCCTATAAGTGGAAGTTAATCGGGATCCCACCGATCACTCGCTAAGTGAAACCCCGAGCTCCTGGACAAGCCATCACACCGCGGTAATAAAGGACCGATACACGACAATCCTCTAACTAATTCCGGCTCCCAAAGTGTGAGCTGGAGTATAAACTTACAGACATGGGCTAGAGGAGGATGGATCCGTCCATCTAACGACTTCGCCCGTGTTCAACCTAAACCCGAGGAGGATGGATCAGTCCATCTAACGACCTCGCCTTCCATATTTACAAGCTCGAGGAGGATGGATCCGTCCATCTAACGACTTCGCTTGCCTACTCAGGGTGGATATGATACAACCGTCCATGTACCTGATCATCTAACTCCGTATTCCCAGAGTGCGAAACGGAGTATAAACATCCAACTCCGAGTTCCCAGAGCGCGAACCGGAGTATAAACATCAACTCCGTATTCCCAGAGTGCGAAGCAGAGTATAAACATCCAACTTCGAGTTCCCAGAGCGTGAACCGGAGTATAAACATCAACTCAGTATTCCCAGAGTGCGAAGCAGAGTATAAACATCCAACTCCGAATTCCCAGAGTGCGAAGCGGAGTATAAACATCCAACTCCGAGTTTCCAGAGCGCTAACCGGAGTATAAACATCAACTCCGTATTCCCAGAGTGCGAAGCAAAGTATAAACATCTAACTACGAGTTCCCAGAGCGCGAATCAGAGTATAAACATCAACTCCATATTCCCAGAGTGCAAAGCAGAGTATAAACATCCAACTCCGAGTTCCCAGAGTGCGAATCGGAGTATAAACATCAACTCCGTATTCCCAGAGTGCGAAGCGGAGTATAAACATCCAACTCCGAGTTCCCAGAGCACGAACCGGAGTATAAACATCAACTACGTATTCCCAGAGTGCGAAGCAGAGTATAAACATCCAACTCCGAGTTCCCAGAGCGCGAACCGGAGTATAAACATCAAATCCGTATTCCCAGAGTGCGAAGCGGAGTATAAACATCCAACTTCGAGTTCCCAGAGCGCGAACCGGAGTGTAAACATCAACTCCGTATTCCCAGAGTGCGAAGCAGAGTATAAACATCAACTCCGAGTTCCCAGAGTGCGAACCGAGGTATAAACATCAACTCTGTATTCCCAGAGTGCGAAGCGGAGTATAAACATCAAATCCAGATTCCCAGAGTGCGAACTAGAGAATAAACTTCAACTAACTCTAAGTCCCGAGAGCACAGGCTAGAGTATAAACACCACATAGGTGTGACTAACAACCCATCAACCAACTCCAGTCCTCAAAGCATGGTTTGGAATATGAATACCAAAAGGGATGTAATTCGACTGTCCATCTATCGGCTATGGTTCCTCATCAAGTTCTGTAGTACAAAAGGTGGATGTGGTTCGACCGTCTGCTCTCCAATCTTCCCCTGACAAGGGGGCACACTTAACACACAAAATTGGATGCGATCCGACCATCCAGCACTAAGCGGGCGTGACACAACCATCCATGCATCAACTCTTGTTCCCGACATGGGACCCATGACGTATATTTATAGGGATGCACTCCAACCCTACAAGACAAAATTTCTTCCTTGATTCGACAGGGAGGTGTAGATTCGAAAAACGGACCTAGCTGGATGTCCCATTCTGAATTGATATTACTACCATCCAACCTCAAATGAACATGGCATGACCGTTCATCTACTAACTCTCGCCAGTGAACCGACGGGTTGTGCGTGCAACATGGACGGATGTGACCTAACCATCCGCCAATCAATTCCTTCCTACAGTTCAGTGGGAGAAGCATCAAACTAAAGTTGTTGTAATTTGACCGGCCACACTTCGACTTTTGCCCTTGACTAGGGGCAGAGGAATTGATCGAGGAAAACACGGTTTGACCATTTTCTACAAAAAAAAACTTAGTCCCCAGAGTGTGGACAAGGGTATAAACATCAAATAGGTGTGATGAATGGCCCTTCAACTGACTCTGATCCCCAAAGTGTAGCTACAAGAATGGACAAACGAATGAATATGATTCGACCATTCATTCTCCAACTCTGACCTGAACTCGACGTGAGGAGTGTAAACTCACTACAGGTGCAATTAGACCATCCATGAACTAACTCTGCTAACCCAAGACTGGGGGCAGAAGTACAAATCACCGAAAGAAGAGAAAGGTGACTCGCTACATCTCCAGCTTAGCGTCCTATACAGCTTAAGGAAATGACTACAAGGAGACCTTAATGCTAACCAATCATAATGATGCCCGAAGTTCTAGGCAACCAATTATATCGTACCGCCGGATCGACGGGCAATATCGATCTGCACCTTTCATATCAAACCATTGGATCGATAGGAAATGAGGTCCGAGCATTCTACATCGTGCCGTTGAATCGACGGTCAATATCGATCCTCCTCGACTACAAATCAGTGTGACCCGAACGTCCATCGAATACCTTTGACCAACAGAGCACGGATAGAAGAATAAACCACGAATGAGTGTGACCTGACCATTCATCCTCCGTCGCCTTCCTTCGATCCGTCAGGATGAGCATGAGACCAAATGAGCATGACATGACCGCATTCGAGCTAACTTTATCCCTAAATCCGATGGGAGAACGTAAATCGAAATGGACATGGTTGATCACCCAACTCAAAATGAATGCAACGCGACCATTCATTCATTGACTCTTGCCATGATCCGACTAAAAGAGCAATTGAAAACAAGTGCAACCTAAACATCTGCACACTGATTCTTACCCTGGATTCGACAAGGGAAGCATCAATCCTACATTGGATCTGACTGGACGATTCACTCTTCAGTTTTTGCCCAAAGTATGACGACATAAGCAGCGAAGTGAATGTCATTAACCATACAGAATCTAGCTTATGTCCTAATGTTGGCAAAGTAACAATGTATTCCGCCAAGAGGAAAGACAAGAACATAATACAAGATAGGCACGACTCAGCCTTCCATCCGTTAACTCGATCCCATGGTTCAATGGGATAGAATACAAAATTGAAGCGAACATTATCTACCCTGCCACTTATCAAGATATTCCCCAGACTTGGGGGCATGAAAAAGAAGATAAGATTAATATGATTCAATCATTCATCAGTCAACCCTGGTTCTTAAAGCTTGAACTACAGTATAGACACAGCTAGGACGAGACCAGATCATCCGCGTAATGCATCCGCTAACCTGAGACTGGGGGCGAAAGAGCAATTATCCGAGAGTTGACTATGACAATTTGAACCTATGACCCATGCCTGATATTCATAACAACTCTAGGTTGCGACCGAAAGGATGCCTAGAGATAGAGTCATCAGATCAATACCCGGACTTATGGGCAACTGATCATCATTCTGACCCTTCCGATGAGCAATGGATCGCAGGTACATTGCATGAAAAATGCATCATTCAGAAACATAAGTCAATTCAATCTCAAAGCTGGAGCCAACTATGTAGTAGCATGCAGTACGAGGCTAAGTTCTACTAATCCTTTGATTCAACGTCCTTATAAGCCTGATCATTTACCATTGCAAATAAACACATGAAGCGCCTACAACCTATCAATTGTTTTACTTCAGGTGAATCTTGATGTGTTCGCTTGGACTCGATCTCATATATATATATATATATATGGACTCTCTCTAGCCATGGAGAACCCTACATTAAATGTCGACCCGAGGCATGTCTCGGTGAACAAAAATGATGCGACATGGATCCGGAGAGATCTGTTGCACTTAAAGAGGAGGTGAATCTGCTCAAAACCTGTGGGTTTATCCATGATGCCCTCCAACCAAAATGAGTATCCAATCCTTTACTTATAAGAAAAACAAACAGGGAGTGGAGGACATACGTCAACTACTCAGATTTGCATGGGGTATGACAAAGCACAGCTTTCCACTTCCAATGATCAACCAACTGATGGACCTGACCATCAGACATGAATTACTCACATCCATGGATGCAAACTCCAGATACAATCAGATACTGAAGCATGTCCTAGACCAGGAATACAACTGTTTCATTATTGACCTGGGCCTATAGTGCTATGCTGGAATCCATGGATTCAAACTTGAGAACGCTTATGCTACTTACCAAAGGACGATTAACAGATCATTCAAAAATCAGGTCGGCTGATCGATGAAAGTATATGTGGTTAATATGCTTGTGAGATCACGACTTTCAAACGACCATATCGATGACTTGACAGAGGTATTCAGCGCTCTCCAAAAAATGCAAGATGAAACTCGATCCTTTGAAATGCTCTTTCACCATTAAATCAGAAAGATTTTTTGTTTTCATCATCAATTCTCATCGAATCAAGACAAATTTCTAGAAAATTCCGACAATTAGAGACACCCATGTACCGAGGACAACCAAGCAGCTCTGAAAGATCGCTTAAAGAGACCTCCCATTTTACCCAAACCTTTGGATCGCGAAGATTTATACATCAATTGGGCCGTGTCAACACACGCCATAAGCATCGCAATGCTATGTAAAGAGAAACGAATCCAAAGACCAGTATATGATGAAGGTTGGCTATTGACAAGCTCACCCCGTTAACGACCATATCGACCAACCGTTACGATAGGTCCAATAGAAACCTTTGATGTCTGAAAAGTTACTCAAATGGAGTATCAAGCTAAGCCAATTTGATATCACTTATCTCCCTTGGAGAGCTCTCCATGGTCAAACATTAGCATACTTCATATCTGAATCCACCACATCAGACGACTATCCGAAGAACAGTGGAGAACCGTCCAACCGATGCAGAACGTACACCGATGAAACTTCCAATAATCAGCTTTATAACATCGAAGTTGCGTCAATGACTCTTGAGGAACGAACGATCTGCTACGCCCTGAAACTCAACTTCCCTGCAACAAATAATGAAGCTAAGTATTAAACCTTGGCGCTCAAACTTGTAAGAAAACTACAAGTGGAAACTTTACATGTCTTCTGTGATTACCGGTTAGTAGTACGCCAAGTCAAGGAAGATTATCCGATTAGGGGGCAACGTCTTGCTCCTTATCTCAACCGGGTCCAAAAGCTACTAGTCGACTTCGACTATTACACCATTACACACACCCTCGGAGAACAAAATGAAAAAGCTAAGTCACTGGCCAAGCTAGCCAGTTCTGGGGATGCGCGACAAAAAGACTTTGTCCCAGTTGAAATACTTATTATTCCAAGCATTGACATATGAAGATCAACTAGATCTTAGAGATGGGTCTAGGAAAGGAGTCATGGATGACTCCTATCAAAGATTATCCATAACCGGGGATTCTTCTTGAATGAAGGAATGAGGAATGGCATATCCTCTGTGAAGCCTCACTACATGATTATGTCTAGATCGTTCAACTCCATCGACACAAAGCATTACTCCTGTATCCGCCAATCCGAGACCCAATATGATGTATCCATCGATACGAAGCATACATTCCAACATCTCAGATTGATCCAGCAAAGGATCGATACAAAGGAAGGACTTAAAACAACCATCGAACGTTGTTACAACTCGAATTTCACATCGATCCAGGAATTGAATGCTCGCCTGATGACAATTACAACAGCGAACAACAAATCGCTAGCTCTCGACACTCAGTTACAACAATGCACTACATAATCGTTGGAAGTCAACAAATCAACATTTATATTACTGGAAATCAATCGAAGGTTACATCTTTTGACGAAAAGATAGCAACTACCCAACGAATCAGATAGAACTTTTTCAGAATGAAGGATGCAGCATTTCAAAGCACGCCATGTTCACACAAGACATACTTTGGGGGGCAAATGTTATCCCGCCTTTTGGCAAGGTCGTGACACCAAGAACTTGACTAGAAACCAATGACAGTTCGTCTTGGAGATCGGTTATACGCAGGCTCACTATGGATATCGACGATTTTTTTCCGAGTCTGGATCGAGCTAAAATTGATATGACATGACAAGCAAAGCTATGAGAGCCAACATTCCGAATTTCAAGTCAATCGGAGTTCATATGCTCCAGATATTGATGGATCACGGCTGAGAAATCCAAACTTGCATCGATCATAACTCGAGATCTACAAGTCCAAATGCCACCAAATTTAGACAGGAGCTGACTGGCAACCTAAGGAATGTTCCTGCCAAATTTCGTCTCGATCGGAGCAAATCTTGATCGATACGAAATTCGTTCGTATCGATCACGGAACGAAAAACTCCAACTTGCATCGATCATATCTTGAGATCCATAGATCCAAATGCTATGAAATTTTCACAGGAGCTTACGTGCGACCTAAGGAAGGTTCATGCCAAATTTCATCTCGATTGGATCAAATCTTGATCAATACGAAATTCGTTCGTATCGATCACGGATCGAGCCGAAACTTTGTGGGATCGATCGCGTGGGCCCCCCACGTGCCAGAAGAAGTCTCCCGAGATTTGAGCGAAATATCAGCCTCCTACGCCTATAAATAGCACCCCAGAGCCTACAGAAATGGGATCTTTTGGCTCTCCTACTTTCATACTCTACCGAATCCATTTTTGTACTCCATAGCTGCTGTTGTACATGAATGTCAACATTATAATCCGCTGTAATCTATTGTAATCAGTTGGAATTAGCAAGTGAATATCAATAAAATCATCAACTTCATAGTGGACGTAGGCCATACGTCGAACCACTCTAAAACTCTGTGGTTCCATGCATATTCTTATATGTTTACTGGTGTGTTTGTTAGATCTGCTTAATTTTACATTTATTCTCTTCATTTTATCTCTTCAAACACATCCGAAGAGTGTTGTGCCCAATTTTGGTACAAACATTCTCCAGCCGTATTTCAAATCCCAATAGTAAAATGAGCTAGTATTTTAGTTTTATACGCGCACATGATTGATAGTTTACAGCTATAAATATTACATATAAAGAAACAATAGATATTTCATAAGATTATAGAGTAAATGGACTTTCATTAAATTATACAACATTAAGATTAAAAAATATGTTAGTAAAAATTCAAGCAACTGAAATGAATAAGTTATTTTCCTAGCCTTTCTTTCTTTGACCGTAAAAAATGACGACTGTATCCGAACATTGTCGAACATTAAGCTAAATGACATGCTTACATTATTGTGTAGTACCCACCTAGCTTAGACAAAATCTTAGTTACCAGATGCAACAAATAAAAAGCAATTTGTATGGTGCTAAAGTTAAGGAAAATATAAAAAAACATTTACTAACCCTAATAGAACGCCTATAAGTACAAATGAGCACATGTCAATTGAATTGATAACTGAAATTTAGCATTGGGATAATTTATGTGATAAGTTTTATAAATTAGTGATTGAGTACTTTTCAAACATGATTTAGTTAAGTGATTTTCTTTATTCAATAAAATGTGAAATTTCATAGGTAGTATAAAAAATCTCAAAATTTGAATTTATTTAAGAGATTATCTTTATTCATTAGAATATGGAATGTCGTATGTAGAAAATATAGTGATTAATTACATAATGAATCACATTTAAAGATTAATAACTATCAAATTATGGTAATAAGGTTATTTAGCAAACATAATGATTATGTAGAATGAGTGGCCTTTTTTCAAAATAGAGTCATATTCAACGCAGCTAAAAATTACAACATGGATTGAAAGGAATCAATTCTGAACCATAACAAAGTAGCATAAGTATGTTAAAACAAGGAATGACTGTCAACTCCCTAGAATTAAAAAATGGTGGAAGAATAGTCCCTCTTGAAAAATTTACGAAAATTAGGTCCCTATTTTTAGTTTTTGGCTAATTTATGTCACTTTTGCCCCTGATTTTCATGTTGGGCCGATTTTTTGGAAGGGGACATTTTGGTAAAAATTAACAAAACAGGGACCTAATTTACATGGATTTATGGGTAGGGACTTTTTGTGCATGAGCTTCTCCACCTCACTTTGTGACATGCTTCATATGTGCTTTAGGTGTACATATAAAGTATAACCGTACTTCTACGAAGATGTTTGATAAAGCCTTCATATCATGGAAGAGTTCAAGCTCTTTGAGTCATTGTGGACGTAGGACAGGTAGTCATGGATGGTGAAAAATTAATTTTTGAAGGGCATGAGCGATATTAAAGGGTTAAATTTTTTAAATTTGATGGGTTTTAGGAGGAGGCCGAAGGGGAAAAAGTAAGAAAAGACAATAGGGAATTGAATGTAATTTGGAAACTTATTTAAGGATGCGAAGGTATAATTTTGATTATAAATTATGGATCAGAATACTATCGGTGTCGAAGTTACATTCTCAATTTTAAAAATTGGAAGAAAAGATAAATCTTATATTATATATTTTAAAATCGGATCTCACTTACTATTTTTTTTCCTTTTTATCATTGTTTTAGAATTGAATACTTATCTATCCTTCATTGAGTATGTTCTGAAGAAGATCACAAGTTCAATTCCTGCTAGCCACTTTTATATCTAAAATATCTTAGAGTAACCTTACTTATGTTGATTCGATTAAAGCTCAAGCACCCTTGTTCGAGTTCAATTGACCTTATTTTATCCAATACTTTTTAGAATCACTTAATCCATTTAAGAATATTTATTTTTTGTATTAAATCTCTGGCTACTTATAAAATACATTCAAAATAGAATCTTAAACCATACAATCTTATATTTTGTAGTTGCTTTTAATAAACATCATCTTTATTCGAATTTCGCTTTTCTTATTTTTTTTTGAAAATATGAAGTTTGTTGACAAGTACCATTTTTTAAACACTTATTATAACATTAATTAGAATTAGGGAAAATCAAAAGTATAACAACCCGGAGGTTTATATAAATATACTCATTTTGGTACCAAAAATTTCATCTTAATATTTTTCTTTGTAATTCATTGACTTCATGTGATCTTATTATATATACACACATGTGTATACACACACACACACATGTATATACACACACATATACACATACACACATATACATACGTACATACATACATGTATGTATGCATGTATATGTGTTTGTATATGTATATGTAAATGTATGTATATATGTTTGTATGTATATGTATATACATTAGGTAGAAAGTTTCGAGCCACCTGTATTCTCTTTTATGCAAGTCAACGTGTTGGTAGCAGGTGAGGGCTTTGCTTTATGGGCTGTATTTTTTTTAAGTTAATTTATATGTAAGGGTTTTGGGCCATGGTTATAAGGCCATCTCGTTTTATTGTTTTCGTTGAGCAATAAAGCACGGTACTCTTCTAGCTACTTCAAGCTTCACATTATAGTTTGAATAGGTTTTAACGAGGCGATTTTCCCATCTTCAATATATTATATATATATATAAAATAATGTGTGTGTATGTATTAAAGTTGGATCTCCCTTAATCCTTTTGCTTTTTCCTCACACTTCTACAATTTAATCCTTATTTCTCTATGATTCATGTATATATTTGTACATTTACCCCTTTGAATTTTCTCATTTAACAAGATTTAATATATTCAACTATAGTAACATGTCTCTTTGACTTCCCTATTTATTAGTTTTACTCTTTCTTAAATCTATTAATTTGTTAAATGAAGTTTAAACTCTTAGAAAAAGTTTCTTTTTTATCATCAAAAGTAAATCTCTATTCTCTTTGTTTCCATCTTTCATTATAGTTTCTCTTTAATCACAAGCTCTACAAGAACTCAAAATAAAATAAAATTTCAATTGCATAATTTAATCATCAAAAAGATCTATATAATATTATGGTATGGTTTAAATTTGATGATAGAACTCTCTTTCCCGCTCAACTCACTTAATTTTTAATTTTACATTATGTATAATTCATTTTTTATATTCCAGTAGATAATATTCTTTGAATCATTGCAAGCCTTCGCTTTTTCATTAAAATTATAATTATTATCTTGGAAGATTAGTCCATATAATATTTAGAATCAAGGTATAACATGCTTAGAGTTTCTTTTCTGATCCCATTTCCCTATAGATAAATAAGGATTAGTTTGTATAACATGTTTTAATTTAATGTTCTTAATGTTTGTGTGTTAAAGTTAGATATCTTCTAATCCTTTTGTTTTTTTACCATAATTTTAGAATTAAAGCCCTTATTTCTCTATGATTCATCAGTCTATTTTTAGTTTAACCCTCTAAAATTTCTCATTTAACAAGTTTCATATATTTAGCTTTAATAGCATGTCTCTTTGGGTATCCCGTTTATTAGTTTTACTCGTTATATTCAATTCAATTTTATTTGTATGTGAAGTTCATACCCTAAAAAGAAAATTCTTTTCTCTAAACAAAAGTAAAATCTTTATTCTCTTTATTTCCATATCCATTATATTGTATCTTTAATCTTAAGCTCCAAAGAACTCAAAATGATATCAAATTCGAGATGCTAAATTTAGTCATCAGAAAGGGTACATAGTATAATGGTGTGATTTTAATTTTGATGATATTTAACTCTATTTTCCAACCAATCCACTTGGTTTTTCATGCTTTATTTTTTATTTGTTTTTTTATACACCATATTTATAAAAAAGAATCTTTGAATCATCGCAGGTTTTCACTTTTCCTTAAAAATTTATTTATTATCTCTGAAGATAAATGTATGATTTATTCTCTCTTATTCCAATAGATAAGTAAAAATTATTTGTAGAATTTTTTTTTTGTATTTATAAATTATGTCAAATCATCAATTTATGTGCACAATTAAAATACAGAAAGTCATTTCAATTATTATTAGTTACTTCTCAAAGAACAACCTCAACTCTATTAAACCAATTATATTTTTTTTATTTGCGTGTCTATTTTTGGATGTTTTGTTCTTTAAATATGCACAATCTGACTATTGATAGCAATGAGAAAAAAAGAAGGTTTAAAGTTTAATTATTTACATCGAACCTATTTAAAAACTATGGATATTGTCTGTGTCATGCTCAAATATGAGAAGAAATAAAAAGAAATCAAATTATAATTTTGGTAGTTTAATAACTTTGAGTGTTGCAATTCATCCCAGCACTTAAAAGTGCCCAACTTTACTTTTAAATAATTACAACATAAAAAGTATTAAATTACCCAACCATTATTTAATCTTTATTGTTGTTGATTAATTCTCATTAACAGTAAACCCTAACCTTTAAACTTTGTTACCATCAGAAGAAATAAATCAAAAAAATTTAAAATTCAATTGCAAAATATGGATGATTAGGGGAAAGATGTAGATAGAAATACAATATTTGTGGTATATTTGATTCACAATTCAATTGCAAACTTACGTCATTGCATTCCCTGAGATTATGACACACTGCCTTGAGATGATTTATTTGATTTTTTTTGAAGCCACCATTATCGATGAGTTTGAGCAATGTAGGATGTAGGAAAAGCCGTGAGTTTGTGTTGCCAATTATTATTTTTAAATTGTGGGTGTTGAATAGGGGTAAAATTAAGTGTGGTTGGGTAATACTAAGGTGTGTATAATAACCAGTATAAAATGTGGTGTGAATAGCAACCGTCATAACTTTTAGCTATAGAATTCTAATTAATTATTTTTAATAAATCCTATTGTAATATATTTTTCTTTGTCTTCTTCCTTTAATCAGAAAGGAGTAATCAATTTGGATAAGGAAAAAACATTTTCTTAACTAAGACAGAATTGAAAAAAGGAAGACTCAAATAATTGATTCTTCCCTTCTAAAATCAAATATCTACATAAAGAGATAATATGAATAAAAATTTTCTTATATTTAATAATTAAATGATTTCTTTGGAAGAGATTTAGGATCTTACATTTTGATCAAGGTTCAAAATAAGGTATGGAATTATCTATTTAATCAAGACTTTTTATTTGTTGAAACAAAACCAATATCAATATTTTATGGCAAATTCTATTTAAGCACGTGATATTGCTGCTTAGCCTCCCTTAATTTAAAAAAAAATTAAAGACAAAATTGCCCTTATGTCATTCACCCGTTTATTTTCCTCTAAGCTTATTTTCCTTCTTCTATTCCTGTAATCCAATAACCCTAAATTTAATTTTGGATAAATTCTCAAATCTTGTGCTTAAATCGATCGATTATGATGATGATAATATCAGTGTAGTGAGATCAGAAGAGAAACTTAAATTTTATGTTGTATTGGTTTTTTAACTTTGGAAATGCATGGTTCACAAATGAGGTAAAACTTGAATTTTTGTTGTTTTGATTTTTTTTAATTTGAAAATGCCTAGTTTACAAAAGAGATAAAACTTGAATTTTATGTTGTTTTGATTTTATTTTTTTAATTTGAAAATGCATAGTTTACAGAAGAGGTAAAACTTGAATGTTATATTGCTGTGTGATTTTGCTGGGGTGATTTTCACTATAGTGGATTTTTGTACAGGTTTGGTTTTTACTAGGGAAGGGCATAAAGGAAAATTTTAACAAAAGGATAGGTATACTCAGCAAAATCATGGATATATTGGTTTTTCAAGTTTTGTAGGGGGTTACTCAACAACTTTTGGAGTTTAAATAGTGTTAGCCATATTTTGTTTGTTTTCAGGTTGAAGTGAAACAAAATTAGAAAACAATAAAAATAGTTCCAAATAAAATGAAGGGTAACAATGGAAATTTCTATGATAATTTTGTACAAAAAGTTTAGTACAATTTAAAAGTCTCTCTCTATCAAACCTTGAAATTTCTCCATAGCTTTTATTCCCCTTAACCAAATCGCCCCCTTTTAACTTTCCCTTTAATTATTTTACCCATTTTACATTTATTCTATTTCATCCAATTATATATATTTATGTACTTCAATCCCTAAACAAAATTATTATTTTTTCCATCTAAAATAAATTCTATGATCTCTTTCTCCCATTTCTTCCCTTTATTTTTCATTTTGATCTCACAATTCGCATGAACTCAAAAGGGCGTCATCATTTCTATTGTGTATGTATGTGTGTGTGTGTCTATATATATATATTATATATATATATATATATATAAATTGAACATCTCTTATATCGCTAGACTATTTTTTTCCTTCTTTCATTTCATTTACTCTTCAGTCCAGAACTCCACAAGATTTCAAAATAACATCATGATTTCAATTACACAATTCAATCTTAAAAATGACCACATAATATGATGGTAATTTAGATTTGAACTTGGAGGATATTTAACTCTCTTTTCCACTCAGTTAATTGGACTTTTTTTCTATGTATAATTCATTCTTTATACTCTATCTTTATAAACAGTTTCCTTTGAATTATCTCAAGTATTCAATTTATATTAAAATTGCATTCATTACCAGAAAATAAAAGTATATACAGTATTTTAGAATCGGAGGTATAACATGCTAATATTTTATTTTCTTTTTTCTTTTGCCTAAAATAAGCAAGAATTAATTTACACAAGGTATAATTTATAAATTAAATTTGGACGATGATTTTAGATGCATTATAAAAATATTAAAAGTGAATTCAACATTTTATTCGTTATATATCAAAGATTAATGTCAACTATATTAGACTAATTTTCCTTTTAATGTAATTTGTAGGCTTATTTATGAATTATTTATTCTTCGAATATGCCCATTCAGGGCCGGCCTTAAGCATAGGCTACTTGGGCAACCACCCAAGGCCTAATTTGTGATAGGAGCCCATTTTTATTTTAATTATCTTTAAACAAAGTTATTTGTAAAAATAATTTAATAAGTTATAGTTTAGGTGATAATAAATTTCTTCTTTTAGTTAATGATCTAGTTTCGACTCTTGTGTTGTTCACAATTTTCATTTTTTGCAACTTTGATTCTACTATATCTGAATTAGTACATCTTGTCCAGGGCCCATTTTAATTTACATGTTCTACTCTTTGCCCAGGGCCTAATATTACCTTGTGCCGGCCTTATGAGTAATATCTTTATTGGTAATTTAAGTGAAAATAAAGAAGGTCAAAAGTTAAATTCTTTATGTTGAATCTATGTAGTTAAAGCCTCGCTAAATCACCATTAAAGCATGTAACGCTCTTCGGCCACTACGTTTTTTAAATTTAGCGCTATTAAATAATAGATCCGCATAAACCCCCATTATTTTCCACTACACCCACTAAATCAATGGTTTTTAGCACCCACTTTAGCAATATTAATACAAAAAAGTTAATCCGATTAGTTCTCTTTTAAACCAAATTAACTAAGTTAGGGTAAAGACATAAGTTTAAGGCCTAAGTGCTCAACAAAAGTTAGCAATCTATTTTAGTAACCAAGTCAGGACTGTATAGATCATGATGTTCTCCATTTTGTTATATAATATTTAAAAATATTTCTTATTCCTCACAAATGATGTAAGAATGAGAATAAATTAACTTTGATGATTTAATTTTATTTCCAATAAGGCATTTACACCTCCGCTATTTTCCACTATATCCATTCTTTATCTTTGCTATAACATTTTACACCTCCACCGCTAAGCACTTAAAATGCGCAATGTTGACCCTCTAGAAAAACTATAGATAGTGTCTAAATTATATCATGATATTAAAATAAAATAAATCATCTTGAACTTTTGTCGATTGAGTAGTTTTCCACTTTAAAGTTTCTCATTTGACAAATTTAAATAATTCAAGTGTAATAGCTGTTTCAAAAAAAACCAAAAGTGAAATCAATAATTTAATATTATACATCAAAGGTTAATATCAACTATACTAAACTAATTTATTTTTTTAATCAATTTGAAGGTTTATTTTCAAAGTTTTAGTTCATTTAATATCCCAAGCCTATTTGCCAGTAATTAGACAATAAAAATAAAGATTGATAAAAATTAAATTCCTTATATTCAATATCTTGAAAACTATGGATAATGTCTAAATTGTATTTTTATATTAAATAAAGGTAAAATAAATCTGCTAAAATTTTGGTGGTTGAGTAATTTTCCGTAGTAAATTTCTCATTTGACAAATTTTAGTTTATTCAAGGGTAATGGTTGCGTCTAAAATATTTAAAGTGAATTCAATATTTTGTTGGTTAAATATCGAATGTTAATGTTAACTATGTTAAATTAATTTACTTATTTTGTATAATTCGAAGACTTATTTTTGAACTTTTTGTTTTTCTAAATATGCCCAACCTATTTTCTGGTAGTTAAATAGTGAAAATAAAGTCAGTTGAAGTTAGATTCTTTATATTGAACCTCCTGCAAAACTATGGATAATATCTAAGTTATATCAAGATATTGGAAGAAGTTAAAATAAATCAACTTGAAATTTTGGTGGTCGAGTAACTTTTTCACTTTAAAATTTCTCATTTGTCCAATTTTTAATAAATTTATGTGTAACAGTTGTTTCTTTGTCTTCCCAATTCAATTTGTCTAGCCCATTTTATGTTCTCTTTATTCCATTCTATTTTATATATATGTTCAATTGTATCCCTATGTAGAAGTATTTTTTTTGAACTAAAATAAAATCTCAAATTAATTTGCTCCATCTTTTATATTCATTTCAATCTCGAGCTTCAAGTAAACTCAAAATGACACCGTAGTTTCAATTGCATAATTTAAACATTAAGAAGGGTCAGTCACAAAATATGATGTTAGGTTTCAACTTTAATGAAATTCAACCCTCTTTCTCACTCAATATACCAGATGTTTTGCTTACTTGTGCAATTCATTTCTTATATCTATCTCAATGAAAATTTTGATTTATGTCGTAATAGCATGTCGTTGTATTTCATCAGAGAGTTGTTATACTCAAAGAATAATTTATAATGAATTATATAATCGAATGGTCTAATATATACTAAGAATTCATTTTCTACTTTTGTTTTACTGAAAGATAACTATGTTTTAGTTTGTGAAATGTATATCAATTTATCGAGATTTAAAGCTATTTCTAAATTTATTACTTTAGATATGTAGTTAATGCAATGAAAATGAATTAAACTATTTCTTAATTACTTATCAAATATAAATCTCGATTCTATAAAAAAAATCTTAAATAACATTCACAGAAAATCTAGATAATAGCTAAGGTTACCTTACTTAATCATGAAAATTAATATTTTCTTTTCAAACGTTTAGTTATTTTCCTCCTTTTGATACCTTTTCATCTACCATAAGAAAAATAACATTTCTCCTTCTCAAATATCAGATTACTTAAAATAATCATTAAGCTTTTAATCAAGGAGAATTGTATAACATTGCACTATTAATTTTACATCCTACATGTATGGTTGCTACCTTATTTAATGTAATTTTTATCATTACATCTATTTATAAATTACTTACCATTGATTTGGATATTTCATCATCTATAAGATGCCTTTTGTGCTCCTAATTTATTATAATTATAGTTTTAGTGGATATTAGGAATTAGAAACATACAAAATGGTTCATAGTAAGTAATTATTATGAAATATCGATATGTTAACTCATGCAAACGAGTTTCATGACATAGTTTATTTGGATAAATTCACATTTTTTTGAATAAACAAAATTAAAATGAAGGTCATGCTTCTATTGGTGCATATTAAAAGCTTCAGAGCACTTAATTAAATATCACGCATGAAGTAGGAAGATTGATGTATTTATCTATGTATCATCACTCTATGTATGTTTCAAGATAGGTCAGATTTTATGTGTGTTGACAATAATAAGGAAAATAACATTTTTTATTTTATTTTATGTGAATTTTATAGAAATATTTATTAATTTTTTCTTATGATTTCTTATTATATTTGTGCCTTGTTATGAGTGCTAAATTTATGGTGTCAATAACTGTCATATCACTATTGATACATGATAGCCAATTGGATCTAATGTAAATCTTCCTTCATTATAAATTACCTACATCGGTGTATGTGAGAATATTAGGATATTCTTTTGTGGTTTCAAAATATCAATCAAAATATTCATTGATGGTAATTTTATATTCTATATTACATATAAAGTGGAAAAATGTCATATGGTGTCTAGGTGAGATGATTACACATACCAAATAATTTGAACAATAACTAGGAGTGCCAACATATTTTTACAATTATATCAATATATTACTATTCAAGTAAAATCCAAGAACGAATCTTAATTAGGCTAATAAGTAGACTACTTAACACTAAAAAAATGGTATCTGACTACTACTAATATGATTTTAATTTTTTTATAAAGTTTACCATGTTTTGCACCCTTAACAGGAACATTAGATTATTATAAGTGATTTCTACCAAGGATACAAATAGAAACACATTAACCACATAAAGTGTTAAAACCATTAGTTCTTTGCACTTACCCCTGATGGAAGAACATGAGTCTTTTTATACGCTGATAATTGGCTGAAATGTTTTTAGAGAAGACATTTAATCCAAAAGTAACTGGAATACATGAGAGCTTTAATATTTGTATTTGAAGTTCGGTAATTGGAACACTAAGAGTAAATTTATGTTATTACATTTTACAAATACTTTTTGTTATTTGGTAGGATTTTCCATACTATTTTGTTAAACTCTATGATATTATGCTTATAAAACATTTTTTTCTTTGTTTATAATTTTGTTTAATCTACATTTCAATCTACTCACTCTCGTGTAGCAAGAAATTTTTCTGATGAATTTTGACTATATACATTTATGTTTTACGTAATTTATAGTCAGAAAAAATTTAGTATAAAGGATATTTTTTTATTCAATCATATTAGTGTAGATATCTATTTCAAGCTATGTTCTCAAAGTGACAAACTCGCTTTATATTATAATTATTTGATTAATTTTTTATTTTGGAATCAACATGACAATTATCGATATCATATTTAACTATTTTAATTTATGTAACTTTAGAATGTCGTATGCGTAGCATGGATTCTCACTCATTAAAGTAGATTAATAGATACCTAACAAAGTTGACTTTGGATTAATGACGTTTGAATTTAAATAAAAAGGGAAAAAGAAATCCATTTGGATTAAGATAAGGCAATGAAAGAAGAAGAAAAGTGGGAATGAAAAGGATGAACTCACTTTTCATAAAAGTGTCATTTATTACTATCATAAACAATTCGTTGCTGATTATAATCAAGATGTTCTTTATTAAGATGATGCATGATGTATTTGGATAGGCGTTGTGTACTAATCCAACTACTATTAACATAACAAGTGCATTGTATGTACCACAGAGTTCATAAGCTTAAGACTACCCAAATACATTTAATTTCTAATCTGGAAAACAATGGTACTACAAATTAATTATCCTAGAAACGTGACTCTATTCTAAAAGTAATCTATTATAGCTCAATTTAACAAAAGCGGGCTTCAAATTTTAGGTCTTGCTTTAAATGGTTTACATTTATCTTAAAATATTAAAAAAATCTAATTTTGGAGTGTATTTATCATATGCAACTAATCAATATATAAATTAAAAGATTAGGAAATGTAAAAGAATTGTATTCATAAATTACCTGTAATGTTTACATCGATCTAATCCTTTTCTATATCCTTATTCATCTTGAGACTTGAGTGTTAAATCAAAATTTGCGGAATCCATTCATTTGAATCTACTAATCTGTGTACATTCTTTATCTATTTGAGCTAAATATTACATAATTCGTTCATTTAAAAAACTAAGAACTTCATTTGGAAACCAAGGAACAAAATTTAAATGAAATTAGGATTATTATTTGACACAAAAGATCACCGATACAAATAGTTCATACTCCTTTTATTCCCCAATCTATATAGACACTACCTATTGCTCAAATTCTCCATGGGTATGATTAAGCCAGCCAGCACATCAAGGTCCGGCCCATGTCCAGGTCAACTAAAACTCAGCCTGGCCCAATCCCAAAAGGCCTGCATTTAAACTACTTCCATCTAATTGAATCCAACAAGAAATTCACATATAGGACGGCTCGCATCCCTATGCCTAGCCCGGCCGAGCATAATTCGAAATGGCCACCTCATATGACCTGATCCAGCTTAAAGCGAATTGTCTATGGCCTGGCTCTCTCAGTCCACCTACGACCGGTCCCAAGTAGCGCGTCTTGTCACCATGTCTTGGCACATTCCTTTATGATCTAGCATTAGTATTATTAAATTTATTCTCTGCAAGAATTGACAATAAGCGACCGACCGCTATTGTGCACGAGAAGCTTCTCATCCACCTAGCCACCCGGACAAGCAAAAGCAAATGACAAATAGTATGAACATTTTTACAAGGTAATATAGCATGTCTGCTAAAAGCATGCTTGCTCTTATAGCATGTTGCCACATTAAATGCAAAGCACGGTCCTGGTACGAAATATCAGCTGGCAAGAACCCAAGCCATGCAATCTCACCACCTTTACAAGTGTCTCCCACTAGCCCATGCAACCAGACAGACAACTAAGAGCGTTTCCCGCCTGTTCTACTGGGCAATCTCAACCATACATGATCCATATCAGTTGTTATAAATACCCCATGCCATACAATATCAAATGGGTTTGAATTTTGTCGAATTCTTATCATTTCTTAGCATAGAATTATTCTTATAGAAAGAAACTTATCTCAAAGCTCTTATGCTTAGAATGATTGTAAACTAAGTGCTAAATTTCTTATTACTCCCTTGTAATTCCTTGTAAGTGTAAGAGATAAACATAGTAAGAGATCTTTATAGTAGATGTATGCAAATGTATGCCAAAACGCTCTACATCTTGTGCATTGACATTATTTTCTTGTTTTACTCCCTATTTTACATTTTTAATCCTAGCATTAGTAAATGCCTTTTACTAATACAACGCATTAATCTAATTCTAAGGTTGACCAATTCTTTTATCAACATTTTAGCGCTAAAAGAAGGGCCTTCCCTAAAAGCTCTCTCTTTCTTTCACTTTTTATCTCTACACATCTCTTTTCATGTTTCACCTGTGAAATCCTAATGGTGAAAATGAAATCAACAAAATGGTAACATTGTCACCAGCACTCCCAGTCTCGTCCCTAGGCTTAGCAATGACATGTAGTAAAGTGTGCTCCATGGCCTAACCAATGTGGAAAATTTAGGTCCTAAAATGTAGGACCTGAGTATGAGGCTAGACACCGAGACAACTGTAAACTTTGTTCCATCAACCCCTCCACTGGTTGAATTGACTCCTTTCCAACTCGTTCTCCTAAATGCTTATGACCTTATGAACATCGTTAAGGCTCTAGGTAGAGCGGTGCCTACAACCCTAATCGTCGATGTTCATGCTCATCCAGGAAGACATGCTATGCGTGGGTCAAGTAATGTTATAGACATTAACCTAGAGATGGCCGTGCATAGGGAACCAAGCATTGCTATTCCCCTTTAATAGAACGGCAGTCAGCTTTTGAATGCCTACTGGGGCCAAATGGAGCTTGATACTTGAGGTTCGGGCATCAAAGCGGTAGTGCTCATCCATCGATAAAAATCTAAGGGCCTTATTGGTGCACTTCCAATCCTATAAGGGTGCGACCAAGTCTAGATCAAGAGAGGGGCATACCAGTCATTCACGGTCACCCTCTATGCACATGAAGAAGAGGCCTCCCACTCCAGCTCATTATCACAATCACTCTCCATCACCTCATCACCACTGATCTCCTACTTCACATAGATGCCGGCTGAGACCACAACCGGTCGTTGGCCAGACAATCACATAGCAGGTAGATGCTGGCCTTTGTGAGGAAATTAACATCCTTCGCTAGCAGCTCAACAGAATGCATGCTCGGAATGCGATGGGTGAAGTTTTTTCTGATAACGAGAATGGAAAGCCATTTTCCAAGGAAATCCTGAACACTTATGTCTGCTGGAGGTATGTCTTGCTGGTCAATGATAAGTATGTTGGGAGTGCTAACCAGTAAGATCAAATTACTGCATTCAACTCCATCAACCGCACCGGCCAACTTTTCGGCCCAGCAAAGCACCTCCTCTTCCCCTCCACTTTCATAGGGTCAACCTCTCGTTGGTTCTTGCATCTACAACTGGGCAACATCCATTCTTAGGCTAGGCTATGTGCAGACTTCTAAACCAAGTTCTTTACCCCAAAGACCAATGTTATGATGGCTATTGAGCATGGTAACATCATACATGCATATGTGAATCTCTTTAATAACAAATTCATGCAGACAAGAATATCTTTTTTGTGGCCCTCTGCTCGGGGGGTCAGCTATGAGTTGAGAAGGTGGAAGGTACTCTAAAACAAGCCGACTACAACCCTAAATGAATTCTATAAATGGGCGAATGACATTATGAGGATGGATGTTGCCAATCTTTCAAAAAGCAATAATGGAATAGGACATACAAGCCAAGTCGATCCCTATGAATATACTAACTGACAAGGCAATGGTTGGTGGAGCAATGCCAAAAAGACAAGTAGAAAATGGCACCATATACAGGTCCAAGTACACTAACTATGCTACTCTGAACATGGATATGGAAATAATATATCTCGTAACCATGGACCGGGTGTAATTCTAAAGATCGACTGCCACCAAGGCGAAAGAAGGGAGGATCCTCACGACAATGGAAAATTCTACAAGTTCCATAAAATCAGTGGCTACTCCACCAACAATTTGGGTGCTTAAAGACGAGATTAAAAGATTAATTCAAGAAGGGAAGCTTTTAGAGTTTTTTGACATCAGTGGAACGAAGGACGGCTCACAACAACCGTCCAGCACTACCCCAACCAACCAACAACAATGTCACTGTTGTAACCAACATCTTGACCATATGCACATGCTACATGTGGCCTAAAGTAGCTAGGAAGCATAGTCTCAGTATTAGAGTGAAGTCGATGCAGTCGATTAGATCAACTCTATAGAGCATCGAGCATCCCAAACACCGAGGTTGGAATCAACTCATCATGTTCACTATCGAAGGTAGGGAAACTATCTCATACCCCCGCCATGAGCCTATGGTCATCACTCTTGCAATGGCCAACTCGAATGTGCATCGAGCCTTTATGGATGGAGGAAGTTCAGTTGATGTCATGTTCAAGCATGTTTTCAAGGCTCTCAAGCTCCCTACCTCCAGCCTTACCCCTTGTGACTTGCCAATCTACGAATTTGTGGATGTAAACATTGTTCCAATTGATACTACCTCCCTTGTGACCATATTCGACAAAGCACCCCTTGCTATAAAAATTCAAGTAAACTTTCTAGTAGTTTATTGCCTCTTCGGTTGCAATCTCTTAGTAGGACAATCAACACTTATGGAATTGGAGGTAATCAGCCCCTACAACTGGCTCATCATGAAGTTCCACATCCGAGATGGGGTCGGTGAATTCTTGGGCAGTCAGCAAAAAGCTAGAGAGTGTTATGGGACCTCTCTTAAACAATCCAAGAAGGGTGTCTTATGCTTCAGTAGGAACTTGCAATTATCAATGACGAGTTACTGGAGAGAATCTTTAAGTCGATCAATGCTCAGGTTCATGTCGAGGCCGCCCCCAACCCTGAAGCCGAGGCATCAACATTAGCAGCTCCCCTATGGATAATGACATGCTTGATTAAGTCATGACAATCAGCAATGTGTCACTTAATAGATTGCTCCAGTTAGACAGCACTCACACTCATGCGGGGACTATCCTTGCACTTGAAGACAGAACTACTAATGGTGTGTTTCCTAGGAGCAACCTTGAGTTCATTAGTGCTTCAATTCAAGTCGGGACCACCTAAAGCAGTGAAGCTACATCAACTTGCTGCATGTCACCGGAGAGTACCCTCGAGCCTAACAGCGCTTAGGGTCACATTAGGACCGCCTGCCGCAATGAATACTAGGATGGCAAGAACCCTATCTCCTTGGCCACTCCCAAAGAACCAAATAGCTCATTACAACATGGAATAAACAAGTTGCACCAGTTTGCAAGTCGCGACATCCAACACGACAACTCCAACCCTCTCAATGTGAGTTGACGCATCTATGATAACCGGAGGCAACATCAATCCTCGACTCGAGCACAAGCATTTGTCCCACTTGAGGATTTCATAGAGCGCTTGATTTATGCGTTGGACCAATGCGACTTAGAAACTCGTTTATATCTTAGTGATAAGCCTCTCGACCACCACATATGAGATTCAAACATCGAAGGCAGGTTGGCTACTTTATTGGAGTGGATATCCATAGACTATACTGACCCTAGCAAATCTATTAAAACCAGCATTGAACTTAACCCAAAAGTTAGAGATGAGCTAGTCAAAATTCCACGTTAGAGTAAAGACATCTTCACTTTAGAGTATGCTGACATGACCGCCATTGATTTAAGATCATTTTGACATGCACTAAGCATGGAGTCTCAAGCTACCCCATCCGGCAAAAGCATAGGCCACTCAACACAAAATGATATTGAGCTCTCAAAGAGGAGGTAGAGAAGCTGTTAGCCAACGAATTCATTTGGGAGGCAGAATATCTAAATTAGGTAGCTAACCCAGTGCTAGTCACAAAGCCAAATAAATCATAGAGAACTTGCATCGACTTCTTCAACCTCAATAAAGCCTGCCTTAAAGACAACTTTTAATCACCTCACATTGATCGGCTAGTGGATGCGACCAGTAGACATGAGTTCTGCACCTTTATGGATGTTTACTCTGGGTACAATCAAATCACCATGCATGGCTCAAACAGAGAGCACACTTCATTCATCATAAAAACCGGTCTATATTATTATTGTATCATGCCATTTGGGCTATGAAATGTAGTTGCCACCTATCAACGGCTTGTCAACCACATGTTCTCAAAACATATTCGCTATCTATGGAGGTGTATGTAGATGACATATTGGTAAAGTCCGAGAAGGCCGGGGCATATACAGAACCTGGTCGAGACCTTTAGCATACTACATAATACAACATGAAATTAAAGCTGAAAAATGATCTTTTGTTTTTCGGTCTAGAAAATTCCTCGGCTATGTTGTGAGTGCCAAGGGTATTGAAGCTAACCCTGAAAAAATCCAAGCCATCCAAGATATGCAATTAAGAATTGTGAAGCAAGTATAAAGATTAAATAGCATCGTTGGAGCTTTGAGACCGTTCAATTCTAAAGCAATAAACCAGTGTTCGCCCTTCTTTGACCTCATCAAGAAGGGAAAGCCATTTACTTGGAATGACGAGTGCTCTAAAGAATTTTGAAAAACCTTAAACAGCACTTAGCAACACCCCTGGTATTTTCCAAGCCTATCGACGGGGAGGATCTATACCTCTACCTTTCAGTGTTCGACCATGTGATCAGTACTGCATTGATCAGAGAAAACAACAAGGTTCAACGTTAATCTACTATGTTGGCAAAAGGTTTCCAAGCCTCGAGACAAGATACACACTGCTAGAAATGCTTTCTTTATTGTTACATCCCCTATCTTGAGGCCTGAAGCTAAGCGCTATAGATGTTGCAATCATCCATATTATTAAATTCCCCTAAAAAAATACGGTAATGTTAATGGTACCATAATATCAGAAGCACATGAATACGAAATAAAATTAACACAGATTTCAAAACAACTTTTCTGATTACATTTCAAATCAATATTTCATATTCAGTTACATAATCCCAAAATGATTCCAAGGTTTTGATCAAATACAATTATTACAAATTACGCCAAGAGCGACATATGAAGATGTCCCCTTGGATGATCAAAATATTGAATATATATATCAGTCATAATATATCAAAGTTGAAACAATACTAAATAGCTCCTACATAGCTAGCTTGCCTCCTGCATATCTTCGGAAGCTTATTCGTTCAACCTACTAAACCTGAAAAGTCCTTAACTCTCAATCTACACAAATCAAATTTTGAGCACCCAAGAGTTTAAGGGGAAAACATAAACTTCAAGTCAGACATAAAGCTTGATGTGAATAATACTACTACATCTCGATTTACCGATAGTAAGTGGACCATGCCGCTTAGCGGAATGAGTTTCCCCTCACTAATATCCCTTTAAAAGCATATCTTTTGCAAATCAAAATCCTATAATCAAGCTGATTATAACAACAATAGAAAATACATATATGCATAAAAATCAGGAAATCAATAGACTATCCGTCCACACTATAGTTTTATCTGGCTAACTATTAACCATTGGCTTACTCGGGCCTACCAGACATAATCAATTATCTAACTTTTGTTAGACAAACTACTGGGCTATCTGCCCTTAACTATCTTCTTCTAGGGTCAACTGATCCTAATGGTTTTGCAAGCTCAGCAATAACCTATCTTTACTCTGTATATTCCCTTTTGTGTGTAACATTATTTTAGTCCCGTCTATGACAAAGCCCTACACACTTGAATTTTGGACTTATATTGGTTAGGGGTTATTAGCTAAAGTACAGGGTGCAACCCTACACCAGTCTCGTCTGGTCTTCTAATATCTGAGTCATGAACTTAGGGTTATACCCTATTCAAATTTCATTTCCTGTCATATACTTAGGGTTAACTACCCCATTCAAATTTCCTTTCCTTGTAAACAATCTTTATAAATGATTTACCATTGAATCATAACTTTATAAAACAAGGAAATCACACTCTTTGCTTTACTCAAAATATTGATGCCATGCTATAAGCTTTACACAAAACAATGTTGTTGAAATCTAATCAATGGGAATATCTATCCCTTTAAAATAAGTTAAAACCAATTTTTAACTTAGAAACCTTTAGGCTATAAGGCCAAAACAATACCTTTGAAAACTTTGTTTAAAACCTTAAACAATCTCTTTTGAGTTCATTAAAAGTACCCCTTTCAAAATACGATAATTACTTTATCCTTGAAAACACTAGGCCGAAAGGTCAAAACATGCCTTTCGAATGTATTGAAAATATGCCTTTCGAAATCATTACTTAACCCTTAGATCTCCTCTTTCAAAACCATTAAACTTGTCTTTCGAAAGCATTGGAAACCTTCTTTTCAAAACATTTAAAACAATCCTTCTGTTATGCTTAAATATACTTTTCGAAAACATTGGGGTTTCCTCTTCGAAACTCTTATAACATACCTTTCAAAAACATTGGAAATCCTTCACTTGAAACGTACCTTTCGAAAGTATTGGGTTCAAGTAAAAGTTTATGGAATCATTGCTTTGAAACCATTTAAAATCAATCCTTTTAAAACCTTTGGGTTTAACATATAGTATAATTATTGGGTCATAAAGAATGAAGGGGAAAACATTGCTTTCGAAAGCATTAATCCCAAGTAAAAGAAAGAGGATAGTTTCGAAACCATTGCAATAAAACCATTTTGAAAGCGGTTACACGACCCTTTCGAAAGCATGGAGAAGGCGACTTCAAAATTTAAAAAGGCGAAAGCACCCCTTTCGCCATAAGGCTATAACTAGTTCGAAAGGTAATAATGCGGCATCTAGGTTTCAAATGGGTTCCAAAAGTGGCTACCTTTTCAAAAGCTCCTTTTTTAAACAAAGCAAGCGACAACTCATTCGAAAGCTTCTTAATAAAATAAAGGCAAGCGGCAATTCTATGGAAACATTAATTGATTCGAAAGCCATTTTAAAGTGGCTTCAAACCCTTCGAAAGCAAGGTTCTAACACCGTCCCTTCCACCTTTCTCCAATCCACTACGTATCAATGGCTTGATAGCATGTGTATTGGTTTCGAAAGGGTTCATGAGCGAAGATATGGTTATGAAAGCTAACAATTAGAAGTGGCGAAGTGGTAAATTATATCAAAACTGATTTTATGCCTTACAAAGGAACTTCTTTTCAACTAACTTACCTTATTTGTCAAAATATAATTGGTTGCCATTTCTTTATAAAAACCCTTTTCTAAAAGTGATGTCGAATTTCAAAATTATCAATTAAAACATTTTAACAAATAAGCTCTACTCCTTGGTTAACACATATAAAACATTTAAGTCCCCTAACTTAAATAATTTTATAACCACAATAAAATACTTAGGAAAATTCCCCGAAAATCACCATAATTCACTTTTAGTGTGTTTTCTAACATATTTAAATTCAGACCCAAAATTGTTATATAATTACTTTAAATAATTTAAACCCAATATTAACTATTTTCTTTCATAGAAAATTCATAATAATTCCACAACACTTATAAAACTATGAAACCAGTAACCCACTTCTAAAATAATGTCTTTGACTATATGTCAAAAACACAAATCATTTGGACGCCATTTAATAGGTTATCCAATCTAAACTTATCATAAAATCTATATGAAACATCATAAGTCATCAACAAGCATATATGTCTATTTAAACAAACATAACATGGCATATTATTTGCAAAATAATTCGGATCCAATCTTGAAACCGAAAGCATTATCAAAAGTGAGATGTAAACCAAATTATTCACCTTAGCTTGGTGTTAAGAAGGTTGAGATTTGCTCTTTGATTGAATTCCTTAAGCTTCCTACTTGAATCCTAGCTTTTCTTCTTTTGATTCTTCATAATGGTGGCCGACCAAGTTCTTGAGGGTTTAGTTAGAATTTTGAATGTTGAAATGAATGAGAAATGAAGGATAGAAGGGTTTAGGGTATAAGAACAAAGACTATTCCTATTTTTCCCTTATCATATTCCTCCTACTTACTTATCTTTAACTCTCTTTTGCTTATGTATTCATTAAGGCACGACTCCTTTATAAATTTACAAATCTCAATCCCTTAACCATCCACGTTATTTCATTTAATTTATCTAATTAAATGTCCTAAATAATGTTAGTCAAAATTAGGGTCATTACATTTCTACCGCCTTATAGCCACTCGAAACGTTGGCCATATTTTCAAGTTTATCCCATCAAAGTCCTAACCAACCAACGATTAAAGAAAATCCTAAACTGACTTGATACAGCGGGTTGGCTGTTGAAGTGGTCCGTTGAGCTAAGCAATATCATATGTCACTCCAGCCAAGCACTTTTGTCAAGGGCGAGGCCATCGAAGAATTCATTGCCGAGTCGTCAAGCCTGGGTAATGGTGAAGAAGAGACCCTTACCAGTCAACAAGTTAGGCGCCCGTATGTGGATGGGGCGTCAATGAGAAGTGGTAGTGGTCAACATGGTCCTTGTCACTTTCGAAGGAAGAGAACTTTGTTTTGTTATATCTCTCTTTTAAAGTAACCAATAAATAAGCCGAGTACGCAGCTGTCCAGGTTGTCCTCAGGATGGCAAAGGAGTTACACGTGGATTTCATCCATTTATTCAGTAAGTCACCGTTTGTCATTAATCAAATTGGTAAGCGCTTCTAAGTGAAGGGCAAGCCACTTGTCTTATATGTTTTAGAAGACAAGAAGATAATTAACACGTTCACCAAGTTCAAACTAGAAAAGATACCGGGGGAAGAATGCCAAGGCCGATCAACTGTCCAACGCACCAAGCAACCTAGAAGAAGCCACTCATTGGGTCCCATTGGAGATTTAAAACACCCTTTGCTATGAGCCAGGGGCAATGACAATGGAGATTGGAACGACGTCTACAAATAATTGAATGGCTCCTTTAATCAAATACTTAACGGGTGATGAACTTCTGTCAATCCCCAAGAGGCCAAGAAGATTCTCTACTGGGCTCCCCATTACATGATTGTAGATAGGAAGCTCTAAAAATGGGAGCTCCACATCACTTTAGTGGTGTGTGTCTAAAGAAAAATTCGGCCAAATCGTAGAAGATCTACATGAAGGGTTTTGCGGGGATCACGCCGAGAGACAAGGTTTAGCAAAGAAGGCCGCCCGAAAAGACAATTACTGACATATTATGATCAAAGATTTAAAGGACTATGTCAAGAAGTGCGATCAGTTCAGTGGTTTGTCAAGATCCTCATGAACTCTCCTACCAACCTTACCCATATGATTCCCCATAGCCATTTGAAATGTAGGTAATTGACTTGATAGGAATGTTGCCGAATGCCTAGGGAGGGTACAATCACGCAATAGTCGCCAGTAATTACTTCACCAAATGGGTCGAGGCCGAGCCCCTCACTGTAATTGCCGCCCCATGGTGCTCAACTTAGTTATCAAAAAGATCATTTGCAATTTCGGCCTACCTAGGAAGATTATGACCAACAACCGCACTTAGTTCGAAATTAACCTCTTTCAAGACTTTTGTGTAAGGAATGGGATCCAGAAATGCCTCTCTTCCCATACCCACCCTCAAGCAAATGAACGAGTCGATGCCGTCAACAAGACCATCAAATCAACACTTAAGAAGCACCTCGCAAAAGCCAATGGAAACTAAGCGGATGAACTACCGCTCATTCTTTGGTCCTATTGCACGTCTAGCCGCACTTCAACCGACCACACTCCTTTTTTACTTTCCTATAGGTACGATGACATGCTACCGATTGAAGTAGACATCCTCTTACCCCAAATACTTACTTACGAGCCTGAGAAAATGACGAGCTACTCAAGCTCAGGCTCGACACCATGGAAGAACGAAGAGCCAAAGTGTACTAACCCGCCCTTTTGACCCCCAGATCCAACACCCAAATCGATATCGGCAACCCATGAACCGAAAGGACGAGTCATTGGGGTTGAGACAAAATAAGCATATAACTGGTACAGACAGATACAATACTAACTATATACATACAAAGTCTCACGGTGGAAGGAAATAAAATATAATTCATTAATAATAACCATAGTCACATCACTATAACATGTCCACAATGTCAAATACATATGTTGAAACAATATAAATACAACTATAGCCCAATACATAATAATAGTTAAATCAAGGTTAAAACACTTATTTATATCATGCACAATATATAATAATGAGTCTTCGTCTCTGATACCCTACAACTCCACCAACCTGGAAAAACACACACACACACATAGACATACACACACAAACATACATATATACATACATACATACATATATATATATATATTGGGAAAATAAGAGGGGACCAGATATAAGTCTAGTGAGTGAGCCATACTTTTACTCTACATATACTACAAAAATAATACTATAACATGATACGAGTCTATCGTTCGGTCAACTAACATCATGTCATCATGTCACACCTAACAATCGTTTACATCTAGTCATATCGCATCATCAATATATAACTCACTTCCCTAGACTGGACTTATGCCCTACAAGGTCATCTGTTGCCCATCGTCACTTAAATCATGCATAGGACCCACTTCCCTCGACTCTCCAAAGTCTATAAGAAAGCTTGTTGTCCTTATACTAATTGGACTTATGTTCGGGTCTATCTGTAGCCTATTGGGTTGCTTAGCATCCATCTCCTCCATTTAGCCCATCGCACTACAGGAAAGCAACATAACACACGGACTACCTACTTATGTCATAGGTCTATATCTATGTCTGTATTTGTATTCACATCGGTATTCATATCTGTATCCACATCTACACCCATATTCATATCCCATGACGTCTACCTGCGCCATAGACTCATTCATGTTCATATTCATCATCGTATCACTTTCCCATAGTGCAATAACATACATATTCATTTCAAATAGTCAAATCATCACACACATTCACTTCATTTGTAACGACATTGTTTGCCTCATTAATAGCCTCTAATCGCCTTCAGGATATAATAGGAACATGATTCAAATTAATAATTAATATTTTATGTATGCTCTTACGAGTCCAGGTTCAAGCTACCTGAATTTATAGTGCACCGATAGATCGGTTGTGGTGGCTGACGCACCGGTGTACAAATTTTCCTAGTAGTTGTCAGGTTTCGAAAATCGGTGGTTTTCATCTTCGTTTCCACCTCTAGCCACCCCCGCTTTGCCTCCGGTCCCTTAGGAACACCCCCAGTACCTAGCTCTATGTCTCTTGTCCAGTTTGTCATATTATTTCATCAAATTGAACGTATATTTAATAAATTACCATACTTTAGCATAACCTATTTCTAATTCAATGTTATTAATAAAATCCCTCCCAAATTCCATTAAATCCCAATATAGTATTTAAATATGTTATTCTACACTACTATAGCTAGCATATCATAATTAGAGCGTCTTGATTGCAATATATGAGGAGAAAATGATGAGTCACTCACTAAAATGTTCTCCACTGCCTAGATCTCCATGTCTGGTCTGTTGTGCTTTCGTGTTTCAAAGTTTATCCTCCAATTTGTTGATGGTATGTAGTCTTTTGGATAGCTTAACAATGCTTCTGGTCTCATGAATTTTCGTTGAGTTGAGAGAGATTTTGCATTTTGATTCTTGGTATGTTAAGAGGAAGAAGATGGGAACAAGGAGTGTCAGTTTGTTTTTGAAAAGAAAAACTGAGGTATGTGAGTTGTTATAGTGGTAGGAGGGAAACCGTTCGTTCAAAAATTTAAATTTCAAACATTATGTTATAGTGCCCATTCGACCCAGTACCATTTTCCCTATAGTTCCTTTATTTGAAATCCAAATAAGGCAAACAAAGATACTATACAGATCAGAAAAATGATATGGTTTAATGGTGCTTATTTCATTATCAAATTCCAAAGTTGGAAATATGACCGTTTTGCCCCTCCTTATTTTTAATTTATTTTATTAACACATTAAATTTAATTATTTTCACATCATTATATTATTAATATTTAACTAAAATATTTATAAAATTTCCAAGGTATTACATTCTTCCCCCTTGAAAGAATTTCGTCCCCGACATTCTTAAGGAAAGAAAAATATTATATAACGCTTCCTCATCAAGCATATATCAACCAAGTTAGCAAACATATCATTCAATTTATGCAACCGACATATAGATATAATAATATAAACAACATATTGGTATGAATAATGCTATGTAATTGTAGTTCCTATATCTATGACGCATAAATGCAGCTAATGCAATCTATATAAATGCAATAAGATAATAAATCAGGAATGATGCACAACATCCTAGTATAAGCACACACACACACACACATATATTTATACATGTATGCATTTCAACAATATAAAAATCTAACAACCAAATCATTCAAAGTATCCAAATCCTAATCCTATAATAGTCTAAAGTAAGGAAATTAAAACAAAATCAAGAAACGTACCGGAAAAGAGTTGAGGATGAGTAATCTCTTTAGGCTTCTACGTACTCTCCGCCAAATCATTCCCCCATTATACTCTAACAAATTTCACTATTTTTTTCTAAGTCATTTCATCACATGTTCCGTAATGTGGTTTGGACCACATGATGAACTTTGTTCAGAATCCAACTCTATATCCTCCAATTGACTAGGTGCAATTAGAGTCGTTGGATCGTGTACACATTTTTGCAGATGTGACACATTTAACCCCTTCCAAAATCTAATATGCAAGCTCTCAACAAGTCTTTCAACACTCAGTTTACCCACTTAGCCTGTCCTTGGTCTGTGGGTGATATGCCGCGCTCAAATTCAACTCTATCCCTAATGGTTTTTGTAGACTCGTCTAGAATTCACTTCTGAAAAGGGGATCCTAATCACTCATTATACTAGCTGAAACCGTGTAGTAGGACTACTTCTTTAATATACTGTGTCGCCAATGTTGCTGCTGTTCTTATACCCTTTACTGGAATAAAAGCACGCTCTTCGGGAGGTGATCTACTATAACTCGTATGCTCTTATTTCCTCTTCTACTTCAAGGTAATCTATCCACAAAATCCATGATGTGCATTTCCACTTCCACTGCGGCACGTCTAGTGGAAGTAATAGCCTACATGGCTTCTTCTATTTCGCTTTTACTTTTTGGCACATCATACATTTCATAACATATTCAGCTACTCGCCTCTTCATTCCTGGCCATATGAATACCCTCTTCACATCCCAATACATATTATCTCCTCCTGGATGAATAGTTATCCTAAAACGGTGACATTCACCCAAGACTACTTCTATCAGCTCTTTGGCTTGTGGTACACATAGATTTTCATCTCTCCTCAAGTAACCCTTTTGATTTTTGGAGTAACGATCTAAATAGCTCGATTGTTCACCCCTACCTATCTACTCCACAATGCTAACCAATGATGCGTCTTGCCCTTGGCTTGACCTAATATAATCCATTTGATGGAACTGAGCGAGCACGTAGCGGGTTAAATAGGTGAATTTCAAAAAAAGTTAACATTTCAGATCTTATTTAGACTATTAGGTCTAAATTGATTTAGACCAAGTCTGAATAATTTTAAATAAAATCTTTAATTTATTTAATTAATTTATATAAAGATTTGATTTTGTGTGTGTATATATATATAATATATATATAAGGTGTATATATGTGTCAAACACACACATATGTGTAAATGTACATGTAACATATAAATGTATACAACGTTTAATGTGTTCGTATATACATGCTAGGATTTACACCGTAATGGACACATTAGCCATTTATGTGCACATTGCTATCCAAAAAAGTTTAAATTATATATATAATAATAAAATTTTAAATACTTATTTTGTAATAAAATAAGTTATTTTGGATAAGTCAATAATTTTGAAATTCAAAATTCATTTTTAACCAATTTAATTTGTTTAAGTAGTAAAACGGGTTAAAAATATATTTGGATCTATAGATTTAAATTAAATATAAACACATATACATTATAAATAAATAAAAATATCATAAATATAAATAAAATAATTTATTTTGAATAAGTTAACAATCTTGAAAATCAAAATTCATTTTTCGAATATCTAATTTGTTTAGTTAGTAAAACAGCTTGAAAGAGATCTGGATCTATAGATTTAAAATAAATATATATATATACCATAAAATTAAATAAAAATATCATAAAAATATTTATTTTATAATATCTGAAAATAAAATTTAGTATTTGAATTTTTAATAATAACACATTGAAGTACTAAATAAATAATTAAAATCCATGATTTAAATATAATGCCTTATAGCCACAATTAAAATAATATTATATATAAATAGTATAAATTATTTCTTTAAATTCTATAAAATGAAGTATAATTTTATAAAATAAATAAATAAAGAAATGTATATATAATAGTTAAAACATGTTACATTAACATTAAATTATGTATGTTATATACATAATTTATATTTAAAATAAAATCTAAATACATTTTTTGATGTAACATTAGATACATAATAAAATAATTTTGGATATATATATATATATATATTCATTTATATTTGTAGTTAAGACAGTGTTAAATCAATTGAAAATAGTTTTTAATGGTTTAAAAAATTATTAAAAATTCTTTACTATAATATATATATATATGTTTTTTAGTTCTATTAATTTAAACAAATAATATTGATAAATAGTAAAAATTATAGATTTATACTTATATATACATAAGTATTAAATACAATTAAATAGGACAATGATTGTGCATATGAATTCGTTCTTATATATATATATATATTATATTAACATAATGACATATTAATTATAGGTTATTGGATGTTACCCTAAAATATTGTTTTAGATTTGCACCTTGATTGGTAGACTTTCCTAGATTTAATCATGATTTGAGCACCTAGCTTTGTCACTACTTGGAGAACAACGTTATATTTTTATTTTTATTTAATGTTTGGATTTGATATTTTTGGCCTAAGGGGGACTGGAAATAGTGTCTTTCATTGAGAAGAGGGAGAGCAAAAAGTAACCAACAATGAGGTAGTGTAGCTATAACACCCCATATTTTTAAAACATTATTTAGAATAATTAATTGGGTAAATTAAATAAATAACCTGGAGATTAATAAGTTGATAATTGATTAGCTAAGGGTAGCCGTGCCATGTTAATGTGCAAACTAAAATGAAATAACCTAAGCTAATGTGTTAGGATATGAGAAGGGCAATAAGGGAAATAGGTGGAGCTTATACCCTAAACCCTTAGGAGATAGAATGCTCACATTCATTTCATTTTACTCAAACTAAAAATACTAAGGCCGGCCACCATTATCATTCTCAAGAAGAAGATTAAAGCTATTATTCAAGGGAAGGGAAACAATCAACTAAATCAACACTAAATCTCACATCTATAATCTCAAAGTTAAGGTGAATAATTATTACATCCCAATTTCTTTTAGTTTTTGGCTTTAAAATTAAAACCGAAATAATTCTGCAAGTATATGCAATGTTTTGACGATTAAAATTATATATATGTTGTTGATGGATTATATAAGTTCATGTTAGTTTTATGATATGTTTGACATGAAAACCCTATTTAATGACATCAAAATGCCTTGAAAATTTAAATATAGGTCAGAAATGATATTTTAGAGATGGTTCTCGACTTTCATAATTTTCTTAATTAATATGGATTTTATATTAATTTTCTAGTGAAGGAAATTATTTATCGGGTTATAATTTCGACTAAAATAATAATTATTTGGGGTTGAAATTTTTATATGTTAGGCAATATATTAAAATAGATTTTCTAGGATTTTTCTAGATTTTTCCTAAGTGTTTTGATGAATACATAAAATTATTTAAGGTATAGGACTTAAATGTTTTATATATTTAATTAAGGAGAAGGGGCATTTTGTAAAATAAAATGATTATTTAATTTTAAAAATAGTGGCAGCACATTTCAGAAAAGTAATTGTTAACCAATGTGAATTTGACAAACAAAGGGAGGTTAGTTGAAAAGATTTCCTTTTTTAAGTTAAAAAACAAAGAAATCACATTTTTATACATGTTTAAGCCTTTACAGCAATAAACCTTCCGACCTAGACCTTCCGACAAGGTCGAGAGGTTAAAAGCTTTCGACAAGGTCAAACCAATGCTTATGGTATCAAGATACTAGGTACGTAATGAATTGGACAGAGTCGAAGGGTTCTAAGTCGAAGGGTTGATGGCCAAAGAGGTTTAGGTATGTTTGTTTTATAAACCAAAAGCTTTCACCTGCTTTGCTTTCGAATAAGAGCTTTCGACTTGGTTGCTTTCGACTAAGTCAAATGTTTAAAGTAAGGGTTTTAAACCTTTCGATACAGTCGAAAGGTTACTGCTGTTTTAATTCTATTCTATTTTGAAACCTTTCAACACAGTCGAAGGGTTACTATCATTTTATAATTGTTTTGTTTTGAAGCTTTCGACAAAGATGAAAGGTTTACTTGTTTTAAAAACTAGCTGCTTCTCCATGCTTTCGAAAGGAAGATTTCGACTTAGATGATTTACCCTTGTTTTATAAATTGAAGTATAACCCAAAGCTTTCGAAAGAGTTGTTTTAAAGGATATGTTTAAAGCTTTTGAAGCAGAGCTTTCGACAAAGTCGAAAGGTTGCTTCCAATGATTTTGAAAGGTTTTAAAAGAAGGTTCTCACTTGTTTTAAATTGAACTGTAACAACCCAAAATTTGAGCTATAGTAATTAATTAACAATTAACTAAATAATAAAATAAGTTTGTGAAATTGGCAGAATCGAGCTATAGGAGTTGCACCATTGGGTCCATGGCGATTTTATGATCAATTTCCATATATAACTTGTCGAAATCCGAGTCAGTATGGAGAAGTTACGAGAGAAACAAAAATTTAGAATTTAATAAAGAAAAAATTAGACCCCATGGGGGTCGACCCTTATCATTGTTAGGTCGACCTATAGGCCGACCCCTAATGAAGTTGGATCGACCCACCAAAATCCCTGGACGTGAAAACTTCTAGGTACGAGCCAATAACTATGTTTTGCATTTTTAGTTTAATCTCGTGCGTTCTTAGCTGCATCTGATGGTTCCTAGTAAGCCTATGGCGTGGTTGCACCAGATTTAATCTCCAAATCCGACGGCATGAGATCCCTAAGTCACACTATAAATGGAACCCTAGGCCTAGCTATTTTTCTCATTCAGATTTTCTCCCAATTGGGTTCATTGCCTGAGGCTGAACCCTAAATAGAAAAAATTTCTAGGGAGAAGATCTTTTTGATAAAAATATTCTGTGCCCTAGAAGTAAATCCAGGAAGGCCAAGGATTAGAGCTAAGGACCACGGGTGAGTTTTTTGTAATTATTTTAGATTTTTAAGCAATTTAAAATAATAGGGTTCCTAATAGTTATAGTTTTTCAACAGTTTTGAGATAGTTTTTATATAAGTTATTTACAGTTAGTTTTTTTCAGAAGTTTTTTTCAGTCTATTTGATTCGGCTATTTTATTCAGTTATTTACATCTCTTTTATGTTGGAATTTAGCCTATAAATGTTAGTTTCTTTTTATAGAGATTCAATCCCTTTTTACGCGAATAAATTAAAAAGAGAAGAATTCACCAACATGGATTAAAATAGAAAAACACTAAATTTACAGAAATCAGATGTAAAATAAGAAAAACTAAAATAAAATTGAGATGGACCGAAACAGGCAAATTTAAGATATTTGCAAGCATAATTATAACAAGAGGTTATAACTAAAAAGAGAAAGTAGAAGAGTAACAGTTTCAAGAACAATCATAACATAGGTTATAATTAGAAAGAAAGAAATAACAGAAGAGGCTTATTTTAAAACTTAGATCTTGGATTAAGTTAATTAGCAAACATAGAAGTAGACCCGTACCGGCAACATTCCCTTTCGGATCTAGGACCGATGGTCTCACAATAGTAGGTGAGGCTGGGACACGCTTATGCTGATTAGGGTAAATAAGTGGCCAATAAATAGAGGCTCAAATCTGGGGATTTGGGTAAGGGGCGCAAAACTAGAAGATTTGTTTGTTAGGACCAGTATCGACAGCATTCCTTTTCAGGACTAGGGCTGATGGTCTCACAACAGTTAGGTGGGGCTGGGCAGCATTCCCTTTGAGGTCTAGGATTGATGGTCTCACAAAAGTTAGGTGAGGCTGGGCACGCTTATGCTGATTAGGATAAATAGAGGTCAAATAGGGGGTGACAGTTAGTGTGTACGGGCGATGACCGAGCGTGCGGCATCGATTAGGGTAAATAATTCGCTATTGCATCCTACGGGCTAAAGAGGTGTCCTTTTGCTATGAGACCAACAGGATTGGATCAGTTCACAGTGGCACAACAGAGATAGAATAGGCTGTTCAAAGGGTAGAATTTGGATTTCAGCTTAATCAAAGCAGTTTAAGACAAGTGCAAACAATCGAAACAATCAAAGCAAATAATCAAAGCAAACTGTCAAATAGTACTCTATGCGAGTTTTTTCATTCCTTTATTTCCTTTTAAACTAGAACTGTTGCTTAGTCTATTATCTTTATCTTGCTTAGAAATGTTAGTGATTACTCTCACTCACCAGACTTATTGGCTGACCCACTCCTCTATTTCCCCTTTTTCTCCATAGGCCAGCAGAGTCGAGGATAGTAGATTTAGATTTCTTAGAGATATATTCCTGGAGTTTTTCATGTATTCTTCTTCTTTTCATTTGGCTTTTGATGTATTGGCACTTATGAGAGGGATGATTGTTATTATTTTTGTACTATTCTGAGACTGAGATGTATTTTTCATAAGACATGAGTATTTTGTTTTTAAGACATATTCTTCTTTTATGATTTATTTTATGAAGTTTAATTCTGAATAATGAGTTACTACTTATATGTTTATCGCTGCTTTTACTTCATTATCTTGTGAATCTTAGTCTCTGTGATACTTTAGCTATACATATAACGCACCATAACCTTTAGTGTGCCCTTTTTGGGAATACTAAGGGGTGTGGGGTGTTTCATTTGGTATTAGAGCTTAAGGTTACAAGATTCCTAAAAACTTGTTTTAAAAGTAAAGTATTTTTTTAAAAGGTAACATATCTTCAGACTAAAAGTATTTTTCAGAAAGAAACTCTTATTATAGAAATGGTTTTCAAGTATAAGAGATTTTTTTTAAAAAAAATCCCCTCAAAGCCCAGTTCAACCTTCTTTCGATTCTTTCGAGCCTAAATTTTCTTTTCTTTGCATAGAATAGCAGACGCCCCAAATCTTCTAGAGGGTGCCCAAGTCCCTGGCTGGTTCCGTAGGTACCTCCAAGCTACGACACCAGAGGTGCTAGGGCAAGCGCCCAATGTAGCACCGGAGGGTGGAGATCCTATTAATCCACCTACAGTAGCCAATTTTTCTAAGCTATGCAAGGACTTCGCTAGTCTAAGAGGCAAGAAGTTTTGCTGGCATGAAGGATTTTGTAGAGGCACAAGCTTGGTTGAGGAATACGGAGCGGATATTTGGGCTGTTAGGATTGGAGGACCGATAGAGAGTTCAGCTTGCATCATGGCAGCTGAAGGGAGAAGCTTCTTGCTGGTGGGAGATCATAGAGATGGAGGGTAGAGACATTGGTTGGTTTGGATTCCGGGAAAGGTTTGAGAGAAAGTTCTTGTCGCAAGCGGAGGAAAGCATGCAGTTGGAGAAGTTCATTAGTCTAAAGCAAGGGAGTCTTTCGGTGAAGGAGTATATAAATCAGTTTAATAAGTTATCGCGGTTCGGGATAGAGCTTGTTCATACACCGCATAAGAAGGCCATCAAGTTTGCTAAGGGTTTGAACCAGCCCCTCCGAGGGTTGGCATTGACACATGTACCTATGGGAGCGACGTATGAATCACCTGTGGAAATGGCACTTATATCAGATGTTGCTAAGAAAGAAGAGGTTAAGGAGGTTTCTATATCAGATAACTCTAAGAAGCAGTGGTGGAAGGATAAGAAGGATAAGGACAAGAAGAAAGGAGGAAGACCTCAGAAGGGAAAGATCAAGAAGGGCGAGAAATGTCATAATTGTGGATTGGTTGGGCATTTCACAAAGGACTGTAAGAAGGACACAACGATGGGGAGGTGTTACAACTACGGGTAGCCTGGACACCTTAGTAGAGCTTGTCCTCAGAGGACAGGGCAGAGAGCAGGCGTATTTATAAAGCAAGTACAAGCTTTGGATGCAGCACCTTCTAGTGGTGGACCGGATCGAGGTAGGAAAGTGTCTATGGAAGGTTTGATCTCTATTTCAGATTTTCCTATTCGAACTCTTTTTGACTCTGGAGCATCGCATTCTTTCATTTCTAGTTCCTTGGTTGATTGTTTGCACTTAGATGTTTCTCTAGTTGTAGACCCTATATTTGTTTCAAACCTCATAGGGGGATTGGCACATTCATCCATGATTTGTAGGGGTTTGAAAAAAATTTATACTAGGCGTAGAGTTTCATTGTGACGCCTATGTACTCGGATTTTTGGGATATGGGATGATTTTGGGGATGGACTGGTTATCCACTTATGGTGCGATATTGGACTGCGTGGGGAGAGTCGTTAGATTAGAGACCTATAGCAAATGGACTCTCGAGGTTTCTTGCGACCCACAGGGGTTAGTCATGTTGAGCTTCCTTTATTCTCTGAATTTATCACCAGGAGAGTTATATTTAGTTCTAGTTGTTAGAGATTTCCCGGACGTTTTGAGGAGGTTAGATGATTAACCCCTAAGAGAGAGGTCGACTTTAGGATCTATCTGAATGACAATGCTAAGCCAGTGGCATTGCCCGTGAGACATATGGCTCCTAGGGAGAGGAAGGAGTTAAGTAAGCAGATTGGTGAGCTATTGGAGAAAGGCTTCATCAGACAGAGCATATCTAAGTGGGGAGCGCCAGTCGTCTTCACTACAAAAGTGGATGGTTCCCTTCGACTTTACGTAGATTATAGAGAGTTCAATAAGCTCACGAAGAAGAACCGTTACCCACTTCCTAGGATAGACGATCTTTTCGATACGTTAGTTGGCTCTTTAGTATTTTCTCAGTTTCACTTAGCCACTGGATTTCATCAGCTTAGGGTCACTGACGATAGCATCGATAAGACAACATTTAGGAGACCCGATGGATTCTTTGAGTGGTTGGTTATGCCGTTTGGGCTAACCAATGCCCTAGCCTATTTTGTAGATCTGATGAGTCGTGTTTTTCGAGATGTCCTAAATAAGTTCGTTGTAGTATTCATTGACGACATTTTGGTGTTTTCCAAGATTATGGAAGAGCATGCTATTTATCTTGAGGAGGTTCTTCGTACACTTCGTGTTCACCAGTTGAAAGCAAAATTCTCGAAGTGTCACTTTTGGCATGAGGAGGTGCGTTTCTTGAGGCATTAGTCTCAAGAGAGGGTTTAGCTGTGGATCCCGCTAAGTTAGTAGCAGTACAAGATTGGAAGGCCCCCAAGAACACTACCGAAATTAGAAGCTTCCGAGGTTTGGCTGGTTATTATAGGAAGTTTATTAGAGATTTTGCTAAGATTTCAGCACCGCTTACTCGCCTCACTAAGAAGAATGCGACATTCATATGGGACGTGGATTGTGAGAATTCCTTCACGAAGCTAAAGAGGGCCCTTACCAGTGCACCATTGTTAGTTTTACCCAATGGAGCTAAGCTTTTTACAGTATACACTGATGCATGTGGGACTAGCCTTGGGGCAGTATTGATGCAGGAGGGAAGGGTAGTATGCTATGGGAGTAGATAGTTGAGAACTCATGAGAAGAACTACCCCACCCATGATTTGGAGCTACCTGCTATTGTTTTCGCGGTCAAGTCTTGGAGACATTACTTGCTAGGAGAGAGGTTTGAGCTTTTCACTGACCATAAATCATTGAAGTACCTGCTCTCAGGAAAGGATTTAAACTTGAGGCAGCAGCGTTGGATGGTGTTTTTGGCATCATATGACTTTGAGATAGCTTACACCCCTGGTAAAGGAAACGTGGTTGCAGATGCGTTAAGTAGGAAGAGAGAAACCCTTAGTCTAATGTACGTTGAGTGGAAGAGCCTAGAGTTTATTTCCACCTTTGATTTTAAGCACTCTACAGACATTACACCTGGATTGTTGGCAGCACTTGTGGTTAAGCCTACCCTCATAGATCGGATTGGCTCAAGACAGCGAGAGGATTTAGAGCTTGTGGATATTCTGGATAGGATTAGCATAGGAGAGGTCCCTAGACATCTCCAACGCTATTCCATCGATAGTAAAGGGTAGCTAAGGAGAGATGGAAGACTTTGTGTCCCCTGCACTGGTGATTTGATGAGCGCAGTTCTAGCAGAAGCACACCATTCTCGAATGGCTATTCATCCGGGTGGTGATAAGAAGTATAGGGACATGAAGAGAGTATTTTATTGGAGTGGCATGAAGAAGGATGCAACAGAGTTTGTGGCTAAGTGTCTTATATGCCAAAGGGTCAAGGCGGAGCAGTAGAGTCCTAGCGGATTGCTTCAACCATTGGATGTACCTGAGTGGAAGTGGGATAGTGTTTCGATGGACTTTATAAATGGTTTACCCCGATTTACGAAGGGGAATACCAGTATATGGGTGATTGTAGATCGTTTGACTAAGAGTGCCCACTTCATTCTAGTCAAGAGTAAGAGGACATCACCATATTTGGCGTCCATATACATTCGTGAGATAGTCCGACTTCATAGAGTTCCCTCGAGCATAGTAAGTGACAGAGACCCTATCTTTACTAGCGAGTTTTGGAAAATCTTGCAAGAAGCTTTAAGGACACAACTTAGATTGAGTGTGGCCTATCACCCTCAAACGGATGGCCAAACGGAGAGAGTTAATAGAGTTCTTGAGGATTTGTTGAGGATGTGCATTCTTGATTCTGGAGGAACTTAGAAGGACCACCTTCCTTCAGTGGAGTTTGCATACAACAATAGTTTACAAGCTAGCATCGGGATGGCTCCTTTTGAAGCCCTTTATGGAAAACCTTGCAAGTCGCCTTCGTATTGGTTGGAGTCTACAAAAAGATTGCTACTTGGTCCTGACATGGTTAGAGAGACTTCAAAAAAGATTGATTTGATTAGAAGAAGAATAAAGACGGCCCAAGATAGCCAGAAATCCTATGCAGATAAGCGAAGAAGGGATATTGAATTTGAGGTAGGAGACTTGGTTTTCATTAAGGTATCTTCGCTAAGAAAGGTAGTGAGGTTTGGATCAAGTGGGAAACTTGCTCCTAGGTTCGTAGGACCGTTCCCCATTGTAGAAAGTGTAGGGAAGATGGCGTATTAAATAAAGCTATCAGAGAGGCTCGCGGGAGTTCATGATGTTTTTCATGTTTCGCAATTGAGAAAGTGCTTACATGATTCAGCAGAGGTAGTGGAACCTAGCCAACTTGAGGAAGTTGAAGTGGAGAGAGAAGCATCGATTCGTCGCATTCCTACCAAGATCACTGGACATGATATTAAGAAGTTTAGGAATAAGGAAGTCCCATTAGTTAAGGTGCAATGGGGAGATAATATTGAGGACGCTACATGGGAGGCTGAGGAGAAAATACGTACCTCTTATTCACATCTTTTTGATGGTACGTCTTGAATTTTCTATTTCCATCTATAGCGTTGAATTGGTTCTTTCCTTTAGTATCCTTTGGGAGGGTAGATCTTAGGATTTAACCTATGGATGGTAGGACTGAATGTAAACATGTTACTAGAACATGTTATATATGTTGGACGCTAGTGGTTGCAAGTATTTACTAGTGGATGCGAACCGATGCATATACACACAATAGACACTATTATCTCTTAGGGATCGGCCTAACTAGGTCACTAAAGCATATGCATATGGATGTGTGTACACTTGCATTTTTATTTCATGGTTGCTATGAATGGATGATTATTATATGATTGTTGCATTTGGATGATGATTGTAGCACGCATGTAGAACTATCAGTTATCTTTAGGAAACTTGCATTCATTTTGATACATGGCACAGACATGATTGCATAAAAGGAGGTCGACTGAATCAGTAGACCTCCTAATCTTTTGCATTAGTTAGGGACATTGACACTACACTATTTCATGTAACATAAGTTGCATTAGAAAGCTTAAGGACAACGGATGTAATAGATGATGGTTGAATATATGGTTGTAGAATTTGATGAAAATATTTATTTCATTCTTCTGTCTTTGGAGATTTCGGGGACGAAATCCTTTAAGGAGGGGAGAATGTAACAACCCAAAATTTGAGCTATAATAATTAATTAACGAATTAACTAAATAATAAAATAAGTTTGTGAAATTGTCAGAATCGAGCTACGGGAGTTGCACCATTGGGTCCGTGGCGATTTTCTGATCAATTTCCATATATAACTTGTTGAAATCCAAGTCAGTATGGAGGAGTTACAAGAGAAACAACAATTCAGAATTTAATAAAGAAAAAAATTAGACCCTTTGGGGTCGACCCATATCATTGTCAGGTCGACCTATAGGTCGACACCCAATGAAGTTGGGTCGACCCGCCAAAATCCCAGGAAGTGAAAACGTCCAGGCACGAGCCGATAACAGTGTTTTGCATTTTTAGTTTAATCTCGTGTGTTCTTAGCTGCATTCGACGGTTCCTAGTGAGCCTATCACGTGGTTGCACCGATTTAATCTCCAAATTCGACGGCGTGAGATCCCTACGTCACACTATAAATAGAACCCTAGGCCTAGCTATTTTTCTCATTCAGATTTTATCCCAATTGGGTTCATTGCCTAAGGCTGAACCCTAAATATAAAAAGTTTCCAAGGAGAAGATCTTTTTGATAAAAATATTCTACGCCCTAGAAGTAAAACCGGGAAGGCCAAGGATTAGAGCTAAGGACCATAAGTGATTGTTTTGTAATTATTTTAGATTTTTAAGCAATTTAAAATAATAGGGTTCCCAATAGTTGTAGTTTTTCTACAATTTTGAGACAATTTTTATATAAGTTATTTACAGTTAGTTTTTTCCAGAAGTTCCTTTCAATCTATTTGATTCAGCTATTTTATTCAACGATTTTATTCAGTTATTTACAGTATTTAAATCTATTTTAAGTTGGAATTTAGCCTGTAAATGTTAATTCCTTTTTATAGAGATTTAATCACTATTTACGTGAATAAATTAAAAAGAGAAGAATTCGCCATATAGATTAAAATAGAAAAACACTAAATTTATAGAGATCAATGTAAAATAAGAAAAACTGAAATAAAATAGAGATGGACTGAAATAGGAAAATTTAAGATATTTGCAAGCATAATTATAATAAGAGGTTATAACTAAAAAGAGAAAATAGAAGAGTAATAGTTGCAAGAACAATTATAACATTGGTTATAATTAGAAAGAAAGAAATAACATAAGAGGCTTATTTTAAAATTTAGATCTTAGATTAAGTTAATAAGCAAACATAGAAGAAGGGCCCGTACTGGCAGCATTCCCTTTCAGATCTAGGACTGATGGTCTCACAATAGTAGGTGAGGCTGGGACATGCTTATGCTGATTAGGTTAAATAAGTGGCCAATAGATAGAGGCTCAAATCTGGGGATTTGGGTAAGGGGCGCAAAACTAGAAGATTTGTTTGTTAGGACCAGTATCGACAGCATTCCTTTTCAGGACTAGGGCTGATGGTCTCACAACAGTTAGGTGGGGCTGGGCAGCATTCCCTTTGAGGTCTAGGATTGATGGTCTCACAAAAGTTAGGTGAGGCTGGGCACGCTTATGCTGATTAGGATAAATAGAGGTCAAATAGGGGGTGACAGTTAGTGTGTACGGGCGATGACCGAGCGTGCGGCATCGATTAGGGTAAATAATTCGCTATTGCGTCCTACGCGCTAAAGAGGTGTCTTTTTGCTATGGGACCAACCGGATTGGATCAGCTCACAGTGACACAACAGAGATAGAATAGGCCGATCAAAGGGTATAATTAAGATATTAGCCTAATCAAAGCAGTTTAAGACAAGTGCAAACAATCGAAACCATCAAAGGAAACAGTAAAACAGTGCTCTATGCGAGTTTTTTCTTTCCTTTATTTCCTTTTAAACTAGAACTGTTGCTTAGTATATTATCTGTATCTTGCTTAGAAATGCTAGTAATTACTCTCACTCACCAGACTTATTGTCTAACCCACTCCTCTATTTCCCCTTTTTCCCCATAGGCCAGTAGAGTCGAGGACAGTAGATTCAGATTGCATGGAGATATATTCTCGGAGTTTTTCATGTATTCTTCTTCTTTTCATTTTTCTTTTCATTTGGCTTTTGATGTACTGGTACTTATGAGAGGGATGATTGTTATTATTTTTGTACTCTGATTTTGAGACTGAGATGTATTTTTCATAAGACATGAGTATTTGGTTTTTAAGACATATTCTGCTTTTATGATTTATTTTATGAAGTTTAATTCTGAATAATGAGTTACTACTTAGATGTTTTCTGCTGCTTTTACTTAATTGTCTTGTGAATCTTAGTCTCTGTGATGCTTTAGCTATACCTATAACACACCACATCCTTTGGTGTGCCCTTTTTGGGAATACTGAGGGGTATGGAGTGTTTCATGAACCCAGTAAGTTTTCGAAAGGTTTAGTTCAATGGTTTCGAAAGGTTTATTGAATAGTTTCGAAGGGTTTTAGTTGAATGATTTTGAAAGGTTTAGTGCAATGGTTTCGAAAGGTTTATTGAATGGTTTCGAAAGGTTTTAGTTGAACGATTTCAAAATTTTTAGTTCAATGGTTTCGAAAGCTTTATTGAATGGTTTCGAAAGGCTTTAGTTGAATGATTTCGAAAGGTTTAGTTCAATGGTTTCAAAAGGTTTATTGAATGGTTTCGAAAGGTTTTAGTTGAATAATTTTGAAAGGTTTAGCTTAAAGGTTTCAAAGGTTTATTGAATGATTTTGAAAGGTTTATGAAGGAAGGTTTTCCAAAGGTTTTTCTAAGGCAATGTTTTAAAGTGGTTTTAAAGAAGGATGTCCAAAGTTTAATAACTTTCGAAAGGTTTGCTTTTCAATGGGTTCGAAAGGTTTGGAGAATGGTTTCGAAAGGTTTGATGTATGATTTTGATAGGTTTGAGGAATGATTTCGAAAGGTTTGATATTGGTTTTGAAAGAGATGATTTCAAAGGTTTAAAAAGAGGTTCTTTCAAGTGTTTAAATGTTTTCATCAACTAAGAATTAAGTAAAGAATATATGTGTATATATATATGATGTGGTGATATGATTTTGCGTAAAGTATACAGATTATATACTTTTCCTTATTTAAGTTTGATTTAAAGGTTTTAAATCATTTTGAAAATGTTTTCAAGGAAAATTATGGGAGGGGATCCTTACGTGAAAATGACTCAGATATTAGAAAACCAGATGGGACTAGTATGGAGTAACGCCTTATACATTAGCTAATAGCCCCAGGTAATTATTGTCCAAAATTCCACTTTGTAGGGCTTTGTCATAGGTAGACTAAAATTATGGTTACACACCGGAAGGAATATATGTTTGTATACAGATAGGTTATTGGTGAGCCAGAAAAACCATTAGAATCGGGAAGACCTGGGTGAAGATTAAGTTAGGGACAGACTGTCCAGAAGTGAAGTATTTAACAGTTTGTTAAGAACAGACCGTCCTAATGGGAAATGTTTAACAAATAGTTAAGGATAGATAATCCAGAAGAAGAATATCTAATAGTTGTTAGGTTAATTTTGATAATATTGTCTGGTAGGCCCGAGTCAGCCAAAGGTAAAAGTTATCCAAACAAAACTTGTGTGTTTGAACAGATGGTTCTTTATTCCGTGATATTTATGTATGTTTACATAATGATTGCTTTACAGTATTTAACCATTGTGGATACGGGAGCATAATATATGGTTTTATGAAAGGTTTTGCAAAGATATGTTTTAAAAGGATGCTAGTGAGGGGAAACCCGTTCCACTAAGCGGCATGGTCTCACTTAACATAATTATTCTGGGATGTATAATATTATTCACACCAGGCTTTATGTCTGACTCGAAGTTTATGTTTTTCCCTTAAACTCTCGGGTGCTTAAAATTAATTTAAGTAGGCTGAGGGGTTAGGGTCTTTTCAGGTGTTAGTAGGATGACGAATAAAGCTACCGGAGGCATGCAAGAGGCAAACAGATCGTTATTTAGGAGTTGCAGTTCTTAATTATGCTTTGTTGTATTTTCGCTATGTTTGTATTAGGTCTATTATAACCATATGACTCTGATCAACTAAGGGGTTATCTTCATATACCGCTCTTGGTGTAATTTTTAATAATTATATTTGATTTGTGCTTGGGAACGATTTGGGGATTATGTGTTATGAATGTGCGATTAATTTTGAAATGTAATGAAGTAAATGTGGTTTTTGGAAATTTGCATTTTGTTTCATATTCAAGTGCTTTTGATATTAGTGATACCATTAACATAGCCGTATTTAGTCACCGAAAGCTAATACTATAGATGACTGCAGCATCTATAGCGCTTAGTTTTGAGCCTCCAAATAGGTGATGCTACAGCTTGGTATCGGAGCATGGTTTGTGAAATACTTTAATTAAAAATGATTTTTGAAAACATAATCCTTAGAAATTAGAGTTAAGATCGGGATATGGGATAACGTTATAGTAACGTACTTGTATTTGCTATAAATATAAGTATATAGTATCTCTCTAGACTCCTACCTTAGTTAGGCTATTCATCTGTATCTCACGAGGTTTGAATACAGATACGGAGGGAAGAAGAGGCAGAGTAAATCTTGGAGGAGATAGCACCACCACTAATGGAAATGCCTGACCAAATACTGTGAGTGGTCCCGGTCAAACACAAGCTGAAACTATTGGTGCAGGAGTTCCCTAGATGGACATGGGAGCAATGTATCAGTTCTTTGTAAACTTGATGCAAGCTGGAAAAGCAGCCAGAGTTGTCTGAGGTAATGCTGCTGGAGGTGGAGCTCAGGAAGTTTCGATGGTCAATCAGTATGCTAACTTGAGTAGGGATTACATCAGGCTTGGATGGAAGCCGTTTATTGGTACTGAAGATGCGATTGAGGTGGAAAATTGGCTACTGCATTACGAGAGAATTTTTATTGACTTAGGATTGAACGATGCACAGAAGAGGAGATTAGCTTCGACCCAGCTGCAGGGAGCTGCTCTATTCTGGTAAAATACTGTTACTGCTGGAGTGGATGAGGAAACCATAACTTGGAAGGAGTTTAGGAGAAAGATTTACGTCTGTAATGGCGTAGTCGGCATTGGTGAGGAAGTTTGCAGAGTTGGAACAAGGAGATATCTCCGTCTTGGAGTATGCGAGGAGGTTTGAGGAGTTGGCCACATACGGGTATGCTTTGGTAGACACCGTGATTAGGAGGAATGAAAAGTTTATAAGGGGCTTGAGGCCAGAGTTGATAAGTGCCACTTTGCCGCATTTGAAAGATCCCAGTGATGTAGTGGTTGAAAGGCATTAAGGCAAGAAGAGGCGTTGGCTTGCTTGAGGAAGAAGATGAAGGAGGCCCAGATGGAACAGGGCCAAAAAGGAAGTTTTTCAGAAAAAGAAAGCTCAGAAAGGGGGAGCACAGAAGAAAAGAAAGTCTGATCCGGTTTGCTGCAAATGCGAAAAGAAGGGACACTATGCTAATGAGTGTCGAACCGGTAAAGGAAAAGGAAAAGAGGCTGGTGGAAAGAAGAACGTTGGATGTTTTAATTGTGAACAGATCGGTTATTACAAGAACAAATGCCCAGAGCCTGCAAGGAAAGGAATAGGGCAAGTTTATGCTTTGGAGCCTACAACCTCAAGGCCAATTGTGCAGGATAAAGGGAAGGCTGTTTTGGGAGGCTCGCTGCAGATTCACGGTATGTCTATTAGCATTCTATTTGATACTGGAGCATCTCATTCTTTTATTTCTTGATGTTTGGTAGATAGGCTTAACCTAGAACCCTCATACTTAGTTACTTCCTTAAGGGTTGCAAATCTGATAGGAGGGTATGCAACACTTAGGATGAGGTGTGTCCATTTAGAGTTTGATTTGCTAGGCCATACTTTTGATGCGTATGGAACTGGATTGTGAGCTGTGTTGATGCAAAGAGGTAAAGTGATTACTTCTACTTCTAGACAGCTCAGACCACATAAAGTCAGGTATCCTACGCATGATTTGGAGTTAGCTGCCGTTATATTTTCTTTGAAAGTGTGGAGGCATTATCTTTTGGGAGAGCAATTTGAGCTTTATACTGATCATAAGTCGTTGAAGTACTTGTTCTCTCAGAAGGAGTTGAACATGAGATAGCAAAGATGGCTGGAGTTTATTGCTGCTTATGACTTTGGAATTGAGTACTCACCTGGAAAAGGAAATAAGGTAGCAGATGCACTTAGCAGGAAGCATCAGAATGCAGTATTGGCTATGGTTGCTGAGTGGAAAGATTTGGAAGCATTGTCAGCTTGTAGTGTGCAGTTTAGATCCAAGGTAGGTTCTAGTGCAGGGAGTGCTGTATTTTCTTGTTTAGAAGTTAGACCGGTAATTAGTGAGAAGATAGCTTCTAAACAGGAGGAGGATCCAGTTTTTGCTGAACGGATCAGAAGGTTGAGGGAAGGAACGGAGAGCGATGACCTAAAGGATTTCAGTCTTGACCAAAATGGGTGGTTGAGAAAGAAAGGAAGGTTGTGTGTTCCGAATGTCGGAGACATGAGGAAGGAAGTTTTGGATGAGTGCCATCCTTCGAAGTTCACTATCCATCCAGAAGGAATGAAGATGTAATAGGATATAAAGAGAAATTTCTTCTGGGAAGATATGAAACGGGACATTGGTTTGTGTGTTAAGCAGTGCTTGAATTGCCAACAAGCAAAGGCTGAACACCAGAAGCCTAGTGGATTGCTTTAACCATTAAAAGTTCCGTTGTGGAAATGAGATTCCATCTCTATGGATTTTATTGATGGTGTGCCAAGGTCTAGTAGAGAAAATGAAAGCATATGAGTCATAGTAGATAGACTGACTAAGAGTGCCCATTTCATTTCGGTAAAGTCAACTAGAATGGCACCTGTTTTGGTGAAGTTATTTATGAAGAATGTAGTTAGACTGCATGTGATTCCTAGTAGTATTGTCAGTGATAGAGATTCTTTATTTACTAGTGATTTCTGGAAAAGTCTACAGGAAGCATTAGGAACCAAGCTCAACATGAGTACCGCTTACCATCCAAAGACTGATGGGCAAACGGAAAGAGTAAAAAAAATCTTGGAGGATTTGTTAAGAGCTTGTGTATTGGATTTCAGGGGATCATGGGAGGACCATTTCATCTAGTTGAGTTCTCGTATAACAATAGTTATCAAATTAGTATTGGGATGGCACCGTTTGAAACTTTGTATGGAAGACCATGTAAGTCTCTCGTATGTTGGTTAGAGACCGGGGATAGATTGGTTCTTGGTCCGGATTTGGTGAAGGAAGCTGCGGAGGAGATTGAGTTGATCCGAGTTAGGATGAAGGAAGCTCAATCTAGGAAGAAAAGTTATGCTGATAGAAGAAGGAAAGTTGGAATTTTCTTTTGGAGACTATGTTTTCATTAAGGTCTCAACGATGAAGGGTATGATGAGATTCGGGAAGTCAGGGAAGTTAGCACCTAGATTCGTTGGACCTTTCCGTATTATTGAGAGGATCAGGAAACTCGCTTATAGAGTAGAGTTACCGAGTAGTTTGGCTAGAGTCCCCGATGTTTTCCATATTTCTCATCTTAGGAAATGTGTTAAAGACCTGGAGATTACCATAGCACCTACAGTGTTAGAAGATTAGTAGTAGAACCGAATTTGACCATAGTTAGAAAGCCGATTCAGAATGTGGCTAGAGATGAGAAGAGGTTGAGGAGCAAGACAGTCAAGTTAGTAAAGGTTCAGTGTAGCGACGATGCTAGAAACTCTACTTAGGAGACAGAGAGCAGGATTAGAGACTCTTACCTTGGTTTGTTTGATGGTATGTTCTACCTTTGATTGTTTTGTTGTGTACCTTATCGTAATTTCGAGGACGAAATTCTTTAAGGTGGGGAGTTTGTAACACCTCATATATAACATTATTTAGAATAACTAATTGGGTAAATTAAATAAATAATATGGAGATTAATAAGTTGATAATTGATTGGCTAAGGGTAGCCGTGCCATGTTAATGTGCAAACTAAAATGAAATAACCTAAGCAAATGTGTTAGGATGTGAGAAGGGAAATATGGGAAATAGGTGGAGCTTATACCCTAAACCCTTAGGAGATAGAATGCTCACGTTCATTTCATTTTACTCAAACAAAAAAAATACTAAGGCCGGCCACCATTATCATTCTCAAGAGGAAGATTAAAGCTAGGAATTAAGAGAAGGAAGATAATCAACAGCTAATCTCACATCTTATATCTCAAAGCTAAGGTCTACATCCCATTTTCTTTTAGTTTTCGGTTTTAAGATTAGACCCGAAATGATTTTGCAAGTATATGCCATGTTTTGATGATTAAAATTATATATATATATATATATATATATATGTTGTTGATGAATTATATATGTTCATGTTAGTTTTATGATATGTTTGACATGAAATCCCTATTTAGTGACATCCAAATGCCTTGAAAATTTAAATATAGGTCAGAAATGATATTTTAGAGATGGGTTTCGATTTTCATAATTTTCTGAATTAAATGGATTTTATATTAATTTTCTAGTGAAGGAAATTGTTTATTGGGTTTTAAATTATTTTCGGCTAAAATAATAATTATTTGGGGTTGAAATTTTTATATGTTAGGCAACATATTAAAATAGATTTTATGAGATTTTCAAGATTTTTCCTAAGTGTTTTGATGAATATATAAAATTATTTAAGGTATGGGACATAAATGTTTTATATATTTAATTAAGGAGAAGGGGCATTTTGTGAAATAAAATGATTATTTAATTTTAAAAATAGTTGCTGCACATTCTGAAAAGTAATTGTTAACCAATGAGGATTTGACAAACAAAGACAGGTTAGTTGAAAAGATTACCTTTTTTAAGTTAAAAAACAAAGAAATCACATTTTTTACATGATTCGGCCTTTACGGCAATAAACCTTCCCACCCAGACCTTTCGACAAGGTCGAGAGGTTCAAAGCTTTCGACAAGATCAAACCAATGCATTTGGTATCAAGCTACTTAGTACGTAATGAACTGGACAGAGTCAAAGGGTTCTAAGTCGAAGGGTTGATGGCCAAAGAGGTTGGGGTATGTTTGTTTTATAAACAAAAAGCTTTCACCTGCTTTGCTTTCGAATAAGAGCTTTCGACTTGGTTGCTTTCGACTAGGTCAAATGTTTAAAGTAAGGGTTTTAAACTTTTCGACATAGTCGAAAGGTTACTACCATTTTAACATTATTCTGTTTTGAAACCTTTTGATAGAGTCGAAGGGTTACTGCCGCTTTATTTATGTTTTGTTTTGAACCTTTCGACAAAGAGGAAAGGTTTACTTGTTTTTAAAAACTAGCCGCTTCTCCATGCTTTCGAAAGGAAGCTTTCAACTTAGGTGATTTGCCCTTGTTTTATAAATTGAAGTATAACCCAAAGCTTACGAAAGAGTTGTTGTAAAGGATATGTTTAAAGCTTTCGAAGCAAAGCTTTTGAAAAAGTCGAAAGGTTGCTTCGAATGATTTCGAAAGGTTTTAAAAGAAGGTTTGCACTTGTTTTAAATTGAACCCAGTAAGTTTTCAAAAGGTTTAGTTCAATGGTTTCGAAAGGTTTATTGAATGGTTTCAAAAGGTTTTAGTTGAATGATTTCGAAAGGTTTAGTGCAATGGTTTCGAAAGGTTTATTGATCGGTTTCGAAAGGTTTTAGTTGAATGGTTTCGAAAGGTTTAGTTCAATGGTTTCGAAAGGTTTTAGTTGAATGATTTCAAAAGGTTTTGTAACATCCCCTATCTAGAGGCACAAAACTAAGCGCTACAGATGCTGCAGTCATCTATAGTATTAGCTTCCGGCGACTAAATATGGCTAAGTTAATGGTATCAATAATATCAGAAGCACTTGAATATGAAACAAAACACAGATTTCAAAAACCACTTTTACTTCATTGCATTTCAAAACCAAATGTTTCACATTCGCAACACATAATCCTAAATCATTCCCAAGCACGTATAAAATATAGTTATTACAAAATACGCCAAGAGCGGTATATGATGATACCCCCTTGGTTGATCAGAGTCATATGGTCATAATAGACCTAATAAAATCACAGCGGAAATACATCAAAGCATAACAAGAACTGCAAATCCTAAATATCTATTTGATTGCCTCTTGCATGCCACTGGTAGCCTTATTCGTCATCCTACTAAACCTGAAAAAGACCTTAATCTCTCAACTTACTCAAATTAATTTTGAACACCCGAGAGTTTAAGGGGAATACATAAACTTCGAGTCAGACATAAAGCCTGGTATGAATAATAAACATGTTAAGTGAGACCACGCCACTTAATGGAATGAGTTTCTCCTTACTAACATCCTTTTTAAAACATATCTTTGCAAAACCTTTTATAAAACCATATACTATGCTCCTGCATCCATAATAGGGCTGTTATGGTAATGGTTACCGTTACCATTTCACAAATACCGTTACCGTACCATTTTTACTGGTAAGTGAAAATTGCTTACCGTTACCATTACCGATAGGCTGGTATACCAAAGACTGGTATACCGATAATCTGGTAACCGTTACACTGGTAATGGTAAATTACCGTTTGTCTAAAAAAAGTTCGTAACATGACACGTATTCACACCATAACGGTGCTTCATTATATAATTTATAGTGTTACTTAATAAAAGACGTAAATGAGAAAGAAATGAAGTGTATTTAACATTATTTCACCTGGTTAATAAACTAAATTTAATCATTTTTTTGGTTCTAAATGCCTATAGTAAAGCATGTTACATGAATATACATGTATTATAAATTGACTGGTAAAATTACCGTTACCACTGGTATTGAAGAAATATTACCGATGATTTACCATAGAAAATGGTAAATTTACCGTTACCATACCGATTAAACTGGTATACCGATTTCACCGAAAATGGTAACCGATTGGCTGGTAATGTTATGGTAATGGTAAATTTACCGTTACTATAACAACCCTAATCCATAATGGTTAAATACTATAAAGTAATCATTATATAGACATACATAAATCTCAGGTAATAATGAACTATCTGTTCAAATACATAAGTTTTGTTTGGATAACTTTTAACCATTGGCTAACTCGGGCCTACCAGACAATATAATCAAAATTAACCTAACACCTGTTAGGTATTCTTGTTCTGGATTACCTATTCTTATCTATCTTTTAAATACTTCACTTTTGGACGGTCTGTCCCTAATTTAATCATCTCCCAGGTCTTCCCGATCCTAATGGTTTTTCAGGCTCACCAATAACCTATATGTATACAACAGATATTCCTTTCGGTGTGTAATCATAACTTTAGCCTACCTGTGACCAAGCCCAACACACTGGAATTTTGGACAACAATTAGCTGGGGCTAATAGCTAATGTATAGGGTGCGACCCTATACTAGTCCCATCTGGTATTCTAATATCTGAGCCATTTTCACCTAAGGTTCCCCTCCCATAATTTTTCTTGAAAACATTTCCAAACCGATTTAAACCTTTAAATCAAATTTAAACAAGGAATAGTATATAATCTTCATACTTTACTAAAAATCATATCACCGTGTTATATATCCTCTTTACTCAAACTTTAGTTGATGAAAACACTTAACTATTTGAAAGAACCTCTTTCTACACTTTAGAAATCGTCTATTTCAAATTCAAATATCAAATCTTTCAAAATCAAACCTTTCGAAAACAATAAAACTTTGGATATCCTTCTTTAAAATTTCTTTAAAACATTGCCATAGAAAACCTTGGAAAACCATCCATCTCAAACCTTTCAAAATCATTCACTTAAACCTTTTGAAGTCATTCAACCAGAACCTTTCGAAGTCATTCATTTAAACCTTTAGCAATCACTCATTTAAACTTTTCGAAATCATTGAACTTAAACCTTTCGTGGTTAATCATCAAACCTTTCAAAATCATTCAACTAAAACCTTTCGAAACCATTGAATTTAACCTTTCGAAATCAATCTTCAACCTTTCGAAATCATTCACTTAAACCTTTTGAAATTATTTACTTAAAACTTTCGAAGGTATACTGCTTTTAATTCAAAACAAATGGGAAACCTTCTTTTAAAACCTTTCGAAGTCATTGGAAGCAACCTTTCAACTAAGTCGAAAGCTCTTCTTCAAAAGCTTTAAACATATCCTTAAAAATAACTCTTTCGAAAGCTTTGGGTTTTACTTCAATTTATAAAACAAGGGTAAGTCACCTAAGTCGAAAGGTTCCATTCGAAAGCATTGGGAGAAGCGGCTGGTTTAAAAACAAGTATACCTTTCAACATTTTGTCTTTGTCGAAAGGTTCAAAACAAAACAAAGCGGCAGTAACCTTTCGACTGTGCGAAAGGTTTAAAAACCTTTGTTTAAACATTTGACATGGTCGAAGGCAACCAAGTCGAAAGCTCTTATTCAAAAGAAAAGCAGGTGAAAACTTTTGGTTTATAAAACAAACATACCCCAACCTCTTTGGCCATTAACCTTTCGACTAAGCACCTTTCGACCTTGTCCAATTCATTACGTACCAAGTAACTTGATACCATATGCATTGGTTTGACCTTGTCGAAAGCTTTGAACCTCTCGACCTTGTCGGAAGGTCTGGGTCGGAAGGTTTACTGCTATAATAGGCTGAAACATGCTAAAAGTATGATTTCTTTGTATTTAAATTAAAAAGGACAACTTTTCAACTAACCTGCCTTTGTTTGTCAAATCCTCATTGGTTAACAAATTCTTTTCAGAATTGTGCTGCCACTATTTTCAAATTTAAAAAAATATTTTGTTTTACAAAATGCTCCTTCTCTTTAATTAAATATATAAAACATTTAAGTCCCATACCTTAAATAATTTTATATATTCATCAAAACACTTAGAAAAAATCTAGAAAAGTCCTAGATAATCTATTTTAATATGTTTCCTAAACATAAGAATTTCAGTTCCAAATAATTATTATTTTGGCCGAAAATAATTAATAACCCAATAAACAATTTCCTTCACTAGAAAATTAATATAAAATCCATATTAATTCAGACAATTATGAGAATCGAAACCCATCTCTAAAATATCATTTCTGACCAATATTTAAATTTTCAAGGCATTTAGATGTCATTAAATAGGGTTTTCATGTCAAACATATCAGAAAAATTTAATATGAACATATATAATTCATCAACAAGCATATATATAACTTTAATCATCAAAACATTGCATATACTTGCAAAAACATTTCGGATCTAATATTCAAACCAAAAACTAAAAGAAAATGGGATGTAGTGTGTTAACCCACCTTTTGGCACGGCCGCGGATAGACGGATTTAACTTAAACAACTTCACAACTATCGAGACTAAAGTATGATGGGTTCAGTTTAAAATGATGAAGTTCACTTGAATATGTCATTGGGAAAAGGAGTGGAGAAATTACATGGCTCGGCCTAGGCAGTTCGGGAGATGTCGCTCGGCATTGGGATGGTTCGGCGTTGGAGGTTGTTCGGCATAGAGAGATCATCGTTCGACATAGAGGGATCGTTCGGCATTCCAGGAGCCTCGGCATTCAGTAGCGCTCGGCATCCAGGAGCGCTCGGCATTTAGAGGCGCTCGGCATTAGAGATCGTTCGGCATGATGGGCGCTCGGCATTAGAAACTGTTCGGCATCAGACATGGTTCAGCATGACGGAGGTTCGGCATTAAGTATCGTTCGGCATTGGATGGAGCACTCGGCATAAATCTCATTCGGCATTGGATGGATCGTTCGGCATTAGGGAGCATTCGACATTGGATGGGTCGTTCGGCATAAATCTCGTTCGGCATTGGATGGATCGTTCGGCATTAGGGAGCGTTCGACATTGGATGGGTCGTTCGGCATACCTCACCACGTTCGGCATACCTCACCTCGCTCGGCATTGCACCTCGCACCTCCATACCCCGGTACCTCGCACCTCGATACCTCTGCACCTCGCACCTCCATACCTCGCACCTCCATGTCTCGGTACCTCGCACCTCGATACCTCGGTACCTCGCATCTCCATACCTCGGTACCTCGCACCTCCATACCTCGGTACCTCGCACCTCCATACCCCGGTACCTCGCGCCTCCATACCTCTGCACCTCGCACCTCCATGTCTCGGTACCTCGCACCTCGATACCTCGGTACCTCGCACCTCCATACCTCGGTACCTCGCACCTCCGTACCTCGATACCTCGGTACCTCGGTACCTCGCACCTCCCAACGTTCGGCATGAGGAGATCGTTTGGCATTCACACCTTGTTCGGCATTCAGCGTTCGGCATCTATGGTTTGGCATATGGAGACCACTCCATTTGGGCTGAGGTACTCGGCTACCAGGCCCACCAGGGAAGTCCAACCCATCTTTGTCTATAAATAGAGAGGCAGGGGCACAGTAAAAGGGGATCTTCTTTCTGCTCTCTTACTTTCTCTTTTCTAAGGCTAAGGCAACTCTGCCATTTAGCAACTGTAATCGATTATTACAGCAATAAAAAGCAAACTTCTAAGTGGACGTAGGCCGGAGTTAGCCGAACCACTATAAAATCTGTTGTTCTTTACTGCTTTCATTTTAGTTTTAACTGTTCTTCATATTATTACTCTCTACATATATTCTATCTCTGAGCTGTGACTGGTATTTGGTGCTTTCATCTGAATTTGGGTGTAGTGACCAATTTTGGCGCTAACACTTTGGTGCTTCCACTGAGAGCTGAACTCAGGAATTCTGAAGCTAGGAACTTGGATTTTAGGAAGCAATGGTTAGACCATCAGCGAGGAAGCAAGTGACAGAAAGGAGCAATCAGGAGGGAAGTCAAGAGGCTTCCTCTGGAAATGAAGCAGGTCGAGCATCCATCTACATCACTAGAGAGGAGATGGAAGCGATGATGAAACGGCAAGAGGAGATGATGCAGGCTCTTCTTAGGCGATTTGAACAATCGGGAACTACGGGTGCTGAAGGTCTTAGAGTTGGACCAGAGGAACTCAACCAGCAGGCTGATGGAGCGACACAACAGGGGGCAGCCCTTAATCGGCAGACGACTATCAACCTGGATGGATCCGGACATGGGGGCACACCACCCGGAGACAATGGACCAGTTCATGGAGGAACTCCAGTTAACACCATACAACAAGATGCTGGCAGAAACGCAAGAGCACGTGATGAGGGATACGTGCCAGAATTCCCTCGGGGACTCGGGGGGCAACCTTTGACGGACAACGCTGGATTGGCTGTGATCATCCAGAGAACTATGCGCAGAGGTTTGGCTGGAAGGAGTAAACAGGAGTCCATTTACTCGTGAAGTCAAGATAGCTCGGAATCCTCTAGAGTTTTAGCTACCTAACGTGGAGGTATACAATGGCAAGGCTGATCCAACTAATCACTTGATGAGATACACAAGACACATGGAAGTGCTGGGGGCATCGGAGGAAGTTATGGCCCGATGTTTCCCTTTGTACTTAATGGATATAGCTGCTATGTGGTTCAGACAGCTAGAAGAAGGATCTATCGGGACATGGACATAATTGGTGGACAGGTTTTTGAAGCAATTTTGGGTTCATATCAAGAGGCCGAAGAATGTAATGACGCTTACATCAGTAAAGCAAAGAACGGAGGAATCACTCAGGGCTTTCTTAACTCGGTTCAATGCAGAGGTTGCTTCGGTGGATCGACCAGATCCATCGATGGTCCTAATGGCAGCGGTGTCAGGGGTCAGAGAGAATTCAGATTTCAAGGTATCTCTAATACGAGACCCACCAATGGATCTCGGGGAATTCTTTCATGAAGCTGAGAGATTCCTTCGGCAGGAAGATGCATGCTCAGATATGAAATTAAAGGAGGTGAACGCGGCTGATGATGGAGGGCCATCTAGCGAAGGCTTGGATAAAGATAAAGATAAAGGAAAACGGAAGCTGGATGATGATTCAGGAAAAGCTAGAAAGCGGTGGAGAGAGCCAAAATTCTCCACTTACACGGGATTAAACGAGACGTTGGAACGGATATTCATGGAGACTCAAAATCGCCTTCCCTACCGAAGGCCGGCTAGGAGAGAACCTTCGGAACGTGGAAGGGCGTCAGGAAGGCACTGTCTTTTTCACGACTTGGACGGGCATGATACCAACAGCTGCAGGCATCTGAAGGACATAATTGAGGAGCATGTAAGGAATGGACAGTTGCAACAATATGTTGGAGCTCGGAATGCAGCGGTGGAACAGGAGCGACCACCGTCCACCTCAAACAACGATGGCATGAGGCCCAGGGATGATGGTCGATTGGTTATCAATTGACAGGGGTAATATGAAATAAGTAGCAAACTTTGAGCAAATGGCCGAGTCACTTACACATGTACAGGGACGGAGATAGCCCCTAGGCATGCTCTGAGATGATGACAAACCGCGACGCTCTAGTTTGTGAAATTTGCCTTTTCTTTTTTGGTTTGAACATTTGCTTTTTCTTGGTTTGGCTTGAACTCTTGGTTTTGTTTGTCTTTCGGTTTTTTCTTTTGGTTTGGACTTTTATTTGGATGATTGATTTCTGGTTTGGATATTGGTTTGGATTTTTGATATGGATTTTTTGTTTCCTGATTTGATCTGTATTTCGGATTGGCTTTTGATTGGATTTTTATCTGGCTTTTGGTAAATGATCGTCAGGTATGGATCATACCTGGCAAGGGGTAAGTCGCTTTGTCCAAGAATGGCAAATCGACTTATTCAGGTCGTCGAGTATGGACTATGCTCGGCAAGGGTCCGGAGAGACCAGGACTCGGCTTAGGACTTAGGCCCCCATATTATCGGTTACTATTGCAGGTCGTCGAGTATGGACTATGCTCGGCAGGGGTCCGGAGTGACCAGGATTCGGCTTAGGACTTAAGCCACGGCATTATTCGACGTTCAGGGACACTGAACCATGATCACCATGGATTTACTTAACGTAGGTCGTCAAGTGTGGATTGCGCTTGGCAAGAACCCGGAGAGGTTACGGATTTGGATATTGGCTATGAATAGCTAAGGATTCGGACAAGGACCCGGAGCGGTCCCGGATTTGGATATCGACCCAGAGAGGTCACGGATATGGTTATAGGTTATTGGATATGGATGGATTGGAACTCGGTAGTCGGGTTCAGATGGATCTGGAATTGGGTAAGCACTTGGTTACTGGATAAGAATCAGACATCGACTCGGAACAGTCACGGAAATGGATCAGGATATGGCCGTGGCACTCGGATAAGATGGCTTGGTAATGGATTGGATTATGAATCGGAAAGTATGGATGTGGATAACATACATACTTGGGATATTGGACTTGAGGCTATTCAAAACACACCTTTCACAGCAAGGCATGTTTTGGGGGGCAAGTGTTAACCCGCCTTTTGGCAAGGCCGTGGACAGACGAATTTAACTTAAACAACTTCACAACTATCGAGACTAAAGTATGATGGGTTCGGTTTAAAATGATGAAGTTCACTTGAATATGTCATTGGGAAAAGGAGTGGAGAAATTACATGGCTCGGCCTC